>OX422211.1:427058718-429558718 GCA_949130495.1 Sambucus nigra | reverse complement strand
TGTTTTCTATTTAAGGCTGGTTAAACTCATATTTTTTAAGAACTATTGGGACAAATGTTTCCCTATCTGTTTACCAAAGTTCCAAAACCCTTGTTTCACCCTTTGAGTTAAAAGATCCAAGTTCTTCATATTCATATGTTTTGAGATCTTTACTTTGGGCACCAAGGTTTGATTCTCTACATCTGAATAGAACCTTTTTGTGCAGTGGATTCCCTATTTACTGTTTACATGCGGTGGACTCCGTGTTTGTGGTGTTGCGATGAAGAAGCAGTGGATTCTGTGCTCTTATTTGTAGACAGATACTGAGGATCATTGGTGGATACCGAGACATGCATGGACTCATGCATTGCGGCAACTTGTATAGGTAGAATCCTGTATTGCGTTGTGGAGGAGAGGTCAAAGATTTAAAAGTGTCAAGGCTGGTGGCGATCAATTCGTTGAGTAAGTATACAGTCAACTTTTGAATTTCGTATCATAGTGATCGATTGGTTGGGTCGTCCAAGGTTTTTCCCTTTGTGGTTTTCCATGTACATCGGCATGTTGTGTATGGTTTATTTATTTTATTTTCTTATCACCTAGATGTATGTTTTAAGATAAAAAAGGATTAAATTCGATAAATCGTGGTTTTCATAACAAAGGTTTAAAATTGGTGCAAAGTTTTTAAAGGGTTAAATTGTTTAAAGTTTTAATCTTTACAAATTTGAAAAAACCCAAAAGTTGGATTTTTTGTTTGGAATACTATCCTTTATTATTGGCATGCACGTGTTTTTCTTTCTCAAATTGGTATTAGAGCTTGATACACTAAGTTACCATGTAAATCCTTGTTTCGTGCTATTTAGGGAGGTTTGTTTGTCCCTCTCTCTCTCTCTCTCTCTCTCTCTCTCTCTCTCTCTCTTTCTCTTGTGGTAGTTTTGGTTTTTACTTTAGATGGGTTCCTATAGTGATATGTTATTTGATGATCTTACTGATGATGACTTAGATATATGGGAGGAGTTTAATGAGATTCTTAACCATGTGGAAAATTTATCTCGTTTGAATTTGAAGTTTTAAAAAATTATTAAAAAATAAAATTTTCATTTTAAATCTGCAATGGAACTTTTGCAAAATGTTCAAACTCAAATATTTTCTTTTGTGAGAAGATTGTTGACATGGACCATGATTTAAAAAAAATAGAAGTATCCAAGAAAGAGTGTGAGGATAGAGTTCGACTTTTGGGAGAAGGATTAGAGGACACTTAAATTTCTAGGATTTGTTTTTGTACCATAAAGGATAATTATAAATTGATTAATGATTTGATGGCCATTGAGAATACTATTAGGGATAGGTTCGCTCGTATTGAGGGGGAGTGAAATAACCTTCCAGGTATGATTAAAAATTTAAATAAGGAGTCCCTGACATTTGAAGAGTCTTATTCTTTGCTTGAGTCTAGAATTTTTAAGTTAAAAGATTATTTAAGCGACTTAGTGTTGGTAGTGATGGTACTGTCTTCACTGATTCTAATGATTTTATTACTAAAGCCAAGACCATTATTTGTTTTATAGGGTTAACCATATCCCGGGGTGTTAGAAAAGGTCAACCCAAAGGTTTTGTTACCCATCGCGTCTACACGTGCACACACTGCGATTGGAAAGTTCACCCTAGGAGTTTTTACTTTGATCTTAGAAGAGACCCTAAGAAGTTGAGGTCTAGTGTCCCCTTGGTTCCCAAAACCCGTTGCGTTAGGTATACATCTATTTGGGTTACGAGATCCATTTTGGAGGAACTAGATGTTAGACCGATTGATTCTCGAATTCTTGCACATAACTCTTCACATGCTACATCTTATGGATGATTGCTTGCATGTTTTTATTTTTCATACTCTAGTTTGTGATTCATGATATATGTTTGCTAATGTTATGACATGTATATCTATTATATTATGATTTTTCTTTTATTCAGTCATATTAAAAAAATATAAAAAGATTTTATTTTTCTTTTGAGTTAGAGTTTGTTTTTAAAATTTGGTATTTTATTTTGGAAATTTTTAGAAAACTTAAAAATATTTTTGAATTTCGTGTATTTTTAGTTTTACACATTTGGTGTGGCATATTGGTGTGTTTGAACCCAATTCATTTCATACTTTCCATCTGACTAGGAAATTTGGTTAGTATTATGGATACTTAGATTGTTCTTAATAATGCTTGCATGGAGTTATTTCGAACTTGATTTTCATTATAGATTTGACTTTCTATATGCCTCTCCACACACATGCACGAGTTTTTTGAACGTTAACTTCACATGTATATTTGAGATTTTTGATATGTTCTCCCATCAATCTTATCATCTACAAATTTTGTGACTATAGTGGATTTGTGCATGTAAGGACCGTTGCCCGTGAGCTTATTTGTTTAGTATTAAAAAATATGAGGGTTCCTGAAAAAGGGCTACGAAAGAAGAAAATCTCCTTTACTGTAAAGCCATCGTTGGTAAGATCCTAATGAAAATATTAAAGGGAACAAAGATAGAAAAATTGCCAAAAGCCAATGGGTGTTAATTTGTTTGGTCTCTCAAAAGCAATAGCTTCAAAAGAATTGAGAAAAGAAAAGAAAATATTATATATGTTTGTCTTTTGAGGGTTTTTAGTTTAAGATCAACGATTTTGCGCAATGAATCCTAGTTATGCTTATTTTGTTATGACGTTGTTGATTTGTAGAATCATCAATATTATATGCTTGTGTGCATCGTGCTTGTTCATTTATAAAGCTCATTTTATATTGTCACTTGAGGCTAAATATTAGTTTGATAAAGTTTTACGGTCAATTAGAACTTCTTGAACATATTTGAGTGTTTGGGTCATGATTGATTTGTATCTAGTTCACGCCCATACATTCCATTCCACATGTTTAGACACATCGATACTATCATAGTGTGTAAATCTTATGTGTTTTGTGTGGAGTTTGTGTGGTTGTTTATACCTATATATATGTGTGAGTTTTCATTGGTATGTTTTGCATATTTTATATATGGCATCGTTTATTTTGAGTCATTACAGTTTGAATTTAGTCAATGGTTGTCATATGCTTTATGGTAGGATTTTATTCGGCATACTATATGATCATATTGGTATTTCTCATTGTATTGATTGAAATTTCATATCTCAAATTGTGAATTTTAAAATTGGTATCATACTTCATTGCTTATTTATGATGATATCTTTTTTCATCGATAGTGATATAGTTTGATCATAATCTGAATTATTTATGCTTGAGTTGCCATGTTGTCTTTTTGTTGAACTTCACACCATCGCATGCTTCGTTCCCTTCTCCCTATGTTTAAAATTTGTATCATATGATCACATATTTAGGGGGAGATTTGGTTTTTAGGGGGAGTAATTGTTTTATGCTATCTTGCTTTGTCTATTCCTGAACAAAAAGGGAGAAATAACATCTTTCCTTGCATGATTAGGATGTATTTATCTTAGGGGGGAAGACGTCTTACCTTGGTTGATATTGTTTTAGACATTGTTATATGTTTATTAATTTGAGTATTTATACTTGTTATATTCTCTTTGCCTTTAAAGGTGTGTTTAAGTGGGCAGGTTTACAAATTTAAAATAAGGCTACTCAAGTTTGTGTATCTATCGAGTGTCTGTACTCTTTTGTCCTTTTAGGAGTTGGGGAATGAGTATTTTTAGAGAGCTTAACATCCCATAGGGTTTTTGTTTTGGTTTTATCCCAAATTAACCAAAAGGGTAGATTTTTAAGGACAAGTTTCCAACTAAGTCAATTTTTTTATAATTGGCTTAATTTTGGACAAAACATTTGATTCATAGGTTAGGATTTGTGTTGTTGATCCCATAATCTTATGACGTAATTGATGCAGGCATAGCGGCCAAGATTCAAAGTTGGATATGTATCGTGTTATGTTTATCATGCCAAATTTGTCTTCACAATTATCGAGGATTGCACAGGTATTAATGCATATTGAATATGGGTCCTCGCATATTTTTAAGGGTGTTTGTTTTCAACATCAAATTGTTCAGAAGTGTTTTTTAAATTTTTATTCAAAAAAATATATTTTGGGTTTTAATATCGTTAGAACGAGATATAATCCTCATTATAACGAAAATAGCATTTCGTTAAAATGACTTTTATCTTATTAGAACGACATTAAGATCTCATTAGAATAAGCTTCGAATGCAATTGAATGAGAATTGAAGTCATTAGAATGAAACTTGTGTTTTCGTTCGAATGAGTTCTCCATCTCTAAATTTGTATTTTTATATTTAAGGCATATTGGACTCATATTCTTTAAGAACTTTGGGCAAAAAATGTTTTCCTATCTGTTTACCAAACATCCAAGGCCCTTGTTTCAGCCTTTGAGTTTAAAGATTCGAGTTCTTCATTTTCATATGTTTTAAGATCCTTAGTTTCGGCATCAAGGTTTGATTATTTACACATGAAGTGAAGAGAAGAGATTTCATATGGTAGATTTCGTACTTGTTGTTTACACGTGGTGGACTCCGTGTTTGTGGTGTTGCGTTAAAGAAGCGATGGATTTCGTGTTCCTATCCATAGACAGTTATTGAGCCTCATCGGTGGATACCGTGACGTGTGTGGGATAATGCATTATGGCAACTTGCATGGGTGGACTCCTGCATTGCATTGTGGAGGAGCAGTCAAAGATTGAAGAGAATCAAGGCTTATGGGGATTGAGTCGTTGAGTAAGTTTATTGTTAACTTTTATAATTTCGTATCACAGTGATCTATTGGTTGGGTTGTCCGTGGTTTTTCCCTTTGTAGTTTTACTTGTACATCGGCATGTTGTGTAAGGTTTATTTATTTTATCTTCTTATCACTAGATGTATGTTTTAAGCTAAAAAGGATAAAATTAGATACATTGGGTTTTTAACAACAAAGGTTTAAAATTAGTGCAAAGTTTTTACAGGGTTAAATTGCTTAAAGTTTTAATCCTTACAAATTTGAAAAACATAAAAGTTGGACTTTTCATTTGAAATACCATCCTTTCTAATTATCACGCTCGCATTTCGCTTTCTGAATTTGGGTGTTGGTACCACATCCTTAAAGTTTTAACATCATTGATACAAAGTAGGTAAATAAAAACATATTGGATGAGCATGGGATAATTATGAGAAATAAGGCACGCCTTGTACCTCAAGGTTATTCTTAAATTGAACGCATTGATTTTGATGAAACATTTGTACTGGTAGCGAGATTAGAGAATGTGAAACTTTTACTTTCCATTGCATGATTATGAATTTCAAAACTTTTCAAATGGATGTAAAAGTACTTTTATAAATAGTGTTTTGAATGAAGAAGTGTATGTGGGGCAACCAAAGGGGTTTGAAGACCCAAAACTTCCAAATCATATTTTTTAGCTCTATAAGGCTTTATGTGGTCCCAAATAAGCTCCTAGAGCTTGGTTTGATAGAGTGACAACATACTTGTTGAAAAGTGGTTTTAAGAGTGGTGAAGATGATAGGACATTTGTTTTGTGAGAATGGCTAAGGATCACATCCTTGTAGCTCAAATCTATGTTGATGACATTGTCTTTGTCTCAACCATAAGAAAGTATGCACTTTACTTTTCGGGGGAGATGAAGAGAGAATTCGAAATGAGTATGATTAGAGAGTTAACTTTCTTTCCTAACTTGCAAGTTAGAAAAATGCATAATGGGATTTTCATTTCCCAAAAAAATATTCCAAGGAGTTAGCAAGGAATTTTGGTATGGAATCGGCAAAAACACACAAATATGCCAATGGAAATTGATTGCAAGTTGATGAAAGATGAAAGTGAATAGGATTTGGAGGAGAATCTCTATAGGAGCATGATTGGTAGTTTATTGTACTTGATCGCTAGTAGACTCGACATTTCATATAGTGTAGGTGTGTGCGAGTTACCAAGAAAAACTGAAAGAATCACACATACAAGAGGTAAAGAAAGTGATTAGGTACGCGAGTGGTACACAAAAGATTGAATAGTTATATCCTTTGGAAACTAATGATTCTGTTTACGCTTACTCGGATTTCGATTGGGCGGGGGATGTTGTTGTTCAAAAACTACCTCTGTTGGTTTTTTAGCACATTCATAGTATCATGATTTTCTAAAAAGCAAAATTCTATCTCTTTTTCCATGGCGAAATTCGAGTACATAGCGGTGGAGATTTATTGTACGCAACTTCTATGGATGAGGAAAAAGTTTCAAGATTATAAGTTGGTTAAAAGTACAATGACACTCTATTGTAACAATATGAGTGCTACTGATATTTCAAAGAACTATGTGAAACACCCAAGAACCAAAAACATCAAATTGCGACATCATTTCATTAGGTACTTAGTTGAGAAAAATGTTATTTAAATGATCTACAATCCTACGAAAAACCAACTTGTGAACATCTTTTTTACTAAATCTTCAATCATCACTAGGTTTTGGTACCCTAGATGTCTTTTGGGTTTGGTTAATATTGAGTGATCCATTAGACTCTGAGAGTGAAACGTTCATGTATATTTACATATTTTCACATTTGAGTTTATTTTTTATATATATATTTTTCTTATATTTTGAAAACACAAAGAGATTTTGTATTTTTGGCAGTTTTCGTCAAATCTCGTACAAATACATTGCAAGTGAAAATTATCACAATTAAATAGATCCAGAAATCAATTAAAGAAGGAAAGTAAAGTGATACCAATCATAACACGAGATGTACATGGTTCGGCAAATTGCCTACGTCCATGGAGAGGTTATTATTTTTCTTATTAAGTGCTCTCATATTTCAAAATTATATCTCCTTACCCTGGGGTGAGGGTTACATTTATAATATTTTAGCGATTGAGGTGTACAAGGAACTCTCCAGCTTATCATGGGATCATGTGGTTCTGCTGAATATCTCCTCCGAGATTGTTGGTAACCGATTGAGCTTTATCAAAATGAACATGGATAAACATTTCATATTTTTCCACGTGACAAATATGCTCCCCAATCCAATTGAATAATTGGGCCGGGCATCCTTCTCATCTTGCTGGGTCGATCGACCAGACTTTAATTAGGACCAATTAATTAATTTAGGTCCCCATAATTTCACCTAAAGTATCTGGGCCGAGATTTATTGGGACAATAAATTTTATTTTATCTTGGGCCTAAGGTCCTTTGGAGGTAGTAGACAAAGTTTAAACGGCATGGTAGACTTGTGATTGTAGTGGAGTTTTGAAGGTACGCTGGGTACACTCCCAAACCGTCACTTTGCCTTTGATCTTCTGCTTATCAACAAATCTTTAAAGCTTATTTTCTTTCTTCTATCTTCTTTTTAACTCTTCGCTTCCACATCTTGCTTTTGCAATATTTTTCTTCTTCTTTCTTGAAGTGTTGGTCGTTCTTAGTGACAGCTTTACTTTCCTTGCATGGAAACCCTTAATGGAAAGATTGTAGAGAAGTTTAGACAAACATGTTTTATTCCTAATTGGGTGGAAATTGACTGTGCCCCCATGCCCTGAGGCATACGGCATGTTGAAGGGGGCACTGGATTCACACCTTGGTTGTGGTCCAAAAGGGTTTAACGTTCTCCCCAAACCCTCTCTTCTTAGAATTTTTTGATTTTTTACGGTGGTTCAGGCCTAATGTTCCCTAAATGTTTGGCGAATAATCAACATGATTAATCGCATTAATAAACTTTATGGGACCAACCTGGGCATCCCAAAGATTAGGTTCTACTATACCTGGTCTCATGCCTCTGGGTGACTTATTTACTTAAAGGTGAGGAAGGTCAATAGTGTGTTGGTTGTCAACCTTCCTGATTCTAATAAGGGGTATTAGGATCAAGGTTTCATTGCCAAGAATTGGAAATACCCACCGCTTCTTGAGGGCGAAGAGTACATAAGGCATCTATGCCCTGACTAGGGGGATGGTCATATGGGTTGATGATTGACCTTTCAATTTTCTTTATAGTTTGTTATTTTTCTCTAAAGCTATTGATTATTCTATTTTTTTTCTTGTGAACAAGTCATAAGAAGAACAACTATCCTTCCCTCAAGAACATTACAGTTGTTAATCTCATGAAAGCTTGGAGGGTGAGAGAACGGTTGTCCGACAGCGAACACCCTTGGTCTATAGCATTTCTACTTGAGTACACCAATACCACCACAAGTTTATTGCTCGTCCAGTGGACGACATTCCTCAACCAGATAAGGAAAATTCTTCTTCTTAGAAACCACTAGACGTTGGGCTTATCTAAGTAAAGGAGGAGGAACCAATGGCACCTAACAAAAAGGAGTTTTTATTTGTAAAGGATGATGATAATGAGGTTCTAATGTCTACAAGGACCAAGGACAAAAATGAGTGGAGGGTGAGTCTTCCAAATCTAGTGACTTATGTCTGGTCATCAAGGAGAAAGAGAATGTAGAGGAGGAAAAGATAAGGAAAAAGGAAAAGAAGAAGAAAAAAGAGAAGAAGAATAGGAAGAGGAAAAAATAGAAAAAGAAAAAGAAGAAGAAGGCCTCAGTGGCCTTGTCGAGAAAAAAAATATCCTTCCTCTTCTCCTTGACACTCCCCGAGCCCAATATGTGGCCCATAACCTATCCCTTTCCTCTGGACTGCTAAGGGGAGCAATACTCATTGGAGATCATGAGCGGTGTGAATGGTTAGGTCTAGATCAGTTTCCCCTTCATGCTTCACAAATTCTGGCTCTAGTGAGGGTTTTTTCCTTTACTCCTATTTTTGAGTTATTGAATCATTACTTGTTATATCACATAACTTGTATGTTTCTATTTTCTTGCAGTTTGTGGAAGAGTTTACTACTCTTTTAGACGATCAGATCGACTAGTCCAAAAAGAATGTTTAACTAACTGAGGCCCTTCAAATCTTATGAGGCCATAGAGAAGGCTTAACAAGCATTCGACCATAAGAGGAAAATCACTGCAGATACTATGGACAATATGAGGACCGCTTAGGAGTTATTAAATCTAGAAATAGAGCTAGTAGAAGCGAAGAACCAGTGGTTGACCACTGAAGTGAGAAGGTTCCCTTCCCTTCAGGATGCCAACTTCAAGAAAGACTGATTCGAGGCATATGATGATGCCAAGATCTATATTACCTATGCTCGTAAGGTGAGCTTTAAGAATGGTTGGGACCAGGTCTTAGTGAAGATTAGGGTTCCTTTGCCTGAACTATTTGGTTGGTATAACCTAGGTCCTCCTCCCATGATCGATGAGGAGCCAGCTGGCAAGGAGGTCGCTAGAGGTGGCCACCCAGGAGAAGGAGGTGGCATCCAAGGGGAAGGAATATGAGGTAGTGGAGTAGGTGAAGAAATAAAGCCCTTAGTCTTAAGGTTTTTCTTTCCCTGTTATTCTTTTCTCGCACCTTGTATTCCCCTTTTCCTTATTCTAAAATGTAATGCCTTTTCCTACTCTTTCTTTAATTAATGAAAACTATATTTATGCTTTGCATGAGTGTGTTGTTACGTATTTCTGATGCACTATTGTATATTTTTCTTTGGTATTGTAGTCCGTTACCAATGAGATGCTTATCTACAGTAACTTAGATAGTGTGCTCGGGCATGACGCAAGCGATCAACCTCGCTGAGCATTTCTGACTGCATGTAAACCACTGAAAAAGAGAACGCAAGCTTACAAGGACTAAAGGACAATATGAAGGATTTGGAAGACATAAGTGCTTCTCTCCACAAGGAAATCGATGAGCTAAAATTATAACAGGCTAAGTCTACAGATTTTGGAGATATTGGTCGTTAGTTGAATAAAAAAATAACGAATTGAAGAAGAAGTTGGCTAAATCTCAGGATAAACCTAAGAGGAGCTATGTCAAGGTGATGGGGCTAAGATATGATGTGAAGAAGCTTTGATATTTATTCAGAAGGGGACCTCGAGTAGCATGGTTGGTCGATTATGATGAGGGGTGGCAAGATCCCCCAGCGAGGCTGTTAGAAGCCCATGACATTGCCTATAAGCATGATTGGATGAATACCCTTAAAATAGTCAAGGTTCCCCGGGATTCCTAGCATTTTTATATGTACCAAATTGACTGCCTGACATACAGCTAACCACCCTTCAGTAAGGATCAAAAGTGGACACCAATAAATGTCATTCCTCTTATTCTGGTGGAGAGTTACCTCGAAGGTCATGACAACGATGATGAGTACAAGATAGACCCATATGATGGTCTAAGGAAGAAGATGGAAGAATTATTAGCTCGTCGACCTTAGACTACTGTAATCATTTTTTCACCTTTTCTATTGTGTAATTGGTAAACCTTGTAAACGGGCACTTAACAAATGAGTAAGATTGATATAATTTTTTTTTGTATTTTTCCAATCCAATATGCCTTTGCATGTGTTATTCCATCTTCCTTACCTTTTACGTCATGTCATCACACTCCCTTAGGCGTAGGAAAGACAATGGAAAAAATTCACATGGTTTAAGGATCATCCACCCATTTAGGATTTTAATTGACCAACATAGTTGGTGACCAACCTAAGTTGGATTTTTGCCTATGGATCCCTCGTATGGCTTTTATTATCATTGAGGTAACTCGTGAGGTCATTTGTGTTTGGTGATGACAAAGACTTGAGGACTTACTTAATATAATTGAAACAAGAAAGATAGTTATTGTACTCAAATCAAGCGTAATCCTGATTAACACTTAAAAGACCAACATCAATGTTGAATCTGTTAGTGCCCAATCTGTGTTGTCCTTTTGCCTAGGGATCCCCCGTAGGTCTTTATTATTTGTAGGGCAACTCGTAAGTTGGATTTTTATAAATTTAATTGAAGCAAGCGGATTATTTTTTATAATTAAATTGAACTTAGTGGTGATCGACACTAGAAAGACAATAGCCAACCTTGAACATATTATTTGGAAATAATGTAAATTAACAAGACAACTGAGATGTATGAGTGAACGGGCCTTTTATTCATAATTTGAGAGTAATATAGGTTTTGAAAATAAAAATTTGTAAAAGAAATGAAAGAAAAATCTAGAAGTAGAATTTCTTAAGGTTGTCTAAATTCCATGTTCAGGGTATCTCCCTGACCTCCAGTGTTTCCAAATTATAGGATCCTTGCAAGCCATCCCTAATAACTTTCAATGGCCCATCCCAATTGGGGCATAACTTGCCATGTGATGATCTTATGATGTTATTAAGGACTTTCCTTAGGATGTAATCTCCTACTAGAACTTCCTTGAATTGACGCCCTTGTTGTAATGCTTCTCCAATTGTTACCGGTATGATGCCATCTTGACCATGGTTGGATCCCTCTATTCATCAGTTAATCCAATTTAAGTGCAAAGAGCATCGTCATTTAGTCCTTGGTCGGACACTTTTATTCTTATCGTCGGGAGGCTAGCGCCAAACGGTATTATAGCTTCCATTCTATAGGTAAGTGAAAAGGGTGTTTCCCCAGTTGATCTCCTGGTAATGGTGCGATAAGCCTAGAGAACATGAGGGAGATCATCCACCTAAGCGGCCTTCGCCCTTTCCAACCTCTTCTTAAGGTGTCGTTGAGCATCATTTTGTTTGAAGTCTCCACATGATCGTTGCTTTGTGGGTATGACAATGAGATGAAGTGGTGCTTGACTCCATTCTAGTAGAAGTTTTGGAAAAGACCACTCTCAAACTGAGTGAAATTGTCACTCATAATTGTTCTTGGTGCCCCCAAGTGTGTTATAATGTTCTTCCAGACAAATCATATCACATCGACATCTCTGATGTTGGCTAGTGGTTCCACCTCTAGCCTCTTAATGAAGTAGCCCGTGCCGACCAATAAGACTTGCGATTTCTTGGTGTAGTCAATGATGATCCCTCGATGTCTAACCCTCATTGTGCAAATGGCCATGTGTTGGTCAGAGATCTCAGATCGTTAGTCGGATGATGAACCGAGGGAGAGAAATTCTGGAACTTCTTACATTTCCACATATAAATGGTTGCACCTTTCTTCATGTAAGGCCACTAGTAGCCCTCTTTAATTTCTCGAAATGGTAGGGACATCCCTTCTGTATGATTTCCATATATTTCATCGTGAAGTTAGTAGAGAACATGATCGATGTCCTCTGGGTCCACGCACTATAAGTAGGGGTCTGTGAATGATCTTTTTTAAAACTTGACCTCAAGATCTAAGTAGAAACGTGCAGCCTTATCACTGATCCGATGGTCCAACTTCTTATCGGTAGCTAGTGTCTCATTCTGTAAATCTGCAATGATGTTGCCCATATAACTATGGCCTTTGTCTACACAGAGGACATGCTCGAGAGCAGTTGTCTTATCAATACTGGGTTTGGTGAGGAACTCCACTTCGATAGTTCTCCTGAGATCTAAGTTTATTTCTTAACTTAGATCAGCTAAGGCATCTGCGTGATTGTTGTGCCACTGAGGGAACTATTTAATGTTGACTTCCTTGAATTTCATAACCAACACACATACATCTACGAGATAGGCCGCCATCCAATCATCCTTGGCTTTGAAATCCCTACTGACTTGGTTGGACACAAACTTGGAGTCGCAATAAACATTAATTCTCCTTGCACCGAGCAATTGTGCTTTGTGACGTCCAACTATGAGTGCCTCATATTCAACCTCTTTGTTGGAGGCTTTAAATCCCATTATGGCGCCCTCTTGAGTAACAAGGACGGTCAATCGAATAATATGGTTGATTGATCGATTGACCAGATATGAGTTTGTAAGATCATTATCCGTCATAATTTAGTATGTCGTATACTGCTACAAGTTGATACAAGTCATCAAAGGATTGAGAAGCTTACATATACAAAGACGAATCCGAATTTCAAGAAGACTTCAACATTTACATTTCACATTAAAAGTGTTGGGATTTTTTTATAAAAGTTAAAATGATTTTTGGAATTTTTAATAAATTATTTTTATTTTCAAAAACATTTTATCATAAAAGTTTTGGATAAACCTTTTCTCATCTCGTAAACAGTTTTAAGTTTTGAGGTTTCTAACATATTTAAAATACTGAAACTTTTTGGGACACGTGAATGATGCCGTTCGAACGACATCGTACCTGGTTCGAATGAGATCGTATCTCGCTCAAACGACAGCGTATGTCATTCGAACGAGATGTGGTTTAAGCTGACACGTCATCGCCTTGATTTTGATTATAAATAAGGGTATCAGACTTCTGAATTTTGTGTGGAGAAACACTAGTTTTTAACAGAATACTATTTTGAGTGTTTTGGTTTATTCTCCAACATCTTAAGGGTTCATAACCTTTGTTTTACAATTCACAATCCCAATTGCTTTTGTGTGAGTTGTTTTATGGAAACCAAAAGAATAGTTTGCTATTGTTCATACTTTCTGGGGAGATCTCTACAATCGAGGGTTGCGTGCTATTGTGGAGTGAGTCTCGAAGGAGTTTTGTGACTGCGTGTCAGTAGGGAGTGTTGCGGTGTTCTTGGGTTGAAGATTGGACTGCGGTTTATGAAGGCTCGCTGAGTGTGGACTTATTTCTGACGACATCGATCGACGCCTATGGGTATTCAGTTGTCAAACTGTATTTCATTGTAATCCGTGTAAGTTGCGATTTACAATTATAGTGAAATAAAAAGGTTTTGCCCAGAGGGGATTTTTCTTGAAATTTGTGTCGCATATTTTATTTATGTTAGTTTGACACTGCACGCACGTAGCTATTTGAGTTCAAGGGATGAATTGATTCGATTCATAAATTAACTCTAATTATATAAGTTTGTTATTGGAATTTTTGCAACTATTTAAATCAGTATCAAGCACATAAGGTTTCTCAAATTGGTATCAGAGCAGGTTACGCTAATTTATTGCCTACTCTTATTTTCGTCAAAAAATTGTGTGATATTGATCTTTTGAAAAATCTGATTCTTGAAAGTGTATCAAAATGTTTCCAAATGAAAACTTATAAAGTCGGTTGCCAATTTTTTATGGGTCTATTCCTTTTAAAAGCAATCGATGAGAGATTTTGGTTAATTTGCGAAAGAGGTTGGACTCCTCCCACTAATTTACTGCGAATAATGTCACGAATTTAAAACCTGTGTCAGACTGGACTGAGGAAGAGTTTAGATTGGGCACTTATAATTCACGTCAGCTTAGTGCAATTTTCGGACACGTCACCCCTGATGAGTTTCGACATATTATGAAGTGCACCAAGTCTAAAGAAGCGTGGGATATTTTGCAACTCACGCACGAAGGCTCTAACGCGGTTAAGGAGTCTAAAATTCAAAACCTGACCACTAAATTTAAGACAATCACTATGTTATAAACTGAGTGTTTTGACGACTTTTATACACATTTGTTTGATATTGTCAACACGAGTTTTAACCTAGGTGAGCCTATACCTGATGCACGAGTGGTTAAAAAAAATTTAAGATAGTTGTCAAAACATTTTATCGCTAAAGTGATTATTTTGAATACCTTAAGAAATTTTAATCTTTTGAAATTAAAAGAGTTGGTAGGAGACCTATAAACATACGAAATTGACATGTTCCCCGACACGGTCAAACCTAAGGATAGAGGGATAGCGCTTAAATCCCAAGTGAAGAAAAAGAAAGTGAGTTTTTGTGAGTCCAAGTCTGAGGACGAGTCTGATTTTGACATGGCCCTGCTTGCAAAGAATTTTAAAAAAATTCTCTAGTTTTCGAAACAAAATTCTTCCAATAAAACATTTTCGAAGAAAAAAAAGAAAGATAATGCCAAAGAAAGCGTCGAGAAAAAGAAAGAGGGTGAAGAAAAGTTTAAAAATTTTAAATGTTTTGAGTGTGATGGGAGAGGTAATAAGTCATTTGAGTGTCCCACTAGGCTTAGGATAGAGGGGAAGAAAGTTTCCATCCCAACCACCCTTAGTGATAGTGAGGGAGAAGAGGGAGATGAGGACGATGAGTCCGGTAAAGGTTTAGCATATAGGATGTGTGTATATTTTTCGAGTCGTGTGAGCACACCCACTTTGTCCCACATTGAGAGCGACAGTGATGACTCGAGTATTTCTAGTAAAGATGAGAGCGAGTTTGAGAGTGGAGATAAAAGTGAGCTCCAAAAGCATTTAGGTATTTGTACACCGAGACCTTGAAAACAAAGAAGTATAATATAGATTTAGGTCGTCCGGTTTTAGATTTGGAGAGAGAAAAGGATGATTTAAGGTGGGAAAAGTGTGACTTGACCGACACGGTGTCTAGCCTGACGGCATGTGTATCCCAACTCGAGAGTGATCTCGAACATGGCTGGGAGGTCAAAATCCATTTAGAGAAAGCATCTAAGAAAGTTGAAAAGATGGTTTTTAATTCCATTTTGGGTGGTGGTGAGAAGTTAGGAAAAGGTCATGATGGTGTATCCACTTTAGTGACTCGACCCAATGCACCCGTACCTGTTAGGAGAGCACGTTCTAGAGTTGTTGAGAGAGGTATACCTAGGCATGTTTATGTTTGCTCCCATTGCAAAAAGAGAAGACACCTTAGGGAGTTTTGCTTTAAGTTGGGTTATGTGTAATTCTTTGTTTCTACACATATTCGCACACATGCACCCACTCATGATACTTTGCTTGCACATAATTATAGAGAGTTTGCACATATTCGAGGGCAAGTAAAGTTTTTTGTCAAGTCTTCATGTGACTTGATGTTGTTATTTCAAAAGATGTCATCGTCTTTGGGAAACTCCACCGCACCTATTGGATGAGGTCTAGACATATTTGCTAGCATAGGGTGATTTACATGATGTTATCTTATGCCTATTGCTAGTGTGTACCATTTGTTTTATACTTTGTTAGCCTTTTTTTGTTTACTTTTCTTAATTTTGGTACTGTTTTAGCACTGTTTTGGATCTATTTTTCCCATTCCAGGAACTATTTTCCCAAGAAAATTTCCACTAGACAAAAATGCATTATTTTCTAGGATTACTGTGTTCTCGTTCGAGCGAGATCACATGTCGCTCGAAGCTGTCGTTCTAATGACATGCACTTTTGTTCGAGCGACATTCATTCTCGTTTAAATGACCTTTGTGGTTTTTGGATTTATCTGTTTGTAGTCCTCTGTTTTCTAATGATATATTATTTAGTACTGCTAGGTTATTTCTGAACAGTGTTCGAAAAATACAAAAAGATTTTCTTTTTCATAAAATTTTTTGCAAAATCCAAAAAAGGTTTTGTATTTTGTTTACACCTTATGTGAATGCACACTTAGGATGACCAAGTCACAATTTCATTCCATTTATCCATGTAACTGTTTGACAGTGTTTTGAGACAATATATTCTTCCATTCATGTGCTTTACAAATTTTGGAGTCTTTGAGATGATATAGTGTTGCTACCTACATGATTGACTCTATTTTTCCTCTATTGCACACATGCACGGATTTGGTTAGCTTTTGTGCTTTTGTATCACATGTTGGTTGAGTGTTTCCATCTCAATTATGTCTATACAACGAACCAAATGCGATAAAACTTCACAAAAAGTAGTGCATGTTATAAACCGTTTGTGAGATTTATGTGTTTTATTTTGAAAAATGGGAAAGGGCTGCGAAAGGTACTAATTTATCCTTTGCGATTAAGCCACCATTTAAATGGACCTAAAAAAGTGAGGAATTGAAAATTATCCAGGGTCAAATGAGGTTTAAAAGAGCCCGAAAAAATTGAAAGGCAATAAAAAGAAGTATATGTCAAAAATGGGCCAATAGATTTTAGTTTCATCACCTCATAAGAAAAATAAAAAGTATTATTTTTTAATGAGGGAGTTTGTGAGACACCCCGCCTAATTAAATACCGGGTGATTAGTCCTTTATTAGATTAAAATCATGGTGAACGGTTGGTTCATTCTTAGCATCACTGTCGCAAAATAAAATTTCCAATTTTAAACACCCTAAATAATTAAGCTAAGTGTTAAAACATTTAATCTTATAAATTAAGTCTAAAAGTTATTATTAATTACGAAGCCATTTTCACGAATACAATTGATAGAATTAAAACTAAACCATCCAAATGAAAGAACATGCTAGATAAATCAATCCAAATAAAATATCCCAAATCGCAGGACAAGGTGAAAATTACAAGTAATCCCAACTACAACAGAATACTGAAATAAATCAAATGTACAAATCTCTCTGAACTAGATAAAACTGGAAATGGGCGAGACATGTCCTAACTAAGGAGAACTAAATAAAAGATTGAGGAAATAAGGATGAGTTGTCTACTGCAAAGACCTGCAACTCCCACACTAGCTGCAGCATGTCAACAATCCAAAGATCCAATCCTGACGCCCCTATGGCTGGGCACCTGTAATAAATATATATATATACAAGAGAGAGAAAAGGTGATAGGAAACCGGTCAGATCCCGAGTGTAAAACAGTTTTAAAAATAGTTTAGCAAATATTTAAAACGCTTACCAGCTAATGCAATAACCATGTTAGTATGCGACATTCTCTTGAGAATTCTCACCTCTCATCTAGTGTGCACGCCTACCATAGTAATAAATCTCATAAGTTTCTCTAACTTATTCTCCATAAGTTTTTATTACGTGAAAAGCAAGGTTATGATCTTTACTTTAGGAAATCATTCTCTTCAAGATGTTTTACGTTGTTTAGAACAACTTATTACCGTTATAAAGTTTTCGAACACTTATAATAAAGTCGAAGCATTTATTCATTACTTATCTACTTATACGGGCAGTAGAAAGTTCCCATATAGATATACGTTTATATATTAGTCACACATATAATATATATATATATATATATATATATATATATATATATATATATATATATATATATATATATATATATATATATATATACTAACGACACCCCACATAAAATCTATGGTGCTGGCATACTCTGCTATCAAGTCCCGTATCACTTAAGCTAAAGGAAATACTAGTTCAGAATCAATATCGAACTGTATTAACACAACTCAACTCAACTCAACAAAGACATTTCCCAATTATTTGGGGTCGGCTACATGAATCCTATTTTTCCATTCCATTATGTCCAGTGCAATATCTTCGGTTAAACCACATGACATCATGTCCCTTTTTATAATATCCCACCAAGTCAATTTAGGCCTACCTCTACCCCTTGTGTTACCATCAATACTAACTAAATCACTCTTCCTTACAGGAGCATCCATTGGTCTACGCTTGACATGTGCAAACCATCTAAGTCGATTTTCTCTCAATTTATCTTCTATAGGAGCTACTTTTACCGTTTCACGAATTTGTTCATTTTTAATTTTATCCTTTTGAGTTTTACCACAAATCCATTTTAGCATTCTCATCTCCACCACACTCATTTTCTGCACATTTTGTTTCTTAGTTGCCCAACACTATGTCCCATATAAAATGGCGAGTCTAATGGTCGTCCTATAATATTTACCTTTTAACTTCAAAGGTATACGCCTATCACACAAAACGCCGGTAGCACTTCTCCACTTAACCCAGCCTGCTCTAATCCTTTGAGTAACATCATCACTAATATCTCCATCTTTTTGGATAATCGATCCTAAATAATGAAAATGATCGTTTCTAGTTATCTCTTGACCCTCCAATTTCACCACATCTCCATTTGTCTTCCTATTACTACTAAAATTGCACTCCACATATTATGTTTTAGTTCTGATTATTTTAAATCCTCTTGTTTCTAAACTTTCTCTCCACAATTCCAATCTAGCATTAATCCATGTCTTAGTCTCATCCACTAAAACAATATCATCTGCAAATAGCATACACCATGACACCTCATCTTGTATTTGTCCAGTCAACTCATCCATAACAAGCACAAAGAGATAAGGACTTAATGTTGAACCTTGGTGTAGACCTATCGTAATTGAAAATTCACTACTTTCTCCGGTTGATGTTCTTACTATAGTCATCGCACCATCATACATATCCTTGATCACATCAATATATCTGTGAGTCACTCCTCTTTTATGTAGAACCCACAATATTATATCTCTGGGTATCCTATCATATGCCTTCTCTAAATCTATAAAAATCATATGAAGATCCTTCTTTTTCTCCCAATACCTCTCCATTAATCTCCTCAATAAATAGATTGCTTCCATTGTTGACCTCCCAGGCATAAACCCAAATTGATTCTCAGATACTGTTATCTTTAATCTCAATCTATATTCAATCACTCTCTCACAAAGTTTCATTGTATTACTCATTAACTTAATACCATGATAATTTGAACAACTTTGTATGTCCCCTTTATTTTTATAAATAGGTACTAAAACACTTTTTCTCCATTCATTGGGCATCCTATTAGTTATTAAAATTCTATTGAATAATTTTGTAAGCCATGATACTCCATCCTCACCTAAGCACTTCCAAACCTCAATAGGGATACCATCTGGTCCTAAAGCCTTCCCTGTTTTCATCTTTTTAGGAGCAATCCTGACCTCTGTTGTCCTTATTCTGTGGAAAAATATATTTTCTCGAGCTCCCTAAGTTCCTCTATAGCTAATCTACTCCCATTATCTCCATTTAATAACCTCTGAAAGTAGTTTTTCCATCTTTCCATAATTTCATCATCTTTGACTAGGACTCTCGAATCATCATTTTTTATACACTTAACGTTATTAAAATCTTTTGTTTTCCTATCCCTAAGTTTAGCAAGCTTATAAATACTTTTTTCCCCTTCTTCTGTACCTAATTTTGTATAAAGATCATCATACGCTTTTAACTTAGCATCTCTTACCACTTTCTTAACTTCCTTTTTAGCCCATTTGTATTTCTCAAAATTTTCTTCATTTCTATTTGTTTTCCATGTTTTAAAGCACTCCCTTTTAATTTTTACTATATTTTGTACTTCTTCATTCTACCACCAAGTTTCTTTAGACTGTGGCCCCTTGCCTTTTGATTCTCCAAGAATTTCTTTTGATATTCTCCTAATGCATGTGGCCATCTTATTCCACATTATGTTAGTGTCTTCTTCAGTATTCCATGTTGCTTCATTTAATAATTTATCTTTAAATAGTTCTAATTTCTCTCCTTTTAAGTTACACCACCTAGTTCATGGATTAATCTTCACTTTTCGCACTCGTGATTGATTTTTAATATTTATATCCAACACAATTATTCTATGTTGTGAGGTTAAGCTCTCTCTCGGGATAATCTTACAACCTTTACACGTTAATCGGTCTCCTTTTCTAGTAATGAAAAAATCTATTTGGCTCTTGTGCGTTCCACTTTTATAAGTTATTAAGTGTTCAAGCCTCTTTTTAAACATGTATTTACTTGTACAAAATCATAAGCCATCGCAAAATCTAAGATAGACTCTCCCCCGTCATTCCTATCTCCAAAACCATATCCTCCATGCACTATTTCATATCCTACACGATCTTCTCCTACATGGCCATTAAAATCAACCCTATATAGATTTTCTCACCTACGGGTATTTCTTGAATTAGTTCATCCATTTGTTACCAAAATTGTACTTTAGTGTGCTCATCTAATCCTACTTGAGGTGCATAAGCACTAACAATATTAATTATGTTTTCAGCTAATACCAATTTTATAAGTACAAGTCTATCACCTTTCCTAATAATGGTTACGATATCGTCCTTAAAGTTCTTATCTACTATTATTCCAACTCCGTTCTTATTTCTATGTTTTCCTATATAATAAAATTTAAATCATGTATATTCTATTTCTCTAGCTTTCTCACCGACCCATTTAGTTTCTTGTAAACAAGCTATGTTAACTTTTCTTCTTATCATGGTATCTACCAACTCCATCCCTTTTCCTGTCATAGTCCCTATGTTTCAAGTCGCTAACCTAAGTCTAGTATTCTGGACTATCTTATTTACCCACACACGTCCAACTTGTTGTAGGAACCCTTACGTATTTATTATCGCATTTGGGCACCGATGCGACCCCCCCTTGCCTATTTTTTGAGACACCCGATGGCAGGCGCAACGCATCGCTTAAGGGGAATGCCCTAGCATTAGCACGTATAATCATAGGATTGATGTTCATAAGGATCTGACAAAGTTTTACGTTGGTTGTCAGCTACCTAACGCAACCCTCCTCCTTTATCCGGGCTTGGGACTGGAAATGTAAAAAAAAATATAAGAAGTTGAGCACGACACACGCGGAGTTAACTGTATTAACGCAATACACACAAAATGGAGGCGAAGCATAGTTCCAATCACTAAGAGGTCAGCACATACGCCTCACGTCTCTTAGGACCATCTGATTATCATTCTCAGATAGCCTGTACCAAGGAATCCTATGTTCTAGGGTACAAGTTAATATCCCCCATAAAGGTCACATTAGAATAAGATTGTCCCGACACGGAAACCTCCATGATAGCAAGTAGCGTAAGTATGATTAAACACAGATATTCAAATAATATATATACATGCACTCATATATATATTTACATAAAATATCTAGGTACGCTCACGACCCATAACATTATTCTAGCCATGCGTAACATATAACGCCCGAGTTCTACGTCTAAGTAAATCACTCTTTTTATTCTATTAAGTATAATAAATCCTTAAGTACTTCTCGACTCTCGAAGTGTAACCTCTTAAAATAATAAAAATCAGTAGGTGCACCCTCACTACTCTACTGGTCTAAGTCTTTCTTAATTATCACAAGTTATACTATAAGGTACGCATGATTTCCCACCAAGTTTATATTCCCAAAACCCCACGGTTAAATCACGTATGAATTGTATCACCCGAACCATGCCTACAACCTTATTAGTATTTCCCAAGTCCCATTATGGTATATAAAACATGTATAAGGGTTCCCACAAAATGGCACATGGTTAATCATTAAGAATAAAGAACAAGCTTCAAAATTCAGAAGAGACCGGTCGATCGAAGGGAGGGGGTGGATTGATCGATCAAGTCGATCGATCGACATTCAAAGTCGATCGATCGATCGCCCAGCTATTTCCCAGATTCTGCATATAATATCCTACGGGTTTCATCACTAAAAGTCCTCAAAACCTCTATCAATTTTGCCCAAACTCCAAAATAAGGTTACTACTGGTTCTATATACATATATGCATGAATTTCTACGTAAGACATGTATAGTTTCATCAACGGAATCGAATTAAAGGGCCAATTTGTATTAACTATCAAGAACCCTAATTTTCATAAGACTTTCATTATTTTAATTTCTTTTCCATATTTCTTGCTTCTAAACTCATACCAATTCATGGGGTATCCTCTACATATGATCGGGATGTCCAGAATATAATTATTTCCACCAAGACATGTGATTAAATCCTCAAATTCCTCAAATTCTTCTATGGAATACGTGTATAACAATCATAATCTAACATGGATGAAACAATAACTAAAAGAAAAGAAAGATAGATACTTGCCTGGAAATTTAAGAGTCTGATTTATGGATGAAAAGGTATGGTTGCGTTCCTAGTCGTGCGATCTACGTTTTGGTGGTTGTGGCGATGTAAACGGATGAGTTCTTGGCCTTGGGTTGCTTGGAAAGCTTCATACCTTCTTCTCTAATGGTCCTTCTTAGTTTCTATGATTGTTAACCCTAAAAGCCTAACTCGAATTGCTGATATAGTTTAGGGAAATTCGTGGGTTTAATTACCCAAAAATACAACATGACTATAATACCCTCCTGGGATGCCAATTAGGCCTAAAACTGCCCCGAGACCCAAACTAAACCACCGGGTACACTTTTTTGACTATCTCGACCCATTCGAAGACATTGGTGCACTCGAAATGACCATACGGGTGACTTTTAATTTAATTCACTTTATATCATAATAATTTAGTCTTGACGCGACACAGGCGCGACCCGACTTAATTTCCACAATTGTCCAATTATACACTCGTGACAATTTTTAATAAATTCAATTCTACATATTACTCTACTCAATAAGTAATATTCAACAAATCAACAATTTTCTAATAATTACTAACT
This sequence comes from Sambucus nigra, assembly GCA_949130495.1. Taxonomy (NCBI): domain Eukaryota; kingdom Viridiplantae; phylum Streptophyta; class Magnoliopsida; order Dipsacales; family Adoxaceae; genus Sambucus; species Sambucus nigra. The sequence continues at coordinate 429,535,828 of OX422211.1, read as the reverse complement.
CTCGTCACGCTAGTAAATATTTAAAATAAATTTTTGAATTAATATTAAATTAATCTATCTCAATTAAATTTAATAAATTCCTAAATTTAAAAGCCATAAAACTACGAGGTATTACAGTTTGGATGGAATTTTCTATGGTTTTCACATCTTTCAAAGTCATGAAAAAGCATTACATAGTTTTGGACGTTATTGGTGTGGAAATCATTTATACTTTGATTTATTTATATGATTAGGACGATGTTATCAAAATTCAACAATTCTTCACCTAAGGACCATTTTTTATGTTCATTCGTTAGGAGTACACTTATGCATCTTACACATATCATATGATTGAGTTGATTTTCCTATCGAATATGTTCACACCCATTCATTCCGTATCCACGATTTTGGTTGTCTTAGTATAAATTCATGGTGGGTAATTTTTGTAACATCATTATTTGCATTTTGTATGAAAAATCTTACAAATAGAAGATAGTTTGTTTGCCTTGGTTTACTGTGACACCCCGATTTGCTTTATGTGATTTATTCTTTTCTTTGTTTATTTCGGACAAATAAAAATGGGGAGAACGAATTATGGTTTAGTATGGGAGAGATTTGATTATGCTTACATGTTTTATGTTTATCATTTCAAACTCGATACGTCAGGAGGTTTTTGCTTTGTCTCATTTGTGTAGGTGTAATTGAAGATTTTTTGGATTGCACACCCTAATGAGCAAAGCTTGAAGTTTTGAAAAATTAATTGTTGAAGCATCGGTTGAAAAGTTTAAAGACTTGATAGTTTATCTTTCCACGTTTGAGTTTATGGTAGGGTAGATCAGTATAGGTCATATGATTTTGATAATGCAGATATTTTTATTTTCTACCGGCATAGGCATAAGGGAGATTTGTAAGGACATTGTCCGTCACAATTTAGTATGTCGTATACCGCTACAAGTTGATATAAGTCGTCGAAGGATTGAGAAGCTCACATCTACAAAGACGAATTCGAATTTCAAGAAGACTTCAACATTCAAGCCCAACAAGGATGAATTTGGTAAAATGTGTTTAATTTTCATTTACATTTCACATTAAAAGTGTTGGGATATTTTTTCTAAAAGTTAAAATGATTTTTGGAATTTTTAATAAATGGTTTTTATTTTCAAAAACATTTTATCATAAAGTTTTGGATAAACCTTTTCTGATCTCGTAAACAGTTTTAAGTTTTGAGGATTCGAAAATATTTAAAAGACTAAAACTTTTTGGGACACATGTATGATGTCGTTCGAACGACATCATACCTGGTTCGAACGAGATCGTATCTCGCTCAAACGACAGTGTATGTCGTTCAAACGAGATGTGGTTTAAGCTGACACATCATCGTCTTGATTTTTAATATAAATAAGGGTGTCAGGCTTATGAATTTTGTGTGGAGAAACACTGATTTAAAACAGAATACGATTTTGAGTGTTTTGGTTTATTCTCCAACAGGGTTCATAACCTTTGTTATACAATTCACAATCACAACTTCTTTTGTGTGAGTTATTTTATGGAACCCAAAAGCATAGTTTGCTATTGTTCATACTTTCTGGGAGATCTCTATAACCGAGGGATGCATGCTATTGTGGAGTGAGTCTCGACGGAGTTTTGTGGTTGCGTGTCATTAGGGTGTGATGCGGTGTTCCCGGGTTGAAGATTGGACTGTGGTTCATGTATGTTCACTGAGTGTGGACTTATGGCTAATGACATCGACCGATGCCTTTGGGTATTCAACTGTCAAACTGTATTTCATTGTAATCCATGTAAGTTGCGATTTACAATTATAGTGAAATAAAAAGGGTTTTCCTTGAGGGGATTTTTTCTCAAATTTGTGTGGCATATTTTATTTATGTTGGTTTGACACTGTACGCACGTAGCTATTTGAGTTCAAGGGCTGAATTGATTCGATTTATAAATTGACTCTAATTAAATAAGTTTGTGATTGGAATTCGCGCAACTATTTCAATTAGTATCAAATACATATGGTTTTTCACAGTCATCTTCCCCATTGCTTTTTCCACCATTTTTAAACTCCGAAGATTTCCAACTTCAATCCAGTCCTTGATTACTTTATCTCCCATATTTATTTCATCTATAAACATGTTCAAACACAAATATATGACATTAATCCTCAGTTATTTTCATTAAAATTCTAGGGTTCATAAATTTGGTTTTTCTCAATATCCCTTAAATCACAATTCTCAATTCGATTTAATAATCCGAATTCAACAAAAATTTCTACAGGTTTTCGATTTTAAGTCATATTCTAGCCTCATATGATATTATTCTCACATCAATTTCACCCTTAATGCTTCAATCCCCAAAACCCAGATTTAACATGTGATTCCCTACGAAAAACGAATTTTTCTATAATAACTCCTCCCAAAATGAATATGGTTTGTGAAAATGATGTTCTTATTGTAATCAACATCCTCTGGTCATCGACGCTTTCTAACATGGATTCTTACGGGATCAATCTAAAAAGCTTCCATTATGACTTTAACTTTCTTGAGTTCCATCTGAATATCATTCCTTTGGATCTGCTTAAGGTCAGATGCTCCATGAATGATGGTGAACTCATGTCCCATGTGATCAAGGACATTATTTGGTTTCTAATCGCCATTGGTTGCAACCCGATCATACTTCTTCTCGATAATTTCATTAAGATGTCCAAATTGGGTTATTTCCTCTAAGTGGGCCTTAAGTTCCTTACATTTTTTAGTCTTGTTGTTGCCTTCTTTGTGAAACACGCATCGGAGCACGTTATTTCTCTTGGTCAGGTCACAACCCATATTCTTTGGCCACTTGACGAATTACTGATCTTTGATTTTTTCTAGGATTTTATAGACGGCTCCTTGAAAATTCTATTAATTGCCTTGGAGGAATCCTCCTTGCCCCCATTCCTGGTTTTGTTCTGCCTTTTGTTTCACTTCTTAGGATTAGTTTCCTTACCACCCTCTAGTTTGCCTTCGTATGACCAGCCTCTAATTGATTAGAGTGGTCAACGTCCTCGACCTCTGCATACTTTTCGATTCACGATATAAGATCATCGACGTTTCATCTTCCTTCTTGGTAAGGGATTGATACAACATGGATGTACGGGGCAATCCTATTTTGAAGGATTCTATGATGACATGATACAAGTAGTCCTTTGCCTCATTAAAGACCTTCCAATAGCATTTGACATACTCGCATAGAGACTCCTGTGATTTTTCCCCATCGTGAGCAGTAAATTTATCATCTTAGGATAAGAACTAGTAGTGATGAATTGAGTAGTGAAGGATTAAGAGAGAACCTTGAATCTCTTTATAGAACTATGAGGCATCCTTTCAAACCATTTATAGGCATTTTTTCCCAGGCTAAAAAGGAAGATACAAAACATTAGTGAATTATTATGGCTCCAAAGAGTTATAGCATATTGATACTGTCTAGCATGGTTGATGAGATCAGTCTTACCATTGTAAATCTTTAACCATGGGGTTGCAAACTTCTTTGTGAGATCCTCTTCTTCAATGGTCCTTAAGAGAGGAGACTTCATCTGGGTGATGAGATCTCTCATCGATAGACCTTGATCCATGGTTACCAAGGTTTTGATCCATTTCCTTCCTAACCAGGCTTCACATGTCATATTTGTGGTGCTTATTATCCTTGTGGTGACTGATTTGATGACTTACATGCTCTAATCTCTCTGAGTCATGCTTAGCACTCCTTCCTCGGCTATGAGTTCTTCTCGCCTGAAGGCTGGGAGTCCTAGCACGATGTTTATGATCAGGCGAATCTTTATTTCCATCTCATCCAGTCACGGATGTAAGTGAGCGTTCTCTTCTAGCTCGAGGAGAGTTGCCTCCTCATACTGTTGGAGTCTTGATTTATAGGTATCAACCAGCCTTGAGATCTGAGTGGACCTAGGATGGTCGTGGATTTCCTCAAAAGGTTATCTCTCTAGAAAAAACCTTGGATTCTAATTACATACTTTAGATATGACTCTCAATGGAGCTCAAGAATCTCGTACGTCTCCAGGTTGAGGTGCACTATTAGGAGCATTGTCTGGTTATCAAAATATCGTGGGTGTTTTGTAAAAGACTTACTTTCATGGAGAAGAAAATCATTCCCACAGACAGCGCGAATTATGAGAGGAAATTAATCACAATTAAATAGATCCAAAAAGTAATTTAAGAAAGAAAATAAAGATATGCCAATCACAACACAAAATGTACGGGGTTTAGCAAATTGCCTACGTCCATGGAGATGTTATAGTTTTTCTTATTAAGTGCTCTCAAGTTTTGAAATTACATCCCTGTGACACCCCGCCTAATTAAATACCGGGCGATCACTCCTTTATTAAATTAAAATCAAGGTGAACAGTTGGTTCAATCTTAGCATCACTTTCGTAAAAATAACTTTTCCAAATTTAACACCCTACTTAATTAAGATAAGTGTCAAAACCATTTTTAAACATTACTTTCCAAATTTTATTTTGAAAATAAAGATTTAATTATCTACAACAATTCAATATTTAAAGAATCACACCACAATAATCCTGGAACATATAATCCAATTAATTTAAATATTCAACAACTAAATCCCAGCATTTAAAACTTAAAGTAAAACATACATGTTGAATAAATCCCAAAGTAACAGTACTAGAAATAACTGAAATACAAATGTCCCAATAAAACAGATAAATAGAGGAAAGGGCGACACATGCCCCCAATAACTGAGAATGATAGAAGTGGAATCAAGTAAATGAAATCGTCTAATCAAGTGGCATGTAACTCCCACCTAAGCCGCAGCACGTTCCTTCCAAGGGATCCTAAGCAAGACACCCCTGTGGCTGGGCACCTGTAATATATACATATATATACAAGAGAGAAAGAGGAATAGAAACGGGTCAGAGCCCGATAGTGTATATGATTTAAAAATTCGTTTAGCAAGTATTTAAATTGATACAGGCCAATGCAACAACATATTAGTGCGACACTCTCTTGAGAAATTCTCACCTCTCTTCTAATGTGCACTCCTATCGCACTAACCTTCCCAATGGTTTATCTCATCATATATCACACTATCTTTCCCCAAGGATTTAACTTATCTTAGGTGACTCTCAAGATTCAAGATTTAACAATATCATGGTTTAAAAGGAAAATTTCATTTAGTACAAAACGCTCATTTTAACTTTATTGATTCATAAAGTTTTTCAATATCATACTATACTTTTCAAAACAAGTATTTCCAATTTGAGTCATTATACATGTCTCACTTACCATAACACAGTAGGCAGTTTCCCAAATTTCAGAAGTTCATATATATATTAAATACTCGTATAATATATATATTCTAACAGCACCCCACATAAAAAAAATTTGGTGCGGGCATACTCTGCTATCCAATCCCCGTATCAATCGTACTAAAGGGAATACAAGTTCGGAATCACTCGCAAACTGTATAAATACATACACAAACAATATTAAGGTGAAGCATAGTTTCTAAGTCCAAGAGGTCAGTACATACCCTCACGTCTCTTAGGACCGTGACTACCGATTCGATAGCCTGTACCTAGGATTTCTATCTTCTAGGGTACGAGTCAATATCCCCCATAAGGCACACGAGATAAGATCGTCCCAGCGCGGTAACCTCAGGGATAACAAGTAGCGCGGGCATGTTTTTCACACATAGATAGCATATGCATACACAATCATATAACTATACTAATATTACCATATCAATATTGGGTATATTCTCAAATCCCATACCTACGACATTATTTCTCATATCTCATTATTTGTTATCACATGTAACAGTTCGTTTCTAACCTTGATTCGGTATTATTCCAACTTACCACATAACTCTCATGGTTTTATCCTCCCATCTATAAAAATTCAGTAGGTATTCATCTATTCTCTTTCGTAACTATTTTACGTAATCTTTTCACTTTAAATACGTAGTTTTATCTTTTCTTATATATGAAATCTCCTAAGGATACAACTCTCGTCTAACCTTAAAGGTCCCAAAACTTATTCATATACTTTACTGATCCTCTTTATCTCTCAAAACATATTTATAAGGGTGTCCATGAATTATTCCTCATTAAAGTGAATTTCAACTAATTAAGAAGGGAAAACATGAGTCTGCCAGGAGGGGTCGATCGATCGAGGTCTGGGGCTCGATCGATCGAAGGTCTGGGCTCGATCGATCGATCAAGCAGGTTCGCGAAATCTGCAAATTTTAAGTTACGGGTTTCATCTTCTAACCTTCACCAAATCCATATTTTTCATACCCAATCGACCCAAAATTTATACTACTGACATTATATCATCATACTATGAAATTTCAACGTAAAGCATGTAGATTTCTATTATTAAACATGGATCAACAAGCCTTAAATTCATATCAAACCTCAAGAACCCTAGAATTTCATTAATATGTTCCAATCCATCTTTTCCAGAATTTTCTTCATCTACAACCTCATAAATTCATGGTTCAATCCTCTACATGTTAAGGGGTTTCCAAAATAACAATTAATCCATCCCTACATGCAATTTCCTATCTCATCTTTTAGGTTTCTTCCATAAAAACTCATTCTAATTACTCCTAAACTAATATGAAAGATGCATCAACGAAATAAGAAAGATAAACACTTGCCTGGGATTTTCAAAAATCTGGTTTGGTGTTGAATTTGGTGTGGTTGCGTTCCCCGTCTCGCGATCTACGCTTTGGCGGTGACGGCGGTGCAAACGGGTGAGTTTTGAGCCTTGGAATGCCTTGAGAGCTCTCTCCTCTCCTCTCCAATGGCCGTTCTAGTGTTTTGAGTTATCTAACCCTATAAGATAACCTAAACATCTGATATAGCCCCTTTAATTTTCGTGGGTTTAATTACCCAAAAATACAAAATGACTAAAATGCCCTCCCGGGGTACTAATTAGGCCTAAAAACGCCCCGAGACCCAAATCAAACCCCCGGGTATAATTTTTTGACTATCTCGACCCTTCCGGACGCGTTGGCGCACTCAAAATGACCATACGAACAACTTATAAAATATTTACTTTTATTTGTCAATATTTAGTCCCGACGCGACACGGGCGCGTCCCGACTCAAATTTCCAAAATTGTCATTTTATTCACTCGTGACATTCAATATAACCAATATTATATATAACTTTGCTCATTAGTAATATTCAACAAATTTTCCCATAATTACTAACTCTCATCACGTTAATAATTATAACATAATTAATTTCCGGATTTTTATTAAATAATTAATTCATATTAAATTTAATAAATTCCCAAATTAATATAGCATAAAAATACGGGGTATTACATACTTCCCCCCTAATAACGGAATTTCGTCCCGAAATTCGGAAAATAAGGCATACCTGGTAAGAACAAATCTGGATATCTCTCGCGCATATCGGCCTCGCGCTCCCAAGTGGATTCCTCCACGTTATGATGCTCGCACTGGACCCGTATAAGTGGAACTATCATCGACCTCAATCTCCTCTCACTATAATCTAGGATAGCCACCGGTATCTCCTCGTAAGAGCTATCAGGATGTAAGTCTATCTCATCTATCGCGATGTGAGTATGGGCCATATCATCCCGAAGATACCGTCTCAACGACGAGATGTGTAATACATCGTGAATGCGATGTAAATGCTCTGGTAGTCCCAATCTGTATGCTACCGGCCCAATCCTCTCGATAATGGGAAATGGTCCCACGTACCTCGGGGCCAATTTCCCTTTCTTCCCGAACCTCATCACTCCCTTCATAGGAGATACACGCAATAACACTTGGTACCCCACATTAAACTCCTGAAAGAACCGTTTCGCATCGGCGTAGCTCTTCTGCCTGTCCTGGGCTACTCGAATGCGACTCCTGATCATCTCAATCCTCGCAGAGGTTTCATGAATCACCTCTGGTCCTAGCAACTTGTTATCCCCCACCTCGAGCCAACAAGTTGGAGAACGACAAGGCCTGCCATACAAACCCTCAAATGGAGCCATACCAATCGTAAACTGATAAGAGTTATTATAAGCAAACTCTACCAGTGGAAGCTGTGGCTCCCAACCTCCTCCAAAATCAAGAACACACATGCGTAGCATATCCTCTAACATCTGATTAGTACTCTCTGTCTGTCCATCTGTCTGTGGGTGATAAGCTGAACTCAACCTCAACTCAGTACCCATAGCCTCCTGAAAGCTTTCCCAAAAATATGATACGAAAATCTTGTCTCTATCTGACACAATATTCAGGGGCACCCCATGTAATCTGACAATCTCATAAATGAACAACTGAGCATACTGACCCGTGGTATAATCTGTCCGCACCGGCAGAAAATGAGCCACCTTGGTCAAACGGTCTACAATCACCCAGATAGAGTCGTGGCCCTGCTGTGATGTAGGCAACCCTGTAATAAAATCCATGGAAATACTCTCCCACTTCCACGCGGGTACTTCCAATGGCTGAAGTAATCCTGATGGTTTCTTATGGTCCACCTTCACCAGCTGGCAGGTAAAACACTTGGACACGAACTCAGCAATGTCCTTCTTCATCCCACTCCACCAGTATTGCCTCCTCATATCCTGGTACATCTTATCTCCTCCAGGATGTACCGCAAATCGGGACCCGTGAGATTGGGTCATCACTGCATGACGCAATTTTGCCCCTTCTGGAACTACTAACCTCCCATTAAACCTCAAACCCCCATCAGAACTAACTGAATAGGACTCAGTACCCTCGGCTAAAATTCGTACAATCTGCTCCTGGCAAAACGGGTCTGTGGTCTATGCCTGTATCACCCTCGTAGAAATCTCGAGTGTGATTGTCATAACAGATATGAAGGAATGGGCTACTGCGTCCTGGTGACCCAACTCCTTCCACTTCGCTTTCCAGACGTCATCTACCTCATTTACCGGTCTACGGCTCAACGCATCAACAACTACGTTGGCTTTCCTCGGATGATACTGTATGTCGAACTGATAGTCCTTCACAAACTCTAATCATCTGCGCTGACGCATATTCAGCTCTCGCTGAGTGAACAAGTACTGCAGTGACTTGTGGTCTGTGAACAAACGGAACTTCTCCCCCAATAAATAGTGTCTCCATATCCGCAGTGCAAAAATGACCGCTTCTAACTCCAGGTCGTGGGTGGGGTAATTCTTCTCATGCGACTTAAGCTTGAGGGAGGTAAAAGCTATAGCTTTCTCTTCCTGTTGAAGTACTCCCCCAAGTCCCCGTAAAGAGGCATTGGTGTACACCAGGTACTCCACACCCGGTTTCGGTAAAGCAAGGACTGGCGCTGAAGTAAGCTTGTCTTTCAGCTCGTCGAAAGCCAACTGACAAGCATCATCCCAAATATATGGTACCCCTTTGCGAGTCAGGTTCGTCAATGGACCCGCTATTTTGGAGAATCCCCGAATGAATCTCTTGTAGTAACTGGTTAACCCCAAGAAACTACGCACTTCCGTCGGTGTCGTGGGTTGTCCCCACTCCCTCACCGCTGACACTTTACTCGGGTCAACTGCTATCCCCTGTTCAGAAACAACATGCCCCAAGAACTGTACCTCTCACAACCAGAATCCACACTTCTCGTACTTAGCATACAACTGATGCTCTCGTAAAGTCTGAAGAACCTGCCTCAAGCGCTCGGCATGCTCCTCCTCGGAGTGTGAATATATCAAAATGTCATATATGAAGACGATGACAAACTGATCCAAGAACTCTCTGAATAATCGGTTCATTAAGTCCATGAATACGGCTGGAGCATTTGTGAGACCAAATGGCATCACTCTGAACTCGTAAGACCCATATCTCGTCAAGAAGGAAGTCTTTGAAACATCCTGATCCCTAATACGTAGCTGATGGTACCCCGACCTCAGATCTATTTTCGAAAAGAAAATTGCTCCCCTCAGCTGGTCGAACGGATCATTGATTCGAGGCAATGAATACTTATTCCGTATCGTGACCTTGTTCAACTCCTGGTAGTCCACACATAACCTCAGTGAACCATCTCTTTTCTTCACAAACAAGACTGGAGCGCCCCAAGGTGAGGTACTCCTGCGAATAAAGCCCTGACCTAACATCTTCTCTATCTGATCTCATAACTCTCGCATCTCTGTCGAAGCCATACGGTATGGAGCGCATGCTATCGGCCTCGTATCTGGAAATAAATATATGACAAAGTCTATCTCTCGATTGGGGGGGTAGGCCTGGTATCTCCTGGAATACATTGGAATACTCACAAACGACTGGGATCGAGTCTAAAGGAATCACAACCTCCTTAGAGGCATCATCCTCTATATAATACAAATGAGCGGTCGAACCTCCCTCTGGGCGAGGCATCGCCACTACAAACATCTCTTGCCCCGGAATGGCAAAAGCAATGCTCCCACCGAAGCAATCAATCATGGCTCTATAAGCTGCGAGCCAATCCATACCGATAATAACATCATGCTCATGCATATCTAATACTAACATGTCTATAGGTAATACCAAACTACCAATCTCTACCCCCACTCCCCGGCATATAAAGAAGATAAGTGACCCACTCCCCAGTGGTGAGTATACACACGCCACTGTGCTCTCTGCTATGGCTAACAACCCTAAGGCCTTCGCAAAATGCGTAGCTATAAAACAATGCGTCGCCCTAGTATCACACAAAACCCGACCCATAGTATTTATGGATAGGAAACATACCCTCAATCGCGGGTGGTGCCTGTGGAGCTGCTGCCTGGTGGACGTTATATACACGTCCGTACTGTAACTGCCCCTGCTTCATTGGAGCTGCTGGAATGGCTGGTAGGGCTGGCACCTGGGCCTGAAGCTGGGGAGGCAGTTGGAAAAAGTGGTCTTTGTGGCTCATTACGGGCACCCTGCTGCTGTGGGGCCCTATTACCCTCTGGGAAATCCTGACGCTTATGACCATGCTTGTCGCATACAAAACACCGGCCTCTGAAGTTACCTCCCCTCTGACCCTGCTGACCACGGCCCTGCTGGCCGTTACCTCCCCGCCACTGGCCCTGTTGGCCCTGTTGATTAGGCTGGCCCTGCTGGCCCTACCTAAACCCCCAAATCCCTGTCTGGAATCACCTGAACGAAATCGTTTAGCAGGGTCCCCCTGATGGGAACTCTGCTCGTGCTGATGAGTCTGTCCATGAGATGGTGCCCCACTAGCACTACTACTCCCGATCCTGCCCTGCTGGCTGGACTCTTCTTCTCTCTTGCTTCCTTGCAGATGGAAGCGGTGATCCTGGAAATGTAGTAACGCAGCATTGAGTACATCAGTGAAAGTACTAAGAGATAGATTCCCTATAAGATGCTGACGGATCCTCCAAGCTAACCCGTCCACAAACAACAAAATTTTCTTACTCTCAGTAGGTGCCTCATCTGGCACTATGGTGAGAAGTCTCGTGAACTCCTCCTCTTACTCAGCAACGGTAGAGTTCTCCTGTTTCAAATTCAGTAATTTTGCCTCATCTCAGTCTGCACGGCGGGTGGAAAGTACTTGCGGTCAAACCCCTCCCAGAACGACTGAATAGGGATCGTGTCCCTCTCCTCCAAGGTGGTAGTGGACTCCCACCACTGCAAAGCGGCCCCCACCAGTTTAAAGGAAGCCAATAACTGCCTTTGCACGTCGGTGCACTCATACATACGAAGATGCCGCTGGATGTCTTTCTTCCATTGGCTGACATTGACGATATCTGAGCTACCAGAGAACTCAGGGGGATGCTCCTTCTGAAAAGCATCCCTAACCCTCTCCCATGAAGATGGAAGCTGTGCTGGTACTGGCGCCACTGCCTAAATCTGGGGTGGATCCTGCTGAACCATCGCTAGCGCGGAATTCACCGCCTGAGCAACAATGGCGGCTACTTCATTAGCATTCATAGTGCCTTGTGCCGGAGCTGCTGGCTGCTCGGCCTGGGCACGCCTATCCTTCGATGCACGTTTCTGAGGCATCTGAAATGTGAAGTAGTTTATTAGTCTATAGTCATTATCAAATCCCAAATGGCTAACGACGTAAACGTAAAAGCAGAAATACAACAATCCTAAAAATAGGGCTCTATATCAAAAACGTTAAGCTGAAAGAAAAAATAAGCCGTACAGATCCTATGGACACTAGAACCTGATGCTCTGATACCACCTGTGACACCCCGCCTAATTAAATATCGGGCGATCACTCCTTTATTAAATTAAAATCAAGGTGAACAGTTGGTTCATTCTTAACATCACTGTCGTAAAAATAACTTTTCCAAATTTAACACCCTACTTAATTAAGCTAAGTGTCAAAACCATTTTTAAACATTACTTTCCAAATTTTATTTTGAAAATAAAGATTTAATTATCTACAACAATTCAATATTTAAAGAATCACACCAATATAATCCTGGAACATATAATCCAATTAATTTGAACATTCAACAACTAAATCCCAGCATTTAAAACTTAAAGTAAAACATACATGCTGAATAAATCCCAAAGCAATAGTACTAGAAATAACTGAAATACAAATGTCCCAATAAAACAGATAAATAGAGGAAAGGGCGACACATGCCCCCAATAACTGAGAATGATAGAAGTGGAATCAAGTAAATGAAATCGTCTAATCAAGTGGCCTGCAACTCCCACCTAAGCTGTAGCACGTTCCTTCCAAGGGATCCTAAGCAAGATGCCCATGTGGCTGGGCACCTGTAATATATACATATATATACAAGAGAGAAAGAGGAATAGAAACGGGTCAGAGCTCGATAGTGTATATGATTTAAAAATTCGTTTAGCAAGTATTTAAATTGATACAGGCCAATGCAACAACATATTAGTGCGACACTCTCTTGAGAAATTATCACCTCTCTTTTAATGTGCACTCCTATCGCACTAACCTTCGCAATGGTTTATCTTATCATATATCACACTATCTTTCCCCAAGGATTTAACTTATCTTAGGTGACTCTCAAGATTCAAGATTTAACAACATCATGGTTTAAAAGGAAAATTTCATTTAGTACAAAACGCTCATTTTAACTTTATTGATTCATAAAGTTTTTCAATATCAAACTATAATTTTCAAAACAAGTATTTCCAATTTGAGTCATTATACATGTCTCACTTACCATAACACAGTAGGCAGTTTCCCAAATTTCAGAAGTTCATATATATATTAAATACTCGTATAATATATATATTATAACAGCACCCCACATAAAAAAAATTTGGTGCGGGCAGACTCTGCTATCCAATCCCCGTATCAATCATATTAAAGGGAATACAAGTTCGGAATCACTCTCAAACTGTATAAATACATACACAAACAATATTGAGGCGAAGCATAGTTTCCAAGTCCAAGAGGTCAGTACATACCCTCACGTCTCTTACGACCGTGATTACCGATTCGATAGCCTGTACCTAGGATTTCTATCTTCTAGGTTATGAGTCAATATCCCCCATAAGGCACACGAGATAAGATCGTCCCAGCGCGGTAACCTCAGGGATAGCAAGTAGCGCGGGCATGTTTTTCACACATAGATAGCATATGCATACACAATCATATAACTATACTAATATTACCATATCAATATTGTGTATATTCTTAAATCCCATACTTACGACATTATTTCTCATATATCATTATTTGTTATCACATGTAACAGTTCGTTTCTAACCTTGATTCGGTATTATTCCAACTTACCACATAACTCTCGTGGTTTTATCCTCCCATCTATAAAAATTCAGTAGGTATTCATCTATTCTCTTTCGTAACTATTTTACGTAATCTTCTCACTTTAAATACGTAGTTTTATCGTTTCTTATATATGAAATCTCCCAAGGATACAACTCTCGTCTAACCTTAAAGGTCCCAAAACTTATTCATATACCCTACTGGTCCTCTTTATCTCTCAAAACATATTTATAAGGGTGTCCATGAATTATTCCTCATTAAAGTGAATTTAAACTAATTAGGAAGGGAAAACATGAGTTTGCCAGGAGGGGTCGATCGATCGAGGTCTGGGGCTCGATTGATCGAAGGTCTGGGCTCGATCGATAGATCAAGCAGGTTTGCGAAATCTGCAAATTTGCAGTTACGGGTTTCATCTTCTAACCTTCACCAAATCCATATTTTTCATACCCAATTGACCCAAAATTTATACTACTGACATTATATCATCATACTATGAAATTTCAACGTAAAGCATGTACATTTTTATTATTAAACATGGATCAACAAGCCTTAAATTCATATCAAACCTCAAGAACCCTAGAATTTCATTAATATGTTCCAATCCATCTTTTCCAGAATTTTCTTCATCTACAACCTCATAAATTCGTGGTTCAATCCTCTACATGTTAAAGGGTTTCCAGAATAACAATTAATCCATCCCTATATGCAATTTCCTATCTCATCTTTTAGGTTTCTTCCATAAAAACTCATTCTAATTACTCCTAAACTAATATGAAAGATGCATCAACGAAATAAGAAAGATAAACACTTGCCTGGGATTTTCAAAAATCTGGTTTGGTGTTGAATTTGGTGTGGTTGCGTTCCCCGTCTCGCGATCTACGCTTTGGCGGTGGCGGCGGTGCAAACGGGTGAGTTTTGAGCCTTGGAATGCCTTGAGAGCTCTCTCCTCTCCTCTCCAATGGTTGTTCTAGTGTTTTGAGTTATCTAACCCTAGGAGATAACCTAAACATCTGATATAGCCCCTTTAATTTTCGTGGGTTTAACTACCCAAAAATACAAAATGACTAAAATGCCCTCCCGGGGTACTAATTAGGCCTAAAAATGCCCCGAGACCCGAATCAAACCCTCGGGTATACTTTTCTGACTATCTCGACCCTTACGGACGCGTTGGCGCACTCAAAACAACCATATGAACAACTTATAAAATATTTACTTTTATTTATCAATATTTAGTCCCGACGCGACACGGGCGCGTCCCAACTCAAATTTCCAAAATTGTCATTTTATTCACTCGTGACATTCAATATAACCAATATTATATATTACTTTGCTCATTATTAATATTCAACAAATTTTCCCATAATTACTAACTCATCACGTTAATAATTATAACATAATTAATTTCCGGATTTTTATTAAATAATTAATTCACATTAAATTTAATAAATCCCCAAATTAATATAGCATAAAAATACGGGGTATTACAATCCCCTTGACCCTGGGGTGGGTTACATTTACAGTATTTTGGTGGTTTCGTTGTACAAGGAACTCTTCAGCTTGTCATTGGCTCGTGTGGTCCTCCTGAATATCTCCTCCGATATTGTTGGTAACCGATTGAGCTTTATTAAAGTGAACGTGGATAAATATTTTGTATTTATCCACGTGACAAATATGTTCCCCAATCCAATTGAAGAATTAGGTCGGGCATCCTTTTCATCTTCCTAGGCCTGGTCGGCCAGACTTTAACCAGGTTTAATTAATTAATTTAGGTCCCCACATATGTTGATTGCTTATAAGATGTGTTGAAGATTCAAATTGTTAAATGTGTTTAGTAAATTTAAGATTTTCAAAAATATCATTAAAACATTGACTCTAATTTGTATTTGATGACTTAAATGCTTGTCTTCACATTACACGGCTTCAATTCACTATTGATATGTTAAATTATCATTTCTACAATAATTTTCAAACTTAATATAAAATCAATCTTACATGAGTTTCAAAAGTTCTATATATGGGATATGTGAGAATTTTATATGTTGGAGTTGTATTTGGGTTGTTTTGAAAGCATTGATAAGGGATACCATTAGTGTGACAATGCCCGATTTGGATTTAAGCATCATTGGGTAGGTGTCAACTAGGTGTGTAAAAATTCAATCAACAGCAAAAGTCAATGTATTGAAAAAAGCCACAAGCCAAGTTCTTAACTAGCAATAAAAACAAGATAGGCCTTTAGCATTCAAAAAAATTGTTGTTTTAGTTTCGCATTCAAAATAATTCAAAAATAACACTTACCGAGGGAGTTACGTAGATGGAGTTGTACTTTAAGATTAAACTCATGGTCGTGTTTCATTTTCTCATTAAATTTTTATTAATGCGTAACGTAATACAATTTGAGCTTTGATGTTGTGTTTTCCATTTCTATGCACAAGCAAGCCAATAATTCTTATCTTACCTTGGTTGTGTTTTAATTGTGAATTGAAAATGATTTTAGTTTCTTAACATTTGTAACCAATTTTTATTTGACATATCTAGAGTGGTTTTATATTCTAGTGTATGTGATTTTTTTTAATTTGTCTAATAGTTTGTTCCTTGAGATTTGCTTAGTGTTTTCTTCTATATACTTGTATTTTTTTTGTTCTCGTGATATTTATTTTATTCTTTATTCTTTGAGCATTTTATTGAGTGCATATATTATTTTTCTCATTAATTTGATGGTTGGTTTTATGGAAGAAGTCTGTTGACGTAATGTGATATTAAGGGCGAGAAAACCCAATCAATGGAGTGATAATGTTAGACAGACTTGTTTCATAAGTGTTGTAGTTGAGATAGTTTGAAATTTGGAATTTAGAAAAGCTTTCTTGTCAATCCATTCAAATGACTCCAATATAGCATGTTCGTATGGTTGATTGATGTTTTACACATTGATTGCTACTGGGCATTTTCGTGCGCAAGGAAATTCGTCCACTATGTGTATGCACACCATCCGTACGGCTCATATCCTACATGTGCGCACGGTCCTCTTTTTTCAAGATCTAATTTTTGGTTCTCTAGTCTTTCTACTTTGATCCCTACTTGGTATTTTGTCATATATCTCATGTTACACTTGTTTTACCCCTGTTTAGATATCTCTCTTGTGCTCTTTTGATCTATGTTACTTCGTCTTATTCCGTGACAAAGAGGGGGAGATGGTATTTGATGATTTATTTGGGTATAAGGGGGGATTCATGTTCATATATATTATTCTCGATTGTTACATTTTAAAATATGTGAGGATGTTTAAATTTGATGGAACACATGTTTAAAAATGTCGTAATGTTTTTTAGAGAAAAAAATTTTAGACTTGGTATTTGTTTTTTAACAAGTTACGGCTTTTTTAAATTTGTATAGACTTAATTGCTTGCATGGATTTATTTTGTACATCACTAGTATGTTCCCATGCGCATGGCCTTGGCTTCTGTCCACATTAGCAGGAATCATGCATACGAAAAAAGTGCACCATGCACATGGTGGAGTCGCACTTTGAAATTTTTTATTAAATCGGACATTTTCCATCCCATTTCTTATGATCTAAATTTTACATAAGTGAAAAACCCTTCCGAGTGTATTTTCAAATTTAAGAGATCTTTTTGCTTCCTTTCAAAACTAATTTCACTTGTTCCTCATAAACTTTTCAAAATCCTAGATCTATGGTTTAATACTAGTGTTTGTGAGTGAATTTGAAAGTATTTTAATCAGATCTTCACATACCTATGTTAATTTATCATTCTACGTCTGAACTGCTATGATCTCATGCTTTTTGAACTAAAATTGAAGGAATTCTGATTTATTGGGGAAATTATAGTGTAGAGTTGACTTTAATGAAGAGTAAGGACTTCTTCATTCACGAGGTGGAGCTCGTTATGGATTTTCATATTTTATGGGGGAAAGTTACAAGGTTCGTTGGTACCTACACAAGTGTGCTTATGTGAGAGCTATCTTCTTGACTTGTGTAATACATTTTTCAAGTAGAAATAAAAATTAGAGTGCGTCGATATTTTTTATCCTTAGTGGGGGGGGGGGGCCTCATAAACAATCTCTTGTGATTGATTGTGAATGATTTCTCCTTATGCACACATTTGATCACACACATCACTTTGATCACATTTGAATCTAGTGAATTATATTAAATTTGACTTAGGTGTGTTAGATTTAGTTTTTTCTCATCTAGATTCACCTGATTACATAGTTGTGTGACTTAATCAAGACTTTGAATACTCAATTATATAAAATTTGTGTTAATATATTTAAAATTTGAAACAATTTTTTGTTGAATTCAAAAAATTTCCATAAGATACTATTCAACCTATTCACCCCCTTTAGTTTTGGTGTAGATTTTATAATCGCGTTCATAACACACATTATCAAAATCCATCACATTCAGCTATAGATCCTTTGATACCATCTTCTTCTCATAAAGCTTCCATCACCTCTTTGATTTTATTTTTATCTTTTTGGCCTTTGCTTAGCAATTTTGTATTGTAGAAGATCCACCTCGTGTTGATTATGTTTCTTCTCATAAGAGAAAATTAGTTCCTAAGTAATTAGAGTCTTTGAGGGAGTAAGAAAAAGAGAAAGATATTTCTCCTCTGGTTCAACCAACAAGAGAGAAATCTTCTTTGGATGTTCTAACTAGTACTTCTTCGAGTAACCCTGAACCCGCTGAACCTCCTGTATCTACCATGTTTGCCATTTCAAAGAAGAAACATGTGAAAATAATAGCCAAGAGACCTATACATAAGGTCTATTTGGTGGGTACACCAATATTTTTTCCTTTTATAACAAATTTTTATCCTAACTTCTAATTATTTTTTTCTCTTATCATAAATTTATCTAACACTTCACCGAAGGGGGAGGAACCTTTTGTAGTTAGGGATCCTATGATACCTCCTCCAACATCTCCAATAATTAATCCAATCAACATTATTGCTCACTTCAAACCCAATTCCTGGAGTGGAAACAAATCCAATCATTATTAACTCTCCTACCTCCATTTCCATTTCTAAGGATGAGGTTGCTGGTACTTTAGGTCTTATGGATGAAGATCCCAAACAAGATACTAATCCTTCTTAAAGCATACCTAAATTATCAACTATTCCCACTATCCCTGTGAATGTCCCAGAGGTAATGACTTCTCCTTTGATGGATAATCCTCCACCCACTTAGGTTGTACCTTGAGTTATGAATCTTCCTGAGTTGATAACACCAATGGAGGTCACAACCTTTTAAAAAGAACTTCGACAAGTGATGTCTCAAGATCCTATTCGATCCTTAGAATTCTATACTTCTAGTGTGGAGCAAAAACTACATCAACTTCTCTAATCTCAACCAACTTGTTCTTATTAGTAACTAAGGCCCTCTTAATCTTTGAAGCTTCATCAAATCTTTACTAGGGTGCCATTTGAGGCTCTTGTTGACATTTTTTCTTTAATGGATTGAAAACAACTTGGTCTTGCATTTTCCAGCTTACAGGCGTAGAATAAGTGTTTTGAAGGATTTGACAGCTGATGTCTTAGAACTCTCATACTTCCTAGACACAATGACCTAAGGGAATGTTGAGGAGGATGGTTCATCTAAAGATCAAGCCCATTTTTCTTATAAAAGGCTAAAGTATCCCAAGGCCTATAAGACATCAAAGTTATTTAGGAAAAATGGATTGCCCTTTTAGCTGAGAAGGACGAGCATAAGAGTAGGCTAGCTCAAATTAATGTTGAGCTAGAGGTGACTACTATGGAGGACACTAACTTCCAATTGATATTGAATCAACTACTGGGAGGCATGTAAGTATTTTCTAGTAATCCAACCTTGTTTGAGGAAAGGTTGGCTCGGATCAAAACAAAGAGATACATGTATCAAAATTTCTGGACCAAATTTAAGTCTATTGTGTTTAGACATTTCAATAACATATTATTGTTAATTTACAATTATTCCTTTTGATCTTAATGTATTGCTTCCCCAAAGGTTGAATAATATGGTTTTAAGAACCTAAATTTTTTTTACCTCATGTGAATGTAACCATTAATAGTATAGTCTACCTTTGAATGCCCTATATATTCGAAATGGCCCTTCCCATTTTGGGGACAACTTGACATAGGCTATATCTTTTTATCATAGAGGTAAATTGATTTTCCTAACAAAGTCCCCTTCATTAAAAGCTATTTTTTATTTTTTACTGTATCTGCCAGTTATTTTCTTCTTTTGAACCAATATATTAGTCAAGGCTCTGACTCTATATGCATTTATGTTCTATAACTCCATGAATAGAGCTTGATCATAGCCTTTTATTGACCATTCACTTTGGCCTACAACTCTTAGTGATTTTTACTGGTAGGATAACATTATGCTCATAAGTTAAGGCATGTGGAGATACCCCAGTACTTGACCTTTTAAAGGTTATATAGGTCTATAATACTTCTGAAAACAAATTGCAGCAATCCCTTAGATTTTTCTCGACCACCTTGCTTGGGTTATTTTTTATTACTTGATTTGTTGCCTCTACCTGACCATTTGATTGAGCATAGTAAGTTGCTGCTTTGGTTAAAGTTATATCCAATCGTGAAGTAAATTTTAGCACCATTTATGATTAAAAATGCATGAATTGTCTAAGGTTATCATTTCTGGGATCCAAAACCTATATATAGTATCTTTCAAGAAATTTATCAACTAATTTTGGGTAACATATTTTAGAGCTTTTGCTTCCACCCATTTAGTAAAATAGTCCATTTCCATAATCACAAAATTGTGCATCTTGGAAGATGGAGGATAGATTTTACCAATGACATCAATTGTCCATGCTTTGAATAGCTAAGGTTTCAATACATATTATAGGTTAATAGCAGGCACATGTTTTAGAGGACCATGTTGTTAACATTTTTGACATCCTTTTGCAAAACCTTTGAAATCTTTTAAAATGGAATGAAAATAGAAACCATGCTTTATTAACGACCACTTAATCTTAGGACCGTCTTGATGAGCCCCATAAATGCCCTCATGGACTTTTACAATGGTATCAGACCTTCATCTTTACTTAAGCACTCTACAATTACTCGATCATCACCTCTTTTAAATAGATTTTTAGCACACATAATATAATTAGTTTCCTTTAACCTTATATCCCTATCAGTTTTAATATTTAGGTTTTTTGGATATTCAAATAAAGATTTTCTCTAATCTATATGAACATCATTGTTTTCCATTTCAGCCAAAGGCATCCTGTTATGGTGTAGTTGTAAAAACCCATCAATGCAATTTATCTTTAAATTTTCATTGAATCTATAATCAAGCTTAAAACCTGAAGCCTTTTGAGCAATTTCATTGGCCTCTTTATTTAGAAACTTAGGAACACAGTTTAATGTGACCTCATCAAATTTAGATAGAAAATTCAATTCCACTTGGTTATATAAGTTTAAGCGATCATTGACACATATATATTCACCAGTTAGCTGTCTTATGAGCAATTAAAATAATCCTATAGATTCTATTACACAAGCATTACAACTTCAAAGGATTTACAGGCCCATTATAACAACCTCATATTCCACTCGATTGTTGGAATATGTATTTTCTTCCAACCTATATCCATGCTTGGTTTTAATATGCTCAGGGGATTTAAGGATTAACCTTAATCCTGACATTATTTCAGTCTTTGAATCATAAAACCATAGCTTTTATGGAATTAAGGATATATATCCTATTTCATAATCTCGTTTTGGCTCGTGCTCACATGGATGACTTGCTAAAAATCTAGTCAATGCTTGGCCAAAAATTTAGTCAATGCTTGGCCAAAAATTTAGTCAATGCTTGGTTAAAAATCGAGTCAATGCAGGCAAAGCTCATATAGAGATTTACCAATTCTATTACGTAAAATAGGCTTGGATAGCATATATTTGATTAAATCAAACTTTGAAATAACATATACCTCTCTAGGTGATAAACATTATCCTAACTTCGTGGTAGTGGAATACAAAGTGAAACATAGTTTTTCCATTACGGAGCATCTACTTTCGCAGTCATTTAGAAATCTATTGAGATAATACATAACTTGATCTTTGTAGTTCTTATAGTCTTGAGCCAATAGACCTCCAATTGAGGCCTTAGAAGCTGAAACATAAAACTTGAGTGTCCTATCTTCCTTTGGAGGTGCTAAATAGGTTATTTAACCAAGTATCTATTTAGTACCTAGAAAACTATATCATGCCCCTCCTTCGAATCCAGCTCCTCTTGATACTTTAACTTCAAGAAGGGAGAAAATACTTCAGTTTTTCCTATTGCGTTAGATATAACTTGTTGCAAAAAAACCTCTGTAATTCTTTTTGTTCTTGGGGGATGTTCTTTTAATTATGATCTTCGCCTAGTTCACATCAAATTGAGTCCCCTTTTTGTGTACCAAGTACCCCAGGAAATTTCCTGTAGAAATTCCAAAGGCAGATTTCAAAAGATTCATTTTAATTTGATAAAGTCTCATTATTTTAATTGACTTTTCTAGGTGTGTTATATGATTAGTTATTGATTTTTATTTTACAATTATATAAATCATATAACACTACGAAAATGTGTAAATCATATCATGTAAAATGATATTCATTTTCTTTTGGTAACTGGCCCCTACATTATTTAATCCAAGTAGATTTTTTTTATCTATTTGAAGGTTCTCAAATTACCATGTCACCTAAAAGAAATCTTATGCACATCTTCTTCAGTTATGCATATTTGGTTATATCTTTAATGACCATCCATCATAGACATCATAGCATGACTAATAGACCTATCAACCAATAGGTCTACGATTGGCATTGGATTGACATCTTTTGGAATGGTAGCATTTAAATTTCTAAAATTAATGCACACTCTTAATTTTCCTTTTTTCTTATAACTGAAACTATTTTAGAGAGTCATTCAACATACATGGTTGTTCTAATCAATCCAGCCTTCAATAGCCATTCAATTTATTCTCTTATTTTGGTTGCAACCTCTAGAGTCATTTATCGTATTAGTTTCCCGATAGGCTTCTATTTGCAACACACTGTAATTTTAATGATTTATACATTGGGATTAATTAAATTAAAAATATGATATTAATTCGGTTTAAAATAAATATCAGTTAGAGAGACAAGATTTAATATTTATTTATATTGGATATTACTTAGTGAATGAGTAATAATTAATAAGAAACGTCTTACGATTGTCGTGAGTGAGAAATACCGCAGTTACAATAATTTAGTCGGGACGCGCATGTCAGTTGTGTCGGGACTTAAATTTATGAGATAAAATATAAATTACTTACAGGTCATCAATATGGTCATTTGGTGTGTGCCAATGTGTCCGAAAGGGTCGAAAAAGTTAGAAAAGTGTACTCGAGGTTTAGATTGGGTCTCGGGGAATTTTTAGGCCAAATCGGCACCCCAAAGGGGTATTTTGGTCTTTTGGATTATTGGTGAAAAAGAACCTACAAAGCTTAGAGGTATATATCATCAGTTATGTCCAGGGTGTTAGGATTAGAAGTTAAAAAAATACAAAGACGCCAATAGAGGAGGAAGACAAGGAGGTTTAAGGGTTACCACACCATTATTTCACCACCACCACCAACGGTGTGTAGATCGGGAGGAGGGAAGGCCACCCCAATATCTTTTCATAAAGAATCAGACCTACCATATCATGCAAGTGTTTATCTTGCTAAATTGAGTGCATATTTTATCCATGTTAGAGTAGGATTGAACAATACCCATGAAAAAGTGAATTGGGCTTAAATTTGGTGAATTAATTTATGATCTTAGGTAGGAATTTCATGTAGACTGAATTCTTATGTGATTAGAAAATGAAATCATATACCATGTGATGATAATAATTGAAGAAATTTGGGTTTTGATGATATTCTTGAATAAAAAGAATAACCTAGGGTTTGGGGGGTTAGATTGAGGATTAATGTGATTTATATGACCCGCTTTGATGTTTTAATGTTTTGATTATGTTAGGAATCCTTCATACATGTTAGTATAAGGATTAGTATACTTGGTTGGGAGTTTGGGATTAAATAATGGTGGTTTGGAGGGTTAAAATTCATAGAAACCCATAACAGAAATATGCAGACAACGAGACCTGCTATCACGAATCGATTCTCCCCCTTGGTCGAATCGATTTGGATAGCGAATCAATTCGGGAAAAGGCTGAATCGATTTGGTTTCCCTAATTTTAACAATTTCCCATATTTTAGCCTTGAACTTGAAATCGATGAAGGGGAGAACTTTTGTGGTACCTTTAAAACATTTTGAGGGATAATTTGGTTACCAGTAGGCTAAGGGTAGGAGTGGGACTTATTCATAATAGAGATGAATTAAGGATAAGATTTATCTGTGTAAGTTGTGATGTAATTAATTTGGGGAATGAGAATGATTCACGATGAAGGTGAGAAAACTTATGACTAAGACCAGTAAGGTATGCGTGAATTACCTACTGAAATAATTTAAAGAATAATTGGCACACTTCTAGTAGTGTGGGATACTCGGGATTGTACAATGAGAAGTAAAAGGATAATTTAATAATACGTAGAATATTTGGGAGTTATATATATTACGTACGTGACATATATTATAGGTTGTGTGTATACCTATAATGATTCTACATATATATAGGTGGTGTGAATACCTGTTGTGTAATTCTATGTGTGAACATACCTAGGGTACCTATTATAACGGGAGGTTCCGTGTCGTGGATAGTCTTATCCTGATGAGCCCACTGGGGGGATTTTGATTTGTGCCTTAGAACATAGGACTTAGGGATTAAACACTACTTGTGTGAATAATAGTGTGGTACGTTGGGTGTGTGCGTAGCCCAAAGGCTTATAACTATGTGTGCCTCCAATTTGTGTGAATTGTGAATGTATGGTTCGAGACTGATTCTGAACCAGATGTCCTTTACTTAGTACGTGATGTACCAGCACTTGATAGAAGAGTATGCCCGCATCATAGGTATCCACCTAAGGATGCCATATTCATATATATTACAAGTGTAGTGTATATATACATGCATGTGACTTATTCTACTACGCGTGCATTTGTAGATAAGATAGATCGTGATATCTCAAGTATTTTAAGTATGTGAGAACATAATATTAAATTGGTGAATTTTAACGGATGAAAAGGGTTTGTAAATTAGTAAAGTATTGTATGGGCAATATGATTGGGTACAACAAATTACAAAACAGGAAGATATTTAATTTAAACTAGTTAAGAAGGGTAGCGTAACGAGGTTGGTTTATAAGCATACTTTAGTCATGCACATTAGTTTAGAGGTGAGGGTCTCAAGTGAGGGCATGTAAAGTTAACATATATACAATATTTGATATTTAATTCATTTTAAGTACTTGCAAAATATTTTCAAACTGTTTTACTTGGGCTCTGACCCGTTTCAAATCCATTTTTGTAAAAACCTTTTAGGTGTCCAGCCACAGGGATGCCATGTTTAGGAGTTCCTTTGTATTTGACGTGTTGCAGCTGTTGTGGATGTTGCAGGACCTCGGTAGTATATGCCTCTACATCTATCAATTATTTTCCATCATTTCTCTATCTCAATTGGACATGTCACCCATTCCTAGCTGGTGGTTATTTAAGGGACATTGCACTTTTATTTTATTTCCAGTATTGAATTTGGATTTATATTATGGATTATTGTATTGGGATTTCAGTACGAAGTGTTTATTCTAGGCACATTTATTCATCTCGTTATTTTTTCATTTACTATTATGTTTACTAGAATGGTGAATGTGATTTATTAGTTTAATTTGTTTGCATGTGTAATACCCCGTATTTTTATGGATATCTATTTATGGGATTAATTTAATTAAATGTGAATTAATTGAGAATTAATCCGGATAAAATATTAACGAATGTGAGTTAGTATTTGATTATAATGTGTATATATGGCAATATATGAATATTGGAACTATTGAAATTGTAGCGAGATTGAAATACGGCAATTTGGGAAATTTTGTTGGGACGCGCGTGACAGTCGCGTCAGGAATATAATTATTTGAATTAAAAAGTGAATTTTATTTTTATCACCCATATGGTCATTTTGAGTGCGCCAACGAGTCCGGAAGGGTTGTAATAGTCAGAAAACACTAGTCGGGGGTTAAGTTTGGGTCCCGGGGCATTATTGGGCCATACCGGTAACTTATAAGGGCATTTTGGTAATTTCGGAAATTGGGTAATTAAAACCCACGAAAATTAGAGTTAAGAATCTGACTTAGTCTTAACCCACTAAGCCATTTCCAACCCCAATTTAGGTAGTGGGCTACGGGAGAGGTTTAGAAACCTTAAAACTTGGCAAAAACCAACCCCACCTCCATTATCACCTTGAGAAGAACCTTGAGAAGAACTTGTAGAGAGAGAGAGGAAGAGAAGAATTCTGCAGAGAGAGAGAGAAGACAATCCAACCTTCAAGATTAAATCTCAAATTCAGAGAAAGATTAGAGGCAAGTGGTTTAATTACAATTGATTCAATGCCATGCTTTTCCATGTTTAGGAATTATCGAATTTATCTTGGAAGATGATATAGACCCATGAATTGGAAGTTTAAAACTATGAATTATGTTAGGAACTGCATATAGTAACACTCTGGACGAATTATGAATTCAAAATTATGACCCTTGATGATCTAAAAACGGATTTAAGAAGAGGTTTATTAATGTTCTTGAAAGAATTAGAAAACTAAGGTTCTTGATGAAGATTGATCCATATATAGCCCTTGGTTGATGAATTATTGGTTTTAGAACGTTACTAATGTTGTAGGATGGTTGTATGATGATACTATAACGTTATATTAGAGATTCATGCATTAAAAGTATGTTTTGGGATGATTTGAAAACTGCAAAACGAAGCAGTCCGTAGCCATACCTGGTGCATTCGATCGATCGATGTTCATCAGTCGATCGATCAACCACCATCGATCGATCGAAGGAAAAGGTCGATCGATCGACCTTTCCAGAATGAGTAAAGTTTTTCCCTATTTAAATTTTAATGATGTTAACCCTTGGATAATATTGTTGGAGACCGTATGAATACCCTTAACCTTAAGGAAGACCAGTAGGCATGGTTATGAAATTTGGACCTTAATTCGAATTCAATTTGAGGAATTATTCTAAACTAATGAAATTCGATAAGTGAGATAATATTTGGGTTAATAGTGTAAATTTGAATAATTTGACGAAATGAGGTTTGGGGCAGAAGTAAGGACCTTAGGAATAAAGATGTTATACGTGGGAATAATAGGAACTTAATAATCTATTTTAGATAGGTTTTAAGTATAAGAAAATATGACGTGAGACGTGTCGACAGTTTAACTTTTATATTATCGGGAGACGTAAAATATACAAATTTAGAATAATGGTATAAGGATGTAGAGTATACCTTTATTAATATTGAATTATCTAAGATGTGTGAATGCTTAGTAATGATTTTTATATGTATGACATACCTACCATACTTGCTATCACGGGAGGTTACGTTCGCTGGGCCTTCTTATCCTTGTGTTGCCCGGATTTAGATTGGTACCTCGAGGACATAGTTCAAGAGAACGACTTATTTGTGAGTTAATAAGCCAGCTGACTATGAAGCGTAAGTATGTACGTGACCATGGATATGTTGAATTATGTTCGTCTCCATTTTTGTGTGTGGTGTTTATTCCAACAATTCCTGAGAGATTCGGAATTTGTGATCCTTATTTACGTGATGTACCGGGATGGATAGCAGAGTATGTGTGCACCGCAGCTTAGCCTTTGGGTGCTTGTATTGTATATTTATGATGTGAATAATATACGGTTAAATGAAAAGGAAATTGCTATGTTAATTTGTGGGTATAGTAATTGTAATATTATGAAAAGATAAAAGGGGACAGATATTAATAAATGGTTTTGTTAATAATTGGGAATCCAAGAATTAAAGTAGAACTCTCTATTTAATTGTTAAGGTTGGAATTAAACGTGAACCGAGTAGAAGTGTTAGAAACTCTTTAGAACTAGATAGTTATGAGAAAACACATGAATGGGTACAGGAACGTTAGGAGTGCACAGTTAGACGAGAGGTGAGTATTTCATGTGAGAGCACGTCCTAACATGTATTTTGCATTTATTGTTTTAAATGTTGTTAAAGCACTTGCTGTTTTCAAAATACTCTCCACTTTCGGGCTCTGACCCGTTTGCTTTCAAATCTATTTTTGTAAAAACCATTTTAGGTGCCCATCCACAAGGACACCATGCTTAGGATCCTCATTCAGGTGACGAGCTGTAGCTGTTTGTGGAAGTTACAGGACATTGATTATAGACGTTTCATCTATCTTGACTATATACTCAGTATTTATCAGTTGTAGGGCATGTCGCCCATTTCTTTTAGAGACATTTCATTTATTTCAGTTATTCAGACTTCGGGCATGTAATTAATTCAGAATTCAGACTTGTCTTATTATTTTCAGTTGTGGGATTGTTGTGAGGAGTTTTCCTCCGGACTTATTACTATTGTTGGTTATTTCATTACTTCGTTATGGTGAATGGATTTATGTTGTTCTTCCATTATTCTTTTATTGCATGTTAATCAGACTTAACTTAAAATTTGGCAACATCTTTTTAAATACTAGGTGGTTAGTAATCAAAAAAATGTTTTCGACAGTGATGCTTTTGTATTAATTTAATAAAGGAGTATCTACCCGGTATTTAATTAGTCGGGGTGTCACAGGTGGTATCAGAGCATCAGGTTCTAGTGTCCTTTAGGATCTGTACGGCTTATTATGTTTCCGCTGAGCTTTCTTTGATATAGAACCTTATGTTTAGGATTGTTGATATCTTTGGTGAGATTTCATTCTCCTGCTTTAATACATATGGTAGTGAATCTTATTTGCGATCGGGTGTATTCGTGTGCCGAACAATGCAGTACGTCTGGCGAAGACAGTTGGGTGAACAGCAGGAGGTAAACATATATTGAGGTTAATTGATTTATTTAAAGAAGGACGACCGTAGTTGAAGTCACCGATATTATGGCACGGAAGTCCTGGAAGATATAGAAGGCTAAGACGCGACTTGAGACTTCCGGATTCGGCTATAGTAGGAATGGGGTCAAATTAGACACATCCAACAAGGTTGGAACGGGAGAGAAAGAATTAAATGTAACATTGAAGAGAACCAGCAGTAGTAATACTCGAAAGGAGAAGAGGGCAGGTGCTAGCCAAACGAACGCAATGTATCCAAAGGCTTGGACTTGTGTCGGAGTATGGCCAATCGAGAGTGAAAAAAATTTGAGGAAAAATTTTTTTCTCATCTCGTGAGAACGGAGTTCCAATGGGGAAAAACAATCCCCACACTTATAAGTGGAATGTGACATCGAGAGAAGGCGTACATGAATGGTTAGACCATAAGTTCCCTGATCAAATGTTTAGGATGAAAACTGAATAACGTTCTGAACTCACACGAGAGGTCCGGACAGAGGTCACTCTGTGAGAAGAAATAAAATTATTTAGTGAACCCTACACCGGGTGAAGTAGGTGAAACGGGGAAGGGGATATTAAAGGGAGAATTTGCATAGAAGAATTGCTAGTCCTTCTGGAAAAATTCTGCTTGGATGGTTAAAGCAACTGGTATTGTCGCAGTGTTAATTTGGAGGTAAACAACCCCGGGTGGGGATATACCAGAATCGAGAACTTAATATAAAGTAAGACTGGGGAAAACTAGTGTTGGAGAAGCACCACAATGGGAAGACCCAATGGAGAAACCGTTAAAATAATTCGATAGCGGAATTTCTACCGAGCGATGGTAAATCAAGTAAGAGAGGTGGAAAATTAGTAGCATGTTCCTTAGGGCCGTCAAAACTAAGGAAACAACATAGATAGTCGTCTAAGTCGAGACTACCAACGTCCGAGAGATGGACCACCTTAACATGATTTGTGAAACAAAAGATAAGTGGAGTATGTGTAGAGGTATTTCTGTGGGGAGTGAAATCCGTGCGTTATAGAATTTTTCCCGATGCGAGAGTAGGGATCAAGGTATTATGCCTAGCGCGGGCAACAGTTATTGAAATATTTGGCTTGGGACAACATGTGTGGTAAGTCTAGAAACCATTTGAGCAGCCGGGACGATTGATAAGATAGAAGTATGAGTTACATCTTCAGATGATGATGCATGTCAATTGTGGCATGAATGAGTTGTTACCTTTGTCATAATTGTTATTTTTCACTTGAGAGTCGAGTGTGGTGAGTATATCATTAATTGTATTATATATAAGAACATTTTTTCCTGCTAGTGTGGGGTTACTTTTATTGTCATCCGTGGAGGATAATGGGTATATTGATAGAGGTTTATACTTTAATGAAATTTCTCGTTTTAGTGTTGTATTATACGAGTAGGATATGATATTATTTATGGTTTTATATATATGATTATACCGATAGTGTGTTGGTATTACGAGTTTATTGGGATTGCCACCTTGGGGTAGCATGTTTTGTTCTGGCGAGGCCCCATCTGTGAGAGGGACGGACTCACAATTGTACTTTGTATATAGGTATATATACATATTTATGAATATGTTGTGATTTCTAAATGGTATACTGGTCTCGGATATTTAATCCCATGATGCGTAGGGATTTCATTATTATGAGTCGTATGTAATTGATTTACTAGTCAACAAAGAGTTAGTTGGTTTTATAATTAACGATAGAGAAGTAGTAACAAAAAGAGTGCATTGTTTTATTCCCCGTTAGAGATTTGGGAGTTTATACTCATAGTTGTGTGTCTGGGGACGGGATTTTGAGAACCCCGATTTTAGTTACATGGTGTATATGGAATGTGATTACCATCAGTGTCAAGAGAAAGTGTCATTCGAAAGGAGTTACTTGTTTAAGTGTCATTGCGACAGAATTTAACTTTGTTGAGAAATGAGAGTGTAGGGGTACATATTATGGACAGGGCTTAACGGATTCCGATGACCAACAATGTTAGGTAGTAGTGTATCGGGGGGGTTCCTTGTTTGGATTTCGCATTGCGAGACACCCTACGCATGAAACTTAGCGTAAGATTGGTAGTAAGGAGAAGTGTGGCCCTTCGTTCATGAATTGGATACCTCTATCGATATGGGAGTACGTAGTTATAACGGGAAGTTACAAGGAAGAAATTATGTGGTAAGGCCATTAGAGCCAGTTGTTAGTAAATGACGATATAAGTACTAATAATGTTGGTTTTGTCACGGCATGTTGAAGGACGCATTGAGGATAAGGAGGATTTAGGATTTCTAATTCAGAAGTGATTAAAAACGCCCAAGTGGTATAGCACCGTTGTATTTACAGTGACAATAAAGATTTTGGGATTTGTATGAAGCGTATATAATTTTAAAAAAAACGTATGGTTGGGTTATAAGGGGCATAGACATCTTGATTTAATAAAGTGTAAATCAAAGGAAGAGGGAACATGGACGAGTGAGATTATTACTTATGAGATTAAACGTCATAATAAAAGGTGTAAGTGGATATCATATGTCAGTGTAACACGTTCAAATTTGGAGAAAAGGCAGTAGGAAGCCATTTAATAAAGGGATATCTCTTGAGAAGGCGAATAAATTATTATGACAAATTTGGAGTAGAGTTCCGATCAATCGAAGGTTGAGGGTAACTCAAGAGTAAATAGAATGAGGATGTCAATCAGGTATAAGTCCAGTTATGCACAAAGTAGTGAAAAGGGTAAAGGTCCAAACTTTGGTATTCGTCGGGAGGATAAGATCATTAGTATCATTTAACGGGGAAAATTTTATGTGAATATCGGCATTGAAGGAGGTATAGTAAGTAGTAGAACAGTTGGGGTTAGATGATCAACCAGATAATTTTGTATCAAGACGACGATTCCAAGAATGGGAGGGTCAAGTTGGAGAATTTTCTTGAGAGGTAGCCAACTTATTGATAAGTAATGAGTTCGTTCGATTATGTGGGACATGTTGTCGAGAAGGAGAGAAATTGTTATATACTTGGGGTGATTTACACTATTAGATAGTGAACACGCCGGTACGTGATTCGATGTAGTATTATTTAGAACTGGGATGAAATCCCCGAAACCCAAATTCCGGTGGGGTGACAATAAGTAGTGGTAAATAACGATTCAAACTGAGGGTTGAATCACCTATAACCCGAGGTACAGGCGCAAGGTGACTAACGACTGATGGATTATATGAAAGAAATTTTGGATTCATTGCGATATTTTCAATTCCAAACCGAGTATAACTAGTGAGGTATATTGTAGTCATGAGGAGCAGATATTACCTAATGCTAGAGTTGGGGGAAAAGCACCCATATCTATTTTATAGTGAACAAGGTGCTTATAATTATTTTGTGCAACACCAACCGGCTGTAGTAGTTTTCCTTATGTAAAGGTCACAACGTCGGGAATAGAGATTCAAAGAGTGGACAAGAGTAGTCAGATGTGTTAGTGATTCCTTCCAGAATGGGAGATTTATGTTTTGATAAACGCGGGAGTTAATGCGTAGTGAGGTGCGGACTCATAATGATATTGAGATAAAATAACCAATGAAGTATAAGGTATTCTTATTCAAACGTTGTTTAATAAGAGCACAACGCGAGGTGCATTTATCGAAGATTATTCTGATAAGGTATCAAGTATGTTAAACAAGCTTATTGTGAAACGAGGGTTTTACAGATTTGGGCTTTTCTTAATTATTGTTTTGAATACTGGAGGATACCAAATTTTTCCAGGTGTGCCTTACTTTTCCGAATTTCGGGACGAAATTCTGTTATTAGGGGGGAAGTATGTAATACCCCGTATTTTTATGGATATCTATTTATGGGATTAATTGAATTAAATGTGAATTAATTGAGAATTAATCCGGATAAAATATTAACGAGATGTGAGTTAGTATTTGATTATAATGTGTATATATGGCAATATATGAATATTGGAACTATTAAAATTATCGCGAGATTGAAATACGGCAATTTGGGAAATTTTGTTGGGACGCGCGTGACAGTCGCGTCAGGAATATAATTATTTGAATTAAAAAGTGAATTTTACTTTTATCACTCGTATGGTCATTTTGAGTTCGCCAACGAGTCCGAAAGGGTCGAAATAGTCAGAAAACACTAGCCGGGGATTAAGTTTGGGTCCCGGGGCATTATTGGGCCATACCGGTAACTTATAAGGGCATTTTGGTAATTTCAGAAATTAGGTAATTAAAACCCATGAAAATTAGCGTTAAGAATCTGACTTAGTCTTAACCCACTAAGCCATTTCCAACCCCAATTTAGGTAGTGGGCTACGGGAGAGGTTTAGAAACCTTAAAACTTGGCAAAAACCAACCCCACCTCCATTATCACCTTGAGAAGAACTTGTAGAGAGAGAGAGGTGTAATACCCCGTATTTTTATGCAATAGTAATTTGGGGGTTTTGTTAAATTTAATGAGAGTGAATTATTTAATAAAAATCCAGAAATTAATTATGTTATAATTATTAACGTGACGACAGTTAGTAATTATATAAAAATTGTCGAATATTACTAATGAGCATAGTAATATATGATATGGGTTATATTAAAGGTCACAAGTGAATGAAATGTCAATTTTGAGAATTTTAGTCGGGACGCGCCCGTGTCGCGTCGGGACTAATTATTGAGATATAAAAGTAAATATTTTATAAGTCGTTCGTATGGTCGTTTTGAGTGCGCCAACGCGTCCGAAAAGGTCGAGATAGTC
This sequence comes from Sambucus nigra, assembly GCA_949130495.1. Lineage (NCBI taxonomy): Eukaryota > Viridiplantae > Streptophyta > Magnoliopsida > Dipsacales > Adoxaceae > Sambucus > Sambucus nigra. Next base: position 429,502,380 of record OX422211.1, on the reverse strand, counting down.
AGAAAAGTGTACCCGGGAGTTTAGTTTGGGTCTCGGGATGTTTTTAGGCTTAATTAGTGACCCGGGAGGGCATTTTGGTCATTGTACAATATAGGGTAATTAAACCCACGAATTTCAGCCATCCTTAGCATCCATTTAGGTCAGCCTTTTAGGGTTAGAACATTCAGAACCCTAGAACGGTCATTGGAGAAGAGAGGAGAGAGCTCTCAAGGTGATTCAAGGCCAAAAAAACACCACTATTTGCACCACCGTCACCACCAACGCGTAGATCGCGAGGAGGAGAACGCAACCACACCAATATCAGCAGGAAACCAGACCTCTGAAATCCCAGGCAAGTGTTTAACTTGCGTATTTTCGTTGGTGCAATATTCATATTAGTGTAAGAATGATTAGGAGTGTAATCTATGGAAGAAAACCCCAATTTTGATAGGGATTTGCATGTAAAAACATTATAATTATATTCTGGAAATATTATGTGAAGTAGATGATTAACCCACGAATTTTTGATGATATGTTAGAAGGAAATTCTGGAGAAAACTGATTAGAACAAAAGTCAAGAAAACATTAGGGTTCTTGATGTTTAAATGAGATTTTGGATTGTTTAACCATGTTTAATGATAGATATACGCATGCTTAACGTTAAAAACATCTGGAAATATGTTATTATGTTTGTAGTAGGAGTTTTGGGACGATTAGTGTTGGGAAATATTTATTTGGGTGAAGAATTTTGGTAAAACCCGTAACTGCACTTCTGCAGGATTTCGCAGACCTGCTTGATCGATCGATCGAGCCTAGAGCTTCGATCGATCGACCCTTCCTGGCAGACTCTTATTTCCCCTTGTTGAATTAATTGAACATGATTCATCATGAAATAATTTTTGGGCTTTATGAATAAAATGTTTTGGGATATAGGAGAGACCAGTAGGACATATGATTAAGTGTTGAGAACTTTATTATGAGACGATAATTGTATCTTAGGGACAATTATTTATAGAACGAGGAAACTACGTAATTCAAGTGAGAGATTACGTCAAATACTTATGATAGTGAATAGACGTTTACCTACTGATTTTGCTACTTGGATGGATAGAATCCACGAGTGTCACGTAACTAGTGAGAAAACCCTTCGAGTTAAGGCTAGAGACGAAACCTTATACGTAATCATAATAATGGGAAATTAAGGATAAATGTTGTGACTATGGGTAACGGGAGGAACCTATATTAATATGATGAATGGATATATTTATATGATTGTGTGTACATATATTATATACATGTGAAAAATGTACCCGCGCTACTTGCTATCCCTGAGGTTACCGCGCTGGGACGATCTTATCCTGTGTTGCTTTATGGGGTATATTGATTCGTACCCTAGAAGTTAGAGATCCTAGGTACGGGCTATCAGATTGATAGTCGGACGGTCCTAAGAGACGTGTGGGTATGTACTGACCTCTTGGACTTGGAATCTATGCTTCGCCTCAATGTTGTTTTGTATATGTTAATACAGTTCGAGAGTGATTCCGAACTTGTATTTCCCTTTGTGTGAGCGATACGGGGATTGGATAGCAGAGTATGCCCGCACCATAGATTTAGTTGGGGTGCTGTTATATATATATATTATACGTGTAGTTAATATATATATGAGGTTATAAACTTTAAACTGCCTACTGTGATTTGATAAGTAGAACATGGTTGTTGACTCAAATTATTAAATACTTGTTTTGAGAAAGTATAAAATGTCACGGGAACTTTATTATTTTTATGAAGTTAAAAATAGAGAATTTTGGGCTACTTTTGGAACATCTTTTAAAGTGGATATCGTGTATTATAAATCTTACGAGTAATTTAAGTTAAGTTAAAGCTGTTAGAGAGACTAGTATGTTAGATGCTAAAACAAACCGTTGGGAAGGTTAGTACGATAGGTGTGCACATTAGAAGAGAGGTGAGTATTTCTCAAGAGAGAGACGCACTAATATGATTTGCATTGGCCTGTATCAATTTAAATACTTGCTTAACGTATTTTAAAATCAAACACACTTTCGGGCTCTGACCCGTTTCTTTTTCTCTCTCTCTCTCTCTCTTGTATATATATATGTATATTTTCAGGTGCCCAGCCACAGGGGCGTCTTGCTTAGGATCCCTGGAGAAGAACGAGCTGCAGCTTAGGTGGGAGTTGCAGGTCACTTGAGTAGACGGCTTCTGTTATTGACTCCACTCCTATTATTCTCATTTATTGGGCACGTGTCGCCCTTTTCATCATTTCATTTGTTGCTGGGATTTTGTATTTCATTTATTTCCAGTATTGTTCTATGGGATTTATTCAGGATGGATTGGTGGTTTTAGTTCCAGTTGTTGACATTCGATTGACGAATGTATTATGTTATTTGGTTTATTGTGGTGTGATTATTTATTGTAGAAATGTTGTTTTAATTAAAATAAATCTTTTTCTTTAATTAAAATTTGGAAAGTTTTGTATGGAAAACGTTTTGACACTTAGCTTAATTATTTAGGGTGTTAAATTGGAAAAATTATTTTTATCGACAGTGATGCTGAGAATGAACCAACTGTTTACCTTGATTTAATTTAATAAAGGAGTGATCGCCCGGTATTTAATTAGGCGGGGTGTCACAAGAGGAAGAGAAGAATTTTGCAGAGAAGACAATCCAACCTTCAAGATTCAACCTCAAATTCAGAGAAAGATTAGAGGCAAGTGGTTTAATTACAATTGATTCAATGCCATGCTTTTCCATGTTTAGGAATTATCGAATTTATCTTGGAAGATGATATAGACCCATGAATTGGAAGTTTAAAACTATGAATTATGTTAGGGACTGCATGTAGTAACAATCTGGACGAATTATGAATTCAAAACTATGACCCTTGATGATTTAAAAACGGATTTAAGAAGAGGTTTATTAATGTTCTTGAAAGAATTAGAAAACTAAGGTTCTTGATGAAGATTGATCCATATATAGCCCTTGGTTGATGAATTATTGGTTTTAGAACGTTATTAATGTTGTAGGATGGTTGTATGATGATACTATAACGTTATATTAGAGATTCATGCATTAAAAGTATGTTTTGGGATGATTTGAAAACTGCAAAACGAAGCAGTCCGTAGCCATACCTGGTGCATTCGATCGATCGACCTTCCCAGAATGAGTAAAGTTTTTCCCTATTTAAATTTTAATGATGTTAACCCTTGGATAATATTGTTGGAGACCGTATGAATACCCTTAACCTTAAGGAAGACCAGTAGGCATGGTTATGAAATTTGGACCTTAATTAGAATTCAATTTGAGGAATTATTCTAAACTAATGAAATTCGATAAGTGAGATAATATTTGGGTTAATAGTGTAAATTTGAATAATTTGATGAAATGAGGTTTGGCGCAGAATTAAGGACCTTAGGAATAAAGATGTTATACGTGGGAATAATTGGAACTTAATAATCTATTTTAGATAGGTTTTAAGTATAAGAAACTACGACCTGAGACGTGTCTACAGTTTAACTTTTATATTATCGGGAGACGTAAAATATACAAATTTAGAATAATAGTATAAGGATGTAGAGTATACCTTTATTAATATTGAATTATCTAAGATGTGTGAATGCTTAGTAATGATTTTTATATGTATGACATACCTACCATACTTGCTATCACGGGAGGTTACGTTCGCTTAGGGCCTTTTTATCCCTGTGTTACCCGGATTTAGATTGGTACCTCGAGGACATAGTTCAAGAGAACGACTTATTTGTGAGTTAATAAGCCAGCTGACTATGGAGCGTAAGTATGTACGTGATCATGGATATGTTGAATTATGTTCGCCTCCATTTTTGTGTGTGGTGTTTATTCCAACAATTCCTTAGAGATTCGGAATTTGTGATCCTTATGTACGTGATGTACCGGGATGGATAGCAGAGTATGTGTGCACCGCAGCTTAGCCTTTGGGTGCTTGTATTGTATATTTATGATGTGAATAATATACGGTTAAATGAAAAGGAAATTGCTATGTTAATTTGTGGGTATAGTAATTGTAATATTATGAAAAGATAAAAGGGGACAGATATCAATAAATGGTTTTGTTAATAATTGGGAATCCAAGAATTAAAGTAGAACTCTCTATTTAATTGTTAAGGTTGGAATTAAACGTGAACCGAGTAGAAGTGTTAGAAACTCTTTGGAACTAGATAGTTATGAGAAAACACATGAATGGGTACAAGAACGTTAGGAGTGCACAGTTAGACGAGAGGTGAGTATTTCATGTGAGAGCACGTCCTAACATGTATTTTGCATTTATTGTTTTAAATGTTGTTAAATCACTTGTTGTTTTCAAAATACTCTCCACTTTCGAGCTCTGACCCGTTTGCTTTCAAATCTATTTTTGTAAAAACCATTTTAGGTGCCCATCCACAAGGACACCATGCTTAGGATCCTCATTCAGGTGACGAGCTGTAGCTGTTTGTGGAAGTTACAGGACATTGATTATAGACGCTTAATCTATCTTGACTCTATACTCAGTATTTATCAGTTGTAGGGCATGTCACCCATTTCTTTTAGAGGCATTTCATTTATTTCAGTTATTCAGACTTCGGGCATGTAATTAATTCAGAATTCAAACTTGTCTTATTATTTTCAGTTGTGGGATTGTTGTGAGGAGTTTTCCTCCTGACTTATTACTATTGTTGGTTATTTCATTACTTCGTTATGGTGAATGGATTTATGTTGTTCTTCCATTATTCTTTTATTGCATGTTAATCAGACCTAACTTAAAATTTGGCAACATCTTTTTAAATACTAGGTGGTTAGTAATCAAAAAAATGTTTTCGACAGTGATGCTTTTGTATTAATTTAATAAAGGAGTAGCTACCCGGTATTTAATTAGTCGAGGTGTCACAGCATGTTAATAACAAGATTAAAATTTTGACACCGGACCATTAGGGTATTTGTAATTAAATATGTTTCGACAGTGATGCTAAGAATGAAACCATTAATGATTCGTGTTTAATTTAATTATGGACTGATCACCCAGGATTAGAATAGGCGGGGTGTCACAGTATCCCTCTTTGCATGGCAGTTGACGTTCCTCCAATAACTTAACTAGGCAACTCATCATATTCCTAAGCAAAGATGTACTTGTATTAATGTAGATGGTCTATAACAATTGTTTATCTTCGTTCCTAAGGTTTGCAATGATATATGTCACCTTCTTGTTTTGTTCAGTTCCCAAATTCCCATTTAATAGAGGACCCAATTGGCTTACCATTGTCTCTTCATACTCTATCGGTGAACTTGCTAGGTTACCACTGTTTAGAGGTGTTTCATCCTCTTTATCTTCTTTTAACACATAATCAACCTAATTTATGGTCCTTTCTTCACTAATATTTTTACTCAAATCTAATTATCTGAATTTATACAACACCATGGCTAAACTTTCATGGACCTTTCCAGCATCAATGGGTGTGCTATCCATTAACCAACTATGTTATTTTTTCGCTTGGTCCTATCAGACCAAAAGTTAACTCTTCCCAGGTCTCAGATGAGACTTATCCTTTTGGGTCCTCTACTACCAAAGCATCTGCCTTTAGAGGTCTCATATACTCTTAATAAAATTGAACCTCTACACAATTAGATCTGGTATTCAAAGTCATCAGATCTACTTCCACTGCCTTCATCAAAGGCAGCTTTTTATGCATGGAAGAAGGGATACATTTATTGGAGTGAATCAAATATTTTCCATGTAATGAATTAAATCTTGGTTTACCATAAATGATAAAGAAACAAATTTCAGATTCCTTATTGCCTACTTCAGTATATATCGGTAGTACACCTTCAGTTGAGTTTTTATCTTTAGTAAAACCAAAGATTATGATTTGAGACCAACTTAGCATTTTGGTTGTTTATTATAAAAAGCATAGAGTATGGCATTATGTTAATAATGGCACCGTTATCTATTAATGTTTTATTAATTAACACTCCATTTATCCAAGATTTTATAAAAAAAAAAGGGGGCTTAATGTGGTTAGTTATGTTCTTAGTACAAACTTAGAACCCATATTTTAAATCTAGAACAAATACAACCCAGCCAAATTTATCTTCCTCTAATTTATCATCTTGATCTAATTTTATTCCGAAACTTCCTATCCCTCCTCTGCTTCGAACCTCTTTGGGAGTATCAAAGCCATGTTAATTTTCACTTACTGCGATAAAGACCCAAACTAGATGAATTTCTATTGAACAGTCCCTTGATCAGGTCTTGTTTCATCCACAACCGTCATTTTTTCATTTTCTTCTTCACCAAAAGAGCTATCTGTAAATGTGTTATCTCCATCTACACTCGTGTCCTTCTTTATATCTTTAAGTTTTTTAACCATCATGTCTGAAGAACATTGGCTTCCCTCTAAATTTCTATAGAAACTTGGATTTGGCGTCGATGATGAAGCAATTATTTCTTATCCACTTGGTCACACAATCTATGAGGCTTCTTTCCAAGCCTTATATTTCTTTGAATTTTCCTTTGTTGAGTTCGGAAAATCACAAAATTTGGTTCTCTTTCTTCATTTTTTGTGGTTTCACTAAATAATATATCCCATGAGCTACTTATTAAAGCTTCATTATTTTTGGTCTCCTAAAAATCTTATTATGTTGTTAGGAAACCTTTGCTTCTTGAGAAATAAACTAATAAGGTAATCCCTCCACCATTTAAGATGATTTTAGGATTTTCATGGACCTTGACGCTCCCAAATACAGGCATGATTTCACTTCATTGAAACTAGGCCTGATGTATTGGTAGTTCCTTTGTGTTTTGATATTTCCTTAGTTGTTCCTTGAAGTTCTTATTGGCCTAGGAACCCTAGGGCTTTTGCAGCATAGCAACTATTCCCACTCCTCGTTCACCTTATGTTGTTGTTTCCCCTTTGTGGTAACAAATCCCCACATTTCAACATATTTTTCTCCACACCTAATGTAGAGGTGTTTCATAAATTTCAAATCTGGGTCAACAAATATATAAGGCTTTGAAGTCCTAGACTCAACCTTTATCTTCATTTTGAACTCAACATGCCCTTTATTTCTAGGCAATTGAATGGATTGCATGTTTGTTTCCACTTCTTTCGTGTTAGCAAATAGGTCTTCATCAACCCCTATGTTATTTTTCTTTTTTCCAGAAAACTTAAGTTTTCCTCTCATAATCAACTCTTGGATCATGTTGTGAAAAATAGAAAAGGCAATATTTGAGTGAGAGAAAACATTATGATATTTATAATAATTTTGTCCTTTAAATTCATTTAGCATTTTTTTCATCATCGTGAAGTTTTTTAACATTTTGAATTTTAAGAGAGAACAAAAAAATTCCATTTTCCTTAGAGATATCAAAGGAATATTTTGCAACCATCCCCATTGATTTGGGGGCATAAGATTCTATTGCCTTGATCTTTCTAACTAAAGATTCACAAAATATAGATTCAGTTCCAATAATCTCATTAGCATCTAACTCTACTTTGGATCCTTGTAATATGTTTTGAAAGAAGAATTATTTATTTCATGATCTTAGTCTAAAAGAGCTTCATATTTTGATACTTTGGCAGTTAATTCCACCAAATTTCTTGATTTAGCAGCATCAATCTTCTTTCGAAACCTAAATTCCAACCCATTTTGAGCCAATTTGACAAATTCAGACTCGTGTAATATTATTTTACATTTATTCCTAGCCCTTTTGAAACTATTATGAAGGTAATTACTTTTTCATCTCTTTTTGGCTTAGTCTAGCCAAACCATCCATGGATACTTCTGGTTTAGTTTGGAAGAATTTTGCATGAAACATATATCCCATTTACTACCAAGTTCAGACAGTGTTAAGTGACAGGTATATGAACTAGGAAAAAGTTCTAGCAGTGAGGGAACTGGAAAACAAACATCATTTAAGATATTCATTTGTTCTAGCATTAGCATATTGACTAATGAACCTAGCAATATGTTCCACGATGGATTCACTTTCGTCTCCTGAAAAGAGAGAGAAAGTTAGGAACTTAAAGACCTTTGGAGGTTCAATCATATCTATCGATTCAGGGTATGGAGTCCTATACACTAGAGTTTGCACCCCTCAAGCCATTGGTCCACAAATATCATGTATGAGGTCAACAATTTCGTTTCTCCCAACTCCCCCGTGTAACTGCCTATTTGGTGGGGCAATGGTTTGGTTCATTATGGGTGTTGGCGGGACTAATGGTGGCAGAATTTGAAGAGGAACACTTGCTTTGTTTAAAAGGAAATTAGTTGAGATGCCTAGGTAATTTTATTTTCGAACCTCATGTTGTTTCCCAACCTTCATAGTTCTTGTTCAAGTATAGTATTATTGATTACCCCATAGATCAAAGTCGTTGGGAAGCCTAATTTGGTCTCATTATGATATGGACTATTTCTTCCCACTTTTGGGAGGGGAGTTATTCCTTTTGGGTTGTTGTAACCATGTTCTTAAACCCTCTAGTGGGTTTTTCACAGCTAAATCGGTGGTGTTTGGGTCAATTTTCATCCTTAGGTTTGTTTAAAAATAGGTTTCCTGGTATTAGACCTATAATACACAGGATGATAAGGATTGGATTGATTGGTCGCATTTACACCAACTTATCGTGCATATCCTTGACCATTGGAGACTACAACAATAGGTATAGACAAATTACGAGTTACTACTGTGATTATTGTGATAATATTTTGCATTATGTTCCCAATATGATCAATCACCGAGTTTAATTGCTTTATTAATTAATCATGGGCATTTAATGACATACCTACAACATGTGTTTCACATAGGATCAAGAACCTTGGAGTCATTGTCATGTTTATTTCTTGGGTTTGAGAAATTGGTCTCAACTCTTGGGTAATTTCAATAATTACTTGCTTTCTGGTGGTGACATGTTGGTTGGTTGAAGAAATTTCTCCGTCATTCTATGTACCATTGTCACTCATTCTTGTCATAACCATGGTAAATAAAAATGTAGCACTGGTCATGTCAAAAATGTGTTTGTGTCGATACCTTGGTTTGTATATTTGGATTAATTGTGAGTGTTCCAGACAAGGCTATAGTCTTAACAACTAATTGATTACTTAGCCTTGCGATAATGAGGCAATTGTGCACCATTCGATGCTTCAATTAATAATAGTTGTTCTTCCCTTAAGAAAGACTTTATTTTGAGTAATAAATGATTGTAAATAACTATAACTATAGAAGGAAATGAAAATTTTGATAGACTAAAATTAGAGTAAAGCTTTGAAAATAGTAAAGAAAGATCAATGCAATAAAAGAAACAACTACACTACAGAATGTAAAGCAACATTACACAAATGAAAGTATAAAAAATTAAATATAAAGGTAAAGGAACTTTTTAGAAAATGTAAAGATAATTACAATCTACCTTACAAACTAATTTGAACAAAAGGAAATATTCAAATAAAATCAAATGAAAGGAAAAATTGGTCAAAACGTGTAAATGTATTTTTTTTTTTTTTTTGAGGAAACCTCTCTTCCTTCTTCCTTTGGTTGCTTCTTCATAGAAATAATTGCCAAGCAATTGATTGTAATTTCTGCTAGGTTACCAAATTATATCTTCCCTCCTAGGTGCACCAACACACATATAAACTCACCTTATTACTTAAACCCGTGTCTAAATCTTTGACAAGTGCCAAACATTAAGGTTGTCATTTATATTAAACTAAGGAAATAAATTTCGATTGTGATTACCAGTTTGTAATTCTATGTGGTAAAACCTCAGTAGATGGTGGTAATATGGTGTAAATAAATACACAACCCTAGATGATAAGGAAGAGGTGAGGAAAACCTAGCTTGAAGAATGGAGGATTTGTCCTAGAGAATTGGGGATTCATTCTTCAATCAATCCAATAAAAGTTTACTTTGTTGAGAATGTGATTAGATTTATGTTACAATTATAGTAATGTGTTGAAATTTGTTAAGATAACATTATAAATATAATTTTATTCATAGTTAAACCTTGATTCATAATTAAGATTAATCTGATGACAAACCCTAATTTTGTATTAACTTTTGTAATCTTATTGAAGAATCAACCAATTGAGACTGGAATCATTGAAATTTGACATAGATATTTTTAAATGTGAATCATACATTCTTTATTCTATAAAAACCCATATCGTATTCATGTTAATTGATGATAATTCATAGGCTATTAAAACCCTTCTTATAAAGAACTTAAACTTAGGATTTCAATATTTATTTTTGAATTTAGATTTTAATATGACTTGTTATTCACTTACAACTTGTAGAGACAGGTTCCTAGTAACCCTATGTTGGTTATATGTGAAACAAAAGAGCCAATTTGGAGTTACAGAGGCTATTAGGATTTCATCTTTTTAGCTATGGTTGCACTTGAACAAAGGTTTAAGAAGGAGGCTGACTTGGGCCCGTCAGATTGATCCAGCCCAGTCCTATTTTGATCCAATGTACAAGTCAGTTTTTATTAGGGGTTTTTTTGTTAATGGTTTCAATTGGGAAATTTCTTTCGGGATTAAAAATGCAAGTGTGTGAACTCAAAAAATATCCTAGAGGGGGTGAATAGGTTATCTCAAGAAATTTTCCCAATTTTAAATTCAAATTTCAGTCAAAACCTAGATCTAAGACATTTTTCAAATTTAAAAGTGATTTAGGTGAATTGCAAGCAGACATACACAATTGAGAAATGTAAAATGAAAAGTAATCACACAAAAATACACAACACCGAGTACACAAGGAAAACCCCCAACATGTGGATAAAAAACCCTCGATGTGACCTACCATCTTATTAGATTTAAATAATTAATTTTACAAAATACAAGATGGACATTCACTCTCGTGAACTAACAAAAAAACCTATGGATATTGCGACTCTCCTCCGTTCCAATGAGAAATCTGATTGAAGCATTATCTCTAGGATCTGAAATTTCACTCTTCATCCTAGATCGACACCATGATCCAACTCTCAATATCTTAAGTGCCACATTTTAACATCTCGGAGTGTAGATCATGTGGTTGATTTGAATTCATATATAAACATGGCTATATGTGGATAAAAATCCTCTTAATTGATGATCTCTAATTAGATCTAGAAAAATCCCACAAACTCCCAAAATAAACACTCAATTTCAATTAGAGAGAGAAAGTATAGCTCTCTAATATAAAAAAAACTCCTTTGAAGATGTATTTACAAGTGAGGGAATAGTGTTGAATGATTTAGAGGAAAACAAGGCCTATATATCGGAAAATTTTGAATTTTGAGCTCCGTTGTGTGCACGATTGAGTTTTCCCGTGTGCACGATTTTGGATAGTGTGACCCCTGAGTAGGGTAGTGTTTGATTTGGAATAATTACGTAAGTAATAGGTTAGATATGGTACTTACTTTAGATACCTTGGGTTTCAAGCTTACATTTATGATATCTTATGATACCGAGTAATGTTTACGATTTTCTAAAACCTATGATAGTCCAGAACAATTTTATAATCCATCGAGTAGGGTAGTGGTTATTTTATAATGATTCATTTTAATGTTATGCCAGAAGATACCTACACGGCGAAGACTTGTGAGTTCGAGATAATAATGTGTATAAATTATACAGTTAACATGAGTATTAAATTGTAATAAAAGAGATTTCGTAGGTAACCCTATTGACTAGGGTTTGTGCTTATTTGCTTGACTTGTGGGTAATCATATAGAGAGTGTGTGTGTGTGTGTGTGTGTGTGTGTGTGATCATAGGGGACACACTCAGAGAGATTTAATGGGGGCACATACGACATTGACCATGCATGGTATTCCCAGTGATTGAGATGGGCTCGACCTAGGTTCTATTAACCCCAATCCTACTTTCTGACGTACCCATTTCCCAGTGGGACAAACGGGAGTATCCTTTCACATAGACTTGTGTATGGGACCATACAGCTAGTAGGGAAGGTGTAGTGATTTCCCTTTTAATGATACCTTAAGGTTATAGGGTCAGGAATCCCTATAACTATACCTAAATGGAACGAGTGATCCCCAAAGGCACTAAGGATAAGCATTCATATTTTTATTTGTAGACACGAGCATAGCCCATGTGATTTGATATGAGTTGAGCATACTCACGTGTATTATGGATTATGTGATATTCGTATCTATTATATCTTGAGATGATTGGATTGGATGATGTTTTATACTAAAGAAACGTTAAATACTAATACGTTAGAGATATAATTCTATAATCATAACCTAAGATTGATAAAGTAAGAAAAGATTGTTTAGTAAGTGATATACTATTACTGTAAGAGATTATTGTATAATAGAGACTTTTAATTCAAAAAGACGAGCTTAAAGAATTATATCAAAGGATACTTACTTGAATGATGAAATTATATCGCGTGGGACTCATATGGGTCATGAGCAGAACCGCGGACTTATTTAGGTTGTCGGGGTTTGGGCTACCTAAATCAACATAAAAAGGGAGGAATACGGGTTATTATTATTGTGGCCCAAATATAGTTATATTATTAATTACTGTAGACCTGCTAGGTTTAATCATCGTTATTGAACTATTTTTCTACAGGTCATAGGCCACAGTTATCTCCATGGACTTGAGTTATTGGTTGGAGGATTTTCTCAACCACTATTCTATTTATTATTCCTAGGATGTAGGTGTCGATCATTGTAGCTCATTTATAGTTCTGTATCCATTTACTTTTCAGTTATCAGTCAGTTGTATTATTTTATATTTCTCGAGTTAAACATTGGTATGAGAAGATATTTTATTCAAAGTTTAATTAAGATATTGAGATATAAATTATATTCCAGAGTTGGAGTTTGATTTATTTGTCAATCTGATGGTATTAGAGATATTTTAATGTATTCAACATTTTATATCTTGTGTTGCATTTACTTATATTATTTTTATTTAATCCATTCATACTGAGAATGTTACCAATTGTTTCTTACTCCTGTGATTTTTGTATTAGACTTGATCAATATATCCATCGATTTTATGGGATGTCACAAGTACGTCCATGTGAACTAGCATCATTGGGAGAAGGAGGAGATATCAAATAAGTTTCTTCCCTCTTTACGATTCGTGTCACAAATTGCAATTGATTTCTAACATGGGAATGGTCAGACTGGTGTACACTCATAATGTCAAAGAATTTATATTTTTCGGTAAAAATCAGAGGGGTGTCAAACCTACAATAATGTTGATTACCAAAACAACAAGAAATATGAATGTAGTAAATAAAGGGATACATGAAAATACGTGGTTTGACGGATCAATCCTAGATATATCCATTGTAAATGGAAATATGGATGATTTTATTAAGTAGAAATGAAGATGACTTGGAGTTCTAAAGAATGCTAGTTGAGAGCCCAAGTTATGGGTAAATTTTTTTATATATATCTTTTCCCAAAATAGGGGTATAGATACAAGAGTCTAAACTATGTAAACTACTTTCTTTAGCACTCTTGATGGATTCGGCCTCTATCTCTATCCTTATATTTTAGGTTGTTGAGTTATATAATGAGTGTGTCCAATCTTATTATCATTATTAATAGCAATGCCATCCTTATTTGGTTCATAATAGTCAGGTGACTAGGGCTCACAATGATGTAGAATTCTTTATATTCCACGTGTATTTCCAAATAGGAAGACCGACTTATAATCCTTTCACTAATGAAGTATTATTTCCTCGAGGATTTCATACTATAGTTAAACACACAATAATTTGAATTTTTAAGGATGTTATGCATCTAAATATTACATCTATAATTTTGTGGAAGTTATACAACCTAGAGGTTAAACTACTTCGTCATCTTCAAATATTTTTCTTTTGAAATAATTGTGTGTATGTGCACACTTCATTTTTTTGAACTCATATGAATTTAAATATCATTTATTTTTATATTACACCTAAATTTCAATGTATTTCAAGGTAAAAAAAATCCATTCAGATGCCTTATCTTATTATGTTTTCATTATTCTGAATTTCCAATGATTATTTTTAGTCATGGATATTCAGATTACCCTTTTTCCTAAACGAGGCCTTTTCGATAATAATTTTTTTATTTAAAACAATTTATATGGTGATCTTTTCTTAAAGGGAGAGAATCAACGACATCCAATTTAAGAAAATAATGAATATCATGTAATTATAGTGCTAAGGCTATTATATTCCTAAGACAACATGCTTATAATAAATTAAAATGTGGCTATTGGCACATGGAGACCTGTCCCCTTATTAAATAGTCTTGGTTCGAATGAGGACTCGTGAAGACTAGGGTCAACTTGAGAGAAACGCATTTCTATGAACTAGGTTTTCATTAAAAAAAACTACAAATAGGGTTCTAATATCGATCTAGGACCTAGTTGTTGTTTTTCTCGCGAGGGTTTCCACTCTAAAATCCTTGTGTGATGGTATGATTTATTTATTTATTTTCTTTCACTGATAATCAATTGAATGAAAATTTGACCCAATTAATTTTATTCGATAAAAATAAAATTGGTTTAAAACTAAAAAGGATTTTATTTTGTTTGATATTTCCATGAAATTTCATTTTCAATATATTTAAGCATGATAATAACAAGTTTGGAACTCGTTAGGCAATATCCTGGTGTTCAAGTAATCAGATCCACCAACATGAGGAGAATAAAATAATTTCCCATAAATAGCTCTCTAAATACGAAATACCGATTAACCTGCCGTAACAAAGGGAACATAGCGAGACTATGCCCAGTAGGGGTTCCCAACATAATGCAATATAGAAACAAATGACAAAAAACAAATGCAATACTATAAATAGTATAATTCTAAACCAATCCTACATGAAATCACTCTGCTATATATGCACTAGTCATGTTTTATTTCAATATTTTGATTACCAAAGGAATTTCCTCGTAATCAAGTCTAGACATGAATGGGTACGCTTTTAAGATTATGATTTGTGAATAAATCTTTTTTCTCTATCGTATCGCTTTCTCTTGGTAATTATGCGGAGATAATATTACTGAGGCCGATGAGATAAAGAAGTCCTCATCTACCTTCCCTGCTAACCATATCACTTGGAAGTAATAATATAAATAGGTTGGAGATGCTATATATGCAACACATATGTCTAAACTACAAGTTCTTAAGAAATAAAATTAATGGTTAATTAAGAATCAAGCAAAGAGTTCTTAGGGGGTTGTACCTTTTTTAGAATAAAAAATTCATGAGTTCCATGGCAACAAATGAAATGTTAAAAGACATAGGTTTCACAAGGGGAAAAGTTATCCACAACATTCTTACTTCTAGAGACGGGATATAAAATGGCAAGAAATAACATAAGCATAATCGTCTAAATACAAAAAGAGTATAACACCATAATAAAGAACACACAAACCCAATGTGATATATAATTTCTATGGATAATAAGGACACTTTAGGTAGTTTTTTGTGTTCCAATTATCCTTGAAAAAGATTATAAGGGTAAGTTTAATGATCAAGTCACGACGTACTTTCATCATCATCATAAAGAGGGTCTCATAGTAAAGAACACTAGTAATTTCCTTCATTATGAAGAGGATGCTACAGTACCACCACTTTTTAATTGCACTTTTCTAGAGATAAGAAAGACTTTATTTAAATAAGGATATATGTTGGAACACTATTTTAAGATCATATTATACCTTAATCGTGATCATTAGTTCCTTGTCTTAAGGATGATGTTGTTGATGTTGTTGTTATTACTGTTGTTGTTGTTATTGTTATTGTTATTACTACTACTACCACCATTACTACCATTACTATTATTATTATTAGGAAAATAATAAAATGTTCCCTGTCAATCGTATGTCGACACTATGTATTTATTACTTTTAGGTTCTTAGTGTGTAACCTTAGAGTACATCTTATTACTTTTATTGATATTATTTTTTTTTCTTCTTTTCATGCAACATTTGGCCTTATAAAAAATTAATAATTTTTTTTTTTGGAAACTTGAATGAAATATATTATATTATGATAATTTTTGTCTTGAAGAAATATACTCTTCAATTTTAAGGGTGTGAAGTCTCCACAATTGCTACACAAATTAAATTAATTGCCCAACTAAAAAGATAGTTTCGTTTTATTCTTACAAGGGCGCAAAATTAATCATGAATATATATATGTGAAAATTGGTTTATCAAGTTTTAAATCAATCAGATTTATCTTCTTATTTAAGATGCATGGTGTCAAATATATGTAAAATGAAGTATTCACACAACACGTGATGTATGAGAAAAACAACAACGGGAAAAATCATTGGTCGATAAAAACGACAAATATACAATGAGGAAAATGCGAGCTACAACACTTCATGCACGAATTTCATAATCCACTCTTCCACACCATATGTTCAACAGTTGGATCACGCTACACAACCGCAGCCAATTTTGGTCACAACCAATGTCTTCAAATCTTTTCATATAGAAAAAAGTCAGTAAGGTAGAATCAAACTTTATTCCAGGGCAATGTAACCTCAAGTAAGCACAAAGACTACACTTAGGGTATATGAGGATATCCTAAAGTTTTAAAAGATGTTGGAAATGCACATTGTTTCATTAAATCTCACAAAATGTTTCTTAATCTTAAAAGAAGACTTTACTTAAGAAAAAATTTATTTTGGAAAAAAAAGTTGTTCAAGTCTTGAGTAGAAAAATAATTCTTCTTCTAAATTCAATAAGTGAACCAAAAAGAGTTTGAAGAACATAATGAAGAAGATAGTGATTTTGATCCTAAAATATGATTTCAAATGTAGGTAAAAATAATTTTCTCTTTCTTAGTTAAATTAATGGTCAACTCACAAGTTATATAGACAAAGTTAGGGGAAAATTGGGTGTCTGGAATTGGATATTAAACACTCAAGATATCACAGGAAAAATCTACGTTATAGTAAGCCGAGACTTGGTCCATGACACACTATCTTACAAGATATTTTGGAAATTAAAATAAACATTTTTCTATAGAATTGCAGAAACGAAGGCTTTGATGGAAAGAACCTTTAGCAATGAAGGACACATCGTCTACCATAAAAATTACTCAGGGCAAAACCTAAGATCACGACCAATGAACATGCCCTTTATTGACACGATGAGCCTCTCCATTGAGCCGAAGGTAGGTCTCACTTAAAGATAATGTTCACTCAATTTTTCACATAGGGGTGCACTCACAAATTTAGGCTTTATAGCAACAACATTCCAAAACCTAGAATTGCTTAATTGAACCTATGAACAAAGACAATTCTATTACATTATAAATGCATTTTCAACAAAAATTTAATATAATAAAAATTATTCTGCATTATGTTTTTGGAACCACATAAACCGAGATTAAGCTAAATGGATTTCTCCATTCAAAAAAATAATAAGGGTTGAATCCATGTCCTCTAGTTAATACACATTTATCCTAAGTGATTTACTCGGAGCAAAGCGTGAATATTTTGGAATGAGTTGATGAAGCTTTTCGGAGACCTCTTGGACAATACTAAAAATGTGTTTAGGTCACGAAATACTAGGGGACAATGACTTTACATATACTTTTACAATCTCCCCCTTTTTATAATTCTGAGACAAACACACACAAAATAAATTTACATGTAAATGAATCAAATCTATCATTTATGACATGACTTGCATGGACAAAGGCATAAAAGACATACAAAATACATGTATAAGTATCTAATACCAAGACACTCATGGACTTCGACAAAGATCTTTGTGTACCTACTTTCCTATCACGCACTAAAAAACTCGTCAAAATACCAATGTGTAAAATAGAGACAATGAAAAAATGAGTAACACTATGAATTATATGAATATATTAATATATGCATGTAAGCATCAAAATATTAATTATGTGAATATATTAATATAGACATTTCTTATGAGTATTTGTTGAAAAAATTAGTGAGTGAAACAATCGTATGAGGCTACCTAATGAAGGTTGATAGATACCATTGGCAAGAACGAATCCATATGTGCTAATTAAAGAAGAACGATTGTATATGTTGAATACTCTCAAGAATTTTTTTTATAGAAAGAACATTTTGAATTAGACATAAGTCTAACACAAATGGGTTTTCACAATATCATCTAATAGGTGATAGTTTTTTGCCTTATTGATGCATGATGTTAGATTTAGGTCAATTGGCGTGAACCCAAATTTACTTGTCTACTCTAAGTATGGTTTACTCATATCATTATTTGATAACTAGGTTTGTTTATGGGTTCATGTAAAATTCTTTTGGGTTTTATTATTTTTCTAAGTTTCAAAGACTACTCATATTCGCATTTAGGTTACATGTATGGTTTTGCTATTTAAAATCATCTTGTATGTGTTCCAATTGTGTTTAGGAATTTTATTTCATTATCTAGATAGTTTGGTGGATGTTCATAATTTCTTATCTTTTCTTTTATATTGATTTAGAGGGTATTATTTTTACGAGATCCTACTCGTACGAGGTCCACTTTGTTCGTATGAGAGTGGTTTAAAACCCCTGTCTTCTCCCCATATCACATTATTAAGAATCTAAAACCCGATACTCCTCCATTAGTAACCCTTATAGGCTCCATTATCTCATTTTCATTCGTCTATATTTTTAGGAATCCTTCACTTTAGGGGTTTTTAGTCATGGGAAGTCAATTTCTCAAGTTCTAATAAACAAATACAAGAAGTTGAAGTTCTCTTTATTTAAATTTTGGAACCTAAAGTTCCTAAATAACTTGGACCTAATCATTATTATGACTAAAAGTTCATAAATTATTATTTATAATTAGGGTATAGTTAATATAATAAAATTGAAGGCCCGAAGTTCTCAGGATTTGGTACCTGAAGCTCCCATATACAAATTTTCGAAATCAAAAGAAAAACATTTTTTTACTTAAAGCATGGATTTCAATGTACCATGATGTTGAATTTGTAAATAAAATTGAGCTAAAAATTCAATTATATTATGCGTGGAACTCAAAGTTTTCACAAATAAACGAGAGGGCCTAAAGTTTTTTAAAAAAATTTACATAAACCAGAAAATTTATACATTATTTAAAATCGAACCTGAAATCTACAATATTGGATAAAAAATAAATATTACACATTTAGTATTGAGACATGAATAGTTTATCATTATCTTTATATCTTTATTGTAGAATTTATTAGTTAATGGATTGGTTTAAATTTTCTTTACAATGCTTATATGATTGGTGGATTGAATTTCCATTTATATTTACTCATGTTAAAGTATGGATCCAAAAGTAATAGAAAGCGATGACATTTATTGGTGCAAAAAAAAAAGATTTCCTTGAAAACGCAATATATTTACAATGCCGAATAAATAGAATGAGGTGAGAAAGAAAGAAAGAGATACAATGCATATACGTAGTTCGGTCAGGTTCGGTCAACGTCCATGGGTGAAGGGGAGGGGTAGACTTTATAACTATAGGGGTTTTAGAGAACAGAGTTTCAGAGTTCTTTGATATCACTATGCAAGGCTTTATATTCCCAGCCTGTTGCAATGGCATCACTTACTTTTAGCATGCACATTTTATATATTTAAATCTAGAAGTGACACATATTCAGATTTTTCAAGATATTTTCCCATAGGGATAGGGGTCGTGTTAGCCATTAGGAACACATACTTTGATGAAGTCTTCAAAGGTTCAAATATATTAAACCTGCTAAAGATTGTGCACCAAAGAGTGATGAATCTTCGACTCCTGAAGACTTGTTGACGATGTCTTTGAAGTCTATATAACTTAGTGGCTTGGTCGAAACACATCATTCATCCATACTGGAGTCATAAGCCTTCGGCTATGTGAGTGATTGAACATCAGTGCTTATATGTCAGTCGTCCTTTCTTTTTTGCCTAGCATTCGATAATTGCCGCATGTTTATTTTTGTTTGAAAATCACCCTCATCAGTTATCCCCCTAACTCTTTGCGTTCACTGAGCTGAGCTAAAGAGTCTTGTTAGTAGCCAAACGATGTTCATGCCATATGATCACCGACTGATGGCATTTGAAGATAACTATGATAGATGGATTTACTTGCAATTTATCTTAACGTCTGAGTCTTTATGAATTATTTTTAAGATAGATCGTGATTTGATTAAAATCCGTCAAGAATTCCCACATGGACACGCGCGTGTTTTTGACATGCGAGTGGGAGTATTGACCCACCTTGCGTACCCTGTCTGAACGTGTTCCATACTTGGCATTGTGGTTCGTTCAATTTGTGGAGATCGAACTATTGAATTCAAATGGTTTCTTTTGTTTCCATATAAAAGGATTTTTTTCGTTGCCAATTTAATAGTCCTCACCAGCCATTTTCATCGAAAGCTCTCTACTTCCCTATTTTCTCTATTATTCTTAAGAACTTCCTCCATTGCAACTTTTGTTTTCTACTAATACGCTTCTTCTTCCCTATTACTTCTTTTCATTTTAAATTATGGTTTATCTTTGTCTTGGTTTTGCTTTTTAATTTACTAGGATTAGCAATTTTATCTCTTAATTCCTAGAGGGAAATCCTCAAATTTTAGACCTTGTGTCTCCCCACTCACCATTATTCCAATATATCGAGTGGCTTTAGTTGTTCATTCAATATCTTCACCTGGCTTCACAAGTAAGGCTTCAACGCCAAAAAGCCTTAGCGAACATGGTGGAAATCGTATAGGCCTCTGGGACTGGTCATAATGAGTGAAGGGATTCTACCCAAAGGGGTTCTTTATCACACCATTTCACGCCTAACCTTCCCTCCAAGGCTCGCAATCCACCCCTTTAGATCCCGATAGGTTGGCCCACATAATCCCTCTATGGCCTCTACTTCTAGGGGTAACCTTTTGGGTCCCTATGAATACATAAGATACTTGATCAAAAATACGACAAAAAAATGAGTTGATCGACTTTACCTTCTGGGAGATTTATCCATTCGCATAGCCAATGAGGCTGATCGAGCCCCGATCGCTCGTATGAGTGAAGTTTCTTTCTTCGAGCATGCCTTTCAAGCTGGTCTCAGTACTCCCCTCCCAAAGAAAATTCGTGAATTCCTTGCCTTCATAAAACATTACCCATCCCAATCAATACTAAATAAATGGAGGATCCAAGTCCGCTTTATGGTTAACTTTTACAATCTATTTGGAGTTGATCACTCTCTATCATACGATGAACTATTGACTGTGTACAAACCTCCAGCCTCTCAAGGAGGTTGGTACTCCTTTACCTGCAGGCATAAAGGTGAAGGTTTGGTTACTTCCCTTCCCTCATCTAATCATGATTTGGGATAACATTTCCATTATGTTCGAGGGGAAGTGTGGGAACATGATGAGAATAATGATCTTTCAAGGCACTTATTCACGATCCCTTTAACTTGGACCAAGCCATACTCGAGTGCACTTCACTATTTTTGGTAATTGGGCAATGACTTCCCCTCTTTGTGATACTGAATTATATTTCCTTATTAATTTTCATGGATCTTCAATGAGATTTTTAATATTCCTTCATCGTAGAAGGAGAGAGTTAGAGAAGCCAAGCTCGCCCCTTTAAGGAGCTTTACGATTTTAAATGTTTAAAGGATCTAGGTTTCATCGCCAAAGGGAGGAAGTAGAAGATTGTGATGTACTTTAGCTTCAAGCAGACACAAAGTAAACACACCTCCTTCTCATTTGGTTTTATCTTGCATATTTTCCCCACCCATCAGGTACATTTCCATCATACCGATCAGTTTGACTGTCAAGTGTAATTGTATTCACAATTTTTATCTTTTCTTCATTTTTTTTTCATCTTTTAATGCCATGGCCCATCGGGGATACCGAGTTGGACTTCAAAGGTTGAGTCAAAATCCATTCGTTAACTAGTCTGCTCCCCTAATCAAATCCTCAAATAGTCGATGTCAACACCTCAATCGAAGGGTTTAAATTATGGGAGCTCGTTCTTCCCCTCAACGTAAATGAGGAAGAAACTTCATTTGTTCAACTGGAGGAGGATGGAGATTTGCAGAGAAGGTGATAAAAAATGCATATAGGTTCTATGGGCGGGGGTACCCCTACCTCCGATCGTCGAAAAGTAATCATCGAGAGTTCCCCTACCTCGTCGGAGAGTAATCATCTATGATGAAGACGGAGATGTAGAAGGCAAGAGGGTTCCATTGAAGGAGGAGAGGACTAAGCCTCCCTGCCTTAGGTATGTATACCCAGTTGAGAGATATCTAGATTTTCAAAATGCCTATTTTAGAGTGGCTCACACTGCCCAAGATTGCAATATTGATAGAAAATAACCTGGGGTGAGGGGATCCACTTGGAGTGGATCCCACTGCTAAAGATTGTCGGATTGATAGAAAATAGACTAGGGTGAGGGGATCCACTTAGAGTGTCTCCCACTATCCAAGATTTCAATATTTATAAAAAAAAATAGCCTAGGGCGAGGGGATCCACTTAGAATGGCTCCTACTGCCCAAGATTTCCATATTGGTAGAACATAGCTTAGGGCGAGGGGATCCACCTTGAGTCTCCCCTCTGCCCATGTCTGATGCTACAAAAAATGACTCGACGCAAGGGAGTTCATCACGATTGGCCCCATCCCTAAATTACCACCCAGAAATGGCCAAGGGCGAGGTATTCTACCATGAGTGGCCCCAATCCCAAGATTGTTACTCAAAATCTAATAAACTACTAGTGATTATTTTCTTATACAGGTAGCCTTAGTTGAGCAAGTTGTGCTCAAGCAGGATAATTAGGATCTCCTAGTAATTTTGGTTTGGTGGTTGAGAGGCAAGGTTCGTTGGGCAAAGCTAAAGTTCAACCACTTGACATTTTAAGATAGAGAGGATACTTGTAGAGGGACTCTAAGAGTCACTCAAGCACTCACATAACCCACACTTAGAATAAATAAGTGAGTATACAAGAGGCTACTCACAAGGTCATTTTTTATATGACCATCAGCGAGTGTCCCTCAAAGACACTCAAGAGTTTTCATAAAAGTTTGTACAATATGTTACCGTTTGAAATGATATTCACCAAATCATATATTTTGGAACTATTAGCCGACATGTTTGATTTTTTACTTTGGTATGCACCAAGTATCCCCTATCAGAGGGGACATATGGCTAACAGAGAGATAGGGACAAAAGATACATTGTAAACCTTCACCCTAAGTTTCCTCTCATTTTTTTGCGCCCAAAATGCCAAGTCAGCCCTAGTGTATACCTATAAATAGGACCCTTTGGTAAGGTCAAGAAAAAGAACAAAACTCAAGTTACAATATTACTCTGCCAAAATAGCACCAGAACTAGTATTCTCTCCCCGCTCTTTCTCTAAGCGTCAAAGCTCTTGCCTCTTCACTCCCATCATTTTAGCCATTATTCTCAGAAGATCTCTCTCGCCCAATATAATTATTGCTTGTGAAACTTGTCGTTATCTAATTTCTTTTTAAGAGGAATGTCACAATTTTAACTCCATTATTACCAAAAGATGAAGGTTTCATCTCACAACTGCTCTTAAGACTTTGAAGACCTTGAAGATAGGGTCCATTGGAGTGGGTCATGCCTCTCCCATTCCAGTTCTTCACAGATCCCAGTATAACCACCCTCCTATATTTGGCGACTCCGATGGGGAGGTATCATCATTGCCATAGACAAAGAAGGTTATAATGTGTCAAAGCATCTAGTTTTTGAATATACTCCAGATGGTAACGGAGTTCAAATCAACTAGACCACACAAGAAGATGTGGTAGTGATAGGAATGACAGCACCTGCTCCTCAGGTAGGGCAGACCAGCATGGCAGCTGCTATGCCATGGGAAAATATGAATGTAATGAGTATGTTATTTGAATTGTTAAAGAAAAAATGTCGATTTATCAAGCCTAAGGAAATCTTGTACAACACCGATGGTGGACCCTGATGGAAGGGAAGCTACAGTAGCAGCAACAGCAATGGTAGAGGTGTCTCCTCCACAAAAGGTGGTAGCGGAGAAAGTAGTAACACCAGTGACTTCACCAGTAGGGAAAAAGTTAGACTAAAGGAATCCCCCTCCAATGTTGTCACTATAGAAGAGGTGAAGAAGTTTTTTTCCTCTTAGATATAAGTCCCTCATATGTACAAGGATCTACAGAACCCTTACCCGAAAGTATTAATAAAAAACTTACCCAAGGTTTAATGGAAAGGGAGAAAACCCTAGAGAACATGTGAAGAGATTCGTAGAGTACTTGGGTGTGGATGGTAATGACAAAGACTTGAAATTACAAGAGTTATCAAAAACTCTTATAAGGAAATCATACACCTGGTATTCCCCCCTTACACCTAACAACATTCCAATATGGGAAGAGGTGCACAGACAGTTTATCCAGAAATTTTTTGTAGCTGAAGAAGAGTTCACATCGAGGAACATCTCACAAGAGGTAAAAAACCAAGGGAAGAACTCATGCAGTACATTAAGATCTTTTATGAGAGGGATAATACAAAAAAGTGCGGTCTCGTCTCTGGACAGATCCATCATGGCTCAACCGACCCTACTCAACATTCATCAGGCAGATTTAATCGATAGCTGACATAGTTCTAGCAACCCTCACGATCTCGACCTCCGAGATTTTGTCCTCAGCACTCCATGGTCATTCGGTAGAGCTCTCTCTCCAATCCCTCCTGGTATATCTCATCTTGGCTTTATACAATCCTGATAGGTCGAGATAGCACTCAGACTCAACCTCATACTTGCTTATTTTGAAAACCACCTCTATCAGTCTCAGCTCAACTAAGACCATCAGAGCTCTCTCTCCAATCCCTCCTGGTATATCTCATCTTGGCTTTATACAATCCTGATAGGTCGAGATAGCACTCAGACTCAGCCTCATACTTGCTTATTTTGAAAACCACCTCTATCAGTCTCAGCCCAACTAAGACCATCAGAGCCCACATTTACATTTCATATGGCACACGTGACTCAAGCATCATTAGTCCACATGGACTATAAAGTTATAACAGATCTCTAACACACTTGGGGGAATATTTCATCATCATGGATTGTGCATGTGCTAGATAGGTGCTGGACTCTCATTGAATCACTTACCTCATGCACACATGGTGCATGCTTGGGGGCATACTGAACACCCCCAAACCTATATAAACCTGCTTCTTTTTCATTTGTAAGTACTGAATATTCAAAACCCTAGTTGAAACTCTGACTAAATAAACAGTAGAGAAAGAAAGCTTGAGAGGTGTAATTCCGTGGCCATTAGTGCCTAATTACAATATATAGATTACATACTTACATAGTGGAGTAGGCCTAATTGGCTGAACCACTTATATTTTGTGTATTTTCCATTCTCTCATCCCATTCTTATTGTTTACGTTTTTACTCATGCATTACTCGATTGGTGAATAAGCTAGAACTTGAATTGTATACGAATCTAAGTGGTGATTAAGAGCATCATCATTTTGGTGTTGTTCGTGGGAAGAGAATTATCTTCTTCCTCTTCATTTTCAAGCTTGGACGCTCTCTTCTCCCTTTAATAGTGGTCCAGCTCCACCATTATTAGGCCTCTACAACCATTAAAAAAGATGGGTGGTTGATTTTAAAGCTTTATTCCTACTTACAGTTCATATAGCTTTGTTGTTTCATCTCATCGGAGTTATGGCATCGGAATTGCCTCCTGGTGCTGTACCAATCTCCGGCTAACCACCACCTTAGTCAGAAATGGATGATGTGGCAGAGGAGCTTCAATCCTCAGTAGGCTGCTAGCAAAAAATGCAAGAGTAGTTCATGGAATTTAGCCAAAGCATATTGGGAAGATTCCCAATTGACCCAACCATGAGTATAACTTTGACGGCCAGGGGGACAGTGGATCTAGTGGCAAGGGGACCACCCTCGGCCCCACAAAAAAAGTCTTAGTGCCACTAGGGACGGAGAGACTTTATTGAATATAATTGTCTTCACAGAAGCAAGCAAGCCCAAGACTATCTAGACGAACAAGACTGCGATGAGGAAGAATATTGGGAGTCGTGTGAGGTTTCAGGCGACACAATTCACATGGCTCTAACCTACAAAGGAAAGAAGTCTAGGTCTACCAAGTACTTAGGAATTTTATAGGCTCAGTAGAAGGTTGGCATTTGACCATCTTGGACCAATAAGAGATTTTCATGATCGGCTCTCCTATTATTACAGTAATGTTGCATCTAGTGGGAATAATAAACGTAGTGATAGTCATCCCCAGTAGGGCCAAGATGGAGAAGAATAAAGAGAATTGAATAGCCAGCAAAGAATAGTGGAGCGAGGGATAGAATTAGTTGTGGTTACCACAGAAGGAGATGGTAATAATGTTATCGTTGAGGGTCTTAAGGATAAACCTTGTAATATCTCCATTGAAAAGCTAGTAGATAAGATAGCCTCTCTGCTCAAGAGCTGAGACCCCAATCGCCAAGGATATATGGAGGGGTCTCCTTTCATTGTAAAGATTATGAGTTATCCAACCCCTACAAAGTTAAACCTCCTACTGTCACCCCAAAATATGATGGGACTTCTAATCACGTCCATCCCATAGAGATGTATCATTTGATAGTTGATATCTACTCAGTCCAGGATGAGATGAGATACAGGGCATTCTCTAGTACCCTCACAAGTGCTACCCATATGTAGTACACAATTCTATCTAAAAACTCCATTGAGAATTTTAAGTAGTTGGCCGAGAAGTTCATACACAATTTCTACTTCAGTGTGAAATTGCGAAAGAAGGTAACTCACCTGTTATATGTAAACTAAGGCAAGAATGAGACACTAAGGTATTATATCTCTAAGTTTAACAAGAAGAAACTGGAAGTGGAAGATTATGAGGAGAACATTACTATGATATATCTTATTTACGGGCTACAGCTGGGGAAACTATTTTGGAAGCTCACCGAAGGCCCTCCCAAGATAATGACGGAACTCCTACCCATGGCTGGGAGGGTCATGAATGTCTAGGAGGCCATGGAGACCAAAAAGGAAGATGTGAAAGAGTCCAGTGCAGGAAAGTCTCAAAAGGAAAAAGATAAGAAAATTAAGAAGAGACCGGTAGAAGATAAGTTTGCCAAATATAACCCATAACAGTGAGCCCCGATATGATCCCCAATGAGATCAAAGACAATAGGGAACTTCGTTGGCTGAAAAAGCTCAAGTCCCCTCCTTATAAGAGGGACAAAAGAAAATGGTGCGAGATCCACCAAGACCACAAGCATTCAATTGATAAATGATTGGATTTAAAGGATGAGATAGAGAAGATATTGAAGTAGGGAAATATTCGAAAGTATGTAGACTGGATTGGTGCCAAAGATGACTCTAGGAAAAACCATAGTGGGGGAAGGATGAAATCCAAGATGACAGGCCCCGATCAATAAAAAGGATGATAAGTCAGATAGTGAAGAGGACAACCCCGATCTCCTGCCAAAGATCCCGGAGGTAAATGGTCGAATGCACATTATATACTTTGGTGTAAAGATGATATGTGGAGGATTAGTGGGAGGAGGCACGAAGCCGATCAATCGTAAAGACCATGTGGTGGAGGAAAAGTCAGTGCCTAAGAGGATGGATGTTAACTAAGTTGAAACAACGTTGAGGCTGAAAAAGTTAAAGAAAGTTAACAAGGACACCTTAGTGGTAAGATTTTCAAGATTAGATTTCAAGGGAATTTTGCACCACCACCACCACCCCCCATGAAGACCCTTTGTTCATCAGCACCAAGGTCCATGGTATGATGTGTCGCGTACACTTGTTGATGGCGATAGCTCGACTGACGTGATGTTTTGGGACCTCTGTAGGGGTTTAAAGCACAGTAAGAAGAGACTGGTCCCACATCATCAGCCGTTCATGAGCTTTATTAGATAATAGGTCCACGCTTGAGGGTTATTTGAAATGGATGTCTGCATGGACACCTGGCCAAGGTGTCTTACCAAGAAAGTGAGATTTTTTATTATGGACGATAATGTCTTCTTGACCTACAACATCATTCGTGGGAGAGTGGCGCTCAAGGATTTTGAGTCAGTCCCATCCACGGTCTGTCAAATGATAAAATTCTCGACCCCTTATGGGGTAGCGAAAGTTCAAGGTGAACAAATGGAAGTTCGGGAGTGCTAATTTAGCTCGATCGAGCAGAAAGAGGCTTACAATAAGGCTACCACTTCCTATAATATAAATACTCTCGACCCAAGGGACGAGAAGAAATTGAAAAAAGGTGGACTCACAGAGGAGGTAGAATCCATCATCCTCGGTGAGGATGAGCCGAAAAGAACCGTCCAGATAGGGAAAGCCTTGAATAAAGAAGTAAAAGAATAGTTGGTGAAAATGTTGAGAAGGAGTCAGAGAATTTGTGCCTATAGTCATAAAGGCATGCCAGGGATAGATACAAAGATCATCTTCCACCAATTAAATATTGAGCAGAAAGTAAAGCCTATGAAGTAAAGAAGATGAACCTACGCGAAGGACCAGTATGAGGTCAACCAGGATGAGGTAAATAAACTCCATTCACCCGAGTTCATACGAGAAGTTCAATACCCAGGTTGGTTATCCAATGTTGTTGTAGTGCCAAAGGAAAATGGTAAATGGAGAATATGTATTAACTTCACTGACCTAAATAAAGCTTGTCCCAAAGACATCTTTCCCTTACGAAGAATTGATCAGACGGTCGATGCTACCACTAGGGCATGAATTAATGTGTTTCATGGATGCTTATTCAAGTTACAATTAGATATTCATGCATTAGGACGATATTGAGAAGAACTCATTTATCACGGATAAGGGGACATAGTCTTATAAGGTAATGTCGTTCGGCCTCAAGAATGTAGGGGCAACTTACTAGAGGTTAGTGAACAAGATGTTTAAGGACCAGATTAGGAAACCCATGTAAGTGTATATGGACGACATGATAACACAGAGCCTAAAGGTCGAGAGGCATGTTTCCGACCTTAAACAAACATTTGACACGATGGACAAGTTCGAGATGAAATTAAACTCAACTAAATGTGCTTTCTGTGTCATCGCGGGTAAATTCGTCGACTTCATTGTGAACCAAAGTAGTATAGAGGCTGACCCCGCAAGGATCAAAGCTTTCATAGACATGCAGAGACCAAAGATGATCAAAGATGTGTAGAGGCTAACAGGAAGTGTTGTGGCCCTCAACCGTTTTGTCTCCTGGGATACAGATAAGTGTTTATAATTTTTTTAAAATCTTAAGGAAAGAATTCTTATGGGATGAAGAATGTGAAAAAGCTTCCAAGACCTTAAAGCCTACTTAGGGTCACCGATGTTGTTATCTCGGCCAACTCAATGGGAAAATTTGTTTTTATACTTGTCGATATCAGAGATATTGTACGAGATGATGAAGGTGTCCAAAAGTTAGTACATTTCAATTACAAAGCCTTAGAGTGGGTCGAGCTAAAGTATCCTAAAATGGAGATATTGGTGTATGCGTTGATACATGATTAAGCAAGATGAAGCTATATTTCTAGGCCCATATGATGGTGGTGCTCACCGATACTCCTTTAAGGCAAGTCATCCATAAACCTGAGAAATCGGGTAGGTTTATGGCCTGGTCAATTGAGCTAAGTAAGTTTAACATCATCTATCATCCTAGCACTACAATTAAGGAGAAAGCCCTGGAAGATTTTATAGCTGAATTCACATGGGCCGATCGAGGCCGACAATAATGGTATGGAAAAGATAAAGACACCAGCAATTGATACTCTTAGCTCAAGACGCTATAGATATTGAGTGTTCTATGATATTTATCTTCAAGGCATCAAACAATGGTCAGAGTATGGGGCCTTACTGGTAGTTCTCTCCCCTACCAGAATACTAAACATCGGCCAGATGATCGACCATAGTGACTCACAATTGGCCGTGAACTAGATTTTGGGGGTTTACGAGGCAAAAGATGAAAAGATAGCCAAGTACTTGGCACGGGTCAAGATTATGATGACAAACTTCAAAGAGGTGAATCTCAAGAGGATTCCTTGGCTTAACAGTAGCTGAAACGATGATTTGGCAAGACTAACAACAGCAACAAGGATAGATTTCAGATGCACAGTGTCGAAAGAAATCTTACATAGGCTGACCATATAAAAGGATGATGAAGCACATTATATATATGACTCACTTGAGTAAAAAATATAAGAGCTTATCTAGTTTGGAAATAGAGACAAAATTGTGTCATCCTATATCTAACCCCATGCCTCATGCCTCTTAATAATCTACATCAACAACAATTAAGAACTGCAAAATGTAGTAACCAACACAACTCACAACACATAGGAATGCATTTATTAGTCATTTTATGTGTACGAGGTGTGTGTGTGTGTGTGTGTGTGTGTGTGTGTGTGTGTGTGTGTGTGTGTTCACATTGGCTTAAAATTATTTTTTAATATTTTTAAAGATTTTTAGGAATTTTCTAAACATTTAAAATTAGGTTTTAAAATTGTTTGGTCCTTTTTATAATATCCTAAGGTTCATATAATTTTCCTTGGGTAGAATCCGAAAGCGGCCGAGACATTTGGGATGGAAAATGAGATTAATTAAAATTCAAGAACATGCGTTTTACAATCAATCTAGGTCACACACGTGTTGCTCTCTTAACGATCACATTTGTGTTTCTTTCCACTCATATTCGTGAAAGTTAATTTAGAACGTTGGTTTGAATTCATCATCGGTATGCATGAATTTTAACTCAATCCGTATCTTACCTGTTTGAGCCAATCACATAGAGTTTAAATGCGGTGCATGTTGAACCATTAGATTTACAACCGTTTGCTCGACTTAATCTTGACCCTTGATTTTGAACCCCTTTCCAGATCCTTCCATCGTCCACTATAAATAGGGTCTGAGGGTCATTTGTTTCTAAATTTTGGCAAGTCTGAGAGTTAGGAGAAAATAAAAGTGAGAGAGAGAAAAAGGGAAAAATAAGAGAGAAAAAGAAAACTTCAAACCAAACTCTGGTCAAATTTTTCCAGAAATCTTTTGAGAGTTTGAGAAATTTTTTGTGTTCGTGGTTCTAATTCCTCTCTGGTTTACATCTCTTGTCCAACACTTTCACCAAGTCTGATCTTTTCTCATATCTTTGAGATTTATAGATCTGACTAAGTGATACAGTCATGATTTACAGTTAAGACTGATTTCTTCATTAGAAATCATCTCTCTGTTGAGTTTTTAGTTTTAAAATGTTTTTATCAAATTTTTCCCAACATATCTCCTTTTCTGTTTTCAAGTTTTCTTGAAAAACAAGACTTCAAAATTTTCCCGATCTAAAGACATTTATGTCTCCCAGTTGGTATTTCACATTTTGTGAAATAGTTTTGTAAATAAATAAGAGAGAGACATATAGGATCTTGCCTCTTTTATTATAGCAAGATTATTTTCTTATCTGCCTTAATAAGAGAAGTCTATTTTCAAGAAAAGTCGATTCAGAACTCTTGCATGTCATTTTATACCAAATTTTTAATTTGTAGGAAATCGTATGTGTAAGTGTGAGTTAGTTGAATGCATGTGTTAGGCACATCACTTCACTACACTTTCACACAAAATCACTAAAGTTGTGTTGGTAAAGAGATTTTTACCATCACAGTCGACGTAAAGAAGGATCAAAGTAGTAAAGCTTGGAGGACGTTAAAGACAACTGTCAGAACTAGAATTGTCAAAGAAAAAACTAGGAGTGCTGGTATAATTTCTTGACTTAGTTCTAGTTTTGATTTGTGTGGATAATATGTTGCTTGCTTTTACTCTAAAACTCATTCTAATGGATTTTTCATTTTATTCTGTAGAGGGAGTTGTGGAGGTTCCCCCTGTTTAAAAGAGGTTTTGCCATGTTAAAATCTTTGTCATGTGTGATTGTTTTTATACTTGTTTTACTCTTGCTATCACTGCTAGAAGTGTTTAAAATTATTTTAAACCTTTAAGTTTCTAAGTAACTGAAATTTCTTATTCAAAATCATTTTCTTACATAACTTGAATTTTCATTGGTGTTATTAAAAGAGTTTCCTCAAGAAAACAATTCAGACCCGCCTTAACTGTTTTAGCTTTTGATTAAAAGACTTCGTAAGGGATTTTCAATTGGTATCAGAGCGGGCTCTTATTTTCAAAATAACTGTTCAAAATCCTATGTGTTTTTTAAAATGTTTTAAAAACACCTCATGGACCAGAAATTTGAGATACTGGAAGACTTATCCCGACCTCCCCTCTTCGATGGAAACAATTTTCCTTTCTAGAAAGTAAGGATGATTAACTTCATCCAAGGAATTCTGGGAGATGAAGTATGTGATGCCATAGAAAATGGCTACTTTCATCCTACTAAACCTTTAGCAGAAGGCTGTGAAATAAGAATAAAAAAACTTCTCACTTAATTTACTCAAGAGGAAAAATTGGCCTCCCTCTGCAATTATAAAGGCAAGAATGCAAAATTCATGTATGTAAATGAGCATGAGTTCAAAAGAATTTCTGTATATACCACTTCCTAAGAAGCGTGGGACATGTTGGTCACAGTCCATGAACATGATATACGTGTTAAGGCTGCCAAGACTCAAATGTTCATTCAATAATATAACACCCTAGTTATGACTGAGATTGAGACCTTCGATGATTTTTATATCAAACTGACTGATGTCATAACAAAATTACATGCAAATGGCATTCTCTATGACAGAAGAGAAATTATCTCTAAAATCCAAAGATCACTTCCACAGAAATTTGACAATAAAAGATATGCAATTGAGGAAATGGAAGATCCACCTGAACTCCTCAGTATCAAATTAAGAACTGTGGAAATGGAATTGGATTATAAGAAACAACTTCTTGGAAGTCATAAGAAAAACAGTAGTCCCAATGTGATGTTTCAATCTAAAGTTATGCCTAATCTTGAAATCCAATCTGATGATGACTATGACTTGGATGATTTGGATAACCAAATAGCCTTCATGTCTAAACACTTTAAGAAAATTCTGAAGTTTAGAAATAATGTTGATGCTAAACAAGGAAACGCTCCTTATTCAAATCAACCCAATAACATACCTCATGAAAGGAGACTAGAGAAACACCAAAACAACACCAGACCTAACAACATAGCAATTCCGAATTCTTTAAACATGGTAAAATAGGTCACATTGCCATTAACTGTAGGGTAAACCTGAAAAACAAACAGAATAAGGCCAATTTATGCAAAATATGGGATGATTCAAGTGATTCAGATGATGATGAGCCTGAATCATCTAATATATTTGACCCCTGTATGTCATTTTCTGCAAAGATAGTATATTCTGATGATAATACTAAGGAGAGTTTGCCTAATGCTTTGGTTGTGCTTGTTAATGGTTTATCTTCTTTGTTCCCTGAGA
Source organism: Sambucus nigra (assembly GCA_949130495.1). NCBI lineage: Eukaryota > Viridiplantae > Streptophyta > Magnoliopsida > Dipsacales > Adoxaceae > Sambucus > Sambucus nigra. The sequence goes on along the minus strand of OX422211.1, from coordinate 429,469,014 downwards.
ATGATAATAATGGTTATAGTGATAATAGTAGCTCTACTGCCATGTATGTGAGTCAAATGGATCGAATGAATGACGAACTGAATGTGTGTGTGAGTTTGAAAAATGAATCGATGGGTGACAACTCACCGACCACACTTAGTGAGTTCAATAATGATAACCTTCCAGACATCCACACACTATACACCAAAACACTTAGGAAGAGCACTAGATTAGAAAGAACCATTAAAGACGTAACTAAAAAGATAGAATCTCTTAGACTTGTGGTTAAATAAAATACTGAAGATTACATTCATCATTGTCTAGACCATGAAACTCAAACTAAGGCTTTTTCTAAAAAAATCAAGGATCTTTTTTAATCTAATGAAATTCTAGAAAATAAATACAAGTCCACGTTGTTAAAATTGGAAAAATCAAAAGAAAAGGTTTCAACAGTCTTCAGTAAGTTTGCAAAATTTGAAAACAATTCTAATTGTTTTGAAGACTTTGTCGCATCCAGTAAAACTAATTCTGAGGATAGAACTGGAATAGGATTTAACATTGATACACAAACTAAAAATTTTCAAACCATAAAGTTTGTATCAGGAGGAAAAAGGCCTATGGAAACTTGTTCAGATTTTCAGTCTATAAAAGCTAATTTTGATAATAAAAAAATAGAAGGGGAAAGACATTTTGATAAGTAGTGAGTCTAAAGAAAATGTTAAATCTAAGACTAAATACATCTGCCCCCCCCCCCCCCCATGTGGAAAGGAGAGTCATCGTTCCAACATGTTGATATGAGACGTAGGACTAAAACCCCACACTTAGACAAACCCATCTTTAAAGGTCTTAGAGATAATAAGAAGTTGTCTAGCCACCTTTACTGCTCCTATTGTGATGTCTATGGACATTCACTTGAAACCTGTTTTCAAAAGCGTCTATATCAATCCTTTTCATACACTCCTGTGTATAGAAACTTTAACTATCCTAGACATAGTAGGAATAACTATGTCCTTCCTAGACAGACGGATAAGAACTCTAACTATTGAAATAGGAAGAAATGATCTAACACAAAAAGAAAGTCCAAGAGAAAGGAACCTAGACTCATGACTAAACCAAATGCTCAACAATCTTCCAAATATCAGTTTAAAGCGCAAAAATCTTTTAAAGAAAAATCTGATGCTCGCAAATTTTATAATATTCGAGCAAATATGCGCAAACATTTTAAAACTCGGGAAATTTGGGTTTAGAAAGATGAGCTAATACCCCAAATGAAGTGTAAGATTGTCATTAGTGATTTAAAAGTTGAAGAAACTTCATCCGGATGGTATTTGGACTCAGATTGTTCTAAGCATATGACTGGGGACGAGACTAAGCTAACCAATAAAACTGACTTCTTAAGAGGAAAAGTTTTGTTTGGAGATGGAGTCTCTGCCCAGATCATATGTAAAGGGACACTCCTAGAAAAAGGTTTACCTACTCTTGAGGGAGTTATTTTAGTAAAGGGTCGCAATTTTGTGACTCAAACCATACTATCACATTCTCAAAAACCAGTTATAAAATTCTAAATTAGAATGGAGACTATATTATTACAGACCTCAGAACACCAGATAACTGGTATACAGTAAACATAGGAACTGAGATCTGCAATATATCCAGGATGGAAGATAATGAAATCTGGCACAATAGGTTAGGTCACATAAATTACGATAGTCTTGATAAGTTAAGCTCACAAGAAATTGTTAGAGGTCTTCCCAAGATCAAACATATTTCCAATATAGTATGTGGCCCCTGTCAAGAAAGAAAAATAGTTAAAGCTCCTCATAAGAAAGTTAAGCAGGTTATGTCCACCAAACCTCTAGAACTCATCTATATGGACCTAATGGGTCCTTCTTGCACTGTTAGTCTTTGTGGCAATAGTTACATATTGGTTATGGTTGACGACTTTACTCGATTTACCTAGGTTGCCTTTTTAAAACAAAAATTAGAAACTATTTGTAAGTTTTTGAAAATTTTATTACTAATTGAAAATGAAAAGGATTCCTAAGTAAATAGAATTCGTAGGGATAGAGGAGGTGAGTTTATAGACTTAGGAGTTATTGAATATTTTGACTACAATGCTTACAAACATGAATTTAGTGCCCTTAAGATGCCCTAACAAAATGGGATAGCTGAGCATAAAAATTTTACTCTTTAGGAGATGGCTCGTGTTATGATCCACTCAAAGGATTTACCTAAATACTTTTGGGTTGAAGTTGTCCGTACATCTTATCATATAATCAATGGAGTATACCTTAGGAATAATACCAAGAAGACACCTTATGAACTTTGGTATGGGAAAAAACCTAACCTAAAATATTTTGGAAACTTTTTTAGTATATGTTACGTATGCAAGGACAGAGAACATTTGTCTAAATTCGAAACCAGAGGTGATTAAATTAATTTTCTTAGGTTATTCTCCAAATAGAAAAGCCTACCGTGTCTACAATCTTCGTACCAAAACCTTAATGGAATCCATCAATGTAGTAGTGAGTGACACCAATGTAGAGAATAAGAGCATAGGAACAACCGTTATTGATGAGTCAGAAAACCATTTTAACCATGACTCTTCAGACATAGTTGAGTCCCTACCTAATGAGACCCCTAAAGTGCCAAATTGGGTTTCTAAGGATCATCCCTTAGATAATGTGGTCTGTAACCCAGAAGATCTTTCTCGAACAAGATCCTAATTACGTAATATGGCACATTTTGCATGCTTTGTTTCTCTTATAAAACCGAAGGATGTGAGTGAATCATTAAATGATTCCTATTGGATAGGTGCTATGCAAGAGGAACTCATTCAATATAAAACTCATGGCGTATGGTATCTTGTTCCCAGACCATAAAATAAATGGGTTATTGGCACTAGATGGATTTTTAAAAATAAAACTGATGAAACAGGGATGGTAGTTAGAAACAAAGCAAGACTTGTAGCCTAGGGTTATTCTCAAACTGAAGGAATAGAATTCGAAGACACTTTTACCCCGTAACACGTCTCGAATCTGTTCGTCTTCTTCTCACTATTGTTTGCCTCTTAAAATTCACCTTATATTAAATGGATGTAAACTGTGCATTCCTTAATGGTATTTTAATCCAGGAAACTTATGTAGAACAACCTAAAGGGTTCATTGACCCCCACCATCCAAATTATGGCTATCATCTGAAAAAGGAGCTATGTGGGTTAAAACAAGACCCTCACACTTGGTATAAACGATTGTCTACTTTTCTCTTAATTAAAGGTTTTATGAGAGGTGGGAATGATCAAACTCTTTTTATCAAACATTTTGACAAAAATGTTATAATAGCCTAAGTGTACGTAGACGACATTATTTTTGGATCTACCTCCACGTCTGAGGTTAAAATGTTTTCTAAAGATATGCATGGGGAATTTCAAATGTCTCTTATAGTGGAGTTACAATTCTTTTCAGCTCTTCCGGTCAAACAAAACTCAGAAGGTTAATTTATATCGCAATCCAAATATGCACTAGAGATAGTAAATAAGTTTGGGTTAGAAAATTCAAAAGATGTTAGGATTCCCATGACTACTTCAGTAAAATTATGTAAAGATGAACATGGGAAATCCATTTATCCCACACTGCATCGTAGCATAATAGGAAGTCTTATATTCCTAACTGCCTCACGCCCTGACATTATGTATGTTGTTTGTTTGTGTGCTCGATATCATAATGGACCTAAAGAGAGTCATTTATTGTGCATCAAAAGAATTATAAAATATGTAAAAGGGAATCTTAACTTAGGACTTTGATACACAAATGACACATACAGTATGATAATAGGATACACTGATGTTAATTGGGCTCTGTGTTCTGATGAAGGTAAAATCACGTCATGAGCATGTTATTATATTGGTAATTACTTGGTAGGCTAAAATAGTAGAAAACAAAATTGCATTTCCTTATCTACAGTTGAATCTGAATATATAGCCATAGGAAGTTGTTGTGCTCAACTATTGTGGATAAAGCAGATGTTAAGCAATTATGGGATTAACGAAGAAAAATTACATATTTATTGCAACAATCAGAGAGCGATTAACGTTTCCAAAAATCTCGTCCAACACTCAAGTACTAAACACATTAAAATCAGACATCACTTTACATGTGAGCTAGTCGAATCTAAGGAATTGGAAATTAACTATTTACCTATTGACCTTCAATTAGCAGACATATTCATGAAACCTTTGGATCACACTCTCTTTGAATCCTTAAGGAAATCCATAGGTATGGTTATGGCATAATCGAATTTCATCACATAAATTTGTGATGCTATGCTTATTTTAGATATTCATCTTTGTGATTTTTCCCTTTGTCCATTTGAGACAAAATGGGGGAGAAATATTTGAGTCCATCTTGGACATGTTTTGTACATTTCAACTAAAAAGATTGATCTTAGTTGTTTTATTTCACGAATCAGTACCATAACGTGCAACCGGATATTTCTAGGGTATTGGTCTGTATTGAGTTAAGTTATGTATTTTTCATTTCTAGGATATGGGGTAGATAGAATTTTTGTGTAAGATTGACATTTCCTATATTTTTTGTATCCCTACGAGTCCTAGATGAGTTAAATAAGATTTTGTCTCATATTTCCAATGGGGGAGATTGAAGAACGCTATATATTACTCACTTGAGTCTATAATATAGGAGCTTATCTAGTTTGTAAATATAGAAAAAATTGTGCCATCCTATATCTAACCCTAAACCGCATGCCACTTCATGATCTACATCAACAACAATTAAGGACTAAAAAAGGTAGTAACCAACACAACTCACAACACCTAGAACTGCATTTATTAGTCATTTTGTGTATATGAGGTGTATGTGTTCACATTGGCTTAAAATTATTTTTTAATATTTTTCAATATTTTTAGGAATTTTTTAAACATTTAAAATCTATTTTTAAACATTTAAAATTAGGTTTTAAAATTGTTTGGGCCTTTTTGATAGTTTTCTAAAGTTCCTATAATTTACCTTGGGTAGAATCTGAAAGCGGCAGAGAATTTGGGGTGGAAAATGAGATTTATTAAAATTCAAACACAGACGTTTTATAATCAATCTGGGTCACACACGTGTTGATTTCTCAACGATTATATTTTTGTTTCTTTCCACTCACAGTCCTGAAAGTTAATCTGGAACGTTGGTTTGAATTCATCATCGGGCTGCATGTGTTTTAACTCAATCCATGTCTTACCTGTTTGAGTTGTGGTGCATCTTGAACCATTAGATTTACAACCGTTTTCTCGACTTAATCTTGACCCTTGATTTTGAACCCCTTTCCAAATCCTTCCATCGTCCACTATAAATAGGGTCTGAGGGTCATTCATTTCTAACTTTTGGCAAGTCTAAGAGAGAGAGAGAGAGAGAGAGAGAGAGTAAAAATAAGAGAGAAAAAGAAAATTGCAAACCAGACTCTGACCAAATTTTTTGATAAATATTTTGAGAGTTTGAGGATTTTTTTGGGTTCGTGGTTCTAAATCCTCTCTGGTTTACATCTCTTGTCCAACACTTTCACCAAATCTGATCTCTTCTCATATCTTTGGGATTTGTAGATCTGACTAAGTGATACGGTCACGATTTACGGTTAGGAACAATTTCTTCATTAGAACTCATCTCCCTATTGGGTTTTTAATTTTAAAACGTTTTTATCAAATTTTTCCCAACATATCTCTTTTTCTGTTTTTAAGTTTTCTTGAAAAACAAGACTTCAAAATTTTCTAGAACTAAAGGCGTTTATGTCTCCCAATTTGTATTTCATATTTTATGAAATAGTTTTGTATATAAATAAGAGAGACATATAGGATATTGGCTCTTTTATTATAGCAATATTATTTTTTGATTTGCCTTAGAAAGAGAAGTCTATTTTCAAGAAAAGTTGATTCAGAACTCTTGCATGTCATTTTAGACCAAATTTGTAATTTGTAGGAAATCGTACGTATGAGTGTGAGTGAGTTACACGCATGTGTTAGGCACATCACTTCATTACACTTTCACATAACATCACTAAGTTTTTTTTGGTAAAGACATTTTTACCATCGGAGTCGACGTAAAGAATAAGCAAAGGAGTAAAGCTTGGAGGACGTTAAAGACAACTGTCAAAACCAGAATAGTCATAGAAAAAACTAGGAGTGCTGATATAATTTCTTGACTTAGTTTTAGGCCTGATTTGTGTGGATAATACGTTGCTTTCTTGTACTCTAAAACTCATTCTAGTAGATTTTTCATTTTACTCCGTAGAGGGAGTCGTGGATGTTTCCCCTGTTTAATAGGGGTTTTATGACGTTAAAATCTTTGTCTTGTGTGAATGTTTTTTATACTTGTTTTGCTTTTGCTATCACTTCTATAAGTGTTTAAAATTCTTTTAGACCTTTAAGTTTCTAAGTAACTGAAATTTCTTGTTCAAAAACATTTTCTTACATAATTTATGTTTTCATTGGTGTTACTAAAAGAGTTTCCTTAAGAAAACAATTCAGACCCTTCTTAACTGTTGTAACTTTTGATTAAATGACTTAGTAAGGGATTTTCTGATGACAGTGGGGTTGAATTCTGCTTGAATTTGAATTTTGGAGATTCGTGGATGGATACATCAATTAAGTACATCTGGGATGGCGAGCTCCCATACTCCAAGGTCGAGAGAAAGAAGATAAAATATATGGGATCCAAATTCACTATTGTTGGAGATGTTCTATATAAAAGACGATTCTTACTGCCCCTACTCAGATGTGTTCACCCTTCAGAGGTCGGATATATCTTACAAGATGTATATGAAGGGTCGTGTGCGAGATATATAGGTGGACGGTCTCTTCCCAAGAGGATTATTACTCAAGTTTATTGGTGGTTGACACTGGCGAAAGATGCAGTTGACTATGCAAAGAAGTATGGCAAGTGCCAGATATTTACAACCATCCCTCATCAGCCTCCCCAACCATTCTTTCCCATCATTGCACCATGGCCATTTGCAGTTTGGGGAATTGATTTAGTAGGTCCTCTCCTAAAGGCAGCTTGCAATTACCAGTATTTGATCGTGGCTATTGTTTATTTCTCAAAGTGGATAGAGGCCTAGATAATGATTTTCATCACTTAGGTAAAGACGTTCAAGTTTATTTGGAGGATTATTACTTATAAATAGAGCCTGTCGCATACCTTAATATCAGATAATGGCAAGCAATTCAAGAACAATTCCTTGGAGGCATATTGTGCTAGAGTGGGCATAAAATAGTTTTATTCGGCATGCAGCGGGACGATACTTGATTGAATCACGAAGAAGCTAAAGGATCCAAAAGGTTTAAAAATGGAAGAACTACATGGGTTCTTATGAGCCTATAGGACAAGTGAGAGGACGTTTATAGGAGAAACACCATTTATGCTAGCCTATTGGTCTGAAGTAGTCATTCCTAATGAACTTGGGATCCTTAGACACAGAGTCCAAACCCATGATCCCGAAGTTAATGAGGACAATAGGAGGCTCGATTTAGATTTGATTGAAGAGAGATGGGAGGATGATGAAATTTGACGGTTTGATTATCAGCATAGAGCTGTCAGGTTTAATAACAAGAGAGTGAAGACCAGGATAATAGCTATGGTGACCTAGTGTTGAAGAAAGTTTGGCAAAAGCTGAACAAGCTACATCCTAACTGACATGGGTTGTACAGGGTAATAGAGGAGGTCATCCCAGGAACTTACCTGTTAGAAAACTTAGAGGGTGAACCATTCTCTAATCCTTAGAATACTGATCACCTGAAGAGATATGACCAGTGAAGTTGCTTTTTGCGTATTAGTTTGTACGGTAGTTCTTTGTAAGACAATATAAGAATTCATGAAAGATGAGAGTGTTGTCTCATATCTTCTTGTTATTGTTAAATATTGCATGGTTTAAGAATTTTTTTTATGGTGAATTACTTAAACTACATCTCAGTGATACGAGAGTGCACGCGGAGTCTCGTCTCTTTACACACTCTCAATAAGACCGAGAGGGGGAAACAATGTAAAAACATCACTTAGGTGGTGAAAAACATAAAAACGCCATTAATAATGGTCAAAAACTCTCTCGACGAGACGAGAGTGTATGAAGAGACAAGTATCGTCCATATACTCTCAAAAACAATGAGAGGGGACTTATAAAAAATTGAAAAATCATTTGGTTATGGTTACTTAAACACCATTATATGGTGAATTAGTGGTCCAAAACCCTGTCAGTGAGACGAGAACATATGAAGAGACAAATCTCGTCCATACACTCTCAAAAATGACGAAAGGGGACTTATAAAAAATTAAAAAATCATTTGGTTGTGGTTACTTAAACATCATCAATACATGGTGAATTAATGGTCAAAACTCTCTCGGCAAGACGAGAGTGTATGATGTGACGAGTCTCGTCCATACACTCTCAAAAATAACGAGAGGCGACTTATGTCATAACACTATTTACTTGGTGACAACCAAAATATTGAAAAATCATTTGATTATGGTTACTTAAACATCATTATGTGGTGAATTAATGGTCGAAATGCTCTTAGCGAGACAAGAGTGTATGAAGAGATGAGTCTCGTTCTTACACTCTCAAAAATGATGAAAGGGAACTTATGTGGTAAAATCATTTACTTGGTGACGTATCTATTTGGTTAGTTAAGAATTGGCTTATTATAAGTGTTCCCATAAGCATTATGCATAAAATCATAATTAAAGGTAACAAAACATAGAGGTGCAGACATTACGCTTGACAAAAATGATCAAAAATTGCATTGCATATAAAGTATAAAAAATTATTAAATGTTAAGAGAACAGACAGGTTGAAATGTTTGAAGAGACGAAAGTAAGGCTTAAAAAAGATTATAAGTGGAACGGGAATAAGGCCACAGGCAGCCGCCCAACAAAAAGTAAAGAACATTTGAGATAGTTGTCTCTTGCTTGCTTATCGATCGGGTCAGAGACAACGTTATCAATTACGGGAAGGGTTTGAGCCTCACTCTTAATGTTGACACCCTCCATCGTCTTGGTTCCTACCTGCACCAACGTCTCTGCAATCGTCACATCAGGAGTAAGACCCTCGGCCTCAACCTCGTTAAATGTCGTGATTGTCGTCGAGTTTGAGAAGTCGAAAATAGAGAAGTCCTTTGCCAGATAAGCAACATCAGGATATTTTATAGTCTCCCATTGGAGGGAAGTTCGGGATAACCTCTCCAGTTACTGAAGTCCATACTCGAAACACTCTTTTGAAGCCTTAAAATCCTCCACCACTTTTTCTTGGCAGTAATCAGCTCCATATTATGTTTTTTATTCATATCGGCCAGTGCAGAATTGTGCACCTTCTTCTATGCAGCAAGGTCTTCCTACCTTCTCTTTTCCAATTACTCAACCTTTTAGGGTTGTGGATGAGTTCCTTCTTCAGGCTTTCCTTGTCCTTAATAGCCACAGAAGCCTTATGAACAATAGAGATGTTGTCCTAGACCCATTGGGCTAGTTGGTGGAAGGAAAAGAGAGGATGCAAAATAATTAAATAAGGAGTGAGTATGAGATGAGATAACACCTAAAAAAATTCAGAAAGCAATAAAATGTGAAGTTAATTACCTGGACAACCCTGTGGAGACCGAAGTTGGCTAGGTGGGATGGCTCTGTCGATTCTAGAAATCTACAATTGGATTCAGTTATCCACGAGATCATAGAAGTTGTCGCCCTCATCTAATCCCCTATTACATAATCAAAACTGAGTGAGAGCATTGATAGCTTATCGGCCAAGATAGAGTCAGAGGATATCGGGATAGCCCTATCATTGGCTTCATTGGGAGCGTCGAACCTACTAGTTTTATTCTATTGAGGAGGGACATTGGAAAGGCCCTCGGTCGGCTCTCTCCTCTTCTTAGTCTGATTGCCTGGCTGGGGCCGCTAGTTATTATCTTTTTTGGGTGGTTTGGCCCCTTGGACATTTTGCTGAGAAGGTTACCAAGCGAAGGGGCGATCATCTTCCATAGTTGATCAGAAATATTAGATGGATGACTTACAAATAAAGGAAAATATTAGTATCACAAAGAAAATAAGAGATGATAACACAATTACAAATAAAAAACTTGAAAGACACTTACACAACTCAGACAAGGGCGTCTTGGCCAGAGAGTGAGGGGTCATGAGCTGTTCAAACTCCACAAGACCAACCTTATCTCTTTGACCACTTATCTAGACAATCTTATCTAGGTGGTTAGTTCTCAAGTCGGGTCAAGCTTACCAGCTATGGAGGCTTTGGCCCATCATGGGGCGACCCTCAGATCTAAAGTACTACAAGAAATATCGGGGTCGAATTCCCAAGCTCACGACACAAAGTAGTATTGGGGCTTCTAGTGATGATTTGTGGTTTGGTTCACTATCAGAAATTTTTTGGCGGATTTCCTAAATATAAGATGATAGTAACCAGACTGAGTTTTTATAAATGCAACATTATAGCATGCTCGGAATACGCTAATTGGAAGATCTTCTCAATAACTTCCAGAGGGAGATAAATCCAGGTAAAATCCTCCAAGCATTGGGTGAAAGCTGATCTGGGGCAAGTTCCATACTGGCCAAGATCGTCCGCACAGTGGGATGGATGGGAAGCCTAAAGTTAACCTTGAACATTTATTCGTAGACATTTATTTTTCCCTCTTGGCCGCTAAAATACCTCTCAACCTCATCTGACACACTAATTTTTATAGAAAGTTTGATCCCATATAGGTGTCTCCATAACAAAGATCAATCTCCTTGATAGTGCTCCAAAAAGTCTGGGCATTTGAGGTATGAAGTGGTTCCTTATCCTCATCCTCAGAGTCTATAATATCAATAATCGGGGCTCCACTTGGATACCTACTGGAAAACTTGGTAGCAATAATGGCCGACACAAAAACATCTATGGGTTGGGGGGGATATGCTACGTCAACTCTCGGCTCTTCCATATTCGAGACCTCATGGATGGATGGATCCATATTATTAGACTTGACTACATAAGAGTCCTCAATATAAGATGACGGGACCCTCATGACCTAATCAAATCTATCTGAGTCCCTAGAGATAAAAGGACTACATTCCTCAAAAGACAACATAGACTGTGAACCCTGAGATGAGGTTCCACTTACGCTATCACTACCTAGGTTGACGAAGTTAGGTTCAGGAGGGTATACAACAACTAAGGAGATTGGTTGAATTATAAGTGTGGTCCCGACCTCAGCTTTATGCTTAGCTTCAGCCTCGGTCTCACCCTTACGTATCTCTGTGAAAATGGTCTCCCTCGGGTGTGGGAATTAGTTAGCATTATCAAGGGCGTTAGATGTCCATGAAGATGTGGTTGAATTAAGACTGTTGCATAAATGCATTGAGGGACTCCTAAAGAAGTACAAAATCCACTTGGTTAATGAAATCAGGGATGGGATGTTTAGGGAGTTCACGGGAACAGGAAGTAACATCGCACTGATAATCAAAACCAAATCGTCAAGTTAGAGGACACAATTTCCTCAAACCTCGGGAAGATTTTAGGTTTATAGAAGACAAGCTTTCAACTACTTAGACGGGAACTCGAAGGGCAAGAAGGGAGGCTCAAGATTCAAAGGAAGTAGTTCATAGCGTGGCGGAAGCCATGGATTGCTACCATACTTTGGTGCGAGAGGGGGTAGCAGATCCACCCCACTCTAATGGGAAAGTCCCAACATCAACAAAGAAGTCAAATGCAAAGTATTGTAAATTTTACCAAAGGGTGCAGCATGCTACCAAAGACTGTTTTTACTTACAAAGGATTATTGGTAAGCAAGTGGCCAATAGTACTCTTTAGATACCAGATGTAGATGTTAATAAAAATCCCCTCCCAGCCCATCATTATAGCATCGCCAAAATGGTGGTTACGTACGATGAAGAAGAAGGCGTGTAAGAACCGAAGGAATGGTGGGGTATCTAGAAATTGTGTGAAGATTGGTTACTTAGTCTTGATAGAGAAGAAGAGGAAAATGAGGGGGTTGAGCAAGTAATCCCCTTGGAAAGTAGAGCAGATGTATTTCTTACCCTAGATGAGGGAGGAACATTTGAGGAATATTATATATGCAATTCACAAACATATAAACTGGAGTTAGATTCAGGGTGTGCGGCTATAGCAAGGAGCCTAAAATTCAAGTGGTTCTTTTACCAAATTATGGAAAAGCAAAACACTCGTATGGTCATCACAAAGAGGAATCTAGAATCAGTCCAGTAGTTAGGGGATCCCTCTCTTAATTAGCATGGGGCCATAAGATGATTGATCAAAGATACACCTCTGAGGTGGTCTTCTCTGAAGAAGATAAGAAGGTGCCTTATTTTCACAATCGTCCTCTCTATGTAATAGTCCTGATTAATAAGATCATTATTCCTAGAGTGTTAATGGATGGTGTATCATCCATTAATATCATGTCCATTAGCATGTTATATGAGCCGGGCATCTCTTAAGAGAAGATAGTTACAGTGTCGTTTGTAATTTCTAGTTTTGATAGTGCTAGCATGAAGTCACTAGGCTATGTGAATGTGGGAAAGAAGTTAGGTAATTTTATTTCCCATATTAAGTTTCATATCATCAACGTCAATACCATCTACCAACTTTTGATAGGGTAAGTGTGGATGCACACTTATGGAATAGTGTCCTCAACATATCATCAGTGCACTAAGGCCAACATTTGCGATACTAAGATAGTGATAAAAGAGATAGAGAAACCATTTTCTGTAGAAGAGTCCCATCTGGTGGATGCGGCTTTCTACACTGAACTAGATGAAGAGCAAAAGAACTTAGCAAGAAGGTTGGAGGGGATGCATGTGGTTAGAGGCGATGCTTAACCAAGAATGTCTGTCCATGACCGACTGGGTCATAGAGTGATCCCATAAGAAGAAAAAGGAAGAGGAAAAAAGAAGTGTGTGGATGTGTTCATACCACCTTGCATATGCAATAAAGTTATACTCCCAAATAGGAAAGTCATATACCATTTATAACGGTCCGTGAGGGCTGCATTCTGGGATAAGAGCGTCAACCTAGCACCGAAATGCTTTATAGTAGATGAGTCACACATTGTTGAGCATGTGGAAGAACCCAAGGAAGCACCAGAATGTATGTAGGATGGTTCAAGGGAGTAGCTCCGAGAGATAAAGTAAATAAACTTGGGATTAGAAGGGGAAGAAGGAAGACCCATTCCAATCTCCAAGGGGTTAGATTCAAAACAAATATTTTGAATCATTAGTTTGCTCAGGGAATTCACAGACGTGTTTGCATGCAAGTATACAGAAATGTTTGGGATTAACCCAAAAGTGAGTTCTCATAAATTGAATGTGTCCTTCCCAATGCCCTGCTAGCAAAGCAAGCCATTCACACATACATACCAAAGTTGGACCTCAAGACCAAAGAAGAAGTTGAAAAGTTATTAGCGGTGGGATTCATTATGCCCATCCAACACCCGATATGGCTCTCCAGTACTGTGCCTGTAGCTTAGAAGGACAAGAGCGAGATAAGGATGTATGTGGAATTTTGAAATTTCAACCGACCATACCCGAAAGATGAGTTTCCACTACCTAACATCGATAGCTTGGTGGATGCCACTGCTGGCCATAAAATGTATGGTTTCATGGATGGGTACGTAGGCTATAACTAGATTAGAATGGATCTAGCTGATGCCGACAAAACTTCTTTTTGCACCCCATTGATGAACTTCCATTATACCATCATGCGATTTGGGCTAAAGAATGTGGGTGCCACATATCAGCATGCCATGATGGTTATATTTCATGATTTATTTCATAACATATTGGAATTCTATATGGATGATCTAGTGGTAAATTCAAAAAAGGAAAGAAGGAACACCCAAGATCTAAGGCGTGTGTTTGAAATATGTCGCAAGTATAAGATGAAGATGAGCATCTCAAAATACGCTTTTGGGGTAACAGCGGGAAAACTCTTGGGTTTTGTAGTAAATAAACAAAGAGTGTAGGTGGACAAAGAAAAGAAAAAAGGCTACCTACTGAGGCCACTGCCAAAAAGCCAGAGGCAGCTTAAAAGTTTCTTAAGGAAGGTTTTTTGACTAAGGAGATTCATACCAGCACTGGCGGAGGTGAATCACCCGTTCACTCCACTCGCAAAAGAAAAAGCCAAATGGGTTTAGGGAGAGAAGCAGAAGAAGGCTTTCGAGAAAATCAAAGAGATATTGGCATCCCCCTAAACTATGGTACCACCAGAGGTGGGTGCACCATTGCTACTCTACCTGACTTCGACGGAAAGTTCCATAAGAGCCTTACTTGACCAATAAAGAGTAGGAGTAGATAGGCATGTATACTACTTGTCGCGTATGATTTCGAGCATTAAGTCCAGGTACACCAGCGTGGAGAGGCATTGCCTTGCCTTAGTATTTATTGCCTAGAAGTTGAGGCACTACCCATCACTAAGTGTGATCCTATCAAGTACATTCTAGCCTAAACGGTCTTGGTGGGGAGAGCAACGAAGTGGTTCCTAATCTAGTCTCAATACGATTTTAAGTGCATGGTCCTAAAGGCTATCAAGAGTCAAGAGGTAGCAGATTTGTTAGGCCACTTCCTAAGCCAGAATTTTAAACCTCCCAGTGAAGAATTTCCAAGAGAGAACCTCCAAGCCTGCTTAGCTGAGGAAATGGAAGAATGGAAGAAGGATTTAAATGGCTCCTACACCCAAGGTATAGGTGGGGCGAGTATTATTCTCTTAAGAGGCCAAGGAAAGGCTGGCAGCAATGCATGAGAGGTATTGTGGCGATATAGATATCCCCCTTTATCATCGGTTGCAATGGGGGGTTACTATTGGCCCACCATGAGAGAAAAGGTTGCTCATCAACAACAAGGTTACTTAAAATGCCATACCTAGTTTGATCAACCCGTCGAGGACAACTTCGTGGAAGAATTTGAAGATTGGAGGTAACCCTACATATCATACCTGAAAGATGGAGAGCTGACAGTAGAAAGGGTGGATGAGATCTATTTAAAGAAGATAGTAGCCCACTTCTACTTATAGATGGGGATATCTATAAAAGAGGGTATAATGAGAGACCACTGAAGTGTGTGGCTAAGGGGGATATTGAAAAGGTGCTGAAGGTAGCCCATGAGACTTCTCACATGGGAGGAGCTAAGTATTACGATCAGTTGATGAAAGTCAGGTATTATTCGCCTATAATGGATGCTTATTTTATCCACTATGTGAAAAAATTTAGGGCATGTGAAGTGCATGGAAATATTGTGTATTCCCCCTTAGCCAGTCTACAGAGCTTAGCATCCCCCACCCCTTCCACAGTTAGGCGTTTGATCTAGTAGATAATATCAGCCCAGCATCTCATAGCAAAGGCTTCATGATAGTTGCTACAGAGATGTATACCAAGTGGACAGAATCAATCCCCCTACGGAGAGTGACTGCTCAGGTGGTGACCCAATTAATTAGGGAGGACATCATATGCAGTTTTGGTGTCCTGAAGGTGATTCTCACAGACAATAGGAAGTAGTTCGTATGTAAGGAGATTTGGCTCCTGACTAAAAAATACAAAATTATTCATAATAGTTCAACCATCTCATCTTTAAAAGGTAATATCCAATCGGAGGCTACAAATAACACAATGATCAACATCCTGAAGATGATATTGGAAGACATGTCGGGAGCATAGGACAAAAAATTACCGATGGTGTTATGAGCCTATATAACGTCGAAGAGAAAGCCAATGGGGTTTACTCCATTATCACTGGTTTATGGGACCGAAGTTGTCCTACCAGTAGAGATGGAAGTACCCTCAACTAGGGTGGTTTTAAGTAATGGCCTCATACCAGATCCCCGGCATGTACAATTGGAAACATTGGATGAACATATAAACAAGGCTAAGGAAAACTTCAAAGTCTACACCTAATAGTTATCTATAGCTTATGAAAATTTGGTTAATACTAGGGAGTTCCAAGTAGGGGACTTGGTCTTATGGGCATCCACTCACCAACTACGGAGCATGTAAGCGTCTAAATTCAAGCCAAACTGAGAAGGCCACTTTGTGGTAAGAGGGGTGGGCAAGTCATGTTACTGCCAAATATCTGAGCCTGAGAGTGAATGCCTCCAGTCCAACAACTATAAGTGGTTAAAGAATAATTATGTCTAGTTATTACCAAGCTTCATTTCTCTTGACAAGTTTGGACAGTTTTCTCTAGTACAGAAATGCTTTTTGTAAAGAAGATCATGAGCACAATCTTTGTAAACAATACAAACATTGACTATAGTGCAAGAAAATGAATACGAGTTATTTTGGCCAATATTCAAAAGTTTGTGCATGATTTATTTACCTGCATGCTAATATAATATGATTACTCGTTCACTAATAAGTTGTGACATGGGTGCATCCAGATTAATGTTATTTACTTAAAACATGTAGTGTAACATTCCAGTAGACTGAACGGGTTTTGAAATTTCAAAGTTTAGAAGAGGGTCCATGACGTGAGGAACTTTCCTCATTATACTTGGGGGGTACACATATCCCAAACATAAAGTATATTGAGCGAAGTCCCTATAGACATAGTAGTTTAAATATCCCACAGACCAGCAAGAGGTTATCCTCCTTATAATAAAAAAAGTTTTTTTTATTATTTTTCTACAGATTTATAATCTAAGAACAAGTTCTAACTTATGTTCTAAAGACTTACTTGCCTGAATGTATAAGAATGTGAAGAAGGAGGTCCACCCCCTTTAAGATTTTTCTCTTACAGTTTAAAAGTTTCCAAGTAAAATGTGGAATAGAGACCCCGCAGACTAGGGGCAGTTTTATTGAAAAAGAAATAGTTATTCTCTTTGCTTATTTTCATTTTAATAATTATCTTTTGATTATTTAGGAAAGAGAAGGGGGTTGCCCTCCTCCAAGTTGTTCCTTAAAAATGTATATATGACAAGTACCCACAGTTAGAGGGGCAACTTTAAAATGATAACTTCCTCGATTATGAAAAAGTCATACGTGGATTATGGGGCAATTCAACGAACTATGGTTCTCAATGAAAAAAAAAAGAGCAGCTCACAGTAAACATATGCTAAGTAACACAGAAGCAAGAAGAAAAAAATAAATAAATCAAGACAAAACGATTATTTTAAGTAATATAACAATGGGCTTTACATGTACAAGAAGAAATGGAAAGTACACAAAGACAGGCAAAGTCTATTTTGACACCCCGCTTAATTAAATATCGGGTGATTAGTCCTTTATTAAATTTAAATCAGAATATCCAATTGGAATAAGTCTTAGCATTACTAACGAAAACTTTTATTAATTACTAACCACCTAGTATTTAGAAACAGATGCCAAATTTTTGTTATTTTATTAAGACAAGTAAGCAATTAAAATATTCACTAAACAACTCATAGGAATTAAAACTACATAATGAAATAAACTGAGTCTGGAGTAAACACTTCCAGTCAAATTCCCAAATAAAATAATCTGAATGAAGTAAATCAAACAACTGAGAAGTAAATTAAAAATAATAATGGGCAACATACCCTGACTGAAATGAATGTCTCTAAAAGAATCAAGGATAAATGTAAAGGCGTCTAATACCAAGGTCCTATAACTTCCACAGCAGGTATAGAACATCAACTGAATGGAACTCCTATGCGTGTCGTTCCTGTGGTCAGGCACCTAAAAGGTTTTTTACAAAAATAAAATAGATTTGACAGAAAATGGGTCAGAGCCCGAGTTGAAAATATTTTTAAAACAGCAAGTATTTAAATTGCATAAATACCAGATATTGTATACATGTTAGTCACGTGCTCTCACTTGAAATATTCACCTCTCAACTATTATTCACGCCTACGTATACTCCTAACCCATCCTAGTCATATTGTCCCACCTAAACAGTTCGATTCAAGTCTCTCATTATGAAGACTAAGCCATTGTGTCCACTCACATTACCTGAATATTACATTATTGCATTTCCAATCAATATTAATCGATTCAAGTATTTCTTTACTCATATAAGTTCCCACTATTCTAACATATCGTATATCTCATACCCTTCTCATCTACAAGGTAACACTGAAGTGTATATATATATATATTTATAAAGCACCCCGAGACTTAACTATGGTGCCTGCATAATCTGCTATCAAGTCCTAGTATATCACATACTATATGAAGGACTATAGGTTCATAATCACTCGAGAACCATACAAAGAACAAATCACAATTAATGGAGGCAAATCATAGTTCCAAGTCATAAGGGACACGCACATACCCACTCACCCCTATTACCGTCTGCACTATCACTCACAAATAGGTTGTAACAAGGTTCTATGGTTCTAAGGTACAAGTCCGTATTCCCTCGATGGGCTCATCAGAATAAGAATGTCCTAGCAATGAAACCTCTATGATAGCAAGTAGCGCGGTATGATGCATTTCAAATTAAAATCCATATTATAGGTAATCACACAACCTAAGTATATATATAAAATCCATTTAGGTATACGCACGTACCATTTTACATGTCTCATTCGTAGTATATTTATATCTCGAACATCCTACGCAATATTCTATTTAACGCAGTAACTTACGTCGCATAACTATAAGTACCTTATCCCAAACAGGTTATTACGTTTCCTTCTCTACCTTAGATTATATTCGTAACTAAAATATACCCCCACTACTGGTATTAACCTTAAGTTATCGTTTATCCAATTTAAACCCAAATTTATATAATTACTAATTGTAACTCATTCGATTAACACTCGTAATTTCCCCATTCAATTGTAATACCCCGTATTTTTATGGCCTTTAAATTTGGGGATTAATTAAATGTAATTTGGGATATTAATTTAATATTAATCCAGAAATTATTTTAATATTTACTAGCCTGACCTGAGTTATTAATTATTGGGAAATTGTTGAATATTAGTAGAAGAGTAAAGTAATATATAAGATTGATTTTATTAAAATTGTCATGAGTAAATAAAATGACAATTACGGCAATTAAGTCAGGACGCGTTTGTGTCATGTCGGGACTAAATTATTATTATTATAAGTGAATAAATTATAAATTTCCCGTATGGTCATTTCGAGTGCGCTAATGTGTCCGGAAGGGTCGAGATAGTCAAAAAAGTGTACCCGGGGGTTTAGTTTGGGTCTCGAAACATTTTTAGGCCTCACCGGTAATCCGGGAGGGAATTTTGGTAATTTCTATTTTCGGAATTTAATTACCTACAAAAATTAGAGAAGTATATCAGGTGTTAGAGGTTGTATTCTACGGTTAGAACCTGCATATTTCACAGAGGCCATTAGAGGAGGAAGGTGAAGAAATTCCCAAGGCTATAGCCACCATACTTGAAAAAATTTTCACCACAAATACCGTCGGAGTATAGATCGGAGGAAGGAGAACACAACAACATCATCAAATCTCAGAAATTCGGACTCATATTCCCAGGCAAGTATTTATCTTGTTGTTCTTGAAGTTGAAATTCCATCCATGTTAGAATAGGAAATTAAATTATAAGTTTTATGGAGAAAAATTGTGAATTGGAAGACTAGATCTCACATAATGGAATAGAATCATGCTAGACTGAGGCTCTCATCATATGTAGAATATTTATCATGAATTTGAATGAGGATTAGAGGAAGAAATCTGGAAATATTTTATAGTTCTTGAAAGAATATGGATAAATAGGGTTTGAGATGAATTCATGTAGCCCACCCATGTAATGATGATTTCTTAATGATTTTTCCTAGATTTTACGTTAGAAATTGTTCACACCTACTGAAATAACGTTTATGATGTTTGGTTGGGAGTTTGGGACATTTTCAATGGAGGTTTTGATAATTAAAATGGAAGAAACCCATAGGCTTAAGATGCATATTTTCTGGGCAAATAAATGTTCGATCGATCGATCAACTCAAGAATGTCGATCAATCGACTTGATCGATCGATAGATCCTTTTTGTCGATCGATCGACCCCTCCTGGATTTTGGGTTTAATTCCTCCTATCGATTAATCCAACCTTAATCTATGAGAACCTTTGGGCATAACTTAAATACCATAATGGAACAAGAGAAGGACCGGTAGGGTATAGTAGGGTCCGGGTAAGACGAGTTTATATGAGATTAATCGTGCGGTTTCAAGAATATAAATTTAGTGGGAGATCGTGCGTATGTTATAGTATGTCTTGTGAGAATTAAGAAAGACTTAGACCAGTAGGGTAGTGAGGGTGCACCTACTGATTTTATGCTTATCTATATAGAATACTTCGAGATATGATAAATATGTATGAAATAAATTATAAATGGGAATAAAAGAGACGAATCCGTTATGAGAGATAATTGAGTAATTTTTGCTAAGAACAGTTAATTATAATTATGGGTCATGGGTGCACCTAAATTAGAAAATGTGAATATTTATATATTTGACTGTGTGACTATGCATATTTTATGTATATGTGTAAAAATTATACCCGGACTACTTGTTATCATGGAGGTTTCCACGTCGGGACAGTCTTATCTCGATTGGACCTTTATGGGGGATATTGACTCGTACCCTAGAAGATAGTATCCTCGATACAGGCTATCTGAGAATGATAGTCAGATGTTCAAAGAGACGTGAGGGTATGTGCTGACTTCTTAGGACCTGGAACTATGCTTCGCCTCCATTTATTTGTGTTTTTTGTTAATACAAGTTCGAGAGTGATTTCTAACTAGTATTTCCCTTAGTTTGAGTGATACGAGGACTTGATAGCAGAGTATGCCAGCACCATAGATTTTATGTGGCGTGCCGTTAGTATATATATATATTATACATGTGACTAATATATATACGTATATCTATATGGGAACTTTATACTGTGTGTCTAAGTAGATAAGTAATGAATAAATGCTTTAACTTTATTATAAGTGATTGGGAACTTTATAACTGTAATGAGTTGTTCTAAATAACGTAAGAAATCTTGAAGAGAATGATTTCCTAAAGCAAATATCATAACCTTACTTTTCATGTGATAAAACCTTATGGAGAATAAGTTAGAGAAACTTAGGAGATTTATTAGTACGGTAGGCATGCACACTAGATGAGAGGTGAGAATTCTCAAGAGAATGTCGCATACTAACATGGTTATTGCATTAGCTGGTAAGCGTTTTAAATATTTGCTAAACTATTTTTAAAACTGTTTTACACTCGGGCTCTGACCGGTTTCCTATCACCTTTTCTCTCTCTTATATATATATATATGTATGTATATATATATATATATGTATGTATTACAGGTGCCCAGCCACAGGGGCGTCATGCATAGGTTCTTTAGATTGGACGCGCTACAGCTGATGTGGGAGTTACAGGTCATTGCTTTAGATGACCTATCCATTGACGTTATTCTTGTTTTAGTTCTGCTTAGTTAGGGAATGTGTTGCCCGTTTCCCTATTTAGTTTGGATTTGTCAGAGATTTACGTTTGTTTATATTTCCAGTATTCAGTATTCCTTGGGAGTTAACTTTTGTAAAGATGACTTCATGTATGGTTATTTGACTTGGTTTGGTTAATATAGATGGATTAATTATTTTGTGTTGATTGTTATCCGTAGCACTTATGTGATTCTTAGACTGTTGATTATTTAAAAAGGTTTTCAAGTTGAAATTTAAATGGAAATAAGACTTTAAATTGTTTTGACACTTAGCTTAATTATTTAGGGTGTTTAATTTCGAAATTTTATTTTGCGACAGTGATGCTAAGAATGAACCAACCGTTCACCTTGATTTTTAATTTAATAAAGGACTGATCATGTGGTATTTAATTAGGCGGGGTATCACATGTGGTATCAGAGCATCAGGTTCTAGTGTCCTTTAGGATATGTGCGCCTTATTATGCTTTCTACGTTGCTTTGTTTGATATAGAGACCTATGTTTTGGATTGTTGATTTCTATGGAGATTCCGTTATCCTACTATAACGTATGTATATTAGTGAATTCTAATTGCGTTCGGATGTGTGTGTACCGAGCGATGAAGGATGTCAGACGAGGGCCGTTAGGCGGACATCAAGAGGTAGGTCTTAATTGAGTTTATAGAGCATATTCGAGGATGATGACCGTAGTTAAGGTCACCCCTATTATGGCACGAGAAGTGAGGACTGTAATGACGGCTAGGGCACAGTCTATGATTTCCAAGTGCTGCAATAGTCTAAAGAGGTTCAAGAGTAGACTCACCCAATGTAGTACGACTGGGAAAAAGTCAGACGAAACATTGAAGACAACTGATAGTGGAAATTCTAGAAATGCAGAAATTGTGTGTGTTAGCCAAAGGAGGTAAAATATCCAAAGGTCTGGACATATGACGGAATGGGGATAACTGAAAGTGAAAATTTGGAGTAATTTTTTTCTTGGCTTGTCGGAACGAAGTTATAATGGTGGGAGTCAACCACCACTTTTAGAATAGGAATTCTATGTCTATAGAAGGACCTTGGGTACAGTTTGGCTGCATGTTCCTTCATCACAGGAGGACCTGACTAAGGTACATTTGTGATTATGAATCTAAACCGTCAGCGAATCTTGTATTGACGGATGTAGATACAAATGGAGGAGAGGACTCCAAGTGGGAGATCGACTCGTAATAATAGTTAATAACACTTAAAAGGGGAATTCTGCTGGACGGTCGATTCAGAGGTTGACATTGTCGTGCTTTGTCAATGGAGATGATAATGCTTCTTTGTGTGGGAAGCTAAAAGAATCGAAGAATTTAGTCAAAAATAATACTGGATGAAACAGTGGTAGTGTAGCACCACAAGGGGGTCTAGATACACATCCGGGGACCCATTTAAATGAATCGAATAGCTGAATTCTTACCGAGCGATGGTGAATTCAGTAAGGACTACTGTAGCCAGTAGCATATTCTTCAGGGCCAACAAGGCTGAGGGAACAACGGGGGTAGCCATCAGGAATCGAGCCTACCAAAGTCAGAGAGAAGGATAATCCTAATATGGTTAGTATGACAGGTGATAAGTAGATTATGTGTAGAGGTTATTGTGGAGAGTGAAATCACATGCGTTAATGCTTTCTTGAAGTTAGTAAAGGGACAAGAGTAGGATGCCTAGTAAAGGACAACGATTAAAGTAGTTTTTGGTTTGGTTTGGACGGCGTGTTACGTCCGGGGACCACTTGTACAGATAAGGAAATTGGCAAGGTAGAAGTATGAGTTTTATCCTCGGAGGATGAGGCGTGTTTTATGTGACACAAGCGAGTCACTATATTTTGTTCATTTCTAGATTAGCATGTGACATGAGTTTAGTGCGTATAACTATAAACGTTATTATTATGTGAATATTTTTCCCCAGTGTAGCGTAATTATCTTTAGTGCTATCCGCGAAGGATGAATGGGTATATTAATAGTGTTATATACTTTATTGAGGTGCTTCGTTTTAGTGATGTGATATAGGAGTACGATATTGTCTTCGTTACAACTTCATAGTAAAGGTTAGTACGATAGTAGGCCGTTATTGCAAGGCTATCGGAGTAGTTGCCTTAGTGCAGCATGTTTTGTTCTAGCGAAGCCTCACCTGCGAGAGGGTCGAACTCGCACTTATATTATCTATTTTAGAGACTTCAAAGGGGATAGTGGGCTCGAGATATTTGATCCCGGTGTGTGAAGGGATTGTGTTATTATGACTCAGTATGTATTAGGTTTGCTGTTGAGCAAAAAGATTTAACTCATTATTATGTTTAGCGCTCAGGACTTGGTGATAGGAAGAGCGCATTGATATATCTATCCTTTAGAGATGTGGGAGTTGAGAGTTATACCCATATGGTTGGGGACGGGATTTCGATAATCCCGACTGTATGTATTCGAGAATTATGGAATATGATTTCCACCAATACTGAACGATAGTGCAATTGATGAAATGTTCTTTGTTAAGTGTAATTAAGGGAGGAGATGTAACTTTTCTGTCAAGAGACGGAATAAAGGGGTACATGCTATGGACGGAGGGACTAACGTATTTCGATAACCAACAATGCTAGGTAGTAGTGTATCGGGGGGTTACTTATTTGGATTTCGCTTTGCGAGACATCCCACGCATGAAACTTAGTGTAAGGTTGGAAATAGGGAGATGTTTGGTCATTAGTCCATGAGTTCGGTACCTTGGTCATATTAGGAGCAGGTAATTATATCTATAAGTTGGAAGTTGAATTATGATTTAAGGCCTGTGGAGCCAGTGGTGTGGTAAGAAAGCATTGAAAGTTTTATTTTATCACCACGAGTTGAGGGGTGGAACGATGATAAGGAGGAATTTAAAATTTTCGATTTCTAGGGTGATTGAGAGTACCCAAGTGTTGTAATCACGTTGTACGCATAAAGAAAATGAAGAATTGGGTGGTATGTGTGAAGCATATATGATGCTTACGCTAGTATGCACGGTTTATAGGGTATGTGGGCATCCTCGTTAGCTGATGTTAGAATCGTCCGAGTTGAAGAGATATGGGAATAGACGCATGGAATATATGTTTGTGAGAACGACATAACAAAGTGGAACTGGTAGAGTGGATTAAGCATGGATTGTTTTGGGAAGAATAATTTTTGGAATATTTGTATTATGTTATTGTGTTGTATAGAGCATTGGTGATTTATATTATTTCAAGAGATATTGTGGTATTAATTTGAAGAGATTGAGATTGGTGATTTCTCTTATTTTGTGGGAATTTATTTAGATGCTCTATACCTTGTTATATTGTGGATTAGTTTAGTTTTATCGAGTAGCGCTTCGTTCGCTCTCCCCGGGCGAGCGAAGTGTCACATATGTACGTGTACGATCAGAGTAGCAAACACGAATTTAGTTGGAAGGATATGGGAAGCCATTTAAGGGTATTCCTTGAAAATAATAAAGCTTAACTATTATGGAAAACATTCGAAGCGGAGTTTTACCTAGTCAGGTGTGGAAAGCGACTTGCGCGTAGGTTAAATGATGATGTTAATAAGGTATAATTCTTCAGCAGTGCATATCGTAGAGAAAAATGCATGGGTCTGAACTTTCGGTATACGCTAATGAAAGAAGGGGAGTGTTAGGTGTCACTTATGTGAGTCACTTCAAGTAGAACTCGACGTTGAGCGGGACATAGTGAGTAGTCTCTGCGTGCACTGCTTATAGATAGAATTCAGTTAGAGCAATAGGTTCAGTCGGAAAACTTTGTATCAAGCCGACGATTCTAATAATGGAAGAGGGAAGTCAAGTCGGTAAAAATTTCCTTGGTGGGTACTAACCTCAAGGTAAGATCCAGGGTTCCTTTGAACGTGTGGAACAGGTTACCCAATAAGGAAGTAATTGATCTTCCTTTGGGGTAATTTACAATATTAGCTAGTGTGCCCCAGTCTTCCTTTGAAATGAAGAATCGTGCCGGTACGTGATCGCTCTCCTTGGGATGAGAATTTCGAATCCCACCTTCAATATGGAATTTCAGGAAGCATCAGGGGATAACACTTCGAGTTGAGCAGGTTCAATCACCCACAATCAGGGGAGTAGGCGAGTTGTGATTAACCATTAGTGGAGCAGTGTGAAAGTAATTTTGGGTTCATTGTGATCGTTTCATTTCCACAACGGTTATAGCTACAAAGTGAAGTATAGTATGATAATTGGGGGATAATATTACCTAATGGTAGGATTCCGTGAGAGAACTCGTACCTGTTTATTGTGAACAAGATGCTTATTGAGGTTTTGGAGTGGAAAAACCTTACCTTTTCTCACTCTAAATGTTAAGATATGGGCGGATGATCTGACTTTTGGATTGGTTGAGTTAGAGTCTAATAACTACGGTGGAATTCTAATACTCCTTTAGGCGAACAAGTGTGGTCAGATGTCCGTACGGTTTCTCTTAGAATGGGAGTTTTGTGTTTAGATAAATTCGAGTAGTTGTCATGTAGTGAGGTGCGGCCTCCCAATGATATTGAAATAATGGGAAGTAATAATGTATAGGCGTAAATTATGCGAATGTTGTCGGATAGGAGCACAATGTGAAGTGTCTTGAATGAGAGTGTTAAACAAGCTTGCTGTGAGGCGAGGGCTATGGTGATTGAACGCCTTACTATGTAGATAGTTTGCGTACTGATAAGGTATCCAGAATTGTTTTACCAGGTAGGCCTTATTTTTCAAATTTCGGGACGAAATTCCATTATTAGGGGGAAGTATGTAATACCCCGTATTTTTATGGCCTTTAAATTTGAGGATTTATTAAATGTAATTTGAGATATTAATTTAATATTAATCCAAAAATTATTTCAATATTTAATAAACTGACCTGAGTTAGTAATTATTAGGAAATTGTTGAATATTACTAGAAGAGTAAAGTAATATATAAGATTGATTCTATTAAAATTGTCACGAGTAAATAAAATGACAATTAGGAAAATTAAGTCAGGACGCGTCTGTGTCATGTCGGGACTAAATTATTATTATTATAAGTGAATAAATTATAAATTGCCCGTATGGTCATTTCAAGTGCGCTAATGTGTCCGAAAGGGTCGAGATAGTCAACAAAGTGTACTCGGGGGTTTAGTTTGGGTCTCGGGACATTCTTAGGCCTCACCGATAATCCGGGAGGGCATTTTGGTAATTTCTATTTTCGGAATTTAATTACCTACGAAAATTAGAAAAGTATATCAGGTGTTAGAGGTTGTATTCTACTGTTAGAACCTGCATATTTCATAGAGGCCATTAGAGGAGGAAGGTGAAGAACTTCCCAAGGCTAGAGCCACTATAGTTGCACCATTTTTCACCACAAATACCGTCGGTGACACACCCCAACCCAGTTACTTATAATTAAGTTTGAAAGTCAAAGTGAGTCAAACCATGATTAATTTAACCAAACCATAAACAAGAGTTTTAATTTCAGAGTCCTCATTGTAAATCCATATAACTGAAAACCTTTTTACAACATCAGAGTAGTCATACTTATACAAACTTGCTTGAAGGATAATTTAACATAATTACATCCTTTACATTTAAACAAAATCTTTGTTTCTCCCATTCCTGGCTAACCCAGCGTGACTTCCTAGATTTGGCAGTGACATCTCATTACCTGAAAAATTGTGAACATAGGAACCGTGAGAAAAATAGCCCAGTGAATGCATCACTACTATACTACTGCATGAATTTAAATGCAATAAATCATGTCCATATACTTATGTATTAACTTATCCGGCTCATTCATAATGAATGACCAACTTTTCCGAATCATCACATATCCTGTCTAAATAGACAATTCTCCCCCATTCCTGGTCGAGGAGTAACCCCTTGTCATTAATAGACAAATCTCCCCCATTCCTGGTCGAGGAGTAACCCCTCATTTCGGTAAACCGAAATGAACAATTTCATATTCATTATATTATGATCATATCAATAACACGATACAAATATCTCTTTTCAGTGAGTACACTCACCTTGGTTGATAATTATGTATTCACGTTTCCTTCTGGTGGAGCTCAGCTGGTTTGATTAGACCTTACACCTGTCAATCCAACTAAATCAGTACTGAACCTCAATCATAAATATTTTCCTAACATAATTATGTAACTTTCCATGACTATACATCAACAATATAATTCCAATTAAGTCACATTCCATAAAACATAGGTAAAGGCAAAACAATGATATACATGTTGATAAAGTTACGGACATTCAACCATAGGAAATACCTCATAAGGAATTTATTACCAAAACCAAGTAAACATTAAATTATACTTCTCAATGTATATACACATGAAACACGTACTCAAAGTACCCTTTGTAAGGACGAAATACAAACATTCATTCAAGGGGTATCCATTATGGCCTGAAATTATTGTCCTACATACTTAACTATCCTATTTTCCTAAATTGTATAAATACAAGGGTCCAACCCTATCAATATGAAAACATATATGAATATACTTTCCAATACAAGTGACGGTGTAATTTTTCAAGCTTCCTAGAGCAAGTTATGACCATTTCTTTACAACACAAGAAATCTGCCCTACAAGCTCCTCTATTGTTCCTTCAACTTACAAGAATTTTCATAATTTTTCTACAGCTTAACCTTCAATGATTTTCAAACTATTTCCATTACACATACTAAATAGTACTTAATTAAAGTTTCATAATTTTTTGACTTCATTTGCTATCTCAAAAGCTTGACTAAACTTAGGGCATACCGAAATCAAGTATACAAACAGCAACTATGCACCAACTTTAAATCATCATTACGGACTAACCACAAGGAGATAAATTCTAATTTTCGGATATGATATGAATATATGATATACTTTCATATACAATTGGAATTTCTCAATTACAGTAAGCACACAAAGAGATATGCAAGTTTGAATACAAGGGGTTTCAATACAAAGCAATTTTAAGGGCTTGTACACTCAACTTAACATAAACTTGCATCTAACCATAAATATATATAAAGGGGTGAAACTTTCATAAACCTATGATGATTTATATCATATAAATCAGTAATATAAGATAAATAACTAGAATTGTAATTAGGATTACCTTCAGGGCTTTTTACGTAATTTCTACGGATTTTTCTACACCTTTTCTCCTCACTTTTCCTTCCTAAACACCCTAATTCTCTTTCCTCAAGGTGAAACCCTTTCATGGATGATTTTGTCTGAAGGATAAAGCTATTTCAAGGGTATAAGGTCGGCCAAGGCTGCCTCCCAAGCCAACCAATCAAATTAAACCATTTGATTTAATAAAAGACAAAATACCACTTAAAGGGAATGGACAACTTTGCCCTTTGTTCGTAAATTCGGTATAACTATTCACTCGGGTATACATTTGATGATCCGTTTATTGTATTACAACCCTAACTCACATGTCTACAATTATATAATTTTCACCTCAAGTCATTTATAATGTTATAAAGGTCAAAACTAATCTCTAACAGGAACCTTTCCACCGAAAACAACAAAATTTGTGTTTGTAAATAATTCGACCTTTCATGATTTATGAAAGTAGGATTATAATAAACATAATCACTTAACATTAGATATACTAATATCACACTATTCATATCACATAAGATAAGCATGATTTAAATATAATTTATCATAATTATATTTGGGTTGTCACAACTCACCCACCTTAGAAAATTTCGTCCCCGAAATTTAATATAAAGGTCACTTACCAAACAAATGGGGATATTGTTTCCTCATTCTATCCTCCATTTCCCAAGTTGCTTATTTAACTCCATGGCTCATCCACATAACCGTAACTAAGGGAATAACTTTATTTCTCAATACTTGCTCCTTACGATAAATAATTTCCATTGGTTCCTCGATGTACGACAAGTCTTCCTTCAGTTCAATTGGTTGAGTTTTAAACTGATGAGATGGATCTGCCAAATACTTACGAAGCATCGATACGTAAAACACATCATGTAAACGGGATAAATCTGGAGGTAATGCTAATCTATAAGCCAGGGGCCCAATTCTTTCCAACACCTCATATAGTCCAATGTATCTTGGACTTAGTTTCCCCTTTTTGCCAAATATCATAACGCCTTTCCATGGTGAAATACGCAGGAATACAAAATCTCTCTTCTAAAAGTCCAATGGATACTTCCTCTTATCTGCATAAAATTTATTCCTACTTTGTGCTATCTTTATCCGTTCCCGAATAATTTTTATCTTTTCAGTCGTCACATCTATTAATTCAGGACCCAATATTTTCCTTTCTCCCACTTCACCCCAGCACAAAGGCGTTCTACATCTCCTCCCATATAAATCCTCATAAGGAGACATTCCAATAGTCGACTGATAACTATTATTATATGAAAATTCCATTAATGGCAAATGATCATCCCAACTACCTTTGAAGTCAAATACACAGGCTCGTAACATGTCTTCTAATATTTGAATCGTCCTTTCTGATAGCCCATCCGTTTGTGGATGAAACACAATGCTGAACTTCAAACTTGTGCCCATGGAGTTCTGGAGACGAGGCCAAAACTTATAAGTGAACGTTGGATCTTTATCTGATACTATTGACACTGGTGCCCCATGTAAATGAATAATCTCATCAACGTACATACGTGCATACTTGTCAACATTGTAGGTGGTCTTAACTGGGAGAAAATGAGCTGACTTCGTCAGTCGATCTACAATCACCCAAATAGAATCATGCCCCTTTGGTGACCGGGGTAATCCTATAACAAAGTCCATCGTTATATGCTCCCACTTCCATTCCGGAATAGGCAATGACTATAATAATCACGTCGGCTTCTGATGCTCTGCCTTTACTTCCTGGCACACTAAGCATTTAGCTACGAACTCTGCAATCTCACGTTTCATATTATTCCACCAGTAATACTCTTTCAGATCTCTGTACATTTTGGTACCTCCCGGATGCATAGAGTAAATTGAACTATGTGCCTCTTCTAATATATCTTACTTTAAGGGTGGATCATTAGGTATAAAAATCCTATTTTTATAACATAACGATTCATCATTCTTAATTTCAAAGTCACTCTCCTTACCATCCAGGACATCTTGTTTCTTCTTCTCAAGGAATGGATCACTGGTTTGCAAATTTTGTATGCGCTCGGCCAATAAAGGTCTCACTGTGACATGTGCTAATAATCCTCCACTTTTTGAAAACTTCAATTCAATCCCCATCGATGTCAAGTCAAGAATATTTCCAACACGGGCACGCTGTATGCAACCAAGCATCCCTGATGATTTTTGACTCAAAGCATCTGTTACTACATTGGCCTTCCCAGGATGATGATGAATGGTACAGTCATAGTCTTTAATCATCTCTATCCAACGCCTCTGTCTCAAATTCAGTTCTTTCTGTGTAAACAAGTATTTCAAACTTTGATGATCCGTCAATATCTCACAAGTTTCTCCATACAAGTAATGTCTCCACAACTTTAAAGCAAAAACAATGGCCGCTAGCTCCAAATCATGTGTAGGGTAATTTCGTTCATGCGTCTTTAATTGTCTGGAAGCATATGCTATTACCTTCCCATTCTGCATAAGAACACATCCTAACCCCTGAAATAAAGCGTCTGTATAGATCACAAAAGACTCATTCCCACATGGAATAGTAAGTATAGGGGCTGAAACCAATCGATTCTTTAATTCTTTAAAACTCCTCTCGCATTCTTCATCCCATACAAACTTCACTTCTTTACGAGTCAACTTTGTCAGTGGTAATGCTATTGCTGAAAATCCCTTAATGAATCTGCGATAGTAACCTCCCAATCCTAGGAAACTCCTAATTTCTGTCACATTCTTAGGACTTTCCCATTCGATGATTGCTTCCACCTTCTTTGGATCAACATATATCCCATTTCCCGAGACAACATTCCCTAAAAACACAATTTCATTCAACCAAAACTCACACTTGTTAAATTTAGCAAATAATTTCTTCTCTCTTAAAATCTGCAATACAAGTCTCAAATATTTCTCATGTTCCTCCATGCTACGCGAGTAAATCAACACATCATCTATGAATACAATCACAAATGAATCAATAAAAGGGTGGAATACCCGATTCATTAAATCCATAAAAACTGTCAGAGCATTAGTCAATCCAAATGGCATCACCAAAAACTCATAGTGCCCATATCGAGTCCGAAAAGCTGTTTTGGAAATATCACTATCCTTCACTTTCAGTTGGTGGTAACCCGATCTCAAATCAATCTTTAAAAATACTGTGGCCCCTTGTAATTGGTCAAACAAATCATCAATACGAGGTAGAGGGTACTTATTTCTAATGGTCACCTTATTCAACTGTCGATAATCAATACATAATCGCATTGTCCCATCTTTTTTTTTCACAAATAACACTGGGGCTCCTCATGGCGAAACACTAGGCCGAATGAACCCTCTACTTATCAGATCTTGTAATTTCACTTTCAATTCCTTCAACTCTGTTGGTGCCATTCTATAAGGAGCAAGGGAAATCGGACCAGTACCTGGAATTAATTCAATAGAAAACTCTACTTCCCTATCGGGTGGCAATCCTGGAAATTCTTCTAGGAAGACATCAGAAAACTCTCTAACCACTGGTATATCTTCAAATTTAATTGCTTCCTTACTAACATCAACCACATATGCTAAATACCCTGTACAACCCTTACTCAATAACTTTCTGCTCTTTATTGCTGAGATGAGACAATTAGGGATAACATTCATTTCCCCTGTAAACTGGAACTCGGGTTCACCAGGAAGATGAAATGTAACTTCTTTTCGAAAATAATCAATGGAATCATGATACGATGATAACCAATACATCCCCAATATAATACCAAAATCCCTAATTGCCAACGGTATCAAATCAACATAGAAATCTCGCTCACCCATTCGTAAGACACAATCATTATAAACATGCTCAACCAGAATTACACTTTCCATTGGGGTAGAAATATATAAGGAACAATTAAGAAATGAACATGGTCTACCCAAATGTGAAACAATATGCAATGCTACGAATGAATGCGTAGATCCAGGATCAATAAGTGCATATAGATATTTATTTGCAATAGAAAGTTTACCTGTAACCACCTCTGGTGTAGCATGGGCATCTTGCAATGTCATCGCAAAGACTCTTCCTCCCGCCTTCGATCCACTTGCTTGTCCTGTATCTCTTCCCCTTGTGGCACTGCCTGGAGAGGATCCTTTATGAGGCCCCACACTACTGACTGAAATCGCTCTTGATAACATTGGACAATTCTTTCTCAGATGGCCCTTCTGATGACAGTTGAAACATTCTATATTCAGTAGCTTTGGGCAATTTCTCTTTACATGACCCGATGTCCCACAAAAGAAACAAACATTTGGATCTCCTTGCGATGAAACTCTTGAACCTCTTCCACCACTTGCTTCACCCCTTTGAAAACTACTTCCCATGCCTCTACCAGGCTGGAATTTCTTCCCTCCAAGTCTCGAATATTTTGTATCGCTACCCTTTTGATAACTTGGATCGAATCTTCTTCTCTTTACACCTAGTTCTCGATTCCCTCTAGCTTCATTCACGTCCCTTTCTACTAACATGGCTTTGTTCACCAAGGATGAATAATTAACAGTCTCTAAAGCCGATAGCCTTGATTTAATAACTAACTCTAGTCCATCGAGAAATCGGCTGCACATATCTTCCTCATTCCGTATAAACCTCGAAGCAAAACGAGATAAGGCTGTAAGTTTGGATTCATATTCTCTGACAGTCATGCTTCCCTGATTCAACATGAAATATTCCTTCTCCTTTTGTTTTTGATACATTGGGGGAAAATACTTATCATACAAGGCTTTAACAAAAGCATCCCATGAGAGCACATTCCCGCCTCCTAGAGTAATCAACAAATGTTTCGTGGCATCCCACCAGTACTTAGCTTCTCCTTTAAGCATATACGTCGCCAAGGTTACCTGTTGATTTTCAGGCATCCTCATTACCCCAAAGATAAGTTCAATTTCTTTAACCCATACTTCTGCCTCTGCTGGATCAACTGCTCCTTCAAATGAGGGTGGGTTCATCTTAATAAATTTCTCATATAAAGTACTTCTTTCTTCCCGGTGTATCACCTCCTCAGCCCTAGCCAATGCTTGTGCCTCCAGTTGCCTGGTCTATTTTTCTTCCATCTGTGCCATAAATCTAGCTTGCTGCTCTTCCATTAGAGTCATAGCACGTGCCATTTTTTGAATATCTGTCAGTTGTTGATGCTCAGGTTCCACATTTATTTGAACAGGTTGTTCAAACTCCGCGTCTGCGGGAATATTTAAAGCCTCATCCTCCATTCTCACATTTACATTCCCTCATTCCATTCTCTTATATCTGAAATGAATCAAAGATATAACAACATGCAGATATACATATCTTTCCTAACATAATCATTAGTATCAAATAAAATATATTTCTAACATTCACTACCAAATCTAGATACTTCTCACTCCAGAACCTCTAAAACCTAGGCTCTGATACCAAAAGCTGACACACCCCAACCCAGTTACTTATAATTAAGTTTGAAAGTCAAAGTGAGTCAAACCATGATTAATTTAACCAAACCATAAACAAGAGTTTTAATTCCAGAGTCCTCATTATAAATCCATATAACTGAAAACCTTTTTACAACATCAGAGTAGTCATACTTATA
The DNA here is from genome assembly GCA_949130495.1 of Sambucus nigra. Classification (NCBI taxonomy): domain Eukaryota; kingdom Viridiplantae; phylum Streptophyta; class Magnoliopsida; order Dipsacales; family Adoxaceae; genus Sambucus; species Sambucus nigra. The sequence continues at coordinate 429,434,897 of OX422211.1, read as the reverse complement.
CAAACATGCTTGAAGGATAATTTACTTAATTACATCCTTTACATATAAAGAAAATCTTTGTTTCTCCCATTCCTGGCTAACCCAGCCCGACTTCCTAGATTTGCAGTGACATCGCGTTACCTGAAAAATTATGAACATAGGAACCGTGAGCAAAATAGCCCAGTGAATGCATCACTACTATACTACTGCATGAATTTAAATGCAATAAATCATGTCCATATACTTATGTATTAACTTATCTAGCTCATTCATAATGAATGACCAGCTTTTTCGAATCATGATTCATATCCTGTCCAAATAGACAATTCTCCCCCATTCCTGGTCGAGCAGTAACCCATTGTCATTAATAGACAAATCTCCCCCATTCCTGGTCGAGAAGTAACCCCTCATTTCGGTAAACCGAAATGAACAATTTCATATTCATTATATTATGATCATATCAATAACACGATACAAATATCTCTTTTCAGTGAGTACACTCACATTGGTTGACAACTATGTATTCACGTTTCCTTCTGGTGGAGCTGACCTGGGTTGATTAGACCTTACACCTGTCAATCCAACTAAATCGGTACAGAAACTCAATCATAAATATTATCCTAACATAATTATGTAACTTTCCATGACTATACATCAACAATATAATTCCAATTAAGTCACATTCCATAAAACATAGGTAAAGGCAAAACAATAATATACATGTTGATAAAGTTACGGACATTCAACCGTAGGAAATACCTCATAAGGAATTTATTACCAAAACCAAGTAAACATTAAATTATACTTCTCAATGTATATACACATGAAACATGTACTCAAAGTACCCTTTGTAAGGATGAAATACAAACATTCATTCAAGGGGTATCCAGTATGGCCTGAAATTATTGTCCTACATACTTAACTATCCTATTTTCCTAAATTGTATAAATACAGGGGTCCAACCTTATCAATATGAAAAAATATATGAATATACTTTCCAATACAAGTGACGGTGTAATTTTTCAAGCTTCCTAGAGCAAGTTATGACCATTTCTTTACAACACAAGAAATTTGCCCTACAAGCTCCTCTATTGTTCCTTCAACTTGCAAGAATTTTCATAATTTTTCTACAGCATAACCTTCCATGATTTTCAAAATATTTCCATTAAACATACTAAATAGTACTTAATTAAAATTTCATAATTTTTTGCCTTCATTTTCTATCTCAAGAGCTTGACTAAACTTAGGGCATACCGAAATCAAGTATACAAACAGCAACTATGCACCAACTTTAAATCATCATTACGGCCTAACCACAAGGAGATAAATTCTAATTTTCGGATAGGATATGAATATAATAGTATAATTTCATATACAATTGGAATTTATCAATTCCAGTAAGCACACAAAGAGATATGCAAGTTTGAATACAAGGGGTTTCAATACAAAGCAATTTTAAGGGCTTCTACACTCAACTTAACATAAACTTGCATCTAACCATAAATATATATAAAGGGATGAAACTTTCGTAAACCTATGAAGATTTAGATCATATAAATCAGTAATATAAGATAAATAACTAGAATTGTAATTGGGATTACCTTTAGGGCTTTTTACGTAATTTCTACGGATTTTTCTACACCTTTTCTCCTCACTTTTCCTTCCTAAACTCCCTAATTCTCTTTCCTCAAGGTGAAACCCTTTCATGGATGATTTTGGCTGAAGGATAAATCTATTTCTAGGGTATAAGGTCGGCCAATTCTGCCTCCCAAGCCAACCAATCAAATTAAACCATTTGGTTTAATAAAAGACAAAATACCACTTCAAGGGAATGGACAACTTTGCCCTTTGTTCGTAAATTCGGTATAACTCTTTACTCGGGCATCCATTTGATGATCCGTTTATTGTATTACAACCCTAACTCACATGTCTACAACTATCTAGTTTTCACCTCAAGTCATTTATAATGTTATAAAGGTCAAAACTAGTCTCTAACATGAACCTTTCCACCGAAAACAACAAAATTTGTGTTTGTAAATAATTCGATCTTTCATGATTTATGAAAGTAGGATTATAATAAACATAATCACTTAACATTAGATATACTAATATCACACTATTCATATCACATAAGATAAGCATGATTTAAATAGAATTTATCATAATTATATTCGGGTTGTCACAGTCAGAGTATAGATCGGAGGAAGGAGAACACAACAACATCATCAAATCTCAGAAATTCATACTCATATTCCCAGGCAAGTATTTATCTTGTTGTTCTTGAAGTTGAAATTCCATCCATGTTAGAATAGGAAATTAAATTATAAGTTTTATGGAGAAAAATTGTGAAGTGGAAGACTAGATCTCACATAATGGAATAGAATCATGCTAGATTGAGGCCCTCATCATATGTAGAACATTTATCATGAATTTGAATGAGTATTAGAGGAAGAAATCTGGAAATATTTTATATCTCTTGAAAGAATATGGATAACTAGGGTTTGAGATGAATTCATGTAGCCCACCCATGTAATGATGATTTCTTAATGATTTTTCCTAGATTTTACGTTAGAAATTGTTCACACCTACTGCTATAACGTTTATGATGTTTGGTTGGGAGTTTGGGACATTTTAAATGGAGGTTTTGATAATTAAAATGGAAGAAACCCATAGGCTTAAGATGCATATTTTCTGGGCAAATAAATGTTCGATCGATCGATCAACTCAAGAATGTCGATCGATCGATAGATCCTTTTTGTCGATCGATCGACCCCTCCTGGATTTTGGGTTTAATTCCTCCTATCGATTAGTCCAACCTTAATCTATGAGAACCTTTGGGCATATCTTAAATACCATAATGGAACAAGAGAAGGACCAGTAGGGTCCGGGTAAGACGAGTTTATATGAGATTAATCGTGGGGTTTCAAGAATATAAATTTAGTGGGAGATCGTGCGTACGTTATAGTATGTCTTGTGAGAATTAAGAAAGACTTAGACCAGTAGGGTAGTGAGGGTGCACCTACTGATTTTATGCTTATCTATATAGAATACTTCGAGATATGATAAATATGTACGAAATAAATTATAAATGGGAATAAAAGAGACGAAATCGTTATGAGAGATAATTGAGTAATTTTTGCTAAGAACAGCTAATTATAATTATGGGTCATGGGCACACCTAAATTAGAAAATGTGAATAATTATATATATGACTATGAGACTGTGCATATTTTATGTATTCGTGTAAAAATCATACTCGGGCTACTTGCTATCATGGAGGTTTTTGCGTCGGGACAGTCTTAGCTCGATTGGACCTTTATGGGGGGATATTGACTCGTACCCTAGAAGATAGTATCCTTGATACAGGATATTTGAGAATGATAGTCAGATGTTCTAAGAGACGTGAGGGTATGTGCTGATCTCTCAGGACCTGGAACTATGCTTCGCCTCCATTTGTTTGTGATTTGTGTTAATACAAGTTCGAGAGTGATTTCGAACTAGTATTTCCCTTAGTTTGAGTGATACGGGGACTTGATAGTAGAGTATGCCAGCACCATAGATTTTATGTGGGGTGCCGTTAGTATATATATTATACGTGTGACTAATATATATACGTATATGTATATGGGAACTATCTACTATGCGTCTAAGTAGATAAGTAATGAATAAATTCTTCAACTTTATTATAAGTGTTAGGGTACTTTATAACTGTAATGGGTTGTTATATATAATATAAGAAATATTGAAGAGAACGATTTCCTAAAGTAAATATCATAACCTTGCTTGTCACGTGATAGAACCTTAGGGAGAATAAGTTAGAGAAACTTAGGAGATTTATTAGTACGGTAGGCGTGCACACTAGATGAGAGGTGAGAATTCTCAAGAGAGTGTCGTATACTAACATGGTTGTTGCATTAGCCGGTAAGCATTTTAAATACTTGCTAAACTTTTAAAACTATTTTACACTCGGGCTCTGACTCGTTTCCTATCTTTTTTTCTCTTGTATATATATATATATATATATATATATATATATATATATATATATATGTATTACAGGTGCCCAACCACAGGGGCGTCATGCATAGGTTCTTTGGATTGGACGCGCTGTAGGTAATGTGGAAGTTACAGGCTGTTGCTTTAGACGACCTCTCCATTGATTCTATTCTTTATTTAGTTCTGCTTAGTTAGGGCATGTGTCACCCGTTTTCCTATTCAGTTTGGATTGTTCAAAGATTTACGTTTGTTTATATTTCTAGTATTCAGTATTCCTTGGGAGTTAACTTTAGTCAGGATGATTTCATGTATGGTTATTTGACTTGGTTTGGTTAATCTAGATGGATTAATTCTTTTGTGTTGATTTCTTTCCGTAGCACTTATGTGATTCTTAGACTGTTGATTATTTAAAAAGGTTTTCCAGTTGAAATTTAAATGGAAATAAGACTTTAAATTGTTTTGACACTTAGCTTAATTATTTCGGGTGTTTAATTTGGAAATTTTATTTTGCGACAGTGATGATAAGAATGAACCAACCGTTCACCTTGATTTTTAATTTAATAAAGGAATGATCACCCGGTACTTAATTAGGCGGGGTGTCACATCAATCCCATGCATACATAATATTTTTCGGGCCTTAAGTATATTCTACTGCCTTTTCCTAAGTTTCATTATGATTAACTAATCCACACCAAAGATTTCTAAATGTTTGGATTCAATCAAATATTAAAAAGGAAACGAGGAACATTTCCAAGTGGAGTCGATCGATCGATGAAATTGGTCGATAGATCGATGAAATTGGTCGATAGATCGATCAACATTCTTGAGTCGATCGATCGATCGAACAGTTATTTGCGCAGATTTTCTATAATGGCTACGGGTTTCCAGATTTGTAACCACCAAATTCGTCTTTACACTTCTCCAAATTTATATACATGAAATCCCGAACCTATACTAACATGTATGAACAATTACTAATGTACCCAAATTATTTAAATAACATCAACGTGCATAAATTCACCCAATTTCCATATTTAGTCTCAAGAACCCTAGTTTTGACTTCATCTTCAATTCAACGTGAAATTTTGAGATTTCTTCAATCAATTTGATTTTAATAACGTGGGTTTGATTCTACATGCATAAATGATCCTATTCCATTGAAATATTTACCCAAGAATTTTGATTTACACTATCTAAATTCCACCAAAACATGAGATTTTCATGAAAGGGTTATCCTAATTTAACATGGATCATATATCTACCGTAAATTTATGTAAGATAATACTTGCCTTATGTAGCAGGTATGGTTTGTTGGTGATTAAAGGTATGGGGTTGATCCTCTCTCTCCGATCTATACGTTGGAGATTATGGTGGTGCAAACTATGCTCCAATGGTGGTTCAAGCCTTAGAAAACTCTTCACTCTCCTGCTCCTATGGTTTCCTAAGCTCATGTGTTTGATATATCTACAAAGTCTAACCCTAACAGCTGATATAAACTCAGAAATTTCGTGGGTTTAATTACCCCAAAGATAAAGATGAATAAAATACCCTCCCAGACTGTCGGTTTGGCATAAATATACCCCAGGACCCAAACTGAACCCCCGGGTAGGCTTTTTTTACTATCTCCACCATTTCGGACACTTTGGCGCATTTGAAATGACCATACAATTGACTTATAAATTAATTACTTTTCATTCCATTAATTTAGTTTCAACACGACTAACACGCGCGTCCGACTTAATTTTCATAACTGTCATATTTTTCACTCACGACAACTTTAATATTTTCATAATTATATATTACTTTACTCGCTAAGTAATATTCAGCATAATGATCACCAATAAATACTAAATATCATCATGCTAGTAATTATTTAATTAAATTCGAATTAATTATATATAAATTCCCCATTTAGGTTAATCAATCCCCCATTAAAAAAAATCATCAAAATTATGGGGTATTACATCTATATCTCAAAATCTATCCACCAAATAAAACAAAAAAGATGTTCTTCCGCGAGCGCATGTCAGTATAAGATGGACCTGCCTCCTGGATGAACTGCTCCTCTAATCTGGCCATCTTGGCTTCATTCTTAGTGTCACTAGCCTCAAGCTTAGCCAACTTGTCCTGGAGTAAATGTATATGACCCCAGATTTGAGTGGCTTCAGCCTAACTCTACTGAGCTCTAAACTGTCTGGACACATGAAGCTTCATCGCCTTCCTAAAAAGAATGTTGAGGAAGTGGCGAACTACAGTGTCAAGCTAATTTAACTGAAAATGATTGACCCACTGAAGATCATAGAGAGCTTGCAGAAATAACAAAGTCTGAGCAATGGTCAAGTCATTAGGGAAAGTGGATAGGAAGTCATGGATGTGGTTGGATAAGGCCTTAAAATTGAAGGTAGTAAGTTTGTAAGTTTTGAGAACACTCTTACATGTGAAAGTATTAAGATGATGCTCAAGGATCATCTCCAACACTTCCTGCTCATAGCTCCTGAATCTCTTAGGTTACTCCTCATACCACAGGTCCCTCATGAAGTCCTCAGTAACCTCTACCTCAATGTCATCATAACCTGCGTTCCTGGACTCAAGCTCATAGAAGTGGAAGGAGGACTCTTCAACCGAATCACCAGCACCACTTGAATGAGTGGTCTCTGAGATCTTCTCCTCTTCATCAGCAACTTCACCAGACTCACAACTGGATCCTAAAAATAAAGTGCATAGAAATAAGGAGTTAGGGAAAGAAAGACAAATAGTTGAATGACTTTGATCAAAAAAGAAGCAAGAGTTAGAAACTTTACCCTGAGGCTCAAATGGATGAGCATGTTGTCACTAAAGTGAGAAGGTCCTCTTAAAGGCACCACGCCAATCTGGCAAAGACAAAGAAAATATAATGCCAATGACTGATTTCTTCAGTAAAAGACTGAAGTAACAAGTTAAAATAATTTAGGTATGAAAGTTTAACACTTAAGGAATACTTAGTGTAGTATTCACAGCCTATTTCGCATAACTAGGAATGTTAGCCTCACTAACCTAAAAACAAGGAAACATGGGTTTGATGGTAAGAAACTTGCATAGTAAAAGTAAGGACAAAAGGCGGGGAAACAGAAAAGAGGATGAGATACAATAGTATAATACCTCCCTCACAGCAACCTCCCCAAGTTGTTCTATAGTAACAAGAACAGTCGCAGCACTAACCTGAAAATAAGGAAATAGGGAAGTGTTAGCGAACACTTGCACAAAAAAAAGCAAGTCTCAAAAAAGATGTGTATGAAAATAAATATAGAGGTAGCCTCCTCTCCGATGCTAGCTCGGTGTTCCACAGTCAAAGGAATAAGCCCATTATCAAATTGATAACAAAGACACAGGTCCCGCAGGTAAATAGACCTCAGCTACAAATATATCAAAAAAGTTGGGACTTGGGCAAGAAAAAGGCAAGTATAACAATCAGATATGTCAAAAGAAATACCTAAAGTGTCACCTCCATAGTGCTCATAACATGTCTCGCATCCACTGGGACCTCAGCCTCGCTAAACTAAAGACAAGTAAATAAAGAAGTGTTATCAAAGACTTACGCAGTAAAAGAAGGAGATATGTGTAGAATATGTAGTATCTGTGCGGTCACCACCCCAAGACTCGTAACAGACCCCGCAGGCAAAGGCTCAGCAGTGCTAGCCTAAGGGCAACCAATGTTAGTAAATTACATTCACGGGAAAGTAAATCTCAAAAGAAAAAAAAATTAAATACCTGGGGAGGTACTATCATGGTGCTCATGCTCAGCCCCGCAGAAGAAAGGGCCTCACCAGTAATAGAGGCCACATGAGGACCAATCCCGGGAGTGATCGGGGAAGAGGTACCATGAACCAACTAAAGCATAAACAGACAAGAGAAAATCATTACTTAGATGAATTTGTGACCATGAGTGAAGGAACTTTAAGAATAGGATAAAAAAGTAGAGTACTTGGATCCCTGGAAGGGAGGAAGGGCGAAAAGCGATCACAGGTGCAGCAGAAATGGAAGTGGAGGCCTATTCACCAACAAGTTGGTTAGAAGTGAACATAGCCAAAAGAGGTAATAGCACAGATAGAGTAATTAATACCTGCAAAAATATGATAGCTTGTGAAATAGGCTTGCTAGAAGCGATGGTGAAGATCGATTGAGAAGGAAGGGGATCAATACGGGGCCTGTAATCCATGGACACATAAAATTGACGGATAGATATCCTCCTAGAAGGTGATAAGCTTGGAATAGCAACCCCAGTGGGTAACGCTATACCCCAAGTGGTAGAAGGGCTATGTGGAGGGGAGCCCTGTAAAAAGCAAGACAGAATCAACAAAGGTAAAATAAGTTTTATTCATGCATAAGATGCTAGAAATAATAAAAAATTCAAATACCTCTAGGGATGAAGTAGTAAAAAGCCCAGTTGCAGAACTTCCCACTACAGAAGAGGCAGGAAGTAGGGTAGTGCGACTAGGGGGAGCAATCCTTTATAAGTTTCTAGAGATGAATACATCAAGATAAGTCTAAGAGGAAACAAATCAAAAGACTTAGAGAGATTGATTATTACCTAAATAGAGCGATAGGACATAGAATTAGCCCTCGTAGTAGTGGGGAACACAGAAGAAAGCTGCAGGGTCAACAGAAATAAAACATATTAGTAAACATTTTAAAAATAGAAAGAAAGAGAATTGCCATAATGGGAAAGACAAACCTTTCTATCCAAGCATAGAGAAGAAACAAGAATGGAGACCCTTCCCTTGGAAAGGGCGCTCGAACAAGAGGAGAAACAAGCAAGGGGGTGGTCCTCACCTCTAAGGAACCACTCGCCCTAACAGAAGAAGCCTATGCAAAGTCATAAAATTTAAAGTTAGTGAAACATGAAGCAGAAATTTAAGAGATATGAAATAAAGACCAGAGAAAAGAAATAGAAAAGAAAACACTTACAATATCAAAGCGAGTGCTCTGCCCATAAGGTTATTGACGAGTCATAAGGCTCGTAGTGAATGGGGAATAAATCGTGGCCTCATCATCACTATCAGACTCCTTTGAAACTAGAAATAAAGTACAAGCATTAGGTTGATTACCATCAGGAGGATCAAGGACACTCAGGTCATTTGAAAAAGAACTTCCACCATCATAGGAAGGGGGGATTCCATAATCAATCAGATCCTTTTCAAGTGCATAAGAAAGGGAACTAGTAGGTGAAACCCCATGGCTATCAATTTCACTAAGAAAAGAGGAGTTAGCTAAAGCACCTTTAGTGACCGAGATTAATGAAATGGGTGGACCTTGTGTAAAAATGCTCAAGGCTTCATAACCTTGCTATCGAATTGTTTGGTAAGTCTCGTCTACCCCAAGGGTATTAGTATCGAACCCTTGGTTTGGAATAGAAGAAAGAGCAGCATCCTTAGCATAAACTTTCTTCTTCTTCTTGGGGGCTCTAGTCTTCATAGGGGAAGGAGGGGAAGTAGGAGCATTGACTGCGGCATGAACGAAAATCAATGTCACGATGTTTTATTTTGGAGGAGGCTTTTGACTTGGCCTTACCCTTCCCATTCCCCTTACCCTTGACCTTCCCCTTTGTCTTGACGAGTTGAGGCTTAGGGTGATTTGTATAAATACACTCATCAAGAAGAGGCCTCACCAGAATAGGAGTGACTTGTTCGAGGGGGTCTTCACGACTGTGCTATGGGACCATAACTCTTTCTAGGTCCTTTTACCCAAATATTTATCAGTGTTTGGAATATTGGGGGAGATTGTCTCATGGGTAACATCGACCACACAACTTTGAATCAAGGAAACCTGCCTCCACCAGGAACTAAACCAGGAACATGTGAAGGAAGGAAGGTAATCTCGAGCAGGAACAAATAGGCCACCAAGGACATCAACTCTATGTAGCATCCGGTAGACACCACATTATAGGACACCCTTAAGTCTCTCCTGAGGTCCCTATTTATTGGATAAACCCCACCCTTGATCTGCATCCGAGACTCGAGTCTTATTTTCCTATTTTCATCTTTTTCCTATTTTATCCATATATTTACTTGCGTCTTATCTAAACATATATTATCTTTTCATTATAACGATCAATATCTCGATAAGCGCACACATCATATTTTTTAATTATCATTTTCGAAACATTCCTATGGATGACATCACTCCATATTTTCCATGATGCGGGCGAGTGATTCCGATATCCACTTATATATATACACACGTACACAAACTTCACGGAGAAATTAAGAAAAATAATAACATAAGCCCATAAAAGACCGAAAGGGTGGGATGGGTGCCTAACATCTTCCCATTCCGTAACTTAGCCCCCGAGCCTCTGAACTATTGGTTTTCCAAGCATCAGTTTGTCTTTGATACTGCTCTATTGAGGCGACAACATGTTCTTTTGCCTATTTTCTGCAAAATAGGTTGGTGACTCTATCCCCTTGCACCACCCCAAAACCAATGAGGGTCGAAGCACCCCCTGAAGTAGCGAGGGGTGCAGGACCTCTTCCTCCCCCTCTTTCTCCAGATTGCGTCAGGTAGGGGAAGATCTTGGGATGGCCACAGTGGAGACTCCACTGGCATTTCCTTTTGCATTTAGGTAACCTAATACAAGTGAATAATAATAATAATAATATAGGCCTGTCAATTGAGCCGATCAGGCCCGAAGCCCGCTTGCTCATCCCGCTAAATATGGGCCGAGCTTTTATTGAGTTTGAGCGGAGCCGAGTTTGAGCCGAGATATTAAGCCTGAATTCAATTTGAGCCGAGCACGAGCGAAGAAATTTCAAGCCTGAACTAGATTCGGCCCGAAATAATATACATATATACAAAATTATTTTATTTTCCATGATATGTAAAAAATATTTTTACACAAAATAATTTTTCTAATTTTATCCTTATGCAAATAAATTATTGAACTTAATATTAAAGGAATAAAAATAAGGTGGGTTATTGGACTTATACTAGCGTGCGGCTACAGATACCCATTAAGAAGACTTATACTAGCGTGCGGCTACAAATTTCAGACTTGAAAAGTGTTGCAAATGGTCGCGACGAGGATCATTTTATTGCTATGGAGGAAATTTGTGCTTTTATCTGAACAGTTTTTTTTCTATCTAAACAGCTTTTTTTGTGTTGAATGTGGATTTTATTTCTATCTAAACAACTTTAAATATCAGGATCAGTGCAGAATTCTTTTTTGTAGTTCCGAAATCTATTTTTTAGTGCTGAAATATGGTTTTGTAATGCTGAAATGTCAATATTAGTGCTGAAATGTGTTTTTAAAGTGCTGAAAAGTGTTTTTAAAGTGCTGAATTTTGTTTTTTCAAGTGTAGAAATGTGGTTTCGTAATGATGAAATGTCAAATATTACTGCTGATATCTGTTATTTTAGTGCTGAGATGTGGGTTTTTAATGCTGAAAATGTCAATAATATTGCTGAAATGTGTTTTACTAATGTTGAAATGTGTTTTTTATTGTTGAAATATATATTTTATTTGCCGAAATAAATAAATATATATTTGGATATTCAATTCGGGCCTGCTCAAATTGGTCCCGAAGCCCGATTTACTTTGTGATCCAAGCTTGAGCCAAGCACTCTCAAGCTTATTCGGGCCGAGCTTGAGCTTGAGCCAAGTCAGTCAAAATCGGGTTGAGCCTGAACAACCATAAGCTCGGCTCATAGAGCCCGATTGACAGGCTTATAATAATAATAATAATAATAATAATAATAATAATAATAATAATAATAATAATAACAATAATAATAATAATAATGTTGAGACTCTTCTCTCGTTTTTCATCCTTCCTTACCAAAAGTGTTAAAAACATTTTTCTCCTCTTTTATCAAAATACCAAAAAACATTTTTCTTCCTTTTATCAAAATACCAAAAATATTATGTCCTCCCAATTTCAAAAAAAAATCTCAAAAACATTTTCTTCTTTCCAATAAAATATTCTTCCCTTTCTCTTTCAAAACTAAATTCGAATCATTTTTGTTCTCAGGTCGATCGCATACCCGACCCACAGCCTGACTCCCTATTGGCTTCGGTCTTCCGTCGAACCACCCCGAAGCTCCGTTAGCTCTCTCACTGCTTCCTCCGAGTCCAGAATCCACCTTCACCAACTCTCCATGGAGAACATAAACCAAATACCGAATGTGCAGCCCAATTTGATGACGGTCCGAGTCCAACTTATCGCCAAGATTGACCACCTTCAAATCGGGGTTCATGAGATGCATAGAAAGCAGTTCTTTTTTCTCAAAGACCCTGAGGTCCTCTTCCCTCATGCTATGGGTCCACACACACCTGAGCCTATTTGGATCCCAAAAGAATATCAGCATGTCCCATGTTCGCCTCCTTTTAATGGGCCACCATAGCCCATCTCCCTATACAAAATCTTGCCCAACCAAAGGGCTAACCTGTCAGTACCTGTCGATTCAAATGAAGAAGAGTTAAACAAGGTTAAGGAGGACATTAAGATGTTAACCAAGAAGTTTTATCAGGTCTGAATCTCCAGGAACTACATGGATTACACATGTATGTATCCCTACCCTAAAGCAAGGCTACCGAAAAAATTAAAGATGCCCAACATTGAGAAGTTCGGGGATAGAGGGCCCCAAATTGTTCATCTCTGAAGTAATCACCGAGACAGGACTCTCCTGGGTGACTCCTAGGAAATAATGGCCCAGATGTTCCATCAAATTTTGAGAGACAGCGCTCTTCGTTACTTCCTATCCCTCGAGGAATCCAAAATTCGCAGTTGGGAGGATGTTGCTCGTGAATTCATGTTGCATTACAAATGCAATGAGAAGTTGGAGGTTACATGTCATGATTTATAACTTCTAAAGAAGAACCCCGAATAAACTGTCAACAATTTCATATCAAGGTGGAGGCAGAAAGAGGCCACCATGACCAACTGGCCTTCCGAATAGGAGCAAATTAGTATCGTGAAGAAAAACTTATTACCCCATGTTCGAGCGACGATGTGAGGATACTATTACCCATATTTTCGAGCCCTCTAAGAAGCAGTAGTGGAGATTAAAGAAAGTATTACCAAGAAAGAACTGAGCCAAAGAAAGTACCAGGTTAGTTCATTACAAGAAAATATGAGAAGTTTTTTACAATCTCGACCATTAATAATATCTCACAGCCTGCTACCTCTTGGGTGCCCAAAAGTCGTGCAAAACCCATTCAGAAAAGAATACACCGAGCTTCATGCTCCACTCTCCAAAGTCTACCGAGCCCTATTGAGCCAAAATCCCATCAAGCCGTTGGACCCCCGTCCATGACCAAACCCACTTCCCAAAAATTATAAACTTGAGGCCCGTTGTGATTTCCACCAAAATGTCGGTCATACTACTGATCAATGCTTCCATCTCTAAAATGTAATTCAAGGTTTAATTGACCGGGGTTTAATCACCCGACCAACCAATCCTAAACCAAACACCACTCACAATCCACTGCCAAATCATGCAAAGGCCATCTTCTTATAAAACGATCCAAACTTTTACCCATCTAACCAAATTGTACCCAGTAATTCATCCATTATACTCGTATCTTCACCTAAACCCCTTAAAGTCTGCCATATTTTCTCTTACATCCTACCTGTTTTTTTTTTACCAAGCCCTATCGCTTCTTACAAGAGCATGCATTGTCATTCGTACCTGGTCCGAAGAAAAGATATGGAATTTCCAGTAGTACTAAACCAACTCCTAGAATTTGGGCTAAAATTGCCCTTAGAAATGACCTTGACTGCCAGAAGTTCAGTACACTGTTCATGGAAACCAAGAAGTGGGCTCGTGAGTCAGATAATTGGGTGATACCCATTGACAAAGTCAATTTGGACGATGCATTTCAGATCATGGCAGGCTTGTTCCTACAGACTGATGAGGTTTGCAGTATGTTTGAGCCACTTAATGCTTTAAAATTATAAGGGAGATTGGTCCCTTCACTTGTGCATCTCCCCGTTGAGTGGGAGGACCTATATCAAGAAGGTACGAAATTTGTAGAATGCATTGACTTCTCATGGAAAGACAACATTGCTTCCACTGGATGGGGAGACGAATTTGATAGTTCAGAAGAAGAGCCTAACGATTAGCCCAGTGATTAATATGTGTTAGTAGATATTGTTTGAAGATTTGTTGGGCTAAATACACAAAGTGACTGAATAGCCCAAGATAGACAAAAAAATAGGATTTTTATTCCTCCCCTCTTTCGTGAACAATATGACAAGATCTAGAATCGTCAATCAGCCTTAACATATAAAGGGAAGGGAATTGTTGAGAAACTCCCCATGCTAGAAATGACCATCGAGGATAACAATAACCTCTACCAACTCAAGAAAACCCTGGCCAACATCACCTTATGGGGAATCTTTATGTCTTCCCAACTGCACTCAAATTCTTTGATAAAATTACTTACTAGACCCACAGTCCCTCATTTCATCACTTCGAAAGAATCCGTGAACCTAGTTGGGTCCTGAACCTCTACTAGAATGCTTTCATTCTCTAAAGAATAAATCCCAAAGTTTGGTCCTAGTCATAACTATGCCCTTAACATATCTGTTTAAGTAATGGGGAAGACAGTTCCGCTCTCAGTTATCGATAACGAATCAGCACTCAATCTTTGCCCGTTAAGAACGTTCAACTGCCTGGGTTTGAAAGTAAGCGACCTTGATCTAACTTTCGCCTCAGTGCATGCTTATGACAATACTCGTCAAGAGGTGATGGGATCCACAAAGCTTACAATAGGGGCTGGCCCTATCAACCCCATTACCGAGCTCCAAGTTATCGACATACCTACATATTTCAATATATTTCTTGGTCAACCATAGTTTCATAGCATCAAGGGGTATCTTCCTCTCTCCATCAGAAAATAAAGTTCTTTACCAAAGGGCAGATCATCACCATCATGGGAGACGATGATATTTCCAATAATACAAGCACCAATAATCTGGTACTAGAAATATAGCATGGGGAAACTGATATGCTTTTATCTGGCTTCCGAGTCGAACCACTTCCACTCCCAGTAGAGGATGATTTTAAAGATCGAGCATGTCCTGAGCACAGCCTCACGATAATCTCAACGTGATACAGATGTTCAAATATATACATTGCCCGGACTGGGGCTAGGACGACGACAACAGGGGATATTGGAACCCATAGTACAGAAGAAGGCCTTTCCTTCATGTGGCCTAGGTTATCAACCATCGGCATAATAACTCAGAATGCTCCGCCAACCCCAATTAAAGTGAAGGTTAGAAAGTGCTAAGACTGTTTTGGGGGATTCCTTGAACGGAAGATTCATCAAAGAGGGTGAATATTTTCTCTTTTTTGGATTTCCTGAACCATGGTATGATCATGCGGATAATAAAATAAATCCAGGGATGGAGATCTTATTCCAAGACAACTACGCATGGGCCAAAAGTTCCCAGCATCATGTAGAAACACTTATGGAAAAAACTATAGTTGTTGTCGAAGATTACAAGGGAAGCGACTCTGAGGACTCATTCAATCTATAAACACTGGACCGACACTCTGCATCATCTACTCAGGCGATACATCATCATCCCCGTCCACTCTAATCAAGACTGCTGACAAACCCCTCCTGAACTAGAATGATATATCAGTTCCACCCGTAGAAATACAATCCAACCCAGGTTTTTACCCTATTTCTTCCTCTTTTTTGTTCCTTCCTTTTTTGATAACAATGTAATCGAGACCTTCTTCGATGAAGTTCTTAACGCTATTTTCTATGAGAATATAATAAATGAATATTTTGAGTATCTTGTTGTGCCTTACATTAGTTGTCTTGATTCTAATCAAATTCTTGATGATGATGATTTTGCAAATGAAACATTATTAACTGATCTTAATAAGGTTAATAATAAATAACATAACCGTGTTAAAATCAATGAAGATGAAACTGTTGTTATCAATCACAGTTCTAGTAGCTAACTCCACGAGATTCGGATATGGTCCACCCTTGATAAAAAAGAGCATGTGCAACTCGAAGAACTGTCAAAGGAATTTGTGGATGTCTTTGTAAAATTCCATGATGACATTCTCGGCATTGATCCTGAGATAGCTCAGCACGAGATTTCTACTCTCTCAAAATGTAAATCGGTCAAGCAAAAACTCCAAAAGCTCCGTACCAAATGGTCTCTTTAGCTTAAAAAAGAGGTGGTTATATAGTTGACCATAGGCTTCATCCGGGTGATCGAATATCCCACATGGCTAGCCAACATTGTACCCGTGTCAAAATTAAGAGGAAAAGTCTACATGTGCATTGACAACCGGGAATTGAATAAAGCGTCTTTGAAATACGATTACACACTACCTAACATCGACGTGATCATAGATAACTCATCCATTCACGCTCTCAAGTCATTCATTAATGGGTTTTCCAAATACTATCAGATCAAGATGCACCCTGATCATCAAGAAAAAATGAGTTCATCACCCTTTGGGGATCCTTCTGTTACACAGTTATTCCATTCGGGCTCAAAAATGCAGGGGTTACCTACCAAAGGGTTGCCACAACCATCTTGCATGATCTGATAGACAAAGTGGTCGAGGTCTACGTGGATAATATGATCATTAAGTCTAAGACTTGGGATGGTTATGTTTCCGCTCTTCGAAAGTTCTTCGAATGACTATGGAGATATTAGAAGCGACTTCACCCACAGAAATGTGTCTTCAGCATCACCAAAGGAAAACTTTTTGGATTCATGGTTAGCAAGAAGGGTATTGAATCAGATACTGCCAAACTGAAATCCATACTTAAAATGCCACCAACCCGAATGGAGAAGGAAGTTTGGGGATTCTGGGGAAAATTATAGTTTATCAACCGATTCATAGGCCAATTGACTTCTATTTGTGAACCTATCTTCAAAATCCTCTTTAAGGATTCAACCAAAGTCTGGAATAAAGCTTGATAGGAAGACTTTGACCGAATCAAGTTGTATCTTACCCGACCTTCGATACTCATGTCATCGTAGCCTTATCTCCCTTTACTCCTATACTTAATCATAACAGACACCGCAGGTAGTGTTTTACTAGACCAATACCATGAAAATCTCACAAAAAAGGGGCATCTATTATGTCAGTCATAAATTAGTTGGGTATGAAGTAAACTATATGCCTTGGACAAAGCATGGTCACTCAAAAACTACGACATTACATGCTCCATTTTCCCATCAGGCTTATGTCCCGAATGGATCCTATCAAATAATTTCTCGAGAAACTTACCCTGTCTAGCAGGATGGCTGATGTTTCTAGATGAGTTCGATATTATGTATGTCACACAGAAAGCCATGAATGTAAGAGCTATCTCTCACTACCTTGCTGACTACCCCATGGAAGAAGCCAATATTTGGATCTCTGAATTACCGGATGAAAACATCCTTTGCACCTCTCAGGAAGACCTCCAGTGGCAAATGTTGTTTGACGGCGCTACCAACAAAAAAGGATATGGCATTGGAATAATCCTAATTCCCATTGCCATCACGCTAGATTTCCCTGCACTAACAACAGGACCGAATAGGAGGCATGCACTGTAGGCCTCAAAGTCTACCTAGATGTCTATGGTGATTCTTCCCTCATCATTGGTCAGGTCCTTAAGAGATGGAAAGTTAAAGACGAAAAGCTCTTACCCTTACATGACCACCTACAAGAACTGGCCTCCCAATTTTGAGATATCACCTTCCACTACTTGCCCCAAGCAAGGAATAGCTTGGCCGATGCCCTTGCTACCTTATCCTCCACTGTCGATACGCCCGAGGGAATAATGATGTCCCATTTTTAGTCCAAAAACAAGCTAAATCAACCCACTGCTACCACATTGAGCTCATCATAGAAGAGGATTCTGTTACGATCGAGTTTTGATACTACGACATTTGGCGTCTCCTCAAGCACGGTAGGTACCCCCAAAATGCCAACAAGAAAGACCGCATGGCCCTCTGTAAACTGGTTGCTCGATATATTATATGTGATAAAGCACTGTTCAAGAGAAACTTCAATACAACCCACTTAAACTACATCGCAGGAGCTGACATTGAAGAAATGATGCGAAAAATTCACAGCGGGAATGCGGACCCACATGAATGGCCATATGCTTGCCAAGAAGATTATCTGAAAGGTTTATTATTGGATTACCATAGTTTCAGATTGCACCGCCTATGTCCGTAGATGCCTTAAATGCCAATAGTTTTGTAATATCCAACACTTACCTCCATGAGAATTTCATAAAATGACCTCTCTTTAGTCGTTCTCTACACGGGGCAACGATATCATAGGGAAAGTCTCACCCAAAGCCTCTAATGGGCATAATTTCATCTTGGTTGCCATTGTTTACTTCACCAAATGGGTTGAGGCTGAGTCATACACAGTGTTAAGTGCCAAGGTATCCAAATTCATCCAGAAGAATATCATCTACCGATATGGGGTTTCACATGATCTAGTGTGAGACAACGGGTTACATTTCAAGGCCAAAGTCACAGATTTGGTCGATGAGTATGGGATTCAGAGACACAAATCTTCTACCTACGGACCACAATCCAACGGTGAAATAAAGCCACTAATAAGAATCGTAAAGAAATTATTTGCAAGATGACCAGGGGTTATCGAGATTGGGACGATCGAATCCCTTACACCCTCTGGAGCTACCGTACTTCAGTCTGAGCATCTGCTCGAACTATACCTTACTCTCTGGTATATGGCATGGAAGCAGTCTTACCCATTGATCTAGAAATACCTTCATTAAGCTTCATACTTGAGAGCAAAGTGAACGAAAAAGACTAGCATCAAAGCCATCTCAATGAATTGTCACTTCTAGATGAAAGGAGGCTAAAGGCACTATATCATATATAGGGATACCATCACTAAATAGAGCGATGATTCAATAGGAGAGTCGAGGACTGTAGTGTTTGAGAAGGGGACTTCACTCTCAAAAAAGCATGGAACCCGTCTGGTATCCCAAAAGGAAATTCAAGCCAAATTGGAATGGCCCCTATATCGTGAAAAAGATTATTTTCGATGGTGTTGCTATGCTCACTGACCTTGATGAAGAAGAGACGGCACGTCCAGTCAACCTGGATTGTCTCAAGCAATTATACCCCTAATCCAAAATCTCGGCACGCTATGTCTCCTATCATCCCCTTTCTATTCTAAAATAAATTCTTCATTTCCCTCTCTTTGAACTACGTGAGTCTTGATCCTCTAAAGAACTTTTTTTCTTTTAAAATGGAACTCAGAAAATTTTTAAAACCCCCAGAGGTACGTAGGCAGCAACTACGCTTTACATGGGCATGGCCCCCTTCTATTTCACAAAATGCTATTATTTTCTTACCTCCGAGAACAACTGTTCATTCTATCATTTACATGAACAAAAGGATTATGTATGCCTTAGTGATTGATATAGATAATTCAAATGTAAAACTCATAAATAGGTATAACAATATAATTAAAATCCTATTTTATTCCATTATGGAAAATTCGATACAATTACAAAAAATATCAACATAGGGAGTCAAACAACTACCCCCGTCAACCAAACTACCCCTAAAACAAAATGACCAAACCTTCCCAAATTTAATCCCAAAAAACAAAAATAACCAAACACATTATGACACCCCGCCCAATTAAATATCGGGTGATCAGTCCTTTATAAAATTTAAGACAGAATATCTGGTTGGTTCATTCTTAGCATCACTGTCGAAAAATATTTACTTTATTAATCACCTAATAATTAATTAAGCTAGTGTCAAAAACATTTAATCCATTAGTTAATATCTGACAATATAAATCGATAACACATTCACCATTTTCATGAATAAAATAATAATGAATAATAAACCATCTAACTTAATCAAATGAAACTCGAATAAACGTCCTAGTTAAATATCTCAAAAACCAGCAAACCATAATAATACTAAATCCCATAAAACTGAAATGAAAGAGTACAACATCTCTCTGAAATAAATGATAATTGGAAGGAGCAACATTCCCTAACTAAAACAGCTACAACAGGAACTGAGTGAAAAAGAGTGGAGGCGTCTAATCATAAGGACCTACAACTCCCACAATAGTTGCAGCACGTCAAATCATCTTAAAATATACGCCTACCGTCCATGTGGCTGGACAACTGAAATGGTTGTACAAGAGAAAATAGATTTGCAAGAGACGGGTCAGAGTCCGAGTGTAAAATATTTTAAAATAGTTTAGCAAGTATTTAAAATGCAATAAAGAAAATACTATATACATGTCATCTTTTAGAGCACTCACTTGAGATTCTCACCTCTTAACTATTGTGCACGCCTAACATACCTCTAAACCATTCTAGTAATCGTCATCACACCTAACTAGATTGTAGACATAATCCTTCTAACTATCACTCGTAGTAATAACCTGTATTTCCCACATACTATTATTATTAAATGTTTTTGCATTTATTATCCTGAGTAAGAGTTTCACAATAAGGATTAAGTGTTGACATATTTAAGTTATTTAAGAATTCATTATCTTCCTTATCTACAAATTTCACGCAGTAGATAACATCACAAGTATATATACATATTCATCACTATCTTATATATATACTAGTACGGCACCCATATGCTCAGCTGCGGTGCATGCATACTCTCCTATCAAGTCCTGGTACATCTCGTACTGAATAAGGACAATCGGTTTGTAATCACTCTCGAACCATATAAATACAAATCACACATATTGGAGGTCAACATAGTTCCAAGCCTATGGGCTACGCACCCATATGACCGTCATCACTATCATTATCACAGATAGCCCATGCCTAGGTGTAACAACTCGTACTTTTGGAGATAATTAAATTCCATAATTGGGTATGAATTGGAGATTTGGAGGATTTAGGAATAGTGATTTTTGGGATTTTCGAGGATTTGATGATTTTCGATGGATGGTATATTTACTTTTTGGGTTAAGTAAATATGTCGAGGTATCTTAATGATATGTCGCCATTAAGTAAAGCGACAAAAGGTAAGATTTTAATTAGAAAACCCGCATTAAGTTATATTAGGTTAAAATAGGGGGTTGCGGTCAAGTACCTCGGATGGTAATTTCGACTGCGACAGGAGTCTCGAAATGGCCTAGATAGTCGAAAAGGAGTGTCCGAATGTCAAAATTGAGTTTCGAGGAATTTTAGAGTTAAACAGGCTCTTAATTGAGTAAACGAGTCATTTTTGGGCTTTAAGGGCTAAAACCCTTTTTCTTCCTATATAAAGAGGGGGAGAGGGAGAAAATAGAGAGAAGAGAAGGAAAAGAGAGAAGAGAGAGAGGAGGAGATAAAAAAGAGGAGAAAAGGGGAGATTCCGGCCAAACTCCGTGGGATTAGGCTCGAGGTCGTCGAATTATATCCACGAGGAAAGTGTTTACTTGCTTTATTTACTTTTGAGCATAAATCTCATATCGTAGTTTGGTATTAACAAACCCTAAAGATTTTGGGTTGGGTTTTCGTGGATAAAATGGATTTTCGGGAGTTAAAACAAATAAACCCCACTAATGTTTTAATTTCGAGGAACTTAGGATATAACTAAAATTAATTGCTGGTTTCGGGTTCTAGGATGTTTAAAACCCTTATTATATGTGTTGATGTTGTTGGTTGATGTTTTAGTACGTTGGATGCGGAGATAAAAGCTTGGGAGAAGCTTTAATGTCCGAAACAGCTTCTCGGAGAAGAAGCTGCCGCCATGATCGATAGATCGATCATGGGGATCGATCGGTCGAGCCATCGATCGATCGACGGCTAAGGGTCGATCGATCGACCCCTGCTGAAAGTTTGGCAATTTTCTTAGGGTGAATTGGATGGGATGAATTCCAATTCTAATTGATTTGAGGTTAATTATGGGATAACATAAGAGACATTTTAGGAGTATATAGTCCTCTAATTGAGGAAAATTAGGAGGGCAAGGTGAGGGTTTTAATGTATAACCCTTAAATTATATTTTCGAGGAAAATAGTTAAGTTGAGGATTTAGAATGTTGGGGTCCCTAAAATAGAGTGGAGATCCCTAAATGATTATTTGGACGACATGTAGTCCTTGGGTTGTGGAAATAGAATCCACGACCTACTAAGTTTAAGGTTGATCGGGGAAGGATAATCCCCGGGATATTTCTGTGGGCTTTTAGGCCTATATAGTTTATGCGTATAGGAAAGCATAAATATATTGATAGTGGTTGAGTATATCCTATGAGAGGATTAGGATGAAATTGGGAATATATATATGTATTCACTTAGTGTGGAGTGTTATAATTTGGAGATACCCATTAAATCCTTAGATGAGAATAAGGTAATTATTATTTATAAAAGTGAGAAAATACTTTGGGTTTAGTATCATGCACATATGAATGCATGATTATGATTCTTTGAGAGAGACTTTGGGATTATTGATCATCGCTAGATGTGATTGGAAATTATGGACATTTATATATATTCGAGGAGGAATATGTGGTATATATATATACTATGTGATTAACGTATATATATGATATGATGTAAATGATTTTCTAATATAAAATATGAATGTTTTCAAAATGGGAAAAGAAATGATTTTCATAAATAATAATTTATGGATACACACCTTTCTAAATCCCTATCATAAGGGAAGTTGCGTGCGTATGGTGAAGCCCCCTGGCTAATGAATGCCGGGTGGATAGAGTCCAATAGGCCATATGAGCGATTATTATTTATTTTCTGTGCTGGTGAGGTAATTCTGGGTGTGGTTATGACTCTCCCGTAGGCATATGGCCACTTCCCGACGTCTTGCATTGTAGGATCCCAGGTTGTCTTGATGATAGGCCCTGGAAGATGATAGTCATTTAGGGGCACGCACAATGGGGAAACCCAGACGGACGGCCTTAGAACGCGTTATATGATATGTTAAAGCAATTTATGATAATTAATTGGCTTTAAGTAATTTTCCTGGATGGAAGAAGGGAAATGGGATAAATGAATTGGCTTCGGATACACTTCCCGGATGGAATAAGGGAAATGGAAGCATAAGATATGAAAAGCATTTTTTTATGATAATAAAAATTGGCTTTTAAATACATTTCCTGGATGTAAGAAGGGAAATGGGATGTTATAAAACGGAAAAGCATTTTTATGATAATAAAACTTGCTTTAAATATATTTCCTGGATAGAAGAAGGGAAATCAAAAGTTTTGAAATGAAAATGAAATTGTTATGCATGTTGTAAATGAATTCTCATTCCGGGAGATATATCCGGATGTGTAACATGATACGTATATTAAATATGAGTACATATGTATAAATTGGGTACTGAGGGTCTAATGGATCCTGACGATCGACCTTGCCGCGTAGTAGTGTATCGGGGGGTTCCTTGTTTGGATTTCGCTTTGCGAGACACCCCACGCACGAACATGGCTTAGCGTTGAGACTGGGGAGAAGTTTAACCTTTAGTGCTCTAATATTTAGATTTATTTTATGGTGTATATATATATGTGTGTGTGTGTGTGTGTGTGTGTGTGTGTGTGTTTTATGCCTTGGGGGTCTAATGGATCCCGATGATTGACCTTGCCGCGTAGTAGTGTATCGGGGGGGTTCCTTGTTTGGATTTCTCTTTGCTAGACACCCCACGCACGAACATGGCATAGTGTCGAGACTGGGGAGAAGTTTAGCCCTTAGTACTTGGACTATCTAGGGTTGACAGTAGTTGGGTGATAGACTAGTTTAGCGTGGTAGCTTGACTAGGATATTTAGAGGGATGCGCTAGGAGTGCACTATTAGAAGAGAGGTGAGGGGTATCTCATGGGAGTGCGATACCAAATTTAAATATGAGATAAAACCTTTTTCTTAAAAAATAACGCATTTATGCACTTGCAAAATATTTTCACAACTCGGGCTCTGACCCATTTATCTATTTTTCCCTCTCTTACTATATATATATAGGTGTCCAGACACAGGGACGCCTGGATGGCACTTCTTTCGAGTCAAACGTCAGCCGCAGCAGCTGTGGATGCATGCAGGTTCTCGATAGACACTTCTATCATTGTATTCTAGATAGGAGGTACTGTATACACATTCGGGCCAGTGGCCCAATTGCATTTATTTATTCTTTTACCTCCTTTTACTGCGGCATTCGATATGGTTGTATATTTTGACCTAGTGTTCGGTTATTTTATTTCATTTCAGTTTCATTTACGCAAACTATGTGAATGTTTTAATTTGTAGTCATTTAAAAAGAGTAGTTAAGTAAAATTTTGACGCCAGCATAATAGGTTATTAGTAATTAAATTGGTTTTCAACAATGATGCTAAGAATGATCCATATGAGACTCCTATTTTAATTTGATAAAAGAGTGATCACCCGGTATTTTATTAGGCGGGTTGTCACACTAGGTTCTATGTTCTGAGGCACCAAATTTAAAATCCCCCCAATGGACTCATTAGGATAAGACTGTCCCATTTAAAATAAAACCTCCCGCGATAGCAAGCAGTGTAGGTAGGCCATACACATAATAAATACTACTACAGGTATTCACACAACCTATAAAGATCGTTAGGTATACACATAACCCAAATATTATAATTCATATGTAGTATTATCCTCGTTACTACTTACGATATATTAATTAAATTTGGAATATTCTCTCTCTCGTAATTTCCAAGGATATATCTCCGCTCAAAAATACTTTAAATTGCACCCAATTATTTCCAATATTTCTATACTGGACTGAGTTCATCATATAACATTCTATTTCACTCGAATTAACTACGCCGCATAAATTGGAACCAATTAGAAATTTCCATAATTCAGACACGTCGTTCCAACCAGACTGCATCTCGTTTGAACAAGAAGACTAGTTGTTCGAACGACAGCTTTGTGTGAGATGCAATCTTGTGACTTCAGACGACCTGGCTTGTTTCGTCTCTAACCTCTAGAATTTACATTTTTCACCATTTTTGAGTTCTAAAACCTCTACAGATCATTCCCAAACTCCCAAAAATTAATTCCAATCCCTATTCTAACATATAAGAATGATTTCTAATACACCAGAATCTTTAAATCATTAATAATCATCGAATAAATTCAAAATCCCCAAATTTAATCATATGAACCCTAGTTCATCAATTTTCAATTCAAGAACATAATTAACCCAAATTAGTTCATCAATATTAATACAAATTTAATGGGTTCTAATCTACATACATGAAGGGATTTAACTACTACAGACTGAGTCCTAACTTAGGAATTAAATCGCTCAATTTCACCCAATTCATATGCAATTCATGAGTATTTTTCAACTACACTAACATGGACATAATTATTGCTAAAAGTACGCAAGTTTAAACACTTGACTCTAGAATGAAGGTCTGATCTGTCGAAGAAGATGGTATAGAAATAATCCTCTCTCTCTCCGATCTATGCGGTGCTGGTGTTTGTGTTGTAAAAGGTGTAGCAATGGAGGTTCTAGCCCTTGAAACCTATCTTTCTCCTTCCTCCTTTGACATCTCTATGTGTAACAACTGATAACCCTAACTCCTCCCACATACAATCTATTTTATGCCTCTAATATTTTTAGTTAATAATTCCCCAAAAATACAGATTACCAAAATGCCCTCCTGGGAAGCCGGTTTAGCCTAAAACTGCCCTCGGACCCAAACTAAACTCCTGGGTAGGCTTTTCTGACTATCTCGACCCTTCCGGACACATTGGTGCACTCAAAATGACCATTTGGATGACTAAAAATATATTTACTTTATATTCCATTTAAATTTGTCCCGACACGACTAACACACGCGTCCTGACTTAATTATCGTAATTGCGTATTTCTCACTCGCAATAATTTTCATACATTCACAATTACATATTACTTTATTCGCTCAATAATATTCAATATAATTCTCATCAATAAATACTAACCCTTGTCTCGCTAGTTAATATTTATTTAAACTAGATTAATTATCAATTAATTTCTCACATTTAAAAATCGTTAAAAATATAGGGTGTTACACACATCTCCATCACAAAAGTCTCACAAATAAACACTAGCTTCACAAAAGACTCTATTTGCAGTTGTCGAAAGACCCGGACCCATCATCATATGCTCCTTGGGGCCCCAAAACTTCCCCTGCTTGGATGGTATGCCAAAAGCTCTCCATTGAACGATAATCTCAAACCAGCCTAGGGAAAACCACTACGCCCCCATCCACAGTGTCAAACATGACGAACGATCTCTGGCGGGTCTCCTATGCCAACATCTTATCCACTACCCTCTTCCACGATCATTTCATATAGTCTCCAAAAACATGCCATACCCTAATAACAGATTGAGAAGGACGGGTTTACGGCCGACGATTCTCCCACAGAGATCCCAATCGCATGCACAAACCTTCAGTCAAATCCTTTATAAGAAAGAAATCCAGGGTACAGGAAGGTAAAATTTGCTCCCATCCGATTTTATACGAGAGATGCCAGGGGAAATAGAATGAGGTCTGCTAGAGACCAACTAACCAAACATATCGGTATTCCACCAATTCCAAAATGGATTGAAATTTCCCCCACCTGGGCATCGACTAGCACAAACATCGAGCTTTGTGTTCCACAAACCAGTTGACCTAGTTATCTATGTATGGACCAAAGATGATGAAAAAATGAATGAAGAAATTCGGCACAGCTACCAAGAGATATTTAGGGAGGATCGCCAAACGGAATCTCTTAGCCAGCCATATGAACAGCATAATCAGGCTTCCTCTCAGAATATAAGAAGAGGCTTCCCACCAAGAATTTAGACCGTTTAGGGTCTCTACCAGTATCACTACCACAAGATTACAACGATATGACATCCATGTTGTAATAGCAGCCAATTAAGGGTCCAACATCAGGTTCCCAGTCACCAGGAGTATCTTTGAAGTTAAGCCAAGGGCAACGGCTCTGGCATGGCCTGCATCCTTGAAATCCCACAAACGCACAGAATATAGTACAAGTGGGAGAAAGATCATTCCCCTGTGACCAATGGTCGAGTCGCCGAAGGAGAGATGTGGATAAATCCTTCTAACAACTCCTGAGGAGACTGAGAGAATTCAGACATGGTCACTGCCACACTGGGATTAACCCCCAACATAGAGAAAAACTCCTCATAGATCAAAAGACCTCATCCAAGACAAGGCGAAAAAATGATCCTCGGAACATAAAAATTTTGTTACCACCGCCAGCATGTTCCAGTCAATGGGCCGATTATGCCACGAAGAGACCTGGCGCAAGTTAAAAGCATCATAGTCTACGTTGTACAAACATATAGCCTCTAAACTCTCAAGATAAGAAGAAAATTTTGCATTAATAGGAAGGGCCATTTGGGAATAATTAGACAGAAGGCAAGAAATAAGCAAGAAGGAGAAAAGAAGGATGGGTGAAAAACCTCACCCCCTTACCCCCCCCCCCCCCTTACTTAAAAACTTTGGCTAAAAATAAGAAGTCTGCAAATCCGAATGAAAGACCTATCCTACCAAAGGACTCTAAGGTACAAAAAAGTGCAATCAAAGCCCTAGAGTGATTTGACATGGCCCATATCCTGATAGGCAGGACAAGGGGTATGTAGATCGGCCGATCGGTAACCCCTTATTTTTAGATTATTCTATCTTTCCTTTTCGAAAAAATCAAAATACCTCAAAAATATAAATATTTATTTCAAAGAACCCCCGAGTTATTCCTTCCTGCATTATCCATTTTTACCTATCGTATCTCAAAAATGAATCTTTCTCTCGAGTTAGGAACACATCATTTTACAGTCTCAGCAACAAAGTAAAGAGTTCATATACAGTAAGTCATTTAAATAAAGATAAAATAAAATTTCATTCATCTTACATATATATTGCCATTAAGATCCTTTTTCAGGAAAATAGAAGAAAATTAAAACAATGGGACTCAACTCAAAACCCAACTCTTTCTCTCTCTCCCCCATAGGATCTCGCATACCTATGACGAACGCTCTTCCCCCAACGACGAGATGAGGAGCCTCCGCTTCCTTATCCAAATCCCTCCTCAGAAGTAGCAGATGACTCCAAGTAAGAAGGAACTGGAATTAAATCACGAATATGGGTTGTCACAAAAGACCTAGTCTTAAATGTCCCTCAGCCAAGTAGTCGACACCGAACATGTTGTAAGAAAAACAAAAGGTCAAATCTGTCAATCTAAAGAAAAAAGAAGATATCAAAATGACAAAGGACAAATAAATGAAAAGATATACCTCTGGCTGAAGGACGTCTTCCGTCAGCCCCAACATTGTCGGGTCCATCACATTAGGGGGGTGCTACATACTCAACGAACTCCCTCCAGCTAGTCAAATATTATAGTAAGGAGGAGCAATATGGATGAATGGAACCTCCGCCGCCACTACCGCCACTGACGACGATGCACCACCCATGTTGTGGGCAGACCCCACCAGCTGACTGGTACCCCTTACTCGAAACCGTAAGAGGTGGAGGCATGTTCACTATATCATAAATACTGGAGGGCATCAGCCAGCTCATCACGAAGTCAAGGTAATTATAAGTCACTACCGTGTCAGTATAGGACGAGAGGGCTCACCAATCATCGCCACCATCCTGGCCTTCTCTAATATCTCTCTCACCTGCCTCATGTACCTCGGGGGATCACCACCTCATCCTCCACAATCTATCGAACTACTCTCTCTCTCGTATACCAAGAATAACCTAACTCGTGCGCTATCAGCCGAAGCATCTGGGCATTCACCCCGGTCGCTCCTGTGTACTGGATAGCCATCCCCCACGGATTGAAAGTCACCTACATTTTTCTAAAATAAATTCAATACTTGTACAAACAAAGAAAATGCCAAAAAAGGGATTCAAAAGAGAAAAGAAGAAATAACCTAGTCGCTTGTCAGGACATTCAAGACCTTACGCACTGCCAACAAGGAAAGAGACAGCTTCGACTTCTTATTAAACTTTTGCCAATGGTACATTCGAAAAAAGTCCCCATCGACTCATCCTGCAAACCTATCAAATGGGCATTGAACCCAATCACCTTGTAGAACAACGTCTGCAGAAGGACAAGAGTCAACAATCAGAGAAAAAAAATCAAGAAGAAAAATGCAAGAGAATACATAAAGAAAATGAGAAAATTACCTCCAGAAGATACGTGGCCCCAGTTAAAGTCTACCACCAGCACCATCTGAAAGCATCCAAGGAAGAATAAAGGGTTGCCAAAGTTAGTCTCCCCCAGTCATAGAGAGCGATATTCAAAAATACCCTCAAAAAAAGTTAAAAACTATAAGTGGACGATGTCGCATCTCGACGCCACCAAGAACCCCCCCAATAGCTGAAGAATAAATAAACGGGACATCTACCTCACTTATAGTCCGTTGATCTCGTCGATCCTCTGACTCAGCAGAACCTCTCAGAGAAGAGAAATTTGGATCGAGTCCTCCAAGACTATCTGCCCCACATCTCCTAGAGCAACATCAATCGCCACCGGTGTCACCCATAGAGACCGATCCACCTATATCTACGTACCCTAGCAGTTGATCCCCAGCAGTTGTTGAATATCAATGGGGGTCACGATCATCTCCCTAAATCCCAAGTGTATGGTGTGGGTAGTGTCCCACCACATTTCCCTCAGCGGACACAGAACGGTCGTACAGTGGGGCGTTCATCCAAAGCAGACGCAAAACGACCAAAACACCCAAAGGAGACAACCCACCGCACCACTGCGGGATGGTGATCCCACACATCCCTAAATCCTGTCGTCCCTTAGGAATGAAAGCTCGTAGAATCTATATCATCCTGCTAAAATATAAGAGAAACCTTTGGTCAAATTCAAAAGAAAATACAAAGAAGGAAAAGAACGCCAAAAGTCAAGTGATACTTACATAGCCATTAGGGTTCCTCACCCTAGACGACCGGTTGTAAGAAGGCTCACATAGAAGAGTGCGGTCATCGGCAACAGGCTCGAACAGGTCAAAAGCGTTCTCATTGCCCAAAGGCACCCTATCCGCCACTCCAGGTTCACCCAATCATCAATGCCCAACCACGCCATGTGGGTCTCGCTTCTTGAGAAATCTTTAATTTTCTAATCTCAAACGAGGAAAGAACGCAGGAGAAAATAGTATAAGAAAGAAGCATAAGAAAAGAATGCTAAAAGCTGTGAAAAATGAAGAGAATTCGATCCTTTTTATAGGAGGCTAAGGGGCATGCCGATCGGCAGTTCCCTAACACCCATCGATAGGCACTTGCCTATTCCCCTTTCCAAGGCAGCCCAGAAGATCGTGCCACTACCGATTGGCAATTCCTGACACCCTCCGAATTGTAGTACCCCTTAAATTTCGTACATAAACTGCCAAAAAATATCTAAAATTTCCAAATAAATATTGGAACATTTCTTTACTCAGAAAACCATTTTTAAGCTCCCAAACCCTCAGTCGGATTAATACCATATTTTATCCCCAACTTAAATCCCAAAAATTAGCGCGCCTGCATCCCAAAGCTCACTACAACTCCCCAATGGAATCCTAAAATCTCATCCTCAGCAGAAATCAAATGCTTCCCCAGCAAGGCTACATAATATCCTATGCATTTCCCCAGTAATAATTTCCTAATTAAACTTTTCCCCAAAAAAATTTTAGTTTTCCAAGCAGAGCATGAAGCCTTAAATGGACTCTTCAAGGAACACATTCCCTAGTGGAATCCAAAAACCTCAAGTTATCAACTGTTTTCCCAGTGTAATTTCTAGACTAAGAATTTCCGTTCCCCCAACAAAGCTATCTCTTCTCAAAACGACATAATCCCCAAACAGATGCCTCTTCCCCAGTAGAGTCTTAAAAAAAGTAAATTAAAGACTCCACAGAGAGCAAACCCCTCTCATTTTATAATAAAGATCCTCAGAATTAACCTCGACCCTCAGAATTGGTCGCTCCCACTTAAAGTCCTCAGAATTTACCTCGACCCTCAGAATTGGTCAACTTGACTCAAGGTCCTCAGAATTGATCTCGACCCTTAGAATTGGTCACCCCTCTTAAGGTCCTCAGAATTGGTCATGACCCTTAGAATTAGTCGCTCCTATTTAAGGTCCACAGAATTGACCTTTACCCTCAGAATTGGTTTCCTTCACTCAAGGTCCTCAGAATTGACCTCGACCCTCAAAATTGATTACTCCTACTAAAGGTCCTCAGAATTGACCTTGGCCCTCAGAATCGGTTGCTCCTACTTAAGGTCCTCATAATTGACTTCGGCCCTCATAATTGGTCACCTTAACTTAAGGTCCTCAGGATTGACCTCGACCCTCATAATTGGTCACCTCCACACTCAAGGTCCTCAGAATTGACCTCAACCCTTAGAATTGGTTGCCTCCACTTAAGGTCCTCATAATTGACCTCAGCCCTCAGAATTGGTCGCCTTCACTTAAGGTCTTTAGAATTGACCTCAACCCTAAGATTTGGTCGCTCCTATTTAAGGTCCTTAGAATTGACCTCGACCTTCAAAATTGGTCACCCCTACTTATTGTCCTCAGAATTGACCTCGACCCTCAGAATTGGTCACTCCCACTTAAGGTACTCGGAATTGACCTCATCCTACAGAATTTGTCGTCAGAACTTTAGGTCCTCATAATTGACCTCAACCCTTATAATAGTCGCTCCAACTTAAGGTCCTCTGAATTCACCACGCGACCCTCAGAATTAGTCGCTCCTACTTTATGTCCTAAAATTGACCTTAACCCTCAAAATTGGTCACTCCTACTTTAGATCCTCAGAATTGACCTCGGACCACAGAATTGGCATCCCCAGCATTACCTTATATCCTCATAATCGACCTCGACCCTCTAAAATGGTCACCCTCATCCCTTATGTCTGTAGAATTCACCTCTTTTTAAAACATCTTGTGGTGTCTATTAAACGGCTAACACTTATTCCAAGATCACCCATTAAAGGGATATATAGACACCACATTCTAGGACCCCCACACAAGTCTCTCCTTAAGTCCCTAGCACCTCCCCATTCAACACAAACCTTATATCATACTCTGAGTAACAATCTAGAGGCCATTAGGCGCTCCCGTGCCCCGTTTGGCTCTAGTCAACTCCATTGTCAGAGTGAAAGCTTAATGAATCTTCATAGGGCTTTGAATCCCCTTTCCAACGTCCACTCTCAGAACTGAATACCATCCAATGACACTGAATACCCTTTCCAAAGGTTCACCCCATGCGCGCATCATCCTTACGGTATGGACGAACGATCTGTTTTACTTCAAAAGGTCATCGGGGGCTTTCGGGCCTCATTTGACCAAAATCCACTCTCTGAACTGGGCAAAGATCTTTGGAACATCAAAGTACCTTACACACACTATCCAATGGCCCATCTCATGCACAATTCAAACTCACGGTTTGGATGAATGATCCATCGTCGTCCGATGATCTTTTGTCCAAAGGACCGATAAGCACTTTCGATCCCCGTTTGACACAAAGTCCACTCTCGGACCCCTAAGAGGCCTCAAGCATTATCAAAGGTCTCTGAATTACCTTTCTAAGGATATGCTCCATGCGGTATTTGAACTTACATATTGCGTTTTACTACCATTTTTCAAAAAAATCTGTATGAGACTATCGATTGACATGTTCATTTCCCCTCCTATCGACAATCTGTCTAGGGTTACTATCGATAGGCAGGACGAGGACAATGTTGATCGGTAGTCCCCTTACCCAATATAAGGATAAAATGAGCTCACCTTCCAAGGAACCTCAAAAGCATCAACTTCAGTGATCTTAGCCACATTCTTCTCAAGTCAGCGAGGTTTCCTTGTTTGAAACCTTTCTCCACCTTTCATTCCCATCACTTTCACACTAAAATTTGCAAAAATCCTCTTACATTCTTCATTCACTAGCAAGCAAGCTCATCATCAATCAAGATCAATCTTCAAGTCCCCAAAGAAGGTCCAAACATTCTTCTCTCTCTTTAAATTTCTTTATTTTCGCATTAGTTATATAAATTCTTAATTTAGCTTTTTCTT
The DNA here is from genome assembly GCA_949130495.1 of Sambucus nigra. Classification (NCBI taxonomy): domain Eukaryota; kingdom Viridiplantae; phylum Streptophyta; class Magnoliopsida; order Dipsacales; family Adoxaceae; genus Sambucus; species Sambucus nigra. The sequence continues at coordinate 429,401,913 of OX422211.1, read as the reverse complement.
TAGCTAATACACATCAATATCTCATCCTTTATTAGTTATATTTCACAACATATATTTTCTATAAAAAAAAAATAGGGTTACACCTATAAAATCTGACGGGATTCTTCATCACATTTTCTCAAACCTAAAAATATATTTTCTACTCACACACATATAATAAAACTCCCATTTGAATTTATGGGATAAACCCCACCCTTGTGCTGTACGCGAACTACGTGGACTTTGATGCCCTTATTGGCTACGTAGGCGTCTCAGGCTAAAACCTGAAACTCAAGTCCTATTTTCCTATTTCCATATTTTTAACTTTTTCCTATTTTATTCGTATATTATTTATATGTATCATACTTGTGATTTGTGCTTGCATCTTATCTAAACATATATCATCGCTTCATTATAACGATCAAAAATCTCGATAAGTGCACGCATCATATTTTTTAATTATCATTTTGGGAACATTCCTCTGGATGACATCACTCCATCCTTTCCATAACGCGAGCCGAGCAATTCCAATCTCCACTTATATATACATGCACACACACTTCACGAAAAAATTAAGAAAAATAGTAACATAAGCTCATGAGAGACCGAAAGGGCGATATGGGTGACTAACACCTTCCCATTCCGCAACTTAGCCCTTGAATCTCTGAACTATTAGTTTTGCACGCATCAGTTTGTCTTTTATGTTGCTCTCTCGAGGCGGCAACATGTTCTTTTACCTGTTTTGTACAAAATAGGATAGCAACTCTATCTTTTTACCTCACCCATAAATTGATTACGGCCGAAGCACCCCCTGGAGTAGCGAGGGGCGCAGAACCTTTATCCTCTCCCTCTTCCCCCCAAAGCGTCGAGGAGGGGAAGATATTAGGATGGCCACACATCCCCTAGAAATTAAAATTGGCATAGGCATCAAAGTATAGCTCTAAAGGTGAAGATCTAGAAGGATAGGTGGGATAGTGGACGCCTTGATCATAACCAAACTATCTCCTCACCCCAAGAACGGAAAATTCTACATCTTGACCCAACTCAGTCAGGGAGGTAAGCATGTAGGGAAGAATCATAGTCATTATAGAGATGTGGGGTCAAGTAAAAATGAACTCCACATCAGAAGGATAGTAGAAGGTACCATCGGAAGCTGAGAAATACCCCCATGTGAAAACCCCACCCACTCGCTTGCAATAAGGGCAAAAATAAAATTCATCAACGTTATCAATTAGAGGGCCTAAGGATGTCTTGGGGTATTTACTATGCCATCTTAAAATTCGAGCATCTTCGTTATGATAGGCCCTCGCCTCTGGGGAAAAGTTAGTAAACCTCTCGAAATGAAAATCCATCAAAATGAAAGAGTTGGCAAAATTGGTAACATCATAATGGACACAAGATCGTTGCATATTGGCATGAGAGAAATTTATCCAAGTGTATATCGACCCTAAGGTCAGAATTATGAGTGGAACATTCCTCCCTCGAGCAAGTCTAATAGTCAGTCTGAAAAAAACTCTTGAGGGGAGTCATTTGGCATCCCTGGGGACAAGAACCTACTCAAGAAGGTGATAAAAAATGCATCCCGGTGTGAATGGGACTCAAGTTTAGGCCCATCCTGGCTCTTAGCCCCCTTTTAAACTTTTCACTTTGTGAAGGGGCTCAAAGTCCCTAAACCAATACCTCTGCCACTTTAAAGGAGAGTGATTGGTGCTACCAGTCTTATTCATAGCAACGTAACGATAGCATTCAGAAAGGGACGCATGAAGTTCTTGCATCATCTCCTCCTCTTCAGCATCCTCGAAGCCATCGCTAAGAACATGGCTCCCCAAATAAGGAAGACCTGTCAACTCACAAATATCCTCTAAGGTGATGATGAATTCACCCCAACCAATTACAAAGGTGTGAGAGTCTTTGCTCTAGCCAGAGGCAAGAAAGTTAAAAGTGTTCATGTTTGGCTATGGTACAGGACTTCAAACTATCAATAGTTATAATGAGCCCAAGCCCCTCGATGATAGCCTTATGTGAGGGGGTGCCGAGGGTATGATTAACCCAAAGATCCCACTCGTCTGGGGCGCCTCCACAGATGTTAAGATTAAAGTTGAAATAGGGGAAGTCACCCCTATCCACTCTAACTCAAAATATCTTATTGGCAAAAATGATAGGGATATCAAGGGACTCACCTAGGCCCAGTTGGGGTTGCTCAATGATCTTTGTAACGAATTATTCCTCGAACATGGCAAATGAAGGCATAAAGGTGTCATTCCCCCAAAAGCAAGGTGAGACGATACAAACCAATGTATCTTTTCGAGCAAATAGACAAATACTCCTTCTGTGATTTTGAAAGGGTCACTCTAGACAGGGGCCCCAACCAACGCAGCATCAGAATAAGAACTAGCCACCTTGTGGGAGACTACGTGGCATAGCTAGTTTCTTTGGAGTTTTTTCTGGACAGTCTTTGGACCAGCGGAGCCACGTAGTCTCCCACAAATGAATCCTTGGCTTTTTACAACTATAACAAGTGTTTATAACGGTGTTGTCAAGCTCCCACGTAATATCCCACAAATGAGGGTTGTCAAGATCTTAATCTTCCTGTGAGGCCACCTCTTTTATTTATAATGGTGGGGGCGGGTAGCTACTACAAATTGTTTAAAATGTTGGGGATATTATCGATCCAGCTCAGTAGAAACTGCTTCCCCATCCTTCGTCTCTTGAGCATAAGTTAAGTTCCCTGTGAGGCCACCTTGAGTTCCCTAGAGTGTCCTATATTGGTGGTTATTGATGAAGGCCACACTACCCGTAATTATAGGAGTCGTATTTGGAATACTCAATCAAACTCCAAATGGAAAAATGCATTATATTATCCGGGACTCCTTTACAGAACAATTCCAATGAGTTCTACAACCTGCTGCATTTGGTAAGGCCAGAAAAGGTAGATTTTCTTGCCAAACATGCCTTTCGAGGGCGAAAACCCAAAGCACCTCCCGAACGAACCAGTGATAGGTGCAAACAGCTTGCACGAGACCAATGTAACTCACACGAACTGATCGCATGGTCATGGGACCCCTGGTTTCAGAATATGATGATAATTTGAAAAATCAACACTTAGGCTTGAAAACGTGCCATTAGAGTACGAAACCCCTTAACACCCCCCAAGCAGCCCCTTTAGGGGAGCGATCAATGCACATGGGACCAATGTAACCCACATGAAGCGATCGTGTGGTCACGGGACCCCCGATTTGAGAATATGATGATAATTTGAGAAAATACACACTTATGCATGAAAACGTGCCGTTAGAGGTCAAAACCCCTTAGTGTCCTTCAAACAGACCCTTTAGGGGAACGATCATTGCGCACGGGTCCGATGTAGCTAGTAGGAGCCGATCGCGTGGTCACGGGACCCCCGATTTTAGGGCATGGCCCAAAAAAGAGAAAATCCACACTTAGGCTTGAAAATGTGTTATTGGGGGGCAAGACACCTTAGAGCCTCCCATACGGCTCCGTGAGTTGAGCCAACACCTCGCACGGGACCAATATAACTTGTAGAAATCGACCACGTGGTCACGGGACCCTCGATTTGAGAGCATGGCCCAAAATAGAGAAAATCCACACTTAGGCTTGAAAACGTGCCATTGAGGATCAAAACCCCTTATCACCCCCCATACGTCCCCGTGAAGGGCATCAACACCTCGAACGGGTCCAATGTAGCTCATAGGGATCGATCGTGTGGTCACGGGACCCTCGGTTTGAGAGAACAATCCAAAATAGAGAAAATCCACACTTAGGCTTGAAAATGTGCGGTTAGAGGGCGAAACCCCTTAGCGCCCTCCAAACGGCCCCTTTAGAGGAACGATCATTACGCACAAGCCTAATGTAACTAGTAGGAGCCGATCGCGTGGTCACGGGAACCCCAGTTTGAGGGAACGGCCCAAAACAGAGAAAATCTACACTTAGACTTAAAAACTTGTCATTGGGGGGCGAAACCCCTTAGCGCCCCCCACACGGCCCTGTGAGCGGCGTCAATATAACTCGTAGGAACCGATCGCGTGGTCACAGAACCCTCAGTTTGAGAACACGGCCCAAAATAGAGAAAATCCACACTTAGGATTGAAAATGTGCCATTAGGGGGCGACACCCCTTAGTTCCCGCCAAATGACCCCGTGAACAGCGCCAACACCTCGCACGGCTCCAATATAACTCGTAGAAGCCGATAGTGTGGTCATGGGAGCCTCAGTTTGAGAACACATTCCAAAACAGAGAAAATATACACTTAGGCTTGAAAACGTGTTGTTTGGAGGTGAAACCACTTAGCTCCCCCCTCCACACACACACGGCCCTGTGAGCAGTGCCAATAACTCGCACGGGTCCAATGTAACTCGTAGGAAACGATCGCGTGGTCACGGGAGCTTCGGTGTGAGAGAACGGCCCAAAATAGAGAAAATCCACACGTAGGCTTGAAAACATGCCATTGGGGGGAGAAACCCTTTAGTCCCCCCCCCCCCCCCGGGACCCATGAGCAGCGCCAACAACTCGCAAGGGTCCAATGTAACTCGTAGGAATCGACCGCGTGGTCATGAGAGCCTCGATTTTAGAGCACAACCCATAATAGAGAAAATCCACACTTAGCCTTGAAAATGTGTCATTGGGGTACGAAACCCCTTAGCGCCCCCCACATGGCCCCATGAGCGGTGCCAACACCTCGCCCGGGTCCAATATAACTCGTAGGAACTGACCGCGTGGTCACGGGACCATCGATTTGAGAGTGCGACCCAAATAAAGAAAATCCACACTTAGGCTTGAAAACGTACCGTGTCAGGGCGTAACCACTTAGCTCCCCCCACACGGTCTCGTGAGTAGCCCCAAAACCTCACACGGACCCATGTAACACGTAGGAACCGACCGCGTGGTCACGGGAGCCTCGGTTTGAGAGCACAGCCCAAAACAGAGAAAATCCACACTTGGGCTTGAAAACGTGCCATTGGGGCCGAAACCCCTGAGCGCCACCCCAAACATCCCTATGAGTGGCGCCAACACCTAGAACGGGTCCAATGTAACTCATAGGAACCGATCGGGTGGTCACATGAGCCTCGGTTTGAGAGCACAGCTCAAAATAGAGAAAATACACACTTAGGCTTGAAAACGTGTCATTGAGGGGGCAAAACCCCTTAGCACCCCCCCCCCCCCCACACGGCCCTGTGAGCTATGCCAACACCTCGTACGGGTCCAATGTAACTCGTAGGAACCGACTGCGTGGTCACGGGATCCTCAATTTTAGAGCACGACCCATAATAAAGAAAATCCACACTTAGGCTTGAAAATGTGTCGTTAGGTGGCGAAACCACTTAGCGCCCCCCACACGGTCCCTAGAGTGTCCTATATTGGTGGTTCTTGATAAAGGCCACACTCCCCGTAATGATAGGAGTCGTATTTGGAATACTCTATCAAACTCCAAATGGGAAAAAATCATATTATCCGGGACTCCTTTTCAGAACAATTTCAAAGAGCTCTACAACACTCTGCATTTGGCAAGGCTAGAAAAGGAAGATTTTCTTGCTAAACATGACTTTTGAGGGCGAAAACCCAAAGCACCTCCCAAACGGCCCCGTGAGAGGTGTAAAAACCTTGCACGGGACCAATGTAACTCGTAGGAACTGATCGCGTGGTCATGGGATCCCCAGTTTGAGAATATGACAATAATTTGAAAAAATCCACATTTAGGCTTGAAAATGTGCTGTTAGAGGTCGAAAACCCTTGGCGCCCCCCAAGTGGCCCCTTTAGGGGATAACTCACCGTGCACGGGACTAATGTAACTCATGGGAACCGATCGCGTGGTCATGGGACTCGCGGTTTGAGAATATGATGATAATTTGAGAAAAACCACACTTAGATTTGAAAACGTGTCGTTGGAGGACGAAACACCTTAGCTCCCCACAAACGTCCCCTTTATGGGAACGATCACCGCGCATGGGTCCAATGTAGCTAATAGGAGTCGATCGCGTGATCACAGGACTCCCGATTTTAAGGCATGGCCCAAAATAGAAAAAATACACACTTAGGCTTGAAAACGTGCAGTTGGGGGCGAAACCCCTTACCGCCCCCCAAACAGCCCCGTGAGCGGTGCCAACACCTCACACGGGACCAATGTAACTCATAAGAATCGATCGTGTGGTCACGGGACCCTCGGTTTGAAAGCACGGAACAAAACATAGAAAATTCACACTTAGGCTTGAAAACGTGCCGTTGAGGGGAAAAACCCCTTAGCTCCCCCCACACGGCCCCTTGAACAGTGTCAACACCTTGCACGGATCAAATGTAACTCGTAGGGACCGATCGCGTGGTCACAGGACCCTCGGTTTGAGACAATAGCCCAAAACAGAGAAAATCCATACTTAGGCTTGAAAACGTGTCGTTAGAGGGAGAAACCCCTTAGCACCCCCCAAATGGCCCCTTTAGGGGAGCGATCACCACGTACGGGCCCAATGTTACTAGTAGAAGCCGATCGCGTGGTCAGGGGAACCCCGGTTTGAGGGCACGGCCCAAATAGAGAAAATCCACACTTAGGCATGAAAATGTGTTGTTGGGGGGAAAAACCCCTTAGCACCCCCTACACGGCCCCATGAACGGTGCCAACACCTCGCACGTGTCCAATGTAACTCATAGGAACCGATCGCATGGTCACAGGACCCGCGGTTTGAGAGCACGACCCAAAACAGAGAAAATCCACAGTTAGGCTTGAAAACCTGCCATTAAGGGGGAAAACCCCTTATCACCCCCCCCCCCCCCCCCAAACGGCCCCGTGAGCAACGTTAACACCTCGCACGGGTGCAATATAACTCGTAGGAACTGATCGCATGGTCATGGGAGCCTTGGTTTGAGAACACGGTCCAAAATAGAGAAAATCCACACTTAGGCTTGAAAACGTGCCGTTTGGGGGTGATACCCCTTAGCCCCTCCCCCCCCCCCCCCCCCCCCACACACACACACGGCCCCATGAGTGGTGCCAAAAACTCACACGGGTCCTATATAACTCGTAGAAACTGACCGTGTGGACACAGGTGCCTCGGTTTGAGAGCACGGCCCAAAACAGAGAAAATCCACACTTAGGCTTGAACGTGTCATTGAGGGGTGAAACCCCATAGCGTCCCCCAAACGGCCTCGTGAGTGGCTCCAATACCTCACAAGAGACCCCATAGTGTCAGGGCGTAACCACTTAGCTCCCCCCACACGGTCTCGTGAGTAGCCCCAACACCTCACACGGACCCATGTAACTCGTAGGAACCGACTGCGTGGTCACGGGATGCTCGGTTTGAGAGCAAGACCCAAAATATAGAAAATCCACATTTAGGCTTGAAAACGTGTCGGGTAGAGGCGAAACCCCTTAGCTCCCCCCACACGGTCCCATGACCGGCACCAACACCTCGCACGGGACCCATGTAACTCGTAGGAACTGACCGCGTGGTCACGGGAGCCTCGGTTTGAGAGCACTGCCCAAAACAGAGAAAATCCACACTTAGGATTGAAAACGTGTCGTTGGGGGGAGAAACCCCTTAGAGCGGGCCACACGGCCCCGTGAGCGGTTCCAATACCTCGTACGGGTCCAATGTAACTCATAGTACCCAACTGTGTGGTCACGGGACCCTCGATTTGGGAGCATGACCCAAAATAGAGAAAATCTACACTTAGTCTTGAAAACATGTCATTGGGAGGAGAAACCACTTAGCACCCACCACACGGCCCCATGAGTGGTGCGAAGACCTCGCACGGGTCCAATATAACTCGTAGGAACTGACCGCATGGTCACGGAACTCTCGGTTTGAGAGCACGACCAAAACAGAGAAAATCCACATTTATACTTGAAAACATGTCGTGTGGGGGAAAAACCCCTTAGCGCCCCCCACACGATCCCATGAGCGGTGCCAACACCTTGCACGGGACCTATGTAACTCTTAGGAACCGACCGCGTGGTCACAGTAGCCTCGGTTTGAGAGCACCACCTAAAATAGAGAAAATCCACACTTAGGCTCGAAAACGTGACGTTGGGCGCGGAACCCCTTAGTGCTCCCCAAACAGCCCTATGAGCAGTGCCAACACCTGGCACTAGTCCAATGAAACTTGTAGAAATCGATCACGTGGTCATGGGAGCCTCGGTTTGAGAGCACGGCCCAAAATAGAGAAAATCCACACTTAGGCTTGAAAACGTGCCGTTGGGGCGAAACCCCTTAGCGCCCCCCACACGGCCTTGTGAGTTGCACCAACACCTCGCACGGGTCCAATGTAACTCGTAGGAACCGACCGCATGGTCACAGAACCCTCAGCTTTAGAGCACAACCCAAAACGGAGAAAATCCACACTTAGGCTTGAAAACGTGGCATGCCATTGGGGGGTGAAACCCCTATGCGCCCCCCACGCAATCTCGCGAGTGGTGCTAACACCTCACACGGGACCCATGTAACTCGTAGGAATCGACCACGTGGTCACGGGACCCTCGGTTTGAGAGAACATCCCACAATAGAGAAAACCCACACTTAGGCTTGGAAACGTGCCGTTGGGGGTTAAAATCCCTTAGCGCCCCCCAAACGGCCCTATGAACGGAGCCAACACCTGACACGGGTCCAATGTAACTCGTAGGAACTGATCGCGTGGTCACGAGAGCCTCGATTTAAGAGCACGGCCCAAAATAGAAAAAATCCACACTTAGCCTTGAAAACGTGTCGTTGGGGGGCGAAACCCCTTAGTTCCCCCCACACGGCCCTGTGAGTGGCGCCAACGCCTCACATGGGTCCAATGTAACTCGTAAGAACCGACTGCATGGTCACGGGACCCTTAGTTTTAGAGCACAAAGAAAATTGAGAAAATTCTGCCAATTTTTTTTTTAAATAGCTAAAACTGGCCGTGATCATATTTATTTGTTGTCACACATTATTAGGGTCACAGACTCTAGCCCTGACTAGTGGTGTGTCCGTCCAACAAAATTTAAGATGGGGTCACGGCCTAGGGCCGTGACCAGTGATGTTACCATCCAACTATATTTAAGGTTGGGTCACGGCCTAGGGTTGTGACCAGTGATGTGACCATCAAACTATATTTAAGGTTGGGTCACGGACTAAGGCCGTGGCCAGTGATGTGACCATCCAACTAAATTTAAGGTTGGGTCGCGGTCTAAGGTCGTGACCAGCATGATGAATGGGTCACGATCTTTATTCTTGACCAAGTTCTGTGACTCGCTAAGATCCATGACCATCATATGATCCGGGACATGGGTCATGACCATAGGAAATGGTTGCGCCCAATTTGGTCACGGACCAAATTCGCCACCCATAATTTTGGTCAAGGACAACATTCGTGACCAATCGCCCAGTTTGGTGTAGTGAAAAGCTTCGAGCTCGTGACTGACTCCATCCCATTATCCCTATTCTGTTCGGGCAAATATGATTAATAGGACTGTGTCGAAGCGATTAAGGTTCATTCCTACAATGAGCACGTTGTAGGATAATGGAGACCTGACCACTTGGAACTCCACCTGAAAGTTAACTGACTGCTTGCTTATTCCAATGGTGAATAGTAACTCCACTGAGCCCTCCAGATAAACATGTTCTCTATAGAATCCCAACAATAGGCCTTGTACTAGTTTTAGTCATGCTCATTCTAGCTTCACCTACTCTAAGTACTCTTAGTAAATCAGGTCGGTCAAACTTATTATATCGATCATAATCCTCTTCATGTCTAGAGATTTATGTCGTTATCAACAAAGGATCATTGTGGGGTGTGATGAGTAGAGCTGGAAATTTTTGACACGATAACCTGTTTATGGTAATAACCCGAAATGACCCGAAGATGACACGATTAGCTTGTATAGATTTAAAAGTACGTAAAACTTATACTCAAATAAAAATCAACGCGACCCGAAATGACACGACTAACCCGAATTGCCACCCCTAGTGATGAGGTTCTTGGAATCTTTAAGTGTGAAAACAATATATATCCTATCTTCAGTGGGTCTACAAACTTTAACTTCCAATAGTTCTCTTTTCTATCTTCGGTAGGCTCATCTGACTGAAGTCGATTCCTCTCCTGCTATAAAATCCTTCGGATATCATACTGATCCTCCTTCCTCCTTCAACTAATGCTATGTCCTTTCTTTCTTCCCACCTCGATTCCTTCACTTTTGGGTGGCTCCTTATTCTTTCATCTCGCCTTTTTCCATCTCGCTCTCCATTCAATAGATTCCCCTAAGAAAAAATTACCTTGAGTATCCTCGATGTACTAGCGCCTCAATCTCACTCTTGATATGGAGACAATAATTAGTGCCCACTTTTTTGTGCAATTGGAACTATAGTTTCGACATGGGATTCATGGGGTGGTTCTTCGTCTTGCTCGTTCACTTCATCATCCTTGGGTCTGTTAGGATGTTTAGAACCCTTCCTATAATGGTGTTATGAGGATTGAATCGCTCAGCACTAGTTTGATTCACCAGAGGGCTCCCTTTGGAGCTGATGGCTTTATTCTTCATACTTTTTATTTTCGTGATCATCTTCATACTTCCTCTCTCCAACATCTTTGGATGAGTGGACCGACTGTCAAATATTGATCGTATCCTCAACATGAATATGCTTCTACACCTTTCTCATGAGCTCTGTCATGTTCGTGGGAGCATTTTTGGACAAAGAATAAATGGTGTTACCACTGGATAATACCCTTAATAAGGTTGATATAGCTACCTTTTCATCGGGATGAACAATGCTGAGAAGTTTGTTATGAAAATTCTTGACATATTCCCTAAGACTTTTGTTCTGAGTCAGTAGGATGTTAAACAGATGATCAGTCATCTTCCAATGGATCCTACTCACAATAAAGTGACAAACAAAATGCTCTGAGAGCTCTCAAAATCAAGTGATGGATTGTGGAGGCAGGCAATCGAACCACATCCTTGCTGACCCCTTCGGCATGGTGGCGAAGGCTCTACACCTTATTTGGTCAGGACTAGCAGTAAAGTCCATGTGTGCCCCGCAGTGCTTGATGTGATCCATCAAATCTGAGGTACCGTCGAAAGAGTTCATCCTAAGGAGATTGAAGTTTGATGGCATAGGACAGCTCATGAATTCTAGGGTGAACAAAAATTTACGATCGATTTCTCTAATAGCCTCATTGGTTGGTAGGAGACCGACGTCTCGGGCAACTGATACTCGGTGTATGATGGAGGAGAGCACAGGGCATGACGGCACCAGCACATGGTTCTCCTGATTTTTCTCAACGTGCAAATCTTGGTCCACCTGTTACTCCAGCAGTTGTTGGGGTTGAGGCAAATAGTTTAAGAGCTTTTTCAGTTGATCCTGGAGGGATGCTTGTTGCTCTCCGAGGCCTTTGATAGCCTATGTCACCTGGTTTTTATTCATGGCCTTTAAAGCAGTCGTTCCCACAGACAGCACCAATTATGTTAGTGCGAAAAAAGGATTTCCTTCACAACATAATAAATTTATAATTACGAATAAACAAAATGATTTTAGAGAGGGAGAGGGAGAGGGGGAGGGGGAGGGGGAGAGAATGTATATACATGGTTCGGTCGGGTTTATCCTACGAGTGAAGGGGAGGAGGAGTCTTTATAATTATGGGGGATCTTGGATAACAGAGTTACAGAGTTATATCATCTTGCCTTTGCTATCACTATGTAAGGCTTTATATATATAGCCTGTTACAACGTCCTCCCTTAATTTTATCATTCGTGTTTGATATGTTTAAATCTAGAGATGACACGTATTCGAATTCACCAAGATATTTTCTTGCAGTGATAGGGGTCGTGTTATCCATTAGGAACACATATTTTGATTAAGTCTTCAAAAATTCAAATAAACTAGAACTACTAAAGATGAGTCTTCGACTGGTTACGAAGGATTGTGCACCGAAGAGTGTTGAATCTCCGGCTGCTGAAGATTTGTTGACGAAGACTTCGAAGTCTATATAACTTAATGGCTTGTCCGAAGAAAATCGTTTTTCCATCCTGTGGTGAGAAGCCTTAGACTATGTGAGAGATCGAATATCGGTGCTTGCATGTCAGTTGTCCTTTCTTATTTGCTCCCAACGTTCGTAGATTGCCACATGCTTATTATTGTTCGAAAATCCCCCTCATCAACATTTATCTAGCAGAAAATGAAACAATTGACATTATTCTAAAAAACCATAAGTTTTTTAAGGCTTGATATGTAATATAGTACAGGTTTCAATCATGGTTGAACCTAAGGCTCCAAAAAAGCCTATGTGATGTTGTTATGTGGTACCCTCCCATTCATATGCAATGAGATATATGAGAGAAATTCCTGGAGAAAATTACTTATCTTTATGGTCATAAGAATACGTGGGTACCATATTAATAAATAAAAGTAATTTTGCATTACTTCCAATCTTGGAAGCCATAAGCTTACTCTAGTAAATAATCATTGCATTATTTACGGGGTTATACTATACAATATTTATTCTGTAGAATTGCAATTTATAATGAGCCTGAAGCTCGATGGTTCAACTATTTGATATTATACAATGATCGATCTTTGATAACTATTGTTATCAAAAAATTGCGTATATATGGTGTTTATGATTTACCCTCTATTGAACCAAAGACAAATGCAGTGTTTTCGCATATTTTACAAAATTTTATTTTGATGAGATACTTTTTCCACTGTTTGAGGGGGGGGGGGGGGGGGGGGGGACGTACCTGAAGTATAAATTGTTCCTAAAGAATGGTCTGTTCTTGAGAACGGCGATAGTTATCATGGAATACTTCCATTTTGTCTCGTCAAATCCCCCATATCATTCAATGCAAAAATAAAGTGAATAATGATATTAAAATATCAAATGATTACAAAACTAAAAATGTTAGATGTAGGCACATGTACTAGTTTCAAATTTTCTTGCAAAATCATTATTTCAGAAGGACAAAATAAATTTGGTAGCAAAAAGTTTAGTGCAGGCCGGAAGCGCGGAAAACCGATAGATACTAACTACTTCACTCCCCAAAAATGGAGGTTATATAAAATCATGCTCAAATAACGCTTCAAAAGTGGTTATACATAACGCTCAAGAAGAGGTTATGAACAAACAATCCAATTTCTCTAAAACTTGAGAAGAGGTTATTGTCTATGAAAAGTCACAAGTCCCTGAAGTGACTATAAAGACCCTGAAGTGGGCAAAGGTATCTAATATTAAATGAGATCTATATGTTTTATACATATATAAGAGAAAGATGGTATCATAAAAGATGATCATTGATGATATAATTATATATGTTGCAGCTACACAAAAATCAAAGGGCAGTGATATAAGTTCACGTACTATAAATAAATGTCGACAAAGAATATATTGACCAAAAATGAGAAAATGCCATGATGGAATAATTCAAGTCTCTAGATAAACATGATTTATTCATACATATAGTACAAACGTCGTGACGTGTTAACCCTAAAGGTTATGATGGGTGTTTAAAAGAAAGAGAAGTGACAAACTCGCTAAAAAGTTCACGACCTGTGGCACAAGATTTCTTAAAGAAATTGAAAATTGATTATATACGAACATACCATCTTGTTACGGCCGTAAAAACTTTTCATATATTTGACTAGCTTAACAGTTTTTGAAATATATTACATATGAGACTCATGAATATTATAATTGCTTATTTATACGGGACTTAGACAAAAAATACTTAAAAAATGCCAGAAGGATTTTCTTTACCTGAAACAAAGTCAAGGATTACGTACTCAATTCGAATAAAAGTTATCCGAAAGGATATAAGTACAACAGTCTTAACAGATACTTGTCTAAAAAAATGTATGAAAATAATTATATATGTCAATGTGTCATTATACAAATATCCTTAAAAGGATGTGTTCTTGGAGAGCTCGATTGAAATGAAAAACACCCAATTATAAGGAATTCAAAAACGATTGACTTTGGGGTATTTAGATACTGTCTCGGCCTGTAGATCGAGAATAATATTGGTTAAACGTTGATACGTCAATTAAATGGATTGAAAAGTCATGCAATGCTTCAGCACACCATTTTAGTATTCTCATGATGTCCGATTTTTGGATATTAAAATATTCATACCATTCTAAAGAGGATGACAAATATAAATTTGATCCGATGGTACCATATTTCATGTTATTATAGAATTGTTAAGTTTTGGTCCAAAAGTACCATACTTTTACATTATTAGTATGTTGTTATACATAGCACAATGCATGAGACCGGATATAGTATTCGCAGTCAATCTCTTGAAAATGAATAATTACCATTGACTTGCAAGCATGGAACTAATATCACTCATATTATGTGATGCGTTCGTGGAATTATTGGTGTGATACTTTTAAATCTAACAATCCATGTATAGTTAGATATAGTTCTGAACCAACCAAAAGACATTAGGATGGTTAAGCATATCCTTATATATCTATATGGAACCACTGACATGGATTTATTATATTCTTATAATTCTAATAGTTCCAAGTTAGTTGGTTATACAGATTCCGGATAACTCTCTAATCCTCATAAGGGTCGATCTCAGACACGTTATGTTCTTTTTAGTGGTAATACTATTATTTCTTGTCAATCTACTAAAGAAACTTTAGTATCTACTTCTTCTTAGCACTCTGAAATTTTAGATCTTCATGAAGCTAGTCGTGAATATGTATGGCTGAGATCTTTAATTCAACATATTCATAGTTCTTGTCAATTGCCTTCCATTACAAATGTTCTAAGTGTCATCTATGAACACAATGCAGCATGTATAACACAAAACAAAGAATGATTCATTAAAGTAGACAGAACCAAGCACATTTCACCAAGGTTATTCTTCACTCATGAGATTCAGAAGAAAAATGAGATTAAAGTCTTGCAAGATCGTTCAAGTGATAACCAAACTGATCCTTTTACAAAGTCACTACCGAATACAACATTTCAAAATTTTGTGTACGAGATTGGAATGCATCAACTACACCAACCGACAAATTGAACATATCAATCAGGGGAGAATCTTATCGGCGGAGGGAGGTACAAGAACATGTTGTTTGGGACATATGTGAGTTGTACTATTTTTTTCTTTGACTAGGTTTTGTCCCACTAGGTTTTCCTAGTAAAGAAATTAATGAGGGAGCATTAAGCACATACAATACGGACTTAATGATCACAAAAGTTGTATTCTTTATCCTTCACTTTGATTTTTTCCCAATATTTTTTTCTTAGTAAGGCTTTAATAAGGCAACAATCATTAGACGGTAGAAATGGTGTACATCCAAAGGGTATTGTTATAAATATTTGTATTCCCACTCCTGTTAGGAATCTACTAATGTGTACTATATATAAGGGGTGAACCCCACCCCACCACGGCCACCAAAAAAAATAACACGCCAATTAATGAGAAACTCTCTCTCTTTAAATTCTCCTTATACCCTATTTCTCTTAACATGTTATAATTTGTAGTGTTGCCATCATACCGTGCTTAAATATATTGTGCAATGAGTTTACAAGAAAACATGCCTTGGTTCTTACATCATGCACATAAGTCATCCCTCTACTAAAAAAATGTCATAACAGAACATCAAGAATAAAATATTATTTATAAGACTATTAGGTTTCAAACATATGTCAAGCAAAATTTCAAGTGCCAAACTGGCAATACACATAACAAATGGGGGTTGAAAGCCAAATAACTCAAATCAACAATCAATCTCTGATGTTGATACGATAACAAATTAAAAAAATATAATTTTGCTATTCATTCTTATTTATATGGTCATTGGTGGATTATGTAAACCTCTGCTGCCAAAGTTACAATATGGATAACACTTGGGGGTTAAAGGTCAAAAAATAAAAAATAAAAAACCTTGCAATAACTTTGAGTGAGTTAAAGATTTTAATGGTCAACAAATCTCCCTAAAGATACGAATTACATAAGTGTGAACAACTTAGAAAATTTTGATTTCTTAGCTCATTATTTTTTGTTTGGTATGGGTTTTTTGGTTTGGTCTTATCTCATTATCATTCTCATTCTCATTCATACCATCATTGGTTGATTACAATGGAGGAAATACATAGATATTTATATGTGACCTTGTGCTTGGCCACCAAGTATCCTATAACTATAGAGTCTAAACCCTCTGAACTACTCCTAATTAGATATCCACTAAAATATTATTGAAACATTTTGACTTTGCTCGACATGTAGTTATCATATTGACTTTAGTCATGGTTTTGTTTTCCTTTCATTTTTGTTACCATTTGGACTTTTATCGAAACAAAAAGGGTACTGAAAGTCAAAATGGTGACTAGTCACAAGAAAACAATATAGCACCTAAAATCATATAATAATAACTAAATGGTGGGTAAAGTCAACATGCCCTGATATTATTTATTCTAACACTAAAGCACTAAACTAAAAACAAATGACAATTAAAACTTAAACTCTCATTTCGAATCCTTTCCTCACAGACACGTATTCTTTGTATGCACCCTTCTCCCCTCCTTTGAAAACTTATCCTCGATCTTCCAAGGAAATTAGAAAAGCCCATGCCAAATGACTAAAAATTTAAAGGGGACTCTTGGCTTCAATTTGTTCTCCAATTGAATTTAGAGACAAAATTCAGGGCCTTGCAATAAGTAGGACGATAAATGAATTCCTAGAATGCGGTCAAATTGTTTTCACCCATTAAAGTCAATTAAAGGAACTTCCTCTTTTAATTGGGTGAATATTTGAAATAGCCAAGCCAAATACCCCTTCATAACGCATATTGAAGGCTTAACATACCCCTTACTAGATATGGCAACGGATCATGTCGAGTCGTGTTCGTGATGGGGGTTTTTGTGTTCGGGTCTTTTCTGGTTCGCGCCAGCTAGACCATCACCAAAGGTGGAGAAGAAATTGAGGTTTTACAGAAGCAGTAAATTTATTTGTTTTGATTTTTTTGTCAAAAATATCGAATATAAATGTTGTTTGATAGATCTTGGCAGTAGATTGTAAAATATATAAATTTTGTGAATTTTGAATACGTAGATTTAAAGTTATGAACTTTTAAAGAGTTTATGGGTTTTTTTGTGAAAAACAAAATAGTTAGCTGTCAAATATATTTTGGAGGTATATTGGTCATTTTAATGAGCTAAGTTAGCAAAATGGGACTTTTGACACCATTGACCCAGTCATAAATTAACATTAAGCTACATAAATAATTTGTAACACCAAACAATATTTCTTATTTACTCAAATTAATGTATCTTAATGGGTATTATCATGTTAGCAATGACATGATCCAAAACCATTAAGGATCCACCCATTAACCAATAATTTTGTGTTGATTCGTGTCATGTGTCATTTTGTCCGGTCTACCCTCAACCCTATTCAAGTCAGACACGAATTTCCATCGCCAAGACCAAGTCAAGACCTAGCGATGTCGCCTTCACTGGTCCAGCATTTTTGCCCCGCGCGTAGCACCTATCCATTTAACACTTCTGACCTATAACAACTTGGGTGGTGCTAAAGGCACCCTAAAATTTTCTCCCTAACACCACACAATGCATAAAAATCATTGTACATCGTGTTTAAAAAAACAATATTATGGTGTTAGGAAGAAATATTTGGGATGTCTTTAGCACCACCCTAAAACTTGAGCATAATCCTCAAATTCTCGAATTGCTCTCTCTCTCTCTCAAATTTGTTTATTCCATATCTCTTGTCTTCTTTACACCCTCACGACCTACTAGGTTTTCGTAGGCCGAAATGAAGTGCCCAGTTGAGGAGGTGGCCCAAAGAGAATGGTATTGGTCGTGCCCTTGCAATGGGGTCTGTCCATAGTCGAACAAAAGAATGAAATAATAGAAGGGTGAGGGAAGAGCGTGGTAAGGGACAACCTTCTTGTTCGTAAGAATTCATTTTCTCATCGCTTTGGGTCTCTCATTTTCTATTTTTATTGGGATTAATATAATGGGATTTCAAAAGAGTAATGTCGTACGTTCCTCTCCCTGAAAAAAATAGGATTTGTTCGCTGGAGCTTAAAGCCTCTTGGCATGGTACTTTAGGAAGGGATGAATTCAGCGAAACAAATCCTCATATATGAAATTTATCATTTTGTTTTTAGCTTTCATCAAAATACGCAAGCATTTTTGAAACATTGATTAATGAACCTACTCAGTAATCTAATCAGTTTAGCTCTGAGTTACAACCATAACTCAACAACCTTTACCAAAAGTTCCCACGAACAAAAATAACTATTAACAACACTTTTATGTGAACTAGAATTCCCCCAATTGAATCAAGTGGATCATCTTGACTTTCTTTCCTCTCAAAATTTTTTCTCTCTGCTTCTTCGTTTTCCTTTTGTGTTCCTACATTCATTCATGCCTAATTCATCTCCTCTTATGAGAAGATCAAATAGGATTAGGGCTCTGCCGTCTGGTCATTTTGATAAGAACCATTTGAACCACCAACATTATTAACAATTGGAAGTATGAGTTTTATCCTCGGGTTAGTGGGGTAAATTTTATGTGACATGAGCAAGTCACAATATTTTGTTAGCACTAGATTCGCGTGTGAGGCGAGTTTAGTGGGAATATCATCGATAGCACTATAATGTGTAAATAGTTGTCTTTGTACAGCGGGGCTCTCTTTAGTACTATTCGCATGGAGAGCGGGTGCAGGAACAGGGAGTATATTTATGGTGAAATTACTCGTCCTAGTGACATATCAAGCGAGTGTGATATTATCCTTAGTATGGACTGATTAGCAATGTGGGTGGAACGATAGAGGGCTGTGATAGTAAGGTCGTCGTGTCTAATGTTTTAGGTCAGGATGTGTTATTTGATGAGGCCTCGCCTGAAAGAGGGTCGAGTTCACATCTATATTATATTATGATAGAGACTTCGGAGAGTGTGGTTGTCTTGAGATATTTGATCCCGGTGTGTATGGACTTTATTGATGTGAATGGGGGTATATTGGATTTACTGTTGAACAGAGAGATTTATCTCATTATTACATTTAGCGCTCAAAACTTGGTGATAGGGAGAGCGCATTATTATATCACTCCTTTAGAGATGTGTGAGTTGGGATTTAAATTCATATGTCTGGGGACAGGATTTTGAGAGTCCCGGTTAGGAGATTGAGGTTTATGGAATTTGATTACCATTATGCTGAGTGATAAAGTATTGGGGAAGTTCCTTGTTTGAATGTTGTTGCGTGATGAGATATGCATGGAATTTGATGAATGTCGTGAGTAGAGAGGCGTTGATGGATGCTAGGGCATCAGTTTCGAATGTTAATCAATGGATGTGTAGAGAAAACACTCTGAACTGAGAGCCGGAGCACCGTGAGAGAGCACTGAAATTTCTTCTTCTCCCCACGAGTTGAAGGGTGGAAAGATGTTAAGGAGAAATAAATTTCAATTTATGGGGTGATTCAGAATACCCATGAGTTAGAGCCACATCGAGAATGCGAGGCCAGTTTTAAGGAAAGTGTGCGTGAGGTTTCCAGTCTTGTGCAAATATGCACCGATAGGAGGACATAGGAATCAATGTGCGGAACATATGCTTGAGGGCAATTATAGATAAAGACTGAATGGTATGATGGATTCAATGTCATGTGAGAATGACGATAATCCAAATACATGTGTGCAATGAGAGTAACACACCAAGATGGGTTGAAAGGTTTTGGGAAGCCATTCAAAATATCTCTCTTAATAAAGAGGAGGCCGAAATGTTGTGGGAAAACAGAGCGGAGACTTACTAAGTCGAATGTTGAGAGTGGCTTGCGCATAAATAGGATGTTGATGACTATGGGGCAAAACGACCCAAGAAGTGTCCAGTTGTGAAAAGTGCACGGGCCGTGACTTTTGGCATACCGAGGGAAGAAGGGGATTATAAAGTACCACTTAATTGGAGTTATGATATGTGGGAATTGGTCTTGGGTGAGACGTAGTGATATTGTCTCGGGATGCACCACTCATAGGTGTAAAAAGGTTGGCTCGAGATGATTAAAGTGACGGAACGGGTAGGTAGACTGACAAAATTCATGAGGGGCTTACAACATTGTGACTATGTCTTAAAATTCCTCCGAGTGTATGTAATGGATTGACTGAGATGAAGAAATTGTTATTCTTTCTTTGAAAAGAAGGATTGCATCGGTGTAAGGTGCCTCATAATGTTGTTGGGAATCAGGAGGAGATCCTGTAATCCAACCTTTGATATGGATTATCATGAAGCGATGGAGATGAAGTTTTTTTTTGGGCATATTGTATCACCTATAGCCCGATGGTTAGACAAGAGGTGGGTTATTATGCTGGCTAATGCGAGCAATGCGTGTGGTGCCTTGTAGGATAATTGAGGGAAGAATTACCGTGGGTAGAGTTGTGTGTAATAACCTGTATCGGTTTATCAGGCACGAGGTACCTTTAAAGGTTTTGTGTGGAAAGATTTGTTGTTCACCCTCAAGTTGATTGGGGGTGAGGGGATAACTAGATTTTTGGATTGGTCGTGATTTGGAGTCCGTTGGATAATAGCGGAGTGAACCACAAACTATTTTGGGTGGCTTTTGAATGTCGTAAGAGTTACGTCACCGTGAACGAAAGTTCTATATATTGACATGAGTGGTCATAGGTTATCATGATTCCTCCCATGAAGGGAGTTCTGAGTTAGGGTAAATAAGGGGAGTTGGCATTTAAGGTTGTACAACTTTTTCTCAATATGGAGACGCTAGAGTTAGTATTGAGATCACATGACTGATAGAGCCTATCAGTATGTAGTGAATTGGGAAAACTTGTTGATAAACTTGGGCTAGAGTGATTAAGCCTTTTGATAGGTGGGTACTACTAGCTGGTGTATAGTGGAGTGACCCTTATGTTATTATGACTTGAATTTGGGTACTAGAGGATGTCGTGATGTTATTGATCCTAAGTTCTAGTGTCGGTCTTGCCCTAATTTCGAGGACAAAATTCCCTTGTAAGGGGTGAATTATGTATCACCCCGTATTTCTGTGTACTTTTATTTAATTAATTTGAGGAATTAATCAGGAAAAATACGTTTTAATTAAATTACGCGAGTGAAGTAATTTAATGTGATTAGATGATAATTGTGACCATTAAATATTAATCGAGAGATAGATAATGATTAATATTTCATTGTGATATACGACATAGAGTGTGATATGTGCGTATTTTATTTTATCGCACTGGGAGTCACGTGTAGACTATTCTGAGATGAGAAATGAGCAATATATTTTAAAAGACTCGGATGATAATTTAGAGGTCATGAATGATTCCTGATGGGTCAAAATAGTCAGATAGGGTACCCGTGGGTATAGTTTGCATTCCGGGTCAATTTTGAACCAAACTAACACCTATTAAGGGCGTTTCGGTCATTTTTTCAAAAAGAGGTGAAGGGACCTACGAAATTTAGAGTCATATATCTAATATTTAGATATTGGATTTAGTGTTCATACCACAAGAGGTTGGAGAGACCACTAGAGATAAGAGATAGAACCTATTTTCAAAGCTTAAAGAGGGATTTTGAAGATGGTGAAGAAATCTTGTATCCCAAGGCAATTGGAAAGGAAGATTGGAAAAGGAAACAATCAATCATCAATCAAGAACCACGAAATCAGATCAATCAATTAAAGGCAAGTGTTTATTGCAAATTAAATAGATGTTATAATACCTATTTGTAGTGTTTTCATGAATAGATTGATTTTATTGAAAAATCTTTGATGAAAAGTATCAATTGATTACATGTTTGGGTAAAATTACATGTAGTTAGTGTTTATATTTGTAGAGAATTTAAATCAGAAGAGTTTTGATTATTACTGCGGATTTAAATCTGGGTTTTGAATTGAATTTAATGGATGAACACAAAACTAGATTATGAAAGAGTTTTGAGGGTTTGTTTCATTCTTGATTGATTTCAGTGAAGTTTTAATGTGGTTGAAACATTAAAAATCATCCTAACTAGTGAGGAAATAGTTAGGAATAATCGAATGAGAATTAGGTGAATAATCTTGGGTTTTGAGAAAATCAGAAAGGGTAAAAAATCAAAGAAGACAAAGTTGCACATGTTCGATCGATCGATCGACCATAGCAGATTTTGGGTTCTTTTCTTAGATGAATTTTCTAGGACTTCCAATAATGGAAGGGGATATTGGGAGTGATATTATACCTATGTAGGGACTTGATAAAGACTATTAGGGTATAGTTAAAGTCCATTAAGGTCATTGGGTGTAGGACTTAGAGCATGGATCGGAAAGGATAACCGATGGAGAGATAGATCGGGAAATTTGGGAATTGATCTATGAAAAGAGAGAGTAAACATCAATTTAATGTGTATACCATGAGGTTAAAGATGGTAACAACTGAATTTATATAAGGAGCGGTAACTAGGACCCTTAGAGTTGGGTGAACACTCTTATATATACGATAGTGAGATTAATCGTAAAGTAAATAGTACGGCGACTATGCGAGAGATATATACAGCATACTAACATGTATTATCAGGTTGTGTGAATACCTGTTGATGCATAGTACTACTTAGGTTGTGTGAATACCTAAAGTATACTATGTATATTGGTAATCGAGGTATGATTCCGAGCCAAGAGATATAATTCACTATTGGTGATCGAGGTAAGATTCTGAGCCAATAAACCCTAAAATGTGATACGGGGAGGTGATTATATAGTATGTGTTTATAGTATATATTGTGTGCAAAATATATATACATAAAATGTGCTTAATTTTGTATTGGATTCGATGATTATTCGGACCAATACATGGAAGCTCGATTAGCGGTCGATGATTATCCGGACGAAATTAAAGATAAATGATATTGGGGTCGAGGAGTATCCAGAACAATATGCATATGCATAACATTTACTCTGTGATCGAGGGATATTCGGGACAATGTAAATGATAGGATGATTGGGGTCGATGATTATCCGCACCAATATCCTTATAGTATATATTGTGTGTGAAATATATACTTAATGATATTCTAGTTATATGCGAAATTGGACTTGTAGATGATATATAATTAGATATACATATAAATGATAAATTAAGTAGAGAGAAACTTAATTTCAATATTGAGAATAGATTGGTAATGTCTATAATAAATTAAGTAGTGAAACTTAATCATGGAAGTTGAATGGTAACTTTGAAATGCTTTATGAATTAAGTAATGAAACTTAATTATGGAAGTCGTATGATAAATTTGAAATGCTTTATGAATTAAGTAGTGAAACTTAATTATGGAAGTCGTATGATAAATCTGAAATGCTGTAGGGAGACTTGATTATAATGGTTAAACATAACATATATGAATGTTATATGAAAACTGAAGAAGGTGCGAGAATTGTTAATAATGAAGCGTGTTGTATGGGTGGTACGGGAGAGTAGAGTTGAAAAGATCAGTTATATACTTTAGTCGAGATAGCTTGGGTATGATAGCGAGGTGGGCTAAGTATAGAATGTTAGGTGTGAACATTAGATGAGAGGTGAGGAAACTCAAGGGAGTGTGCGTGAACCTAACATGTGTAATTAATAACCGATTTTAATTGCGATGAATTAGTTGTTAAATGTTTTCAAATGTTTTGAGTACTAACTCTTACTATAAAAATATTTTCAAAACCTTTTAGGTGTCCAGCCACAGGGACGCCATATTTGATGGTTTCATTCCAGGGGCTCGGAGTTATAGCACTGTGGATGTTGACAGAACTTTGAGCAACCGGTTCTTTCATTCAGATCTAGCATAGGATCTCACTCTTGTATATCATGTTTGGACATGTGGTCCATTGGTTTTTGCAGTTTGGACTTGGATTATTACTTGGTTTGGGTTATTTTTGCCGATGGTTTATTCGACATGACTTTGTTTCATTTATATATCATGTTGGAAAAAAAAAAAATATATATATATATATATATATATATATATATATATATATATCATGTTGGTTTGGACTCTAGTATATTGTGAATGTTGTTTAGTTTTCAAACTATTTATTTGTTCTGTTTAATTGGAAGATTAAATTGGCACCGGTTTAATTAACTATTAGGTGGTTAGTAATTAATTTAATTTTTCGACAGCGATGCTAAGAATGAACCATATGAGAAACCTGTTTTAATTTGATAAAGACCTGATCACTCGATATTTAATTAGGCGGGGTGTCACACAGAGAAGGATTGGCTAATATCCAAAGTATAATTGATAGATTTTTTTGTAATGAGATATGGCAGCAAATGTGTATGGAATGTGATGTGTTTGTGGATTTTCCTAGATTCTCTTATCATTCTCCAATTGTCTTAACTATTCACATGGTTAGAGACAAAGTTAATAAACCTTTTAAATTTTTTGATATGTGGATGAAGAACAGAGCATTCAGAGAGATCTTTAAGAAAGGTTGGAAGGTTGAAATTAATGGCAAAAGTCACTTGAAGACTGAAGTTATTGAAGATTGATTTTAATGCTTTGAACAAGAAATGGTTTTCTAATATCTCCTTCAAAGTTAATGCTAAAAAGGTGGAACTTAATGGGATTCAAATTTTGTTGGTTACCAATGCAGGTGATAGAGAACTAATTAGTAAAAGAAGACAATGCCTTTTTTATTATCTTGAGTTGAGGGATATGGAGTAAGAATTTTATTTGTAGAAATCTGGGGAACAATGGTTGGATTTGGGTGATAAAAATACTGCTTTTTTCCACAAGAAATTGAATAATAACATAAGCAGAAATAAAACTCTTTCAATAAAGGATGATACTGGGGTTTTGGTCAATGGTCATGGAAATATCCATAAGGAGGTTATGAGATTTTTCACTCAGTTGTTGGTATCAAACAAAAATAGAAATCATGTTGATAGAAATAAGCCTATGAAGATTAGGCAAAGATGGATAAATGATCAGCACAAAGAGTATTTGAAGATGGAAGTTACCTATGAATAAATTAAAGAAGCATTGGTGCTAAGAAAGCTCCTGGTCCAGATGGTTACAATGCATAATTTTTTTAAATGGGGGCAGAGCTTATCTAAAGCAATCTTATTTTTCTTCAAAACTGGAAAGATGTTGAGAGAATGGAATACTACTTTCATTAGCCTAATCCCTAAATGTAATGCTCCTAACTCTATGAAAGATTTTAGACCCATTTTTTGTTGCAATACTAGCTATAAGATCATATCTAAAGTGATTATGAAGAGACTTAAAAACATTATTCCAGAACTTGTTAATAACAGGCAATCAGCATTTGTGAAATGGAGGAATATAACTAACAATATTCTTTTGATGCAAGAAATTGTCAAGGGATAGCACTTGAATAAAGGGGAACCCAGATGTGCCATAAAAATAGAGTTGGTGAAAGCTTATGACTCTTTTAATTGGGATTTTATTAAAGGTATGCTAGAAGTTATGTGGAATCTGTTCAGACTACAAGCTACTTATTGATTGTTAATGGAGGGATTTATGGCATTTTTAAAGGAACTAATGGGCCGAGGCAAGGGGATCCTTTATCTCCTTATCTGTTCATCCTTATGATGGAATGATTCTCTTGGTTGCTTGATGCTGAAATTCACAGAGGATATTTTCAATATCACCCTAAATGTGAGCAACTAAATCTTTCATACATTATGTTTGTTGATGACCTTTTCATTGTAGCTAGGGCTGAAGAGAATTCTTTAATGTCATTGAAATATTTTAAGGGACTTTAAACATGGGGCCTAGTTATGCTAAATGTGAGGTCTTTTTTGTTGCAGTTAATGATGAGTTGAAGATGAGACTCTGTAATGTGATGGGTATAAAGAATGGGACTCTGCCAGTCAAGTATTTGGGTGCCCATTGATTTCAACAAGGTTTAAGAATCATGATTGTAAAGTGTTAGTGGAAAAACTATTAAATAGAATTACAAATTGTACAAATAGATGGCTATTATATGCTGGAAGAATCTGATTGATCATCTCTGTAATAAGAAGTATATATATTGGATTAGCTTGTTAATTATTCCTAAAGGGGTTGTCAAGGAGATTATGTGACACCCCGCCTAATTAAATATCGAATGATCAGGCCTTTATTAAATTAAAACAGGTTTCTCATATGGTTCATTCTTAGCATCACTGTCGAAAAATCAAATTAATTACTAACAACCTAATAGTTAATTAAACCGGTGTCAAGTTTTATCTTCCAATTTAAACAGAACAAATAAATAGTTCGAAAACTAAACAACATTCACAATATACTAGAGTCCAAACCAACATGATATATTAATGAAACAATTTCATGACGGATAATACCATCGGCAAAAACAACCAAAACTAAGTAATAAACCAAGTCTAAACTACAAGGTAAAACTGAAACCATAATACCGACAACGGACCACATGTCCAAGCATGATATACAAGAGTGAGATCCTATGCTAGATCTGAATGAAAGAATCGGCTACTCAAAATCCTGTCAGCATCCACAGTGCTACAGCTCCTAGTCCCTGGAATAAAGCCATCAAGCATGGCGTCCCTGTGGCTGGACACCTAAAAAGTTTGAAAATATTTTTTTATAGCAAGATTTAGTACTCAAAACATTTGAAAACATTTAACAACTAATTTATCGCAATTAAAATCGGTTATTGATTACACATGTTAGGTTCACGCACACTCTCTTGGGTTTTCTCACCTCTCATCTAATGTGCACATCTAACGTTCTATACTTAGCCCACCTAGCTATCATACCCAAGCGATCTCTACTAAAGTATATAACCGATTTATCAAGTCTACTCTCCCGTACCGCCCATACAGCTCGCTTCATTATTAACATTTCTCGCATGTTCTTCAGTTTTAATATAACATTCATATAGGTTATGTTTAATCATCATAATCAAGTCTCACTACTTAATTCATATAGCATTTCACATATAATCATCATTCAACTTCCATAATTAAGTTTCACTACTTAATTTATTATAGATATTCCCAATATATTCTAAATCTAGAAATTAAGTTTCTCTTTACTTAATTCATCATTTAGATGTATATATATATATATATATATATATCATCTACAAGTCTACCCTCGCACATAAGAAGAATATAATGAAGTATATATTTCACACACAATATACTATGAGGATATTGGTCCGGATAATCATCGACCCCAATCATTATATCTTTTGCATTGGTCCGGATATCCCTCGACCCCAAGATAAATGGTATGCATATGTATGTTGGTCCGGATACTCCTCGGCCCCAATATCATTTACCTTTGATTTGGCCCGGATAATCATCGACCCCAAATCAAGCTTCCATGTATTGATCCAGATAATCATCGACCCCAATACAGAATTAAGCACACTTTATGTATATATATATTTTGCACACAATATATACTATAAACACATACTATATAATCACCTCCCTGTATCACATTTTAGGGGTTATTGGCTTGGAATTCTATCTCGATCACCAATAGTGATTTATATCTCTTGGCTCGAAATCATACCTCGATCACCAATATATATAGTATACTTTAGGTATTCACACAACCTAAGTAGTACTATGCACCAATAGGTATTCATATAACCCGATAATACATGTTAGTACGTTGTATATATCTCTCGCATATTCGCCTTACTATTTACTTTACGATTTATCTCACTATCGTATATATAAAAGTGTTCACACAACTCTAGGGTCCTAGTCACCCCCTTGTTATATAAATTTAGTAGTTACGATCTTTAACTTACTAATATACATGTGGAATTGATGTTTACTCTATCTCCGTAGATCAATTCCCAAATTTCCCAATCTATATCTCCATCGGTTATCCCTTCTGGTCCATGCTCTAAGTCCTACACCCAATGACCTTAATGGACCTTAACTATACCCTACTGGTCTTCATCAAGTCCCTACATAGGTATAATACCACTCCTAAGATCCCCTTCCATCATTAGAAATCCTAGAAAATTCATCCAAGAAAAGAACCCAAAATCTGCCAGGGTCGATCGATCGAAGGGTTGGGTCGATAGATCGACTCCGTCGATAGATCGACTCCGTCGATAGATCGATCAAACAGGTGCAGCTTCGCCTTCTTCGATTTCTCACCTTTTCCAATTTTCTCAAATCCCAAGATTTTTCACCAAATTCACATCCGATTATTCCTAACTATTTCTACACTAGGATGATTTTTAATGTTTCAACCACATTAAAACTTCACTGAAATCAATCAAGAATGAAACAAACCCTCAAAACTCTTTCATAAACTAGTTTTGTGTTCATCCATTAAATTCAATTCAAAACCCAGATTTAAATCCGCAGTAATAATCAAAACTCTTCTGATTTAAATTCTCTACAAATATAAACACTAACTACATGTAATTTTACCCAAACATTTAATCAATTGATACTTTTCATCAAATATTTTTCAATAAAATCAATCTATTCATGAAAACCCTACAAATAGGTATTATAACATCTATTTAATTTGCAATAAACACTTGCCTTTAATTGATTGATCTGATTTCATGGTTCTTGATTAATGATTGATTGTTTCCTTTTCCAATCTTCCTTTCCAATTGCCTTGGGATACAAGATTTCTTCACCATCTTCAAAATCCCTCTTTAAGCTTTGAAAATAGGTTTTCTCTCTTCTCTCTAGTGGTCACTCCAACCTCTTGTGGTATGAACACTAAATCCAATATCTAAATATCAGATATATGACTCTAAATTTCGTAGGTCCCTTCACCTCTTTTTGAAAAAATGACCGAAACGCCCTTAATAGGTGTTAGTTTGGTGCAAAATTGACCCGGAATCCAAACTATACCCTCGGGTACCCTATCTGGTTATTTTGACCCATCAAGAATCATTCATGACCTCTAAATTATCATCCGAGTCTTTTAAAATATATTGCTCGTTTCTCATCTCAGAATAGTTTACACATGACTCCCAGTGCGATAAAATAAAATACGCACATATCACTCGCTATGCCGTATAACCACAATTATCAATTATTTACTATTCACACTTAGTAAATATTATAATGCAATATTAATCAGTATTTATCTCTCGATTAATATTTAATAGTCGCAATTATCATCTAATCGCATTTAATTACTTCACTCGCGTGATTTAATTAAAACGTATTTTTTCTAATTAATTCTTCAAATTAATTAAATAAAAATACGGGGTATTACATATTGATCAAATCCTATGCAGATTCATTTGGTTTATTACAGAATTGAAGAAAATGGGGGCTCAAGTGGCTTGAAGTGACATATGTTTTCCTTATGATGAGGGTGGTTTGGGAGTTAAAAGTCTTTATGAATGGAACAAATCATGCATGTTCAAGCATATGTGGGACATTGCCAGGAAAAAAAGACTCTTTATGGGTGAAATGGGTTCAGTCGAGTGTGTTAAAGAATGGATCAAATTGGACAGCAAAATTGAATATGAATAGTTGTTGGACATGGAGGAAACTATGGAAGTTAATAAATGAGATAAAGAATCTTATTAAATACAATATTGGTAATGGGAATAATACTTTGTTTTGGGTTGATAACTGGTATGAGAAAGGCTCTTTGGTGGATTATTACGGGAGAAGAATCATGTATGATGCCAATAGTATTGAGAATGCTAAAGTTGCTGAGTTCATTAATAATGGAGAGTGGAGTATGCCTAAACCTATATCTCTTGATTTGGCAAAGATAAGTATTACTAATGTCAAACCTCATGTTGAGATTGATGATTTGATTAGTTGGTGTCTGCTAAAGATGGGAAATTTAACTGCAGGGATACTTATATCATGATAAGGAAGAGGAAAGATAAAAGTTAGATGGGCTAAAGCTGTTTGGTTTCCTAAAAGAGTCCCTAGGCAGGCTTTTTTACTTTGGATGACTTGTCTTAATAGATTAAGAACCAGATATAATTTTTGATGGAATGGGATATAATTGATAATAATCAGTGTGTTCTATGTGATAATGCTGCGAAAAATAGGGATCATTTACGCTTTGAATGTGGGATTTCTAAGCAGATATGGAGTCAATGCCTTAGAAACAATGGTTATATCAGAGATAGCATGAGTTTTCATAGAGAAGTTGAGGAAGTTTCTTCAAATAGCAAGAATTTTCAAAGTTATATGGATAAGCTAGTGTTTTCTACTGTTGTTTATGTTATATGGAAAACTAGAAATGAGGAGATCTTAAAGAATGGTGTGATATGCAGAGATTTGATTATGAAGAAAATATTCAAAATGTCACATGCAGCTGGAAAGATGTTACTAGAAATCAAAAAAAATTGGGAGATTTGTAAAAAATGGGGGATTGATGAGCAAATTCTCCAAAGTAATGGAGCAACTACCTCCTCTGAAGATATCTCTGGTGATGGCTAATTCGATACACCTCTGATCTAATGATTGGACTGGCTTTAAGACTCGATTATTTCTTGATCAGTCTTAAAATCGTCCAATCTTAGATTAAAGGCATATGTTGGTTGAGTTGGGTTTTTTCCCGGCCTTTGTTGTTACTTGCTTCCTTTGATAACCTCTTATCTAAATATTGGACTGGATTTAAGACGAGTGGGTATTTGAGAGTTTTAATTCTCATATTTATTTTCGTCTTAAACCCAGTTCAATCTGAGATAAAAAAAAAAAAAGGTGTTATGTTGTGGTTATCCTTCTTCTTAGGGTACTTTGTAAATGGTGTTTTTGGATAGAGTTATGGTTTCTTTGGAGGTTTGATGTTGGTTTGTCTCTGCTGCATTGTTGGCCTTTTATACATGGATGGAAGAAGATTGAGTTAATATTGTGGTTTGAGTTTGGTTCTGATTTGATCTTCGATATTGGAAGGTTTAATGGAGTTGTTGTAGGTTGCATTGGGAGTGATTTTCCCCTTTGTCAGCTGCATGTATGTTTATTGGGGGTATCTGATGGTAGTTGACGCTTGGATTTAGGAGAATTAATGTTGTTTTGTGATTGGCTTTCAGTTAGGTGTCTGGTTGTATTGGCTCGTTGTATTTTCTTT
The DNA here is from genome assembly GCA_949130495.1 of Sambucus nigra. NCBI lineage: Eukaryota > Viridiplantae > Streptophyta > Magnoliopsida > Dipsacales > Adoxaceae > Sambucus > Sambucus nigra. The sequence continues at coordinate 429,370,944 of OX422211.1, read as the reverse complement.
TCTTTGTTTGCGCTAGCTTTTGTTTTGGTTGTTTGGGTAGTTTGTTTGGTTCGGGCCTGTGTGCCTTTGTTTGTTTGGACCTGTGCGCCTTGGGTGAGTTGTGTTTTGGTCTGATTTGTTTCATCTTTTTTGGCTTTGCCCTTTTGGTTTAATATATTACATTTTACCAAAAAAGAAACACTTTTATGTGAACTATGGAATAGTTCACAACTTATAAAATTAGGACATGTTTTATATAAAAGTTGGGAAATGACTTTGGCGATTTGCTCCGCAAATGACATTTGGTGTTGTTTGATTGCACTTATGTATGTGTGTGCTTGTGTCTGTGCAGATTGAAACCCTAAAATTGGTTCCATGAAGAACTTTTCAGAAAATAAACTTTTGATAACCATTTCATTACCAGATCTGCAAACAGCAACCTTAATTTCATCGAAATTAGAAGGGCTCAGCTTTGAGAACGATATATTGAGGGAACACCATCTTAAGCCATCAACAACTGGCATGGCAATTTTCTCTTTGCCTCTGAGCAAAATAAAAAAAAATTCTGGCAAAATATGGAAAAACTTGACACAGTGAGAATATTTTCACTCCAATTTTAAGTTATCAAGCAGTCAAGAAGATGCAATGGGCAGGCAGATACCCATTTGCCATGGCAAATTAGGACTGTCAATTTAAGTGGCAAGCCGAGCATATAGGCAGGTTCAAGTAAGTTCGGGTCACCCATCGTTGCAAGTGTATCTATCAGGTCAACTGTCAACGACCCAAACTCGTCAGGTTCAACTCGAACCCATTTAATCTTGTTTTATTTCACAGTTATAAAATTCTTAACTAGTCAAAATTAGTTCATTTATTCTTGGTAAAAAAAACAATAACAATGAGGAATTAAATTATCAGAGGAATCTTATTACAAATGCATTGATGAATATAGTATATAAATAATTAATAATATTCATAAATAAAATAACTTTGGCACTAGGGGAAAGGCGACAACCTGTCCTTTTTTTCCTCTCTCCTTTCACTAGCCTAATAAAAATCATCCTTTTCGAAGAAGGATAATAAATAAACTAATGAGGGTGGGTTTTGTCCCACAATTAATCCAATTGTAATCTTCGAGCCACAAGCTCAAAATGCATACCTATATATAGCATCAGCGACTCCATCTTCATCATTGCTGACACCAATCACGTCAGCTACGGCTTTTGCCTTCTCTGATCCGTTGCTGAGAGCTATGCCTAAAGAAGCCAATTCAAGCATCTCCACATCATTTTCCCCATCGCCTATAGCCATTACCTGATAATCATTCAAGAATAAGGTCAACACAGGCCTTATTTCCAACAATGAAGAAATGAAATTTCAGTTACAATCATTCGGATTCAACAAAGCATAATTCTTGGAATAGATGTTGAAGGGTTGGGTGTGCCACAGGTAGAGATATAATCAAAACTCAGCATATGAAGGATTCTATAAATCAATCACAAGTACGAAACATGTCCCATTTCATAGGAGTATGGGACAGAAAGTAAATAGAAAAACAAAGACATACACACACACATACAAATATATATATATATATATATATATATACACACACACACACATTGAGACTCAACTCATTTTGTTTCTCTCTCTAAAATGCTCCCTCTTTCTCTCCTTAGTGTATATAAATCTATGAAGCACCGACACTCTCCCGGAAGCCACAAGTCGGCTTTGACACGAGTCCGACACGCGACACGCTCGAACACGTCGCCGACACGCTGGGACACGTAAAAAGGACATTTTTTTTTCACTTTTTTTACTTTTTATTTTTAATTTTTTTTTCTTATGTGATTATGATTCTGCCTTATTTATGATTTTTAATGTTAAAGTGTGTTTGAATTTTGTTTTATATGGTCAATTTCTTAATTTCATGTTAAGAATGCTCTAATAATGTATTTTATGAAAAAAATATGTTTTATTTCATATATATATATATATATATATTAACATATATTATATATTATACGTATCCTAGCGTGTCGTATCCTAGTTTTTGAAAAAATCACGTGTCGCGTGTCGTGTCGAAACACGTATTACGTGTCGAGTCCGTGCTTCATAGATATAAATACTCACATACATAGGTATTAAGCCAAAATCCACCTCAATTTCAATCTCTAAATCTCCTTCTCTATCTATATATAGATATATTATTTTTATATACCATTTTATCAATAAAGAATGTGTAACATACTGCTGACAAATCGGCATGTTGTATACAACTTCAAAAAATGCCAAAAAGAAGAAACCCCCGGAAATCTGAAGTGAAAAAAGGAGCCACCGACAACAAGAAGCTTCACCAAAAAAGTAAGACCAAACTACATACATCTCCTTCCTCAAAGCCGAAGTTTCATTTTTTATAAGAAACATGTATCATTGTTATAACAGAACAAAGGGGGATTACACATCCACCAAACACACAGATCCCTGCTATAGATCCAACTCAAGATAACACATTAACAGATATTCTCTACAAAAAAGTAAGATAAAATAAAACATTAACCATAACATCACACAACAGGAATCTGTAAACAGAGTGCCAAACCAAAAAAAAAGAAAATAAGCCTCTTTCACAACAACCTTCTCAATCTCAAATCATATCCTGTTCATTTCTCTCTCCAAAAACTCCACAATATGATAGGGTTGTGGCCCCATAACCTTCCACCTTCCTCTTGAATCAATTTCCATCACCCACGACGTAGAAATAGAGTACAAGTAGTGTGTCAATGCAACCTCGTCTCCTTGCAATGAAGCACCAAATGATCGTGTTCACCTTGTGTGCCTTGTAAAAATAGCATCCATTAACAGTGATTTTTACTTTCTATGCAGATTGCCGGAGATCAAAATAGCACTCTTAGACGCAGTCCATACAAACGCTACTTTCCCCAATTTCACCACTTGAGAGAGAGGAGTTTCTAAAGAATAATTATGGGAAGGATCAAATTCTAAGCTGTGTTGTGGGCGTCAACATCCAGATATTTCAAAGGATTAGCATTTGATTCAATTAACAAATGGGCTGATTACGTGCTGTCATTTTGTTGTCTGGTCGATCTATGGCAATATCAATCCTTCAGATTTCTCCATGAAAGGAGTAAGGTGGCCAGGTAAGGAAAGGCCGATAGGGAGTCGGATTTATGCATGGTACCGGCTGATTTTGATTCGAGTTAAAAAGTTTCTATAGTGTACATTTTTTTCTTTAGTCTGTACTTCCTTTCGGAGGATGTCCTTCTCTCTATCTAGTTTTTGTGGACTCGTGGCTCAATTTTTTTTTTTTGTAGAGTTCTTTTTGTAATGAATAAAATCTTATGCTTCCGATATTTATAATAAATAAATAAAAACTCCATTGACTTTACCCTTAATTCTGAAACTGCCTCCTAGCGGGTTCCACACCAAATGCTTGCAAATCGAGACAAGCTTTGATTACCCCAGGGAGATCTTAGCATTTGGAACTATCCTAAGACAAGCAAAAGGCTAGATCTCAATCTCTGTTTTTAATTTGGAGTTCGGGCCCCGATTTGCAGTTAGCAGTAAAATAGACCGAAAAGGATGCTGGAAAACTGTCATAATACTCAACCAAACGGTGCCATTTCATTTAATGAGGAGTTATTTTAACGATGCCGTTTAGATATTAGTTAAATCATTAGCAGCTATCATAACGCTGTCACTTTAGCCTAAGTTAGAAAATCAGTTGCTTAGTTACAGTTAGATTTAGATCTGTTACGAGTTGTAAAGATCTAGAGATTCAATCCCAGCCTTAGAATTGTAACCGCATTGTAGCTGAGCTTATATAACAGCTCACCATTGTAACAGAAGTCATGAAATCAATTCCAAGTTTGTTCTTAATCAATATCTCGTTTATTCAGTTCTCCCCCAATTTCGTTGCCCTAATTTGATTAGGTTGTAATAGAAACATTCAACTTGTGCGGACTTAACACTTGAGCTGAGTCCCAATATCTCTGCAAGGTTCATGGCAAAGATATGGCAATCTCCCTTGTGAGTACTAGGAGTGCCTCCCTCTACTTGGGCCGCAATCTTTGGATGTTGGGATGAGGGTTTTTTTTCGGGGAAGGGGGGCATTAAAAAAATATAATTGTTGGAAAAATAAATGCGTATCGTAAAAAGTAAGACCATAGAAGCTTTTACTAAGGAGTGGTCATGAAAGTACTATTACAAAAAAAATGAGAAATATACACATGAACTTCTTTAGAGGTCCTTGCCCACGCTATGGTTCAAGATATGGGAGCGGCCTCTCCATATTTGGAGGTAAGGCTAGCCGACATCTGCCTCTCCCAGATCCTACAGTTAAGCGGGAGCCTTGTACACTGGGTACGACCCTTTTTATACACATGTACTTCTTTGGACATTGGGATGAGGTTTTTTTCCCAGGGAAGGGGGGCATTAAAGAAATATAATTCTTAGAAAAATAAATACGTACCATAAAATGTAAGACAATAGAAGCTTTTACTGAGTGGTTGTGAAAAAACTCAAAAATGAAGTACGTACTATTACCCCAAAAAAAAACTATGATATATATACACACGTACTATTACATATCTATAGACTCCAACGATACAATATTTCTTACAAGTTTTTATAATTACAAAATATATGTGATTGCTTGATGGTGGGAAATGGTCTGATGTAAATAAATGGTATGGGTTCTGAATTCTAATTTTGTTTGCTTGTACTAATCATTAAGTCCCTTCCCTAATTTTGCTCTATGTAGGTGAGAATGAGTGCAAACACATATATACTTACTTTTGTCCTTAGTTGTCTTTTTACCTTTTATTAGTGATGACATGGGATTGGTAGGGCACACATTCCTAGGCTATATATATTTGTAATATGTTATCTACCAACCCCCAAACCAATGATGTCAAAGATCCCAAATTGGGTAAGAAGTTTAATAGTGAGTCCTTTGCGTCCTGTCCTCCTTGAACCAAGTACCTAGGACTGAGTAACCCTTTACTTAAGTGAACTACCAATTCATCCCCACTTATTTTTGAGGGAAGGAAGATCTCATTCACTCAAAATTCTAACGTTTTCAAGGGAGTTAAAGTACTCACCCTGCTGCTCGAGAGGTCACTCGAGATTACCCATATGTCACCAATTAGGGTTTTATTGGGACAAATTTGACACATGAACGAGCAAATGAGAAATTGTTTATTGATAAAAGTTTCAAATGAATTACAACTGGTTACAGATGCCTATATATAGGTCAGAGAATTTACAATTGGAAAGATTCTTAGACAGCTCATCTAACACATTAACAACCAACTTTAACTAAAAAATAACTATTCAGTTACAGCCTCGACTTCAAATGGCATCAGTTGTTCTAATTTCCCACATGCCACTAGCCAACTGTGACAATTACACTCCCCTCCACAAGGATCCTTCTTCTCAAGGCTCAAAGCAGAGAAAACGCTCGTGAATGGAATCCCAATCTTCCCGCGTGGCATCCTCTGGAATAGTGTTTGACCACTGGATCAGTACTTGAACAATTGGCATGTTTCCCTCTTGACTAAGCATTTATCCTTGATTGCTAATGGTTCCACCTGTAATTGACCATCTGATCTGTCAATGGAAACTGTGGAATTGGAATTGCATTGTGACTCAATTTCTTCCGGAGTTGTGAAACATAAAATACGGGTTGGATTCTATTCCCAGGTGGCAATTGTAACTTGTAAGCAAATGAGTCAATTCTTTCTATCACTGGACAGGCTACAGAAATTTAGCAGTACGGTTGTAGTCGTAGGTACACCATATCACCCACGGAAAATTTTCTTTCAGACCTATGCTTATCAGCATACTGTTTTGTCCTCTGTTGTGCTTGAAGCAGATTCTCCCTTGGGAGTTGAGTTATCAACAATTTCTCCTTCATGGGTTCTTCCACTGCCACTACGGTTGTGTCAATTGTTGTAGGAATGGGCCATTGAGAGGGTGGAAACCCATACAAGGCTTGAAATAGGGTGCTTTGGAGGCTTGAATGGAAAGTGGTGGTGTCCCACCACTCTGCCAAACTGAGCCACTTATGCCACCTAGTTGGTCTCTGGCTGGTCATGCAGCTCAGATAGGTTTCTAAACATTGATTGACCGTCTCTGTTTGCCCATCAGGGTGGTAAGCAACACTCATATGTAGGTTGGTGCTTGAGAGTTTGAATAATTCTGACCAGAAGTTGCTAGTGCAGACCTTGTCTCTATCAGAAACAATACACTCAGTTACTCCATGTAGTTTATAGACATGGTCTAGGAACAATTTGACAATTTTACTAGCTGAGTAGGGGTGTTTGAGGCCTATAAAATGGTTGTACTTTGAAAATCTATCAATAACCACCATAATGACATCCTGGTGCTCAGATTTTGGAAGGCCCTCAATGAAGTTCACTGAGATGTGTGTCCAAGGTTGGTAGGGTATGGATAGTGGTTGAAGAAGGCCAGGGGTGAATGTGTTCCAGTTTGTGTGTTTGGCAGATATCCCAATTGGTAACAAAGGTTTTTATGTGGGATTTCATTGCTGGCCAGAAAAAATATTGGTGTGCCCTTTTATAGGTTGCTTCCATCCCTGAATGCCCTCCAATTGATGATTGGTGAACTGCATTTATGACTTTGTCTCTGAGTAACTCAGCAGTGCCAATGTAAAGCCTGCTATCCTTTCTTATCACTCCTTGCTGTTGAGAGAATTCTGAAGAGCATGTAAGGTCTATTAGCAATTTAGAGATCAAGGTGTCAGCAAATTCATCCCCTTTGTAACTTCTTTCAATTTTCTCCATCCAAGTGAGTTGTACGGCTGAAATACCATGCAAGACGAACAATTCTGAGTCTCTCCTTGAGAGTGCATCTGCTGCAGAATTGTCTGATCCTTTTTCGTATTTGATTTCAAAATCTAGACCCAACATTTTAGTCAACCATTTCTGCTGGAGAAAGGTGGTGATCCTTTGTTCCTTAAAAAACCCCAAGCTTTGGTGGTCAGTGAGGATAATAAAATGGTTTTCCATTAGATAGTCACTCCACTTTATTACTGCCATGATAGCAGCCATCATTTCCTTCTCATATATAGATAAGCCCAAGTTCCTTGCCCCAGTGCTTTGCTAAGGAAGACAACAGGTCTTCCATTTTGGCTCAATATGGCTCCCACTCCTCTTAAACAGGCATCAGTCTCTACTGTGAATGGATGATCAAAATTGGGAAATGCCAGCACAGGAGCCGTTGCCATTGCTGTCTTCAAATCAGAAAATGGTATGGCAGTGTCTTGGTCCCATTAGAACTGGTTTTTTTAGTAAATCAATAAGGGGTCTTGCAATATTTCCATAAACTTTGATGAATCTTCTATAGAAGCTAGTGAGGCCTAAAAAAGCTCTCACGACTTTGACAGAAGTGGGGGTGTGCTAGTGCAGCATATCTTCAATCTTCTTAGGATCTATTGCCACCCCCTTTGCTGAAATCATATGCCACAGGTATTCACAATGTTTAAAAAGGCGCGAGGTGAGGCGTATTGAAGCGTAAGCCTCACCAAAAAAAAAGAGCAAAACAATATTAAAAAAGGGGCATATACCAAATAGTCCCTCTAACATTTTTTAATACACATTTAGTCCAAGCCTTCAAAAAGCCCTTTACCATGCCGCTGGCGCAGACCTTTACAAGTAAGAGAATAAGGGACTTTTGGTACAAAATAAAAGGCTTGGACTAAATGTGTACTAAAAAATGTTTGAGGGACTTTCTGGAATTTGATCCATTAAAAAAATACTAATAAAACCATAAAAAAATAAAGTAACAAAGAAATATAAGATAAAACTGCAAAAAAAGAGAAAAATCTTTGAGGACTTTCTCACATAGTTAACATTTTTTTGTTCCCCCGAGATGACTTTTTTACATATTATTAATTTTATAATATGACAATAAATTAATCAATGCAAAATCAAATTGACCAAATCATTTTTTTGAGTTTAATTCACATTGGTTATTTTATAATATGACAATAAATTAATCAATGCAAAATCAAAAATTATATTTGTACTGTACAGAATCGTCAGTACAGACTGACGTGTCATTTCTGTATTGGTCCGTACTTTGAGTGGGCGCAGACACGGACCAATACAGACACGACACGCCAGTCTGTACAGACGATTCTGTACGAATCCTCTGTACGTATAGAATCACTCATGCAAAATCAAATTGACAAAATCAGTTTTTTAAGTTTCATTCACATATTGGTCATTTTTTTAAAATTTCTTTCAATTTACAATAGTAAATAGTATAAGTTAAGTGCAATTTTAACACAAAAAAAGAAAAAAAGAATAAGAGTTAGTAAATTAAAACAACAAATTTTTTGAGTCAAGTGCAATTTTAGAAAAATGAAGAACTTTAACCTTTAAAAAAACAGACTTCGTGGTGGAAGAAGAAAAAGAGTTTTTTTTTTCCCCGCGCCTCAGCAAAAAGGCGTGAGGCGAAGCGTGAGGCGCATCGAGGCGTAAGCCTCAAATTCAACCCCGAGGGTGCGGCATTTTTTGCCCTCCCCTCAACCGCCTTTTTAAACATTGGGTATTCAATATTGTCTTATCCAAAAGAGCACTTGGACATTTTGGAATATTGATGATGGTTCCTCGGGACTTGCAACACTTGTCGTAAATGTGCTGCATGAGCTTCAATAGTCGGGCACACTAATAAATATGTCATCAAAAAATACAAGGGAAAAATTTCCCTGGAAAATCTTTGAAAACGTCATTCATGAGGCTTTGAAATGTGGATGGGGCATTTGTAAGCTCAAAAGGCATGACCCTAAATTCAAAATGGCAACGGTGTGTCCTGAATGTTCTTCTATGCACATCCTCATCACATATTCTAATTTGGTGATAGCCAGCCCTTAAGCCTAGCTTAAAAAAACATGGACCACCAAATAATTTATTTAGCAACTTCTCAGCTCCTCTATGGTTGGGATGGGGAACTTATCTTTTATAGTATCTTCATTTAGCTTTCTATAATCAACACAAAATATCCATGCTCCATCCTTTCTTCTTAACTAGTAGTATAGGTGATGCAAAGGGACTATGACTTGGTCGAATGATACCGGTTTTTAGCAGTTCTTGGACTAGTTTCTCTACTTCGGTCTTTTGGAAATGAGTTACTCTATATGGTCTTTGGTCTGTTGGAATTGTACCAGGTTTTAGTGGAATGTGGTGGCCTTGTGATCTGGGTGGTGGTAAACCCTTAAGTTCAGCAAACACATCACTATACTCGTGTAAAAGAGGTGAGATTAGTGGATGAATAAAGGTTGCCTCACTCTTTTCGTCAGTACTGATTGCAAAGAATTGGCCTATGAACCCTTGGAAAGTCTTCTTGAGTAACATCTTGAATGCATTGACGTTGATAGCATGCAGTCTAGTTTCTTCAGGAGTTCCTCTCAACACCACTTTCTTTCCACCCTTCTTAAAAGATAATTAGAGATTCTTGAATTCAAATAGTACAGGATCAAATTGCATGAGCCAATCAACTTCCAGCACAATATCGCATCATCCAAAAGGAACAACCCTCAAATCTGCCACATATCCATGACCTTGCATAACCCACGTAAATTTTGGGCATCGTGTGTTACTGACCAGTTTTCCTCCATTAGCTATAGTTACAACCAGATTGTTTGTGCCTTCCATTTGACAACCACTCTGTTGTGTTTGTGTCCGGGTGGATAAAACTGAGAGTGCTGCCATTATCAATGAGCACTATTAGTGGCTTCTTCTTAATGAATCATTTTATTCTAATAATGTTAGGTGCCACATTTCCAGTTAAGACATGAACTGAAATCTCTATATCTCCTTGGTACAGAACTTCAATCACCTCCCCTTCTTCTTCCACTGTTAGTATTGGAATGTCCTCTTCTGCCTCGATGAACAATTGTTTACTCTTACATACATGGTCTGGTTTTTCATCACAATAATAACACAACCCTTTGTTTCTCCACATAAGAGATCTTCTTGACAGGTAGTGTTTGTGGAACATTTTTCTTGGGCTCAAGGTTGGTTATGGCTTTAGTAATGGTTCTGAAATTGGAAGTTGATCATTGATTTCCATTCCGGTAACCCGCTCCTTGGTTTTCACTCCAATTTGCCCCATATTTAAACTTACTCTTCTTACTTGCGTTGTCGCTCACCCCTTCTTGCATCTTTGCTCAGTTGATGGCATGTGATAGTGATGTAGGATAGAACATTCGGACCACCTCTCTAATATTTTCCTTCAACTCACTCATGAAACTAGATATGAAATAAGACTCCTCCAATCCTTTGTGGGTGACGACCATATATGCCTTCAACACAATGAATTTTTCATGGTATTCATGTTCCCGTTGTTGGAGTTTGTTGAACTCTGCTGTCAGATCCTCATGACAACTTGCACTGAATCGTAAACAAAGATCCGTCAAAAACTCTTCCTAGTTATGTAGATTTCTGCTCTCCGTGCAATCTCGGCACCATATATTTCCTGGTCTTCAAAATACATAGCAGAATAGGCAATCTTGTCTGTATCAGCCATCTTGTGAATTGTAAAAAAATTTCTACTCATCCGGATCCATCCCCTAGGGTGTGAATCATCAAATTAGGGAAAATTGCCATTTGACATTTGAGGAATTGAGACTTTGAATTCTCCAATTGCCACTTTGTTTCTTTCTCCATCATCTCTCTGAAAATAGTTCTCATTTCTATGAGCTTTTGCGCAATCAATTTTATCGATCCCCCATTTTCTAAAGCTCGGATTGGTGATAACTTGCCCCACGAATTCTTTAAAAGCCCTCAAATTCAACTTTAGTTTCTTCAAATTTTCATTGATCTGATTTGTAACACCTTTCAATTCTGAGATTTCCATCCCCTGTTGCATGATTGCGTCAATGTGCTCAGCCTCCTGTTTCTTAAGAGCTTGTAAATCTTTTGTATCTAGTTCCCTCCCCCATTGAAGATATGGTTTCCAGGATTGTTGTGGCTCTGATACCAAATGTCACCAATTAAGGTTTAAATGGGACAAATTTGACACATAAACGAGCAAATGAGAAATTGTTTATTGATAAAAGTTTCGAATGAATTACAACTGATTACAGATGCCTATATATATAGGCCAGAGAATTTACAATTGGAAAGATTCTTTGACAGCTCATCTAACTAAGTAACAACCAACTTTAACTAAAAACTAACTATTCAGTTAGAGCCTCAACTTCAAATGGCGTCAGTTGTTTTAATTTCCCACGTGCCACTAGCCATCAGTGACACCATACTACACACAAAAGCTATTACAGAATTACCTTCCATGAGTCCTAGGGCCACATTTCTATCTCTCTATAAAAAAAATAAAAAATAAAAATTATTGAGGTTTCAATTCCTCACCCCTAACAAAAAAGGAGTATTTATAGAAAAATAGTAACAATTATAAATGTAAACTATGCATGAAACAAAATTGTATTCAACTTATCTATGACTTAAGAGTATCACTAACAAAACCATTCTGATTTAATCTGTGGTACTTTAGTTTGTAGCACATGAATTGTACGATGTGTCTACTAAATCAAAATAAATGAATATTTTTATCTACAGAGGAAAAAAGATTTGTTGATTAGTTAATATAAAACTTATAGAGATTTAGGCTTTAGTCCAGTTTCCAAAGATTTGGTGGGCTCCCAATCCCATTTATTTATTTTTTTGTATTAAGTTCCATAACCACTCAACCGTCCCATAACCACCCAAAACCGCCCCATAATCGCGTCTACCCACCCACCCACCCTCTCTCTTCATTTCCGTAGAGAATGGCATGTTAACCATTTTTATTATAACAGGATCAACAACTAAAAAGCAATAACCTGGATTAATTACAAATGTATTTTTAAAAATAGGACCAAATACTTGTACTGACTAAAACTAATTACTAGAACGAGATTGGAACAAGTGTGAAACAGAAATCACTATTAAGAATTCCATGTGATATGCATGCAAATTGCTGGAAAATAAAAATGACTCATTAAAAAGAATAAATGAAGGATGATTTCCATGGTAAGGGCTTGTCGTCAAGAACAACATTGAATAAAGTATTTCTTGAGAATTTGATTCAAGAAACTCTTAGGATGATATAAAGAAAACAATAGAACAGAGGAAAGAATTTTTTGGCAGTTGGCACGCACCTCCTCTGCTGCAACACCCAAATGATCAAGCAGCATCCTCACTCCACTACCTTTGGAAGTTCCAGAGGGGACAATTTCGAGCATATCTGGCTGAGCTTGGACAACAGTTGCACAATCTCTTGTTGCTTCTGACCAGTACGGCCGTAGAGTAGTAGACACTCCCTCAGCAGTGTCCAAGAAGAGCACTTTCTGTAAATTCAAATTACATGTCAAATGAATGTATCAATACAGCCACATCAAGAAATTATTATATCAGTTGTTAACTTGGTGATTGAGAGGAATCAACTGCTGAGAATAAAAAGTTACTTTTGGTAGTTTATGTAGGATGAGTAATATATAGCAAAATCAAACTCCACTGCGGTAATGGGCTCATGTTTGAAAATCAGTTAAAGCCCGCGAGCCAGGCCTCGAGCTAGACTGGCCAAATGTCAAATAGTGGTCAATGTACAGATTCCGTGCTACAGTAGATTCCTAGCCATGTGTGAGTTCTAGTCAGTATAGAGGTACTGTAGACACAAACTCTCTCCATTCACTAATTCAACAGTCCTCAAGATAACTACAAAGCCTAGTTGGAATACAATTGGGTATCACCTATTGATGAAGAGGGAAGAGACCATGTGTGATCAAATTAATATTTCTTTTATATCAGAGATAGAAATTTCATTGATAAATAAGAAGAGGTACAAGATAGGGATTCTCCTTTTGACCCACACAGCTCTCAACACACGAGAGAAATTGTAAATCCAGAGTCTTGTTGATGTAAAGCAAAAGCAATTTAGATGAATACAATAACAACAGATGAAGAGGAAACTCTCTCTCTAAACATTCTTTATAATCTTCCCAAAGTCTAATTGTTATTGATGCATAACGGATATGAAGCGACACGTGGCACGTGGCACGTGGTTGTGTCTACCGGAGACTACTATCTTTTATTTTGCATTTTTAGTTTAGGGTTTAATTGTAATTTACAAATTATTTTTAGTGTCTAATTAGTTTCCAAGTATGTTTGGGACTAATGTCATTTTTGGTTATTAGTTGCCTTTTTTAATCATTTTGGGTAATTGCTTGATTAACAAGCTAATCTCTCCTAAATAGGCCCCTTGGCCCTCATTTGTAATCAACCCTTGAATATTGAGAATTGAGAACAGAGAGATAAAGAAACCAATTTCATTTCTTTAGTTTAGTTGTTGTTGTTGTTGTTGTTGTGTAGTGTAGTGTCGTGTAGTTAATAGTTGTGTAGTGTAACAATAACGCTTTCGCATTTGAAGATTTACATCAAATTGGTATCAGAGCTCGGTTTGTTCTTGGTGTTCGTCGGGGAGCGTGAAGCGGGTCACGAGTGAAGATTCCAACTCCCGCAACCCTTCAATCGAATGATTGATAAATGCCCAAAAGATAATCGGGTGAATGAAAACCCTAAATTCCATCACCACTAAAAGAGGAGATACCACCTCTTTTAGCTCCAACACCCCCATCTCCACCACCACCATCCTCCATCTCCACCTCCTACCGCCACACAACCACCACCCCGTCTACATAAATTTTCGTCTTCAATTTTTTACCCAAACCCGCACCCAAGAAAACCCACCAAACCAAAAATCCTAATCCCCAAGAAAATAAATAATCTACAAACCCTAACCAAGAACCCAACAAATCCTACTCAAAACCCTACCCCACTCTATTCCGATCATCCCTACTGACCGAAAAACCCTAAATTTGATCCGAAAACCCCTGCAGCCCCCCCCCTCTAAAACAACCCCAAAGCCCCCGAAACAGCCCCCAATATATCCCCCGAGCATCCCCCACCCCTTTTTCCTACTGCCCTGACTGACCCCCAGCAGTCCAAATCCAGCCCTCCCCCTACCCCGATCTGACCGGAACTCCTCAACAGGGGGTCGGCCAGCCATTATGACTGCCACCCACCATTGCCAACCTCAACCGACCTCCAAAACCAACCCCTCCCTACCTCATTGCCCTGCTACACTGAAAACCCATATTTGCCTACAAAAACAAATCCTAGCCCCTATTTTTTTTCCCTACCCGATCAGCCCCAACACTTCCCAAACCCTTTTTTTTTTACACCCGGACCCCCTTCCTCTTACCCCTAGGGCAGCCCACTTCTAGGGTTTGTCCTCCCACCCTTTCTTGCCCATAAATAACAACCCAATTCCCACCACCTATAAGAAAACCCAAGAAATCAGTCCCACCCCTCCTAACCCTAATTTTTCCCTTTTCCCACTCATTAATGCCCAACCACAAGTCAATTTTTCCGACTATTTGCCATTTTGGGCCCGGCTTTCTCGAATGTCGCCGTCTTCATTTCTCTTGTTTCACCATCGTACTCGCAAAGGTGCGGTCGCCAGAGTTACCGTCCAGTCAGATTAAAGAGTGCACCAAGCCAAGTTGCAACCATGTGCTTATGGTATTGATAAGACGGAGTGGTCGTTAGTTTCTGGATGCTGGGATTATGTAGGGAGACATTGTTGAGATTTGGGTATATTAGACTCACTTGTTGAAGGTCCATACGGGTCTAAACGAAGTTCGGCCAGTTCATTTGCATGTTGGATTTGATTTGGAATTTTGCTTTACGCTGAAAGATAACACTTGTACCGATACGTGTTCATGTGGCATTGATGACTCACCCTCCAAGCTCGAGGCCGACCTTTTTCGAAGACGGGAAGAATGATGTATATGGGATATGAAGCGGCACGTGGCGTGTGGTTGTGCCTACGGGAGACTACTATCTTTTATTTTGCATTTTTAGTTTAGGGTTTAATTGTAATTTTCCTTTATTTTTAGTGTCTAATTAGTTTCCAAGTATGTTTGGGACTAATATGTCATTTTTGGTTATTAGTTGCCTTTTTTAGTCATTTTGAATAATTGCTTGATTAGCAAGCTAATTTCTCCTATACATAGGCCCCTTGGCCCTCATTTGTAATCAACCCTTGAATATTGAGAATTGAGAATAGAGAGAGAAAGAAACCCATTTCATTTCTTTATTTTAGATGTTGTTGTTGTAGTGTAGTTAATAGTTGTGTAGTGTAAGTTGTAACAATAACGCTTCCGCATTTGAAGATTTACATCAGTTATAGAAGAGATTAGTTTGCTAATCAAGCTAAGCCTAAAATATCTAAACTATCCTTCATTAATCCTACCCTACTAGATGAATGAATGCTATAAAGGACAAAATACCCTTTTATAGAGTAAGGGTTTTACATCATTAAGAAATTAGAAAAAAATACAAATGTATCCTTAACTAAAAAGAGACTATAAACATGCATTAGTAACAAATGTAAAGAAAGGGTGCCAACATAATCACTCTAACCTACTGAGAAAAGTTCGTCTAAAACATTCAAGCGTTCTCCCCAACTGAGGAGAGAAGTCGTCGACGGGAACACCCATCGTATAGGTGGGGGCGACTAATCAAAAACCCCACTAATGGCCGACAAATATGCACTCGGCCTCAAAGCTTGCCACTCTGAAAATCAATACAAAAATGCTTCATCGAGGGCCACCGATGCCAAATGTAGTTCGAGTCTCCTATAATGATCGTCCTCAAGGCTGTGTTGCAAGTCGTTACCCAAATAAACCCACCCAAGACAGGTCAATGTAGCCGGAATCGTCCATCTCAATCCACGACAACAATTCAATCAATCTCAGTATAACCTCTAGAAGAATCAATCACAAGAAAATCCTCTTTGTTCCCAAAGGGTGGGAAGATGTCACCTACACGATACAACTCCACCTCCCTGAATCAAGTGCGAGTCATCCAAGCAATCTCCAAAAAGATGTTGAAGAAATTGCCAATACATAACTGGATCACTCGGCAAAGATGGGATTTTAATCCATAATATCAAATACCACAGAGTCATGGTACTTGGTCCACGTGACCTAGTAATTTTCGATGAATATGTCGAAGATATCTGCAACCCAATATGTCGGGACATCCTCAGTAGCCATCAATACAGCAGAAATGGCAACATGCGTCTCCATATAGGAGAGAAAACGGGGCTCATCCAAGGGTTGACAACTAGCAGTAGTAGTATCAGCGGATGAATGGATCTCGGACAGACATGTCCTACACTCAAGCTCCAGCTCCTCATATTCATATTCACAACAAAGGACCTCCTTGTTGCACTCCTAACTCGTAAACGACATTCCAAGTATCGAGCAACTGTGATGAGGCTGGCTTGGTACTCCAAGGTCTCGTCGTGCTCATAAGAGCGCTCACCCTCCAATTATTCAATCTTTCCAGCAAATATCTTTTAAAACTTCTCGATAGTAAGAATGAAACTCCTCATATTCAACCTTGATTGGTTCAATATGGTCCAACCCATCGTACACGGCCTCTGAATTGGGTGAACGGTGGGTGGGAGGTTGCCCGAAAGAAGTTAGGAAGGGCTTTTCAGAAATTCCAAAAGGTTGGGGTCTACTTCATAATTTTCAATAATTCCATGGGCTAACTTTGGATATTCATAAAGTCTAGGGCTCAAATATAAGTTTCTGAAATGAAGAAAGGGTCAAAATAATTTTCAGGAGTAGAGGGAGGGGTGGATTTTGGATCTACCTTAAAATTAGGGGCAGGGGGTGACAAACCCCTGAGTGTCAACCCAATTGTTCGAACTAAATGGCCGCAATTCGCCAGTTGCTAGGTCACCTGAGCTCTGTGACGGAGGAGAATGATCGGGGAGTTAACATCAATGATAGGAAGGTGTGGAGTTTTTCAATTGGTTCAGGGCAGTTGGTTAAGGGCTGTTGGGGTGGGTAGCGTGGCTTGACGGTGAGCTGGTGTAGATCGAGTTGGGAGGGAAGGGAATTTCAGATCTCAAAACCCATGGGAATGGGTTTGCGACTAAGGTATCAGTTGGGAATTTTTTAGTTGGCGGTTGTTATCTTTGTAAAACCCAGCGCAAGTGGAGGGGGGTTGGATTGTGACCGAAAAGAGTTTGATTGGGACTGAAATAGAGGCAGATAAGGTCAAATTAGTGGAGGGAGGTTGGGTTGAGAAAGGCATTTCGAGCCACTGGTGGGGTGGGTTAATCGCTGCCGGTGACACCCCTGAACCAACTTTTCTGGCAACTGCAAAGAAGGTTGCAGCACCAAGGGCTGCTCCAGGTGTGACAATGTTCAGATCCACTGTTATTTGGGATTGGATCCCTAAGGTTGATCCACCCCCCATTCCAATCACTCCATGATAAAACCTAGATGAAGAGAAGAGATGGTTCAAGAACAAACCATGCTCTGATAACAAATTGATGTAAAGCGAATGCAATTTAGATGAATACAATAACAACATATGACGAGGGAACTCTCTCTCTAAACATTCTTTGGAATCTTTCAAAAATCCGATTACAATACGAGGGCAGGGGTCGTACTTATAGAAGAGGTTAGCTTGCTAATCAAGCTAAGCTTAAAATGTCTAAACTACCCTTCATTAATCATGAAAGTATACTAGAAAGGACAAAAATACCCTTTATGGACTAAGGGCTTTACATCATTAAGAAATAAAAAAAATAATAAAAAAAAAATTAATTCTGAACTAAAACGGTACTATCAACAAGTAAGAATAGTAAATGTAAAGAAAACCCCAATCTAGGGTGTCAACTTCATCACTTGCCTTTGAGTTCTTAATTCTGTGTGATACTAGGACAAATGTTCACGAAGGGGTCTCAGAGCTCTTTCTTTTGTTCTTATTACAATCATAGTGCAAACTATATACCTCAGCACGGTGGATGTAGCAATCTTGTCCAACACTATAAAAACAGTTTCATTGCCCGTCTTTTTCTCATTATTTTGAGCATCATCAATATATAAAAGTTCGTACCCAGTGCACAAGGCTCCCACTTGACTGCATGCCTGGGAGAGGCGGATGTTGATTGGCCTTAACCCCATTTATGAAGAGGTTGCTCCCATGTCTCGAACCCGAGATCAACCGTAACATGGGCGAGGGCACTTGCCATCGTACCAAAGTACGACATATGTGCATCATCTACATATATATATATATATATATAAACACTTGATATAAGAACATTATAGCAGAATTATTGATAGTACTAATCCAAGGTACATTCTCTTGTGGACGAGATGGTGGGTCTCTCCCTTACGGGGAATTTGTAGAAAGCAAAGGATTTGTATGACAGACAATTGGGTTTGGATAGTGTTTTCTTATTTATCTGTATTTCTTATATTAGTCTATTACCTTAGTTAGCACTAGTAATTTTAGTTTCAATAACGACCAAGGCCTCCCCTTAAATGTTTCAACAGAATTTGGACCAATAACAACTCCGCGAAGGAATCTGCACAAAAACTGGAAAACATAGTCCACTATAGCCTTGATTTGTTCCATTTATCCCTGAATTCTAATTTACTCAAAAGGGGCCCCCTACCATTAACATCTTCCGAAGTCACCGATAGAGCAATCTCCACGCCCACTTCATAGTCCTGGAATTTACTTCCACTTTCGATGCTAATAAAATCATGCCATTTAACAGGGATCCATCAATCGAACATTTGCCCCTGAACTTCCTACATTTATACAATTCTCAGATATTTCCAACCTAGACAAATCATCGACGAAATATTGCTTTCTCGAATCCCATTACATGCTTTGCAACATTAACAACCAGACTTCTCGAATCCCCATTCCATGCTTAGGGTCAGCCCCACGTGGGCTAAGGGCCAGAATTTGTTGGAACAATCAATTTGGATGGAGATGGTGTCACTGGACCACATATGACCGGCCTTCCAGACGCACATGACCAACCTTTTATTTGAGAAGTGATTGACAGTAGCCCCTACATTTGGGCCAGACTGCCACAATTATAGTAAGCCCACTCACTTGCCCCAATTCTGCAAACCTCTTCAGCTGCGGCCTGGACAAACAAACAATTCTCTGCCCTCTAAAAATTGACCCAGTTGGATTGTGTTGGGAGATAAATCCCTTAGCCAGTGGCTTAGTACCTCCCACTAGCCAGTGGCCTAGTACCTCCCAAAAACCTCAATCACAAATACTGATACCTCTTCCTTCTGTCCCTTTGACTTTATACCTACCCAACACTAACTGTCGATTTCTACACAACGATGTTCCATTCGCAAGTGAACTTCACCCTCCATCAGCAAGGTCCCACTCTGGTAGTCCTAACGTTATTCTGAGATAACTCCCTACCAAAAACACGTCGAACTCTTGCTACTGTAACTTGATTCAAATATTAATTACATATTCCATGCCCCCTTTAAAATTTCAACTTCGTGGAACCATATCTGTGTTCCACAAACTCAGATGCACCCACGAAAGTCAAGACTTCTTACATGTTACATCGATTTCAATAAGCCCTCTTACTGAATCCATGGAAGATCATTCATAACGCATATATATTGGAAGACATGACAACTTGGTCCACCCTATCGAAGATGACATTCTTTGAGACTACATCATGCTTCCTTTTTCCACCATTCACGATGAATTTTTGTGCTTTTGAAATCGTTAACATGTAAAAAGCCAAAGGCTCAACCTCTATATAGAATTCCAACAAATATTAAGTCTAAAACATACCTTGAGCCTTAACCCTCCACCATTCCTCAAAATATGTGAAACGCCTTTTTGAACTTAATGAAACAGCGGCGCTTCTACTGACAGCCCAAACTTACCTACTAAGCACCTTAAACAACAAGGTTACTATCACACAACCCTCAGTCTTGACCTCAAGCACCCATGCACCCTCCTGATCGGAAGCCGGAATATTGCCATCTCTGCTATTACTACCATTCTCAGCTATGGACACTTGATAAGTTCAAAATAACTTGTTTAGTCGCATTGTAATATGATTTGCTTAACAACAAAAAAATTCTATTGATCGTCAAAAAAGTATGATTACAATTAAATATAGAACCATTATTTAACCCACCCCCACCCCAAAAAATAGTTTAAAACATTATGAACTGATAGTCAAATTCAATGGACATACACTGATAATACACTTCTACGGTCTATGCAGGCATGCATTTTGACATTAATTGTTATTTTATAATACAGCATTTTTGCAGTAGTAAAGATTTGTATTAGCTTGCTATATGCTTCCGCATGGGCATAATATTGTAAATCTGCCAGATTTTTTTAAAGCATACCTGTATGTCATTACCAACTAAGAGGTGCTCAATTGAAGTCATGATCTCGGCCTGTCAAAAGGTTTCATGTGAAAAGTGAATAGAAGGACCTCTCAGACTAATAAAAGGATTACGACGAGGAAAGGAAAGATACTAATAAATCAGGTACCTTTGGCTCATGATATACAGTATGAAGCGAGTCCACAAGAGGGTGGTCAAAAAGTGTTAAGCAACGATCTTCACTGAACGCAATAAGCGGAACTTTATACTCGAGGGAATAAAGAAATGCCTGCAATTTAAACAACCAAGTGTTCAAACTTTAAAAATAGAGAACATGAAAAATTCGATAATCAGAGATCATTTTGGATGCTGCTCAAAGTATATAGCTTTAGAAAGCTCGTTTAGTTAAATCCCATAGAAAGCTGCAAAATAAAATGGCCAACGTGAAATGGAGGACAGTTGGGAGGCTTAAGTACACAGAGGACAGACTAATAACTCTATCTGCAATGAAGGAGCAATCATATTACACAATCACCACTGGTGCGCGACATAGGCAGCATCAGAAACGTGCTTTTCTAAGATCAGGACCCAGGCACACCAGATACTCTCTTAATACTCAACTCATCTGAACTCAACAAAGTTTTTCCCATTCACTTGGTCTCAAGTACTAGGACCAATACATAAATCAGCTCAATAGACAGCAGAGCTAAGCAAGATGATCTTGCTGCTTGCTATTAACTTACGGAGCAGTGAGCACCAGCGAAAAAGGATGATTATTTTGTATATCTCATTAACAAATATCAAGACAATAAGCTATAAAGAATAAGCATTAAACCCCAGAGAATTTTTTAACATGCGCAAAAACAGACATTACCTCTCTGCAGATATTTGGATCCAAGTTCCTTCTAGAAATTTCCCGACCTTGTCTACCATAAACGAGTAACCCCTGCACTCAATCAGAGAATCAACAATATGACAATATACGACTAACATTATGAATAGTTTGATACGGAGCAAAACATAATACAAATAACAACCAATTGGCATTTAGTATCTTCAGACTGTCCATGAACTAAATTAGCAAATTATGCGGTAGATGGTTGACGACTATATAGTGGAGGTATAATTTTATCAACCCTAGAAGACTATATAAAGTAAAATACTATTATTTGAGTTTCACGAGTGGAAAAACTCATGTTACTCGCAGGTATAAAAAAAGGTGGAAATACTCAAGTTATTCCACCTACACTGCATTGAAAATAAAATGTTGTACGACATACGACATACAAGTGTATTGCCTTTTTTGTTTTCAAGTTTAGGCTACCTGACTTTAGTGCAAAACACAAAATTCACGTTCAGGGGAGTATTTGAACATTGTGTTCCACTAAGGAAACGTAGATAAGTCATTCTTTGCTTTGAGGCGGGATTTTTTTCTTCAGGAAAGGGAGTGGGGAATGGCACCAACTTCGCGAAAATGAATTTCCATAAGAGATGCAGAGGGAAGTGAGATTTCCCTTTTAAGAAATATAGGTACTTTAATAGGGACTCGTAACTTACTTGGGATTTCCAGTTGGGGATTCCTTTAGTCACAGGCGGATTAGGAACCCAAAATGGATGCTCACAACTGCTTCGTCGGAAATGGTAAAATCTTTCAAAAATCGACAGATGGACTATAACAGAAAGTTTTATCTAGTCTCCCGACTTATGTCTATCCTCACCTTGAAAGTTCGATGGGAAAACGACTTGATTTATGGATATTTTTTATAGTGGGAAAAGATTCCTGACCGATCAAGTAAAGAGGCAAGGGTTTCAAAAGCCTTAGGCATTTCAGTATCTCTTTTTCGTAATTGTTTATGGAGGCCTCCATTGAAAAAGAGTCTTTAAAGGAGAGTGACATGAAGTATGGTAGCGGATTTTATTACTGAGGCTTCTACACATCTTCCTCATAAAGGATCTTGAAATCCAATCCCTCTGAAGGTGGCTTTCTTTGCTGAAAGCACAAGGTGGCACTGCACTATTGACAATGAAAGAAGGAAAAGGCAAATGACTAATTTTAGTGTGACAATGCTACATGTGCAAGGGAAGAAAACAATGGACAATCTCCTGTTCTATTTGCTTCTTTTAAATTAAAAAAAAAAGGCCTATGTTTCCTAGTTGATAACACAAGTTTTTGTGCATGAATACTGTTTCTTAAGAATATAGACGATTTTGTACGGTTCTTTGTAGGGACAAATTTTCAATAGAGTCAATTTGAATGTATTTTGGCTTTATTTTATATGTTGGACACAACTGTTTGAGTCATAGATTTGGACTTGAGTGTTGTTGACCTTTCAAGCCTTTGACATGGTTTTTTGAAGACATAGCGGCCAAGTTTACATCATCGTGCCGTGTATCATGCTCGTTTCCGTCTTAATGTTCCAAGGATCTCTCAAGTATGGATGCATATATATTTTGATCCTTTTTTATATTCGGGTGTTAGGATTTTATAAAACTGATTTTTAAATGTTTTTATCCGTTTAGTATTTTTTAGGAGAAAAATAATGTATTTCGTGAGGTCATTAGAACAACATTGGGTATGTCGTTTGAACGAGTCTATGTACCTCGTTAGATCATTCACGTTCCAACGAAACTTCGAACAAGACAATTTCTTCGTCACTCTAGAATCTCGTTGGAAGTGTTGTTTGAAAGGTGTTCAAGGAGATGCATGACTTCGTTCGAACGAAATGTACCTCGTTCGAACGAGTACGCGAATTTTTGTTTTATTCGAGATTTTCTAAATGGCTTTTCATCCGTATCTCATTTTTGAAAAACCTCCTATAAATAGGAGTGCAAAGCAACATTTTTAGATGAGACTTTTTCATTGCTTTTGAGTTCCCAAACTCTTTCAAAAAGCTCTTCGATTTACCCAACCCCTAGTTTACACCCAAACTAAATTTAAGATCCAAGGTTCATCGTCATATGCTTTGAGATCTTGTTTGTAGACACCATAGTTTTTTCTCTCATCACCTTGACAGAGAAAAGTTTCGTGCGGTGAATTCCGTGCCTGATCGGTTTACATACGGTGGACTCCGTATTATGTGACGATTGCTAAGCTGTTCGGTGGATACCGAGACGTGTGTGGATTCACGCGTTGTGCCAGTTGCGTAGGTGGACTCCAATGTTGTTCTGTGGATGAGTGGTTGAAAATAGAAGACGCGGTAAGGCTTGCAAGAATGTCGAGTCACTGTGTAAGTGACGTAAACCACCTGTCAAAAGGCTACCAATTTAAGGTAAACCACATGTCAAAAGGCTCCTAAAAATATCTAAACACCACTTTAGAAAGATATACTCTTTTCTATTCTCAAAATTCAAGTCTACCTCAAATGAAGCTTACATGGGGGTATTTAAAGGGAAGGAGTAACATAGGCTCCAAGGTAAGGCCCTAATTATAAAAATACCATTACTACTCTTTACCTTTAAATACTAAAGCAAAATAAATGAAAATACAAATAATAAAAGAAAAGAAAATAAAATGACAAATAAAACCCTAAAATAGGGCTCATTTCCATCACTCTCCCCCTCTTAAGACCAAACTCGTCCTCGAGCGTTCAAAAAATTGGGGATTCGTAAGGAAATTCCAAAAATTGGTGCCAAAAACTTGTGGGGGTCAAAAATTAATTTCTGAAAGTTAAGGAGTGCATATCCCACAAATTTTGGTCTTCAGTTCTTCATCTTCTCTCTTTCTCTCCACTTGCTTCACCCAAGTAAACCCTAGAAAATTCCACTCAGGTCAAAAACCAATGTTTTGGGGCACCTAAACGGGTTTGGGTTTGAATGGGTCAACCCAAGGGAATTTTGAGCAAAAATAGAGTTGAACCTTAGGGCTTCGGGGTAGTTTTGGGGGGCTGGAAGGCGGGATGGACTCGGCCGGAGCAAGTGGTGGTTGTAGGAGCAGTGGGGGGCTGAACCGGGTCGGGTAGAAGGGGTTAAGGTGCTGGACAGTAGGTTAGGGACTGCTGCAGGAGGGCAGAGGGGTTGTGTGGCATCGGGGAAAGGGTTATTAGCTTCGACCGGCGACGGGGAGGTGGCTGCGAAGGCGGAAGGACTAGGTTTTGGGAATAGAGTTGTTGTTTGGGCAGGGCTAGGGTTTGGGAGGGTGGTGCAAGAGTTTGGGGGGGGAGGGGGGGGGCTAGGGTTTAGGCTGTAGCCACTTGGGTTGGGAGTGGGGGGGTTGCTTGGATTTTGGAAGAGATGAGTTGAAAAAGAAGATCAAACTTCTTATTGAATTCTAGGGTTTGTTGATCTATCTTGTCTCTCAATTCTTGCCTCAACTTTTGAATTTCATGTGGTTGTTTGGATTTTTGGGGAGCCATTGAGAGTAGTGTACGATTTTGATAAAAGAAAAAAAATAAATACACTGATACACCAACACCAATAGTAGCGACACCTGCTCTGATACCAATTTGACGTAAACCACCGGTCAAAAGGCTCCTAAAATTATCTAAACACCACTTTAAAGAGAGAAGCGCTCTTTTCTATTGCAAAATTCAAGTCTACCTCAAATGAGGTTTACATGGGGGTATTTAAAGAAGAGGAGTAGCTTAGGCTCCAAGCTAAGGCCCTAATTACAAAAATGTCATTACTACTCCTTACCTTTAAATAATAAAGCAAAACAAATGAAAATACAAATAAGAAAAGAAAAGAAAATAAAATGACTAATAAAACCCTAAAATAAGGCCCATTTCCATCAGTAGTCTTTTGTCTTGTGTAATTTCGTATCATAGTGAATTTGTGTGGCTGGGATGTTCGAAATTTTTCTCATTTGGGTTTTCCTCGCACACCGGGCGTTATGATTGATTTACTTTATTTTATCCTGCACTCACCTAGATGCATATTTAGGTTAAGATAAAATTGGTTAATCGGTTTAATCACAACTTGTTTCGAAATCGGTGCATCGTTTTACTTTGGGGTAAATCTGTTTAAGTTTTAATATTTAATTTGAAAAAATTAAAAATGTGTTTTGTTGTTTTTACCCTATTCATATTATAACCCTTCGGGCCTAGCACGTTTTTTTCATTCTTAAAGAGTTTAATGCCTTGATTATTTGTGGTTCCCTCTCATTGTGTAGACAGAGAGGGATTTCCTAATTTCCATGTCCATTATGTTCACAAGGGATTTTCTAGTCAGAACTCAAGCCGCCATCTCACCTAAAGCCAATTGGTGTTAAGGAGGGCAAATCTTTAATCCTTTACAGGTTTACTTAACATCGTTGTCCTAGGGAAAAGGCATTTGTTGTACTATCATTCCAACACAATCCGCCCAACAAATGACTTGTCCAAATGACATGGACAAGAGTCGAACCACTGACCATTGACTTTGATAGATCTCACCATTGACTTTAATAGATCTCAAGTCGCCATCTCACCTAAAACCAATTGGTGTTAAGGAGGACAAGCCTTTTACGGGTTCACTCAATATCGTTGTCCCGGGGAAAGGCGTTTATTTATTGTACTCTCATTCCGACAACATGTATTGCGCTCCCACTTTTTTTGCACTTTGAGCGGTATTTAAACTTTCTAAAAGAAAGAAAGCTCTGTCATAAACCGTTCATTCCCTTCAGTTTTTGTGTTTAACAAGTCAAGTTGACAGCCTTGCAACTTTATGCTGTAGTAGAGAACATTTCAAATTGATATAGCATTACCGCAGAAAATTTAGCAGGTACTTCTTAAGCTATTATACATCTTACAATTGGCAGGTTAGCACCATTCAAAGGGTTGTCCCTCTTTTGAGGATCTGCTTCAGTTATGTTTCTCTCAAATTTGTTATCCACGGGGAAGATTGAATGTTTCGGGGATTTAAGTCTATAATATAGTAGTTGTTGTTTCCTCCAGGTGAAGTGTATTATCAATTGAGAAGTTGCATCACAATATCTTTGTTTAGAATGTGGGATTGGCAATATCTCTTTCTTGTCATGTTTTCCTTCTTATTATCCTCCCCCTTAATATCTCGGTACTTTTACGGTATTGTGCTCTTTTCAGATGAAACATGTTAGAAGCTTTCAAAACGGACATGTGAGACCTAACGTTACTACCAAAACCCTCTGATGTCAATCAACTCATCCTGATATTATACTGGCTACCCCAATAATCTTTGCTACTGCTAAGATGGGAAAGTTATACATTTAGTTTCTACCCCGTAAGAGAAAGGCAATATTTATCCTACCGCACGCATCTTGGAGATGAATAGAAACAGGGAGACAAACCTGTACGAAAACACCAGGGGAAGACTCTGAAACTATGCCATCTTTTCCTGCTAAATCAACCTTCTTCAGAGCAGTTATGGCAGCTGGGCGAGTCTGTTTGTTATAAGATGAAATGAACATAATTCTTAATCAGAATATATACCCCGTAAGCAGAACCAAGAGAAAAAGAAAAAAGAAAGAAAAAATATTGTCCATGTAGAAGCAAGGTTATCTCACGCTTCCTTACTTTTCCAGTGGCTATAACCAATTTTACACCCCTTGACATAGCCTCTCTCAAAGCTTTTCCAGTTGCTGAACTAACTTGACTTTTGCTGTTCAGCAGAGTGCCTAACATTAAAATAAGAAAAACATTATAAGCACATAAAAATAATTGGAAACAAATGTTTGAAGGCATTGTTAATGCAAGCATACCATCCATATCGCAGAAGATATAGCTGAACTTTGGTTTGTAAAATCGAAGACTGCCTTCTTTTTTCCTGTCTTTTAACAATTCGCGTATAAGATTCTCTCTGCACTTAATAAAGTAGCAAATACAGATTCCAAATGAACAAAAAGACGTATTGGACAATAATATGTAACCTTAGAAATGGAAAGAGTAGATTACCATCAGGGGTATCCATATGAGGACTTCCATTAGCTTCAGCATCATTCGCACTCTGAATTAATCCTTTCCCTTTCCACCCAAGACTCTTCAAAAGAAGCTCCTCCTCCTTCTCCATTTCTGTTTCAGCCTCCTCGCTAATCTCGTGATCAAATCCTACAAGATGTAGCAACCCATGAACCTGAAAGGGAACAAAGCAATTATTATACTCACTATTAAACCGTTCCAGCGAACAAAACGTAGGTTCAATTAAAAAAAAAAAGCTTAGTGTGGCTTCAATTTCTTTTTTCTTTGTGTGGTGTTAGCCTGTTTCCAGAGCTTTTATATATCTTCCATTTTCTTTATACATATAGTAATATGGTTACCCCGATTAACACACTGAGTAAGTGGGGGCACATCTACTCAAAAGAAGACAGGATGCTCTGAGCAGGGATACTTAGTGGCAATTTTATTTGGCTCAAACAAAGACGAGGCTTGAAGAACTCGAAGTTCCAATAAGCAACCCAATTGGAGTTCTCAAGTGTATAAGGTGGGATTGTGGAGTATAAAGTCAGGTGATTCTTAACCATTCTAAGATAGGAAAGAGGCACCAATAGGAACACCCAAGCAACATTCTTACTCGAGCAACCCAGTTGCTGAAAAGGAATCCTTTGTTTGCACAATAAAACTATGCCAATTGTTATCACGGTTTGACTAGGTATCGGTACCCACCAATTTGATTAAGAATTACGAGTTGAACTATTACAGAATATTGCAGCTGACGAGACACTACTATAAGCAGCTAACGAGACACTCCTATAAGCAATTAGACAATGTTATGCATACTACATGATGATTATATACTTAAATAATTGAGCCATATTATTATTCTTATTATTCTAACATATTCTCAATTTTTTTCAAAAACAAAAAATGGGTTATCTAACTAGTGTATCGTTGCTATCGATCGATATGAAACCGATTTTCATTGGCTGACATTTGAGTTCTAATTACACATAGAAGTTACTCAACTGGTGTTCCACTGACTCAACATATTTAGAGTGCTTATCTTCTCACCCCTCCTCTTGTACACCTCGAGGAATCCATTACAATATAACTCACATTTATTGCTCACGACAAGTTCCTCCAGAAATTCGGGTTACAAGTTCTCGAGTGTCTACACAATTGAGTTTTGATCCACACCCATAATAGTTAATCAACTAGTGGTGCTCTCCTGGGTCTCTCAACACATTTAGAGTGATTATCTTCTCGCCCTCCTCTTGTACACCTCGAGGAACCCATTACAAGATAACTCACATTTACTGCTCACGACAAACAGTTCCTACAGAAATTCGGGTTACAGGTTCTTGAGTGTTCAACATTCAAATATATTTATTGCTTCACAATTGAGTTTTGATCCACACCCATAATAGTTACTCAACTAGTGGTGTTCTCCTGACTCTCCAACATATTTAGATTGCTAAACTTCTCACCCCTCCTCTTGTACACCTCGAGGAACCCATTACAAGATTACTCACATGTACTGCTCACTGCTCATCGCAACCAGTTCCTCCAGAAATTCGGGTTACGCCTCACGCTCTCACACACGGGCAATGTTTAAAAAAGCACAAGGGGCGTACGCCTTGAGGCGTGCCTCGAGGCAAAGCGGCAGAAACTCGCATCAAGGCTTAAGCCTCAAGGGGATCAAGAAGAGGCTTACGCCTTAATGGTGTGAGGCGTTGCGCCTTAAGGCGAGGCGAGGCGTGCGCCTCTTTTTTCTAAAACTATTGTCTCCATCTGGATCGTCTCCAAAGTACGAATCCCCACTTGTGTTTGTTCTTCTCCATCTCTGAGTTCTTTCTCCTTCTCCGTCTTTGAGTTCATCTACGATAGTCTCCTTCGTTTTAGACATTAAGGGTGTCTGTCTGGCGTTGTGTTAGAAAAAGAAAAAGAAAATACAAATCTGTATTTTAAGACTTTAAGGGTATGTTGTAGTCCAGCTGTCTGGTTTTATGTTTAAGTCATTAAATTTGTCAATATATATGTTTAAAGACTTTAAAGTTATTACATTTTATCACAAAAATATATATAATTAAATTTACCTACTGAAATTTTATTCTGTTTTTATATAAATAATATAAATATTTATGTTTAAATAAATTAATATATATATGCTTAAACTATTATGGTTTATTATAGAATTACATATAAAACTAGATATACTATTTAAAAATGGTTTATCAAAACAATAAATGTAAAGTGTTTATATAAATATAAATATAGATGTTAATATGTTTAAATTATAAAAAAAAATACACATAAAACTAAATTAACTATTTAAATTATAATGGTCTATTATAAAAAATACATATAAGGTGTTTATATATATATACACTCTCATGCTGATGTATATAAACTAATTATATAAACATACTAATCAATTAATTATATTTGCAATATTTATTTGGTACACAATATTTAATCAACATATTTGAAATAATCAATTGATTGATGACAATACACTATTTTTGTTTGTAAAGTTGATTTTAGTCATTTTTAGTGTTGGTGAAATTAATTATGGATCTTTTTGGTGATGATTGTTATGTAACATTATTTTTGTGATTTATTGGAATTTTTTAATTATATTTTGTTTGGTTTTTTTAAATATTGAGGCTTACGCCTAGCCTCCGCCTCACGCGTGTGGCTAAAATAGGTTTTACCTATTTCTTGACTTAAAATGAACCAAAAAGTCTCCACGACCTATTGTTATGAACAGTGAATTACTATTCTCATTAACAGCATTTAACCAACCTGGCAACCATATGCTTCGACCTGCATTGAGTGCAGGGCCATCGAAGCTATTTTGCTCGAAATTTTGGGTTTGCTGGTCTGGTCTCAGGTGGCAAGGGCTCTGCCCTTGCATTTTGGTAAAGGTGAAATTTTGGCCATTTTGCCCGGTCAAAATAGAAGCTCGGAGTTAGTCTAAGCAATCAAGTTTTAATAATTGATAGAGATAAGTATCCAATCTACAGCAGATGACATAGGATCTAAACAATAAATAAAAGGGGGCTGTACGAGGTTGGTTTCCATAGCACCTTCCTTCCTCGAAAGAATGACCCCTCCCCCCAGGCCAGAAAAGAGTTAATAATTATTATAATTAAAAAAACAATTGATTAATTAATTATAATATAAAAAGAGGGAGAGAAATTAAAAAGACCTCCCAAGCTTTGCATATGCTAATTAGAACACTATATAACACTAGCCATACTGCATTTCTGTGTCCTAGCAACCAATATACACTCTTCCACAGTCAACAGTTCCCAACACCTTTTATTCTGAACAATATATAACTTGAAATCTCATCCTTCCCATCTTAATATGTGCTTTCTCGGTAGATCAACAAGAACTGAACAATAATTGAATCTTGAACCATAAAAAAAGTTAGATTATTGAATAGCAAAGAAATAAGGTGTGGCCTATATCAAGACCTATACTTATAAAGAGTAGATACTCGTTTCATTTTGTTTTTAGAAAGAAAAAAAATGTAAGAAAGTTTTATGGGTTAAAAAAAGGATGAAAATCACTGCGGTGGAATATAAAGTATTAAAGAACCAACCATAAGAATGCGTATCTCGTCGAGAAGAGTGTGCCCTCTTTCCTCTGCTTGTCTAGCAGCAGTCTCGACAGAAATTACAATGTCACCCAACATGAGCTGCAGAACAACAAAGCATGTAAAATTTGTTACTTAACATAGATATTACAGGTCACGATTAAGATCTTAGGAAACAAAGGTACTAGAAGTAACGATTAAGATCTTACAATTGGAAGCTTAAGTTCGGGTATATGTTGGGACATAGAGAGAACATCAGTAGCGTGGTCCTCATCCCTCCAATCTTTGTTAAGTTTGCGAATGAACTCATCATTGCAAAGAAGCAACGATAATTCAACCTCCTCGAAACAGCCAAGATCATCAACAGCAGGATCTCTTGTTTTGTACTCTGAATTTTTCAGACCATCAAATGCTAATTTCATTGCCATTGGAACATTTAGACGGAGCATTTCTGCAATATTCTGCAACATTGGCAAACATATACATATACATATATATAATCAATCAGCAAGATATGACCTTTTACAATAGAAAGTATAAAAATAAGCAGATTAACTTCCTACAAAAACTTAGAGATGGTTATATTGGTGAGTTGTGAGAATTTATGTTTATCTTAAGAGAATGACAAAAAGATTCTCAAGATAATCAACTCAGCTGTTCTTTGTAATTTGTTGCTGGTTTTGAAACATAGACAATCCAATTTCTTGAGGAGTTGCTTGACAGATGTGGTGATATTCTTGGAACGTTAGTGTAGAAGGGTGGTCTTCGTTGGTTGTGTTAGGAAGTTACTCCACAAGAGCCAAGATGTAACCCGTTTTGTAGAAGCATAAACAGAGACGAGATAAAAATATAGACAAAAATTTACTCACAAATCACATATTTACGTGGTTCGGCAACTTGCCTACGTCCACGGTGATGTTTGGGTGTTTTCATTTCATAAATGTTGTGAGCCAATAGTTACAAGAGAAGGTGGAGAACTTTGGGATTTATAAATATGAAATACACAGCTGGTGGTGTTTATTTCTATGGAGTGTAGAGATTTTCTGAGTATCGAACCCTCTCTCTTGCTTGCCCCTTTTTTCTCTCCTCTCTTCTTGTGTGTTGAGATGGTTTTTATATAGGAGTCTTGAAGTGGGTCACAGCTAGTGGACAAGGTGGTGATGTGACATGATTCTCTCTACTTTATTGCTCCACTTGGAGACTTCAGAAACCCCCATCGGGACACCAAAAACAGCATATCGGAATCTTTTGTAGAAACCCTTTCGGTCTGAACTCTAAAAACCTTCAAAAACCTTCAAACTTCTTTATCCTCCTTAAATTCGCATGCTTACTATTGATGTAAAAATATAATCACAGATAAAATATATAATTGCAATGGTAAATAAAAAGAGAGAGCAGCTATATAAGAAAGCCTACGTCCACTGTTATTGTATTGATTTTAGAGGTTACAAAAAGCTAGGTACTCGTGTCAATTCTACCTTGCCGTTGATGAAAGGGATACAATGTATTTATAATGACCTGAAAGTCAAGGGGCGGAATGTCAAGGGATAGAATGCCTTTATACATTTAAGCATTTACATCCTTACATAATAATTATATGACGATTGGTCGTATAAACCACATGTAGTATGACCCTTGGTATGATGACTCTTCATTGGTCTTGTTGGTCAGTCTTCTTTGTGTTCCTTGTGTTGGTCGACAGAATTACTATCTGCTGACTAGGATTTTGGCTATGTAGGAGGACACGTGTTCACGTCTGATTGGTCCACGTTGGTGGATAATTTTTTGCATCAACAGAAGCCCCCAATGTTCCATGCTTGATGCTTGTGTGAAAGTATGGACCATTTGATTTTGGAAGTAACTCGAAGTATTTTCATGATGCTTGGTCGACAGCCGACCTCCCACACTTGTAAAATTTACTGGCACTGTTTGAAAATGGCATTTTTGCAAATAATGGGTATTTTTCACCTTATGCATCGCGAAGCCATCGGAATGTCAATCGTTGCTACATTTAATCATTACGTTCCCTATTTTCGAGACAAACTATAAAAAGGCGGGAGACTTTTCCAGACTTTGCCTTGCCCCAAATCTTTGAACTGTAATAGCTGAGCTTTTTACGCGATCGTTCGCCGTCATTCATCTTTCCTTTTGATAGTTCTTGCTAAATCCGTAATCTTCTGTAAGAACTCTTTCTTTCTCCCTGTTTTTCTTCATTTCGTTCTTTCTAAGCCATGGTTTACATAGTTGATGCTGATTCTCTAGAGGAATTTAGGGAAGAATAGAAAACTCCTTCTTGGGTTGATTTAGAAATACCTCCTAACCTTATAAATGTTTACTCTTTAGCTAAGGGTCATTGGATCCTAACTTTGTGTAATACTCCGTATTTTTATGACTTTAAATTTGGGGATTTATTAAATTTAATTTGAGATATTAATTCAATATTAATCCGGAAATTATTTTAAATATTTACTAGCACGATGAGAGTTAGTAATTATTGGGATTCTATTGAATATTACTTAACGGATAAAGTAATATGTATAATCGATATTACTTAACGGATAAAGTAATATGTATAATCGAAATTATTAAAATTATCACGAGTATATAATTTGATAATTTTGAGAAATTAAATCGGGACGTAGCCGGTATCGTGTCGAGATTAAATTAGTATTATTAAAAGTGAATAAATTATAAGTCACTCGTATGGTCGTTTTGAGTGCCCCAATGTGTTCGGAAGGGTCGAGATAGTCAAAATAATGTACCCGGGGGTTTAGTTTGGGGCTCGGGGCGTTTTTAGACCTAATTAGCATCCCGGGAGGGAGTTTTGGACATTTCATATTTTTGGGTAATTAAACCCACGAATTTACCAAGGCTATATCAGATATTAAGGGTTGTCATCTAGGGTTAACATAAGCAAAACCAAAGAACGGCCATTGGAGAAGAAGTGGAGAAGCTTTCTAAGGAGTTCTAGGATAAAAACTCCGTCGTTTACACCGCCGTCACCACCAAAGTGTAGATCGCGCGACGAGGAACACAACCACGCCACTTTCTTCCACAAATCAGAAACAAAGATTTCCAGACAAGTATCTATCTTGCTTTATTTTTAGTTAATGCTTCAATTATGTTAGTCTAGGGTTGATTATAACTAGTTTCATGAAAGAAAGTATATATTGGAGACTAGAATTCGCATGTTGTAGAGGTAATAATCATATTCTGGAAATCTAATTCACATGTAAAGGATACACCACGAATTTTCATTGAGTTAGAAGTAGAAAATCTGGGAAAGAATTAGAAGAATTTAAATTTAAAGAAAAGACTAGGGTTCTTGAAGTTTATGTAGATTTTACCCAATTGAATCGTTATACTTGATGAAAACCCACATGTTTTACTTAGAAAATTATGTATTTGGGTATATAACACTTGTAGTATCATTTGTTGGGAGTTTGGGAAATAAATATTATGATTTGGTTGAGTTTGGAGAAGGATTTCCGTAACTGGGTTTTCTGCAGTTTCGCCATAACTGCTTGATCGATCGACGACCAAAGAACATCGATCGATCGATGATCGATCGATCGACCCCTCCTGGAAAACTCATATTCCTCTTATAATAGTTCATTCCGATTAAAATGAGTGGTAACCTTTGAGCATTATTATTGGAACATTTTGGGACATAAAGAGGACCAGTAGGACTTAGTAAAAAGTGAGTATTTAATGTAAGACAAAGTTAGGGTTAACGGGGAGTAATATACACATAGGAAATTATGGAAACGTGTTACTAAAGGAGTGAGACTCGTAAGGAAGTTACGTTAGAAGATATGTGAGTACCTACTGAAATTATACATAAGGAGATAGAATACTACGAGTGATATGAAGTAAGTATGGAATAATCTATAATAAGAATAAAAGACACAAGCCCGTTATACGGGGTAATCGAGTATTGTGTACTAAGAATGAATATCATAAGTATGGGTCGTGGGTGTACCTAATTTAGAAACAGGAATAGTAGTATATGACTGTGTTTGTGCATATACTATATGTGTGTAAAAATCATGCCCGCGCTACTTGCTATCACTGAGGTTACCGTGTCGGGACAGTCGTATCTCGATGGGAGCTTTATGGGGGAAAGGACTTGTACCCTAGAACATAGGACTCCTTGGTACAGGCTATCTTATTGATAGTCAGACGGTCCTAAGAGACGTGAGGGTATGTGCTAACCTCTTAGTGACTTGGAACTATGCTTCGCCTCAATTTGTATGTGTTTTGTGTTAATACAGTTCGAGAGTGATTCCGAACTAGTATTTCCCTTAGTACGAGTAATACGGGGACTTGATAGCAGAGTATGCCAGCACCATAAATTTTATGTGGGGTGCCGATAGTATATATATTATATGAGTGATTAATATATAGACTTGAAACTGGGAACTTTCTACTGCGAAAAAAAAAGGGTAGTTAAGCGATGAATAAATACTCCAACTTTATTATAAGTGTTTGAAAAGTTTGTGACGACACTGGAATATTTTATAATGAAATGAGATACATGTGAAAACCTTATTTTCAGAAATTAACTATCTTAGCCCTAGAAATTTTCGGCATGAAACCTTATGAGAGATTTAAGTAAGCTGAACTTTTGGGAGTAATAGTACGGTAGGCGTGCACACTAGATGAGGGGTGAGAATTTCTCAAGAGAGTGTCGCATACTATCATGGTTGTTGCATTAGCCGGTAAGCATTTTAAATACTTGCTAAACTAAATCTTAAACTGTTTTACAATCGGGCTCTGACCCGTTTCTTGTTATCTCTTCTCTCTTGTATATATATATGTATATATTACAGATGCCCAGCCACAGGGACGTCATGCTTAGGTTATTCGGACTGGACGTGCTGCAGCTTAGGTGGGAGTTGCAGGCCATTTGCTTAGACGACCTCGTTGTTGATTCCACTCTTAGTTCAGTTTTAATTAGTTGGGCATGTGTCGCCTGTTTCCTTATTCAGTTGGATTTGTCAGAGATTATGTTCATTTATCTTTAGTATTTTATTCTTTCGGATTTCATTTCTGTCAGGATGGCTTTCCTTTATGGTTTTAAAGTTGGTATTAGTTATTTGAATGCTTAATTTGCTTGGATGATCATTTTCAGTCTTAATAATTGCGACTCTTGAACTGTTAATTGTTAAAGTTTTTTTTAATAATTGGCTTTAAATAAAATGGAAATAACGTTTTAAATGATTTTGACACTTAGCTTAATTATTGAGGGTATTTAAATTGGAAAGTTTATTTTACGACAGTGATGCTAAAAATGAACCAACCGTTCACCTTGGTTATAATCTAATAAAGGACTGATCACCCGTTATTTAATTAGGCGGGATGTTACAGGTGGTATCAGAGCATCAAGTTCTAGTGTCCTTTAGGATCTGTACGGCTTATTTCCCTTCCAGCTTAGCGTTCTTGATATAGAGCCCTATTTTTAGGATTATTCTATTCTTGCATTTACGCTTGCGTCTTCAGCTATTCGAGATTTGTTAATAACTGTTGACTAATAAACTTCCTTCTCGTTTCAGATGCCTCCGAGACGCGCACTCAAGGACAGAGGTGCCCAAGTCGAGCAGGCAGCAGCTCCGGCTCAGGGAATGATGAACGCAACCGAGGTAGCCGCTATCGTTGCTCAGGCGGTGAATGCCGCATTAGCGGTAGTGCAGCAGGCTCCACCCCAGGTTCAGGCAGTGGCGTCAGTACCAGCACAGCTTCCATCTGCATGGGAGCGGGTTAGGGATGCCTTTCAGAAGGCGCATCCCCCGGAGTTCTCAGGTAGTCCAGATATCATAGTCGCCAGCCAATGGAAGAAAGATATCCGGAGGCATTTGCGCATGTACGAGTGCACGGACGTGCAGAAACAGCTGTTGGCTTCCTTTAACCTAGTAGGGGCCGCTTTGCAGTGGTGGGAATCCACCACCACCTTGGAGGAGAGGGACATTATCACGATTCAGTCATTCTGGGCGCGGTTTGACCGCAAATACTTTCCATCCGCCGTGCAGACTGAGATGAGGCGGAAGTTGTTGAATCTGAAACAGGAGAATATGACTGTTGCTGAGTACGAGGAGGAGTTCACTAGACTTCTCACTATAGTGCCAGATGAGGCCCCCACAGAGGGGAAAAAGATACTGTTGTTTATGGATGGATTGGCCTGGAGGATCCGCCAGCACCTCATAGGCAATCTATCACTGAGTACCTACACGGATGTACTTAATGCTGCGTTATTACACTGTCAGGATCACCGCTTCCATCTGCAAGGAAGCAAATGAGGAGGAGAGTCCAGCCAGCAGGGCAGGACAGGGGGCAGTAGTACTGGTGGCACACCGGCAGCCCAGGGACAAACACGTCATAATGAGCAGAGTTCCCATCAGGGGGACCTGCCAAGCGGTTCCGATCAGGTGACTCCAGACAGGGATTTGGAGGCTTAAGGCAGGGCCAGTCTAATCAGCAGGGCCAACACCGTCAGCAGCTGGGACAGCAACAGGGCCATCAGGGCCAACCGCGTTTCCAGCAGGGCCAGTGGCGGGGTGGTAACGGCCAATAAGGCCGTGTTCAGTAGGGACAGAGGGGAGGTAATTTCAGGTGCCGATATTTCGGGTGTGGCAAGAATGGCCATAGGAGCCAGGATTGTCCAGAGGGAGATAGGGCCCCACAGCAGTAGGGTGCCCGTAATGAGACACAGAGGCCACTCTTTCCAGCCGCCCTCCCAGCACCAGCTCAGGTACCAGCCATCCCAGCAGTTCCAGTACAGCAGGGACAGTAGCGGTACGGACGTGTCTATAACGTCCACCAGGCAGCAGCTCCTCAGGCACCACCCGCGATTGAGGGTACGTTTCCTATCCATGGCACTATGGGTCGGGTTTCATTTGATACTTGGGCGACACACTGTTTTACAGCTACTCATTTTGCAAAGGCCTTAGGATTATTAGCCACAGCAGAGAGCACTGTAACATGCGTAGACTCACCATTGGGGAATGTGTCGTTGATTTTCTTTATATGCCGGGGCGTGGGAGTAGAGATTGGTGGCTTAATTTTACGAGCAGACATGTTAGTCTTAGAGATGCATGAGCACGATGTTATTATTGGCATGGATTGGCTCGCCGCATACAGAGCCATGATAGATTGTTTCGGCGGGAGTATTATCTTTGCCATTCCGGGGCAGGAGATGTTTTTAGTGGCAATACCTCGCCCAGAGGGAGGCTCTTCCGCTCATTTGTATTATATAGAGGAGGATACCTCTAAGGAGGTCGTGATTCCCTTAGATTAAATCCCTGTCGTTCGTGAGTATTCTGATGTATTTCAGGAGATACCGGGCCTACCCCCCAGTCGAGAGATAGATTTCGTCATAGACTTGTTGCCGGATACTCGACCGATAGCACGTGCTCCGTACCGTATGGCTCCAGCGGAAATGAGGGAGTTACGGGATCAGATAGAGCAACTGTTAGGTCAGGGCTTCATTCGTAGGAGCACCTCACCTTGGGGCGCTCCAGTCTTGTTTGTGAAGAAGAGAGATGGTTCACTGAGGTTATGCGTGGATTACCGGGAGCTGAACAGGGTTACGATACGGAACAAATATCTGTTGCCTCGAATTGATGATCTGTTCGACCAGCTGAGAGGAGCAACCTTCTTTTCGAAGATAGATTTGAGATCGGGATACCATCAGCTACGGATTAGGAAGCAGGATGTGTCGAAGACTGCTTTCTTGACGAGATATGGGTCCTATGAGTTCAGAGTCATGCCGTGTGGGCTTACAAATGCTCCAGCCGTATTCATGGACTTGATGAACCGAGTGTTCAGAGAATTCTTGGATTAGTTTGTCATCGTCTTCATAGATGACACTCTGATATATTCACACACTGAGGAGGAGCATGCTGAGCACTTAAGGCAGGTTCTTCAGACTCTACGAGAGCATCAGCTGTATGCTAAGTACGAGAAGTGCGGATTCTGGTTACGGGAGGTGCAGTTTTTGGGACATGTTGTGTCCGAATTGGGGATAGCGGTTGACCCAAGTAAAGTGTCAGCAATGAGGGAGTGGGGACAGCCCACGACACCGACGGAAGTGCGTAGTTTCTTGGGGTTGGTCGGGTACTACAGGAGATTCATCCGAGGTTTCTCAAAGATTGCGGGTCCATTGACGAATCTGACTCGATAGGGGGTACCATATGTTTGGGACGATGCTTGTCAATTGGCTTTCGATGAGCTGAAAGATAAGCTGACTTCGGCACCAGTTCTTGCTTTACCCAAGCCGGGAGTGGAGTATTTGGTTTACACCGATGCCTCTTTACGGGGACTCGGGGGAGTACTTCAGCAGGAAGAGAAGGCTACAGCTTTTGCCTCCCGCAAGCTTAAACCGCACGAAAGAAATTACCCCACTCACGACCTAGAGCTAGCAACGGTCGTTTTTGCATTGAGGATATGGAGACATTATTTGTTGCGGGAGAAGTTTCGCTTGTTCACAGACCACAAGTCACTACAGTACCTGTTCACTCAGCGAGAGCTGAATATGCGTCAACGCAGATGGTTAGAGTTTGTGAAAGACTATCAGTTCGAAATACAGTACCATCCGGGGAAGGCTAACGTGGTTGCTGATGCGTTGAGCCGTAGACCGGTAGGCGACGTAGCGGACGTCTGGAAAGCGAAGTGGAAAAAGTTGGGTCACCAGGACGCAGTAGCTCGTTCCTTTATATTTGTCATGACATTCACCCCCGAGATTGTTACGAGGGTAATACAGGCACAGACAGCGGATTCATTTTGCCAGGAGCAGATTGTACGACTTTTAACTGAGGGCACTGAGTCCTACTCCGTAGGTTCCGATGGAGGTTTGAGGTTTAATGGGAGATTGGTGGTCCCAGAAGGAGAAGACTTACGTCATGCAGTGATGACACAGTCTCACGGGTCCATATTTGCAGTACATCCCGGAGGAGGTAAGATGTACCAGGATATGAGGCGGCAGTACTGGTGGAGTGGGATGAAGAAGGGCATTGTTGAGTTCGTGTCCAAGTGTTCCACTTGCCAGATGGTAAAGGTAGACCACCAGAGACCGTCGGGGTTGCTTCAGCCGTTGGAGATACCTACGTGGAAGTGGGAGAGTATTTCCATGGACTTCATTACTGGGAAGCCTACATCACAGCGGGGTCACGACTCCATCTGGGTGATCGTGGACCGTTTGACCAAGGTGGCTCATTTTCTGCGAGTACGGACAGACTATACCACGGGCCAGTATGCACAGTTGTTCATTGCCGAGATTGTTAGGCTACATGGGGTGCCCTTGGATATTGTGTCGGATAGGACAAGATTTTCGTGTCGCGTTTCTGGGAGAAGCTTTCAGGAGGCCATGGGTACAGAGTTGAGATTGAGTTCAGCTTATCACCCACAGACGGATGGACAGACAGAGCGCACCAATCAGATGATGGAAGATATGTTACGCATGTGTGTCCTTGATTTTGGAGGAGGATGGGAGCCACATCTTCCACTGGTGGAGTTTGCTTACAATAACTCCTATCAGTCCACGATTGGCATGGCTCCATTTGAGGCATTGTATGGCAGGCCTTGTCGTTCTCCAACTTGTTGGCTAGAAGTGGGGGACAACAAGTTGCTCGGACCAGAGGTGATTCAGGAAACCTCAGCCAGGATTGAGATTACAGGCAGAAAAGCTACGCCGATGCAAAACGGTTTTTCCGCGAATTTAATGTGGGGGACCAGGTACTACTGCGCGTGTCTCCTATTAAAGGAGTGATGAGGTTTAAAAAGAAGGGAAAGTTGGCGCCAAGGTACGTGGGACCATTTTCCATTAACGAGAGGATTGGGTCGGTAGCATACAGATTGGGACTGCAAGAACACTTACACCGCATTCACGATGTATTCCACATTTCGTCGTTGAGACGATACCTTCGAGATGATATGGCCCACACCGACATCGCGATAGAAAAGATTGACTTACAGCCCGACAGCTCTTACGAGGAAAGGCCAGTGGCTATCCTAAACCATAGCGGAAGGAGATTGAGGTCGAAGGTAGTTCCACTTGTACGGGTCCAGTGGGAACATCATAATGTTGAGGAATCAATTTGGGAGCGTGAGGAGGACATGCGCGAGAAATACCCAGAGTTATTTTTACCAGGTATGTCTTATTTTTCGAATTTCGGGACGAAATTCCGTTATTAGGGGGGAAGTATGTAATACCCCGTATTTTTATGACTTTTAAATTTGGGGATTGATTAAATTTAATTTGAGATATTAATTCAATATTAATCCGGAAATTATTTTAAATATTTACTAGCACGATAAGAGTTAGTAATTATTGGGATTCTGTTGAATATTACTTAACAGATAAGGTAATATGTATAATCGATATTACTTAATGGATAAAGTAATATGTATAATCGAAATTATTAAAATTATCACGAGTATATAATTTGATAATTTTGAGAAATTAAATCGGGACGCGCCGGTGTCGTGTCGGGATTAAATTAGTATTATTAAAAGTGAATAAATTATAAGTCACTCGTATGGTCGTTTTGAGTGCGCTAATGTGTCCGGAAGGGTCGAGATAATCAAAATAATGTACCCGGGGGTTTAGTTTGGGTCTCGGGGCGTTTTTAGGCCTAATTAGCATTCCGGAAGGGAGTTTTGGATATTTCATATTTTTGGGTAATTAAGCCCACGAATTTACCAAGGCTATATCAGATGTTTAGGGTTGTCATCTAGGGTTAACATAAGCAAAACCAAAGAACGGACGTTGGAGAAGAAGTAGAGAAGCTTTCTAAGGAGTTCTAGGACAAAAACTCCGTCATTTACGCCGCCGTCACCGCCAAAGTGTAGATCGCGCGACGAGGAACACAACCACACCACTTTCTTCCACAAATCAGAAACAAAGATTTCCAGACAAGTATCTATCTTGCTTTATTTTTAGTTAATGCTTCAATTATGTTACTCTAGGATTGATTAGAACTAGTTTCATGAAAGAAAGTATATATTGAAGACTAGAATTCGCATGTTGTAGAGGTAATAATCATATTCTGGAAATCTAATTCACATGTAGAGGATACACCACGAATTTTCATTGAGTTAGAAGTAGAAAATTTGGGAAAGAATTAGAAGAATTTAAATTTAAAGAAAAGATTAGGGTTCTTGAAGTTTATGTAGATTTTACCCAATTGAATCGTTATACTTGATGAAAACCCACATGTTTTACGTAGAAAATTATGTATTTGGGTATATAACACTTGTAGTATCATTTGTTGGGAGTTTGGGAAATAAATATTATGATTTGATTGAGTTTGGAGAAGGATTTCCGTAACTGATTTTCTGCAGTTTCGCCATAACTGCTTGATCGATCGATCCACTTCCATCAATCGATCGACCCCTCCTGAAAAACTCATATTCCTCTTATAATAGTTTATTCCGATTAAAATGAGTAGTAACCTTTGAGCATTATTGTTAGAACATTTTAGGACATAAAGAGGACCAGTAGGACTTAGTAAAAAGTGAGTATTTAATGTAAGACGAAGTTAGGGTTAACGGGGAGTAATATACACAAAGGAAATTATGGGAACGTGTAACTAAAGGAGTGAGACTCGTAAGGAAGTTACGTTAGAATATGAGAGTACCTACTGAAATTATACATAGGGAGATAGAATACTACGAGTGATATGAAGTGAGTATGGAATAATCTATAAATAAGAATAAAAGAGACGATCCCGTTATACGGGATAATCGAGTATTGTGTACTAAGAATGAACATCATAAGTATGGGTCGTGGGTGTACCTAATTTAGAAACAGGAATAATAGTATATATATGACTGTGTTTGTGCATATACTATGTGTGTGTAAAAATCATGCCCGCGCTACTTGCTATCACTGAGGTTACCGCGTCGAGACAGTCGTATCTCGATGGGACCTTTATGGGGGATATGGACTTGTACCCTAGAACATAAGACTCCTTGGTACAGGCTATCTGATTGATAGTCAGACTGTCTTAAGAGACGTGAGGGTATGTGCTGACCTCTTGGTGACTTAGAACTATGCTTCGCCTCAATTTGTATGTGTTTTGTGTTAAAACAGTTCGAGAGTGATTCCGAACTAGTATTTCCCTTAGTACGAGTGATACGGGGACTTGATAGCAGAGTATGCCAGGACCGTAAATTTTATGTGGGGTGCCGATAGTATATATATTATATGGGTGATTAATATATAGACTTGAAACTGGAAACTTTCTACTGCGGAAAAAAAAAAGGGTAGTTAAGCAATGAATAAATACTCCAACTTTATAATAAGTGTTTGAAAAGTTTGTGACGACACTGGAACATTTTATAATGAAATGAGATACATGTGAAAACCTTATTTTCAGAAATTAACTATCTTAGCCCTAGAAATTTTCGGCATGAAACCTTATGAGAGATTTAAGTAAGCTATACTTTTGGGAGTAATAGTGCGGTAGGTGTGCACACTAGATGAGGGATGAGAATTTCTCAAGAGAGTGTCGCATACTATCATGGTTGTTGCATTAGCCGGTAAGCATTTTAAATACTTGCTAAACTAAATCTTAAACTGTTTTACAATCGGACTCTGACCCGTTTCTTGTTATCTCTTCTCTCTTGTATATATATGTATATATTACAGGTGCCCAGCCACAGGGGCGTCATGCTTAGGTTATTCGGACTGGACATGCTGCAGCTTAGGTGGGAGTTGCAGGCCATTTGCTTAGACGACTGTAATACCCCGTACTTTTGACTATAATTATTTTT
Source organism: Sambucus nigra (assembly GCA_949130495.1). Taxonomy (NCBI): domain Eukaryota; kingdom Viridiplantae; phylum Streptophyta; class Magnoliopsida; order Dipsacales; family Adoxaceae; genus Sambucus; species Sambucus nigra. The sequence goes on along the minus strand of OX422211.1, from coordinate 429,327,455 downwards.
GGGATTAATTAATTAAAATGCGTATTAATTGGAAATTAATTCGGGTTAAAAATACTAATGTGATGCGAGTTAGTATTTGATTATGTGCATATATGATTATATATGAACTTGGTATTATAAAATTTGTCGTGAGATTTATATACGGCATTTTAGAAATTTTGTTGAGACGCGTGGGACCGCCGCGTCACGGTATATTATTTTGTTAATAAAAGTGAATTTAAAATCTATAATCCGTATGGTCGTTTTGAGTGCGCCAACGCGTCCGGAAGGGTCGAGATAGTCAGAAAACACTAGCCGGGGGTATAGTTTGGGTCCCGGGGTATTTTTAGGCCATACCGGCAACTTAAAGGGTATTTTAGTAATTTGGTATTTTTGGGTAATTAAAAGTGACGAAAATTGAGAGTTGTAATCTGATAAGGAATTGACCCAACCAACCCTTTATTAACCCCATAAGCTACGTAGGTTATCATTTAGTCTTCCAACTCTCCCAAAGCAAACCCTAGCCACCATAGCCTTTTGGAGAAGAAAGCTTGGAGAAGGAGAGAGAGAGAGGACTTCTGCAGAGATTCTTCACCAAATCAACACCAAATCCGAAATCAAACCAAGGCAAGTGATTTATTCCATTTAAATTTCAGAGAATGCTTCTTCCATGTTAGATTATTCATAAATTTGTATGTTCTTTGAAGATAATGAAAAACCCATAAGATTGGAGTTATTAGTTTAAATTTTGGGATATAGGTTGCATGTAGAATGTTACTGGAAGATTATATTAAGAGAATTATCGACTTTTGTTATACCAAAAACGGATTTAGATGAAGTTTATGACTGTTCTTGAGATAAAATCTGGAAACTAGGTTTTTGATAAAGATTGATCCATATGTAGCCTATAGTTGTTGAAATATTGATTTGTGGACGTTAGTAATATGGTAGGATTGTTATATGACATTACTATAACGTTATATCTGAGAATCATACGTTAGAAATAAGTTTTGGGACGTTTTCAAATCTGCAGAACGAAGCAGTCCGTAGCCATACCTGTTCGATCGATCGATCGACATTCATCAGTCGATCGATCGACTAGATCGATCGATCGATATTCATAGGTCGATCGATCGACCTTCCCAGAATGAGTAAAATTTTCCTTAATTTGATTTTAATGGTGGAAACCCTCGGAGAATATGTTTGGAGAACTTATGAATACCCTCACCCTTAAGGAAGACCAGTAGGTGTGATTATTATAGTGAACTTTAATTAGAATGCAATTTGAGGAATTATTCTAGATTGTTGAAATTCGTTATGTGAGATAATATTTGGGTTAATAGTACAAATTTGAATAAGTTGATGAAATAAGGTTTGGGGCAGAAGTAAAGACCTTAGGTATAAAGATATTATGGGAACTTAGTAGTCTATTCGAGATAGGTTTTGAGTTTAAGGAACTACGACGTGAGACGTGTTGGTAATTTAACTTTATATTAACGGGAGACTTGAAATACATAAGTTTGGAATAATGGTATTATGATGTAGCTTATACCTTATTAATATGGTGATATCTAAGATGTGTGAATGCTTAGTATAGTTTATGTGTATGACATACCTACCATACTTGCTATCACGGGAGGTTACGTTCGCTTAGGACCCTCTAATCCTTGTGTGCCTACGGGGGGGATATAGACTGGTACCTTGATGAACATAGGTCATTGAAAGACTTATTGTGATATTAATAAGTCCGCGGATCGTGGGAGCGTAGGTATGTGCGTGATCCATGTGAAGGTGACTGTGTTCGCCTCCATTATTTGTGATGTTGTTATTTGAGAACTATTCCTGAGAGATTCGGAATATGTGATCCTTATGTACGTGATGTACCGGGATGGATAGCAGAGTATGTGTGCACCGGAGCTTAGTTCTCGGGGTGCTTATATTGTATATTTATGATGTGAATAATATACATTTAATTAAATGAGAACTTTCATGTTAATGTAGTGAACATGTATATATCACGGTATTATTTTGAGAAACAAAATGGGTTAGCTAGTAGTATAATATATTGCATATTGAGCATCTGAGTTTATATTAAACCCCTATTTAATTACGAGCGTTATAATAGAACCAAGTAATAATGGCAGGTCCTATGATAAGTCTAGCTAGATTCGATGTCACTTAGCTAGTGGTTTGTGTCGTTATAGATGGGTACTTACGTTAGGAGTGCACAGTTAGTCGAGAGGTGAGAATTTAATGTGAGTGCACGTCCTAACATGTACTTTGCATTTAATGTTTTAAATGTTTTTAAAGCACTTGCAGGTTTTTAAAATGATTTCCACTTTCGGGCTCTGACCCATTTGCTTTCAAATATATTTTCTGGTAAAACCATTTTAGGTGCCCAGCCACAAGGACACCAAGCATAGGATTCTCATTCAGAAGACGGGCTGTAGCTGTTTGTGGAAGCTACAGGGACTTGCTTTTAGACGCCTCTCTCATTTGGATTCCAGTCTCAGCATCTATCAGTTGTAGGGCATGATGCCCAATTCTATTAGACATTTTTACATTTCAGTTTTCAGACTCTAGCATGTATTGCTCAGTATTCAGTTTTTAGTTATTTACTTCAGTTTACTTATCAGTTGTGGGATTTGTATTGCGGAGTTTTTCCTCCAGGTTTTATTTACATATTGTGATGGTTATTCTTTTTTACTTCAGTATGGTGAATGGTGTTATTTAGTTATTCATTACTCTTGTTGCATGTTAATCAGATTTAATAAAATTTGGCACTTACTTTTTAAATACTAGGGGGTTAGTAATAATAAAACGTTTTCGACAGTGATGCTATTAACTGAGCCAACTTGGCATTTTGAATTAATTTTATAAAGGAGTAGCTACCCGGTGTTTAATTAGTCGGGGTGTCGCAACGACCTCGTTGTTGATTCCACTCTTAGTTCAGTTTTAATTAGTTGGGCATGTGCCGCCCGTTTCCTTATTTGTCAGAGATTTTGTTCATTTATCTTTAGTATTTTATTCTTTCGGATTTCATTTCTGTCAGGATGGTTTTCCTTTATGGTTTTAAAGTTGGTATTAGTTATTTGAATGCTTAATTTGCTTGGATGATCATTTCCAGTCTTAATAATTGTGTGACTCTTAAACTGTTAATTGTTAAAGTTTTTTTTTTTATAATTGGCTTTAAATAAAATGGAAATAACGTTTTAAATGATTTTGACACTTAGCTTAATTATTGAGGGGGTTTAAATTGGAAAGTTTATTTTACGACAATGATGCTAAGAATGAACCAACCGTTCACCTTGGTTATAATCTAATAAAGGACTGATCACCCGGTATTTAATTAGGCGGGGTGTTACACTTTGTTTATAGTTGAGTGCGGTTTTACCTTTCCACCAAAGCCATTTCTTCTACATTTCTGTCAATATTTTGACATTGTTCCAGCGGGAGTAGCCCCCAAAACGTGGAGAGTTCTCAATGGTGTGAATAGACTGAATTAAATCTATGGAACCCATATTGGGATTCCAGAGATTATGTTCTGTTATAAATGGTTTATTGCAGGGGAGAATACTTAATATTTGAAAACCAGACGAGCCAATAAGGCTTTAGTGTTGAATAAGCCAATAAGGATTATTGGCATCATGCTTTAATAGTCAAAAATTGGCAACATGCTCCACTTGAGAATGGAGTTGCCTATCATGGTCCAGGTGCCCTCAGTCTGGGAATGGAATAGGTTGTTATTTCATTGCTTTGCCCTTCTTTACTAATTTCTTTTCGGATATATGCTAACCTCTGCTGCTTATTGCTTTTTTGCAGAAGAACATAAGAGAAAGTGCCCCAAGCCAGGTGAAGTGAATTTGAAAGAACTCAAATTCTTGTGGGGTCTGAGCCAAAGAGTAGGAAAAGAGCATCCCCGATCAGCTTCTTACTGCTAGAGTATAAAACTTCCATCACTTTTTTTTGTAGCTCGGCCAACAACTGTTATGCCTTCAATTGTAATTGATTTGGAGAGGGATCCAGTGTCTACTTCCTCAGCCACTGAATCTGCTGGTGTTGGTGTTGAAGTTGGCGCATCTTCTTCCTTTGATTCCGACCTTCCCCTTTCTGTCAGCATGGGCAAGAGGAAAATTCACAACCTTTTGGAGGATGATTTTGCAGTTGGTGCCAAGAAACCAGTTGATACCAATGGCCCAAAGAAGAAGGTTGAAGCTAGTAAGAAGCCCCCAGCCAACAAAGGTGATGAATCTCCTCTCAAAAGACTGAGGAGAGGTCCTACTGATAAGCAGGTTGAAGAAGCTGTTGATGCCGACCAACATGGATTGATCGGTATGGTCCCATATGTTGTTAGCTCATCTGTAGCCTTTAGTCCTAGCTTGGCTAGGAAGTTGATCAGGTCTGGCACCCTCCCAAACCATCGAGTTGTTGCTGCTTCAATGTCCCGATCACAATTATCAGCAAGAGCTACTCAAAGCTTGGCCTTAGTACATTTTCGTATTTGAAGTTGGTTGGATGTTGTTCAAGTCTTCTTTGAATTGTACTGGCTGGGCTTTTTTTCTTGCAGTTCCTAGTTGATTACAACCAAATGATGGAGAAGGACGATCAGCTACGTTCTTCTTCGGGAGAAGTAGAGGAGGTCGTTGAAGGTCTTAGGAAATCTGTGATGGATTCCCAGCAAGCTTTGGAGACACCGAAAAAAGCCTGGGAGGATAAAATCAAAGTGGCTGAAGAAGCTCGGCAGAGGGCTGAAAAAAATCTAACTCTAGCTTCTTTAGCCTCTGCTCAAGCTGAGCGCAAGGCAAAGGCTGCTGAAGAGAAAGTATCTAAATTGTCTGTTAACCCTACTGATGAGAAGGCCAAGAGAAAGAAAACTAAGGAGGATTCCTTCAACAAGGGCTGGGATAAGGCCATCTCTGCCACTTCTGCCCAAATAGCTTATGCCAAGAAGAAATTCTTCAAGGAAGGTTGGTCGGCAGCTCTGAAGGAAGTTGGCACTGCTGAGGACTCGGAGCTATTTCTGAGGCGCAATCCAAGCTCCCCTCCTAATCTTGATGATGAGATTGATGATGATACTGACTCAAGGGAATCCTCTATGGCCATTGAGTCCATAGCTCCTCCAGTCGAGCAAGACAAAGCTCTTGTTGATTTTGTTGCTCCTCCTGCCGACCAGGGTACAAATTCTGAAGCCGAGAAGCATAAGAAGAAGGTGTAGACTTGTTCGGCTTCTGGTCTCTGTATTTTGCACCTTTCTTTTGTTTTCTTTTTGTCTTGTTCAGATATACTTGTAACATCGTCATTTATCAATGAAAGAACTTCAATTACTTGCCACTTTACTACTATTATGTCTCCTTTTATTGTCAAGTGTTTATTTTTCTAGTTTATTGCCAAGATCGAACAAATTGCCTCCACTGACTCTGACATGCTCAAACGCTACAACAATCTGTTCAAAGCTGGTCACTTGGATTTGACAGATGAAGAACTAACAGACTTGCTCGACGTAGACGCTTCTAATCAAGCAAAGGATGCATACCTATCTCAAATATCTTCTTGATCGGGCTATAGCAAATAACGTTGCATATTATGAGATGATTAAAGATTTGCAGGCAGATCATAATGAGAGCAAAGCGTTGTTGCATGCTAGCTATGAAGCTAAATACAAGGCATTAAGCGAAGAACAAGGTTTTGATGATAAACTTGAAAAATATGCCTCTGCCTACAGAAAAAAAGATTTTTTGCTGAACAGAGACGCAGATGAAGCCCGGGAAATTGCTAAGCTCTTGGAAGAAGAGAACAATAAACTCCGGAATGAGCTCAATACTTTAAAGCAATCTTCTATTACTGATGTTGATGAAGGTGCTTCCTTTTTAGAGAAGGAGAATGCTAAGCTTATGGAGGAGATTGAGACTCTAAAGAAATCCAACCCTGGACAATCCTCCAGACGATCAAGAACGAGTCGACCAACTGTTGAGGAGGCTAGGACTAAGAGGACCTTATCCGACCGAACTGCTCAATTGAAAGCTAAAAGTCAGGCTGTTGTTAATTTGTCTTCACAACTGAAAGCTAAAGACAAGGCTCTTGTTGACCCATTTTCCCATTTAAAAGCGAAAGATGATGTAATAAAGAGACTTCAGCATCATGTTGAGAGATTGACTTTTCAGTTTCACAAGCAACCTCGAGAAGTATGGATGGAAGGATACAATGAGGCTTTTGGCCATGTTGATGATCATCTTGCCCAAAGTCGTGATAAAGGGTACAGGCGGAGATAGACCAATTGTCTAACTTTGTTAAAGCATGATCGGGACAGCAATCCGTGGTATTGGAATGAATCTGGTCTGCTAGATTGTAACAAGCCTCCGTTCAAGTTGGATAAATCATGGATCCCTTCTGACGCCATCTCTCAGTGCTTAATCACTAAATACTTGGGGGATTATGATCTCCATGATGTTCATGAAATAGTTCGTCCTTCACATCTGATTAACGCCCCGAGCAGCGGTAACAGAAGAATGTTGGAAGACTTCAACTTTATCAATTCTACCTATACATTGGCTGATCCTCCTCCTGGAATGGAGAGAGTGCAGCCGACTTTTAAAGCTGAAGGGAAACGTCCAGCTGAATGATTTTCCTGCATTTGAATGTAATACAGTTTATATGAATGGAAATTCATAGGTTTGTTTTGTTAACTTATGATTATTTTAATTAATCAATTAACTTGTGATTGTACTGCCATTGGTTCTACTAATACACTTAGATATATAATCTAAATTTAGTATTAGTTACCAGTGGTAATGCCATTGATTCCACTAATGCACTTAGATATATTAATCCAAATTTAGCATTAGTTATCAGTGGTGACCAAGGGTATGACGAATATATGTTTATATTCTAGAATTTAAGAATTTTTACATGTCTTCCTGCATTTAACTTAGTCAGGTAAAACTTATTTGTAACTTTTTTAGTTGTATAGGAAGTTTTACACTTCTTGTTCTTGACTTGTTTATACGAAATCATACATGAAGTAATCAACTTCTTGTTCATGATTTGTTTTTACGAAGTCATACATGAAGTAAATTGTTGTTGCCGACCAAGTGCTGAGGATTTTAACCCTTTTTCGACTTGGTTATTTTCATTGCCAACCAAGTCCTGAGGATTTTAACCCTGTTTTGGCTTGGTTATTTTCGTTGTTGACAAGTGCTGAAGATTTTAACCATGTTTTGACTTGGTCGGAGTTGAAGATATATATGTACTATGTTAGTTCTGTTCTGGGGGATGTATATCATCACCGTACTCCAAAAAAAAATCAAAAAATTGAAGGGAATGAAATCAACATTTTATTGATACTCAAATAAAAGCAAAAGAAATACAATAATGGCAATCCTTTGAATTACTGATAATATTTTCTGAAGTGCTCGGCATTCCAGAGATTTTTTAATTCTTCACCATCCTAAGTCTCGATCCGATAGGTTCCTGGTTGGACTGCCGCTGATATGCGATATGGGCCATGCCAATTGGCTTCAAGCTTGTTATTCTTCTGGATAACTTTCTTAAGAACATAATTGCCCTCCTTAAGGTTGGTCGGCTTGACCCTTTTATTATAAAAGCGAGCAGTTATGTGTTGAAATGAAGCATTTCTCATAACCGCATCTTCTCGTACTTCTTCCAACATGTCGTGATCTAATCGCCTCATCAAATCACTAACTGGGGAATCAAAATTCAATATCCTGGGCCGAGCTCGGCCGGTACCATGGCTTCAATCCCAAACGCAAGCATGTATTGTGTTTCTTCAGTTGTTGTTCTCGACGTTGTTCTGTAGGCCCAAATAACAGAGTGTAGCTCATTAATCCAGTTGCCCTTGGCAGCATCAAGCCTCTTCCTTCAGCCCGTTCAGCAAAGTTCTATTTGTTACTTCGGTTTGACCATTACTTTGAGGATGGCCTGGTGCAGAACGCAGTTTCTAGATTTTGGAGTGGGCACAATATGCTTCAAACTCTTCGTTATCGAACTGGGTGCCATGATCTGTAATGAAAGCATATGGTAAAACATATCGACAGATTATATTCTTTTAGATGAACTGATACACTTTCTTATAAGCATGGTTCAAAGTAGCACCCGAGTCAACTCGGAATCGGCCGAGTTGACTCGGCATCGCAGCCCGGCGCACCGATTACGAGACACGAGTCGGAAAAAAAAAAATATCGTTAAATAGCACCAAATAGCGCCGATATATCGGCACACCCGATTTGACTCGCCGATATTTGCAACGATTTGCCGATATCTCCCCGAGTTGGAGCGATTTTTTGACAGAAAGAAAATGGTAAGTCACGATAGTCAACCGGGAGATCGTCACGGACCATATTTTGGAGCGATTTGCCGATATCTCATAAATTTCTTTCTGTGATGATAATATCTTGGTTTGTAATGTAGTGACGTCACGGACCATATTGTGGCTTGATTTCAGCTATTAAAACACCCTTGTAGAATCTCAAGCACACAAACACACTTGCCTCCAAATCCCATAGCCGAAATACCCTTCTACTGTCGCTGAAAATCCCCAAAATCCAGTCGGATTTAAAGCCCTAGCTGCCCTGAAGAAGTGTGGAGAGCTCCGTTCTGTTTTGTGTGGAAAGAGGGTTGAGATTTTGTGTTATAATCCAACTGAGGTAAATATCTTGGGGCGATTGTATTTTTGTGTGGCCGGTTGAATTTTTGTGTTTTAAGTATGGGACATTTGTGACTTAGTTTTAAATATGGGACATTTGTGTTGTTTTCTTAAAAAAAAATATATACAATTGTTTATATAAAGTAAAATGTTATTTTTTTTTTATAAAAAAATATATATATAATTTTTTTTAAAAAAATTGACCCTACTAAAAAACATTTTTTCATAGAAATATTATTTTTTTACAAAAAATATACAATTCTTTTTTTAAACACGTAGATTTTTACAAACACGTACATTTTTTTTTTAAATGTACAAAAATGTACATTTTTTTTCATAGAAATATTATTCTTTTTACAAACATATACATTTTTTTGTACATTTTTGTACAAAGAATACAAAATACACAAACTATGTTTAAAATAATGTACGCGTTTGTAAAAAAAAATGTATGTTTTAAAAAATTTACGTGTTTTCAAAGAAATGCCCAAGCCTTTTTATTTTGACCAATATTCTTTTATTTTTGAAGGTCCGCTTCAGTGGCATTTTTTGTAGACTTAATTTTTTAGTAGAGTTAATTTTGAACAAAAAAATAGAGTTAATTTAAAAAAAAAAAAAGGATGCAAATGTCATTTTTTTAGTAAAGTTGGAAAAAAAGATGCAAATTGATATAATCAAGAGACGCAATATGGTGGGTCTTCAACTGATAGTTCTGGGTATAGAGAGTCAAGATATTATCATCACGATAGTCAACCGGGAGATCGTCAATTTCCAAATTATGGATAATCTAGTCAGTCATCTCAACCATCTGAGCAGCAATATGGTTCATATTTCTTTCCTTACCCAACTGAAAGAAATTTCCCATATCCAAATTCGTATGATCGATACCGCAACTAGATAGGGAGATGAAAATGACTAAATATTGTAATCATTTTTATTTATCTTCCATGTAAATTTTTTATCAAGTTTTATGTCTGATTAGATTGTTTTTCAATATTATTATTGGTTTACTATGCAATATTGAATCTGACAACTCTGTCACGCTTCAGTATAACCAATTCTACAATGCAATGCAATGCATATTTAATGATGGGTTTCAATGTATCTCATTGGTCCACATTGTTAATCTTATTTTTTTTAAAATTTCTATATTTTTTCAGAATTTTTTTGCTCTCTCTAAATAGCGTATCTTTGCGTACCACACGATACCGCGATCGAGTTGAAAATCGGGCGTCCGATACAAGTACCGATACCGAGACTTTGAACCATGCTCATAAGGCATATCAACCAATGGCTCTGCCTCCACCCATTTGGTGAAATAATCAACAGCGACGATTAAATATTTGAACTTGCCTTTGGTGGTCGGCAGTGGGCCGACCAAGTCAATTCCCCATATAGCAAACGGTCAAGGTGAAGTTATTGGTGTTAAAGCAGCATTAGGTGTTTTATGAATGGCAGAGAATCTCTGGCACTTATCACACTTTCTTGCAAAGGCTGTGCAATCTACCCTCCTAGTCGGCCAGTAGTATCCCTGAGTGTTGATTCGCTGGAGCAATGATCGACCAGCAGAATAAGCCCCACAGGAACCTTCATGCACTTCTTTGATCAAATCTTCCACTTCCATTGGATGCATGCACAACGCTGTAAGGAGATCGTCAATCCCCTTCTGTATAAAACTCCTTTGTCTAATACATATCTCGCTGCTTTATATCGGAGATTCTTGGCCTCTTTAGGATCAGGTGGTAGGGTTCCATCTTCAATATACGCTTTGATGGGATCCATCCAGGAAGGTCCCAGATCTACAGCAATGAAACTAGCCATCAGGTCCTCATCAATACTCTGATTAGCCAAGAGTTCGATTGGGATTGTTCTTCTGAGCTCAATTCTTATTGTTGATGCTAGCCGAGCAAGTGCATCAGCTCGGGGGTTTTGCTATTCTTGGGATCTTGGACGGCAGGAAACTTGGTTATAACCTCCATGGCCTTAGCAAAATACCTGGTCATCAATTCTCCTTTGACTCCATACAAACTCAGCACTTAGTTAACGATCGGCTATGAATCACTATGCGCCACTACTTGCTCGGCGCCTAATAAATGAGCTAAATTCAGCCCAACTATCAAGGTTTCGTATTCCGCCTCGTTGTTTGATGCTTTGAACTGAAACCTGAGAGAGTATACTCAATAACAATATCATCAGAAGTATTAAGTATTATACCTGCCCCACTGCCAGTAGCACATAAAGATCCATCCACGCATAAATTCCATAACGGAACATCACTGTTGAAATTTTCTGTTGTCAATGATCCATGCTGGAATATCTTCTTACTTTCCTCCGGATATTTCTGGGCCATTTCCTGAATTCTGGATGACTCAAGTTGATCGGCGGCGATTTCAACTTGCTTTTGGGTTGAGCTCTCTTCTTTCGAAGTGCAAGTTTTGTTGGTCGGGAATCTCCGAATAAGTAAATTCAGCAATAAAGTCTGCCAAAGCTTGGCCTTTCAATGAAGATCTTGGTTTATGGACAATGTCATACTCTCCCAATTCTACCACCCAGTACATCAATCTTCCTAACTTATCAGGCTTGTGGAATACTTGCCGAAGAGGCAGATCAGTATACACAACTATGGTGTGTGCTTGGAAATTAGGTTTCATACATATAGAAGCCTCAATAAGTGCTAAGGCTAATTTTTTCAAATGTGGGTACCTGATTTCAACTCCTCTGAACGCTTTGCTGGTATAGTAGACTGGTTTTTGGATTCCATTGTCCTGTCTGACCAAGGCCGAGCTCGCTACTGACTCAGAAACAGCTAAATATAAGAATAATTTCTCTCCCAAAACTGGTCGGGAGAGCAATGGTGGTGATCCCAGGTACTTCTTTAACTCCTGGAACGCTTCTTCACATTCTGCATTCCACTCAAAAGTCTTTCTCAACACCTTGAAAAACGGTAAGCACCTGTCTGTTGCTCGGGAAGCAAATCTGTTTAGAGCTGCCACTCTTTCAGTGAGTCTTTGTATGTCTTTCTTGCAAGTTGGTGACTGCGTTTCAATTAGAGCTTTTATCTTTGCTGGATTAGCCTCAATTCCCCTTTGATTAACTATGAAGCCGAGGAACATCCCTTCTTGGTACTCCAAACACACACTTGGTCGGATTCAGCTTCATCTGATGCTTTTCCAATTGATCAAAAGTCTGACTGAGGTCTGCCATATGATCTGAAGCTTTTTTACTCTTCGTCAACATACCATCCACATAAACCTCCATGTTCTTGCCTATCTGCTCTTCGAAAACCTTGTTCACCAACCTTTGATACGTTGCTCCTGCATTCTTGAGCCCAAAGGGCATTACATTGTAGCAATAAGTTCCTCGGTTCGTGATGAAGGTTGTATTTTCCCTGTTTTCAGGTTTCATCTTTATCTAATTATACCCAGAATAGGCATCCATGAAGCTTAAAAGCTCATGCCCTGACGTAGCATCCACCAACTGATCAATTTTAGGCAAGGAAAAATGATCCTTTGGGAAAGCTTTATTTACGTCAGTGAAATCCACACACATCCTCCATTTATAATTCTTTTTCTTGACCATTACAACGTTGGCCAACCAGACTGGTTAATTCACATCTTCAATAACCGAGCTTTTTGAAGCTTCTCTACTTCTTCCTGAATAGCTTGATTTTCTCCAGACTAAAAAATCCTACGTCTCTGCTTGATCGGCTTGGCATCCTTACTGATGTTGAGCTCATGACAGAGGAAATTGGGATCTATCCCAGATATATTCTCATGGCTCCAAGCAAATACATCTCTCCATTGTCGTAAGAACATAATCAATTCCTATTTAAGGACGGTATCCAGTGTTGGGCCGATCTGCGTAGTTCTTTCTGGCTTGTCTTCGTCCATGATAATGCTTTCAGTTGTTTCCATAATCTGTCCCATGACCAATTTTGTTTCATCTTGTGGATCTAAGGTTTCAACTTCATATTCAGAGTTAGGCTCATTAGTATCCACCTGGTAAGTTGTAGTCTTCTTTTTCAATTCAATCAAATCCTTTTGCTCGGTTGAAGAATAGTAACATTCTCTAGTCGCCTTTCACAACACCTACCCCAAAATGAGTTGGAAACTTCAAGCATTGATGGACTGTTGACGGTACTGCTTTAAACTTCTTCAACCCTACCCTGTCGAGGATCACATTATAGGCATATTAAACGTTTTTTATCCGTTACGAAGAAGCAGATTTTCTCTATACGACTTGCTGGCCAAGTGCCAAACAACACTTCTAGCTTGATCATCCCAAGAGGGTAAACCTTTTCACCAGAAAAACCTATTAATGGCCTGGGCTCTAGTTAGCTGAGCTTCAAGTCCAAACTCTGAAAGCAAGGATAAAACATAATATCTGTCGAGCTCCCATTATCCACCAAAATTCTGGCGATGTCAGTATCCTAGATCCTGAATTGAACAACCAATGGGTCATTATGAGGATAAAGTACCCTAGAGAGATCATTCTTTGAAAAGCTGATCACCAGTTTGTCTTTGTTGACTTTCCTCGGCTGATCATCTTCGTTCAGATTAATTCTCTGGATAAAAGAGCAAGCATGGGCTTCATTCGCATAAGCTTTCCTTTCGGCAGTGTGATCGCCTCCTCCTGCATCGCCACCTGTAATCACATGACAAGCAAATGAACCAAAACTCATCATAGCTACCTCACATTCTGGTTGCTTGGGCTTCTTCGGCAGGTCTGGATCATCTTCGTAATCATCTTCGTGATTTCTCTTCCTGTCATCTTTGAGCTTGCACGGAGAATTTGACCTTCTTCTAGGTTCTCTGCTATCACGCTGATCAACAAATTTATTGAGTTTTCCTCGGCGAATGAGGGATTCTATCTCATTTTGCACCATGATCCTTATGGAATTCACAATATTTGGATTTATCCATCTTGTTAGGTGGTGCCCTCAACTTCTCAAGCCATCGCAAATCCTTGTTGTGCTTGATTTCCTCTAGGATATGGTGAATACTAACACTCAATGGAGTATATGTTCCGTACTTTTTGAGCTTGTCCTCTTTCTTCGGCTTCTGCTCCTTCTGCTCTTTTTGCTCCTTTTCAGGTTTTGCATCAGGCTTCGTGGTTGGACTCTGTTTTGCGGCCATCGCTTCCTCGACGTTCATTATTTTTCCTGCTTTCACTATGAGTTCAGCCATAGTTTTAGGAGGATCTTTTGCCAGAGTATAATATAGTTTCTCGGGAAGTAAGTCACTCATAAGAGCAATAGTGGCTATTTTTTCCTCATAATCAACCACCTCTAATTTCTCATTGTTAAAACGCGTAATGTACTCCCGAGTAATTTCCCCCACTTGTTGCCTTACAATCAAAAGATGAGCTACTCTTTTCACTAGCTTAGCTCCGAAACAGAAGTTGCTGATGAATAGCTCGGCAAGTTGATTGAAGTTAGTAATTTGTCCTCAGGGCAGATTATTATATATACCATATTTGGGTTGAACCCGTGATGGTACTTGAAAATGCTCTGCACCTCATCTCATCAGGAACTGAATAGATATGCGCTGCAGCTTGATATTGCTCGATATGGAGAACTGGGTCAGCTTTACCGTCATGTTTGGGAGTAACCACAGCAGCTTTAAATTTAGATGGAGTAAGAAAATCCACTATTGCCTGAATAAAAGGAGATCCTTTAACTACGCTCCATTGTAAAGGATTTTTTGCCTTCGCCATCTCCCCTAGCCGATCTTCCACGAAGGATTACCTGCGTCAGATCTATGTGAAGCAGCTCGGCAGTTCCGACCATGTGTCTGCGCTGAACTCTCCTCCTGAGAGGTCTGCTCGGCAGGTACAGATCATCGGACGCTTGATCTTGATCTGACTGAGGCCTCATATTGGTTGGCTGGATGTTGAGTGTTCCTAAATAACGCCCTCGGAGGGTTTTCATTTGCTCGGAGTCCCAAACGGTCAAAGGGCGAGGCTCTGCTTAGTCTTTCCAAGACACTTGGTCTTTCAGGAGAAAAAGAATGGATATCATAGGATTCCGTGGACCTGAGTGAGGAACTTGCTCCTGGACGATAAGAGGTATCTCGTAAAGATCTGGAATAACTATGTCTGATGGATCTTGGAGGTGGAGGCGGCATTTCTCTTCTGGATGAGGGAGACATTTGTTGCCGGATGGAGACCTAACTTGCAATGAGTGAGCCAATTGCATCATCATGTCCTGCATGACTTCTTGTCCTCTAACAATACTAGCAAGGATTCTAGTTAGGTCTATTGCCATAGGCTGAATAGATGGAACAGGCGGGTTGCCTTCATTCCTGACGCTGGACTCAGGGTCATTCATCTTACCTTAAACAAGGGTATATGAAAATGAGAACGGTAATTAGAAACACGTTCCCACAGACGGCCGTCAATCTGTTGATATAAAAAACTAGAGTTGGTCTAATTTTATAATCACAGATAAAATATGTAATTGCAATGGTAAATAAAAAAAGAGAGAATTTTTAAAATGGTTTATCTATGTAAGAAAACCTACATCCACTGTTATTGTATTGATTTCAGAGGTTACAAAAAGCTAGGTACTCTTGTCAATAAGAATAGCCTAGATTCTGTTCTACCTTGCCCTTGATAAAAGGGATACAATGTATTTATAATGACCCGGAAGTCAGGGGCCGAAATGTCAAGGGATGGAATGTCTTTCTACATTTAAGCATTTACATCCTTACATAATGAATATGACGATTGGTTATATAAACCACGTGTAGTATGACCCTTGGTATGATGACTCTTCATTGGTCTTGTTGGTCGGCCTTCCTTGTGTTGGTCGGCATTCCTTGCGTTGGTATCTGCTGACTGGGATTTTGGCTATGTAAAAGGACACGTGTTCACTTCTGATTGGTCCACGTAAGTGGATAATTTTTGGCATCAACACTTACTATGACATTTCCCCCAGTTACTTGTACGACCCTACAGTTAGAATGGAAAATGTAGTACCAAGAAGTCTAGCCATTTTCCAGATCTTTTTACAGAAATTATCGTCCCCCTAAAGGCAATTAATTTAGATGTTTAAGAATGATGTAGGAGTTGGAACGTATTCTCTAGATAAACTGTTCAAGTTTTAAAAGGTTCTTCGCTTTTAAAAAAAGTGAATTATAAAAAACAAAAAGGAAAGCTAATGTGATAACAAACCAAAGCAAAGATAATGCCTGGAAGTGGAAGAAAAATTCATTTATATACTTATCATTATTTATCCATAAGCAAAATTCCTATGCGTTAATAAAAAAGCATACTTGTTTGCAAAATGGTAGTGCCTCCAGGAGTCTTGCTCACTCCTTCATGAACTTATGCAATAGTTCAAATAACATATTTTTTACGTCAGATGGCAAGTGCCCTCGCCCAAGCTACGATTGATCTCGGGTTCGAGACATGGGAGCAGCCTCTCCATATATAAAATATATGGGGGTAAGACTAGCCGACATCCACCTCTTTCAGACCCTGCAGTTAAGCGGGAGCCTTGTGCACACTGGGTACGACCTTTTTATGTGTATGTTGTGAATTTTGGCTCAAATTCTCAGCTTTGGGCAGAACCTTAATGGAGTCACTGTGGAGTCACCTATTTAAATCTGTCAGGTTTAGGTTTTTTAAGTGAGGGATTTCGGGACTTCGGGACTTTTCACATGTAAAATCTTGTTAAGTTTTAGGTATACATAAAGCAAGTTAGGTCATTTTGCACTAAGTTTATAATATATAGAACAAACTCGTTGAGAGAGGCAAGAAGAAAGGGAAGTTTAGGGTCATCTAAACACCAAGGAGAGATTGAGCGTACTTACTGTTTGGGTGAAAGTGTCTATATCTTGTTTATTCAATCACTGTAATCGGTATTCTCACATATTTGAAAATTTCTCTCTCAAGTGTATGTAGGCAAAGATAATTATTGCTGAACTATGTTAAATCTCGTATTTATTTTGTTTATGGCTTGATTTTTCTTTCAACTATTGCATAAATTTCCTTGTTTGGTCGAGTGTGGTGCTATTTGAGCATGAAAATTTTGAAATTTCGTATCAAAACTTTGGTGCACACAAGGTTTTTGACAAAAACCCAAATGGGATTTTGGTGTTAAAACACTAGTGTCTGGAAATCTTGAGTGTTTACATTTAAACAAATTAGAAAGTAAAGTTTCACAATGGGAAGTGTGTCGTTTTTTATACAAGCGGTAGCTTCACTTTATGGCAAGGTGGAGTGAAAGATCTCTTCGTTCAACAAAGTCTCGAACGACCGTTGAACATGAGGAGCAGGAAGCAGGAGAAGATGACGGATAATGATTGGGAGGAAATAGAGTTGAGCACAATCCGATTCTCAATCGGAAATTATATCATCAACAAAAAGCTAGAAAAGCTCTATTTAGCGAAGAGTCTCACAATAAAACTCAATCCGAAGTGGGTACTCGTTGAAGATGGATGAAGACAAACCTCGTGAATCACACGTGGGAAATGAGTATTTTTAATGTTGTAGTCTTCAATGCAATCAAACGTACCTTTAATGTTGCAGTGAAAATGAGTAATTTTAAGGGACGTATTTTAGTTTATTAACACAAACGTATTTTAGTTTATTAACACGAATAATGATATGAGTCGCATATACATCCCCAAAAAATTCACCTAAGAGATGTGGCATTACAATTAGTAATGGGAAAATGAGCCACAAATAATAAATCAACCTGTATTAGCCCATAGATTTAAATATGGGTGCCATATTTAAAAGCTATGAA
Source organism: Sambucus nigra (assembly GCA_949130495.1). NCBI lineage: Eukaryota > Viridiplantae > Streptophyta > Magnoliopsida > Dipsacales > Adoxaceae > Sambucus > Sambucus nigra. The sequence goes on along the minus strand of OX422211.1, from coordinate 429,310,065 downwards.
TCAAATACGAGCCCATATTTAAAAGTTAGGAATCAAATATGGGGCTCATATTTAAAAGTTATGATTCAAATATGGAGCCCATTAACAAAAAAATATGAGTCCATCTTTAAAAGTTATGAGTAAAATATGTTCTTTTTTACATTTGCTTAGGATTATAATACTTACTGGGATAGAAGAAAAAAAAATGTTTTGGCTTAGCCCATATTTGGTCTGTCCATATTTAACCCTGGCCGAGCCCATAGTTTTGCCACTACTAATTGCAATAAATGTATTACACTTAAATATGCCATTCTAAGTCACATCGTCAATGTGTCTTTGATGCATTGGTTGGTGCGTTTGACCGACCAATGCATTGAAGACGATAAATTGTCTCATCAACTCCATTGTATTAAAACTTATAAGCAATGCCTCGTAAAGAATCCAAATTTGTAACGAGAATATCATAAAAGTGAGTGTGTGCGTGCGTAGATTATTAAATTTGAATGACCAATGCATTGAAGACGATAGTCGACAATTTTTGGCACAAGTGAGTGAATATCGCATGAGTGTATGCACGTGCTCGTAACGAGAATATCGTACAAGTGAGTGCACGTAACGAGAATCCAAATTCCAAATTCGTATCGAAAATATAGCACAAGTGAGTGCGCGCGTATGTGATTGTGTGTGTGTGTGTATATATATATATATATATATATATATATATATATATATATATATATAGAGAGAGAGAGAGAGAGAGAGAGAGAGAGAGAGAGGATTACGAGAATTTCGGGATCATCATCAGGCAATTGTTGTTCAATGCAAATGTTAACACTGAGTTCCAAGGCCTTTCGTTTATTGTTGGGCAGACGTCTATTGAGCTTTCGATAAGCTCTCTGAGAGGCAAAAACCTTCACAAACCCTCGAGAAACGTTTCGATCGAAAACTGATGTAAATGAGTGCGAAACGTACATACGAACCGATGACGGTGAGAGGTTTGAGTGGGAGAATGAACGGTGAGAGAGGAGTGAGAGGGAGGTAGCGGTGGCGCGTGAGATTACACGCGCCGCCATGGATCCGATTGGGAGGCTGCGAAGGAGAGGAGAGAGACGATGGAGCATTCAGAGACGGAGAGAGAGAGGAATGTGGTTTTGTTTTCTTATCTTTAATTAAAAAAAAAATGAATATGAGTAGCAATACAATCCATAAAAATAATTAAAATAATATGATTCAAACTTTATTCGATATTTTAAAGTTAAGTAATTAAACACTATTGTACCAAATGTAAAAAATTCATTTTGAATATAATATCTTTTGTAAATAAATAAAATTCAAAGGTAAAGTTAAAAAAATAACAAATATCTTCAAAATAAACAAAATATATATTTTAATATTTTTCTTGAAATGTAAAAAAATGTCCTACAATGGATCTAGTTTTTAAATGTTTCTATTTTCAACCAAAAAATAGGAAAAAAAGAAAAAGAAACTCTATGTAAAAAACTATATTTCTATTTTTAGAGAAATATTTCATATTTGTACAAATTTATCCTACAGTTTGTCTTTGTAAATTTTATACCCACCAAATAACTCTATCAATTTATCTTTGTAAATGCTCGTGTTTCAATTATTTGTAAATTTTATATTCGCCCAATTTCATATAATAATTGAAAATTATCATCTGAAACTTGAGTATCAGGTATATCCTGGAATATCTGGAATATCTGGAATTTCAACAATATCATATTTTTCAATACATGTCACGTTTATTGCAAGCTTTTATGTGAAAAGTTTATATTGGTAAAAATTAACTCTATTGGATAGAGAGATTTTTTTAGTTCCCAAAAGACTTTTGGTTTATCTATTTTTTTGGTTTCAAATAACACAATGTTCAAGAAAACTTTTGATCTATCTATTTTTTTGGTATCAAACAACAAAATGTTCAAGATGAGAGAGAAATAAATATCAAGTATTAATACCTTATTAACTCCTCTAATACTATAATAATATAATAAAGATTCTCAATATTACACTTCTATGGACAAAAATTTATTTTCTAGAGGAAAGAAGATGATAACTCATAATTTTCAACTAGTGAATTTAAATAATTAAATTGAATTCGAAAATAATTTGTGAATTTATGATTAAGGAAACAAAGTTTTATTGGCTTGTACTAATTTATTGGGTAAAATGGTAATTTATTTAGTTAGAGTGCATTGTGGGAATTATATGGAAACCTTAGGAGCGAATAGGTCTTCTGGTTTGTCTCGGGGACGAAGTTAGGGTTTGAGAGATTTATGTTTTCATGTACATAGGTGTATGTTAGTATGGGGGAGGATATAGAGATGTACTCTTATGTCGGTTGAACCCGACGAGTGTGGTTGCACTCAAGCACGGCTGCAGGGCCTTGTGGTTCGCGGTCCAATCGCGGGTCGATCTGCTTTACACCCTTATATATTATTTTTATATGCGAGTTTTGCCTTATTTACCACACTTGTTCTCAAAACTAAGCCATTAACACCCTTTAAACTTCGTCCTTAACCCGTGTAAACCATAATACTCAATTAAAACAACCTTTCAAGATTGGATTTGGGGCTCTTACACTTAGATTTTAAAGAGAAGATAAGACTTAAATATGTATATCATGAAAGCGAAGAACAAGGATCTCAAGTTAGATTTTAAAAATTGATTAAATGCAATAATATTCCACTTTTTTCCTTAAGTATTTTATGAATTACGTATTGCATAAACCATGTATAATGTTTTATTCTATTATAATATGTGTAACCCTGATATCATATTATAATATTTGGAATTTAATTAAGTGGATTATATTATGTAATTGTTAAAGAATTATCTAGTTAAGAAATACCTAACGAGTTAAATTCATTTTTGAAAAGAAGAAACGTGAGATATGAATATAACTTGTCCCTTAGAATCGCCATATTTTATTAAATGGTCATCATCGAACATGCTTATGTTATTGAAAACTTCATATGAACCTTATTAGTAACTCGTATAAAATTTCTTTTTTTGCACTTGTAAATGAGATGTTGGAGATTTGGATATAACCGTATAAATTTAGTAAAGAATGTAATAAATAAAGAGGATGACATACATATTGTCGTTGTCGATTGACTTATGTTATTATTTGCATGTTGTTATCGGTGGGACTTAATGGATTTTGGTTAATCGTTGTTGTTGGCGATAGGATTTAGGATTATTGTTGTTAACGAGTCTTATATTGATTAGTTCATTGTTATTATTGATGGGACGAGTGTTGATTGGTAAATGGCTGTTGTTATTGAGCAAATTTATGTTGTTGACTATTTTATTGTTATCGAGGAGACTAATGATATTGGTTTATTATTTTTTATTATCAGACTTAGGTTTGTTGCTTAATTATTGTCTTATTGGGATTTACGTTAATAATGATTTGTTGTTTACGAGGGATTTATATTGTTGGTAACTTATTGTTGTTGAAGGGACTTATGTAAATTGTTTAATCATTATCGTCAATGAGACTTATGTGATAGGTTATTCATTGTGGTTTAAGGTTTTTATGTTATTGATTATATGTTATTATTGAAAGGTTTATGTTGATTATTGTGAGTGCAAACGACCATAATAGATTATTCTAAGCAACATGGAACCAAACAAGAAGTAAAACAGTCGAACGACAAAAGGATTTACGTGGTTCAGAAAATGCATTACATATATATACATAGGAGCTTGGAACATTTTTCTAAGTGGGTGTAATTTTATTTTAAAATGAATTTTATTTCCAGAAGGTTACTTTAGAACTTTAAAATAAAGTTTTGGGGCTTAAATCGAAAAAATGACCATTCTGTCACTTCGTTCGATATTGTTGTTCAAACGAGTTTGCCAACGACTTTTCCCTTTTGGCCACTGGAACCTCGTTAGAAGGTCGTTCGAATGAGATTTCTAGCGGAAAAACTTTTTGGCAGTTTTTCTCCACTATTCCACTCTTTTGTTCCCACTAACTTTTGCCCAGAATTATAATGTGCGGGAACCAACTTTGAAAAACTAACTTTTTCATCTTCTACAACCTCTAAGAGAGAATTCTGAGAGCTTAATTCCTCCATGAAAAGGTTCAAGTTTTGAGTGTTAGTTTTCCAAGAAAATCATTCTTAAACACTTTTGTTTACATACATATTAGTTTATTCCAAGTACCACACACACGCACACACACACACACACACACACACATATATATATATATATATATATATATATATATATATATATTTCTTGGAGAGTGTTTGGCACCGGGTTCTACTCTACCGAATTGAAGAGTTTGTTTGGGTTTACTTCTACATCCCATAAAGAATAAGCTCATTATTTTGTTGCGGCATACTCACACGGTGAAAGGCATTGTGCGAGGGTTGACGATTGTCCGAAAGCTTTATTGGTGAATTCCAAGGTTCCGGTGGATTTCGGGATTATCGACTAGGCGGAGGTTGGTACAAGAAGACGCATCAGGGGCTTGAAGGGAGTCGAGTCGAGTTGAGTAAGTCATTTGTCTTATACTTTTAAAATTTCGTAGTTAGTGGACTTATGGCTAGGGCCGTCAGAGGTTTTTTCCCATTGTGGGTTTTTCCTCGTACATCGCGGCGTAATGATTGTGAATTTATTGTATCTTGCAAATCACCTAGAACGTATGCTTAGGATTAAAAGATAAAATATGGTTTAATCCACTTCTCTAGTTTAATTTGGTGCTAAAATAAGTTTGGGTGAAACTTAAGTTGATTTAGTTCAAGTCAATAATTTATATTTGTTAAATTTGGTTTGGCCTAATTTGGTAATATTGAAAATATTGTGTAGGCAAATTTCAGGACTTGTGTTAAATTAATGTTGGGCTAAAAGTAAATTTCTCATAGTTAACATCAAGCGCTATTTTTGTTTATGAGAAAATTCAAAAATTGGTTTGTGTGAATTTTGTGTGCGTGTGTGTGATCACCATAATTCACTTATTTAAGTTTAATTTGAATTTGAAAGAAATTAAAATTTGGTATTTGTGTGTGTTGTGTTGAATCATCTTTATTCCGCATTTAAAAGGAAATTATAAATTGAGAATTTAAAATTATGGGTCCTTGCATCCCAACATGTGGTATCAGAGCAGGAGCGCTAATTTATTGCGTTAAGGTCCTTTTAAATATTTTTTGACTAAAATGGAATTTTCTCCATTTTTAAAATTTCCTGTTTCGATGGTTTCAACTACGCGTATTGGAAAGCGCGTATGAAATCGGCACTTAGGTTTATCTATGAGAGGGTTTGGTTATCAGTTGTTAACGAATGGTCCCCACCTACATATTTGGTAGAAAATGAGCTTGTTCCCAAACCCGCAGATAGACGGAGTGAGAATGAATTTAAACTTGCAAATTTTAATTTTCGAGGTTTAAATGCCTTATTTAGCGCAGTCACACCGGATGAATTCCGACGCATTATGACGTGTGAAACCGCTAAAGAATCTTAGGATATTTTACAACTCACTCACGAGGGAACTAGTGTCGTAAAAGCTTATAAACTCCAAAACCTCACCGCTCAATTTGAAACCCTTAAAACGAATGAAAAAGAAACATTCGATGAGTTTTATGCTAGACTCTCCGATATAGTAAATTCTTCATTTAATTTAGGAGAGAAAATACCCGACGACCAAGTTATTAAGAAAATTTTAAGTTCCCTACCCGAGAGATTTATCCCTAAAGTGACTGTTTTAAATTCTTTACCCACCTTGAACTTTACCAAACTTGAGAAACCAGTAGGTGATTTACAAACTTAAGAATTAGATATGTTCCCCCCAAAAATGAAAAGAAAATTGATAAGTGCATTTCTTTGAAAGCCCTAAAGGAGGAAAAAAAAGTTGTGGTTGATGAGAGTTATAGTGCCTCGGAGGACATGGCTATATTTGATAGGAAGTTTCATAAATTTTTTAAATTTAACAAAGATAAATTTAAAAATAATTTTAAGAATTTTGAAAATTCTAAGCATGACAAAGCCGAAAAGATCCCTAAAACTTTTAATGAAAATTTAAAAAGGGACAAGTCTAATAGGTATTACGGTTGTGAGGGTTATGTCCATGGGGCTTATGAATGCCCCACTAAACTAAGGAGAGAGGGTAAACAACATATTTCATATAATGCTACCCTTAGTGATAGTGACAAGGAAGAGGGATCCGCTTCCCCCATTGAGCGCAACTTTGTCACGTTCATGGCATGTCATGTGAGCACAGATAATGAATCTTCCCATGAGATATACAAATTCATGACACTTCCAAGGCCTTTGTGTGTGAAGCTAACAAAGATGATAGTAGTGAGAGTGGAGAAGAAAGAGAGAGTGAAAATGAAGAAGAGGTTAATATGAGTGAACTTCAATTTGCATTTAAAGAACTATATGAAGAATCTATTAAATTAAAAAGAGCAAATTTGAAGTTAAAATCTAGTTTAAGAGAGCGTGTCAAGGTCGTTGATGATAGTGTGTGGGTTGAAGACCTTGGGACACGTGAGAGAGCTCTTCGAGAGAATCTTGAATATATAGAAGGCGAGAGAGATATCCTTAGAGGTTTGATGGAATCCTCAAAAAGGAGATTCTCGAGTTTAAAGAGAGAAATGGTTTGCTTGAGCCTAGTATTGTAGAGCTTGAGAAGAAAGTGAGAGACTCAAGTAGAGTCAAATTTGATTTGGAGAGTCATTCAGAGAAATTAGATAAAATCTTAGGAACGGTCCAAATTAAAAATGACATTTGCGGTTTAGGCTTCGATACTTGTAACGAGTCAACTCATAAATCCTAAACCAATGCTTTAGGAGAATCCTCTAGGAACACTGTTATAGATCATTCCTTAGGTAAGTCTTTTCACCGAGTAAAGTGCTCACATTGTGGTAAAAAAGGTCATCTCAGGAAATTTTATTTTGATCTTAAACGAGGTCCTAGAAAATTCCAACGTAAAGCAACCGAGGTAGCCAAGATTCCTACACCCCGAGATCGTCATTCATCATTAGTTTGGGTCAGGAGATCCGACTTGGTAGCTTTACAAAATAAGATTTTTTATTCTCATTTACTTTCACACGATACCTCCCTTGCGAAATCCAAAGGTTGAATATGTTAGTTGTTTGCATACTCTAGCTTTTTGTGCTTCATATCATATATTATTACTAGGTGTATTCATATTTATCATTTTCTAGTCATTTTCTTATCTCACATCTCATGCTAGAATTATGATGTTTGTTTATCTTTTGAATTATAGTTATTTCATTATTAGTTTGTGACGCGACTAAGAATGTGTCTCATAAATGCGTTCACTCTAGGCTCAAGTGCAAGCCTGTCGCGTTAGTAATAAACCCGGTAAGTCGGGATCGTATCCACAGGGAACTAAGACAACAAAGTTGTGACGATGGGAAAAGATGAAGGAATCCTAACTTTGACTCTAAAAAAAGAAAAAAGAGAAAATGATTTGGTTTTGGGAATGATTAAACTAAATGCAATTGTGAAATTATGAAAAGATGAAATTATACTAAATTACCTAAACTGCTAATGAAAACTGATTTAAAACTTTAAACTATGTATGATAAAAACATGACGGGAATATAATCCCCCAACCCTAGTGTATTGCAGTTATAATACTAATCATAAATTTAGTTGATTAATTTAACCCAGAATTTAGTACTCCCAAGCATTACGTATATGAGGTTCAAGCCCGCGTCATACTTAATCTGAGGACGAGTAAATCGGTATCGTAATAGTGACACTCGAATTGCCTTCTAAATCATCCTGGTTACCCAGTGGCAAACGAGATATAGAGATCTACAGTTGTTGTGTTCCTACGCAATACGGTCTTAATCAATCACTAAATTCAGAGGATTAATGTTATACATATGCAACTAACACATCAGGCTGGGTTCATGTATCCCGGCCTTAGAAAATCTAGCCTAATATACTGAAAGTAATGAAAACAGTGTTTAATGTGCAGAAAACCATGATTAATCTAAGGAAAACTTGTGAATTGATGTAGAAAGGAATTGAAAAGAAGAAATAACTCACTAATCTCACCAAAGCAGTAACAACAGCAATTAATAAAACTTATAATCAAAGAACTTCTGAATAATCTTCAACTATTGGAATTAAAATTGTAAATTGTATCTAAACTAGGGTTTCTGAAAAAGAATAGAAAATTAACTAAAATTCTCCGTCCAAATAATGATAATAAAACGGGTTTTTATACCCTACAATAATTCAGGAGTTTCAGCTGCACTAGGACTCTTTTTAGGAGAAGATAAGATTTCAAGATCTCGATGGTCGGACCGGTCCGGGCCTTAGGCGGACCGGTCTTCCTCGCATGCGGATCGGTTCTTTTTATTTTTTGGCGGATCAGTCTAGGGCAGATCGGTTCTTTTATTTTTCACCCTTATTCGGTTTGCTTTGGATCCGGGGTCTTCTGGAGTATGGCACAGCGGACCGGTCCGGGGTAGGGGCGGACCGGCCTGCCTGTTTGACTTTCTTTCTCAACTTTGACTGCTCATATCTTTTGTTTCTGGACTCTGATTGAGGTGTCGTTTCTTCATATGTGCTCACGAGTTTGATATCTTCAACTTCTCTTTAGGTACCTCATCCGAATTCCAGATAGAATTTAAGCTTTTGCCCTTTTGACTTTCCTTATTTTCTTTCTTTATTCTTCCGGTTTCTTTCTTTCGTTTCTTGACATCAAATACCTGTAAAAGCAATACGAAATACCAGAAACTCAGTGTACTCGTTAGGATAAGTCAGTTGCAAGATTATGAGATGAGTCAACTCGATTACGTTGTTCGAGGTGCTAAAAGTAACTAAATTAAGGGATAAATTGGGAAGAATTTATGCCTAATCAAACCGCATTGAATGAAAAATACAAATGATTTTTGTTTGTCTTTAGAATAAATATTTTTGTTTGTTTGATAAAAAATTTCAATAACTCAAAAAGATTTTTTTTGTGTGTGTATTTTAGTTTGACACACTTTATGTGGCATATACTTGTGTTTGAATCCCTTCTTTTTCACTTCCATGTGGCTAGAACTTTTTGTTAAGATTGCCAATTCTTAAAATGTTCTTTACCATGCTTACATGCAGTAGTTGGATTTTGTGTTACTATGATGGATTCTATTTTTATATGCCTCAATTCACACATGCACAAGCTCACTTGAAATTTTAACTTCACATGTATATTTGAGCTTTGTGAGGTGTTCTTCTACCAATCTAGTCATCTACATACTTTTGACCTAGGAGGACTTGTGCATGTTAAATTCGATGCACGTGAGATGTGTGTGATAAAAATGATATATGAATGTGCACGGGGAAGGGCTCCGAAAGGAAATATCGTCCTTTGCGAGTAAGCCACCGATTGCTTGTACCTAAAAGAAATACGTGGTCCAAAGGCCTAAAAGAATAATGGCATTAAAAGAAAATATTTGCCAAGGCCTATTTTGTTTAGTTTATTTATTCATTCAAAAGATTAAAATATATATGCTTATTTTGAGGGAGATTGGATGGTATATCAACGATTTACACAATGTCCGTTTATCCTAGTTGTACTTTCAATGTCATGACTTTATTGGTTTGTGGAATCATCAAAATTCTAAGCTTGTATGCATTGTGTATGTTTGTTCATTGAGTTCAATTTATATTGTCACATGAGGTTATATTCAAATGTGATAAAGTTTGCAATCAAATGAGAACTCCGTGAACATGTTTTAAGTGATTGAGTCGAAATTTAATTGTTACTAGTTCACACCCCTACACTTCCGTTTACCACATTTATTTGGACACACTTTTGCCATACGAGTGTGAAAAGCTTAATGTATTTTATGTCATGTGTGGTCTTTATACCTTTGTATATGTGCGTGTGCATTAATGATATTTATTATGTACTCATATACGTGGTATTTTTTTTCCTTTGCCTTGCTTCCTAGTCCATTCATGCTTCTAATTTATAATTGGTATCTATCTTGTTGTATATTTTGGTTGATATCACATGCTTAATATCGTTTGTATCAATTTGGTATCATTTTTATTGCATCTTAGTTGGTATCCTTTTTTATTTTGTATGGATTAGTTATGAGTTTGTTGCCCGTATGCTTTCATGCTCTTATCACCTTATGCATCATCTTGTTTTATTAATTCTATCACCTTTGTCTATTCCTGAACAAAAAGGGGGAGAATGATAGGGGGGAAAATGGTATCTAATCCTATTATAATCATATCTTAGTTTAGGAGAATTAACTTAGGGGGAGAGCGCTATCTTCTTAGGATGATCATTGTTGATAAAGGAGAATTAATTTAGTGGGAGTATTTAATTTCATTGCATTTAAATTTTTTGATATTCCCTATGCGTTTATTGTTTGCTTAAGTGTGCAGGACTTCTCTTTAGCGGCAACCTTTCATCAGCAAAGCTATGATCCTTGGGTCTTGAGTCAAGTTTTCTATTTTTGGGTCGGATATTCTTGAGTCTAGTAGAGCTTGACGTCCCTTTAGGATTTTGTTTTGGTTTTTGTCCCGGAATAACCAAAGGGGGAGATTTGTAAGGACACGAATTTCCAATTGAGTCCTTTGTAGTTTTGGCTCAATTTCGGACAAAAACATTTGAGTCATAGGATAGTGTTCTTGTGTATCCTTTAAGACTACGACATGTTAAAGTTGAAGACGTTGCAGCCTACTTATCAAGAGAACATCATTGTCGATTTACATGTGCCTCGTTTCACGTCATCAACTTAGTTCCAATCTCTCCTAAGGTATAAATGCATTACATATATATGTAGGAGCTTGGAACACTTTTCTAAGCTGGTGTAATTTTATTTTAAAATGAATTTTATTTCCAGAAGGTTACTTTAGAACTTTAAATTAAAGTTTTTGGGCTTAAATCGAAAAAATGACCATTCTGTCACTTCGTTCGATATTGTCGTTCGAACGAGTTTTTCGTTCGAACGAGTTTGTTAACGACTTTTCCTTTTGGCAACAGGAACCTCATTAGAAGTCGTTCGAACTAACTTCGTTCGAACGAAAATCTCATTCGAACGAGATTTCCGACGGGAAAACTTTTTGGCCGTTTTTGGCAGTTTTTCTCCACTATTCCACTCTTTTGTTCCCACTAACTTTTGCCAGAATTATAAAGTGTGGGAACCAACTTTGAAAAACTAACTTTTTCATCTTCTACAACCTCTAAGAGATAATTTTGAGAGCTTAATTCCTCCATGAAAAGGTTCAAGTTTTGAGTGTTGATTTTCCAAGAAAATCATTCTTAAACACTTTTGTTTACACCTATATTAGTTTATTCCAAGTACCACATATATATATCTTGCTTGGAGAGTGTTTGGCACCGGTTTCTACTCTACCGAATTGAAGAGTTTGTTTGGGTTCACTTCTACATCCCATAAAGAAGAAGCTCATTGTTTTGCTGCAGCATACTCATACGGTGAAAGGCATTGTGCGAGGGTTGACGGTTATCCGAAAGCTTCATTGGTGGATTCCAAGGTTCCGGTGGATTTCAGGATTATCGATTAGGCGAAGGTTGGTACAAGAAGAATCAGCAAGGGCTTGAAGGTATTCGAGTCGAGTTGAGTAAGTCATTTGTCTTGTACTTGTAAAATTCTGTAGTTAGTGGACTTAAGGCTAGCGCCGTCGAAGGTTTTTTCTCATTGTGGGTTTTTCCTCGTACATCACGGTGTATTGGTTGTGAATACATTGTATCTTGCAAATCACCTAGAACGCATGCTTAAGATTAAAATATAAAATATGGTTTAATCCACTTCTCTAGTTTAATTTGGTGTTAAAATAAGTTTGGGTGAAACTTAGGTTGATTTAATTCAAGTCAATAATTTATATTTGTTAAATTTGGTTTGGACTAATTTGGTAATATTGAAAATATTGTGTAGGAAAATTTTAGAACTCGTGTTAAATTAATGTTGGGCTAAAAGTAAATTTCTCATAGTTAACTTCAAGCGCTATTTTTGTTTATGAGAAAATTTAAAAATTGGTTTGTGCTAATTTTGTGTGTGTGTGTGTGTGTGTGTGTGTGTGTGTGTTCACCATAATTCACTTATTTAAGTTTAATTTAAATTTGAAAGAAATTAAAATTTGTTATTTGCGTGTGTTGTGTTGAATCATCTTTATTCCCCATTTAAAAGGAAATTCTAAATTAAGAATTTAAAATTGGTGGTCCTTGCATTCCTAACAGTTTCCTTGGCCCAAATAATTGGTTAACCCGTGATAATTTAGTGTTGAGCTTTTGCGGGGGCATGCTTCGTAGTTAATCCATTGTGATGAGGGGTATGTTGGTCCTCAATTCAAAAATGAACAGCCAGTTGCTTTGATGATTTTGGACTCCATTCCATATTATTAGAATCTTGGGATTCCCCTTGTGTTTAATAAAAAAGGCTTTACACCATCGTTTGTATACCTTCCTTCATTAAAAAGATCATTTAGAGGGTCTGTCTTTATAATCTTTAGGTAAGTTCTCTTTGTCTTTGCTTATTTTTCTTGCAATGGTTCTGAGTAACTTCTTTTGATATTCTCTATTTTTGTTGATGAGTCATTAATTCTTCCATTACAAATGGTTTATACTGTTAATGAGAGGACTATGGGAGTGTTTTGGAAAGCATATTCAATTCCTCCTTGGGTAACAATTAAGTGTGCGCAAGTTCCCATAAATGAAACTGCCATTGGGGGTGGTCATTAGATTGACACCCTTTCAATTGCTGAAGGTGGGATTACATTTCCCTAATCAATTATTCTTGGAGTTATGTGAGTTTTTCGAAGTGGTTACCACCCAGTGTGCTCCAAACACATGGAGTATTGTCAACGGAGTTCACCGAATCAGCGAGCTATATGGGACCAAAATAGGGATTCCAGATATTAAATACTTCTAATCCTGGTCCCACACCATGAATGGAATTTTCTATCTGAAGGAGAAGAAGGCTGACAGAAAATTACTTCTCAACCTTTCTAATTCCAATAACGGTTATTGGGATCAAGAATTTATCGCCGAAAATTGGCAACACCCACCTCTTATTGAGGGTGAATTGTGATACCCTACCTTAATATTTCATTTAATTTTTTGTGTAAATTATAATGAAGTGAGGTTAATGATAATTGTAGGAAAATTATGGGCAAAAACTGGTATTTAGAGAAAATAAAATGAAAAAAGGATTCGAACAATACTGATGTCGTTCGAATGAGGTTTGGACCTCGTTTGAAGCAGGGGATCGGGCGAGGTTCATGCGAGGTCCCAATGCCTTACAGTCCCAGGTCGCGGAAAGCCATCGAACGAGATTAACATGTCCTTCAAACTAGTCTCGTGTCGTTCGAACGACGTGCCTCAAAAATATTTAATCTGACTTGCCCTTATGCATTGTCACGTTTCTGGCCCTTAAATCTTTGAGTTGTCTGAAATCTGGCGAGCACAGATGGGCAAAAATGATATTTTTTGGTGCGTTATGGGTTTTTATAAGGGTTATTTGGGCTCATTTGTGTTGTTGGAGTTGGAAGAAGAGAGAAAGAGTGGAAGGGGTGGTTTTCCTCCACCACTGTAACATTCTCACACTCTCTCACCACCACAAACCATCATGCTACCACCATTCCTCCACCTTATGTCCTCGTATTTGTTATATATTCCACCATATTTGAACAATATATACAATTCCTACCACGAATGAGGAGAGCTACGAATTTATGGAGTTATTGTTGGGGGTTGTTCAAGATGGAGATGGGAGCTTTCATGGAGTTTGAAAAGAATGTTGTTGGGGCTTTGCTTGGAAGCTTAAGCACTCATGGAGGATGCACTTGGTGACCCCTTGAGGCAACCTTTGTAGGTGGGGGTTGTTCCTCCTACACCAACATCTCTACCACCATATGAAGTCTTTGAGGTGGGAAATCTTACTCTTAGTATTAAGACTCTATTTTGTGTATTTGTAGTCTTATTATTAGATTACATGAGTATGGTGCATTTGATTAAATGATAAAAGTCATGTTTAGTAAACAATAAACACTTTTATGGAGTAAAAATGTTGCAAATTGTTATTTTGTTGGAAATAAATGATGAGTAAATATTTCAAAGTTTCTTGAAATGAAGTTTGAGATTTTTATGAAAATTGTGTATTTTCTAGAAAATCTATGTAAAATATTTTATAAGATAAAAGGTTTGAAAATGATGACTGATTTTTCTAAAAAATTAGTGAAATAATGTTTCAAAGTTTCTTACAAAAATGTAAAATTTATAAAAGATGAACATTTGTTGAGTTTGAAGAAGTAAAATATCTTTTATGACTTGAAAGTGCATTTTGATAGTATTATAAATTTCTAGAATAAAGTGTATGTTTAACCCATTTAATAGGATTTTAGGATTTAAAATCTATCTTCTCGTGCATAAACATGTAATATTTTGATAATAAATATGTGAACGAGTTTAATGGATGTCTTTTGGGTTTAAACAGGAAATAAGAAAAGTAAATATTCTAATATTTAAAATGTGCGAAAAAGGGGTCAAATGTGTGAGGAATATAAGATTGTAAGACAATATAATTGGTAAAAAGGAAATGACATTTTCTTACAAAAGTAGTCTTTATATGTAATTATATTTCTCGAATAAAAAAGAAAAGAAATGTCTAATTTGGAAGGATGGTTAGTAAAGGTGTTGGGTAAGTGTTAATGGTTAAACATTAGGAAGTTAGTGTGTGTAGCTTAATAATGTTTGAAAGATTAACACTTATGGATTTGAAAAGAAAATAATGGAATAAAGAGGTTTTCAACTTAAGAAGAATAATACTCCAAGGTTAAAAAGGTGTTGAGATGTAAAATATTTAAGAAGTTAGTGTGAGTAACTTAACGGTGTTTTGGAAAAAATTAACACTTGTAAATGGAGTAAGAGGTGAGTTTGGAAATGGGTAAAATGGTAATTTTACTTAAATTGAAACATTCTTATGAAATAAAAATGTTGGAAATGGTGTTACACAAATTGGTCCTAAATGAATATAATTTGGGAATAAAAAATCAAAGTTAAAGTCTAAAGGACATGAAATGATAATTTCAAAGTGTAACCCGAGTTGGGGTGAAACTCCGGGTTTGGCTTCGGCCGGGTAAAATGGAAAAGAAGGAATAATGTGGACATTGTAAAATTTTTAAACATATAAAAGGAACTCGGATGACACCGTGATAATTAAGTAAAGACTAAAGTCTTGGGGTAAAAACCTAAAACCACTAGCCAGAGTATACGGTGGCGTCTTCTGTGGTGTGGAGCCCGTTAAAGTACGCGGTTTATTGTAAGATTCTGAGAATAAGATAAAGGAACATGTCAAGAAATGGGGTTGCGTGGTGAAATTGTGTTAAGACAACCTAACTTGAATGAATCAATAAATATCCATATAAAGGTTAAAGTAGACAAGAAATGTGTAAATTGATTAATGTCCACAAAGTAAGGAAACGATAAAGTATAATGGCTAAGCGAGTTGGTTGAGCAACCTAAGAAGGTTTAACCATAATTAACACAAGGGTGTATTGTGAAAGGTTTTCAAACGGTAAATAAGTATTTTATAACACAATGATCACGTGTGTTGAAAGGGTGATTTTCAATTGAAAATACTAAAGTACATTGTCTAAATAAAAAGGGCAATTTCAGTAAAGAAATGGTCTTCGGTTAAATATGATGTGGTTATTTCAATCACTTAACCGTGGGTGTTAAATAAATGTATAAGTGTCAAGTTAAGAGAGAAGGAGTTTGATTAGGCAGTAATTCTTCCAAAATTACTCCCTAATTTGGTATCTTTTAGCATCCCGAATAATGTAATTGCTCTAGAATTATCTCGTTTCCATGCTACTGACCCTTCTATATAGTATTGTGAGTTTTGTGCTTTTTTCGGGTCATTTACAGGTATTTATTACTAGGGAAAGAAAGGAGAAAGTCAAAGCAAAAGAATAATTCAAAGAAGAAAAGTTAGAAGGGTAAAAGCGTAGTTTCCATCCAAAATTTGGAAGAAGACCCAACATGAAAGTTGAAGATCTCAATTCAACGAGTTCAAAGGAAGAAACAGCGTCCAATTCTGAGTTCCAGGGAAGAAGTTACGGGGTTCTAAAAATGAGAGACATTGAAGAGATTTTGAAGAGAAATTGAAGAGAATTTAAAGACCAAGATCGGACCGGTCCGTTTTCTAAAATAATAAGACCGGTCCGAACCCTCAAAACCTACTACTTAAAATGCAACTACGGACCAATCTGTTTTCCAAAATAATAGGATCGATCTGAATTGGGAACTAGACCGATCCAGGTATAGAAATCGGATCGGCCCAGTCTGGATAATTTTGTTTCTTTTATTCCGATTTTAGAGCTTGATTCAGATCCAACTCTAATTTTTTCATGATGTATATATACTTTAGTCTTTGTCCGTTAAAAGCGTTCGTTTTTTTTTTCTTTTAAGTTTTATCACTAGTTTAGAGGATTAGGAGTAGAACAATAAAAACCCTAGTTTTCATTTAAAGAGTTTGCTGTAAGGATTTGATTAAAGCTTCTGCAATTCAAGTAAATTTATTTCATTCTTGCTTTCATAATTGCTTTAGTTAATTGATTATTTAATAATTTCATTCCTCTTAATTCTAAGTTACTAGTTAAGATGTCTTCTTTTATTAAAATAATATTTTATTCTTGTTTTACTATGTCCGACTAATTTTCCAAGGGTTGGGATGCATGAATCCAACCCGATGTTCTTGATGAATATGAAAATTTTGATTTTGAATTAAATAACTGAGTTAATCGTGTTGTATGGTGATCACAATAGTTGTAGGACTTTTGATCTCGTTTCCCCTGGGTAACCGGGATGCTTAAGAGTGCAACGAGCAGGTAGCTACGACGGCACTGCTTTACTCGTCTCTTGATTATGTATGGTGCGAGCTACGATCCCTCATATATGTAATGCTTGGGAGTAGGAAAGACCGGGTTTACTCAGATATTTCAATTCCGAATTAAGTTTTAACATTTATAAATGAACTAGGGTTGGAGGAGTGTATCCTGACTCATTTTTCTCACTTGCACTTTTCATTACAATTTTTAATTTTCTTAAGTATGTCAAAAGGCTTTTAATTTATTTCTAAATTCTATAGGTAATTTTCTTATTATTTCTGCTTGTAGTTAGTTCATCTCCCATAATCACCTTTTCGTTCTTTTTAGACTCGAGTTAGGGTTCTCAATCTTTCCAACGTCGTTACGACTTCGTTCATCCTTTTTCCCTGTGGAGATGATCACGACTTACTGGGTTTATTACTAACGAGACAGGCTTACACTTGAGCCTATATCAGCACGAACACTAAATACACATTTGTGATCGCATCAAGTTTTTGGCGCCGTTGCTCAGGACTTAGGTTAGATCGGGTCAATCTAAAGCTTAGACCAAAAATTCAAAAAAAAAACATCTCTCACAAGCTTTTAATGCAAAATCCTGAACAAACTCAAACTCCTCAAAATACTCCAACCAGAATTAACGAAAATCCAATCGTTGAGTATAATTCTGATAGTCCCCACATGCCTTGCGTTCCACAGTTTTGGGTTCCACCTCATACCCCTGAGCACTCTATTGCTAGTTACATCCCGAGTCAATCCTTGAGTCACACATATAGGACACCGAGTGAGTATTCCGAGTCACTTGAAGAGAGAACGATGTCTAACGCTGCTAGTTTAGGCACTGGATAGGGACATCCACCTTATCATCCCATGAAAGACTTACTCTTTTCAGAACGAACTGTCACCCCTGGTTGCATTTTACTCCCGTATAATATCGGTCAGTTCCACTTCCGCAATGGGATGATACAGATTCTCCCTACTTTCCATGGCATGGATTCGAAGAAAACATACCTGCATATTAGAGAGTTTAAAGAGGCGTGCGACACATTTAGTGACCAAGCTTGCACGCATGATGTCATTTTCCTAAAGCTTTTCCCTTTTTCCTTAAAGGATAAAGCCAAGACCTGGCTATGGTCTCTACCCCCGAACTCTATTATTTCCTGGAGGGATATGCAAACCAAATTTATCTCAAAATTCTACCCACCGCACAAGATCAACTTTGCCGAGACTCAAATCCAAGGTTTTCGATAATAAGATATTGAGCCTTTTGACAAGTGTTGGGAACGTTTCCAAGAGTTGGTAAGCACATGCCCCCATCATGATTTTGAAAAACACCACTTGATCTCTTTCTTCCATAATGGGTTGATAGTGGCTTCCAAATAACTTGTTCAAATAATGTGTGAAAGACCTTTTTGGGACTTAGACTCCATCGATGCTGATGCCCATCTTAAGTATGTTGCAGAGACTACTCAAGCATGGGACCCATCCGATACTAATACCCAAATTAGGCTTAGACAAGTATCGACTATGCCTAATGCATTCAGTCTATTCCAATTAGGTAGTAATAACATAATAGACTGTCGATTTGATCAGTTTCAGAGAGAAATGAAAGATTTACTTGATAGACGATTGAGAGATATCTCCGGATCCATCCGTGTCATGAAAGAAAAGGTGTGTACTATCTGTGAGGTGGGTCATTCCACAAAGGCATGCCCGACGATTTTCGCCTATAAAGAAATGCACACCAAGTATGTGGATGCTATAGGAGGGTTCAAAGGAAATTTTAAGGCCCCACATGGTAACTCGTACAACCCTTCGTGGAGAAACCACCCTGGTTTTAACTATGGATATCCACAAGCTGCGATGAACCCACATTCATAGGTTGTCCCACCTTCACCCCCTCCTCAATTTCAGCAAGCACCGCCTCCTCCAGCTCCGTATATTACTCCACCGCGGAGGAACCTCAAGGATAAAATAAACCACTTTATTAACTCCCGGAATGAAACCAGTGCTAGATATAATCGCATATTCGCCGACATGAACGCAAACATCTCAAAGTTGCAATCTTCGTTGAGTATCTAAGAGAGGGTAAAGTTTCCTGCCCAGGGCCAAAGACCCCCCAATGTCAACCTAGTGCTAGCTCCACCTCTACAGAACAACAGGAGCATTGACAAGCGCTAACCACTCTTTGTAGTGGGAGAGTTATTGATTTATCACCTCCCCCCACGACACTTTGAAAGTCAAGGAGACTTCACCCGACACAAAAGAGTCTGAAGATATCCCCTTGAACGAGAGTGAAAAGGAAGACACTAGTGAGCCTGCGGTAGTTGTAAAGCCACCCTCCGTTGCGCTATTTCCTCAAAGATTGGTTCCTACCCACAAAGGGACCATAAGTTATGAAGTGCTATAGGTGCTTAAAAACATGAAATTGAACCTACCTTTCCTCGATGCAATAAGGCAAATTCCAGCTTATGCAAAAGTCATAAAAGACTTATTGACAGTTAAGAGGAGGATGAAGGTAAAGAGAAACCTATTTCTAGCACATAACGTGAGCTCAGTTCTTCTTAATGATCTCCCACCTAAATATAAAGATCCCTATGCACCCACCATTTTTTGCACCATTGGAGCGAATAAATTCGAAAAGGCCTTACTCGACTTGGGGGAAAGTTTTAATATCCCCCCTATTCAATTTGTAGGCAACTAGATCTAGGCAACCTTAAGCCCACAAGGATCACTCTCCAATTAGCGGATCGAACCGTGAAGATACCAAGAGGTATAGTTGATGACGTGATAGTCTAAGTGGACACTTTCTACTTTACCGTAGATTTTGTTATTTAGGACATGGAGCCCTCCTTCGCCTCGAGGAATCATGCCCCCATCATTCTTGGGAGTCCATTCTTAGCTACGGCTAACGCATTAATTAATACTCAAAATGGGCAAATACAACTCACATTTAGGAACATGACGTTGGAGACTAACATCTTCAACATAGCCCAACAGGCAGGGGGAGAAAATGATATTCACGCAGTGAGCTTAATTGATGAGATCGTAGAAGAACACATTGAGGAAAATTTATGTGGAAACGTCTTAGAAGCTTGTTTAGTGTCTAATCATGAGAGCGAGGGAACTTATACCGAGTTTGAGAGAGAGGTTATGGAGTTGAGGGAGCTACTTGATGAGAGAGTGTCGGACGAGGACGTAGTGGATGTAAGTTGGGTTTCTCGATTCGAAGAGTTATCGCATAGGGAGGCACGCATGGTGCCCTCTAGCGACACATTCCCGACATTCTAGTTGAAGAAACTACCCTCCAACGTTAAATATGCTTTCCTAGGAAAGTGTGAGACATTTCCTATTATAGTCTCCTCTAGCTTAGATGAAGAGCAGGTTGGTAAGCTATTAAAGATCTTGAGTAAGCACCAAGGTGCTTTTGGTTGGTGTATAGATGATCTAAAGGGGATAATCCCTCTAATTTACACTCACAAGATTCACCTCTAGGAGGATGTGAAACCCTCGAGAGAAATGCAAAGAAGGCTAAACCCCACCATGAAAGTGGTAGTGAGGGCCAGAATCATCAAATTATTGGATGCCGGGATTATCTACCCAATCTCGGAAAGCAAGTGGTTGAGCCCCATTCAAGTCGTCCCGAAGAAGTCGGGCATAACAGTGATTGAAAATTCCAAGGGAGAGCTAGTTCCCCAACGTACCACTATTGGGTGGCGCTTTTGCATTGATTACCGGAAAATCAATGCAGATACTAGGAAAGACCATTTTCCCTTGCCATTTATCGATAAAATGCTTGAAAGAGTAGCGGGCTACCCTTAATATTGCTTCCCAGATGGTTATTCTGGATATAACCAGATTGAGGTAGATGTACTTGATCAAGAGAAGACGACCTTCACTTGTCCCTTAGGTACGTTTGCCTACAAACGTATGCCATTCAGCATGCGTAATGCACCCGCGACCTTTCAAAGGTGCATGTTGAGCTTATTCAGTGACATGGTTGAGAGAGGGATAAAGGTGTTTATGGACAACTTCAGTGTTTTTGGCACCTATTTTAATCTATGTTTAGCTAATCTTGCGCAAGTTCTATCCCGATGTGTGGAGAAGAACTTAGTGCTGAAATGCCATTTCATGGTAACTGAGGGCATAGTTGTTAGCCACATTGTTTCATCCAAAGGGATCGTGGTTGATAGAGAAAAAATAGATGTCATAGCTGACCTACCCCCACCAAAATCGCTAAAATATGTGCCCTCCTTCTTGGGCCACGCAGGGTTTTATAGAAGGTTCATTAAGGACATTAGCGCCATTACTAGACCCTTAAGAAGCCTTCTTATGAAGGACACCCTATTGGAGTGGAATGAAGCATGCCAACGTGCTTTTGAAAAATTAAAGAACATGCTTATTTTTCGCTCCCATCATGTAAGCCCCGGATTTGTCCTTACCATTTGAGCTCATGTGTGATGCTAGTGATTATGCAATAGGGGCTGTTTTGGGCCAAAGAAAAGACAAAAAGGCTTATGTCATCTACTACGCTAGTCGAACTCTCACCGGACCACAACTCAATTACTCCACCTCGGAGAAGGAATTACTAGCGGTAGTTTTTGCTCTAGATAAGTTTTGGTTCTATCTTATCGGTTCCCCCATCACCTGTTTCACTGACCACGCGGTTTTAAAATATCTCCTTGCAAAGAAAGATATAAAGTCGCGCCTCATATGGTGGATCCTACTCTTACAAGAGTTCAATCTCTCCATTAGAGAGAAAAAAGGAGTAGAAAATG
This sequence comes from Sambucus nigra, assembly GCA_949130495.1. Classification (NCBI taxonomy): domain Eukaryota; kingdom Viridiplantae; phylum Streptophyta; class Magnoliopsida; order Dipsacales; family Adoxaceae; genus Sambucus; species Sambucus nigra. The sequence goes on along the minus strand of OX422211.1, from coordinate 429,288,448 downwards.
TCGTAGCCGATCACTTATCACGACTTTTGTCTGACGTACCTAGTGATCCTACACCCATAGATGAGTACTTCCCGGATGAGAAACTCTTTGCCACCTCTTATTTACCCTGGTTTGCTGATATAGTGAACTATCTTGTCACGGGAGCCGTCCCTCCCGATTGGACACCGCAAGATAAGAAGAGGTTAATTACTTGGTCGCGCATATTTTTCTATGATGATCCACTCCTTTTTACATATTGCCCTGACTAAATCATCCGACGATGTGTACCGAATGACAAAATTCCAAAGTTCATCCAATTATGTCATTCGAAATCACGTGGAACTCGAATTTGGACGGTCCGATCTTTAAAATCAATTTCTCTTTAATTTTTCCTGATTTTCTCTTCATTATCTCTCATCTTTAGAACCTCGTAACCTCTTCTCCGAAACTCGGATTTGGACGTCGTCCCTTCCTACGCGCTTGCGGACTCAAGGACTTCAACTCAGTTTGGATTCTCATCGAGATTCCTAATGGAAATTACGCTTTTGCTCTTTTGACATTTCTCCGTTGATTTATTCTTTTACCTTTTCCTTTTCCTTTCTTCACTTAGCAATAAATACCTGTAAATATCATGAAAAAGGCACAAAACTCGAGATACTACATAGAAAGGCCAATAGCATATAAATGAGATAAATTACATTATCCGAGGCGATAAAAATCCCTAAATTAAGGGGATAAATTCAGAAGAATTTACGCCTAATCAATAATCCTTAATAGCGTTGGATGTGGGTTATACGTGGCATATGGTCACAGTTGTTTGAAAGAATATAAGATCATTACCTAAGTGTAAAGGCTCCTCTTAGCCGCTGAAGTAATGGCTAAGCACGAGGAAATCCTAGTGTGAGTGTGGTTTAAAGGTATGATGGAGTGGCCGTATGACTAATTATGTGTGGCGTAATTGGGGATAGAGATCAAAAGTTATGACGTCTTGAAGTGTTTGATGATTAAGGTTCACTATAGGTAGAAGCTCATAGGCTAATGTCTTTGTGAGCACCGAGTAATTGCGATGTGGGCATTGAAAGGTTTGTAGAGCGCGCCTACAATAGTAAAGGTATGGGTGATAAAATCTTATTGGGTTTGGGAATTTTACATGGAATGTGTTTGGTGTCCTTAGGTGACCAGTTAAGTGCGATAGAAATAAGCATTATCATCCTAGTAGTGATTCTATTGAGGGTCAGGCGATGATCTCAGATTGTCAGTCAATCTTTAGAAGACTCGTATAGTCTACATGCCGGGTGCAGTTTCCCAAATCGGCACAGATAGGTGGTGTATCCTCCAAAGAGGACTTAAAAACTCATGTCGTTTATGGGGTGTAATGCTCGAGTTTCATGGAATGACTAGTGGTGGTGGCGTGACACTAATTTTGAGAAATATTAAGAAATGTATCTGAGGTCTAGGTTGATGACGTCGGGTGAAGACTTAAAAATGGCAACCGATGTGGGGTAACATCGAACGATAATTAGAATATTAGCATGTGACGATAGTATGCCAGGATTAGTTCTTGGTACATCCTACCAAGCCGGTAAAAACTAGGATATGTAGCCTTGCATGGTGCTCACTACCCTTAGAATACCAATGGCGGCTGATATGGTCATCGCGTGAGTTAGTTTGGGTAGAATCGAGAAGTAAGCTTAGTGGCAATCTCTTATAGTCAAAGGGAACAATAAGGTAAAGGTCTCTCTCAAATTGAATAACGCCTATAGGAATTTGAGGATGTCGGTCACGGTATGAGAAGGTAGATAATAACCTAGGTGTAGTAGGTTGGTGACGTCATCACCAGTAAATGGACAAATCCAATGTAGATAAGGGTGTGAGGTATCCGCCGAGCGAAATGTTTCATGTGTGCCAAGGATGTGAAGGTTAGGGCCTTAATCCCAATAAGGAAAATTAGGCGTCGACTCCATAGAGTTGTTGCTTTTGTACTGCGAGAATAAATAGTTATGATTTGATTCATCACAGTTGGGGACCCAAGCCAGGGTATATGGCTAGGACTAGTATCCGATGGGAACGTCGATAATGAGTGACATGACTTCTAGCAAGTGGCGTAGGTTCACTTTCGTAAATCATAGTCGGACGCCTATGGGCGAAATTTCTCGAGACGGTTGTTTGCTCCTTCAAACACTCGTGTGTCCCTACCTATTTCAAAAATCAAGGATTGGTATTATCACATATGTGGTAACTTGAGTTGGTACCATGTCATGACACGATGAGGTCAGACCTAGTAAAGCGCGGTGGACTGGGTGGGGTCAATGCAGCTCAATAACTCGGTACACCTCGTCTGAAATATTCTTGTTATTGCATAAAGTTTTATGTACGGGTGGCTGCACTTTTGAGCACACGGTTTGCTCGTAGTTTTGTCATTTCTTAGGATTAGCGGCCTTTTTAATTGACCGACACGGCAGTCAGTGGCTCTAGTTGCAAAGAGTTGGATGATGACTTGAGGATATGGTATGTTGTTAGAAATCGAGGAAAACTCAGCATCTGGTGTTGCTTTTCCACTGTAAGTGTATTAGAGCGAGGCTCTAGTGAGTGCTCAAAGGTGAGACGTCTGCAGTAGCTCTAGGGTCATCAGAGTGGCGCAACGAAAGGTGTAAGCTGAATGTACGGTGATGACTGGGTAAGAATATTACTTCCTGGAGTGAGAAAATAGCATAGTATGATTATTGGCAAGCTCATGCGAGTAGTATAGTCAGGATAACCTGAATATTGGGGGAACGTAGGATATGCGTTCCTAAGATGGAATTGACTAGGGTGATAAATACGATGATTGGTTGTATCACGATTCACACTGGGTGAATATTAATCGCTAGAGAGGGTTGCTCGTGGAGGTGCCGACATGCCTTGGGTACTAACATAGGTTGTATTAAAAATTATTTGGACATGATCATCACGTGAGCGGAGACTCTGAGTTGATTATGCGACATTCATGGTTAGCGAGATGATGAGCGTTAGAACATGTCGCATTTTGGTTATTAAGTGACAAACCCCGTGTGGGGGCGTGTAGTGTGGCCTTAGTATTAAGAACTTCGATGATTTTGTCTTGGAATATTTTTATGGCTTAGAATAGAAGTTAGTGAACCCCATAAGCTTAAAGATTGACGGATCAAGAATTTCGGGGACGAAATTCTCCAAGGAGGGAAGTTTGGGATACCCTTCCCTAATATTTCATTTAAATTTTTGTGTAAATTAGAATGAAGTGGGGTTGATGACAATTGTAGGAAAATTATGGGAAAAAACTAGAATTTGGAGAAAATAAAAAGAAAGAAGGGTTCGAACGAGACTGATGTCGTTCGAACGAGGTTTGGACCTCATTTGAAGCAGGGGATCGAATAAGGTTCGTGCGAGGTCCCACTGCCTTACAATCCTAGGTAGTGCAAAGGTCGCATGAAGCCATATATCGAACGTGATGGACATGTCGTTCGAACGAGACTCATGTTGTTCGAATGATATGCCTTAAAAATGTTTAATCCGATTTACCCTTATGCGCTGTCACGTTTCTGGCCCTTGGATCTTTGAGTTGCCAAAATCTAGCGAGCCTAGATGGGCAAAAATGAGATTTTTGGGTGTTTTAAGGGTTTTATAAGGGCTATTTGGTCAAATTTATGTTATTGGAGTTGGGAGAAGAGAGGGAGAGTGGAAGGGGTGGTCTTCCTCCACCGTTTTAGCCTTCTCACACTCTCCCACCGCCACAAACCACCATGTTACCACCACCCCTCCACCTCATATCCCCATATTTGTTATGTATTTCACCATATATGAACCATATATACCCATTCCCACCATGGATGAGGAGAGCTACGAATTTATGGAGTTATTAGTCGGGGTTATTAAAGATGGAGATGGGAGCTTTCATGGAGTTTGAAAAGAGTATTATTGGGTTTTAGTTGAAAGATTTAATAGAGCACTCATGGAAGATGCACTTGGTGACCCCTTGAGGCCACCTTTGGAGGTGGGGGTTGCTCCTCCTACACCAATATCTCTAGCGCCATATGAAGTCTTTGATGTGAAAAATCTTACTCTTAGTATTAAGACTCTATTTTTTGTATTTGTAGTATTGTTGTTAGATTACAGGAGTATGTCGCATTTAATTAAATGATGAAAGGCATGTGTAGTAAATAATAAACATTTTTATGGAGTAAAACTGTCGCAAAATGTTATTTTGTTGGAAACAAATGATGAGTAAATATTTCAAAGTTTCTTGATATGAAGTTTGGAATTTTTATGAAAATGGTGTATTTTCTAGAAAATCTATGTTAAATATTTTATGAAATAAAATGTTTAAAAATGATGATTGATTTTGCTAAAACATTGGTGAAATTATGTTTCAAAGTTTCTTTATAAATGTAAAGTTTATAAAAGATGAACATTTGTTGAGTTTGAAGAAGTAAAATATCTTTTATGACTTGAAAATGCATTTTGATAATATTATGAATTTCTAGAATTAAGTGTATATTTAACCCATTTAATAAGATTTTTGGATTTAAAATCCATCTTCTCGTGCATATAAACTTGTATTATTTTGATAATAAATATGTAAAAAAGTTTAAAGGAGGTCTGTTGGGTTTAAACAATAAATAAGAAAAGTAAAAATTTTAATCTTCAAAGTGTGTAAAAAAGGGGTCAAATGTGTGATGAATATAAGATTGTAAGACTACATAAATTTGGTAAAAGGGAAATGACATTTTCTTATAAAAGTAGTCTCTAAGTATAATTGTGTTTCTTGAATAAAGAAAGAAAAGAAATGTCTAATTTGGAAGGGTGGTTAGTAAAGGTGTTGGGTAAGTGTTAATGGTTAAACATTCGGAAGTTGGTGTATGTAACTTAATAATGTTTGAAAGATTAACACTTATAAATTTGGAAAAGAAAATAATGGAATAAATAGGTTTCTAACTTGAGAAGAATGATACTCCAAGGTTTAAATGGTGTTAAGAAGTTAAAACACTTAAGGAGTTAGTGTGAGTAACCTAACATTGTTTTGGGGAAAATTACCACTTGTGAAATGGAGTAAAAGGTGAGTTTGGAAACAAACGGGTAAAATGGTAATTTTACTTAAAGTGGAATATTTTTATAGAAAGGATGTTACATAAATTGGTCCTAAATGAATATGATTTTGGAATAATAAATCAAAGTCAAAGTGTAAAGGACATAAAATGATAATTTCAAAGTGTAACCCGAGTTGGGGTGAAAATACGGGTTTAGCTTCGGCCGGGTAAAATGGGAAAGAAGGAATAATTTGGACGTTGTAAAATGTTTAAACATATAAAAGGAACTCGGGTGACACCGGGATAATTAAAGAGGGCTCGAAGCCCTGGGATGAAAAACCCAAAACCACTGGTCAAAGTCTATGGTTGTGTCGCTGGCGGTGTGGACCCCGTTAAAGAATGCAGTTTATTGGAAGATTTCAAGAATAAGATAAAGGAATAAGGAACATGTTAAGAAATGGGTTGTGTGGTGAAATTGTGTTAAGAGAATCTAATTTGAATGAATTAATAAATATTTTGGTAAAGGTTAAAGTGGACAAGAAATGTGTAAATTGAATAGTGCCCATAAAGTAAGGAAACGGTAAAGTATGATGGTTAAACAGGTGAGTTGAGCAACCTAAGAAGATTTAACCATAATTAACATAAGTGTGTGTTGTGAAAGATTTTGAAAGGGTAAATAAGTATTTTCTAACACAGTGTTCGAGTGTGTTGAAAGACTGATTTTCAATTGAAAATACTAAAGTACATTGTCTAAATAAAAATGGCAATTTCGATAAAAAAATGGTCTTCAGTTAAATATAGTGTGGTTGTTTCAAGAATTTAACCGCGGGTGTTAAATAAAGGTATAAGTGTCAAGTTAATAGAGGAGTCGTTTATGAGATTAAGGTAAATTAATTGGACTAAAATAATGTTTTCGGCAGTAAGACAGTTTCATGCCTATAATGTATATATAAATACGTACAAGGTAGTTACATATGCACGTAGGTAAATGTGTTAGAGCCTTCTTTCTAGCGTTCATTTCTATATTGTATTTCGTATATTCCCACTGGGCAATGGCTCACACCCTCGTCTTTGTTACGGTAGATTGTATGCGAGTTTGTATTTTGGGAGCGTTACACATGTAAGCATTTTATTTAATTTTACGTTAGTAGCTCTGTATGCTTGAAACTCCGGGTGTGCTTCCCACGGGTCCCTCACGTAGTTTGACTTAAAATCGAAATTACATGCTAACAAGTTAGACGTCAATTAAAATAAAACTGAAGTAGCAACATTATATAGGTTATTTCATTGCACTTCACTCCTAACGCTCGGATTGGATCAGGTTGACTATGGGTAATCTATAAATCCGGGCCGGGGCGTTACAATAATGGGTTTCTATGATCGGAGAAGGGAAGTGATATAGTTTAACTTTTATTTCCCTTATACCGAGCTTTATTTAAATAAGATGTTATTGATGATTTTTTTTTTCTTTTGTCCATCTCGATCAAAGAAGAAAGAACCATCCTCTTCTCACTTTAATAGGGAGGAGATACTCGAATTTTGGAATTTGAGATGGCCGCTGGTCACTGGTGGTGATCATCCAAGGTCGACATCCTTTATTCTGGAGTATAAGAATTCTACCAGTAATGTCACAGCCCGATCGATAGACACAAGACTCGAGGTTCCTCTTCCTCCTGCAACTGAGGAGCCTTTTACTTCCTCATCCTTTGAGTCTTTAAACAACGAGTCCATTCCAGCAGCTGAGGATGAGATAATGCATCTTAAGAGGATAATCCTGTTAGTGGATACTGATTATATGACTCATATTTATCCTAGGGCAAAGGTTCCTAGGAGGACTGGGATTGAGGGTCTCTATGCCCCCATATTTGTGCCGGACATTTCACTCAAAGAGAAGAATAAGGAGAAGACCTCTCCTTGTTTAGCTGCTTTATTAGTCTATAAGAGCGCTGACACCCATGGTCATAGGAAGGCCCACAAAATGAAATTAATGGCTAAAAATCCTTATTTGGTCCCAATTTTGTTAAATGGGGTTGTACTCACCCTTGATCGCGAGCAGGTTGACACGTTGACCCATGATCGGCTATATTCTCATGTCGTTCGAGCATTATCTCTGGTAAGCATGACTTTTCTTTCGCACGTTCTTATTTTTCTCTAGTGTTGATACTTATCCAATTTGTCCTTTATGAAATTTGTGGCTGACTTTGTCATCATTCTAGAGAAGCGCTCCGAGCAGCCCAAGATGGATGATTCAACCACTGCCTTGAAGAATTATGAATCCGCCCTAGAAGATGCTAAGAAGGCCTACAATGCAGAGAAGACATCCATAATCTTAGCGATGGATGGCCTGAAGGATGAGCTTGCTCAACTAAAAGTCCAATATAATAAGCTGAAGACCGATCACGATCAAGTGGTGGTCGAACGTGATCGGTTAAAAGAAGAACAACCCAAGGTTAATGTTGTTGCCAAGGATGAAGGCTACCAAACCATGTACGAAGAGGCCTTGACAATGCCAAGAGTTGTTTAGCATTTATCAGAAAATATAACTTTAAAAAAGGTTGGGATGCTGCCCTGACTAAGGCCAATGCCCCAGCTGAGTCAGAGCTCTTCGGAGAGCACAACCCTGGTTCTCCTCCAAGGGCCGAGGAAGGGGGTCGAGCAACCCCCCAGCTCTGAAGCAAGTTGGGGAAAGTCTCAATATGTCTTGGAGTAGGTCAAGAACTAGTTAGGAATTATTTGTTCTAGGGATCTTTTTATATTTTTCATTTTTGATCGCTTGTAAAGGCCTTGCCTTACTTAAGTATTAAATGAAAGAACTTTCCAAAGTTTTGATTTTATTATTCACTATTGCTGAGTGTTGTTGTTTTCACTCTTGTAGCCTATAAATATTCCTATGGAGGCCCTATTTGCTGGGGACTTAGACTCGATCCTTGGCCATAGGGATAGTGCTCAAGCTCGTTGTGCCTTTGTTTTTTATTCGGAAGCACTACACCAAAACAGGTCAATTGTCACGGTCAGAAACCTTAACAAAGTTACCTTGTCATAATGAAAAATCGGAATATACCCATGGGTAACAAAATTTTTATCACAGACGTGTCACAATCAATGTCCTTGACACATTTGTTCTTATCACGAACTTCTCACTTACTTTGACCGTGATAAGTCCGCGACAAGAAAAAACTTGTTATGGACTTTGACCGTTGTTAATTATTAACTTGTCACGGACATGTCACAGTCAAAGTTCGTGATAAGTTTTTCTTGTCATGAACTTGTCACGGTTAAAGTCTGTGATAAATCTGGGAAGCAGTATAAAAAAATGATGGAAAGTATGGCCACTGCCACTCCCGAGTAGTATATTATCACCTATAGCTGCAATATGTGACATATTTTCTCAATAAATAACAACAACCAACATTTAAAAACCATAATAATCTAATAATATACAATTATAAACAAGAAACCAGGCCATGCAATATTCATTTTTTGTCAAACACTGAACAACATTCAATATTCATGATAATCAAACACTAAATAAATAATAATAAAATTATTCCATAATGTTCATTCATTATCAACTTGAACGAGAAAGCTAGGCCATACTACATACAAATTGACACAACCCTCAATAGTATATATGACACACTGTTCGTTCAACCACAAGACTCCATTCTCTTTTCCCACCAACACTTCGATGATGTGGACCCGAGCTATGTGTGGTTGTGACAGATGGTTTGGCACCAAGGAACCTAAGGTATATTCGGGTCCCTCAACCCCATTGCTATTCTATCACCTCCCCGTAAGTCTAGTAAATACACTGTATCCCAACCATTTGTAAATGGAGTAGTTGGGACGAGGGAGTATGGGTATGGGTAGAGAATATGTCATATGGAGATGAGGGGGTATCGATGAGGGTGAGGGTGAGAATGACAAAGAGGTGGTCGCCTCATCCACTACTTTTTCCTTGCCCTTTCCTGAGTTAGACTCATATCGGCCTTGAAGAGCATGCTTAACAAATAAAAACATTTTATTCAATATTTTCTCCAGGTTCTCAAACTTCTCGGCGTTATTGGTCAGCAACTCGTCCACCTTATGTGCCAGCCCGGTGTTGCTCGACGCAATCCCGACGAGCCTCAACTTCCCCATCCGAGAGCTAACACCCCGAGTATGGCCTTTATGATCCCACTCGAGCACTTGGCTAAGTGCGTACGTACTCAGAGATGCCTTCTCGGCATCACTCTGCGAGTTGTAGACTTCTTTAAGCTTTTCCCGAAATAATAAAAAAATACACGATTAGATGAATTAATTATAAAGTATGTGATTATAAATTTTATTTTAATAACGTAATTAAAATTATAACTTACAATAGTGGCGGCTACGATCAGATTCACCTATACTTTCAAATTGCCACATAGGCATCGAGCCTGTGTGGTTTACCCCCAGGACCACTCCCCATATCCTGAAATAAAATAATGCAAAATTAGTGGATCAGTATATAATTATCTCTAAATAGAATAAAATAAAACTAAAATGTAATAACATTTAAAACTTACCATCCTATGCTCCATCTCGACGTAAGACGTATGCCCGGAGTAGTGCACTTCTACCTTCTTGACTCGATTTGCCCTTACCGATTCATGATAGGACAATTTCCTATCTAATATCTCATTATCGACAAATTGTTTCCAGCTTGCCAATGAGATTGGCTCCTTATTGGTTACCATGTCCCTATGTCGTAAGATGGACTCTTGGTCCCGACCAAAATACCATACATACATATTTGTCTTCCATGTTTTCCATTGATCTCTTAGTTGTTCCAACGTGGAGTCGCGTTCTTGTGCGAGCAAGTCGAATTGTTCTTGTCAAACAAATAAAAAACAAAAAGAAAGCGAGTTAGTTGTATTTAAATTATAAAATACAATATAAATAATATTTAGTCAAGAAAGTACCGGTAAGTCCTCAAAATGACCATCTCAAGCTCATAAGGCACCTTCCTCCAATCAGTGTACCTGGGGCCAATAATAGTTTTAAGTAATTCTAAGGCCCTATGTTGTTAAGTTGTCTTCGTCTCCACTAAGATCCATAATTTACTCCACTTTGGGGGCCTAGAGCCTTCCTCTCCCCCGCTTACCTGACGCCCTGATAAATACATATCCTAAAAAAAGTGTTATTAGCAGAAACATGTATACGGGAAAATGATTTAGAAATATAAATAATGGATTAGTTTTACATATTTACTAAACCAAATTAACGATATTAGAAGAATATAAGCCCATATCATAAACCAAACTAAGAATTGTTTCAAATAATTGGAATACTTATAATTTAAGAATTATTTCGTATTCAGATAAGTCACAGACTTTGAAATAATGCTTAAACTAGTTAAAATCCAAATTAACATACTCACTAACCAACCAACCAAGATTGATTCAAATCCCCCCAAACTGATAAAATTCAAATAAATAAATCACTTAAATGTCATCCTATAATAATAAAGTACTAAAAGAATACAAATTAACGACATTAGAAGAATACAAAAAAATTCATATCATAAACCACATTAAGAATTGTTTCAAATAATTTGAATACTTATTACAAATCTAAGAACTATTTCATATTCGGGTTATGTCGCGGACTATTATATAATGCTTAAACTGATTAAAATTTAAATTAATATATTCACTAACTAACCAACAAAGATTAACTCAAATCCCCCAAAAGTAATCAAATCCAAATGAATAAAGTATTAAACTGTGATCCGATAATAACAAAGCACTAGAAGAATAAAATTAACGACATTAGAAGAAAACAAATCCATATCATAAACCAAGATAAGAATTATTTCAAATAATTATAATACTTATTAAAAATATTATCATCTAAAACGGCTTAATATTCGGTAGGAGCAGCCAAGTCATCTACGCTACTGGTTAGACGATTACCAAGTCATCTACGCTACTGGTTAGACGCTTTGGCACGTGTAGGACGATCGACTACATCTCTTTATTGATATACTTCGAGTTAAACACTTGCTTGAAATTTTGAAAAGCACAAACAAACGGTGTATTGCTCACATGCTCATTGCTCTTTAACTTGGACAAGTAAACCATAATCAAATTGGTACAAGGATTGATAGGGTTATATTTTAAAATACAAATCAATTTGGGCACAATATGGTCGCCTGAATCGATAGGGTTATATTTTAGAAAACAAATCGATCTGGTCACCTGAATTGATATGGTTATACTTTAGAAATAGAGAACAAATCAATCTGATCACCTGAATCGTTTGAGAGAGAGAGAGAGAATTTGGTGGATAAAAATAAGACGTTAGGGTTATATTTTATTTTTATTATCATGGTCATATCATACACCCAAATTCAGCAGATACACCCAAATTAAAAATATCAATCTGTGTGTGTCTATACCCAAATTCAGCAACAAATACACCAAAAATGTATCATGCGCATAGTTGAGAAAATTTAAATAACGGACACACACTTCTTTTACTTGTTTTATAACATAGACACATTTATATAATTAAAACTCTTTCAATAATAAATTGTATTAATTCACCTACTAGAATCCTCCTACACTCCACTAAAATCAGTAGAAAAAACAAGCAAACAAAATAATGGGAATCCTTAAAACTAGCTATTTTATTAGCAGCAACATTTAAAAATTGAGTAAAGGTGTTAGGGTTTCTTAACATTTAATGAAAGCATTTTAGTGTCAGAATAATCCATATATGAGACCTAAAAATGAATCCATATAAATCGTTTGGGAGAGAGAGAGAGAGAGAGAGAGAGAGAGGAGACCTTAAAATGAATGGAATGGCCTTGGATATTTTGGGAGAGAGTGGAGACCTTGGTTGTGGAACGATTGGGAGGGAGAGGAGATCTTGAATGGTTTGGCTGAAGCATTTGAGAGAGAGAGAATGGTGAACTGGATGAATAAAATAAGACATTAGGATTTTTAAGTTTGCTTTTGTTGTCACGGTAGTGTCAAGGTCAAAGACCGTGACAACAAACAAATGTTATCACGGTCTTTGACCCTGACACACCGTGACAATAACCTAGTCAATGTCTTTGATTGTGACACGACCTTGACAAGGTGTTGTCACAATCGTGTCACGGTCAAAGACCTTGATAATGAATTTGTTTTTTTGCCAAGGTTTTTAACCATGACATACCTTTGCGGGTGAAAAGTGATAAAAACTATTTTTTGGTGTAGTGAAGGCTCTTAAAAAGATGACCAGGGCATATAAGGAGCAGTGTGCCTTGGTGGCTAAATAAAAGGCAATGTGAAGGACTATGGTGATGTTAGTACATTAATGTAAGAGGAAGTCAGCACAATGAAAAGACAGCTTATTGAGGTAAAAAACATTGGAGATGTTGGGGCGTTACCACAAACTGAAAATGATTCTCTAAGGAAGCAGCTCACCGAAGCCAAAGTGGACCTAGGGAGGAAGGAGTTGTTAAGATGGAGTTGAGACATGAGATAATCAAGCTCTATTATCTTTTTAAAGTGGGTCCTCGTGCGGCGTGGGTTACTGGATATGATGAGGGGTGGATGAAAGCCCCTATTAAGATGGATGAGGCAAAGCATCTAGCTTGCAAACATGGATAGTTGAATGCTTTATGGTCCTAAAAATTCTAAAGGATACTGAATTGTGGTACTATTACCAAGTTGATTGTCTGACCTATCAACATACCCCCTTTGAAAGCTAAGAGTGTTAGGTCCCACTGAATGTCATTCCTCTCTAACTTACCCATAACTATTTGTCATCTCATGTCAGTGATGTTGAATTCTGACCATGTACCGATGATCGTCAAAGAGCTACCGGTGCTGAGATGATTGCTCACCGGAGATAGTTTTATTCTTCTCAGATTTAGCAAAGACCTTTATTATAACTTTATGTAATCAATAAGTTGCTTGAATATTTTTTTATTTTTTAGTTTTCCATTTCGTTATGCCATTTATGTGTTTTATTGTCCTATCGTACCTTTTAGGTCATGTCGTCATACTAGCTTAGGCGTAGAGCATTATCTGGTAAAAATACACCTGGTTTTAGGGTCATCCACCCATTCAGGATTTTTATTCGATCGAGTTTGGGTTTACTTAGTGCCTAGGGATCCCTAGTAGTTCTTTTATTTGCCTAGGCAATTTGTGAGGTTTTTGTCTTTTTCGTGATGAAGACCGTGGGACCTTGAGTTCAATTGTAATTAAATAAATTGCAATCAGACTAAGCTGATATTGATCAATATTTTGACCATCAATTAAAGTGTAAGCCTATCATTTTGGAATAATATCAAATAGCTAAACGAACCACTTGGGCTTGTACTTTTTTAGTAAAAGTCAAAACATTATGTGATCATCATAAGTTCTGGAATTAAAATTTGTAAAGACTAACTAAGATGGGAATAACTATGAAAGAGAAAATTAAAAAATAAAACTTCTTAAGGTTTTAAAAATAAAACTTATTAAGGTTGTATGCATTCCATACCCTTGATATCTCCCCGCCCTCTATTGTTTCCAAATGGAAGGATCTTTATAAATCGTCTCTGATGACCTTGAATGGTTCGTACCAATTAGGTCCCAATTTTCTATCTGAGAGTTTTTTTAAAGCTACCAAAGACTTTTTTGAGGACGCTATCACTGACCTGAAATTTTCCCGGATTGACGTCCTTGTTGCACTGCTTAGCTAGCCATTATTGGTATGAGGCCATCTTTATCGTGGACTTCTCCCTTCGTTCATCGACTAGGTCAAGTTTATTTCTCATGACTTCCTCAGTTAAGACTTTCTCGGTAATAGTGGTCTTCATGGTTGGGAGACTAGCTTCCAAAGGAATAAAAACCTCTATCCTATATATTAGAGCTAAACGTGTTTCCCCAGTAGGTGTTGTGGGCGTAGTACGATATGCCCATAGGACATAGGGAAGCTTATCCATCCAAGCTCCTTTTGCCTTCTTTAATATTTTTTTCATCCCGTCGAGCATTATTTTTTTAGAAGCCTTCGCTTTCCCATTGCTATGGTGATAGGCCACAAAGTTGAAATTATGCCTGGTGTTATGACTGTTACAAAAACATTGGAATGGTCCACTTTCAAGATGTGTGCCATTATCTATAATGATCGTCCTAGGTATGTCAAATCGTGTCACGATGTTCCTCTAAATGAACATGATCATATCGGTGTCCGTGATATTCGCCAATGGTTATGCCTCAATCTACTTCGTGAAGTAGTCTCTGTTGACCAAAAGGTATTTATGATTTCCTAGTGCAGTTGGGAATGGCCTTATAATATCCAAACCCCAATAGGTGAATGACTACGGGCTAGCCAATGACTTTAGGTCATTTGCTGGCTGATGAAAAATTAGGGAGAACTTCTCTCACATTTCTCACACTTTTAGACATCATAAGTTGTGTCTTTTTGTACATATGACCACTAGTACCCTTATTAGATTGGTCGGAAGGCAAAAGACCTTTATCCAGCGTGGCTTTACAGATTCCATCATGTAGTTTGCATATAATATAATCAATGTCACTTGGGTGCACACATTTAAGGTAAGTACCAGTGAACGATCTTATGAAGAGTATTCCTTCTAGCGCTAGGTAAAATTGCTCAGCTTTAACCCTGACTTGGTGGACTTGCTTTTCATCGGACGACAAGGTATCAATTTACAGATAAGTGATTATTGAGTCCATCCAGATGGGACTTTTTTACACGGTGAGAATGTGTTCTGCACTATGAGCTTCATGATGTTGGGTTTTGCGAGGAACTCCACTTCAATGGTTCTTCTAAAATCAGAGTCGAATGCTTACCCTAAGGTTTCTAAAGCATCGACATTGTTATTTTTCCCTCGAAGGAACTGTTGAATGTGTACTTCCTCGAATTTTGACATCAAATTATGGGCGACCTGTAAGTATGCTTCCATTCGCTCATTCCTAGAATTAAAATTTCCCTTCACTTGGTTAGATACTAGCATTAAATCGCACTATATATCAAGGTGGCTTGTCCCAGCGAGTGATCTTTGTGTAGTCCAGCGATAAGGGCTTCATACTCAGCCTTATTGTTCGATGCCTCAAAGCCAAATCTAATACCTTGCTTGATCATGGTGTTATCTGGGGAGACGAACATGATTCCCACCCCCTGAAAGTTGGAGGCACCATCCACGTAAAGCGTCTATTTTCTTGACTAGTTGGTCTCCAAGATCCTCAACGGTTAGGCTATCTGTTGGTTATTTGGCCCATTTTCTCCTATAACTTCTGCGATGAAATCGACCAACACTTAACCCTTAATTGTCATTCTTGGTTGATAGTGTATATCAAATCTCCCAAGTTTAAATGACCATTTTGATATCCGTCCATACAAGTGGCCTTTCAAAGGATGACTTTGAGGGGGAAGTATGTGATGATTGTGATTGAATGAGCTTCAAAGTAGTGCGTCAGCTTGCGCAATACAATAACCAGAGAATAAGCCAATTTTTCCTGTGGGAGATGGCATTGCTCAGTGTCTAAGAGTGTTTTACTGACTAGTAAACGAGGGATTGACACTCCTTCTTTTCTCAAACTAAAGTCGAGCTGACTGCATGACTTAAAACTACTAGGTAGAGATAGATATGATTAACTGGATTTGAAGTAGTAAATTTAGAAGGTTTGCTCATATGAGACTTTATCTATTCAAGGGCCTTTGAGCACTCCTCTTTCCATGTGAGGCTTTTTTCCTTCTTCAATAGCTGAAAAAATAATCGACATCGTTTGGAAGACTTTGAGGTGAAATTGTTAAAGGCTGCTAACATCCCTGTTAACTTTTGAATCTCGTATAATGTCTTTGAAGGGAGGACGTTATTGATCATGACTATTTGGTTAGGGTTGGACTCAATAACCCTCCTGCTAACCAACTACCCTAAGAACTTTACGGATTGAACCCCAAGGAAGAATTTGGCCACATTAAGCTTCATTATATAATGCTTGAGGATTTTAAAAGTTCCATCTAAATCCTTTTGATGATCGGCTTTTAGCTTACTCTTGATGAGCGTATCCTCAATATATACTTCTAACTTTTGTCCTAGTTATTGCTTGAACAACCTTATAACCAGTCTATGGTACGTGGCGCTTACATTTTTTAAGCCAAAAGTCGTGACCTTGTAACTTTATAAGCCTAGAGTGATTAAAATAAAATTTTATCTTGGTCGTGCGGCCGAAAAAAGGGATCTGAAGATACCCTTAGTATTCATCTAGAAAACTCACCCATTCAAGGCTGACTATGGCATAGACCAACTAATCGTTCTTAGGCAAAGGAAAACTATTATTAGGGTGAGCCTTATTGAGATTGGTGAAGTTCACGCACACTTTTCATTTATCGTTACTCTTTTTTATCACCACCAGGTTTAAGAAACTTTTTGGGAATTAAACTTCCCTAATGGACCTTGCCTCAAGAATTTTCCCCATCTCTGTTTCCACAGCACTTGCTTTCTCCGGGGCAGTTTAGCGAGCCTTTTGTGTGATCAGTGGATATGTGGGATCGACGTGAAGTTTATGGCATACGACTTTAGGATCGATCCCTAGCATTTTGTACGGTTGCCATACGAGCACACCTTGATTTTATTTCAACAAAGAAATTAACTCATCTCTTTCCTGCTCGGATAATGTGGTGTCATTGATGAATTTACTTTTCGGGCATGCCTCGTTGAAAGCTATCTCCTCCAATTTCTCCACGACCCTATCCCCATACTTTTAAGAATATTTAAATTATATGCGTGCTTGTAATTTAATAAATTGAGAAATAAAGCGAATGGAACAAAATTTAATTAGTGAATATTGGAGTAATATTTAAATGCTATTATATTTACTTTTGTGATAAGTAAATGAAATTGTATTATTTTAGATTACGTTGTGTGTGGGTAAAAAGAACGGGTTGACAAGATCTTATTTGGGACGAGCGTGTGAGTTCGTGTTGGCAATAAGATGTTAAATTAAGGATAGGTAACTTGGATGGTGATTTCGAGTGCACGGATGATCCGGGATGGATCGAGATTGTCAAAATTAGGTACCAATGGGTAATTGGGTTTCGGGGACTTTTGAAGCTAAACGAGACTCATAGGGAGGTTTTAGGATCGTTTTAATATAATAATTTAACTTAATTTCAGGATTAGGGGAAGATTAATGGTTATTAGATGAGGGAGACAACCATATACTCATTCTGAATCACCTAGGCTTGAGAGAGGCAAAAAAAGATGGGTAATTCAAGAGAAAACTCAAGAACACCATTCCAAGAGGAAATTAAACAATTATGGGGCTTGGATCATTTCATATAGAGGATCTCGAAAAACAAGATAAGAATTATCTGGAGTTTAAGGCAAGTGTTTAACTTGCTTTGATATTATATATTATGTTTTAGTTCATATTAGAATTGGTGAAGATTAATATGAACTTTTGGGTGGGATTTACATGTCAAAATAGTTTTTTAGGTAATGATTTTATAAAATTTAATTGAGGATTATACCCTATGAAATTTGAACATTGAACCCTATATGAAAGATTCATTATTGATAAAGAAATCGAAGATTAAATAAGGCAACGAAGGGAATAAGGCAACGAAGGGGATTAAGATGAGCAGTGATATTATTAGTTAGGCTTGGCAGTGTAACTGGGATGTTTAAAATACATGCGATAGGTGTCCACTATAGATGAGGGGGCATGGGTATCTCATGGGATTGCGACATCGGTTTAAATAAAGATTGCAAGACATATTTACAAATGTTTTTTAAACACTTGTAAAATATTTTCCAAAGGTTTTAGACTCTGACTAATATCAAAATATTTTTAAAACTTTTAGGTGCTCAGCCACAGGGACGCCCGACTTAACCATCCTTCTAGTCAGACGATGCTTCTGTAACTGTGGATGCCTACAGGGTTTGATTAGTCACTTCTATCCTTAAGATCTAGATAGGAGGTATTCAGAGTTATTCCAGGAATCTCGCCCAGTTAGTTGATATTTATTTTATTCAAATGCTTTCCTTTGAGTTAGTTAAATTATTGTATCGTGACTTTTAGCAAGAGTTATCGATTAATTTATTTATGCTAGTGAGTGTGAGTTTCATTATTTGCATGGTTGGTTATGTGAATGGGAATTTTGTGTAAGTAAGTTAAAAAGTTTTAAAAATTTGACACTAGGCCTAATAGGTCAGTAGTAATTAAAATGTTTTCAACAATGATGCTAATAATGAACTGGATGAGACTACTATTTTATTTTAGTAGAGGATTGATTATCGAACTTACTACATTTCAGCGTTGCTTTTCTTGGATGTTGAGACCCATGCTTAGGACTATCGATTCATATTGCGATTTACGTTCTCATGTTATTATGTATAAATGAAGTGAATCTTATACGGGTTCTATTGAGTTTCATATGCCTAACAGTAGATGACGACCAACGATGACCGTTAGGAGGAACATAGTAGGGGAGGCTCAGCCGGAGCCGCAAACTATTCAGGGGACGGTGGACGCAGTAGGGGTCGCTACTATTGTTACTCAGGAAGTTAATGCTGCAATGACCACTATGGCATAACAGTTTTCCCCAAGTACTGACACAACAGACAGTGGTGCTAATTCAGAATCACTGAGAGCAGTCAAAATGGGAGAGAGTCAGAGGGGTCCATCAGATGGGACATCCGTCGGAATTTCTAGGAAATGCAAACACTGTATTAGCTAGCCAATGTAAGGAGGACATCCAAAGGCATTTGTGTATGATTAAGTGTTGTGACACTCAAAAAATAAATTTTGGTGACTTTTAAGCTCATGGGGTTAACATTGTAGTAGTGGGAGTTAGTCACGACGTTTGAGGACATGGACATCTTGACTAACGGGAAATTTTGGGTGTGTTTCGACCGCAAGTTCTTTCATCTATTGTTTAAACAGAGACGCAAAGGGAATTTCTGGACTTATCCCAGGAGGGTCAAATAATGGCCAATTATGAGAGAGAATTCACTCGTTTGGTGAACTTCGTACCCAACGAGAAGGATATGGAGAAGAAAACGGGTGCTTAAGTTTGATGATGGACTCATGGGGAGAATTCACCAGCACTTATTGGGAAATCCGTCTTGGATGTCTTGTGTCGATGTCATCAATGTCGTACTTTTATAATGTCAATATCATACCCAGTAGAGGGACCCATTTAAAAGATTTAAATCAAAGGAATTCTGATGCTGTGATAGTGGTTTTAGACAGGGCTAACAACGTGTTACACAGTGCCAGCGGATCCAAGAGAACAACAGGGGTAACCATTAGGGTTGAGGCCACCAGGACAGAGGGCAATACAACCCTAATATGGCCATCAGGGCCAGAGACAGGGGGATTACACAAGGAAGTGTTTTATATGTGGAGAGCGGGATGACATGTGTCAATCTTGTCCGCAGTGAGTTAGGGGACAGGATCAGGGTGCCCACCAGGGGAAACAATTATAATAATTTTTGTTTAGTTTAGACATGAGCATTATGTCTAGGAACCATTTGAACAACTAGTGCTATTAGCAATTGAAAGTATGAATTTTATCCATTAGTGAGTGGGACATGTTTTATGTGACACGGGTGCGTCAAAGTATTTTGTTAGCACTTGATTCGATTGTGAGACGAGGTTAGTGGATGTATCGCTAGTATTACTACTGTATGCATATATTTACTATTGGGTAGTAAAGCTATCTTGTGTTACATCTGTAAGGCAGAGAGTGTGGACAAAGACAGGATATGCTTTTGAAGATCTACTCATTTTAATGAGATTTAATATGCGAGTATGATGTTATCTTGGATATGGACTGGTTAGTAATGGTGGAATGTTATAATAAGGGTATCATGTTTGTTGTTTCAAGGTAGGATATGATTTTTTTCCACGTCTCACCTAAAAGAGGGTCGAGAATACATGCATACTATATTGTAGAATAGATTTCCGAGAGTATAGTTTTCTCGTTATATTCGATCCCGGTGCATAAGGTATTTACTGATGTGATTCAGGGGATATCAGGTTTACCGCCAAGCAAAGAGATTTAGCTCGTTATTAATTTAGCATTGGGTATTTAGTGGTAGTGAGTGCGTCGTATTGTATGACTCGTTTAGAGAGGTGGGAGTTAAAGATTATATTTATACGATTGGGGATAGGATTTTGAGTGTCCCAATTATGTGCTTTGGGCCAAAGGATTTTGATGATCGACGATGCTAGGTGATAGAGCATCGGGGGAGTTCTTTGTTAGGAGACGTCATTGGATGCTAGGGCATTGATTTTGAAGATTAATTATTATACGCGTGGATAAAATACTTTGAGATGGGAGCTATTATACGATATAAGGCCTGTGGTGTCGGGTAATGCTATGTAGGAAGCACTGGGGAAAGATTTTGCACCACTAGTTGATATGAATCACGATCACTAAGGTAATAGAGCATACCTTGACTGTATATCCACGCTGAGTATGCGGGCTCGAGTTTGAGATAAATATGTTGCGTGCATAATGTTTGTGTAGATATACACGAGATATAGGGTGTATGGGCACTCCGGTTAATTCAGTTTTCAATATCATCCGGGATAAGGGAACTTGGTAATAAATGTGTTGAATCTTATGCCTATGGGGTAGTAGGAGCAAAATTGGAAAAGTGAGATGGACTGAATTTCATTTGAGGAGGAAGGTAGTCCGGATATGTATACAGTAAGGAGAACTATCACACCCAATATAGGTGGAAAGACAATGGAGACACAGGTAAAAGATATCTCTTGACAAGGAAGGATCTAATATTTTCAGGAAGTAAAGAGAAGTCGTACTCAGTCAAATTCTGAGGGTGGCTTGCGCATAACTAGGATGTTGATTTTACTAGGCGAAAAGGACCCAAAAATGTGCAATTTTGGAGTAAACGCACGAGTCACGATTTTGGAGTACGCCAGGAAAGGGAGTAAGATGTACCACGTGACGTGGGATATATAGCGTGTAGACCAGTGTGGAGTGAGACGTAGTGAATTTGTCTCCGGGTGCACCACTCGTAGATAGGAAAAAGGTTGGTCCGAGGTGATCAATCGGAATTTTACAATATTTGAGGATTCTAGGGGTGGAGTGGCTAGGCAGACTGATAGAGTTCCGTGTTGGGTTACCTACATCGTGAAAAAGTCTAGATTGCCTTTGAATTTGTGGAATTGGTTGACTGTTATGGAGTAGTTATCATTAATTTGGGTGAGTTACACTATCGGGCAATGTAACCAATAGTTTATTGAATAAAAGGGGAATGACACGACATGAGGTGACACACAACATTATTGTGGATTAAGGTAAGATCCTTGAGTCCCACCTCTTATAGGTGTTTTCAAGATTTGACGAGACGAAGTTATGTTTTGATCAAGACGTATCACCCGTAGACTAAGGAGTAGACGAGATAGGTGACTAAAACATTGAAGAATATGAGGGATGCATAGTTTGGATTTTAGGGTAATTTGTAGGAGTAATTACCATTGGTAGAGTTGTGTGTAATAAATTGTACCAGTTTATTATTGGTGTGGAACCTTTTGAGGTTTTTTGTGGGATACCTTGTCATCCACCCATAAGTTGGTAAAAGGTTAGGGAAAAACAAGCACCTCCACCCGGACGATATTCAGAGTGCATCGGTAAGGATTGGGTAACCTAAAGTGGTTTTCGCATAGTTTAAGAATGTTTTATGAGTTACGTCATCACAAATTGAAGATTTTGAAGACTGGCATGAGTGGTCAGACACTATTGTGGGTGTATCCTATGAAGGGAGTCATGTGGTTTGACAAAAAGGGAAGTTGACACAAAAAGATGTGGAGCCTTTCCCCCAGTATTGACATGTTAAAGCCAGGGGTGTTTAGGCTCGTCTGATTGGAGCATTTTAACAAGTTAGTGATAGTTTTGAGTATCATCATCAAGGTAATACCTTAATAATGATGGAGTATATCAGTATAAAATGATTTGAACAAACTTGAGCCGTAGTGAGTAAGCCGTTAGACAGGATGGTACCACTAGCGGGTATATAATGGAGGCACGATAATGTTATCATGATTTAATTTTGGGTACTAAATGATGCCCTGCTATTAACTATCCAAAGTTTTTGGTACCAGGCATATTCAAATTTTGAGGACAAAATTCTTTTTTAAGGGGGAAAGTATGTAAAGCCCTCTATTTTAGGAAATATTTAAATTTCACGCGTGCTCGTAATTTAATAAATTGAGAAATAAAGTGAATGGAATAAATATTAATTAGCGAATATTGGATTAATATTTATATGTTATTATATTTACTTTTATGATAATTAATTAAAACTATGTTATTTTAGATTACGTCATATGTGGGTAAAAGCGATGGGTTGACATGATCTTATTCGGGAGGAGCGTGTGGGGTCGTATTGGGAATAAGATGGTAAATTTAGGATATGTGACTCGAATGGTGATTTCGAGTACACGGATGATCCAGGTCGGATCGAGATAGTCAGAATTAGGCACTCAGGGGTTGTAATCAGGTTTCGAGGAATTTTTAAGCTTAACCGAACCCGTACGGGAGTATTCGAATTATTTTAATTTACAATTTAACCTAATTTCGGGATTAGGGAAAGATTAAGGATTTTTAGATGAGGGAGACAACCATATACTCATTCTAAATCACCTAGGATTGAGAGAGGCAAAAAGATACGGGGAATTCAAGAGAAAACTCAAGAACACCATTCCGGAAGGATATTAAATAATATCGGGGCTTGGATCATTGTGTATAGAGGATCTCAAGAAGCAGGATAAGAATTCTCTGCGGTTTGAGGAAAGTGTTCAACTTTCTTTGATATTATATGTTGTGTTTTAAATCATATCATAATTGGTGAAAATTAATATGAACTTTTGGGTGGGATTTATATGTCAAAATGGGGTTTAGGGTAATGATTTCATAAAATATAATTGAGGATTATACCCTATGAAATCTGAGCATTTAACCTTATATGAAATATAAGGTGATCTTGATTTAAAAATTTGGAAATTGTATTAGAATTAAGGTGATGATTAATTCTGCACAATTGATGTTAAATCCAATGAATTAAATTGATATTAAATCATGTACCCTTATGATTGATATTGATAGGGTAGTATTATATTATGTTGGGATTATATTTGAGATTAATTTTGGTTGATTAATGGGGTAAAAATTCATAAGATGTAAAGCAGCCCCATTTAGGCCAAACCTAGGGGAGAATCGATTTGCCCCTTAGCCGAACCGGTTCGGCTGCCCTGCTTGGCCAAGTTTTGTTATTTAGATGGTTGGTTGATCAAGTTGGTTCCGTGTTGTTCAGTATGTTCGTAAATAAATAAGATTATAAATTATGGAAAAATAATTAGAGATATTATTAATTACCTTCGGGTAGTCGAGATAATCAGAGGTGTGAAATTAAGGGTGTTTGGTACGAACGACACTCGAAAAATATATTAATGGATTTGAATAGGAATTTTGGATGGCATTGGGATGCTGGCTGGATTGAGTTAGTCTTAGTGTCCAGAATAAAATACAATCGTGAAATAAAAATAAGTGACAACTTATGAATTTGGAAGTCAGATTTAGACTTGGAATAGTTACTCTAGTGCTAGTAGTGATATGTGGACAGTTAGCCAGTTTTATTGTACATATACGGGTATAGAGACAATATATATATCTACATGTCATTGATATATATATATATATATATATATATATATATATATATATATATATATATATATATATATCTACATGTCATTGATATATGTGAAATATACCTACTCTAGGGGATGCTATCGATGGAGGTTGTGGGCAGTGAGCGGTCCACCCTAGGGAATCCCAACAGGTGTAGTATCGATCCCTCGGGTCATATGTCTATCGCATGACCACCCTTTGTGTGTTTGGATTCTAGTGGGGTAATGTGGTATGGTTATGGCCCACAGACTTTGGACTATGACAGCTTCCAGTTTACATTACGCTTTGGGTTCGATAGGTGTGATTTCGACCCGGTGGCCCAGGTAGAGGTAGATATACCTAGTGCCTGATAACATGCGAGAGATTTGCATCCAACGGGGTAATGCTCGGAGGGGTGGCTGCAATCCAGTGAAGTAATGCTCGGAGGGATTGCGGTTATGCGTGTATAACAAACAATATATATGTATGTATACTTGATGTGAATTGTATATATATATATATATGTGTGTGTGTGTGTGTGTGTGTGTGTGTGCGTGCGTGCGTGTGTGCACGCGCGCGTGTGTACGAGTAAATTAAAGGGTATTATGAATAGTAAATTTATATGCATCTGGGAGGACAATTCAGGGATGCTATGTGGAAATACATATACAAGTGTGATATAAATATATACAGGTGTGTGACACTAATGGGTGGACAATGAATTTATAACTAGCGTGAAGTTATGTGAAATGAATTGATAAGATTATACATGAAGTTTATAATGAATAGGCAAATGCGAAAGCGTAATGATAATTTCCGAGTCAAATAAATAGTATACGTGGGGCATAAGGCAGCATACGGGATTAAGATGAGTAGTGATACTAGTTACGCTGGACCACGTAACTAGGATGTTTAAAATACATATGATAGGTGTGCACTATAGATGAGAGGCGAGGAGTATCTCATGGGAGTGCGACACCGGTTCAAATATGAAAGATTGTAAGACATATTTATTAATTTATCTTAAACACTTACAAAATATTTTCAAAAGGTTATGGGCTTTAATCCGTATAAAAATATTTTTAAACTTTTAGGTGCTCAGCCACAGGGACACCTGGCTTAACCATCCTTCTATATAGACGATGCTACTGCAACTGTGGATGCCTGCAGGAATTGATTAGACACTTCTACCATTAAGATCTAGATATGAGGTACTTCATAGTTATTTCGGGCATGTCGCCTAGTTAGTTGGTATTTATTTTATTCAGATGCTTTCCTTTCAGTTAGTTAGATTATTGTATTGTGACTTTTTACTGAGAGTTATTGGTTAGTTTATTTATGCCAGCGAGTGTGAGTTTCATTATTTGCACGGTTGGTTATGTAAATGAGAATTTTGTATAAGTAAGTTAAAAAGTTTTAAAACTTGGACACCATGCATAATAGGTTATTAGTAATTAAAACATTTTGGACAGTAATGCTAAGAATGAACCGAATGACAAACCTACTTTATTTTAGTAGTGGATTGATCACCCATTATTGAAATAGGCAGGGACTGGTGCAATATGGAGTTGCGGGGTAGGCCTATATTAGATGATGCTACGATAACCTGCTCCGAGCAATCTTTGACTTCATTAAAGGTTTTCTAGTAGCACCTGGCATAATCTTGTAAAGTCTCTTGAGGTTTCTTCCTCATGGCTAGGAGAGAATCCATTCTCTTGGGTGAGACGTGCTTGTAATAAAGCGATCCGTAAAGGCCTCCGTGAGTGAATTGAAGTTATTTACCAACCTGTGAGGCAACCTTTTAAACCACTTTTATTCCACATCTCCTAGACTAGGTGGTATTATACAACACATGAGGGCATCAATATGGTTCCATAGAGTCATCGCTTGCCTATATTGACGCATGTGGTCTATAGGATCGATCTTTCCATCATGTATCTTAAACCTTGGGGTTACGAACTTCTTTGGGGGATATTCATCCTCAATTGCCGTAAAAAAGGAGGACTGCATCTGAGTGATGAGTAACCTCCTTTTTAGCTCTTTGGTAGATCTAACCCCGTGATTAGCTAGGTATTGTCCAATTTCTCTTCAAACCAAATTTTGGATATCGTGTCTATAATATCCTTTGTCTTGGTTTCGCCTTGCTAGATGGATTACTTGCTCAGAATGATCTTGCTCGTGGTGAGAAATACTTTCTTGGATGCGAGTTTTACTCGCCTGACGGTTAAGCATCTGACCACGACACTTGCATTTATCTCCATGGAGATCTCACTCCAGTTTTTCAGGCATTGCTGAAGACGTGCATTCTCCGCCATATGGAGGCATGTTGCCTCCTCTTATTGATGGAGTTGTTCCTCATAAGAGTCGACCAACCTCGAGATCTGTGTTGACTTGGGATGCTCCTTGCTCAGCTAAAAAGGCTGCTCTTATAGGCGAAATTATGGATGGATGGCGGATTCATTTTTGTCCAGATGGAACTCAAATCTAACTTTATGAAACAAGAGTTAGGTTCGCTGATCACCCGCAACAAGTGCACTATGAGTGTGAGAAATTATTTAACTATCTAGTTTCGATTTTCTTGGGGAAAATAATTGGTTCCCACAGACGGTGCACTATGAGTGCAAACGATCACAATAGATGATTATAAGAAATATGGAACCACACAAGGAGTAAAATAATCTCATGACAAAAGGATTTACGTGGTTTGGCTAGTCACTACGTCCACGGGGTGTTTCTCTCTGTATATTAATTCTTTTTAACTTGTAAATAAAGTATTACATACCACTTTGCCCCACTGTAAGGGTTCTATTTATAATGATAGGAGTAGTTGAGTTATGTTCAAACTCTCCTAGCTGTTGGTTGACTATTTTGTTCATCCATGTTGATCTCCTCCGAGAATACATATAACAAGATTGATCTCTCCATATTTATCCCATGTGATATTAAACTTGACTTGGGCATCACACTTTATATATATGGGCTAGGGCCTTACCGGGCCACTGGAATTTCAGTCATCGTGGTTTACACCCCACAATTACCATATACGGTTACTATTAGGGGTTATGGCATTGCGCACACACACACACACACACACATGCGCGCATATATATATATATATATACAGTCCTGCTCTTGTGCGGACTAGTTCGCATTTTAAGCATGCGGACCAGACATGTGTCACCTGGCGGTGAGCCCAAAAAAGAGAGAGAGTGTGCCTATAATTTCTAGGCGCACCATTAGGTGACACATGTCCGGTCCGCATTCTTAAAATACGGACTAGTCCGCACAAGAGCAAGACTGTATATATATATATATAGCTCTCCTAGTTTTGGGTTGGCTCTTTTGTTCATCTATGTTTATATCCTTCGAGATTACAGATAACAAGATTGATCTCTCCATATTTATCCCATGTGATATTAAACTTAACTTGGGAAGCACACTTTATATTTCTAGGCCGGGGATTACCCGGGGCACTAAAATTTCTCCCATCATGGTTTACACACCACAATTACCATACAAGGTTACTATCGGGGGTTATTGACTAATCGCGTGAAATGCGTGCTCGTGTAAGGGCATGTTCGTTGTTTTAGTTTCACCGCGATAATACAAACAAACCTAAATTACGGCTACACTTGCGAGACAAGCACAACGGTAAGTCGGGTATCGAAAATCCATAGGGACGAGATGCTAGAATATAATTGATTTAATATTCCAGAAATAAAAGTGTAAAAGGTGAATTACAAACTAAAAGGAAAAGATGCGAAAAGGTAAATATTAATCTAGGTGAGTGTAAAGTAAACTAGATTAATAAAGCGAGTAAAACTATATGTTGCGTCGAATATCCCTCACCCGAGTTAATTTGTATAAAATGGATACATGGGTCGACGAGTTATTAGGAATGCGTCTCATTTCGACAGTTAATTGAATCAAGGGTTGTCACACCCCTAAATCCGCATAGAAGCTTAATAAGATTTTGGCATCAATAAATACCCCGAAAATTGTGCACGCAAGGTCATAAGCACGGAACATACATGATATTCCCCGTCAAATCTCCTAGGCGCAATAACTAGGACAACGCACCCGAAATAGACCCATAAACACCATCACCAAAGCCAAGTAACGCGTCAACTCGAGTGAGTTCCATTCAAATACAACCCAGACTAAATTAGCTAGAAAGCATATTAAAAACGCGGTAAATAATCGCGATAAATCTACACTAGAAAATAAGTAAAGAAAGCATGTGAATCTAATTAACAAAGCACGTAAATTAATCTAGAAAGCAAGAATAAAGGAAATGCAAGCTATATTAATGGAGAGGGAAGATGAAAGTACCAATTAGAAACCCTAAAGGGTGTCAAAGCAAGAGAGGAAGAACAAAAACTCTCAAATTCCCCAAACCCTAACCTACAACTCTCTAAAATCTAATCTAAAAACTTAATATTTGATATTTACACAAAATTTGTATTTATAGTAAGTTGGAATAAAAGAAAATTAGAAAGAAAATAAAATCAAAATATCTCCTAAAAATAGGGGGTCGATCGATCGACCCCTTTAGTCGATCGATCGATTAATCAGGTATCAGCCAAGCTGCTTGTTGTTTTGGCTAATTTCATTTCTAGTCCGCTGAAACTCTCGTAACTTCTTTGTTCTGAATTGAAATCGTGCACCGTTCATGGACACACGAAGATTGAGAGGAGGGCTACAACTTCCGTGAGTTTTTGGGCCAGGTGCCCAAGCTGTGAAAAGACTAAAATGCCCTTAAACGTGCGATCGTGTACGAAAAATGAGCAGAAAGCGTCCGAACTTCACAGTTAGCATCCAAATACCTATAAAAGCTCAATTAACCCCTGCAAAACATTTTAACATAGAAATCCGAGGGTGACTGGTTAACGAGCATAAATATAGGGAATAAGATACCCGAGGTGGCTAAAATGTGTAGGTTCGAGGGATGAAATACGCAATATTTGCGTCGTACCAGTTATTACATTGGATATATATATTGTTGTCATTGGAATAGTGTTATTAGGTTTTATACATAGGAATTGAGATACGCAAATGTTTTTGGGGTTACTTTTATTAGTATGGAGGGTTGAATTAATACTTTAATGAGTTAGGTGTTATGTTTGAAATTACTAGAGGATTGAGACATAATAGGAATACTATGGGAAATTAAGGATTTGTTAAGTAACGTTAAAATTTCGTGAGGATGATTTAATATCTTTTAGTGCTTGGGGATTATAGTTTGACCTAGGAGATTTGAGTAATTTACATTAATTTTTCTAAGGAAGTGTGGAGAAATATATGTGAGAGATAATATGTTGTCATCTTTAGACTTAATTAATTATCAATCTTATAGTTATAGGTTATATCGATTGAATACACGATTATTGTTATATATGGCTTGTGAGTAAACCACACTTATTGATGTTCTGATTTTATAGGTCATTTGGGAAATGGATTAGAATGGAGTGTGTGTGTGTGTATAAGTAGTGATATAAATCTATCATGAGAGTACATGTAGTATATGAGTAAGGATTAAGGTTAAACGTCCTACGGTGTAGAAGGATAGGTTTTACATTCGTTTGATCTCGACGACTATAATAATGTAGAACATTTTTATTGATTTGTATTGGTTCTCTCATGTGTTAAAATATTTATGTCTACCAAGTCATATAGACTTGTTCTACATGAGTGAGGTGCAGTTTTTTAATATAGATTGAACCTTAGAAGACATTGAATATCTTTGGATCCACTCGTGAACGTATTGCTTGACATTAAATTTATATCAAGCTAAAAGTTAAAGATGTATCCTTTTGTAGGTTATATGTGAACTATCACTAGCGACACACGTGTGCACTAAAATCAGTTTTTGAAATTTGTGAGGTAATTTATTTTGAGGATTAAGTTCTTTTGAATATTTTCGAAAAACTTTGGAGGAAAATGTTTTTCAAGCTTTAAATCCTTAATTTGCTTTCTAGCCTTATGTGACACCCCGCCTAATTAAATCCCGGGTGATCAGTCCTAAATTAAATTAAAACAGGTTTCTTAGTTGGTTCATTCTTAGCATCACTGTCGAAAACTTTTTAATTACTAATCACCTAAGTGAAATTAGACCGGTGCCAAATTTATTTTTCATTAACTCAACAACAAAACTCATGCAGAAATAATTATACATTCGCACTATACAATAATTCAAACCATCACGCAATGTATAAAGAATAAAGTGCTGCCGAGTCAATAATCGGCTAAAATCCAACACTGCTAAATAAAACCAATATAATCAAAAACTGAATATCTGAAATAAAGACAATGGACAACATGTCCCAATAGAGAGCACTAAAATGTGATCCTACACTAGGTCTGAAAGAATGAATGGTCTATGCAAAGTCCTTCCAGCTTCCACAATGCTGCTGCTACGAGTCCTTGGACCGAATCCTCAAGTCTGGCGTCCCTATGGCTAGACACCTAAAAGGGTTTGAAAATATTTTGATAGCAAGAGTTAGTTCTCAAAACGTTTTCAAAATATTTGGCAAGTGAGTAACACAATAAAAAATGAGTTATTGATTATACATGTAAAGATTTCGTACACTCTCTTGAGTTACCTCACCCCTCATCTATAGTGCACCCCTAACATTCTATACTTAGCCCACCTAGATGTACTACCCAAGATAACTATACTATAGCATTCAACTGAACTTATCTACATGATTAAGTTCCCATACCGCTCACACAGTATTTTAACAGTAACACATCTCATATGTTATATACTTAGATAACTAGTCACATCTTGTTATCTTTTACTTTTACAATTAAGTCTCACTACTTAATTTTCTTAATACAATCATTATCTATCGTTTAATTTTTCTAATTAAGTTTCTATACTTAAATTTACTTTTAGATGCATGCACGTCATCTAATTTTCTACTATCCTATAGGAGCAGATTATCATACAGTACACATTTTACACACAATATATACTTATAAATTTATTCATCACTAATATGTCCTCATAACACACATCAATGAATCTTGGTTAGGAATGCTCCATCGACACCAAGTAAAAGGATTGGTTCGTAATGTCCCCTCAACCCCAAGTTTATTTTATGTATTGGTTCGGAAAATCACCTCGACCCCACTCATGAAATTTTATACACGTATTGGTTCGGAACTCTTTCACCACGAACCCAAATCATTATTTCCATATATTAGTTCGGAATCCTACCTCGACCTTAATATATGCAAATATATTTTAGGTATTCTCTCCACCTAGGTATCTATATAATATAATAGGTATACACACAACCTAATAATCATGCTAGTACGTAATATTTATCTCGAATATTCACCGTACTCTTTAATTTATGATTTGTCTCACTATCGTATTTATTATCTTCATGTATTAGTTCGGAATGTCGCCTCGACCCTAATAGAATCAAGTATACCTTAGGTATCCACACCCTCTAAGTATTAACATAAAATAGGTATGCACACAAACCCAATTACCATAGTCTCGTATGTAGTACATATCTTTACCTTACTCACCGTACTTATTATTTTACGATTTATCTTCCATCGTATTTAAATGAGTTTTCACCCAAACTCTCTAAGGGCCCTAGTTACCCCTCTATTTATTTCAGTAGTTAAGCTATCTCTAACCTACTGGTATATATATCTTGGATTGACGTTAACCTTCCTCATAACTTGAATCCATAATTCCCGATGCACGACTCAATCGGTTTATCCTCGTCGGTTTATCTCTCCAAAACTTACCTCAAAGATTATAACGGACCTCCATGAGATACCTACTGGTCTTCCTTCAGTCCCTACATAGGTACAATATCATCCCTAAGTTTACCCCCAAGCATTGGCAAACGATTATAACTCAACCAACAAAAGAACCCAGAATAAGCCCGTGTCGATCGATCGACATTCATTAGTCGATCGATCGATCGAATTTTATTAGTCAATCGATCGATCGAGCAGGTGCAGGTGCAGTTCGTCTTCTTCATGCGGTTTCTCACCATTTCTAATTATCCAACTCACATGATAACACACCAAACTTGCAACCGATGAGTCGTAACCATTTCTACATACTCTAGGATGATTTTCAACGATTTAAACATCATAAACCTTCACTAATTTAACCCAGAATAATTCAAATCCTCTAATTATTCTAGAACACTAAAAATATGTTCTTCCCATATTTTAAATCATAAACCCATATTTTAATTCATATTAACAATCATGGTTCCTTTAATTTCAATCTTTTATAGATATAAATCTAACTACATGCTAATTCTACCCAAACATGTAATTTATTAATTCTCTTTCTCCAAGAATATTCATCAAAATCAATTATTCATAAATCCAACGCTTGGATATTATAACTCAAAATAATTTGCAAATAACCAATTGCCTTATTCAGAGATGATCTGATTTCATGATTGTTGTTGGTGATTGATTGTCTTTCTCCTCCAATCTTACTTCCCAACTAGTTTGTGGTGCAAGAACCCTTTGAATCCTTCACCAATACTTCCTTAGGCTTTGAGAATAATCTATCTTCTCTCTGTAATGGCTTTCCTTTGTGTTATGAGGTTTCTAACCCTAACCCCACTTTTAATCAGCTGATAAAGCACTCCAAAATTCGCAGGTCTTCTCACCCCCATATGCTAAAAGACTAAAACGCCCCGTACGGTCCTGGTTTAGCCCAAAAATGACCTGGTACCCGACTAGTACTCCCGGGTATACCATTTTGACTATTTTGACCCTTACGGACTCATCCGTGACCTCTAAATTATCATTTGAGTCACTAAAATATATTTCTCATTTTTCAACTCAAAATAGTCTACACACGACTCCAAGTGAGACAATAACAATTACGCCCATATCACTCGCTATGACGTATATCCAATTTACTATCAATATTTACTATCCCCACACATTGTGAATCTCATAATATAATATTAATCAGTCTCTGTCTCTTGATTAATATATAATCCCCACATTTATTATTTAATCACATTAAATTACATCACACGTGTAATTTAACTAAAACGTATTTTCCCAATTAATTTCTCAATTAGTTAAGTCATAAATACGTAGATATACGGGGTATTACACGTTAACCATTTACACGACTAATTATGTTTCCCATGCTCAGGAAGGCGTAATAACCTAGACATTTTATGACTGTGTGAACGGTTGTGGTTTGGGTTGCACACTGGGCGAAATCACGCAAACGACCAAATTTGACTGTGCACGCGATCGTCCTAGATTTTCTTAAAGTCTTATTTAAATGCCATTCTCCTCCACCATTTGACATTACCACATGTTTACATAAGTGGAATACCTTTCTGAATGTATTTCGATATTTCAGAGCTTTTAGTTTTCTGTCTATTCTAGGTTTCCACTTCTTCCTCATATTTTGCCAAAAATCCTAGATTTATTCATGGATACATTTAATTTGTGAGTTAATTTTTGATTAATCATCACTAGACATGTTATATTCATCTACCAACTTTGAATCAACATGATCAAATACTCCAGGATCTAAAAAGGGAGGTAATTTGATCTATTTAGGGGATTGGATTGTGGGGTGATTTTAATGGAGACCGAAGTTCTTCATTTAATTCATGGAGCTCGGATTGGATTTTCATTTTCTATTGTGGAGAGTTTAAAGTTTTATAGGTATCTACAAAATTGTGTTTGTGTGAAAGGCATCTTCTTGCATTTTGCAAAATTTTCTTTTGAAGTAAAAATGTAAATTGTATGTGCGTTGAGATTTTTTACCCCTTAATGGAGGGGTTTTCCTCGTAAAACCCATCTTATGATTTTCGTGTGTTTGTTTATCATTTATCTAAAACACTTGATCACACACATCAAATTTGAATGATTCAATTTAGGTTAAAACTGATTTAGACTTTTTTTATGCATATTCACCTAGATCTACTCGATTCATTTTGAATATTTTAAAGAAGTTTAAAAAAAAAATTGGGACAAATTGAGTCAACAAACCTATTCACCCCTCCATAGGTTTGGTTTTAATCATTCACACATTATTTTCAATTGGTATCCGAGCGAGGCTGCTCATATGAGGCCTTACAACCTGAGTTAAATCCTTATTTTGTGTATTTTCTCGCTTTATTATGTGTCTCTATGGAGTTGTCTCGTTTATATGATTTAGGAGTGAGTATAGTAGTTCAGATACCTTATCACGTACTTCACGAACTAGGAACACTTCACTTACGTCAACTGAGTCTAGTTTTGAAGTTGGTCATAATGATAACAATACGTGTGATGATGAAGAATTGAGTGATATTAATCATGCTTACAACAAATTATTTCACGAGTCACTCAAGTTAAAAAATCCAACATCAAGTTGTAAAAGAAAATTAATGTTTTTTAGGAAGAACATGTTTTGATGAAATAAAAAGATGAAATCGTTTTACAACTCAAGCATGAGTTAAGGAGAATTAATAAACATAATTATTTTTTGAAAAAGAAATAGGAGATTATCTTAAATTGAATTGTAAACTCGAAAAAGAACACAAGATGTCTGAACTCTGTAAGGACAATTTGTCCATCTTTATGTATATGTTATGTCATACGCCGTTACAAGATTGTTGGTTGAAAAGATCACATCGTCATCAACAAAATCCGAAGATCAAAAGAAGAAAGAATCTGGGAATCAGACCTGGCCGGACCGATCCGGTCCAGAAAAAGAACCGATCCGGTTTACCGGACCGATCCGACCATCTACCGGACCGATCCGTTTTGTCAGACTCCAGTAGCCACCGGATCCATAGCGAACCGATGAAGGCAAAAGTCCCGGACCGATCCGATGCCAACCAGACCGATCCGGTTTCAGAAAAAGAACCGATCCGACTTACCCGGACCGATCCGCCTAATCGACCGGACCGATCCGGCGAGGATAATCACTGCCAGATCGTGCAGCCGATTTTGTAGGGTTTCGATCCCTTATTTAAACCACGATCAGCAGTTGGTTTTCTTAAGACTTTCCCACGATTATCAGAGCATATCAACCCTAAAGTCTTCACCTATTGAGTCCTATGATTCTAGGTTTTTAGATTCACACATCTTCCATATCTATGTGAATCAAAGTTTGGTAACCCAAGAACACCATTACTGTTGTTCAACCCTTGTGAAGTGGACCGCTTCTTCCTCTTCATTGCTGCCCTCCTGAAAAGGGAAAATTCCAGCCGCCGACATAGGAACCGACACCTGCGGGTATTTCTGTGTCACACTATTTCTAGCCGTTGCTTTGAAGGTTTACCGAAGACACCGTGCGTTACACTTGTGGGCGATTATCAGGTTGTATGTAAGTCAATGGTCTTGTAAATTCTTTAAAGTTCTAGAAATAAAAGGTTTTGCCCTTCGGGGATTTTTCCTTAAACTTTGTGTGTTGAATAATTCTTGCATGATTTCATATTATTTCAATCACACCTAGTTGCATGCTTAGGGTTAATTTGGGTTAAAAGGAATTTAATTAAAATTGGTTTTTATTTGAGAAGTCGCAATATTTCCGCTGCTGCTGCACTCTCAAATTGGTATCAGAGCAGGTTACGCTAATTTATCGCGTGATCCTATTTTCCGCAAAATCGTGTGATATTGATTTTTTTTGAAAAATCTGTTTTGTGAAAAATCGCAATTTTTTCTATGGAGCGCTTATATAATCAGATACCTATTTTTGACGGGACTAATTATGCCTACTGGAAAGCTCGTATGAAATCGATTTTAAAATCTATTGACGAGCGTGTTTGGTTACTTTGTGAAAATGGTTGGACTCCTCCCACGGTCACTGTTAATAACATCACCTCTTTAAAACCCGTGTCAGCCTGGACTGAAGATGATTATAAATTGTCCAATTTTAACTCCCGTGGTCTGAGTGCTATTTCTGGTGCTATCACTCCTGATGAGTATCGCCGTATCATGACGTGCTCCACGTCTAAAGAAGCTTGGGATGTTTTGAAATTGACACATGAGGGTACGAACGCGGTTAAAGAGTCAAAATTACAAAATCTGGCCACCCAATTTGAGACTATCACCATGTCTGAGTCCGAATGCTTTGATGAATTTTATGCACGTTTGTCGGACATTGTTAACACTAGTTTTAATTTGGGTGAGGTGATTGATAACACGCGTGTCGTTAAAAAGATTTTGAGATCTCTTCCAAAACGCTTTATTCCTAAAGTCACTGTTTTGAACTCTTTGGGAAATCTGAAATCACTTAAGTTGGAAGAACTTGTAGGAGATCTTCAAACCTATGAGATTGACATGTTTCCCAAAACCATTAAGGATAAGGATAATGGGATTGCTTTAAAGACTCATTTTAAGAAAAAGAAAGAAAAAGTTTGTGAGTCCGATTCTGAGGGAGATTTTGTCTTTAATGATATGGCCTTGCTTGCGAAAAATTTTAAAAAATTTCTCAACATGAACAAAAATAATTCTTCCAATAAAAAGAATTTCTTTGAGAAAAATAAAAAGAAAGAGGAGGCCAAAGATAGTGAAAAGGAGGATGAGATCAGGTGCTTTGAGTGTGAAGGGAAAGGGCACATAGCTAGAGAGTGTCCTACTAGGATAAGGAGAAAGGGAAAAGAGACTGCTATGCCCGCCACACTCAGTGATAGTAGTGAAGGTGAGGGTGATGAGACTAGTGGTGAAAAATGTGTAGCTTTTTCTAGTCGTGTGAGCACAACCACCTTGTCCCACAATAGTGCACACGAATGTGATAGTGATGTTTTGAGCGATTCAAGTGAGGGAGAAAGTGAGCGTGAAAGTGGAGATGAAAGTGAGCTCCAAAAAGCTTTTAGAGATTTGTACTTTGAGACCTTGAAAACAAAGAAGTATAACAGGGATTTAGGTCATCGGGTTTTAGATTTGGAGAAAGAGAAGGAGGGTTTGAGAAAGGAGAAGTGTGATTTGACCGACACGTTGTCTAGTCTGACGACACGTGTATCCCAACTCGAGAGTGATCTCGAACATGCCAGGGTGGTCAAAGTCATGTTTGAGAACGCACCTAAGAAGGTTGAAAAGGTGGTTCTTAAGGGTAAAGGTGAGAAGTTAGGAATAAGTCATGACGGTGCTTCTGCTTCCCAATTAGCACCCGAGCCGGTTCCCACTTTAGTGACAGTTTCACATGTGTCTCATCCTAACCCACCTAGGCGTCCCTTTCCTATTAGGAAAGTGCGTCCTAGAGTTTTTGAGAGAGGTGTTCCTAGGCCTATTTATGTTTGCTCACATTGCAAGAGGAGAGGACACCTTAGGGAATTTTGCTTTAAGTTGGGGTATGTGTCACGCTTTGCTTCTACACGTGTTTCTGGCACACATGCACCCACTCATGTTACTTTACATGCTCCCGGAGACTACATGAGAGAGTTTGCACATTTAGGTGAGCAAGTTAAGTTTTTAGTCAAAACTTCACAAGAATTGATGGAGGTTTTTCATAAGTTGTCACCACCTTTGGAAAACCCCTCTGCGCCTAATGATTGAGGTTTGACTTGTTTACTAGCATAGGGTGTTTTTTTCATGATGTCATTGGTTGCCTATTGCTAGTATGTATCATTTTTGTATATATTCTTGTTTTTGAAAAATACAAAAAGATTTTCTTTTTAGAAAAATTTTCAGAAAAGCACAAAAAGATTTTATTTTGATAAAATTTAAAAAAAAAAAAAAATCAAAAAGAGATTTGTCTTTTATGGATGAGCATTTAAGATAGCCAAGTCACAACTTCATTCCATATATCCATGTGACTGTTTAATAGAGATTTGAGAGGCTACATCATTTCATCCATGTGCTTAACATTGATTGGAGTCCTTGAGATGTAATTAGTGATATTTCCTACATGCTTGACTCCTATATCCTTTATTGCACACATGCACGGCTATATTTGATTATTGCACTTGTCAATCTCATGTTGGCTTGAGTGTTTCCATCTCAATCCTGTCTATACAATGTATAAAATGCGATAAAACTTGACAAGATTGGATTGCATGTAAAAACCGTTTGGTGAGACTATGCTCATATTTGCATAACGGGGAGGGGCTGCGAAAGTTGATTTTAATCCTTTGCGCAAAAGCCACCGTTAAAAAGGACCTAAAAAATGGAGGAATTGTAATATCCGAGGTCCTAAGAGGTTAAAAGAGCCCAAAAAAAAAAAAAAAAAAAAAAATTGAAAGGCAATAAAAAGCAATACATGCCATATATGGGCCATTTAGGTTTCACCATCAATTCTCCAAAGTTTGAGAATTTAGTATACCTCTATTCATAATATAAATCTGAGGGAGTTTGGTTGGAGATTGAAAAACGGGTTTGCACTTCCTTGAAAGTCCTGAAAAAGCATAAATCATTTTGGACGTTATTGGTGTAGAAATCACTTTGAGCTTTGATTTGATGATTTGATTGAGTCAATATCTTATACTGTCACTCGTTTACACCAAAGGAAGCATTTGAGTTCATTCGTTAGGAATATCCAATATTCATCGTGCACATATGTCATGTTTGTATGCTTTGATTTTCCTATCGAATTTTGTTCACACCCATTCTTTTACGCTTTCACCGACTTGGTTGTTTTATGTTCATTCATGGTGTGATTTTATGCCTTGTGACATCCCGGTACTTGATTGCTTGATTTATTTCTCTCATTTGTCTATTTGGGGACATCATAAAAAGGGGGAGAATGAATTATCTGATTATGGGGGAGTTTTTGAAATTCTGAGAATATCATCTTACATTGATATATATGCTTATGTTTATCTCATTTCAAAACTCGATACGTCACTTGGTATTTTGCTTTATCTCATGTGTGTAGGCACTATCTTGATGATCTCTGAATTGCACACCCTGATGAGAAAAGCTTTGAGATTCCTGAAGAATTGAAGAACAAACGATGTAGTCTTATTCACTTGTACTCTTTCAGTTTTGGGTTCATGGAAGGGTAGATTTGTATAGGAAATTTCATATTTGATAATTCGGATTTTTTTATGTTTGTTCCGGCATAGACATAGGGGGAGATTTGTAAGGACAATTTGTCCATCTTTATGTATATGTTATGTCATACGCCGTTACAAGATTGTTGGTTGAAAAGATCACATCGTCATCAACAAAATCCGAAGATCAAAAGAAGAAAGAATCTGGGAATCAGACCTGGCCGGACCGATCCGGTCCAGAAAAAGAACCGATCCGGTTTACCGGACCGATCCGACCATCTACCGGACCGATCCGTTTTGTCAGACTCCAGTAGCCACCGGATCCATAGCGAACCGATGAAGGCAAAAGTCCCGGACCGATCCGATGCCAACCAGACCGATCCGGTTTCAGAAAAAGAACCGATCCGACTTACCCGGACCGATCCGCCTAATCGACCGGACCGATCCGGCGAGGATAATCACTGCCAGATCGTGCAGCCGATTTTGTAGGGTTTCGATCCCTTATTTAAACCACGATCAGCAGTTGGTTTTCTTAAGACTTTCCCACGATTATCAGAGCATATCAACCCTAAAGTCTTCACCTATTGAGTCCTATGATTCTAGGTTTTTAGATTCACACATCTTCCATATCTATGTGAATCAAAGTTTGGTAACCCAAGAACACCATTACTGTTGTTCAACCCTTGTGAAGTGGACCGCTTCTTCCTCTTCATTGCTGCCCTCCTGGAAAGGGAAAATTCCAGCCGCCGACATAGGAACCGACACCTGCGGGTATTTCTGTGTCACACTATTTCTAGCCGTTGCTTTGAAGGTTTACCGAAGACACCGTGCGTTACACTTGTGGGCGATTATCAGGTTGTATGTAAGTCAATGGTCTTGTAAATTCTTTAAAGTTCTAGAAATAAAAGGTTTTGCCCTTCGGGGATTTTTCCTTAAACTTTGTGTGTTGAATAATTCTTGCATGATTTCATATTATTTCAATCACACCTAGTTGCATGCTTAGGGTTAATTTGGGTTAAAAGGAATTTAATTAAAATTGGTTTTTATTTGAGAAGTCGCAATATTTCCGCTGCTGCTGCACTCTCAAACTCGAAGAAATATAATAACACAAAGATATTATGTCACTTAAAAATGAATTGGATAAAGGTCTTAAAGTAAAACTTGCTTTAGAGGATTGTTCAAAAAATTCAACAAAATGCTCTTAGAGAAATCTATGGTTTCGAATGGTGATAAAGGGATTTTTTTTTGATTATTTTTATGTGACACCCCGACTAATTAAATACCGGGTAGCTACTCCTTTATTAAATAAATACAAAATGCCAAGTTGGTTCAGTTAATAGCATCACTGTCAAAAATATTTTTAGAATTACTAACCACCTAGTATTTAAAAAGTAAGTTGCCAAATTTTAAGTTAAGTCTGATTAACATGCAATAAAAGAATAATGGAATAACAACATAATCCATTCACCATAACGAAGTAATGAAATAACCAACAATTAAATATAAGCGTCCGGAGGAAAACTCCTCACAACAATCCAACAACTAAAAATAATAACATAAGTCTGAATCCTGAATTAATTACATGCCCGAAGTCTGAATAACTGAAGTAAATGAAAAGTCTCTAAAGAAATGGGCGACATGCCCTACAACTGATAAATGCTGAATAGAGAGTCAATATAGAAGAAGCGTCTACAAGCAAAGTCCTGTAACTTCCACAAACAGCTACAACTCTTCACCTGAATGAGAATCCTAAGCATGGTGTCCTTATGTCTGGGCACCTAAAATGGTTTTTACAAAAATTGATTTGAAAGCAAATGGGTCAGAGCCCGAAAGTGGAAATCATTTTAAAAACAGCAAGTGTTTTAATAACATTAAAACATTAAATGCAAAGTACATGTTAGGACGTGCACTCACATGAAATTCTCACCTCTCGACTACATGTGCACTCCTAACGTACCATACCCATCTAAGTATCATACCTATCTAACCAAACCGTAAGAAGTTCTATCCCTTACTACTCGATTTCCATTTCACATTCTAGCGTTATCAAATAAATAGAGGGCTTTACATACACTCGGATTCTCAATTTGTAGTATAATTCACTATCAATTAACCCGTTATGTTTTCTCAAAACATTACCATACTTATATTCACAATATTAACATGAAAGTTCCCATTAATTAAGTGTATATTATTCACGTCATAAATATACAATACAAGCAGCCCGAGACTAAGCTGCGGTGCACACATACTCTACTATCCATCCCGGTACATCACGTACATAAGGATCACGTATTCCGAATCTCTTAGGAATCGTTCTCAGATAACAACATCACAAATAATGGAGGCGAACACAGTCACATCACATGGGTCACCTACATACCTACGCTCCCACGATCAGCAGACTTATTAATATCCCAATAAGTCATTCTCTGACCTATGTTCATCGAGGTAACCAATCTAAATCCGGGCAACACAAGGATTAGAAGGCCCTAAGCGAACGCAAACCTCCCGTGATAGCAAGTATGGTAGGTATGTCATACACATAAAATCAATACATATACTAAGTATTCACACATCTTAGTAATCACCATAATATATTGGTGGTACACTTCTCATTCTCGTACCGACATATAATACTACACAATTTATATGTTCCTGGTTAATATAATAAATTAGGCCATCAATAGTTCTCACATCGTAATAGACACTCACGTCCTACTTCATATTTACCCTTAGGTTCAAACTACACTTCTAGGTTTGATTCCTCATTATATCCCAAACATCCCAAATATCACAATTAATCATCAAGGGAAGGTTATCTCTTCATATACACAAGGTTATGGGACACTCCGGATCAAAACAGGCTAAAAAGCCTAAACTGTCAACTCATTCGAAGTCTCGTTCGAACGAGGCTGTTCGAACGAGAGTTCGTTCGAACGAAGTGGGCTTTCTAACGAGGTCTCGTTCGAACGAGAACATCGAATGAACTTCACCCTCGTTAGAAGTCAAAGGTCAACTCGTTAGAAGCTCGTTCGAATGAGCTCGTTCGAACGACCTGGGCAGGTCTTCTAACGAGTGGCCAGTTTCGAGCCCAGAAATCCTTATTTCGTTTTTCCCTCTTTTCTTCACTTCTAATCTCCTCTAAACATTAGTCCAACAATTTTTCAAGGTTCCTAATTGTCTCTAAACATACATAGGTCACCTACTAACGTTTTTGTGGGGATTAAATCATTATAAACATCATCCAAATATCAAATCCATACATTTATCCCCAATTTCAAGAACATGAACCCTAAAATTTATAAATCATCAAAGAGTCTAAATAAATCTGTTTTTGTTTCATCTAAAATGTATTAACATCAGATTATTCACCTACATATAGTTCTACATGCAAATCCTCATCACAATACGAGTTTCTAATTCCAAATTAATGGGTTTTTATCAAACTCCCAAGAACAATAAGATTTTTATCAATTCCTACACATGGAAGAAGCATTCTCTGAAATTAATTGGAATAAACCACTTGCCTTATATGTATCTCTGATTTTATGACGAATTTGATGAATGGATCTCTCTCTCTCTCTGCAGAATCCTTCTATCTTTCCCTCTACAAGCTTTCTTCTCTAATGGTAGCAATGGAGGCTAGGGTTTTTGTCTTAGGAACTTTTGGGGCTAATTCTAATAACCCCCGTAGCCCTCTAATTAGTAAATGGCTGGTAATGGGTTAGTGGGTGTTTTAATTTTCCAATTAAAACTCCTAAAATTCGTTAATAAAAAATCCCAAAATTCTAAAATTACTAAACTGCCCTTTTTGGTTGCGGGTATGGCCTAAAAATACCCCGGGACCCAAACCAAACCCCCGGTTAGTGTTTTCTGACTATTTCGACCCTTCCGGACGCGTTGGCGCACTCAAAAGGAGCATACGGTTAATAGAACTAAAATTTACTTTTTAATTAGAATAAATATTTCCCTGATGCGACTGTCACACGCGTCTCAACAAAATTTCCAAATTGCCGTATTTCAATCCCACGACAAATTTCATACTTCAATATTCATATATAATCATATATGCACATTATATTCAAATACCAACTCGCATCTCGCTAGTATTTTAATCCGGATTAATTTCCAATTAATACGCATTTAATTCAATTAATCCCATAAATAAATATCACAAAAATACGGGGTATTACATACTTCCCCCCTAATAACTGAATTTCGTCCCCAAAATTCGGAACTTGAAAGTACCTTGTAAGAACAACTCTGGATAACGTTCTTGCATCTCATCCTCGCGCTCCCATGTGGACTCCTC
Source organism: Sambucus nigra (assembly GCA_949130495.1). Classification (NCBI taxonomy): domain Eukaryota; kingdom Viridiplantae; phylum Streptophyta; class Magnoliopsida; order Dipsacales; family Adoxaceae; genus Sambucus; species Sambucus nigra. Next base: position 429,245,498 of record OX422211.1, on the reverse strand, counting down.
GACGTTATGATGTCTCCACTGAACACGTACTAACGGAACTATCTTTGACCGCAGTTTCCGCTCACTTCGGTCCAAAATAGCAATCGGCCCCTCCTCGTAGGAACTATCAGGCTGGAGATCGATGTCCTCCAAGGCAATATGAGAATGATCCAAATTGTCTCTAAGATATTTCCTTAGCGAGGAAATATGAAATACATCGTGAATTCGATGCAAATGCTCCGGTAACCCAAGCCTATACGCAACCGGTCCAATCCGCTCAATAATAGGAAATGGTCCCACGTATCTCGGTGCCAACTTCCCTTTCTTCCCGAAATGCATAATCCCCTTCATAGGAGATACTCTGAGCAAAACTTGGTCCCCCACTTGGAACTCTCTGAAGAACCTCTTCGCATCAGCATAGCTCTTCTGCCGATCCTGAGCTACCCGAATGCGACTCCGTATCAATTCAATCCTCGCCGAAGTATCCTGTATCACTTTCGGCCCAAGTAGTTTGTTGTCCCTAACCTCCAACCAACATGCTGGGGAACGACAAGGTCTACCGTACAACGCCTCAAATGGAGCCATGCCAATGGTGAACTGGTAGGAGTTATTGTAAGCAAACTCCACCAGTGGAAGATACTTCTCCCATCCACCCCCGAAATCAATGATACTCATACGTAGCATGTCCTCCAACATCTGGTTTGTACGCTCCATTTTCCCGTCGGTCTGCGGGTGGTACGCCGTGCTCAACCGCAATTCCGTGCCCATGGCCTCCTGAAAACTCTCCCAAAACCGTGAAACAAATATCTTGTCTCGGTTAGACACGATATTTAGGGGCACACCGTGAAGTCTCACTATCTCTGCAATAAAGAGCTGGGCATACTGTCCCGTAGTGTAGTCTGTCCTTACGGGTAGAAAATGAGCGACTTTGGTCAACCTGTCCACAATTACCCAAATGGAGTCGTGACCTCTCTGTGACGTAGGCAATCCCGTGATAAAGTCCATGGAGATGCTCTCCCACATCCACATCGGGAGCTCTAACGGTTGTAGAAGTCCTGCTGGTCTCTGATGATCCACTTTTACTAGCTGACAAGTGGCGCATTTAGAAACAAACTCGGCAATATCTCTCTTCATCCCGCTCCACCAATACTGTCGCCTCATGTCTTGGTACATTTTGTCCCCATCGGGATGTACCGCGAACCGTGAACTGTGCGACTCTGCCATCACCTCGTGCCGCAATTCCTCCCCTTCCGAAACTACCAATCTCCCATTGAAGTGCAATCCCCCATCTGAGCTAACGGTATAGGACTCGGCTCCCTCTACTAGTAATCGAACTATCTGCTCTTGACAGAATGAGTCATTTGCCTGTGCCCTTACTACCTTCGTGACAATCTGAGGCGTAACGGTCATCACAGACATGAACGATCGGGCCACTGCATCCTGGTGTCCCAACTCCTTCCACTTTGCCTTCCACACCCCTGTCACTTCATCTACTGGCCTACGGCTCAACGCGTCTGCTACTACGTTAGCCTTTCCCGGGTGGTATTGGATATCGAACTGATAATCCTTCACGAACTCAAGCCACCTCCGTTGCCGCATATTCAACTCCTTTTGTGTGAATAGGTACTGTAGGGACTTGTGGTCCGTGAATAATCGAAACTTCTCCCCCAAAAGGTAATGTCTCCATATCCGAAGGGCAAATACAACTGCCGCCAACTCCAAGTCATGAGTGGGGTAATTCTTCTCGTGAGGCTTAAGCTTACGGGAAGCATAAGCTATGGCCTGACTCTCCTGCTGTAATACACCTCCAAGTCCTTGCAAGGACGCATCGGTGTAAACTAAATACTCAACTCCCGGTCTCGGCAATGCTAACACAGGTGCTGAGGTCAACTTATCCTTCAACTCATCAAATGCCAACTGACAGGCATCACTCCAGATGAATGGCACACCCTTACGAGTCAGATGTGTCAAAGGACCCTCTATCTTCGAAAATCCCCGAATGAACCTCCTGTAGTATCCTGCTAGTCCCAAGAAACTACGAATCTTCGTCGGTGTCGTGGGCTGTCCCCACTCCCTCACCGCGGATACTTTCCCCGGATCAACAGATATCCCTCGGTCAGAAATGATGTGTCCCAAAAACTGGACCTTCTTCAGCCAAAACCCGCATTTCTCATATTTTGCATACAACTCGTTCTGACGTAGCGTCTGCAAAACCTGCCTCAAATGCTCGGCGTGCTCCTCCTCTGTCTGGGAGTAAACCAGAATATCATCGATGAAGACAATGACAAACTGATCTAGGAAATCCCTGAACACCCTATTCATCAGGTCCATAAACACTGCTGGAGCGTTGGTCAAACCAAAAGGCATAACCTGAAACTCGTAAGAACCATAGCTCGATAAGAACGTAGTCTTCGAGACATCCTCTTCCCTGATACGCAACTGATGGTATCCCGATCTCAAATCAATCTTTGAGAAGAAAGAAGCTCCTCTCAACTGGTCGAATAAGTCATCGATTCGAGGCAACGGATACTTATTCCGTATCGTGACTTTATTCAACTCTCGGTAATCCACACACAATCTCAGTGAACCATCTCTCTTTTTCACAAACAACACAGGGGCACCCCACGACGAAGTAATCCTCCGTATAAACCCCTGACCCAATAACTGCTCAATCTGATCCCGTAACTCCCTCATCTCAGCTGGAGCCATACGGTACGGTGCGCGTGCTATAGGTCTCGTATCTGGTAATAAGTCTATGACAAAGTCTATATCTCGACTGGGGGTAGGCCTGGTATCTCCTGAAACACATCGGAATACTCCCTGACAACTGGGATCGAATCTAAAGGAATCACGATCTCCTTAGAGGTATCCTCCTCTATGTAACACAAATGAGCGGTCGAGCCTCCCTCTGGGCGAGGCATCGCCACTACAAACATCTCTTGCCCCAGAATGGTAAAAACAATGCTCCCACCGAAGCAATCAATCATGGCTCTATAATCAGCGAGCCAATCCATACCGATAATCACATCGTGAACATGCATATCTAATACCAACATATCTGCAGGTAATACCAGACTACCAATCTCTACCCCTACTCCCCGGAATATAAAGAAAATAAGTGACCCACTCCCCAATGGTGAGTCTACACACGTCACTGTGCTCTCTGCTGTGGCTAACAACCCTAAGGCTTTCGTAAAATGTGTAGCTATAAAATAGTGCGTTGCCCCCGTATCAAACAAAACCCGACCCATAGTACCATGGATAGGAAACATACTCTCAATCGCGGGTGGTGCCTGCGGAGCTGCTGCCTGGTGGACGTTATAGACACGTCCATACTGTAACTATCCCTGCTGCACAGGAACTGCTGGAATGGCTGGAAGAGCTGGCACCTGGGCTGGAGCGGGAAGAGCAGGTGGAAAAAGTGGCCTCTGTGGCTCATGTCGAGCACCCTGCTGCTGCTGCGGGGCCCTGCCCCTATCAGGACAATCCTGGCATTTATGGCCAGTCTTGCCACAAACGAAACACTTCCCCGGGAAGTTTCCCCCTCTCTGTCCCTGCTGCCCCCGGCCCTGGTGGCCGTTACCGTTCCTCCACTGGCCCTGCTGGCCCTGCTGAAACTGCTGTTGACCATTCTGACCCTGCTGGTTCTGATGGCCGTTCGGACCCTGATGGCCCTGCCGTAAACCTCCCTGTCCGTGCCTGAAATTTCCTGACCCGAACCTCATGTGATCCCTCTGCTGGGTATCCTGATCACCCTGCCTCTGCCCCTAAACAGATTGTGCCCCACTGGCACCATTTCCTCCAATCCTGCCCTGATGGCTAGACTCTCCCGATCGCTTACCCTCAGTCATGTGAAAGCGGTGATCCTGGCAATGGAGCAATGCAGCGTTAACCACATCAGAATAAGTGGCTAACGAGAGGTTCCCTAACAAGTGCTGACGAATCCTCCATGTCAACCCATCCGTAAATTTCTGTATCTTCTTCTCTTCTGTCGGTATCTCATCCGGAATAATGTTTAGAAGATCAGTAAATTCGGACTCATACTCGGCCACAGTCTTACCCTCCTGTCGAAGGCTCATCAACTTCCTCCTCATTTCCGTGTGAATAGCTGACAAAAAGTACTTGCGGTCGAACCGCACCCAGAACTCCTGAATAGTGAGAGTATCTCTCTCCTCCACGGTGGTAATAGACTTCCACCACTGCAGTGCAGACCCCACTAGCTTAAAGGTAGCTACTATCTGCTTCTGGACATCTGTGCACTCATACATCCTCATGTGTCTCTGGATGTCCTTCCTCCACTGACTCGAAACTACCACATCGGAGCTACCTGCGAACTCCGGAGGGTGTGCTTTCTGAAAAGCATCACGTACACGTCCCCAAGCAGACGGGAATGCATGTGCCTGAACTGGCGCGGCTATCGGCGCCTGAGGTGGTGCCTGCTGAACTACAGCTAGTGCGGCATTTACCGTCTGGGCCACAATGGCTACAACCTCGGCGGCATTCATCGTGCCCTGAATTGGTGCGGGCTGTGGTTCTGGCGTTGCATCCCTGGGAACCCGCTGTGCACGTCGTGGAGGCATCTGAAATAAGAATGAAGTTTATAAGTTCAAAGTTATAAACTTAAAATAGCTGAAGAACGTAGCATATACAAGAGAGTACAATAGTCATAAAATATAGGGCTCTACATCAAAGAAAGCTCAGCGGAAAACATAATAAGCCGTACAGATCCTAAAAGACACTAGAACCTGATGCTCTGATACCACCTGTGACACCCCGACTAACTAAATACCGGGTAGCTACTCCTTTATTAAATCAATACAAAATGCCAAGTTGGTTCAGTTAATAGCATCACTGTCAAAAACATTTTTAGAATTACTAACCACCTAGTATTTAAAAAGTAAGTTGCCAAATTTTAAGTTAAGTCTGATTAACATGCAATAAAAGAATAATGGAATAACAACATAATCCATTCACCATAACGAAGTAATGAAATAACCAACAATTAAATATAAGCGTCCGGAGGAAAACTCCTCACAACAATTCTGAGAAACGTGTGTGTGCTCGCGTTCAAATGATCAAGTTATATATAAAACCCTTTTAACACAAACAAACCCTAAACATGCAGCAGAATGTGATTGAATAAAATAGATAATCTACGCAAGAACATTCAAACACATGCAATTAAGGAAAAATCCCCCTCAGGGGAAAAACCATTTATTTTCACTATAATTTGTAAGAAAACGGCTTACAATCGGATTACAATGAAAATACAAGTTGACTAAGAATTACCCTCAGGTATCGGATTCTGTAGTCGCGGCTGGAATTATCCCTTTCTAGTAGGGCTGCAATGAAGAAGAAGAACGGTCTCCTCCACAAGGGTTGAACAAACCAAAGTTGTGTTCTTGGGTTGCTTAAAGGATTCACAAAGGTTTGGCAATGATGTGTGAATCAAAACATGAGTCTTGGGACTCAAGGATATGAAGACTAGGTGTATTTGGACTCTCAAATTCGTCTCCTAAAATCTTGCAAAACAACTCTCCCGAAGTTGGTATTTATAGAGAAATATATGAAGAGACCCACGATCTTAAAATGCTGAAATTCTATCCAGCGTACAGGTACACCGAACCGGTTCGGGTACCCCTGCGAACCGGTTCGCCCCTCCGAACCAGTTTGGGTCTGGGTTCGGGAAAGTGTGCTGGAAATTGGTGCTTAAACACTTAGAAAATTTTCCAGACTTTTTAATGAACATATCTCCATTTTCAACGGGCCATAACTTGTTCACCGTAGCTCGGATTGAGGTGCCGTTTCTTCCAGTATCTTTGTTGCGGCAAGCTCTTCAACTTTCCAGTTGACCGGTCCTCCGGACGGTGGCTATAAAATTACCAATTTTCCCTTGAACATCCCTATCATGCCTTATTTCACTGATTTGATTTCTCTTGCGTTCCACTTGCATTACGAGCCTAGAATCAAGGAACGTGAAGTCGTTGATGCAGATGAGGGACACATTAGTGGAGATAATGCATGCTTGATTCCCGGAATTTGGATAGAGGCTGTCATGTGAGATCGTGAGGTGACGTGCCAAATGTAGCGGCGTACGACATAAATAAATGAAACATTTCGGACATGAGAAAAATGTCCTTATAAATCTCTCCCTATGTCTATGCCGGTACATATATAAAAAATCCGAATTATCAAATATGAAATTGCCTATACAAATCTACCCTCCCATGAACCCAAAACTGAAAGAGTACAAGTGAATAAGACTGCATCGTTTGATCTTCAAATCTTCAGGAATCTCAACGCTTTTCTCATCAGGGTGTGCAATTCAATGATAATCCATGTAGTTTCCATGTAGTACCTACACACATGAGAAAAAGAAAAATACCAAGTGACATATCGAGTTTGAAATAATGAAACTTAAATTTCAAATCTCCCCCATAATAAGATAATTCATTCTCCCCCTTTTTTATGATGTCCCCAAATAGACAAATGAGAGAAATAAATCAAATAAGCAAGAGCGGGGTGTCACTAGGATAAAAACACACCAGGAATGAACACAAAGCAACCAAGTCAATGATAGTGTAAATGAAGTGGTGTGATCAAATTCGATAGGAAAATCAATGCATACAAACATGATATATGTGCACGATGAATATTGGATATTCCTAGCGAATGAACTCAAATGCTTCCTTTGGTGTAAAATAATGACAATATAAGATATTGACTCAATCAAATCAACAAATCAAAGCTCAGAATGATTTTCACACCAATAACGTCCAAAATGATTTTATGCTTTTTCAGGACTTTCAAGGAAGTGCAAACCCGTTTAAAAAATTCTCCAACCAACCTCCCTCAGATATTATTTTGAATAGAGGCATTCTAAATTCTCAAACTTTGGAGAATTGATGGTGAAACCTAAGTGGCCCATATTTGGCATGTATATCTTTTTATTGCCTTTAAATTTTTTCGGGCTCTTTTAACCTCTTAGGACCTCGGATATTAAAATTCCTCCATTTTTTAGGTCCTTTTTAATAGTGGCTTTTGCGCAAAGGATAAGAATCAACTTTCGCAGCCCCTCCCCGCTATGAAAATAAACACACAGTCTCACCAAAATGGTTTTTACATGCAATCCAATCTTGTTAAGTTTTATCGCATATTGTACATTGTATAGACAGGATTGAGATGAAAACACGCATGCCAACATGAGATAGACAAGAGCAATAATCAGATATAGCCGTGCATGTGTGCAATAAAGGATATAGGAGTCAAACATGTAGGAAGATATCACTAATTACATCTCAAAGACTCCAATCAATGTAAAGCACATGGATGAAATGATGTAGCCTCTCAAATCTCTATCAAACAGTCACATGGATAAATGGAATGAAGTTGTGACTTGGCTATCTTAAATGTTCATCTATAAAAGAAGCAAAAGACAAAAATCTTTTTGGATTTTTTCAAAAAATTTATCAAAATAAAATCTTTTTGTGCTTTTCTTAAAATTTTCTTAAAGGAAAATCTTTTTGTATTTTTTTTAAAAAAAAAAAAAATGAAAAACTAACTAATGATACAAGCTAGCAATAGGTAAAAAAATATGATAAACAACCTATGCTAGCAATCAAGACTAGATCTCAACCGGGGGTAACGGTGGAGTTTTCTAAAGATGGTGACATCTTTTGAATGAACTCCACTAGATCATGTGTGGTCTTGGTAAAAAACTTCACTTTCTCGCGAATATGTGCAAACTCTCTATTAACATGAGCAGGCAAAGTATCATGAGTGGGTGAATGTGCATGAATGTGTGAAGTGGCATGATTTGGCACAAAACCCAACTTAGAACAAAATTCCCTAAGATGTCCTCGCTTCTTGCAGTGGGAGCAAACATAAACTGGTCTAGGAAGTAATTTATCAACAATTTTGGGATGAACATTCCTAGACGGACACCCATGGGACTCACTCACAATGGTGGAAATAGGCTCGGGTGAATTCTCTAATGTGACTTGAACCTCTCGTGCTTGTTTGAGGTCATCCTCGAGATGGGATACACGTGTCATCAGACTAGACACCTTGTTGGTCAAGTCACCTTTTTCCCTTTTAAGATCATCATTGTCTCCCTTCAACACACCAATCCGAAGACCTAGGATCCTATTAGTCCTTTTTATTTCCATGGTCTCGATAAACAATTTTCTAAAGGAATTTTGGATCAAACTATCATCACCATTATCATCCTCACTTGCCTCATCCTCCCCTTCACTCTCATCGCTCTTACTGTCGAGGTGTCCTTGTGACGTAGCATCCTCATCGTCGCGAGAAGGATTGGAGGTACTCACATGACTAGCCATGAACGCGGTGAAGTCACGCTCATGCGGTGACTCATCTCCCGAGTTCACCGACTCGACCTCACTTTCTCCCTCACTTGAAGCGCTCAAACCATCACTATTGTGGGACAGGGTGGGAGTGCTCACACGACTAGAAAAAGCTATAAACTTCTCACCACTAGTCTCATCACCCTCACCTTCACTATTATCACTAAGTGTGGCGGGCATAGCTACTTTCTTTCCTTTCTTTCTAAGCCACGTAGGACATTCAAACGACTTATGTCCCTTACCCCCACATTCAAAACATGTGACGTTCTCAAAATCTTCCTCACACTCCTCATCGGATTCATTCTCTTTTTCTCTCTCACCACTTTCTTTGGCCTTTCCTTTCCTTTCTTTTTATTTTTCTTTTCAAAAATATTTTTCTCAACATTCATTTTATCATTGAAATTTCCACTTTTCTTGAATTTGAGAATTCTTTTGAAATTTTTTGCAAACAGGGCCAAGTCATCTAAGTCAAAATCACATTCAGACTTGCACTCAAAAACTTTTTCTTTCTTTTTCTGAAAACGAGTCTTTAAAGCAATCCCATTATCCTTATCCTTAATGGTTTTGGGAAACATGTCAATCTCATAGGTTTGAAGATCTCCTACAAGTTCTTCCAACTTAAGTGATTTCAAATTTCCCAAAGAGTTCAAAACAGTGACTTTAGGAATAAAGCGTTTTGGGAGAGATCTCAAAATCTTTTTAACGACACGCGTGTTATCAATTACCTCACCCAAATTAAAACTAGTGTTAACAATGTCCGACAAGCGTGCAAAAAACTCATCAAAGCATTCGGACTCAGACATGGTGATAGTCTCAAATTGGGTGGCTAAATTTTGTAATTTAGGCTCTTTAACAGCGTTCGTACCCTCATGGGTAAGTTGCAAAACATCCCATGCCTCTTTTGACGTGGTACACGTCATTATGCGTTTGAACTCATCAGGTGTGACAGACCCAGAAATAGCACTTAGACCCTTAGAATTAAAAGATGACTATTTAATTTCTTCATCAGTCCAAGAAATGTCAGGTTTCAAGTTGGTCACATTATCAACAGTCACGGTGGGAGGAGTCCACCCTCGTTCAACCAAAATCCAGACACGTTCATCAATGGATTTTAAAGCCGACCTCATACGAGCTTTCCAATAAGAATAATTTGTCCCGTCAAACACTGGCATTTTATAATATGACTTCTCCATTTGAACACGCACTTTTTCAAAAATCAATTTTTTCAGAAAATTGATATCTTAGAAAAATTTTGCGGAAAAAGGAATACGCGATAGATTAGCGTAACCTGCTCTGATACCAATTTGAGAAACGTGTGTGTGCTCGCGTTCAAATGATCAAGTTATATATAAAACCCTTTTAAAACAAACAAACCCTAAACATGCAGCAGAATGTGATTGAATAAAATAGATAATCTACGCAAGAACATTCAAACACATGCAATTAAGGAAAAATCCCCCTCAGGGGCAAAACCATTTATTTTCACTATAATTTGTAAGAAAACGGCTTACAATCGGATTACAATGAAAATACAAGTTGACTAAGAATTACCCTCAGGTATCGGATTCTGTAGTCGCGACTGGAATTATCCCTTTCCAGTAGGGCTGCAATGAAGAAGAAGAACGGTCTCCTCCACAAGGGTTGAACAAACCAAAGTTGTGTTCTTGGGTTGCTTAAAGGATTCACAAAGGTTTGGCAATGATGTGTGAATCAAAACATGAGTCTTGGGACTCAAGGATATGAAGACTAGGTGTATTTGGACTCTCAAATTCGTCTCCTAAAGTCTTGAAAAACAACTCTCCCGAAGTTGGTATTTATAGAGAAATACATGAAGAGACCCACGATCTTAAAATGCTAAAATTCTATCCAGCGTACAGGTACACCGAACCGGTTCGGGTACCCCTGCGAACCGGTTCGCCCCTCCGAACCGGTTTGGGTCTGGGTTCGGGAAAGTGTGCTGGAAATTTGTGCTTAAACACTTAGAAAATTTTCCAGACTTTTTAATGAACATATCTCCATTTTCAACGGGCCATAACTTGTTCACCGTAGCTCGGATTGAGGTGCCGTTTCTTCCAGTATCTTTGTTGCGGCAAGCTCTTCAACTTTCCAGTTAACCGGTCCTCCGGACAGTCGCTGTAAAATTACCAATTTGCCCTTGAACATCCCTATCATGCCTTGTTTCACTGATTTGACTTCTCTTGCGTTCCACTTGCATTACGAGCCTAGAATCAAGGAACGTGAAGTCGTTGATGCAGATGAGGGACACATTAGTGGATATAATGCATGCTTGATTCTTGGAATTCGGATAGAGGCCGTCATGTGAGATCGTGAGGTGACGTGCCAAATGTAGCTGCGTACGATATAAATAAATGAAACATTTCTGACATGAGAAAAATGTCCTTACAAATCCAACAACTAAAAATAATAACATAAGTCTAAATCCTGAATTAATTACATGCCCGAAGTCTGAATAACTGAAGTAAATGAAAAGTCTCTAAAGAAATGGGCAACATGCCCTACAACTGATAAATGCTGAATAGAGAGTCAATATAGAAGAACCGTCTACAAGCAAAGTCCTGTAACTTCCACAAACAACTACAACTCGTCACCTGAATGAGAATCCTAAGCATGGTGTCCTTGTGGCTGGGCACCTAAAATGGTTTTTACAAAAATAGATTTGAAAGCAAATGGGTCAGAGCCCGAAAGTGGAAATCATTTTAAAAACAGCAAGTGTTTTAATAACATTAAAACATTTAATGCAAAGTACATGTTAGGACGTGCACTCACATGAAATTCTCACCTCTCGACTACATGTGCACTCCTAACGTACCATACCCATCTAAGTATCATACCTATCTAACCAAACCGTAATAAGTTCTACCTCTTACTACTCGATTTCCATTTCACATTCTAGCGTTATCAAATAAATAGAGGGCCTTACATACACTCGGATTCTCAATTTGTAGTATAATTCACTATCAATTAACCCGTTATGTTTTCTCAAAACATTACCATAATTATATTCACAATATTAACATGAAAGTTCCCATTAATTAAGTGTATATTATTCACGTCATAAATATACAATACAAGCACCCCGAGACTAAGCTGCGGTGCACACATACTCTACTATCCATCCCGGTACATCACATACATAAGGATCACGTATTCCGAATCTCTCAGGAATCGTTCTCAGATAACAACATCACAAATAATGGAGGCGAACACAGTCACATCACATGGGTCACGTACATACCTACGCTCCCACGATCAGCAGACTTATTAATATCCCAATAAGTCCTTCTCTGACCTATGTTCATCGAGGTGACCAATCTAAATCCGGGCAACACAAGGATTAGAAGGCCCTAAGCGAACGCAAACCTCCCGTGATAGCAAGTATGGTAGGTATGTCATACACATAAAATCAATACATATACTAAGTATTCACACATCTTAGTAATCACCATAATATATTAGTGGTACACTTCTCATTCTCGTACCGACATATAATACTACACAATTTATATGTTCCTGGTTAATATAATAAATTAGGCCGTCAATAGTTCTCACATCGTAATAGACACTCACGTCCTACTTCATATTTACCCTTAGGTTCAAACTACACTTCTAGGTTTGATTCCTCATTATATCCCAAACATCCCAAATATCAAAATTAATCATCAAGGGAAGGTTATCTCTTCATATACACAAGGTTACGGGACACTCGGGATCAAAACTGGCTAAAAAGCTTAAACTGTCAACTCGTTCGAAGTCTCGTTCAAACGAGGCTGTTCGAACGAGAGTTCGTTCGAACGAAGTGGGCTTTCTAACGAGGTCTCGTTCGAACGAGAACATCGAACGAACTTCACCCTCATTAGAAGTCAAAGGTCAACTCGTTACCTGGGCAGGTCTTCTAACGAGTGGCCAGTTTCGAGCCCAGAAATCCTTATTTCGTTTTTCCCTCTTTTCTTCACTTCTAATCTCCTCTAAACATTAGTCCAACAATTTTTCAAGGTTCCTAATTGTCTCTAAACATACATAGGTCACCTACTAACGTTTTTGTGGGGATTAAATCATTATAAACATCATCCAAATATCAAATCCATACATTTATCCCCAATTTCAAGAACATGAACCCTAAAATTTATAAATCATCAAAGAGTCTAAATAAATCTGTTTTTGTTTCATCTAAAATGTATTAACATCAGATTATTCACCTACATATAGTTCTACATGCAAATCCTCATCACAATACGAGTTTCTAATTCCAAATTAATGGGTTTTTATCAAACTCCCAAGAACAATAAGATTTTTATCAATTCCTACACATGGAAGAAGCATTCTCTGAAATTAATTGGAATAAACCACTTGCCTTATATGTATCTCTGATTTTATGACGAATTTGATGAATGGATCTCTCTCTCTCTCTGCAGAATCCTTCTATCTTTCCCTCTACAAGCTTTCTTCTCTAATGGTAGCAATGGAGGCTAGGGTTTTTGTCTTAGGAACTTTTGGGGCTAATTCTAATAACCCCCGTAGCCCTCTAATTAGTAAATGGCTGGTAATGGGTTAGTGGGTGTTTTAATTTTCCAATTAAAACTCCTAAAATTCGTTAATAAAAAATCCCAAAATTCTAAAATTACTAAACTGCCCTTTTTGGTTGCCGGTATGGCCTAAAAATACCCCGGGACCCAAACCAAACCCCCGGTTAGTGTTTTCTGACTATTTCGACCCTTCCAGACGCGTTGGCGCACTCAAAAGGACCATACGGTTAATAGAACTAAAATTCACTTTTTAATTAGAATAAATATTTCCCTGACGCGACTGTCACACGCGTCTCAACAAAATTTCCAAATTGCCGTATTTCAATATCACGACAAATTTCATACTTCAATATTCATATATAATCATATATGCACATTATATTCAAATACCAACTCGCATTTCGCTAGTATTTTGATCCGGATTAATTTCCAATTAATACGCATTTAATTTAATTAATCCCATAAATAAATATCACAAAAATACGGGGTATTACATTTTATCCTCCTATTAATGATACTATGGACTTTGTACGAGAAAATAATGATCATGTACAAGAGAATTCTACTCAAGCTAACAAATAAAGAATGGTTTCAAAGGTAAAGAAGCTTAAGGACAAACTCCTGTCTGTTAAGAGTACAAATGTGGTTGTTGCTAAGGTTGAGAAGAGTCAAAATGTCAATACACCCAAAGTTGGAGCTAGACCTCAAAAGAAAAATTTTAAAAGATTTTTTTTTTGAAAAACAAGTTCCCTCTTTTAGACATGTGAAACCAAAATATATTTTAACCATAAAGGATTTTGTATGAGGACAACACAATTAATTTATGATCAAACTTCACTATTTTTTCTCTTATGTACTTTAGATTAAAATAAACACTCAATACAGTATACAACCAAGAACACTTTATCCAAGCAACCATGCAACCATCTCACGCAAGATAAGGAAGCCCTCAAAACCAAGACAATAATGATCATTAACCTTGAAATAATTAAGTTCACAAAATTAACTTGAATCATTCATAAAGATAGTCAATCAGTCAGTCATCAACTTGTATTCTCACCTGAAGCTTGTATCAACTAGTGCACATCACATATGATTCAATCAAACCACTGTACCTTAGACAACGAGATTGAAACCAACACATGTCTTCATGCAAGTTCAGAACCAGTTTCAACCATTCCAGAATCATTTCATATACAAGCCTTTTCATCTCAACACAACCTATTACTCAAAGAATGTAATTTATACATAATAATTCCCTAATTGACATCTTAAACAAGTCAAAAAAATGCTCAAAAGGATTCAAAAATTTGTTAATTAAATTTTGTATACATTAAAAACCAATGTACAAAAGAAAAGTAACTTTTTTTATCACATATAAGCTCATTACCACTCACTTAAACCAACCCGAACCCTTCCTAAGACCTAGACCCCAAACAAACCGCATTATGTCCAAGAAACAAGGTTTCAATCGACTCATCTTGACTTTGAGTCGAATCAAAGTGCCACCAAACTTCATTTAAACCTTGGTAACTTCTTCTAATATATCAACCAATTATCCCATGAGTTCCTAAACTCATACCAACTATTTTACCAACCAAATATTTCCTTAACCAATCTCTTAACCATGTAATTACTCTCCCCCTCCTCCTGTTCCAAGACACACAAACACAAACAACATTCTCCCATCTAAAATTCCAATATCCCTGAGTTTGTGTCATTTCCTCCCTACAAGCTTTGGTGAAAGAAATATCTAATGAGTTTTGAACTCGAAAATATATTCATATATTAACTTCAATCAAACCCACTTGAACCTAAATTTCCCAATCCGTAACCCTCTTTAGCAAAGTTATATTCCTTATACCCACTTGTACTAAAAATAAATGCAAAAATCCATTTGTGCTATATACTTATGACACTTGTTTAATTATCTTTTTAGTGAGAGAAAGTTGATGTATTACTCCTTATACCCTCTTTAATTTAGGTTATGTTTATTATTGTTGTGATGCGCTATTATCTTTATTATATCTTCTCGACGGGTAGTGCCGTAGGTGCGAATAGTCAAGGTATTTAAAGGCATTAAGATATTATGTGGGTTCTGCTTGAGCAAGGCCGAGTTTAACGTCTTATTGGCGACGGTGTTACAAGGTAGCATTCCTTGTGAGGTTCTGGTTCCGCCTTATGTGAATAGGAGATATTGAAGTTCTTGAGTATTATCTCGGTCATAGATGTAGGCAAAGGTCTAACCACGTTAAAATATCGGTTTACAAAGTCTCTTAATGCTATATATCTTTAATTAATATAGATGTTGATTAATAGCCCGATTATAGTTTAAATTATCATATTGCAACTAATCATTGTAATCAAGTTAAGAAAGTTTTACAATTAGGCATTAAATACCATATACCCAATTGACCTCCCTTTTGGGTATATTTTCAAGTCAATAATTGGTATCAGAGCCTAGATTATAGGTACATATTTTGAAAGTATATTATTAGTATAAAGATCAAACAACCTTAATGGCAAGCCTATCCCAAATATTTTTGAAAAGAAATGACATTCCCATTTTTTTAAAAGAATATTTTAAACTATATAAAAATTAGATACATGTATATAATTTAATCTATTGACTACTTTTCTTGGAAACTAATAGATGATAGAAATTACCTATTGTAGATGAATTAAGTACAAAAATGAGAATTGGATTAAACATTGACACTATGATAATATTACTCTCCTCTATAGATAATGTTGATGCATGAAAAGTAGCACATTGCAAAGAAGGAGGTGAAAATTGGGTTATTATGACAAAAGAATACTCCTAAGAAAGCATCCCAAACCACTCAAACGTTGTTCTAAATAAAACCAATATGAATGCAATTACTGTTAGCACAATACAATAAAAGAACCCATAAGTAAGCATAATCCCAAATACCACGAAGAATGAAACTTTCATTAAGGAAATCTTCCATTCTTCCTCTCATCAAAACAATGTCACAGTTGCTGAAGAAGTATAGTGTTCTTCATTTTCTAAAGAAAACAAAGGAATCAACCAATAACAACCGATTAGTAACTCATCTATTAACATTCTTGATACTAATCAATTCTCTAAAGAAGACATAAAAGAAGCATTTGATAGTCTTCATGATTTTTACATAAAAATAATACTTAGTTATAAGAAATTTGTAGTCCTTCGTATAAAAATGAAATAACAAAACATATTTGCCAAAAAATAAAATATACATTTTGGAAAATCGTAGGCTCAAATAATAAACTAAACATTTAATAAACAAAATCAACAGTAAAAAAATAAAGCGCCAAAAGACACCGTATTAGTTGATGAAAATATAAAATTATGTGAAGAAGTGAAATATCAGATATTTGCCTAAATAACTCCAAAAATCATGATAATGAGATAAGACAAATAAAACATAAATCAATGCTTAAAAAAGTCAGCTTTTGTATAAAGTGTAAAAAGAGAGGCAACATGTATAAATTATCCAATTAAAATTCCAATTATTTCTCATAAAGGAAAAAACCTTCCAAAATCAAATTCACAGGACCACTCTATGTTGGAGATGAACACAAACCATTAATAAATGATTCAAAAAATTGCTTGAAAATCAGTAAAAAATTTCTAGTAATGGATATTATCATTATTTATATGGTTTTATCTATTATGAACACGTGAACGTAAAAAAGGATAGATGGAATAAACAACTTTGAAGAAAGATTTAATATGTTAAGAACTCCTTATTAAAATAATTTAACCATAAAGAGGCCCTTTTGTTTTCTAAAAGTTACTAAAAAGGAACTTTATAGTACACTTACACGTAACACCTTTTTTTCTCCAATGAACGTTCATTTTAACATAAAACTTTCCCCTATCCAAAAAGGGCAAGTAAATACTAAGAATAGGATCAACCTCTTTTCATTAAACTTAAGACATTATGATGATAGAAAACACAAACCATAGATTCTTCCCACGTGCATCTCAAATTTTACAAAAACCTTCAAAATATACTAAATATGACAATGCTTTGCCAACTAAATACCAAGATTTAGTCAATTAAACACACACACACCTTAAAGGCTAATCATTATTCAATCTTTCACCTTTTCATCTATTTATAAAATCATTCAAGAGCACCTATATTCTCACATATCTTCAAATATATTAGCTAAGTTTTCTTCCTCTTTCATTCTACTCTTAAAATGTTAAATTCTCGCCAAAATGGAACTAGGATTCCATAACAATAAAATCATCCTTACCTCTCTATTTTACTTAAATAACCACTCCATTTCCATTTCTGATAATGAAACATACTTGAACACACGTTTTTTGTCTATGAACTATTAAACACATGATAATCCATCACACTTCCTTTCTAAGAAGAGAACTTCCACACATCTATAGGTTGTTTATCACGCAAGGTTAGTTAGGAAAACTAGAAGTATAAGAATCTGTGTTTTTAGACCTCACGCATGTTGTTCAATTCAAGAATTATCATTGAAGACAATGTTGTTAGCTCATTTGTTTTCTTCTGACACACCATTATTTCCCAGAACATACTCAATGATTGTGGCTATGAACAACCTGGCTATCAATAATGTTGTCAACCTATCTCATTTTTTACACCATTCTAAGCATCTTTCAGCAACCTCCCAAATCATTCATAACATCATCACGCAGAGCATCCTTTCTTGATTTGAAGAACATCCCCTCATTCAAAAATGGATGTATTCCTTAATTGGTGTATATAAAAATAAATCAACCTTAACCATTCCTTCCTTATTCTAAAACACATGGCATCAACCCAACGAAGGAGCACAAATTGCCTTCCCTACAACATGTTATTAACACGAATTATGCTTGCTCTGGAAATCCTAATACCATCTCCTAGTATCCACATCCCCATTAGTACTTAAATCCTCCGTTACTTTTTTAAACTTTTGAAATATCAAGGAACATGGCATCCAATTCATCCTACCCTAAACCTAGTCCCAAAAGAAACAAAATCCCAAAATCCATCTACTTTAAAATATTAAAGATAATGTCTTTTCGGACCTCCAAAGCTACAGAAGTTCCTCGAATCCCAATAACCTCACCCTAAAAAGTCTTTCCTTCTGTGTAGTCCACCTATACGATTTTGTGAGTCGACTCCCTCTCCAATAAATTTTATGAGTCGACTCCTTCTCTAATAAATTTTCCACCCATCTTAACATGCAAAATGACCCTAATAATAATAATAATAATAATAATAATAATAATAATAATAATAATAATAATAATAATAATAATAACAACAACCAATGGCATTCTTGGATGTCTCAATACCACATCCCATCCCCAAACCCTTATAAATAACTCATCCAAAGTAATGAGAATTTTAACACACCCAATGAATTCAGTCTTTCCGGAAGCACCGCCCTATTAGTGACCAAGCACCCATGTTTCCTCCTTCGTAATATTTTTACAGTTATTCAAATTATCCACATTTCCTTAGTAGATAGCTATATCCATGTAAATCCGCTGTTTGAAATAAATATAAATTTTATATTTCCTATACTTTCGGATATTACTCATGAATACCTAACTTATAAAGATATAACATCTTTATGTGACCATGTTTAACCCTCAAATTTATCAATACATCGAACTAACCCATGTAAAGAATGAAATAAAAACTGTGACAAGCCCCATAAGTGTATCTCGTAAACATACCCTTTTTCAAAATATTACCCTTAACCTTTGTGATAATGACAAGGGGGAGAAATTTAATATGAGAAAAGTTGCTAAGAATAAGGCGGAGAGAAATAATTTTTTAAAATCAAGTCTCAAAGTAAGTGGGAGACTTAAACATTTTTATCAAACTATATCAATTTTATAGTAATCATAAAAAAATGGGAGATTGTGAAACCAAAATGTATTTTAACCATAAATGATTGTTTATGATGACAACACAATTGATATATGATCAAACTTTGATATTTTCTATCTAATGTGCTTGAAATTAAAACAAGCACTCAATACATTATGAGATATGCAACCAGGAGCAATTCATCTAAGCAACCATCCCATGCAAGACAATGAAACCCTTAAAACCATGATAGTAATGATCAAGAACCCTGAAATAATGAAGGTCACAAGATTTAATCTAAGAATATATATTGACAGTCAACCAGTCAGTCATTAACGAGTATCCTTACATGAAGCTTGTATAATTCAATGCACTTCACATATGATTCAATCAAACTAATGTATTAGATAACCAAATCGAAATCAACCCATATCTTCATGCAAGTCCCTAATCAATTTCAACCAGTCCGACATCATTTCATATACAAGCCTTTTCAACCCATCACAACCTATTACTTAAGCCATGCAAGCTATACATCACAAATCCCCGATTGATGTCTCAAACAAGTCAAAGAAATGCTCAGAAAAATTTAGACCTTTGTTACTCTATTTTATTTTAGGAACCAATGTATAAAAGAAAGATAACTTATTTCAATCATGTATAATCTCATTCCAACTCACCTAAACCTTCCTTAATCCATGCACTCTAAGCAAACCTCTTTCTAGCCAATCAAGAAGGTTTCAGTCAACTCTAACTAAAAGATAAGTTGACTAAAAGTCACAGTTTACACTTTGAGTATTATCATCTTCCCTTTGAATCATCTCTTATTTTCCAAAGACAACCAAAGAGTTTCCATTCGACTCATCTATGACTTTGAGTCGACTCAATGTGCCACCAAACTACATTTAAACCTTGGTAACCTTTTCCAAGATTTCCAAATATTATCCCAGGAGTTCCTAAACTTCTACCAGCTATTGTACCAACCTCCCTAACCAACCTCCTAAACCTATAATTACTCTCCCCCTCCTTCCATTCCAATACATAAAAACATAAACAACATTCTCCCATAAAAAGTTCCAATATCCCAAAGTTTGTGTCATTTCCTCCCAAAAGCTTTAGTGAAAGAAATACTTAGTGAATATTGAACTCGATATATTACCATCAAGTTAACCCACTTGAACATAAATTTTCCAACACATAACCCTCTTTAGCAAAGTTCTAATCATAATACCCACATGTGATAAAGATATACCCGAAAACCCATTTGAGCTATATACTTGTGAAACTTGTTTACTTCTCTTTTTCGAGAGAGAAAGTAAAAGTATTATTCCATTATTTTCGTAAAGCATATTTTTTTTAATTTTGGGTACGATTATTATTATTATTGTGATGCACGGTTAGATTTATTGTATATTCTCAAATGGTAGTGATGTAGTTACGAATAATCAAGAAATTTAAAGATACTGGGCTATTTTGTGGGTGCCGCTTGATCATAGACGAGTTCAATGTCTTGTTGGTTGTGGTGTTACAAGGTAAAATTCCTTGTGAGGTTTTGGTTCCATCATAAGTGAACCGGAGATAGTTAAGTTCTCGAGTACCATATCGAACGTGGATGTAGGATGACGTCGAACCACGTTAAAATCGGTTTGCAAAGTCTTTTAATTCTCTATCTCTTAACTACATATATTGTTGTTCCTTAATATTTAAATTATTACATTACAATTAATTATTGTAATAAAGTTAAGAAAGTTTTGAAATTAGTCACTAAATACCATATACTCAACTCACCCCCCTTTGGGTATATTTTTGGGCCAACAAGACATTTGCGAAATTTCTTAAGAGATATAGAGTTTTCTGCAGTAAAAAAGTTTAATATTTTAAACAAAGACATGTGAATTTTGCTCCTATACCTTCTTAGACCTACAAGTGCTCCTATTGCTACTGAGGGGCCACTTGAGGAAATTTTGTTTCATATTACAAGATATGAGAAATTTTTGTATATTGAAAAGGCCCTTTAATATGTGCAGCAGGTAAAACCAACTAAATCAATTATTTCCAATTTTATCTTCTTAAACCCTAACCATACATCTAATCAGTTTAACTATTGAATAAATAAAGCATGAGGTAATAGAAACAAATTCAAGAAAAAATCCCCGAAGGGCAAAAACTTTTTTATTTCAACTATAATTTGTAAAGGAACGGTTTATAATCGGATTACAGCGAAAATAAGGTGACATACGAATACCCGCAGGTGTCGGTAGATGTCGTCAACAATGGAATAACCGTAAAAGCTCCACAAGAACCGCAGTCCCATCTTCAGTAAGGAATACCGCAGCATTCCCAATTTGACCTCGGTCCGGTGTAGGTTTATCCTATTTACAAAGAGTTGAACAAAGTCTTCTTCTGAAATGTGTTAAGATCACAAACCTTTGGAACTATGAGAATAGGATCTTGAATAAACAAAGGATGAGACTAAATAGAATGGGAATTCTTAGAACTATTCATCTCTATTGAAAACGTCTACGTAGTGTTATTTTTATACCTGAGCAAACCAGAGTCCAAGATAATTGAAACACAAAAATCGAGGCAATATCGTTCGAGCGACAAACGCTATCGTTTGAACGACTAGCGCCGTCGTTCGAACGAGTTTACAGGTCGTTTGAACGACAGTAAACCCTTTTATATCATTTCATGATTATCCTTATATTAAAAACAATTTAGTTCAGATATAATTAAATGCGCTTTCAAAACTTTAATTTTTAATTCCCAAACATTAAAAACATTTAAATCATCCAATATGTAAACAACATTCTAAATCACATATTACTTTAATTATTCATACCTGTGTGATCTTAGAACAAACAAACTGTGAAATTGCAACTTGCCTTGATTTCTTCTTCGTGGCTTTAAATTGCAACGTCTTTAATCTTGAATTAATTACTAGTCTAGACTCAATTTATTTTGTTCGGAATTAAGCCAATTACAAATAAATTAAATCGATAAGAAATTTGTGCTTATAAATCTTCCCCTTTGGCTATTCCGGGACAAAACACAAATAAAAATGCTAGCTATACTCAAATGTAAAAAAATAAGGACACAAATAAACTATGAAGTAGCAGCATTGAGTCTAGAACTGTCTCTGAATGTGATGTAGCAATGAATCTCTGAATCTCAAAATAGATACCTACATACATGAGACACAAACAAATATACCCAAGTGAAGTATGGAGGAACATAACATATATAAGATATATAAATAAATATTAAACACAGTTTTTAATTAAACCACCCTACATCACATATCTCTCCCCTTTTTTTCCTGGAATAGACAAAGCACGGGACACATAAAACTAGCATATAAAAATAGTCATAAATAATAAACTGTGATAGTGGATATGAGAAAGATGGCAGTAAGTAAATATCGAAAATAGTAATATAAGAACTGTAGAATGAAATATATACATCCAGTCACAAAAAAGTTAGCATTAGAAGTCCGTGAGTACATCATATCAGGATAAATATCAAAATACATTAAGTGACACAAATACAATGTCTCAAAACATAATTATCAACAGGTATCCTAGTCCTCACCATTAGCATCATCATCATCATCATCATTAGAATCAACATATGCGACAACTATGTTGCTTAATCCTGATGAACCTTCTCCTTTGCCTATCTCCTGTCGCCTCATCTCATAAAAAAGGCAGTCATTTGTGAGTGACTCTGAGCCCTAGCCTTATCCTCGGCATCAAAACGAGCCATCATAGCATGGTACAGTTGTGACTATGACGCCACCTGTGCCTGTAAATCATCTTACTCCTCTACTGTGGGTTGACTATGATCTAAAAGGACGAGGCCTAGAAGGTGTAGAACTCGGCTCAGCAGGAGTAGATGGCTCTCTAAAAAATGATGGGGCAGTATGAGGTGGTCTCGCTCTCACCTCAGAAGGTAAATGACTCTCAGATCGAGTTAAAGTATTACTGTCAATAAAGGACACTGTAAAAAGGCAGACATCATCCTCTAAAATAGGAACTCCAACCAATGAGCAAATGTGGGATACAAGGAGACCGTAAGGAAGATCAGGGCGAACATGAGAGCTACATATAATGGTAACTGATGACATAACCCAAAACAAAAGAGATGGTAGATCAATGTCCCACCCCATAAATATGGCATACATGAAATATACTATATCAAAACCAATCCTAGTATGATTGACTCGATGATATATAGAGGAGGATACAAATCGATTGAGAATGCGAAAAGCTGTGTGTAACTGATGGTGAAACAAAGTAGTCCCCCAGGCGAAACCTCCCAATAGGAAAATTGAGTAATCTCATCTCCAGTACGACCATCCTCGGGACTCCTAGGAAAAATAGCATCCGGGACATGGGGCAACTATAGAGTCTCATCTATAAGATGGAAGTGACAAGTCTCAGGACACCCCTAACAGATGTGTGCAAACCACCAGGAGTGAGAAGAGGCCTATAATAAAACTCCCTAATGATGTCAGGGTAAACCATACCATGGGCATCAAATAATCTATCCCATTCCCGGCCAGACATCCATGTAGGAATAGATAGCTCAGAAAACTGATCAACACAAAACACTTTCTCTCGAACTACAGCGTGAATATGTAAGCCTAAGTGGCAGTAATAATCATAATCTAAAATAGGGTACCAACGTATAGGAGAGTATGGTGGTCTATAACTCCTAGCCCTATGAGCCCGCGATGTGGGGGAAGGATCATCTTGCCTACGAGAAGAAGTACCCCTGGTCTAGGTGGCATGACTAGACACAAAATAACACGGGCATAGATGAATAGGGTAGACAAACGCAACTGACGCCTAGAACCTATCAACGTACAAATCCTTCTGAACCATCGGGGTAAACCAATAAACAATATCCCAACACACACTAAGAACCCAATCAGAATAGGCATAAGCAGACAATGTTTCCAAAAGGACTAACATTTTGTAAAAAAAAAGTTATGAAATAAATTATGAACACCCCATTTATATCAAAATTTGTCTCACTAAAATTAATGGGTATAAATGGGTGCCAAAAAATTTAATCTAATTTTTTTTTCAAACCAACTGTTTATGTTGATTTCAAACTAAAAAATGGGCAAGAAACCATGCATTAAGTGGAGATTATAGTAGAAGAGAAACTTGAAACAAACAGCAAAAAATTAGAGTTCGACCATTTTTTTGACTTTGAAACCAGCACAAAACACACAGCAAATACCCAAAAATTTTAAACAGAAGGTAACCATGAGACAGAGAAAGTTCAAAAACTTACTTCAAATAGAGAGTCCAAGCCACGAAATAGCAAAAAAATGGATTATGAGGATAAAAACAGGTGCAAAGTAGGAGATTTGGGTAAAAAATCAAGTTTAAACCGAGACTTTTGGGATAAAAACTGCTTCGGGTGAAGCTGGAAGACGAAGTGCAGAGAACGAGTTTTCAAACATTGGGAACTAACGAACCGAACAGACAATACGACTTTTTAAATCTGTAGCAGTTACGTTCGAACTAAACACGTGTTGTTCGAACTAGAAGCTGTTTCGTTTGAACGACGCTTCTCGTGAAATTACATTTCGTTCGAACGAGATGTCAAAATACAAACCCATATTTTACCAAATAGGACTGTACTGAAAACACTTATAAAATGGACAAACTTAATTTTTTTGAGAAATTTATGCTAACGTGTAATTAATGTGCTCAAACGTGGACATGGAGTGAATGGGTGTGTACTAAGACAAATGAGTCACAATTTTAATACATCAAAACATTCAAGATGGTCTAGATGATAGCAATATGTCAACAAATAATGATATAGCCTTGTGTGATAATTAATAAATGACTTGCATGAACAAAACGATCATCACACACACAAATCTAGAATTTTGATGATTCTACAAACAATATCGTCATGATGCAATGTTTCATTCTTCGAATTCGTGGTGCAAACCCGTTTTTATTTTTCATCCGAACACCCTCATAAATAATACACACTATTTTTATCTTTTGAGGTGATCTAAACTAAATGGCCCAATTTTTGGCATAATTATCTTTTTATTGCCGTTTTAATTTTTTCGGGCTCTTTTTTTATGGTGGCTACCACGACGAGTCAATTTTATACTCTCGCAGCCCTTTCCCGTAAGCACTCAACATATTTTGTAATTTAATTCCTTACGGTAAATGGTTCTTACATGCACACCTCCTCCTAAGACTACTTACGCAATAACGTCTCACCAAGCTCAAATATGCATGTGATGTCAAACATTCACAAATGCTCGTGCATGTGCGCAAGAATGGCATATATACAAAGATGAATCCAAATGCACATCAATTTCGAGACAACTACATTATGACAATGGTTAAGATCATTTAACGCATCAATAAATATGACCAAATGCCCTAGCTATATGGATAATGAAGTGATGGGGGTCCAAGCACACACAAGACATATTAAACATGAAGATTCTTGACTCAAAAACCAAAAATATTTTTGTGTTTTTTCAAAGATTTCACTCAAAAATAAAATCTTTTTGTATTTTTAAATAAACTCAAAAAATGATAACTGGATAAACATCATAACTCTAGAGAGAGAATGTATCGCAAAGACAAACTAGAGTATGACAAACCGACGAACACGCTCAGTCTAAAGATGAGACATGTGGGGAGCCACGTGAAATGACACGCGTATCACCAAGTCTAATCCCTAACGCCTCTAAATCTTATTTTCTAACCCATGTGGGTGTGAAACAACGAGTGGGGAATTTTGAGACATGAATGTTCGGGTTCTTTGACTTTCTAGGAACGTGCTTAAGATCATAGCAAAAATGCCTAAGATGATCTCTCCTACCGCAATGAGTGCAAGTGTAGATACGACAGGGAGTGTTCGCTACAGGATGATTAAATCTAACGTTCCTCAGTGGCTCTTTCCTAACAATCGTGGTTGGCTCTCTAGCTAGATTGGTATTAACTTTGGGAACGGGTGGAATATGTTTATCGAAGCCAATACCACTGTTATTATCCTTGATTTGAACGGTTCCTAAAATTTTATCTAACTTCTCGGACCTGGATTCCAAATCAAATTTAACCTTACTCGAATCTCTCAATTTCTTCTCAAGTTCACCTATCCTTGACTCAAGTAAACGCTTAGAATCCTCAAACTCAAGTAATTCCTTTTTCATAGCCTCCATTAACCCTCGAAGACTGTCTCTCTCACCCTTGATATATTCTAGCTTCTTATGAATTTTCTTCTCACGCGCCCTAAGTTCCTCAATTAAAGTATTGGAGTTATTATTTTCAATGGCACGTTCTTTCAATTTTGCTTCTAACTTCACATTTGCCTAATTTGCTTTTAATGTTTCTTCATACAACTCATTAAAGGCAGTATGTAAGTCTCTTTTATCCTCACTCTCATCATCACTCTCCTCACCCTCACTTTCTAGGGTATCATAACCCGTGACTACGGAAGAATCATGCAAAAGTATGTCGTCATGACTTACATGATTAGCCACAAGAGTGGGAAGTTCTCGCTTAGTAACATAATTTTTTTTTCTTCAGGGTCACTCTCACTGAGGGTAGAAACATGATTTAACGGTTTATTAAAATTCTCCCTAAGTTTAGTGGGGCACTCATCTAACTTATGGCTAAACCCTTCACAGCAAAGACACTTCTCACAATTTTCCTATTTAACAAAATATTTAAGAGCAGACTTTATACGTGATTTCATATTAGATGTTTCAAACATGTGAGTTCTAAAATCATCAAAATTACTGAAAGCCATACTTAAAGACAAGGGATCACAAACACAATAAAATAGTGCAACAAGCTCTAATACCAATTTGAAAAGGCCATTTAATAAGTGCTTTAGGCAAAGCCAACTAAATCAATTATTTCCAATTTTATCTTCTTAAACCGTAACATACATCTAATCAGTTTATCCCATTGAATAAATAAAGCATGCGGTAAAAGAAACAAATTCAGGAAAAATCCTCGAAGGGCAAAAACCTTTTTATTTCCACTATAATTTGTAAAGGAACGGGTTACAATCGAATTACAGTGAAAATAAGGTGACATACGAATACCCGCAGGTGTCGATCGATGTCGTCAGTAATGGAATAACCGTAGAAGCTCCATTAGAATCGTAGTCCTATCTTCAGTAAGGAATACCGCAGCACTCCCAATTTGACCTCAGTCCGGTGTAGGTTTATCCTCTCCACAAAGAGTTGAATGAAGTCTTCTTCTGAAATGTGTTCAAGATCACAAACCTTTGGAACTATGAGAATAGGATCTTGAATAAACAAAGGATGAAACTAAACAGAATGGGAATTCTTAGAACTATTCATCTCTATTGAAAATGTCTACGTAGTGTTATTTTTATACCTGAGCAAACCAGAGTCCAAGATAATTGAAACACAAAAATTGAGGCAATCTCGTTCGAGCGACAAACGTTATCGTTTTAATGACTAGCGTTGTCGTTTGAACGAGTTTACATGTCGTTTGAACGACAGTAAACCCTTTTCTAATTATTTCATGATTATCCTTATATTAAAAACAATTTAGCTCAGATATAATTCAATGCGTTTTCAAAACTTTAATTTTTAATTCCCAAACATTAAAAACATTTAAATCATTCAATAGTGAAACAACATTCTAAATCACATATTCCTTTGATTATTCATACCCGTGTGATCTTAGAACACACAAACTGTGAAATTGAAACTTTCCTTGATTTCTTCTTCATGGCTTTAAATTGCAACGTCTTTAATCTTGAATTAATTACTAGTCTAGACTCAATTTATTTTATCCAGAATTAAGCCCATTACAAACAAATTAAACAAATAAGAAATTTGTGCTTACATATATCAACTTCCAAAGGTGAAATGATTTTATAAGGGAACAATATTAAACTTGAAAATGAGCTTAAGAAACTTCACAGGGAAGTGATTGAGTTAAAGAAAAGTGACAATGCTAAATCGAAATAAGTAAGAAAGGAGAACCACGAGTCTAATGTTCTGATTGTGGCTTTTAAAGCATCGAATTTGATGAATTGGTATTTTAATAGTGATTAATCTTGGCACATGACCGGTGTTAAATAATTTTTCAACACACTTAAGAACTATGATGGAGGATTGGACACTTTTAGGAATGGAAGGAAAATACGTGTTAGTGAGCATGACCATTCA
Source organism: Sambucus nigra (assembly GCA_949130495.1). Taxonomy (NCBI): domain Eukaryota; kingdom Viridiplantae; phylum Streptophyta; class Magnoliopsida; order Dipsacales; family Adoxaceae; genus Sambucus; species Sambucus nigra. The sequence goes on along the minus strand of OX422211.1, from coordinate 429,217,543 downwards.
TAATGTGATTTATGTTAAAGCACTTATCGCTAATATCATTAGCATAAGTTAACTTTGTGATGATGGTAACCTTGTGAGCTTTTCAAAGGGTAATGTTTAGTTCTAAAATAGAAGAGCGGAGATTCGAAGATAAGGGTGCTCTCAAGTGAGAATTGTTATGTTTTAGTGAGTGAGCCAAGCATAGCATGTCAAAAAGCTAAAGTTGAATCAATTAATTTGTGTCATAAAAGGCTTGGGCACATAAGCTTTAGAGATTTGGAGAGTTTGTTAAAGAAGGAGGTAATGAAAGGCTTTTCTAGGTTATGGAAGTCCAAGATCAAAGTTTGTAATACTTGTCAAAAGGGGAAACAAACGAAGAATTTCCATAAGAAGTTGAATGAAATAACTAACTCTAGTATTATAAAATTAGTTCATGTTGATTTGATGGGTCCTTCGAAGATCGAAAGCATATGTGGCAAGATATATTATTTTATGATGGTATATGATTACTCTAGGTTTACTTTGGTTGGGTTTATGGGAGAAAAGAGTGAGTCCTTTTTTTTTATCATCATATCGGATTATAAAAAGATTAAAAATAAGAAATCTACTTATATTGATAGGTTGAGGAATGATCACAACATGGAGACTTGAAAGTATAGAAATATTGTGATGAGGTGAGGATTGCCCATGAGTTTTTATCCATTGTAACTTTGTAAAAAAATGGGGTTATTGATAGGAAAAATCGTACTTCGTAAGAAATGGCTCGTTGCATGCTTGAAAGAAAGAACATGCCGAAAAAAATTTGGTCTGAGGCATTACAAATGGCTTGTCACGCTTCAAATCATGTGTTTTTGATAATTTTTAGTAAAAATACCGCATATGAGCATTGTAAAGGCAAGAAACCTACTATAAAATATTTCAAGGTGTTTGGTAGCAAATGCTACATTTTGAGAGATCAAGAATACTTGACCAAATTTAACTCAAGAAGTGAAGGTGGAATCTTTCTTGACTATTGTCAAAATAGTTTTGCCTTAGAGTCAATAATTTAGAGAGTAAAAATGAGATGAATAATTTCAATTTGGTTCTTGATAATGATGTGTAAAATGTGGTAAGAGTTGATGATGAAGTAGAAGGTGAGGCTCTAGATCTAAAGGTTTTTGAATCTAAGAATGTTGATATAAGAGAGTCTAGTACTCATAGGGGATACATCGAGGGAACTTATTACCCAAATGTACCTCATGGTGTTGAAGGGGGGTGAGAGAGAGAGAGTGAGAGAGAGAGAGAGAGAGAGAGAGAGAGGAGTTCCGACTTAGGTTCAATATGAACACACTTTGAGTGTTTTCACATTGAGAAATGCAATGTGAAAATTATTAGATGAAAGGTACATTATTAGATGAAAATTAGATTTGAGCAATGCAAGGATAACTTAACCAATTTGAGAGGTTAAAGGCTTGGAATTAATTCTAGGACCAAAAAATATCAACATTATTGGTACTAAATGGGTTTACAAAAACAAATTATATAAAAATTGGATAATTATGAGAAACAAGGCATGCCTTGTAGATTTAATATTATTCTCAAATCAAAGGCATTGATTTTGATGAGACAATTTCATCCATTTCTATATTATAAAGCGTTAGAATTTTACTTGCCATTGCTTGTTACATGAAATTTGAACTTTGTTAAATGGATATTAAAAGTAATTTTCTAAACGATGTTTTGTATAGAGAAGTTTTTATTAAACAACCAAAGGATTTTGAAGTTCCTAAAATCCCAAATCATGTTTTCAAACTTTATAAGGTTTTGTATGATCTTAAACAAGCCCTGAAATCTTGGTATGAGATATTAATGACATATTTATTTAATAAATATGGTGGAGTCGATAGAACGCTTTTCGTAAAAAGGGCCAGGGGTCGCATCCTTATGAATCAAATTTACATTGATGTTATCATTTTTGTCTTAACCATAGGTAAGTATACATTAATTTTTTGGAAGAGATGAAAATAGAGTTTGAGATGAGTATGGTTGGTGAACTTACTTTCTTTGTTAGCCAATAAGTGAGACAAATAAGTAATGGGATGTTCATGTCTCAAATATTTTTTTCCAAGGAATTAGTGAAGAATTTGGTTCGGAGTTAGAAAAACATGATAATACTCCAATGAGGTTGTATTCTAAGTTGACAAAGGATGAAGTAGGAAAAGATGTGGAGGAAAAAATCTATAGGAGTTTGATCGGGAGTCTATCGTATTTAACTGCGAGTGGACCCGATATTTTCTATAGTGTGGGTATTAGTGCACATTACCAAGCTAAACCAAAGTAATCACGCCTTCAAGCCATTAGAAGGGTCATTACGTATGTGAGTGAAATGCATAATTTTGGATTATGATATTCTTTAGATACCAATGATTCGATATATGCTTACTGATTCGATACGAATATTGTATGTTTCACCCCTTATACTTATGCATTTTAGCCCCCTCGGGTACCTTAATTCCTATATTTATGCTCGTTATCCAGATAACCACCGTTTTATATGCTAACATGCTATATTAGGTATAACTGAGATTTTGTAGGTATTTCGGTGCTTAGTGTGAATTTTGGTCGCTTTTTGAAAAAGTTTCATTGATTATTTTAGCTTCGAGGGTATTTATTAATCTCATCATTCACATTCTAATCTTGAAATCTTTAAGAAAGTTTATCCCTTTGATTTCTCTTCGCGTGGCCACCGACGGTGCATAATTCCGATGTATAATGAGGGAGTTATGGCATTTTTAGGATGGTTTTGTCTTCAAAATACCCTCAAGGTCACATTCAAGGGCATTTTAGTCATTTCATAATTTAGTTGTTTGGCCTAATGTCTTCTTGGATGTTGTATCCCTCTAAGTTATCTTTGCTTGGCCTCCGACCGTGACTAATTTTGAATTATAACGAAGAAGTTATGGCATTTTTCGTAAAGTTGGACAAAGCTGATAATTCAGCATTGTCAGGTGCAAATCGATTCGGAGTTCAGCGAATCGATTCGGATGAATGTTCGTAAATTTCATTTTTTAATTTTGTTTTTGGTTGGGGTATATGTATAAAAACATTGTGTTAAGTTGGGGGAACGATTATCTATCATTTTATGTTAGTTTAGTTTGGGCTTTTGTGATCTTTCTCTCCTCCCTCTCTCCTAGGTTTTATGCTAACTTTTGTAAGTACTATTAATCATCCCCTTCCTTTATTCTAGTTCCATTTTCTTGATTTCTTGCTTTATTTTTTATTTCCATGCCTAGATTAATTATTTTGTTCATTAATTAGTTGTTTTCATTAGTTAATTAGTGTTTAATTAGATTAATCATGGGTAGTGAGTAGTAAATATGGTTTGGATCGTGTGTCCACCATTGATGGGCGTCGAGCTCCGAAAATTAGGTTTTGTATAAAATTACATTTAATTGAAACCTCGCGTATTAAAATTGGTTTATTATGCATTTAACTTTCTTTGTCATGAAACGTTAATGTTTATAGCGATAATTCGATTTTAAGACGCGTGTGACCAATTTTGATTAAATATTTTATCTCGCTTTTTTGGATTAAATTCCTTCATGCTTGATGTTTATAATTAACAAAAATGTTCTGTTAAATGTTTTCAAACCAAAATTCTAATTATTAGTTGTTTAGCCCATGGCAGGGACGCGATCCCGACTCTCGTTTTAATTAGTTGTAATTTAGCGTTAACTTCTTATTTTTCCTTTTTCACTATTTCAACTCGTCACCTTTTACACTTTTATTTTTGAAGTAGAAAAATAATTAAAATATAAAATTCAATCACTCCCTGTGGATTTCTTACGATACCCAACTTACCGTTGTGCTTGCTTGTCAAGTATAGTTGTAATTTAGTTTTTTTTTGCATTGAGTCGCCTAACTGATAATAACGATTTGCGTATTACGCAACGCACGGTTCGCGACTGATCACTTAATCCAATTCCAACTGGGCCGGAAATGATTTGGAAGATTACCTCCAGCGGTTGCTTTTATTTTGGGATGTTTTTGGTCCTATGGTTGTCAAAGAAGAAAAAATCAATTTCATTGTCCATGGTCGAAACAAAATATATTACGTCCGGGAGATGTTGCATGCAAATCTTATGGATGTGGAAAATATTACACGATTACAGTATGGATCAATGGATAATGGAATTATTTTGTGACAATATGAGCACCATTGACATTTCAAAAAATCCCATGAAACATTCAAGAACCAAGCACATCAGGTCACATTACCATTTCTTTGGGGAATTAGTGGAGCAAAATGTGATTATTTATGAGCTATATTCCAATGGAAAATCAATATACATACATCTTCAATAAACCATTGGGTATCACTAGGTTTTGTTACCTTAGGGGTTGTTTAGGGTTACTGAGGTTGAGTGATCATTCGATTGCGATTGTTAAGGTGCATCTTGATTTCTATACTTTCACATGTTTTTTTTCAATTATGTTTATATTTTCTTGAAAAATATAAAAATATTTTTCACTTTTAGTTGTTTTTGGTTAAATTCCATACAAACTTGTGGATCAAATCCATGATATTGCATATAACAATGTCCAATTGTTTATAAGATGGAAAAATGATTTTAGTTGTGGAATATTTAATCAATTTAAACGTTTCAAACATATCATGATAACATTTACTTGAAATTCTCTTTTTATGAATTAAGTGATTGCTTACACTTTACACCACATGAATGCACAATTGATTGATTAAATTGTCATTTCTTAAGCATTTGAAAACTTATTTAAAACAGTCTTGCATGAGTTTCAAAAAATGATCTAAATGTCGTGTGAGTTTTGTGAGATTTTATTTTTTTGGAGTTGATAATGGACCATTTTAAAAGTGTTAATAAGGGCTACAATTACTGTGCTAACACCCATTTAGTAATGTGTCAACTAGGTGTGTGAAAAAATAATTAATGTCAAAATCCTAAGTGTTGAAAAGATCCACAAGCCAAGAGCATAACAGACACTAATAACAAGATACAACCTTTAAAAAATAAAATTATTTTCTAGTTCGGTATTTAAAAATTCAATGTAAACACTTGTTGAGGTAGATTTTGTGTATGGAGTTAAACCTTTTAGATTAAAATCATGACCGTATTTCTTTTCTCATTAAATTTTGTATTACATATTCTAAGTAATGCAGTTTGATATTTGATATTGTGTTATTCCATTTTTATGCACGTTCAAGCCTACTATTCTTATCTTACTCGAGTTATGTTCAAGTGTGCTTTGAAAATGACTTAAATTTCTTAATATTTATAAACAATTATGGTTTTATTTATCTAAAGTGGTTTAATATTCAAGCATATGTGATTTTGTGTAATGTCCCTAAAGCAATTTCTCTTTGATAGTTTATATGATTATTTTCATGTATGTATGCTTTGTGTTTCTTGTTCTAACAGTCTTTTCTTAGTCGTTAGACTTTGGGCATGTTGATTGGATGCATGAGGCTTTCTTATTGGTTGCTTTATGTGAGATGGATAGTCTTATGCGGTGAAGGTGATGTGTTTTAAGGGGAATAAATCATTTTAAAGGAGTGATAAGGTTGGTTTTAGCCTTGTTTTTACCAGTGCTACTGTAAACCAAGAAAGTTATTTGATTGTCTGGAGAAATTTCTAAGAGCCTCGTGCACATGGATGCAAAATGCACCGTTTCGCATGTCCCCTATTTTGTCAAAGTTTTGTGGAGCAATGCCCAGTTTCTTGCGCATGATAAATTTCATCGTGCATACGCCATTCCATTCGCATGGATCAAAATGTGTAATATGTTCACGGACTCTGTTTTAGGCTATGCTTTATTTCACTTCATTTATCTCCTAATCTCATCATATCATGTGTTTATGACTATATTTTTTCTGACACCCTGGTGTTATTCCTAGTTTCTTGTTCCTAATGTACTTCCATCCTATTTTTTTTCTCTTTATTATTAAATGATAAAAGGGGGTGAGATTATATTGCATTATTGTTATTATGATGTCATAATGGGTGATTTGGAAGGGGAGATGGTTGATTGAGGGGGAGAAGGTTTTATTTGATTGATTTATTACATGTTGATATGTGCTTGATTCTTTGAGGATTTTGTTTCATATGTCAAGATATTAGATGGTTTTCTTATTTCAATTTTTATCGAAGGATTCCCAAGGAGGGAGAGTTTGTCTTTGTGCATGCTTGCCTACGTAATGTGTTTTATGTTTCGTGTGTTTCAGGCTCAAGCCCTAGTTCACACTCGACAGTTCATTTATGTCGGTGTTACGTGGATTATTTTACATTAGCTTTTGACGATATCCTAGTTCACACTTGGTATTTCAAAGGCTTTTTAGACCCCTTAACTGTTGTCAGGCAACAATGCAGTCTCTATGGTCAATCGTAGACCTTATATGTACTACTGTTCGGTCCCCAAGATCTCTGCTGCTTTAAAGAAAAGTGGATCGTACTGTAGAAGACATCATTCACCTCCTAAGTCTTCTAAAAGTATTAGTCGTTCCAATATATCTCATAAGCCAATTTATAATACTACATCACCATGGTTCTTCTATGTCTGATGCCCAGAATAGATCTCAGTCTAAAGATAATTGACTTACTAAGGCCACGCAACCCTCATCACAAGGATGTATTAGTGGAGAATACCTCAAGCAAAATTTACGACAGTCTAAATGTATCTCCCGAGCTCCTAAGCCTCCGTTATCGCCTCTGCATCCCATCTGACGGAGTAGGTGAGAATCAGAATACTATTCCACCTACCGGCACTAATTGGATCACTTGAACTGAAGGTTCCCATTCGCATTTAATGATACCAATAATAGCCTTAGACCATTTTCAAAACCTTTATTTAACCCTCCATAACCATATTGACACCGTCAGGCCTTAGAGACGCTACATCTATGATGTGACAAGCCATAGTCTCTCTCCTAGAGTTTTCATATAAATGCGAGGATGGTGAAGGGTTTAAGGGCAACTAATCTTGAGAAATTAACGAGATAAATTTATTCAGAAGATCATTGATGAGTGCATTATTTTGTGTATACTATACCCAAATTCATACCTTATTAATCCCATTTTATTAAAAAAGGAAAAAACATGCAAGATAGATTGAATTTGGGTTCAAACGAAAATTTGAAGTAAAAAATGGGAATTGCGATAATTTTACAATATTGTTGTGCAAATTTTTGAAAAAAGTTACCTTGTGAAAATTTTACAGGTAATGATGGAATTTGGTGGAAATTGATGATCAACTCAAAAAAGGTGTAAAAAAACTGATTTTTACGATCGTTTGAAAAAAGTAATTTTTATCGTAAAAGAAGTCGGGAATTTTTATTCTCTAATTTGGATTTAACTCGGCACGCATGTTCAACAAGGAAATATAAGAGTTTTAGAGTGGGAGAAAATTCGGTCCCTTATCCCGACCCAAAGATTAAATAGGTGGAGTGATAGCTTCCAAACACTGTTCGGCCAATCAAGGAGAGTTCCACCACAACTCAATCACCTCACTCTTGCCCTATAAAAAGGACCCTTGAGCTCACAATTTTAGGAGGATTTTTGAGGAGCAATTTTTGAGTGATTGTTCTCAATTTGAGGGCCAAGTTTTAATCATTTTTATAGAGGATTGAAGATTATTATGAGAGAACTAGTTGTAAGTTTGATTTATTAATGAAAATCTCTACTCATTCTTGCAATTTCTCTTTCATTATGGAACCTTGATTCTTCAATTAGGATTAGGGTGAAGTTTATCACTGTTAGCTAATATTTTCACGTTAATTTGATTGTTGTTTATTCCCTACTTGTTTTAATTGTTATCAAAGATTCAATATTCATTTTAAAACTACATGAGAGTGTGTTACAAAACCTTCAAAATTGTTTTGTCAAATCAAGTTTTGAGATTTAAAAATAATTATTTTTGATGGATTATGCTTGCACTTTGATTTTTATTGATAGTACATGCTTAAATACATTTGCGAACTTTAAAACTTAAATTTTTGCCGTCTATTAGAGACGCTACAAATATTTTGAACATAAATATTATATTTTTTGAATTAAATGCAAAAATAATCGATTTAATTTGAGTTGTACAAAAAGAGTATGACAACATTAAATTAGTATGCAATGTTAGGTACGTGATAAATGGACCTCGAATCCTAATTTTTTCATATTGTTTACGACTCTTGTGTGTTCCCTCATTATTCGTAGTTGCTTTTATTTAGTTTAGTGCATAATTCTTTTCCACCCCATTTTTCTAGTTGGACAGTTGTAATTATTTCAAATGTAACACCATGTAGATTTTAAACCGGAATTAATTTAAATTTATTCGGAATTAGGGATAAATAAAATTTTTGGATAAAATTATTTTTCTAGTATTTCAAGATGTTGGATTTTAATTATGGAATACCAGATTTTGATCGGAATCGAAATCGGGGGTGAAATTGGGATTTTGTTTACATATACAATTTTTGGGGCGTCTTGGCAGATAGTCAGGGGCGAATGGATTCAGCCTTATAGTCGAATCGATTCAATTTGGATCAGAGACGACAGTAATGATATTAAATTAATTATAGGTTAAGACTTTTGAAACATAATTTCATAAACCCCAAGAGCAGTAGTCCCCTATAATTTTCATCTTATTTTACCTACAAACCCTACCCCCAAATTTATCAAGTTTCAACCCAAGATTTGAAGGCTTAATTGGTGTTTTCTCAAGATCGTTGAAGAATTAATCTTTCTTATTTTTTCGAGAGGATTACAACAGTCTAATCATAATTTCTAAACGACTTTTTTACAAGCATGAATACTTCTGTTCTCCCTCTTTAGTATTATGCATTTTAAATGTCGCCTAAACCTTAATTCATATCTTTTTCTTAAAAGAAATTAGCAACCATAATTAGGGAAAGTGAAAACTAATTGGGACTGTTTTAAAAAAAAAATCTTAATAGGAATTGATACTTATAACACCTTGCGTGCTTAGGGTAGAGGCTGGATTTCGGGTAACATAGGTATAAGGTTGCATGTAGAAATCGTAGTAATTTGATTTAAATGAAAACTAGATTTGTACAACCACAAAAAATTATGTAGGTATGGTTAAAATAAATTATTGTTATGTGCTTCATAAATTCACATGATGTTAATATTATATCTGTTGAACAAAATTATTGTGTTAACTACGGCGATAGATTGAATAAATTAAATTGAGATGAATTGTCATTATATCAGACATTGTGCATTATTGGTAGATTGAATTGTACGACTTATTGTTTCAATTATATTCGATATTGTGGAGACGACGGAATTTTGAGTAATATGCTCTCACCTTAATTTTATGAATACTTGATAGGTATGAGACTAGTGGGTATGCCTTAGTCGCGGTTAACACTTTCTAAGTACGGGACTAGTTAGTGTATATTTTTTCGGATTGGATAATCCGGGGTGGGGCAGATTTTGGTGTCGTTCCGTTGATTTGAATAGCCTAGATGCGAGACTAGGATGAAATATTTGATAGAAATTCATACTACAAAATAGGATAGTACGTGTTTTTGTTTTGGAGACCTCTAGGTATGGGACTAGGGGTAGGCTTTAGGTATTATACTCTCTAATAGGGTGGGGCTAAAATAAAATATTGAGAAATTGAGACGACGAGAAAGTAAGAAATTGAGAATTAATACATAAGATAATAAATAGGTATTAAAATGGATTTGCGACACAAGTATGTGCATGTCTGATAGTTAAACGTCCCGACTGACTATAGCGACGTGAGTGTATGTTGGCGTTACGAGTATATGCGGGCTGACAGTTAAATGGGTCGACTAGCTATAGTGACGTGTCGGGGGTGGAACCTCACGAGTAGGCCTGTCAATGGATCGGATTCCGAATCCGATCCATTTAAGCGGATATGGATCATACCTAAAATTCGATTACCCGTTTATTAAATGGAGCGGATTTGGATTCATGTTCTCCGATCCGTTAATAATCTTATCCAATTAATATTTTTAATATATATATATATATATATATATAAATTATATATAATATATTTTTAATTAATATATATTGTATTTAATAATATTTTAAATATATATTATAATGGTTCTGTATTTCATTATCTATTTTTTTGGAACATTTGCAAAATAAATTTATGAAATAAGAGTTGAAAATAAAAATATTGCAAATCAAGTTTAACATAAATTGATAATCGAATTGGATTCCAATCCGTTTAACATATTGATATGGATTTGAATTTGTTTGATCTGATCTGATCTGACTAATAAACGGATCGGATCCGAATCCGTTTAACATAAATAAATACTAATTTAGATTTTTCCGATCCGGTTCGAATCCGATCTGTTTACAGTCCTACTCACGAGTGTGTGCAGAACTGACAGAATATAGGTTGACTGGCTATAATGATGATAATGGGCGTGATGTATAGAATTTTAAGCGTGCCAAGAGTGTGTGCAGGGCCGATAAGCGATCGACTGACCATATTGGTGTCGCATGAATTAAATTAATTAATTAATTAAAATGAGTAAGGAGAAGAATGAAATAGTAAATAATAATGTTATTGAAATAATTGGCTTACTCTTTAGGGTGCATTAGTCGTATGGTAGATAGTGGTTGATTACGTTTATTTGCATGATTAATTTAAAATATTCTATTGTGGTATTTATTATGTATAATGCTATTGTCTGGGTTCACGAACCCTAATTGGGGAGAGTAGTGTAATACCCCGCATTTTTATCGATATTTATTTATGGGATTAATTAAATTAAATGTGAATTAATTGAGAATTAATCCGGATAAAATACTAACGAGATGTGAGTTGGTATTTGATTATAATGCGTATATATGGCAATATATGAATATTAAAAATATTGAAATTGTCGCGAGGCTGAAATACGGCAATTTGGAAAATTTAGTTGGGACGCACGTGACAGTCGCGTCAGGAATGTAATTATTTGAATTAAAAAGTGAATTTTATTTTTATTAACCGTATGGTCATTTTGAGTGCGCCAACGAGTCCGGAAGGGTCGAAATAGTCAGAAAACACTAGCCGGGGGTTTAGTTTGGGTCCCGGGGCATGTTTAGGCCATACCGGCAACCCAAAAGGGTAGTTTGGTAATTTCAAAATTTTGGGAATTAAAACCCACAAAAATTAGAAGTTAAAATCTGATTTAGTCTTTACCCACTAAACCCACTAACAACACTAAATGACTTAATGGGCTACGGGAGTTATTGGAAGAAATTTTAAGAGGTTTCTAAGGCAACCTCTAAACCACCATTACCATCTTGGAGAAGAACTTGTAGAGAGAGAGAGAGAGGAGAATTCTGCAGAGAGAGAGAAAGCAATTCAACCTTCTTCAACCAACAACAAAAATCTGAAGAACATAAGGCAAGTGATTTAGTTACAATTGATTCAATGAATGTGTTCTTCCATGTTTAGTGTAATTATCGAATTTTGTCTTGGAAGATTGATATAGACCCATGAATTTGAGGATTAAAACTATAAACCATGTTAGGAATTGCATGTAGACATATTCTGGACGAATTATGAATCCAAAACATAATACTTGATGATCTAAAAATGGATTAAAGAAGAGAATTACTGTTGTTCTTGAAAGAAATAGAAAACTAGGGTTCTTGAGGATGTTTTGATTTAAATAAGGCATTTGGGTGATGATTAATTAGTTTTAGAACGTTAAAAATGTTGTAGAATGATTATTTGATGATATTATAACGTTAGAATGAAGTTTCATGCATTGTAATGAATTTTTGGGATGATTTGAGAACTGCAAAACGAAGCAGTCCGTAGCCTATCTGGTGCAATCGATCGATCGACATTCATCAGTCGATAGATCGACCACCATCGATCGATCGATGTTCAAGATCGATCGATCGACCTTCCCAGAATGAGTAAAATTTTCCCTAGTTAAATTTTAATGATGTTAACCCTTAGAAAATTATTATTAGAGACTTTATGAATATCCTTAGACTTAAGGAAGACCAGTAGGTATGGTTATAAAATTTGGACCTTAATTAGAATTCAATTTGAGGAATTATTCTAAAATCTAATGAAATTCGATGAGTGAGATAATATTAGGGTTAAAAGAGTAAATTTGAATAATTTGATGAAATGAGGTTTGGGGCAGAAGTAAGGACCTTAAGAATAATGATGTTATATGTGGGAATAATATGAAACTTAATAATCCCTTTGAGATAGGTTCTAAGTACAAGAAACTATGACGTGAGATGTGTCGACAGTCTACATTATATATTATCGGAAGACTTAAAATGTATAAAATTGGAATAATGGTATAAGGATGTAGAATATACCTTTATTAATATTGAGACATCTAAGATGTGTGAATGCTTAGTATATAGCTTATGTGTATGACATACCTACCATACTTTCTATCACGGGAGGTTTGCGTTCGTTTAGGACCATCTAATCTTTGTGTGCCTACGGGGGGATATAGATTGGTACCTCGAGGACATAGGTCAGAGAAGGACTTATTGGGAAGTTAATAAGTTTGCTGATCGTGGGAGCGTAGGTATGTGCGTGACCCATGTGATGTGACTATGTTCGCCTCCATTGATTGTGATTGTTGTTATCTGAGAACGATTCCTGAGAGATTCGGAATGCGTGATCCTTATGTACGTGATGTACCGGGATGGATAGCAGAGTATGTGTGCATCGCAGCTTAGTCTCGGGGTGCTTGTATTGTATATTTATGACGTGAATAATACACGCTTAAATAATGAGAATTTTCAGGTTGGTATTGTGAGTATAATTATGGGCACGCCTTGAGAAAATAAAAAGGGATAACCTGTAGTGAATTGTATTGTTAATAATTGAGAATCCGAGTTTAAGTAAGGTCCTCTATTTAATTGATAACGTTAGAATGTATAATGGGAATCGAGTGGAAAGGGGTATAACTTAAAACGGTTTAGTTAGATATGAATGTCATTTAGATGGGTACGGTACGTTAGGAGTGCACAATTAGTCGAGAGGTGAGTATTTCATGTGAGTGCATGTCCTAACATGTATTTTGCATTCATTGTTTTAAATGTCATTAAAGCACTTTCTATTTTTAAAATACTCTCCACTTTCGGGCTCTGACCCGTTTGCTTTCAAATCTATTTTTTTGTAAAAACCTTTTAGGTTGCCCAGCCACAAGGACACCATGCATAGTATTTCCATTCAAGTGACGAGCTGTAGCTGTTATGGAAGTTACAGGGCCTTGCTAGTAGACGCTTCTTTTGGTTTTGACTCCATATTCAGTTCCATCACTTGTAGGGCATGTCGCTCATTTCTTTTAGAGACATTTCATATCAGTTATTCAGACTTTTGGCATGTAATTAATTCAGGATACACTGTTTTATTTATTTCAGTTGTGGGATTGTTGTGAAGAGTTTTTCCTCTGGACTCATTAATGTTTGTCGGTTACTTAGTTGAGACTTTATGGTGTATGGTTATGTTATTCTTTTATATCTCACTTACTGCTTGTTAATCAGACTTAATTTAAAATTTGACATCTTACTTTAAAATACTAGGTGGTTAGTAATTACTCAAAAATGTTTTCGACACTGATGCTATTAACTGAACCAACTTGGCATTTTGATTTAATTTAATAAAGGAGTAGCTACCCGGTATTTAATTAGTCGGGGTGTCACAGGTGGTATCAGAGCATCAGGTTCTAGTGTCCTTTAGGATCTGTACGACTTATTATGTTTCCGCTGAGCTTTCTTTGATGTAGAGCCCTATATTTTAGGACTGTTGTATTCTTTTATGTATGCTTCGCTCTTCAGCTATTTTGAGTTTATAACTGCGAAACTTATAGACTTTACTCTTAATTCAGATGCCTCCACGACGTGCACCACGGGTTCCTAGGAATGCACAGCCAGAGCCCCAGCCAGCACCGGTACAGGGCACCATGAATGCCGCTGAGGTTGCAGCCATTGTAGCCCAAGCGGTAAATACCTCTCTAGCAGTTGTACAACAGGCACCACCTTAGGATCCAGTAGCTGCGCCGGTTCAGGCACATGCATTCCCGTCTGCTTGGGAACGCGTACGTGATGCTTTTCAGAAAGCACACCCACCGGAGTTCGCAGGTAGCTACGATGTTGTGGTTTCAAGTCAGTGGAGGAAAGACATTCAGAGGCACTTGAGGATGTATGAGTGCACCGACGTTCAGAAGCAGGTACTAGCTACTTTCAAGCTAGTGGGATCAGCACTGCAGTGGTGGGAGTCTATTACCACCGTGGAGGAGAGAGATACTCTCACGATACAGGAGTTCTGGGTGCGGTTCGACCGCAAGTATTTTCCGTCAGCTGTTCACACGGAAATGAGGAGGAAGCTAATGAATCTCAGACAGGAGGGAAGGACTGTGGCCGAGTATGAGGCCGAATTCACTAATCTACTGAATATTGTTCCGGATGAAATACCGACAGAGGAAAAGAAGATCCAGAAGTTCACCGATGGATTGACATAGAGGATCCGTCAGCATTTGTTGGGGAACCTCTCGTTGGCCACTTATTCTGACGTGGTTAATGCTACACTGTTACACTGCCAGGATCACCGCTTTCACATGGCTGAGAGCAAGAGATCAGGATAGTCCAGCCATCAGGGCAGGACTGGAGGAAATGGTGCCGGTGGGGCACAATCTACTCAGGGGCAGAGACAGGGTAACCAGGGTTCCCAGTAGGGGGATCATAAGAGGTTCAGATCGGGAAATTTCAGACACGGACAGGGAGCTTTCAGGCAGGGCCATCAGGGTCCGAACGGCCATCAGGGCCAGCAGGGGCAGAATGGTCAACAACAATTTCAGCAGGGCCAAGGGAGGAATGGTAACGGCCACCAGGGCCGAGGGCAGCAGGGACAGAGAGGGAGGAACTTCCCGGGGAAGTGTTATATTTGTGGAAAGACTGGCCACAAACCCCAGGATTGTCCTGATAGGGGCAGGGCCCCGCAGCAGCAGCAGCAGGGTGCTCGACAGGAGCCGCAGAGGCCTATGTTTCCCGTCGCCCTCCCAGCACCACCACAGATGGCAGCATTACCACCCATTCCAGCAGTCCCAGTTCAGCAGGGACAACTTCAGTATGGGAGAGTGTATCAGCTCCAGCAGGCCGCAGCCCCACAGGATCCACCAGCCATTGAGGGTATGTTCTCTATTCAGGGGACTCTGGGGCGTATTTTATTTTACACGGGGGCTACACATTGTTTCATTGCTATGAGATTTGCACGCACCATTGGGTTGTTAGACACCGCCAAGAATACGGTTACTTATGTAGATTCGCCGTTGAGTAGGGGTTCCGTGATTTCCCTTGTATGTAAAGGCGTGAGTATAGAGATCGGGAGGTTTACTTTACCCGCGGATATGTTAGTGTTAGAGATGACCGAGTATGATGCTATTATTGGTATGGATTGGCTAGTTGCGTACCGAGCCATGATTGACTGTTTTAGAGGGAGTATTATCTTTGCCATTCCCGGGCAGGAGATGTTTTTAGTGGCGATGCCTCGTCCTGAGGGATGATCGTCCACTCACTTGTACTATATAGAGGAGGAGACCTCTAAGGAAGTGGTGATACCACTTGATTCGATTCCTGTTGTTCGAGAGTTTGCCGATGTATTTCAGGATATACCTGGATTACCTCCGAGTAAGGAGATAAAGTTTGTGATCGATTTGATGCCGGACACTCGGCCTATTACTCGCGCACCTTACCGTATGGCTCCAGTTGAGATGAGAGAGTTACGGGATCAGATTGAGCAGTTATTGGGTCAGGGGTTTATACAGAGGAGTACTTCGCCGTGGGGTGCCCCTGTGTTGTTCGTGAAGAAGAGGGATGGATCATTGAGGTTGTGTGTATATTACCGGGAGTTGAATAAGGTCACGATACGTTATAAGTATCCGTTGCCTCGAATCGATGACTTATTCGACCAGCTGAGAGGAGCTTCTTTCTTCTCAAAGATTGATTTGCGATCGGGATACCATCAGTTGCGTATTAGGGAGGAGGACGTCTCAAAGACTGCTTTCTTAACGAGATATGGTTTCTACGAGTTTCGGGTTATGCCTTTTGGTTTGACCAATGCTCCAGCCATGTTTATGGACTTGATGAATAGGGTGTTCAGAGAGTTCCTAGATCAGTTCGTCATTGTCTTCATTGATGATATTCTGGTTTACTCCCAGACAGAGGAGGAGCACGCCGAGCATTTGAGGCAGGTTTTGCAGACGCTACGCCAGAACGAGTTGTATGCAAAGTATGAGAAGTGCGGGTTTTGGCTGAAGGAGGTTCAATTTTTGGGGCATATTATTTTCGTCCGGGGGATATCTGTTGATCCGAGAAAGGTATCCGCAGTGAGGGAGTGGGGACAGACCATGACACTGACTTAGATCCGTAGTTTCTTGGGCCTAGCAGGATACTACAGGAGGTTTATTCGGGGTTTCTCCAAGATAGCGGGTCCTTTGACACATCTAACTCGTAAAGGTGTGCCGTTCATTTGGAGTGATGCCTGTCAGGTGGCATTTGATGAGTTGAAGGACAAGTTGACCTCAGCACCTGTGTTAGCATTGCCGAAACTGGGAGTTGAGTATCTAGTTTACACCGACGCGTCCTTACAAGGACTTGGATGTTTTGCAGCAGGAGAGTCAGGCCATAGCCTATGCTTCCCGTAAGCTTAAGCCTCACGAGAAGAATTACCCCACCCATGACTTGGAGTTAGCGGTAGTGGTATTTGCCCTTCGGATTTGGAGACATTATCTTTTGGGGGAGAAGTTTCGATTATTCACGGACCACAAGTCCCTACAGTACCTATTCACGCAGAAGGAGTTGAATATGCAGCAACGGAGGTGGCTTGAGTTTGTGAAGGACTATCAGTTTGATATCCAATATCACACGGGGAAGGCTAACGTGGTAGCAGACGCATTGAGTCGTAGGCCGGTAGATGAAGTGGCAGGGGTGTGGAAGGCAAAGTGGAAGGAGTTGGGACACCAGGATGCAGTGGCCTGATCATTCATGTCGGTGATGACTGTTATACCGCAGATTGTCATGAGAGTGGTAAAGGCACAAGCAGATGACTCGTTCTGTCAGGAGAAGATAGTTCAATTATTAGCAGAGGGAGCCGAGTCCTATACCGTTAGCTCAGATGGGGGATTACGCTTCAATGGCAGACTGGTAGTTCCGGAAGGAGAGGAATTGCAACACGAGGTGATGGTAGAGTCGCACGGCTCACGGTTCGCGGTACATTCCGATGGGGACAAAATGTACCAAGATATGAGATGTCAGTATTGGTGGAGCGGGATGAAGAGAGATATTGCCGTGTTTGTTTCTAAATGCGCCACTTGTCAGCTGGTAAAAGTGGATGATCAGAGATCGGCAGGACTTCTACAACCATTAGAGGTCCCGATGTGGATGTGGGAGAGCATATCCATGGACTTTATCATGGGGTTTCCTACGTCACAGAGAGGTCACGACTCCATTTGGGTAATTGTGGACAGGTTGACCAAAGTCGCTCATTTTCTACCCGTAAGGATAGACTACACTACGGGACAGTATGCCCAGCTTTTCATTGCAGAAATTGTGAGACTTCATGGTGTGCCCCTAAATATCGTGTCTGACCGAGACAAGATATTTGTTTCGCGGTTTTGGGAGAATTTTTAGGAGGCCATGGGCACGGAGTTGCGGTTGAGTACGGCATATCACCCACAGACCGATGGGCAAATCGAGCGTACAAACCAGATGTTGGAGGACATGTTGCGTATGTGCATCATTGATTTTGGGGGTGGATGGGAGCAGTATCTTCCACTGGTGGAGTTTGCTTACAACAACTCCTACCAGTTCACCATTGGCATGGCTCCATTTGAGGCGTTGTACGGTAGACCTTGTCGTTCCCCAGCTTGTTGGTTGGAGGTGGGGGACAATAAAATACTTGGGCCGGAAGTGATTCAGGATACTTCGGCAAGGATATAATTGATACGGAGTCGCATTCAGGTAGCTCAGGATCGACAGTGATGCTCAGGATCTAGGTGGTTAGTAATTACTCAAAAATGTTTTCGACAGTGATGCTATTAACTGAACCAACTTGGCATTTTGATTTAATTTAATAAAGGAGTAGCTACCCGGTATTTAATTAGTCGGGGTGTCACAAGTAGCTTGTATTCACATGTTGGGTTCTGACCCATTGCGTTGACTAACATTTCAGGTTTAGGACTAGAGTAGCTGCAGCGGAGTATTGGAGATATTTTGGAGGTGAAACTGGAGTTTATATTAGATGCTTAGTAGTTTAGATTTATTTTTCCCTTCCGTCGCATTTTTATTATGAGACTTTATTTATGGATTTGGTGGGCCACTCAGTTCCACAGTTGTTTACGGTTTTATTCAGATATTTATAGTCAGATTATTTTATTCGAATTTATATATTTATTGGATATTGGATTTAATTGAAGATTAGTATGGTAATGGATTTATTATTGCATGAATGATTATTCTTATTACGATTAATTTAATTATTATCTCGTAGAAAGAATTTTATATGTCTCATATCTGTTACATACCGAGGATGATTACTAATTTAGTGACGCCCAATGTAGTTTGGCGGCGGCGGCTGGCCACCTCGCTTGCCAGAATTGCGCGGGGTGTTACATTAAAAAGTCAAAATTAACAAATCTATGTGGGTTCGACCCGTACTTACACTCGCTATTCTATAATAGCCAGTGCACTTGTGGTATTTATAAATTGACAACAAGTTTTTGGCGTCGTTGTCGGGGATTTGCTCGATATTTGTAAAGAAATTTTGATTTTCAGAATAGTTTTTTTACTTTTCACATTTTTATTAGTAAAAGTTTCACAAAAGACAAAAGACAAAAGGCAAAATTAAAAAAAAATTGAAAACAAATCAAGGACTAATATTTCTATTTTTTTAATTAGTAAAAAAAAATCAACTTTAGTCTTTCTTTTTTAGTAAATAGTAGTGTTAGAACTAGTTTATAAAAAAATAATTACAAAAATTGAAAAAACTCAATTTTTTTTGGAAATTCCATAATTATTTTTAAGTAAGTAGTCCCTAAAAAAATAATTTTTTTTTTATTTATTTCTAGTAGTAATTTTGCTATTTTTGAAATATAAAAAAATAAAAAATTAAACGTTAAAATTTATTTCATAAGTATGCTTTGTAGTTATTTTTTGTTTTAAATACAAAATGAGATCAAGAAAATGTAAGACCGCTTGGGGAATTTCCTCAACCAATGCAGGATGCATACTCTATACATCGTAGACTTTGCTCTTTAAAAGACTTTCCCTCCTTTCTTAAATGGCGGTCAACACTATTCTATTCCTCCAAAGTGGAAAATGCCTACTATTGAATCGTTCGATGGATCTAGGTGTCCTACTTGGACACCTACATATCACTCATGCTCATCCAGGACACTCCTTATGAGGATATGCGAAGAGATTTTACCGCTACCTTAATAGGAATTGTAAGGCATTGGTTTACAAAGTTCTAACCAGGGACTATAACAAGCTTCACTGAGATGGTAAGATCCTTTGTCAATCGTTTTATTGGGACACAAAAGAAGAGGAAGCCTGTCATTTCCTTCTTCCACTTCAGACAAAAAGTAGAAGGATCCCTGAGGGAATATACTAAGAGGTTCAGCCAAGATGCCCTCCGGTAAGAAGGACAAAGCTACTCGAAAGCGCACAGAAGTATATGAATGCTGAGGATGCCATTTCAATAAGTCATTGTACAGTCTTTCCTTAGTAAGAAAAAAATGTTTTCTCCTGCCTTGGGGAGAGATGAGAATAATATGAGGCCAAGAAGAGTTGTAAGGACTTTAACCTTAGATCTAGGTTAAACTAAGGTCTAAGTACTTAAAAATGCTAATGGAATTATCCAGGTTTTAACCTTTGATCCCATAAGCGATTAAGTTACAAAGATCTATAAACAATCAACCCAAAGGCTTTTTACGCACCTTGAAATTATGTTCCAAAGGACAAAGTCAAACAAAAATGTAAAGAATCTTTGCCAAACATTCTTTAACCTCAATTTTTGCAAAAATTCCAAGTGTCAAGTATCTCTTTTTATGAAACTTATATAAACTTCCATTTTTTTAGAAATTTTGAGGGGCTGAGTGTTCGAATGCGAAAAGGGCCAAAATCCAAATTTTACGAGCAAAGGTGCAAAGTCCAATAGCACGAAGATCTTAAAACCTTTATAAGTACTTAAAGTTTCAAAATTTCTAAATTCGTAGGTCTTAGGATCCATATAAGAATTTTAAATTTCAAATATTCGAAATTCGGAGGTCTTAGGACCCTTCTAAGGATTTCAGATTTAAAAAATTTCTAAATCCGTAGGTCCTCCCTTTTTAGGATTTCATATTTCAAATATTATAAATGGGGATGTCTTAGGAATCTTATAAATATTTTAGGTTTCAAAATTTCTAAATATATAACAATTTCAAAATTTCTAAATCTAGAGGTCTTAGGACCTTTATAAAGAATTCATATTTCAAGACACCTAAGTCCATTGGACTTAGGAACCTTTTAAGGACTTCAAGTTTTAAGATTTATAAATCAGGAGTCTTAGGACCATTATAAGGAATTCAAATTTCAAAATTTCTAAGTCATGAGGTCTTATGACCCTTATAAGGACTTAATATTTCAAAACATCTCAGATCAGAGGTCTTAGGAACTTTATAAGGACTTCAAGTTTTAAAATTTCTAAACTCGGATGTCTTGGGACCTTTATAAGGATTTTAGATTTCACACCTTCTAAATATAGATGTCTTAGGACCCTTATAAGGATTTCTGATTTCAAAACACCTAAGTTCGAAGGTTTTATGACCCTTATAAGGATTTAATATTTTAAAACATATCAGACTGGAGGTCTTAGGAACTTTATTAGCACTTCAAGTTTCAAAATTTCTAAATTAGGAGGTCTTTGGACCATTATAAGGATTTCAGATTCCAAATCGTCTAAATCCAGAGGTCTTTGAACCCGTATAAGGATTTTAGATTTCAAAACACCTAAGTTTGTAGGTCTTAGGATTCTTATAAGGATTTTAGGTTTCAAAATTTCTAAATTCGAAGGTCTTAGCACCTTTATAAGGACTTTTGATTTTTATTTTTCAAGTTCGGAGGTCTTATGACCCTTATAAAGACTTCAGATTTCAAAACATCAAACTCCTCAGGTCTTATGATCCTGATAAGGACTTCATGTTTTAAAATTTCTAAATTCGGAGGTCTTAGGACCCTTACAAGGATTTCATATTTCAAATATTCTAAATCCATAGGTCTTAGGATCCTGTAACGATTTCAGAATTCAAAACACCAAAGGTTGTAGCTCTTAGGACCTTTGTATGGACTTCAGGTTTTAAAAATTTTAAATTCGGATGTCTTAGGACCCTTATAAGGATTTTATATTTCAAAATTTTGTAAGTCCGGAGGTCTTATGACACTTATAAGGACTTCATATTTGAAAGCATCTATGTTTGGAGGTCTTAAGACGCTTATGAGGATTTCATTTTCCAAAATTTATAAATTCAGAGGTCCAGATGTCTTAAGACCCTTATAAGGAATTTATATAAGGATTTCAAATTTCAAATCTTCGAAATCTAGAGGTCTTAATACCCTTATAATAATTTTCAATTTCAAATTTTAAAAATTTGGAGGTCTTAGGAACCTTATAAGGATTTCATATTTCTAAACGCCTTAGTCCATAAGTGTAGTAGCCTTGTAAAGACTTCAGGTTTCAAAATTTCTAAATCTGGAGGTATTAGGACCTTATAAGGATTTTAGATTTCAAAATTTCCAAGTCCTTATCTCTTATGACCTTTATAAGGACTTGAAGTTTCAAAACACATAAGCCCATAAGCCTTAGGACTCTTATAAGGTGTTAATGTTTCAAAATTTCTAAATCTGGAGATCTTATAACCCTTATAAGGATTTTATATTTCCAATCTTCTAAATCCAAGGGTCTCAAGAACCTTATAAAGATTTCATATTTAAACATATTATAAATTTGGAGGTCTTAGGACCTTATAATGATTTCAAATTTCAAAATTTTCTAAGTCTGTTGGTCTTATGACATTTATAAGGACTTAATATTTCAACACACCTAAGTCCATAGGTCTTGGGCCTTCATAAATACTTTAGGTTTCAAAATTTTCAAAGTTCGAAGGTCTTAAGACCCGTAAAGGACTTCAGATTGAAAAATTTCTAAGTTCGAAGGTCTTAAGACCATATAAGGACTTCAAATTTCAAAAGTTTCTAAGTCGAGAGGTATTATGACCCATACAAGGATTTTAGATTTCCACTCATCTCTAAGATCTTGATACCCTCAACATATCTGGCTTTTCTTTTCTAATGCTTCCATTCCTAGAAAAGTTTAGATTTAAATCTAAGGTTTTTTGACCCTCTAAGTATTTATCGTTTGGCATTTATGCCTAAAGTTTTTAGGGGATAAATGTTTGTAGAAAATTCCATGCTTTTAGCCCTAAACAGGTACAAGTATCAAATTCTCTGTGTTTCTAAGGGCTAATGACCCATTACAGAACCACCGTCTTGAGTTCAGAAATCGATCAAGCATGAAACAAAGGTTTTAGGAGCCTCAAATCAACTTCAACATACTTTTTACTTAGATTATTTTTCTTTGCCAAGAAGTTTTAGGAGGCTAATGGAATAATAGCTACTGACATACCTCATACAAATTAAAGCTTTTAAGAAATTCATTAGCAAAGCAAAAGTGATGCAACTACTAAGTATTGTAAAAGTGAGATTTCAGAAACTAAAGTAACTATCATTAGACGATAGAGAGCAGAGGGTTTACATCAAAAGTTAAATAACCCAAGAACAATTAAAAATTGTAAAAAATCACATCAAAGGCTTTCTCGAGGATTGAGATCAGTGGGGTTAACCCAAGCTTCACTTTTTGGTGGGCGTAATTGAGGCTAAAATATGGAGGCTTTCTTCAGAGATTCTTCTTCTTCTTCTTCTTCATCAGCATCACCATTGCCGCTCTGATTTTCTGAGCTCTCTTGACCAGAATGAGGGGTTTATCAAATAACCCAGAAATATCCACATTAGTATAAAGCTCTTGAATTTTATCTTTGCAAGCCTCAAATCCATAATTGAAATTTTGGAAAAAGGCTTCCTGAAGGGCTCAGACTCAAGATAGGCATCTAACTTTCTCTTCAGAGTGGCATAAATCTTCCATTGGAGATCAGAATGATTCACCAAGATCTTAATGTATTCCTTTTATAGCTCCTAACCTTGAAAAGTTAAAAGGTTTTTCTTAGCATTGAGATCCATCCTTTGCTTATTCAAAAGGTCTGTGTCCATCTCTACCTGCAGAACTTTATCTTGAGCAGTCAAAACTTGAGGATCTGATCCCAGAGGGCGTCCATTTCAACTTTATTATAAAATTGAGATAAATCATGGGTTTCCTCAACCTCAGCTAAAGAATCCCGAATGACAACTATAAGGGAAGCAGTGCCTTGGAGTATACATAGGTTTATCCTAATCTAACTTAGTGAACCTATACCTTAAGCCTACTCTCTCATTCTTCAAATAAGTCACCTTTAACCACATATTATTTATGATATGGTTTAGCTCCATTTGGACAATTTTCATTGATCCACCCGCTCCACATCTTTGTTTCATCCCCATTGGCCTCAGTTAAGTGCTGACCATGCAAGAGAAAAAAGCTAAAATGAGTTATGAAGATTCAAACCAACCCAAATGGACCATTTATAGAGATAGATTCTAGGATCCTCAGTACCTTTAACCATTTTGACACATCCCATCAAACACTTTCATTATGAAGAATCTTGGCTAAGTATAATTCTACCCCCAACTGGCATAACAGATAACTGTTACACATTACAATCCTTAAAAAAAGAAACAAGGGGCTACTGATGATACCCTAGTTCACACTTGGTATTTAAAAGGATTTAGACCCATTAATTGTCCTCTAATAAGAACTTAGGTCCAATGTTCAATCATAGACCTCAATGGGACTACTGTTCGGTCCCCAAGACCTTCGTTGCTCTAAAAAAGTCCATTATATTGTAGAGGAGCTTATAGGCTTACTCGTTTGAACATATCTCATCAGCTAAGTATAAAGACCACAACACTAAGGTTCCGCTAACTCTGACGCTTAGAACATACCTTACTTTGAAGAGAAATGACCTTTTAAAGCCACCTAAACCTCAACACCAGGGTGCATCACTGTGTAATACCCCGTAGTTTTTTATATATATGTATGTATACATTTAATGTAAGTAAATAAAGAAATAATAAAGAAATAATTAAATATTAATTTAAAGTGAAATGAATTAATATTTATGTGATAATCTATTTACTAGTGTAACACAATAAATAAAGTTGGATGTCAAATAATATTATGTCGTAAGTGAGTAAACACAACATAATTTAATAATATATCAATAGGTACACGTTCGGTTAAATTATAGTAGGTTGAGATGAGAAATATTATTAAGTGACTCGAGTGACGATTTTGAGAGCACGGTTGATTCGAAATGGGTCAAAATAGTCAAAATTAAGTAAATGGGGGTTGTGTTTGGGTCTCGGGGGCTTTTTAGATTAATCGTGACTAGTTTAAGTGACTTTTGGACTTCTTAATGGTAAATGTAAAGTAAAAAATGGTATTAGGCTTATATTATGAAGGGTTTGGGTTTAACAAAAGGCCATTTTTACAAATCCAAAGGTTTAGAAGAGTTAAGAAAGTGAAGAGAATTGAGAAGAAAAATTCAAGAGTCCAAGTGAGAGATTGAAGAACAACTCAATAATACTTTAGGATTGAAGGATTGGACGAAAATTCTTGGAGGATTATCAACATCTTCACCAAATTCAGACCCTACAAATATTAAGACAAGTAATTAACTTGTTACTTAATTTGTGTATTCAATTTTAGTCATATCATAGTTGGAAAATGATTTTTGGGATGGTTTCACACATATAAACTATGGGATTTTGTAAATGATTTGTATTTGGAAAATGATATAAAGTATGGATTTTAAAGAATTAATATGGATTGAGAAGTCTGAAATTTTTAGAATTGATATTGATAGGAAGAAAAGGGATATGAAAATGATTACGTGATATGCCTATTACAATGATACAAATTCTTGACTTTAGTTATTAATCCCATGAATTGATGATTAATCTTTTGAATTAAAGTGATTAATAGATGTTAGCGTCATCTTAGAAATATTCCCTTATACTCTATATGGATTGGCTAGTGTATAATATTGGTTGTGATATGAATTGGGATTGAGGGGTTGAAATTAAATGGAGAAAAATCGATTTTGGAGAGTTTAGGTCTTCTTTTTGAGTGCTTTCAGAAGACATTTGAGAAAAACTCAAAACATAATTGACTCAATATTTCGTGTAGAATTCAAATCTGAAGTCGAATTGGTGATTCGGATAATTTTTTAGATATGATTTTCTTTATTTTTTTAACAGGTCTAAAATTGGAATTTTTCGGGTTGAAATTTAGTGTATTTGAGGTGAATCATACTCGAGGATTTATTAATGAATTGTGATGAAAATTTGAGAATTGGGATATGGGTTGAGTGATGTAGTTGCGTACCCAAAAATTATATTTTGGATATAAATTAATTAATTAAGTGAATAATTAATTAATTGAGTATATAATGGAACATTGGTTGATAATTCATTTTGTGCCATTTATGATAGATATAATTAAATAAATTATTATTGAATATATACATGTGTGAAAATTGCATGTATATATATATATATATATATATATATATATATATATATATATATATATTATATCGGTGTGAAAGAAATAATTATATGGATTTAATGACATACCCCTCTAAATATTATATCGGTGTGAAAGATATAATTATATGGATATAATGACATACCCCTCTAAGGGCTATCATTGGAGGTTTCACTAGTGAGTGTTCTTCCCAGACTAGCGAATGCAGGGTTAGTATTATTAACAGGTTATAATCGCCACGCACGTGCCTATTAAGGTTGAGTCTGAGATGAGGTAATTATGCGTATGGTTATTACTCACTAATGGGGGAATTTATGACCGCTTGCAACGTCGTTGTTTGTTTTCAATCGTACTTCGGTGTGACATCCCGACGCGGTAGTGAGGATGATGTGAGTATTTTCTCGATTATGATAGCATTAGAGACCCGCATCCGGTAAATTATTATTATTATTTAAGATGGCAGTTATACATATATAGTGAGTGAAATATATGTATGCATGATGTGATAATAAAATATGTATATATATGTGCAAAAAAGTGTAACAACCCTCACTTGTGAGAACCTATTTTATATTTACGTGCTAGATATAGTAATTAGATATAAAATGTTGGAATGTGGAGTAAGTATTACTTTAAGGAAGAAAAGTTAATATTTACTAAGATGTTGCATGTTTACATTATATGTGGGTGAATATCACCATATTGGGTTTTATTATGTCATAAGAATTTAAAATGACATTTGGCTTAAAATGAAACTGGAACCTAAAATGAATTATAAAATCTCCAAATGATAATTTGGAGGGTGCCAATAGTTCCGGGAGGTTCGAGATAGTCAAATTGTGTGCCATATTGTTTTTCGAGGTTCCGGGCACTTTTGACTAGTTGTAGCTTATATGAGTAGTTGCGTATTATTTTACCGCGTATTAATCACTTAAGCTGGAAATTTGGACTCAATCCACGATTTATGTCTTAAACTAAGTCACTATTCCCCTAATTGAATTGGTAAACCTAGACAAAGAAAGAGAAGAAGAAACCTTGGGAGAAAGTGAGAGATTGAAGCTTGGGTGATTGTTCTTGCATACAACTTCATCAAAATCTGAACTTGCAAGCTTGAGGCAAGTTTTCTACCTGCTATTTTATGATTTAAGTAGAGTAATTTGCATTGATAGTTGTGGTTACACATGGTTTAAGAAATTTAGGGCTTTTAATTGATTTATGGGCTTAGAAGGTTGGAGATTGTTTTGGAATGGTTATTGATGGTGAAATTATGGTTGTTGGATGTATTTATGCCCAATTAGTAGCAATAAATGTTAAGGGTTTGGGTTGGTTGAGTTTGGAGGAGATTAGGAGTCCAATACTCCATAGCCAAAACTGGCAAAATTCGTAGGACCGAATCGATTCGGCTCCTGGCCGAATCGATTAGCATAGAGGCAGTGTCCGGGTCTCGGTGAACCGAATCGATTCGGTTATCCCCGAATCGATTCGGATGTAATGCAGAATGTTGGTTTTCCTGACCGAATCGATTCGGCTAGGCTGAATCGATTCGCTTGTCGGCCGAATCGATGCGCCCTAATCCGAATCGATTCAGAAATCCTGCATTTCCTTTTTGTTTTTGTTTTTTTAATTTTGACCCTTTCCCTTAGGATTATGACCTAGGACCCTTCTTGAAAGAAGTAAACATATGATACTAGAGTTTTAGTCGAGTTTGGTCGTTACCCTATAGTTGAATGAGATCACTTGGGATTAATTCAGGGGTATTTAAAATGATGTTTAGGCATCACTTTTTATTTGGTAGATAAATTGGAAAATAGAATTCTAAGCCCATATGTGGAGATTTTAGAGGCCTTTTTGACGTATATAAAACCTCGGGATTTATGAGATGTTGGGAGATTGTTTAGAGAATATTTCGGGACCTAAATATATGATGAAATTGAATTAGAAAAGAATTCAACGATAAATGTTTCAAGTAAAATGAAATGCATGAGATTCATGGTAATGAAAATGAGATGTAAATTGGTAATTGCTAAATTACTTAAACACACCTCTCTAAATGCTATCATAAGGGAAGCTCGCGCATGAGGTGATGTCCCCTGACTATTGAATGCGGGCTGACTATAGTCCTCGGCCATATACGGGTTTTGTATATGTTTTTCTGCGTTAATGAGGTAATTCCGAGTGTGGTTATGACTCACTCGCAGGCATATGTCCACTTCCCGACGTGCGTTAGGTGCCCAGGTTGTCTTGTATAGATAGGCTCTGGAAGATGATAGTCATTTAGGGGCGCGCCCAGTGGGGAAACTCGGAGGGGCGGTCTTAGAAACGTTATATGTATAAGAATATAACCTTTCTAACTCAAGTGGGACTTGAGGTATGTAAATTACCATAAGTTATGAGATGGTAATTATATTCCTGTTAAGGAATGGAAAATGATAAGATATGAGAAGAAATGAGATTTAATTTTATTTCTCTTGCTTAATTTAATAACTGTTAGAAACCTATATAATTGAAACATCACATTTTATGATTAGGTTGTTAGATTCTCATTCACATTATTTATGATCCATTGTCCATATCTATCATGTTTCTTACTCTTCTGGGAATCATATATAAATCGGGCCCTGACCCATTCATTTTCTATGTTGTACATGTTGTTGTATCCACTCAGGTGCTCCTCCGCAAGGGCGCCCGTTATGATTTTGCCACTCTTATGCTTTTGACGAGCTGTATGACCTTGCGGATTATTGCAGGATGTTTGTTTGACGCCCTCATTTATGGAATCTAGTTATGATCGGGTCTTTCATTCGGGCTAGTGGCCTATCTTTTGTACTTGTTAATGAATGTAGTATGTAAAATATATTGATTTGTGGGAACACTTTGAATGTAACTATGGACCGACAGATTATTCGGTTCTTTTATTGTATGTTGTTTTGGTATTTATCTATATGTTCCCTTGAAATTCCACTTTCATCAGATTTGGGTTGTTTAATTTATTTCTTAACTCTTTATTAAACCAAAATTTTGACAACCTGCTTTCTGATTTATGGAGTGGTTTTCCCATATACCTATTTTATTGTTATGATGCTGAAGATGATATCTATCCATGATTCCGTTATGTCGAGGTATCGGGCTGGCCACCCCTTATTTCAGAATGCGGGTTGTCACAGATGGTATCAGAGCATCAGTATCTAGAGTCTTTTGGATCTTTGTGGAGTTGTCACGTTCTACCGCAGCGATCTTTGACATAGAGCCTAATGTTAGGACTGTTTTGTTACTTATGCTTACTATCTTCTGCAAATATAGATTTTTTTAAGTGAAATTCTAACTCTATTGTTTCTCCATCTCAGATGCCGCCTAAAAGAGGTCGCTCGGCGAGACGCAATAGGGTCTTAGATGAGGATGTTGGTCCTCCTCCGCCGCCACAAGGAACATTCAATGCCGCCGATGTGGTGAATATAGTGGCTCAAGCCGTTAATGCGGCCATGATAGAAGTGGCCCAACAAGCGCCACAGGCTCAACAGAGAGCGCTAGAAGCCCAAGTTCCTACCAGACCTTCTCCGTGGGAGAGAGCTAGGGAATCTTTTCTAAAGGGTCAGCCCCCGAAATTTGACGGGAGCTCGGATGTTATAAAGGCGAATCAATGGAAGAAAGATATACAACGCCATCTACGTATGGTGGAGTGTGGTGAGGATAGGAAGCAAGTCCTTGCTACTTTCAAACTGGTTGGGGCCGTATTACACTGGTGGGAGTCCGTGACTATGCCAGAACAGAGGGATACAATGTCGATCTCTGAATTCTGGGTTTTATTTGATCATAAGTACTTTCCTCCCGCAATTCAAGGGGAGATGATAAGGAGGTTGCAGGACCTTGTGAAAGGGGAGAGGTCAGTAGCGGAATATGAGGAGGAATTCACCCGGTTTCCAAGTTTTGTACCGGATGAAGTGACCCCCGAAGAAAAGAAAGTTTCAAAGTTTTTGAGAGGGTTGAACTGGAGAATCCGACAACATTTGCTGGGTAATCCGGCTTTACAGACTTTTGGGGATGTGATGAATGCGGCTCTATTACATTGACAAGAGCATAAACTATTTTTGTAAAGTGGCAAGAAGACCTCCGTAGTGGGGCAAGTGGGAAGGCAGGGAGGTAGTGGGATTGGAGGAGGAGTCTTTCCCTCGTCCCAACCTTCGGGCAGTAAACAGAGAGAAAGGGATCCCCAACAGGGGGACTTATCGAAGAGGCAGCGTGCTGGTGGGTTTAATTGGGGGAACCAAAATAATAGGCACGGTCAAGGTGCCCCACAATAATAAGCAGGTCGTGGGGGTCAGGGAGGCAGAGGCCAACAGGGCCAAGGTGTGAATCAGTTTAGAAAGAATCGTGATCGAAATGCCAAAAATATGATAAGTCGGTGTTTCCAATACGATAAGCGGGTCACTATAAGAAGGAATGTCCTTAGTTGATTGGGGGACAGTTTCCTCGAGCTCCACAGCAGCCGTACGTTCAGTTCCCGCTGCAGGTGCCTAACCAAGTTGCTCCTCCACAACAGGGTCAGTTACAGTATGGTAGGGTCTACCGTATTCAGGATGCTATGCTTCCTCCAGCTCTGCCTACACCGCAAGCCATTGAGGGTAAGTTCCTTATTCAGGGACATATAGGTCGTGTTTTATTTGATACCGATGCAACACATTCGTTCATTTCTAGGAGCTTTGCTCAGACCACTGAGTTGATTAAATCTGCTGAAAGGACTTTTACTAGTGTGGAGTCCTCTATGGGTGATGGTTCACTCATCTTCTTTGTTTGTAAAAATATAGAAATCTCTCTCGGTAATTTATGCTTTGAGGCTGATTTACTCGTCCTGGACATGGTCGGGTATGACGTGATTTTGGGTATGGATTGGCTTATAAAATATCATGCTATAGTAAATTGCTATGGGAAGAGTATAGTCTTCGCCGTTCCAGGACAAGAAATGTTCCTGGTAGTTTTACCTCATTTAGAGGGGAGTACTAGTACTTATTTGTATTGTATTGCCGAGGAGACTTCTAGGGATGTAGTTGTTCCCTTGGATTCTATTCCAGTTGTGAAAGACTTTGAGGATGTTTTCCGAGAAATACCGGGTTTGCAACCTAGCCGTGAGATTGAGTTTGTGATCGATTTAGCGCCGGGAACGAGGCCTATTGCGAGGTCTCCATATCGAATGGCTCCTATTGAAATGAGGGAGCTAAGAGATCAAATTCAAAAGTTGTTGGAGCAGGGCTTTATTCGGCGTAGTACATCGCCGTGGGGTGCTCTAGTGTTGTTTGTTAAGAAAAGAGATGGTTCTCTCCGGTTATGTGTGGACTATAGAGAATTGAATAAGGTCACCATCCGGAATAAATATCCTTTACCTCGTATCGATGATTTATTTGATCAACTTCGAGGAGCGACATACTTCTCCAAAATCAATTTGAGGATGGGGTATCACCAATTAAGGATAAGAGAGGAGGATGTATCCAAGACTTCTTTCATAACGAGGTACGGGTTCTATGAATTTTTGGTTATGCCCTTTGGACTAACCAATGCCCCCGTTATATTTATGGATCTCATGAATAGGGTGTTTCGGGATTTCCTGGACTAATTTGTTATTGTGTTCATCGATGACATTTTAGTCTATTCTCGAACGAAATCTGATCATGCTATGCATTTAAGGTTGGTCCTACAGAGGTTACGGGACCATCAACTGTTTGCCAAGTTCAAGAAGTGTGGCTTTTGGTTACAAGAGGTACAGTTTTTGGGTCATGTGGTGACGTCCCAGGGTGTATCGATAGATCCAGGCAAGGTAGCTGCGGTGTGGGAGTGGGGTCATCCCACGACACCTACCGAGGTTCGCAGTTTTCTGGGTTTGGCGAGTTATTACTGTCGGTTCATCAAGGGTTTCTCTAAAATAGCTAGCCCTTTGACAAATTTGACCCGGAAAGGGGTGAGATTTATTTGGGATGATTCTTGCCAAGATGCATTTGATGAGCTTAAGGATAGATTTACTTCGGCTCCGATCCTTGCATTGCCAAAACCAGGATTGGAATATTTAGTCTTCACCGATGCATCTTTTCAAGGATTAGGAGGTGTACTTTAGCAAGAGAGACGGGCTATCGCTTATGCTTCCTGTAAGTTGAAGCCCCATGAAAGAAATTATCCGGTGCATGACTTAGAACTAGCCGCAGTTGTCTTTGCCTTGAATATATGGAGGCATTATCTCTTGGGAGAGAAGTTTAGTCTTTTCACGGACCACAAATCGCTGCAATATTTATTTTCACAGAAGGATTTGTATATGCGACTGTCCCGATGGTTAGAGTTCGTGAAAGATTACCAATTTGATATTCGTTATCATCCGGGTAAGGCAAACATTATAGCGGATGCCTTGAGTAGGAAGCCTGATGGAGAATTAGCTGAGGTTTGGAAAGCTAAATAGAAGGAACTCAGTCAGGAGGATGCGATGGTGAGAGCCTTCATGTCGGTGATGACCGTTACTCCTACCATTGTGGCAAGGGTGGTAGAAGCCCAAAGAAGGGATAAGGGGTGTCAGGACCATATTCGCCAATTTCTGTCCGAGGGATCGGAGTCCTACTCAATTGGTTCAGAGGGTGGATTACGCTTTCAGGGAAGACTCATTATTACGGAGGAAGGAGATTTGAGACGGGCAGTGATGGCCGAATCTCATGGGTCTAGGTTCACGGTTCATCCTGGTGGGGACAAAATGTATCAGGACATGCGCCGTCAGTATTGGTGGCCAGGTATGAAAAGGGATATTTCAGAATTTGTGTCCCAATGCACTACTTGTCAACTGGTCAAGATCGATCATCAAAGACCTACAGGTTTGTTACAACCGTTGGAGATCCCGGTGTGGAAATGGGAAAGCATATCGATGGATTTTATCACGGGCTTACCGAGATCACAAAGCGGGTGTGATTCTATTTGGGTGATTGTCGACCGCTTGACAAATTCGGCACACTTCCTAACTGTGCAGACAGATTATGACACCGCTCGGTATGCTCGCTTATTCATCGAGGAGGTGGTGAGACTCCATGGGGTGCCTTTGAATATAGCCTCCGACCGAGACAAGATTTTCGTTTCCCACTTTTAGAGGAGTTTCCAAGAAGCGATGGGGACCGAATTGAGGTTTATCACTTCATACCATCCTCAAATAGATGGCCAAACTGAAAGGGTAAATCAAATGTTGGAGGATATGCTTCGCATGTGTATGCTTGACTTCAAAGGTGGTTGGGAACAATATCTCCCATTGGTTGAGTTTTCTTATAACAACTCTTACCAATTCACAATTGGAATGGCACCTTATGAAGCTTTGTATGGGAGACCGTGTAGATCACCTGATTGTTGGTTAGAAGTGGGTGATAATAAATTTCTTGGACCTGAAATGATCCAAGATACTTTCTCGAAAATTGAGTTGATTCGAAATTGCATTCGGATAGCCCAAGACCGTCAAAAGAGCTATGCCGATGCGGGTCGACGACACATGGAATTGGAGATTGGGGACCAAGTCTTGGTTCGAGTGTCGCCCATAAAAGGTATAAAGCATTTCGGTAAGAAGGGGAAGCTTGCACCACGCTTTGTTGGACCTTTTCCAGTTATTGCGAAGGTGGGTCCAGTGGCATACCAACTTGCTTTACCGTAACCATTGCAACAGATTCATGATGTATTCCATGTTTCCTCTCTAAAGAAGTATAGGAGGTGCGAAGGTGCGCTTTGGCACATCCCTTTCAAGGATATTGATTTGCAACCCGATGTTTTATATGAAGAACAACCGGTTGCTATTTTAGAGCATGGAGAGCGTAGATTAAGGTCTCGTCTGTTGCCCATGGTGCGGGTTCAATGGAGTCACCATAACGCTAAGGAATCGACGTGGGAACGCGAGGATGACATGCGAGAAAAGTATCCGCATCTCTTTATACAAGGTACGCTTGAATTTTGGGGACAAAATTCCCTCATAGGGGGGGGGGGGGGGAGTATGTAACAACCCTCATTTGTGAGAACCTATTTTATATTTACTTGCTAGATATAGTAATTATATATAAAATGTTGGAACGTGGAGTAAGTATTACTTTAAGGAAGAAAAGTTAATATTTACTAATATGTTGCATTTTTACATTATATGTGGATGAATATCACCATATTGGGTTTTTATTATGTCATAAGAATTTAAAATGACATTTGGCTTAAAAGGAAACCGGAACCTAAAATGAATTATAAAATATCCAAATGATAATTTGGAGGGTGCCAATAGTTCCGGGAGGTTCGAGATAGTCAAATTGTGTGCCATATTGTTTTTCGAGGTTCCGGGCACTTTTGACTAGTTGTAGCTTATATGAGTAGATGCATATTATTTTACCGTGTATTAATCACTTTAGCTGGAAATTTGGACTCAAGCCACGATTTATGTCTTAAACTAAGTCACTATTCCCTTAATTGAATTGGTAAACCTAGAGAAAGAAAGAGAAGAAGAAACCTTGGGAGAAAGTGAGAGATTGAAGCTTGGGTGATTGTTCTTGCATACAACTTCATCAAAATATGAACTTGCAAGCATGAGGCAAGTTTTCTACTTGCTATTTTATGATTTAAGTAGAGTAATTTTCATTGATAGTTGTGGTTACACATGGTTTAAGAAATTTAGGGCTTTTAATTGATTTATGGCCTTGGAAGGTTGGAGATTGTTTTGGAATGGTTATTGATGGTGAAATTATGGTTGTTGGATGTATTTATGCCCAATTAGTAGCAATAAATGTTAAGGGTTTGGGTTGGTTGAGTTTGGAGGAGATTAGGAGTCCACGACTCCATAGCCAAAATTGGCAAAATTCGCAGGACCGAATCGATTCGGCTCCTGGCCGAATCGATTCGCATAGAGGCAGTGTCCAGGTCTGGGTGAACCGAATCGATTCGGCTATCCCCGAATCGATTTGGATGTTATGCAGAATGTTGGTTTTCTTGACCGAATCGATTCGTCTAGGCCGAATCGATTCGCTTGTCTGGCCGAATCGATTCGCCCTAGTCCGAATCGATTCGGAAATCCTGCATTTTCTTTTTTTTTTTTTTTTAATTTTGACCCTTTCCCTTAGGATTATGACCTAGGACCCTTCTTGAAAGAAGTAAACGTAGGATACTAGAGTTTTAGTCGAGTTTGGTCGTTACCCTATAGTTGAATGGGATCACTTGGGGTTAATTCAGGGGTATTTAAAGTGATGTTTAAGCATCACTTTTTATTTGGTAGATAAATTGGAAAATAAAATTCTAAGCCCATATGTGGAGATTTTAGAGGCCTTTTTGAGGTATATGAAACCTCGGGATTTATGAGATTTTGGGAGATTTTTTAGAGAATATTTCGGGACCTAAATATATGATGAAATTGAATTAGAAAAGAATTCAACGATAAATGTTTCAAGTAAAATGAAATGCATGAGATTCATGGTAATGAAAATGAGATGTAAATTGGTAATTGCTAAATTACTTAAACACACCTCTCTAAATGCTATCATAAGGGAAGCTCGCGCATGAGTTGATGTCCCCTGATTATTGAATGCGGGATGTCATAGTCCTCGGCCATATGCGGGTTTTGTATATGTTTTTCTGCGCTAATGAGGTAATTCCGGGTGTGGTTATGACTCACTCGCACGCATACGGCCACTTCCCGACGTGCGTTAGGTGCCCAGGTTGTCTTGTATAGATAAGCCCTGGAAGATGATAGTCATTTAGGGGCGCGCCTAGTGGGGAAACTCGGAGGGGCGGTCTTAGAAACGTTATATGTATAAGAATATAACCTTTCTAACTCAAGTGGGACTTGAGGTATGTAAATTGCCATAAGATATGAGATGGTAATTATATTCCTGTTAAGGAATGGAAAATGATAAGATATGAGAAGAAATGAGATTTAATTTTATTTCTCTTGCTTAATTTAATAACTGTTAGAAACCTATATAATTGAAACATCACATTTTATGATTAGGTTATTAGATTCTCATTCACATTATTTATGATCCATTGTCCATATCTATCATGTTTCTTACTCTTCTGGGAATCATATATAAATCGGGCCCTGACCCGTTCATTTTCTATGTTGTGCATGTTGTTGTATCCGCTCAGGTGCTCCTCCGCAAGGGCGCCCATTATGATTTTCCCACTCTTATGCTTTTGACGAGCTGTATGACCTTGCGGATTATTACAGGATGTTTGTTAGACGCCCTCATTTTTGGAATCTAGTTATGATCGGGTCTTTCATTCGGGCTAGTGGCCCATCTTTTGTACTTGTTAATGAATGTAGTATGTAAAATATATTGATTTGTGGGAACATTTTGAATGTAACTATGGACCGACAGATTATTCGGTTCTTTTATTGTATGTTGTTTTGGTATTTATCTACATGTTCCCTTGAAATTCCACTTTCATCAGATTTGGGTTGTTTAATTTATTTCTTAACTCTTTATTAAACCAAAATTTTGACAACCTGCTTTCTGATTTATGGAGTGGTTTTCCCGTATACCTATTTTATTGTTATGATGCTGAGGATGATATCTATCCATGATTCCGTTATGTCGAGGTATCGGGCTGGCCACCCCTTATTTCGGAATGCGGGTTGTCACAGAAAGTATATACGAGCATATTCAATTAAAATGTGAAAATTAAAAACTAGGGACAGTTATTGGAAATAGTTCAATAAATTGTAATAGAAAATTATAATGATTATCGAATGTGAAAGCTAAATAAATAAATTACGCAGGATGGGATAGCGTATAAAATGTAAGGATACTTGGGAACTAGTTAGGCGGGTAACATAACTAGGTGATTAAAATGCATACGTTAGGTGCACACTTTGGATGAGAGGTGAGTAGTGTCTCATGAGAGAGTGCGGTACCAATTTAAGTATGAGTAAATGGATATACTTTTATTTATCCATTTCAATTACTTACAAAATATTTTCAAATGGATTTGGGCTCTGACCCATGCCAAAATATATTTTCAAAACATTTTAGGTGTCCAACCATAAGGATGCCAAGCATGATCATCTTCCTAAGTACCAGAGCTGGGATAGTTGTGCGATGTTGCAGGGTTTTGTTTAGCCGTTCCTATTCTCATATCTAGATAGGATCCTTTTCCATATTTGGGCATGTTTCACTTGTCAGTCAGATTTATTTTAATTTATTTCATTATTGGGATTTATTGTATGAATGTTATTCCGATGGTTTATTCGATTAAGTTGCATGTAATGGATTTTTGTTTGAGACTCAATGTGTGAATATGTACGTTTATTATTGCTTGAATAAATTATGGTTTGATTATGGGGTTGTTGTGTCATGTTAATAAAGATTAAAATTGATACACGACTTAATTTAATAATAGGTGGCTAATAATAAATTGGTTTTGACAGTGATGCTACGAATGAGCCAAATGAGATTCTTGTTTTATTTTAGTAGAGGTATGGCAACCCGTTATTATAATAAACGATCACACATCGGAGAATACCTCAAACACAACATATAACAGTCTAAAGGTAGATCCCAAACTCCTAAGCCTCCGACATTGCCTCTGCGACCCATCACGTGGAGTAAGTGAGAATTATATCACTATTCCACTCAACTTCACTAATATCCACACTTTCATTAAATGTCCCATCCAAATCTAATGATATTAGTAACTTCCTTAAACCACCAGCAAAACCTTTGGATAACACTCCATAACCATACTGACATCATCGGGCCTCAAAGATGCTCTACCCATGTTGTGAAAGTCCACTCACTCTCTCTCTTAGAGTTTGAATATAAAAGGAAGGTTTGCTTAGGTTTCAAGGGGAACTAATCTCGAGAAATCAAAGATTTTAATACATTCAGAAGATCATACTTCTAAAGAACTAAGAGCTTAACCCACGTTAGTGGCTACTCTTTGTTCTATACTCTCTCAATCCACTGTTAAAGAGCATACACTTGTAAAGTGGATCATTTCGAGTTATCTTATACTTTGTATATCTTATTTATCCCTAAATCAATGCTCAAGAACCCTTAGATAAGTCCATTTGTTATTTTCTAAGGTCTTTTGGGCTGTTGATGAAGGCCGTAAGACCTCAGACTCTATTGGTCAAAGCCAAAGAGATCTCATAAATTATAATAACGCTTAGTTATCAAATATACTATGCAACACCTTTAACAGTGGATGTAGTATCCTCAGCTGAGGCCCAAACGACTTTCAATTATTGTCTCACACCTAGACACTCCTTTTCTCTTACCTGCGTAAGGTCCACAGAGCAACACTTGTGGGTCTGGAGTCACTTACAATTTTTAGCTCCATCACCTTTACCACTATCACTATATGGATAGTGAGGTGTGATTATTGCAAGCATAATAAGATTTTGTTTTGGTTTTGAGGTTTTTCCATGAAATATCCAAAAGGGGAGAATGATAATATAGAACATTGTATAGGTCTATATTGGCTATTTCTTGTGTCAAAACATTTGTGTCTAGCAAGTGATGTATACTTGTTTCGTATTAGTGAGGTACTTGAATCTAGATTGAACCTTGAAGGACATTGAAGATCTTTTAATCCACTTATGGATGTCTTTCTTGCCCTTAAATTGACATCGTCCTAAAAGTTGAAGGTGTATCCTTTTGTACTTTATATGTGAACTATGATTGGCCACACACACGTGCAGTAAAATCATTTCTATAAAATGTGTGAGGTATTTTTTTTGAGGACTAGGTTCTTTTATTATTTTTTGAAAACGTTTGGAGGAAAATATTTTTCAAGTTTTAAATCCCTAGTGTGCTTTCTAGCCTTAACCGATCGCACAAATAATGTTGTTACCCATGGACATGAATCCATGTGAATGAACACATTTTGTGTTTGTGCACATGGCTATGGCTTTGGTTGCACATTGGCAGAAATCGTATGAACGACTAGATCTGATTGTGCACAAAACTGACCAAAATTTTCTAAAATCCATTTAAAGTCCATTATTCCCTAGCATTTTACATGAGCTCATTTTAACAATAGTGGAATACCTTTCTAAATGTATTTTGAGAGTTGAGATCTTTTAGATTTCCCTCTATTCTAATTCTAAATTTTCACTTCTTCTTCTTCATATTTTACCAAAAATACTAGATCTATTCATGTATCTACTTCATTAGTGTAACACCCCGCTTAAAATAATAACGGGTGGCCAGCCCTATACTATATTAAATCAGGAATTTCAGATGGTCCAGTCTCAACATCAACTGTCGGTACTATATAATATAGGACTAACTACCCGATATCATATAAGCGAGATGTTAAATAAATTAAAACATGCAACATAACACAACCCAACACTACAAAATTTCTAATAAATAAGAGAGATGTAAGAAAGAACTAGGATAAACGAAATGCTATATTAAAACAAAATAAATAACTACAACTGAATGTACGAAAGTAGACCCGAATAAGCTGTCGGGTCACAGCTAATACAATAACTGGAATGGAATAAATATAAATATCTACAAATATCCCTTGGGTACAAACCCGATATACAACATGAATCCTTACCTAGAATTTTAAAGAAGTAAGAAGTGGCTACAAAATACATCTCGCAACAGTCCGCATCTGTCACGGCTCCCAAGACTCTGGACAGAAGGTCATCCGGCATCCATGCGGTAGGATACCTGTAATAATATATATATACAGGCAGGAGAGAAAAGTAAACGGGACAGAGCCCCGAATTATGAAAATATTTAGCAAGTGTATTAACCGTGCATAATAAATACCGGTGCACTTTATTTCATAATTAAAGTGAGACCGCACTCTCGTGGAACCCCAACTCACCTCTCATCTAAAGGCGCGCCCTATTCGCGTCCTCAAATTTTAGTTAAATTACCCCCATCCATTTTAGGACAACCTAACTTATCAGGCCTAGCCTATATCCACGAGAGCTACCCTCCCGTCATAATCTAAGGATCCACCCATTTCTAAACCCACTAGATTATGATTACAACAATTATGCCATAATAGGCTTAGTGAATTCCTATTAATAATCTTATGAATTATAATCATCATAATTCCTAAAACATTTCCCCTATACATATACATATATATATATATATATATACCTATATAGGCTAAAAACGTAAGAATTAATATACTTAATAACATGCACATGGAATATTGGCAAGACTTCTCTCTAATCCCAAAATTGTACTACGTTTCGTGCATGGGGAGTCTCGCAAAGCGAAATCCAAACAAGGAACCGCCTCGTTACACTACTCCTGGGCAATGTCGATCCTAGAGATCCATAATCCTCAACATACAAGATAATACTACCATTACTACTAACTATAACTACTAAAGAAAGAAAGAAGAAAAGAAAAAGAAAACAAATAAAATAAAATAAAAGAACCTCGAATAATATCCTTGGGATGATGTAACCGAATTATACCTTATGTGCGATACATCAACCCCCATCAATCTAGTACACCATAATCATCTAAGATGTACTTCATAAAAGTCCATATCCTTTCGTCTATAGGATATATATATATAAATATATATATATATAGGTATTTATTTCTAACCGTATATATATATCATCATCAATCCAATAGCCAAGTGTACATACTACATATGATGTACAAGGCCATGCACATAATATACCCGGCTATATATATCGCCGATAAACTGCATCAATGCTATCATCTTCCCAGTGCCCGGCTCACGTAGCAAAACTGGGGCCACCATGGTGGGACTAAACGACACCCATATCGTGGTAAACTCACGCACACGACGTCCCGGGAAGCGGTCATAGCTCCAAACCGGCAATGAGACGAAACATACCCACCACGTCTCATCCCAAAATAAATATATATATATCATATAATAACACACGGGACGACTATGACCTGGGGAATATCCACACCCTGCTTTTCTAGCCAGGATGCTAACCCTCTACGCGCGCAACTTCCCAATGATAGCATGAGCGGGGTATGCTTAACCAAATAAGTATATATATATCATTCACATGCATAATATATATAATCCATATGATCCAATCATATGATCAAATAATAAACCCTCATATACGGTTTAAATATCCATATCATGTATGACCACAACATAAATATATCCATATAGTCATATCTATATAGATACATAAATATACATATATTCACATAATCCATATATCTATATATATATATATATATATATATATATATAATTCTCGTTCATAAGAATAAGATATATATATACCCGGCTATAAGTATACTTAATCCTCATTATACAAGCCGTCACCACAATTCCTTAAATTTACCTCGATATGTGAATATAATCCCATACTTGAAACATATTCAATCATTTTCCTATGATGAATAGTCTCCCAAAACCGTATGTATATATTTATACCTATATATTCAACATTAGGGCTATCACCCAAGAGTTTGCGTAGGAATCCATCACTACACATTTCATCTATATCTGAGAGTACATTAGAGAATCTAGTAATTATTTTGACTATTGGTATGCACATAACTAATAGTCTATAAGCCCCAAGTTCAATCTTATCTTCATCAAGAAATCCCCTTGCTTTCGATTTCGACTACGGTTCCATCACTTTTGTGAATCTCCTAGTTTAAGATCTCTCGAATTTATTTCTTAAATTTTATCATCACTAAGGGTGTGCAACTACACTCTTCCATTTTTCCCCAAATCGTATCTTAAAGATATCCTATCCTTATAAGGATTTGACATAAAAGTTGGCCTAGAATTTCACAACATACCCTCACCATTCTATCTAAGAGTTCTTAGCCTCACATCACATCTATACTTACTTTTAATCCATAATTAGGATCCTAAATCCCAAAAGGTTTCCCCAAAATCTCCATACACAACTCCAAATGCATACATGGATACACTCCTCCCAAATTAAGGAGTCCCCAAAATTCTAATGTGTGAGAAACTTCTTATATGTCTCCAAGAGCATATCTCTTACATCATAAGAGAAGGCCCCAAATCAATAAACCCAACCAAAAAGGGTTTGTAATCACTATGGAGAAAAACACCTCAAAATACCCTGTTTCCGAATCGATTCGGCCTAGCGAATCGATTCGGCCTCCAAGGCGAATCGATTCGGGTCCAAAGACCTGGGCTTCTGCCACAGGCCGAATCGATTCGGCTTGGGTCCGAATCGATTCGGTCAATGCAGACCTGCCAATTTCCCTAAACCGAATCGATTCGCTTAAGGGGGCGAATCGATTCGGGCCTGCAAATTTTGAAGGGGTCTTCTTCTTCATCAAAACCCACGAATTCTAAACCCTAAATTTTTCATTCTAACCCCCAAACCTTCATCAAATCATGATTTTAAGCCCATTAATCAACCCAAAGTTGATCCCAACCATTTCTATTCCATTAAATCCATATTTAAACATTGATTTCAAGATTAAACCTAAAAATCTAGGTTTTGATGTTAATACCCAAAAATCCATTTCTTTACCCCACACATTATGAAATAAAATACACAAATAGCTATTTAGCAAGATTAAACACTTGCCTCAGATTTGTAGAGGTTCGATCATCCTCGATGTCGCGGTTGGGCCGGAAATCCCAAGCTTTTTCTTCCTCTCTCTCTTCTTTTCCTTCTTCTTTCTTTCTTCCTTTTTCTTTCTCTCTTTCTCTATTTGAGAAGGCTTCATCCGTAAGCCTCCAATCCTTTAAAACAACAAACCCAGTTTTAAATGTTAATACACACTTTAAATGACTCGTTTAGACCAATTAGAGTCAAACTGACTTAAAAATATTTCGGAGCTGAAATAAAACTCAATGACAGTCATTTTGACTATCTCGACCCTTCCGGGATCGATGGTACCCTCAAAATCATCATCCGGAATACTTTAAAATATTTTCTATTTTTGGACCCCATTTCCCAAATTCTAAAATTCTCCAATTTAATTAAATTTTATCTTCCCAAAAATTTAATTTCTCAGTCTCCAAAGTCGTGGGGTGTTACAATCTCCCCCCCTTACAAGAATTTCGTCCGCGAAATTTAAGATATGCCTAGGACCTCAATACCATCTAGTCCTAACATCAAGTCTTAGGATCACTATACCGATCCTCTCTAGTTCTCATGTCGAATCATATGGATTTTAAAACAAATAACTACCCCGGGGTGCTCATACACCCCGTATGCGAGTTTCCACTCGTAAAATCCTAATCAGGCTCCATTAGCCTCAAATTGTAAGATGACCCTCGGTAATATAGTTTATAACAATATACTAATTATATAAAAGTTTAAAATTCCCAATGGTTGAACTCTCCTCAATTCCTGACGCTAGCTACCTTCGTGCGGGGGAGGTCTCGCAAGCGAAATCCAAACAAGGAACCCTCTCAATACACTACTGTGTAGCTACGTCGGGGATTGAGATTATTTGAACCAGGGTTAAGGTTTTATAAAAGATTTTTCATATTTTAGATATTGCCCGAGGGCCTATACAATAATACAATATAAATATATTCCGCGTCTTTCGACACGCCAAACAAACACCTTATGTTTAAGACACAAGGCCTCAACAAATACAATACTCTAGCCACTATCTAGTTCTCAAAACTAGCACAACTATGAGCTAAATTATCCGCTCAACATACCCCTACTAAACTTTAAATCTCACAACTCTAAAACTTCTTTACATACATTAACGTCTTTCCACAATATAAGTCTCCCCTCTTAGGCGCACTATAATCACATGCCTTACCTACCCATAAGACAATAGTCTTATAGTCACTATTCAGCGAACCTTAACATTCCTCACCTCCGGAATTCAATGTTATAACTCTCAACGTTC
The DNA here is from genome assembly GCA_949130495.1 of Sambucus nigra. Taxonomy (NCBI): domain Eukaryota; kingdom Viridiplantae; phylum Streptophyta; class Magnoliopsida; order Dipsacales; family Adoxaceae; genus Sambucus; species Sambucus nigra. The sequence goes on along the minus strand of OX422211.1, from coordinate 429,173,963 downwards.
CCGGTATCGCACAAAGTATGACTTAAACCCAAAGAAAGGTATTCTACCTTATACTTCCATAATCTAATGGTTTCACCTCATCCAAGGATCTCAATTCAAGACCCTCTACTTCTTCCAGGACAATCATTACTCCTAAACCTATTTCTCCATAAGAGAAACATCTTCCTCAAAATCCTTCCTAGCGAAGGTTGACGGGTTTCTAAATCCAAACCTCCCAAAGACTACAATAACCTCTCCTCAGACTTACTTTATCAAGTCCAAGGTTTGTCATTCGAGTAAATTTTCCTTTCTTACTCAACTGCCGACAAATCACCTCGAACCATTGCTAGAAATCTCCTCAATAACTCCTCCAGAATCGGGGAAAACAACTACCCCCGATCAAAGCGTACCCAAAATATGCTATGGGTATTGTACTTCTAATCCTATCCTTTCCTAGACAACAAAAATCTAGGCGACGTCTGAAATGAAACAAGAGCAACTGTTATCAGAACGCCAATCAAGTGAATATACTTCACAGAAGAAAACAACACAGTGAACACAACAGTCCTATTTATAGGGCTTTATGTCAAGAACGTTAACGGAAGAATCTATAACTCGCACAGATCCTAAAGACTCTAGAACCTGATGCTCTGATACCATATGTAACACCCCGCTTAAAATAATAACGGGTGGCCAGCCCTATACTATATTAAATCAGGAATTTCAGATGGTCCAGTCTCAACATCAACTGTCGGTACTATATAATATAGGACTAACTACCCGATATCATATAAGCGAGATATTAAATAAATTAAAACATGCAACATAACACAACCCAACACTACAAAATTTCTAATAAATAAGAGAGATGCAAGAAAGAACTAGGATAAACGAAATGCTATATTAAAACAAAATAAATAACTACAACTGAATGTACGAAAGTAGACCCGAATAAGCTGTCGGGTCACAGCTAATACAATAACTGGAATGGAATAAATATAAATATCTACAAATATCCCTTGGGTACAAACCCGATATACAACATGAATCCTTACCTACAATTTTAAAGAAGTAAGAAGCGGCTACAAAATACATCCCGCAACAGTCCGCATCTGTCACGGCTCCCAAGACTCTGGACAGAAGGTCATCCTGCATCCATGCGGTAGGATACCTGTAATAATATATATATACAGGCAGGAGAGAAAAGTAAACGGGTCAGAGCCCCGAATTATGAAAATATTTAGCAAGTGTGTTAACCGTGCATAATAAATACCGGTGCACTTTATTTCATAATTAAAGTGAAACCGCACTCTCGTGGAACCCCAACTCACCTCTCATCTAAAGGCGCGCCCTATTCGCGTCCTCAAATTTTAGTTAAATTACCCCCATTGATTTTAGGACAACCTAACTTATCAGGCCTAGCCTATATCCACGAGAGCTACCCTCCCGTCATAATCTAAGGATCCACCCATTTCTAAACCCACTAGATTATGATTACAACAATTATGCCATAATAGGCTTAGTGAATTCCTATTAATAATCTTATGAATTATAATCATCATAATTCCTAAAACATTTCCCCTATACATATACATATACATATATATATATAGGCTAAAAACGTAAGAATTAATATACTTAATAACATGCACATGGAATATTGGCAAGACTTCTCTCTAATCCCAAAATTTACTACGTTTCGTGCGTGGGGAGTCTCGCAAAGCGAAATCCAAACAAGGAACCGCCTCGTTACACTACTCCTGGGCAATGTCGATCCTAGAGATCCATAATCCTCAACATACAAGTTAATACTACCATTACTACTAAGTATAACTACTAAAGAAAGAAAGAATAAAATAAAAAGAAAACAAATAAAATAAAATAAAAGAACCTCCAATAATATCCTTGGGATGATGTAACCGAATTATACCTTATGTGCGATACATCAACCCCCATCAATCTAGTACACCATAATCATCTAAGATGTACTTCATAAAAGTCCATATCCTTTCGTCTATAGGATATATATATATAAATATATATATATATATATATATATATATATATATAGGTATTTATTTCTAACCGTATATATATATCATCATCAATCCAATAGCCAAGTGTACATACTACATATGATGTACAAGGCCATGCACATAATATACCCGACTATATATATCGCCGATAAACTGCATCAATGCTATCATCTTCCCAGTGCCCGGCTCACGTAGCAAAACTGGGGCCACCATGGTGGGACTAAACGACACCCATATCGTGGTAAACTCACGCACACGACGTCCCGGGAAGCGGTCATAGCTCCAAACCGGCAATGAGACGAAACATACCCACCACGTCTCATCCCAAAATAAATATATATATATCATATAATAACACACGGGACGACTATGACCTGGGGAATATCCACACCCTGCTTTTCTAGCCAGGATGCTAACCCTCTACGCGCGCAACTTCCCAATGATAGCATGAGCGGGGTATGCTTAACCAAATAAGTATATATATATCATTCACATGCATAATATATATAATCCATATGATCCAATCATATGATCAAATAATAAACCCTCATATACGGTTTAAATATCCATATCATGTATGACCACAACATAAATATATCCATATAGTCATATCTATATAGATACATAAATATACATATATTCACATAATCCATATATCTATATATATATATATATATATATATATATATAATTCTCGTTCATAAGAATAAGATATATATATACCCGGCTATAAGTATACTTAATCCTCATTATACAAGCCGTCACCACAATTCCTTAAATTTACCTCGATATGTGAATATAATCCCATACTTGAAACATATTCAATCATTTTCCTATGATGAATAGTCTCCCAAAACCGTATGTATATATTTATACCTATATATTCAACATTAGGGCTATCACCCAAGAGTTTGCGTAGGAATCCATCACTACACATTTCATCTATATCTGAGAGTACATTAGAGAATCTAGTAATTATTTTGACTATTGGTATGCACATAACTAATAGTCTATAAGCCCCAAGTTCAATCTTATCTTCATCAAGAAATCCCCTTGCTTTCGATTTCGACTACGGTTCCATCACTTTTGTGAATCTCCTAGTTTAAGATCTCTCGAATTTATTTCTTAAATTTTATCATCACTAAGGGTGTGCAACTACACTCTTCCATTTTTCCCCAAATCGTATCTTAAAGATATCCTATCCTTATAAGGATTTGACATAAAAGTTGGCCTAGAATTTCACAACATACCCTCACCATTCTATCTAAGAGTTCTTAGCCTCACATCACATCTATACTTACTTTTAATCCATAATTAGGATCCTAAATCCCAAAAGGTTTCCCCAAAATCTCCATACACAACTCCAAATGCATACATGGATACACTCCTCCCAAATTAAGGAGTCCCCAAAATTCTAATGTGTGAGAAACTTCTTATATGTCTCCAAGAGCATATCTCTTACATCATAAGAGAAGGCCCCAAATCAATAAACCCAACCAAAAAGGGTTTGGAATCACTATGGAGAAAAACACCTCAAAATACCCTGTTTCCGAATCGATTCGGCCTAGCGAATCGATTCGGCCTCCAAGGCGAATCGATTCGGGTCCAAAGACCTGGGCTTCTGCCACAGGCCGAATCGATTCGGCTTGGGTCCGAATCGATTCGGTCAATGCAGACCTGCCAATTTCCCTAAACCGAATCGATTCGCTTAAGGGGGCGAATCGATTCGGGCCTGCAAATTTTGAAGGGGTCTTCTTCTTCATCAAAACTCACGAATTCTAAACCCTAAATTTTTCATTCTAACCCCCAAACCTTCATCAAATCATGATTTTAAGCCCATTAATCAACCCAAAGTTGATCCCAACCATTTCTATTCCATTAAATCCATATTTAAACATTGATTTCAAGATTAAACCTAAAAATCTAGGTTTTGATGTTAATACCCAAAAATCCATTTCTTTACCCCACACATTATGAAATAAAATACACAAATAGCTATTTAGCAAGATTAAACACTTGCCTCAGATTTGTAGAGGTTCGATCATCCTCGATGTCGCGGTTGGGCCGGAAATCCCAAGCTTTTTCTTCCTCTCTCTCTTCTTTTCCTTCTTCTTTCTTTCTTCCTTTTTCTTTCTCTCTTTCTCTATTTGAGAAGGCTTCATCCGTAAGCCTCCAATCCTTTAAAACAACAAACCCAGTTTTAAATGTTAATACACACTTTAAATGACTCGTTTAGACCAATTAGAGTCAAACTGACTTAAAAATATTTCGGAGCTGAAATAAAACTCAATGACAGTCATTTTGACTATCTCGACCCTTCCGGGATCGATGGTACCCTCAAAATCATCATCCGGAATACTTTAAAATATTTTCTATTTTTGGACCTCATTTCCCAAATTCTAAAATTCTCCAATTTAATTAAATTTTATCTTCCCAAAAATTTAATTTCTCAGTCTCCAAAGTCGTGGGGTGTTACAATTAGTTAGTGAATTTTTTAGAGATAATCACTAGCCATGTTATGTTCATCTATCAACTTTGAATCAACATGATCAAGTACTCCTAGATCTAAAAAGGAAGGAAATTTGATTTCCTAGGGCGATTGGATAACGGTATGATTTTAAGGGAGACCGTAGTTCTTCATCCAATTCATAGAGCTTGGATTGGATTTTTATTTTTTATGGGGGAGAGTTTAAAGGTTTATAGGTATCTACGTAATTTCGCTTGTGCAAGAGGTATCTTCTTGACGTTTTTTAAATTCACCTTTCAATTAGAAATTGAGATTGTGACTGCCTCGAGATTTCTATCCCTTAGTGTGTGGGTGGTGGGTACTCATCAAATCCGTCTTGTGACATGATTGTGTTTGTTTATCACTCTATCCAATACTTTTGATCACGCATATCACATTAGATAGTTTTAATGGCTTAATTTAGGTTAAAATTGACTTAGATGAGTTTTGTTTGTGCATAATCACCTAAATGTACTTGATTCATCTTGAATATTTGAAAAAAGTTACAGGAGATTTAAAATTAGGACAAGTTCAATCAATAACCTATTATCCCCTTCTAGGTTTGGTTTTATTCATTGGCACATTATTCTCAGACTATTCATGCTAGTGAATAGAGGGTTTGGATTGAATAGTGGTTTTATTTATACATTACTCGTCCTCGGTGGAACCTTGCTGGTGTACAGTGGTTGTGATTGGATGAAAATGTAAATGTTTGTTATTATATAAAAGTCAGCTAAATTTCATGTCAAAGCATCGAGAAATTGAGTCAGTCTGTCTACTTATGCTATAAAATGAATGGGAGACGTTTGAGTAGAGTTAGTCTCGTTTATTATGACTACCTAGACTTTTGGGGCTTTGAAGATTTAGTAAAACCAATTTACTTCATAATAATTCCATTTCATATTTGAAGATAAATCCTTTTAATAGTTGTTGTGTTTGAACGACATTGGTTATGCACATACTTCACATGTTTTTCAAAATGCGTTTCCAGGGCTTAACAAGTGATTTTGATTATGCGATTTTTGTGCATACCATTTGAGAAGATAACTGATTTTAAAAAGTGCTTTAGTTTGAAGTCTTTTTTAATTGACTTCAAATTGTTAGCACAGTCCCATTTGGTACCCTGCGCATGGCGCCATCACACAATCAAGTTTTGACCCATGTGCATAGACACTCACCATTTCAACTTGGGCTTCATATTGGCTGAAAATGTGCATACGACAAAAGTTAATCGTGCATAACATTATTTTTAAAAATCCTAAAAATAGGTCATTTTCCATCTCTTTTAAAAAAGTATGAAATATTCATCACTCCTTTACATCTTAGAAAGTGTTTTCGAGGTTGAGAGCTTTTTATTTATATTCTCTATTTCTAATTTCACTTTTTTCCCTCCAAATTGAGAGAAAAATTCCAATGTACACTTTATCTATGGATTGAGAGGAAATGGAGAGTTATTTGATTCAGATATACATTAGCCAAAGTTCAATTCAAACTTTTATACTTGAATTAGTTGATCTAACAACCCCAGATTTAAAATTGGAGTTTCCTCATTCTATGGGGCGATTAGAGCATGGTACGATTGTAAGGAGGAGAGTGTAATTTATCGTTCACTTTATGTATCTTAATGTGGATTTTGTATTATCAATGGGAGAAAGTGCCAAGTTCATCGGTGACTATTCGTGAGTGCTTGAGTGAGAGGTACCTTCTTGATTTGCATAAAGCCTTTTCAAGTTGAACAATAAATGGGAGTGGATTGATGTTTTTTACCCCTAATTGGGGGGGGGGGGGGGGGGGGGAGGGGTTCCTGATAAATATGTGTTATGGATTGTGTTTATATTGAGATTGCTATTTTGTTCACTTTCATCACACAGTACACCTAGATCTCACATAAATCTTGTCTTTAAGCCATAAAATTGATTTAGGTTATGTAGATCAACTGAATTAATCTACATTACCCAATCAATTTGATATTTGTTTGATCCATGCCTAATATGACTTCACCTAGTTGATTTATGTTTTAAGTTGCTTAAATTTAAGAATAAAATTGAAATTGTCAAAAATTTAACAAAATTACAATTAAACTTATTCACCCTTCTATGTTTATTTAGAGTTAAAAAATTGTATTTAATACACGCATCGTCAATTAGTATTAGAGCGGATGCTCTTGTTTCCTTTAACGTGCTGAGAATGAGATCTTTATTTGTTGTGTGTTCATTATATTTATAAACACGACTAAAAGTGAGCCATACACACGGTAATTGTTCTCATGACTGCGATTCCCCCATGCAAATGGATCTTCTGTGTTTGTACACTATTTTTGTACAAGATGATTCATATATTGACTTATGTGTTGTACCTGCTGCATTGGATCTTGAACTTCTACATCATTCTCTCTATTGACCATGTGTGTCATTGTCATTGTGTATGATAGTGTTTGGTCTTAGAGGCATATGTGAAATCTAGGATTTCTTTTCGTCTATCGTTTTATGAGATTTATATGCCCTAAGTAGTTCCATTTGGTGATGATACTTTGATCAAATTTTGGTTGGATTTATATGTGGCCCGTTTGAGTTTATGAGTTGAGTTTGCACTTTTCATGATTATATCTTGTTAGTTTTATCTTGGATGCACTTGTAGCTTCTCATGTCCGTTATGATATTTTTGTGTTTATTTTGACTAGTGTTTGGTACTTTACGTTGGTGACTATCTTTTGTGAGTTTATAAGATTTAATATAATATTGTATGATACATTGAGTTGTTTTTGATCGAAATGTTTGTATCGATGTTGCATATACATGCCTTTTCATTTTATATCATGTTTCTTGAGTATATCATGTCATTTATGTTGGTATGTTTTATCTTTATCCATTTCTCATAATTTTTCCCTTATATTTTTTGACATATGTGGTTCTTATCATTGTGGTGACAATTATTATGCAACACAAATAGATAAGAGAAATGCAACCACCAAGCAAGAATAAGAAATATAAAATGCCAATCACACAACAAAAGATGTACGTGGTTTAGCAAAGGTGCCTACGTCCACGGTGGTGCACTCAGTATTATTTATATATACTCCGGAGAGTGATTACAGAGAATACAATGTGTCCTTTGCCCCGGACCTAGGGTTTATTATATACATGTTCATTTTAGTAAGTGGGGGTGTTGGACTCCCCCACGTTTTCCATCTCTTCCTAGAACCTCTCTTAATGGGAACATGGGAGGAGACTGAATCATAATAGGTTAAGATGTGGAGGGTCTGGACTTTGGGCCGCCAAAATTGGGCTACTCGTCCAGGCCCATCACTCTAATTTTGGGTACCCACAATCATATATTCTCATGTGTGTTCATAAATTCCATATCCATGCTCATATGTCTTAGGACATGTTTTATGATGTATTGTTGTGATACACCTACTCCCGTTGATGAGTGAATTATTTTTTATGAATTATGTCCAAATCTAGACCTTGTTAGGTCCATTGTATCATAAATAATGAGCTTTTAGTGTCATTTTTGTAAATAAAAAGAAAAATAAAAGTTTGAATTAAATTAGAGTTACAAGTGAAATTTTACTTACTCCATGGGGTAAATCCATAGTTACAGAAAATTTATGGGCCTAAAAATAATTTTTAAAAATTTACCTAGGCAATATAAAGTTTTTCCTGAAATTTAGTTGAATTCGGAGTTGAAATGGAAAAGTTATAAAATTTGGGGTCTAAAATGCAAATATGGATGACTTGATAATTTTCTAAACTTTATGGGGCCTGAATTTAAATTAATATAAGGTATTTATTTTTGTTCCCGGTACTCCGGATGTTTGGACAACAAAGGAGTTGATATGTAAATTTTGTTATGACACGTTGCGAAATGGCAGGATTCCCACAACTGTACTAAATATTTTTTTTTTAAAATCGCTCGAGTGACCATTGAGGCCATGCCATATCTTCTCGAAAATATCTTGAAAGGACTCATAACTTTGAAATTTGGACAAAAATGATATTTTGAAGTTTTAGGGGTTAAAATGCGATTAAAACTAATGTTGTGAATAGTGATGTGAATGGGGGATACTTAATAAAAAATATACTTCCCAATTATTTTCAAGTCTTCCCAAGATCCCATGAGATAATTACTAATCCAAAATCAACCAATAAAAGTGTCTTGACCCAAATCAAGTATCTCACCCCTTGCCTATAAATAGGACCATTGGGCTCATTATTTTACACGAAATTTTTGGGAGAGCATTTCGAGATAATTATTGGTAATTTTAGAGTTTATTTTTTAGGGTCAAGAATTATTATTTTGTGAAAGAAATTTTGCCAAGATCAATTGTAAGGATTTATTATTATGTAAGTTGATTTATTAATGAAAATTAGATTCATTCTTGCACTTTTATTTTGTCATCAATTATGCTAGCTTAATTTATTTACAAAGACTAGGTGAAGTTTATTTTGTTTAAATAATATTGTGTGTAATTTAAATTTGTCTTTATTTTTTATTTGTTTTAATTGCTTTAAAAATTCGATACTCATTTAAAACGACATGACAGTGTATTTTAAATCTTTGAATTTATTTGAAAAATATATGTTTTGTTTTTTTAATTTTGAGCAGGAGTACTTTTTGATGGTGTTGATACCAAATTTATTCTGCTGATATGGACCTACTATTTGAAGACGCGTGTCATCCTAGGTGGAAACTGTAAATGTTTATACCGAGCTACTCAATCCCCCCCCCCCCCCCCCCCGAGAAACTACTATACTCCAAATAACTCAAGATCACTGAGCAACTAAAAAGCCACGAGGAGCCCAGGGGCCCCGAGCAACTCAAGCGTGTCGAGCTACTTAGGCGGTCCGAGCAACTCAAATACTTATGGCGTACGCATCAAGGAAAACCGAAAAATAACTGCGCATTAAATGTACAGTTATTATCGTACAGATGTATATGCCTACTGGACAGCTATAAATTATTCTTTCACATGTACAGCCTCAAGGGTATAAATACATTGTAATCTCCTCATTAGAGGGATACGCTGAATCTCTTGGTAAAATCGTTTATCGAGAATTCCAGGCAAAACAATCAGTAATACAAAAACAGTGGATGTAGGCCATTCTCTTAAGGCTGAACCACTTTAAAAATATATTGTCTTATTTCTTTACTCATTTTTATCTGTGATTAAAATAATTAGGTCAAATCTAATTTTTTACATCAACAGATTGGCGCCGTCTGTGGGAAACGACTGTAATTAGTGTTTTTCACCAAAACAACTCATTATCAATGGCTGATAATTAGGAATCCAGTAATCGAAACACTGGAATTCCCCCAAATCCTTCTGCTCCCCCAAGTTTTTCAGATTTGGCTGGTATTGTGGCCAATTTAGCCCAAGGGCAAACGACCATGCAAGAAACCATGCGTTAACTCATACAAACCGTTCAAGGCGGAGTGCCAGCCCAATCAGGACAATGAAGTGTTCAAAGAAATATTCATTTGTTCTCTTCGCGAACTAGCGACTCATATCGTACTGAGAGATCTAATGATCCTTCTTATCAGCCTGGACGGACTTCCTCGGTACGAGCTATAAACACTCAACAAAACATCACTCTATCTCCAGAGAGAACAAGTGCTGTTGAAAGGTTGAGTAGGGTCTCTCCTTTTGATCATCTGGGTCCTAGGAGGAATAGAAGTCCCCCTAGGATTGTGTCAAGGAACTCTCAATGACTATTTGATTTGAAGGAAGGCTCTGCCCAGACACGACCAGATGCTTTTCATGAAAGATCCCAAGAGGATAATTCAACACGATCAGTTGCTCGAACCATTAGGATCGAGGAAGGAAATGATGCATGGAAAGGCTCAATTCAAAGGTTGGAGGATAGATTAGGGGAAATGGTTAAGGACAAGAATCCACTACAAAGGACTTTTGTCCAAGGGACACCATTTGTACAAGCAATCGTGGATTTTCCTACACCATCAAAATTCAAAGCTCCTGTGGTGACGCCTAAATATGATGGGAAAACTGACCCTCTCCTTCATATAGAACAATACCAAGCTGCTGCTGATATCTATGAAGTTCCATATGAGATGAGATGCATGGCATTTTCAGAAACTCTTACCGGATCTGCTCAAATATGGTATAATAATCTTCCTTTGGGGAAGATTGTAACTTTCTTTTAACTGGCCGATCTTTTTATTAGAAATTTTTGTTTTGAAGCAAAACCTATTAAACGAGTAGCACACTTGTTGAGTGTTAGATAAAAGGTAGGTGAAAGCACCAGGGATTACATTACTCGTTTCAATAATGAGAAACTGGAAGTAATTGATTATGAGGAGAAAACTGCGATTACTGCTTTGATGAGTGGACTGTTGCCCAATAAATTGTACTACACTTTGGCCAAAGATTCGCCCAGGACCATGGTAGAACTGATGGAAAAGGCAGTCAAAATCATGAATGCCGAGGAAGCTATGGCTGCGAAGAAGAAGAACATGGACACTAAGGAGACCAAAGTTGAGGTCGATAAGGTTGAGAAGAAGGAGCAGAATAACAATAGTGGCAACAAGCAATTAAAATCAAAGCAAGCATTGTAATAATTGAAGAAATTTGGAAATTATACTCCTTTGAAGGTAGATATAAACCACATTCTGGAGGAGATCAAGAACAGCGAGGAACTAAACTGGCCTGAAAAAATGAAGGCAGATCCTGACAAGAGAAATAAGTCCAAATATTGCGAATTCCATAAGGACCATGGTCACACGACCAAAAACTGCATAGCTCTCCAGAATGAAATTGAAGCACTAATTAGACAGGGAAAATTGACTAAGTATGTTGATCATCAAAACGGTGGTTGAACCAGAGAACGAGGAAGGCAGAGGTCTAAATCTCCTCTTCAAGCAAAAGAAGACAAGAAAAAAGATCATGAAGATGATCCAGAAGATGACCCCGATCTCCCCAAGAGACCAAGACAGCCAGAACGTGAGGTATTTTTAATTCGTTTTGGATCATTTGATTGCAATGTTATTATAGGTGGAGATGCAGGAGGTGGAGACCTTACCGCAGAGAGAAAAACTTACCTCAATGAGGCTCAAGCTTGTTCATACATTCAACGAATAAATCTAGCTGAAGATGATCACCCGAGGAAGGTGAACAAAGATAAACTGGTCATCGGTTTCTCTAAAAATGACCTCACAGGCGTGCTATATCCTCATGATGACCCATTGGTGATCAAAATAAGGATGAAGGAAGTAGTGATTTCACGAGTATTAGTGGATAATGGTAGCTCGACAGATATTATGTTCTACCCATGTTGTGATAGTTTAAACCTAAAGCTATCCCAGTTGGAGCCATATCATCGGCCCCTCCTCGGTTTTACTGGCGATAAAGTTTTTCCACTTGGGACGATCAAGTTGAATATGTTCATCGGTACATGGACTGCTTGTCGAACAGAAAGAGTGCACTTTTTCGTGATGGATAAAAATGTCCAATCAGCTTATAATATCATCATGGGAAGGGTAGGTTTGAAAAAGTTCGAAGCAGTACCATCTACGGTACATCAATGTTTAAAATTCCCAACCGACTTTGGAGTAGGAGTGGTGAAGGGCGATAAAAAAGTAGCTCGGGAATGCTACTATTCATCTGTCGAGCAAGAATAGCGTGAAGAATCTAGGAAGAAGACTACTACTTATCAGATAGATGAGATAGAAGATGCGGAGATTGCGACTTTAGACCCTAGAGATGAGTCTTAGCTCATTAAGGGTCAGGTCATAGAGGCTACTGAAAATATCATTCTGGACGACGAGCATCCAGAACGAATAACTCAAATTGCTGCGTCACTAGATGTGTCAATAAAACAAGAGCTGATAGCGTTTCTAAAAAGCAGAAAATAAACTTTTGCATGGAGCCACAAGGACATGCCGGGAATAGACCCAGCCTTCCTATGTCACGAGCTTAATGTTAACAAGGAGATCAAGCCAGTAAAGCAAAGAAGAAGAGTGTTTAGCCCGAAAAGAACCAAGCTATACAAGAAGAGGTCGAGAAGCTCCAAAAAGCCTGTTTTATTGAGGATGTCAAATATCCTGATTGGCTAGCTAATGTGGTGATGGTGAAGAAGAAGAACAACAAGTGGAGGATGTGTGTGGACTTCACTGATCTTAATAAAGCTTACCCAAAAGATCATTTCCCTCTCCCTCGGATTGATCAATTGGTGGATGCCACCTCGGGACACGAACTGTTAAGTTTCACGGATGCTTATTCTGGTTACAACCAGATTAAAATGAAGCCTGAAGACAGGGAGAGTACCTCTTTTATCACCCCAAGGGGAACTTATTGTTATAATGTTATGCCTTTTGGACTTAAAAATGCAGGTGTAACATATCAGCGGTTGATGAACAAGGTGTTTGCAGAGCAAATCAGTCACAATATGGAAGTTTATGTTGATGATATGCTGACGAAGAGCAAGAAAGCTGCTGATCATCTAATTGACCTAGGCCAGACCTTTGATCAACTAGATAAATATCAAATGAAGTTCAACCCTACCAAATGCATATTCGGAGTAAGAGAAGGCATGTTTCTAGGGTATATTGTCAACCAACGAGGTATTGAAGCGAACCCTGAAAAGATCAAGGCTTTATTAGTGCTACGATCTCCAACGACAAAGAAGGAAGTGCAAAGTCTCACAGGGCGAGTTGCAACACTTAATAGATTTGTGTCACGAGCAACTGATAGATGTCTCCCATTCTTCAAAACACTTCGAAAAACGTTTGAATGGAATAATGAATGCGAGAAGGCCTTTCAAGAGTTGAAAAAATACCTGGGAGTACCTCAATTGTTGTCCAGACCAGTGATGGGAGAGAGATTATACTTGTATCTAGAAATTTTAGGAAACACAGTGAGCTCGACGTTAATAAGAATGGATGATGGAGTGCAAAAACCAATCTATTACACTAGCAAGGCCTTCCGAGGAGTAGAGATCAGATATCCAAGACTAGAAAAGTTAGCGCTAGCGTTGATCGAAGCGAGTAGAAGAATGAGGCCATATTTCCAAGCTCATACAATAGTCGTGTATACTGATATGCCCTTAAGGCAAGCTCTTCATAAACTAGAAAAATCAAGGAGATTGATGTACTAGGCAGTAGAACTTGGTGAATATGACATAGTTTATGAGCCTAGATCGTCGTTTAAAGGGCAGGCAGTGACAAATTTTATCGCAGAGTTCACCTATCCTGACACCTTCGAAGAGCAGAAATTAAATACCGACTAGCCTGTGGATGTTACAGGATCATAAAATTTAAACCCCGACCAACTTAAGTTGGTAGACGAACAAGAGAAGATGGTTGACGAGTAGCAAGAAGTGCTAGAGGAGGATATAAATAAACAATAAGTATTCCATCGAGGAACTTTGTCCAATCAAAAGTTTGAGGATGAGGTACCTATATGGAGTCTATATGTGGATGGCTCATCGTGCATTGCAGGCAGTGGAACAGGGATTATCTTGAAAAGTCCAGATGAGGTCAATATGGTGTATGCTCTGCCCTTTCAATTTAAAGCTTCTAATAGTGAGGCCGAATATGAAGCAATGATTGTAGGTTTAAGTCTAGCCAGAACGATAAAGGCAAAGCAGGTTGTCGTATTCAGCGATTCACAGTTAATTATAAGTCAGATCCTTGGAGTATATGTAGCAAAGGGCGAGTTAATGATTAAGTACCATGCTAAAGCAATGGCGTTGGTATCGAGTTTTATTGCTATTCAGCTGGTCAGAGTACTAAGACTAGACATTGTAAGAGCAGACGCCCTAGCCCGATTAACATCAGCTACACGCACCGAGCTACGAAGAACAATCCCAATTAAGATTCTAGCTGGTCGGAGCATAGACGAAGATCTGGTCATGAACTTTATTGCTCTTGATTTAGGACCATCATGGATGGATCCCATCAGGGTCTATATTGAAGATGGAACTTTGCCAATTGATAAAATAGCGGCCAAGAAATTGAAGTTTAAAGCTACTCGTTATGTGTTAACTAATGGTATTTTATATAGACGAGGAATTATAGTAGTTTTGCAAAGATGCATCCACCCCTCTGAGGTGAAAAATTTGATTGAAGAGGTCCATGAAGGGTCTTGTGGAGCCCATGTAGCAGGTCAGACACTCTTGCAAAGAATGACAACGCAAGGGTATTACTGGCCGATGATGAGAGCCGATTGTGTAGCCTATGCCAAGAAATGTGATAAATGTCAACGTTTCTCCTCTATCCGAAGAACTCTCCAAGCATTGCTAACACCCATCACGTCTCCTTGGCCATTCGCCTTATGGAGAATAGACTTGGTCGGGCCGCTTCCAATGAACCGAGAAAGATTTGAATACCTCATGGTCACTGTAGATTATTTTACTAAATGGGTAGAAGCTGAGCCTCTTATTGATATGACGTATGACAAGGTGTATCAATTTGTTTGGAAGAATATCATTTATAGATATGGTCTTCCCCATGCATTCATCACAGATCATGGAACTCAGTTCGACAATGAAGAGTTCGCTGCATATTGTCATCAGTCAAACATATTGAAGACCCATTCTGCACCAGGCCATCCCTAGAGCAATGGACAAACTGAGGTAACGAACAGAACGCTACTGAACGGGTTAAAAAATGACTGGATGATGCGAAGGCAAATTAGATTAACGAGCTACATTCTGTGCTATGGGCTTATCGTACTACGCCGCGAGTAGCAACAGGGGAATCTCCATACATGCTAGCATTTGGAAGCGAAGCTGTTATACCTGCCGAGTTGGGCCTCCCCACACACAGGGTGCTGAATTTCAATTCTCCTATCAGTGACTTGATGAGGCGATTAGATCTATATATGCTCGAAGAAGTTAAAGAAGAAGAAGCAATCAGGAATGCTTCATACTAACAACGAACAACTCTGTTTTACAATAAAAGGGTAAAGAAGTGAGGAGGGAGACTATGTGCTAAAGAAAGTAATTCAAAAGCACAACAAACTGGAAGCTAACTGGCATGAACCCTACAGAGTAACATAAGTTGTTCGACCAGGAACATATAGAATTGAAACCTTGGAAGGAGAAGAATTTAAGAATGCGTGGAATGTAGAGCATCTACGCAAGTATTATCAGTAGTTGGGATTCCTATGTAAATGCAGTTTTCTTCAGTATGAATAAAGTGTACCCAGTTCTCTTTTTTTGTTGAATTTTTTTCAGAGTATTAGTGCTACACACTGTGCATCATGTTCAGAATTAATCTCCTCCAACTCCGGTTGGTCGGCAAATTAATATCCTCCAACTCCGGTTGGTCGGGAATCAATATCCACCAACTCCGGTTGGTCGGCAAATTAATCTCCTCCAACTCCGGTTGGTCGGGAATCAATATCCACCAACTTCGATTGGTCGGCAAATTAATCTCCTCCAACTCCGGTTGATCGGGAATCAATATCCACCAACTCCGGTTGGTCGGCGAATTAATCTCCTCTAACTCCGGTTGGTCGTCAAATTAATCTCCTCCAACTCCGGTTGGTCGGGAATCAATATCCACCAAGTCCGGTTGGTCGGCAAATTAATCTCCTCCAACTCCGATTGGTTAGGAATCAATATCCACCAACTCCGGTTGGTCGGCAAATTAATCTCCTCCAACTCCGGTTGGTCAGGAATCAATATCCACCAACTTCGGTTGGTCGGCAAATTAATCTCCTCCAACTCCGGTTGGTCGAGAATCAATATCCACTAACTTCGGTTGGTCGACAAATTAATCTCCTCCAACTCCAGTTGGTTGAGAATCAATATCCACCAACTCCAGTTGGTCGGAAAATTAATCTCCTCCAACTCCGGTTGGTCAGGAATCAATATCCACCAACTCCGGTTGGTCGGCAAATTAATCTCCTCCAACTCCGATTGGTCGGGAATCAATATCCACCAACTTCGGTTGGTCGGGAAATTAATCTCCTTCAACTTGGGTTGGTCAGGAATCAATATCCACCAACTCCGATTGGTCGTCAAATTAATCTCCTCCAACTCCGGTTGGTCGGGAATAAATATCCACCAACTCCGGTTGGTCAGCAAAGTTAATCTCCTCTAACTCCGATTGGTCGGGAATCAATATCCACCAACTTCGGTTGGTCGGCAAATTAATATCCACCAACTCCGGTTGGTCGGTAAATCGATTGCAATCAACTCCGGTTGGTTAAACTAAGCAGGATCATGGGATGTAAGTCGTTTCATTGCTTAGAATCAAAGAATGATAAGTCACTATAATAAAAAAGTAAAATATATAAAAATACGCATGTATTCACAAACAAAGATATTTTGCAAAATACTTAGAAGAAAATAAAATAGCAAAAGATAAAAAAAATTTCTTCATTCAAATCAAGAAGGATTACATATGCTGTGAAAACTACAAGTCATTACACCAAAGACCCTACTCTATTGGTTTTTTCCCTTCTGCCTTCGAAACAGGTTCTACTCCAATAGGAGGATCGTCTAAAGCATATGCAGAGTTTATGAAATTTACATCTTGAAGCATTCGAACATTCATCACTGATGGCCGATCAAGTAAATTCTCTGGGCGAGATATGTCAAAATTTGAATGAAGATTATAATCGCCGAGGTACTTTGAAATCAAGCACTGAGGAATTGCACGAGCAGGAATCCAACTCATGTGGAGCTTAAAAGGAGGCACGGGCAACTCAAGCAACCCAAGATCATAATAATCCCATAAGTAGTGACCCCACTCTACTTTTAGCATGCACAATGCATTCAGCCACCCTTGCTTGTACCCTTCATTATTTGATTGCTAAATTCGATCATCAAGATGGTAAAGGGCTTCATTGTAGCTATCCATCCAAAATTCTCTGGGTTGTTTGTGGAACTGGTAAGTTAACCTCTCCAGCTGCTCGTGGAGATTCTTCACCAGGATTTCCTTATTTTCCAAGGCAGAGCTTTGTATGGAAAGTTGCTCGTTGAGGTTCAGATTTTTCTTGGACATCTCTGCTAGAGCTTGGTTCTTTGCCATCAATTGAACTGCCTGATTTTCTAAAGCTGCTTGAGTTCTTGCATCTTCAATAGAGATCCGACCAGCCCTTGCTCGTCCCCGAGAAGAAGATCTTGCTCATCCGCGAGTAGAGGTGGAAGGTCCAACTCTTTTCAAAGTTTCCAATTCATCTCGCAAGTTGGCGTTCTCTACTTCCAAAAAAGAGAAACCTTCGTCATTGACAGGGACCAAAGCTCCCGAGGAAGATACTGCAGATTTTAGTTGAGATATCTCCTCTTGCAAAACATTATTTTCCTCCTCCAATAGTTTAGCGATTTGCCTATGCACAGTCTCAAGATTTAGAATGCTCTCTTTCTTCTCGTAGGCAGCGATGAATTTATCATACCCTTTTTCACCATTTAACTGTTGATATTTCTTCTCGTACCCTTGGTGAAAAAGCAGGTAGGACTCTTTATACTACTGCTGGAGCTCCTTGAAGATCCTTAATCATCTCATAATAAGCTACATTATTGGCAATAGCTCGGTCGAGCAAGCACTTCAGATACTGGTAAGCCTCAACTGCCTGGTCAGAAACACCTGATCCGAGGATGTTGATTATTTGAGCCTCATTCAGATCTGCATGACCAGCTTTGAAGTAGTCATTGCATTTCTTCATCAATTCTGTGTCATGAGGTGATAATAGCTCCATCCTGGCCATAAACTAGCAAAGAGAAGCCATAAACATGATCAATAATGATAAAGACAGGGCAAGAAGAAGAAAGTCGATATGAACAACCAAAAGTTTGAATTTTTATTCATCAAAAGGTAAATACAAAGCTCAAGGTTACATTCAAAAGGAATAATAAAATTAAAACCCAAGCAACTTTACACCTTCTCCTTGTGTTTTACAACTTCCTCGGAAAGCTGGGATGAGGAGGTTGGTTGCTCGGAAGATAGTGGCAGTTGCTCGACTGAGGTACTGTTGGGCTGAAGTTGCTCATAGAAAGTTTGAACAACTGGAATAGGAGGAACTTGATCTCCAATCATCATGGAAGATTCCTCTGAGGCAGTTTCATCATCTTCTTTTTCCCTAGGAGAGGGTGGATGGCCATGAATGTGTTACTGGAACAATTCTGAATTCTCAGCAATTTTCATCTCTTTCAAAGCAGCAACCCATCCATCCCTAAAGTACTTGAGGCTGGCATACTCCATTTGCGAAGTCATGGCAGCCAAGCCCTTGTTCCAGCCCTTATCCCAACCAGCACTGAACGATTTTTTGATAGCCTTTTTCCTCTTTTCTTTCTCCGAGGAGTTCTTTTCCATAAGGAGCTCCTCGACAGCTTTCAACTTCCCTTCCACCTCTTCCTTCTGGCGATCAACCTCATAAAGTCTACCAACTTCCTCTTCAGCAGTTTTGAGCTTATTCTCAAGCTCTTCAGCATTTTTGAGCTTCTCCTCAAGCTTTTTATTATTCTACTCAAATTCTTTCATTTTCTGATCCAACCCCTTGGAGGCCTCCACAACTCGATCTCTCTCTTGCTCGATGGACTTAAGTTGCTTTTCCCAAGCCACTTTATCTTCTTCATACTTCTGACGAGAGTCCTTTAAGGACCGAGTTAGACCAACAAAACATTCCTCTACACCTCCCGAGGAGCTTGAAGCTTTAATAGCCTCATCCTTCTTCAGAATACTGTTGAAACATGTTACCGGCTGAAGAAAGAAATAATTTTGAGTCAATATAGGGACATATTAGTGAAAAGTAAAAACTTAGACTAGTAATACTTACTGAGGCAATATGTTGAGCTGCCAAGGCAGTGACCCTGTCACGAGGAAGAGTGACTTCAATACCTTGGATTTCTGGGATAATTAAAGACTTCACAGAGCCCATGGTAGAGGTCGGAGGAATAAAAGTGGGAACACCACTTTCAACATTTAAAGGTTGAAGGACAGGCCCAACATGTCTCTCAGACAAACTTTTCTTCAATCTCCTCGGGGGAGCAGGAACAATTTCAACTAAAGACGATGTCTTTATTGGAGATATAACGATAAACTCACTTTGAGGAGAGATAGCAACAACCTTGCTCGGAGCCACATGGGGCTTCTCAACAACTTTCTCGGTAGCAGCAGGAGGAGGCACATCAATAATTTTTGTCCCTTCTTCTGGGACATTTTTTTTTGCTTTTCTTTGCCTCCATATTGGCAGAGTCTGATTTGTCAAAGAAGGCAGGAGCACTTCTTCTCTTCATTATGTTACTAAGGGGAATATTCGATTCAGGAGAGGAACCTTCCACACTAGTTTCAGAAGCTGGTACTTGGTTGATGTCAACCACCAATGGACGAGCAGTGAAGGATGATGTATAGCTCTTGTACTGCAACAAATAAGAGGCTGATCTGATATGTTCATCAGCAACGGATTGGTGTAAACTCCAGATAAGTTTCAAACGCCTTAAATTAACATCAGTTTCTTTGGTAGACTTTCTCTTGCTGTCAACTGCAAATAATCAAAAATCAAATATCAGTGAAGCATTTTATCAAACATGAAGAAAACATAATTTCAAAAATAGAATAAAAATAAAAACAACCTATCCCATGCCATAAGGAGGACATCTAGGACCTTGATATACATCATCTCCATTTAATGGAGGATGTTGCCAATTTTTCATTACCACTCCATGTTCAAAATAATCCCTGTTCGCATCAGGAAGATTGACAACTAATGCCCTATTCAAAAACCTAGTTTTCAAATAAAAAATACTATCGCTAACAACCCATCTGTAGCAATACATTATCTCTGGAATCCCTAAACAGGTTCCATGGAATTGGTTCAACCTATGAACTCCATTAACTATTCTCCAGGTATTTGGTGCTATTTTTGCAGGTACAACGTCAAAATACTGACAGAATTCCAAACATAAAGGATTTGGAGGAAAAGAAAAGCCACATTCGGCCACAAAGAGACTTGGGAACCAATGTCCCTCAGCCAAAGAAAAATAGTCATAAGGTTCAGAAAGTTCATCCAATATGACCCATGAAGGAATTGGAAATTCAGAGCAAAATTTCTCAAGAGATTCAACAAGGTAAACCATGATGAACAAAGTAAATAAAAGAAAAGGAAGAAAATATTACAGGAAAGGAGTGAATCAGTTAACAACGAACGATGGAAGAAACGAACGCACAAGATAGAGAAGAAATGAATAGTTTAAAGATACAAATTTGAAAAAGTAAAAGACGATAGGATTTTCTGCAGCGCTTAAATACCTTACCTTGGGAATGGATAAAAATAATGATTACAAAGAAAGACGTTTGCGTTACCGGCGCCTAAAAGGAGAAAAAGGGCACGAAAATCGACGCAGTTAGAAAAATTCAAAATATTCGTGAAGTCTGATTCTATGAATTCAAAGAAGAAATAAATATTAGGAAAACACTCCTAAAATTCAGGATGACTATTTAATCCCGCCAAATTTCGAGAAGAATATTCCACACTCCTCCTCAACCTCGAACTGTGAAACATTGGGGGCTTCTGTTGATACCAAATTTATTCTGCTGATATGGACCTATTATTTGAAAACGCGTGTCATCCTAGGTGGCAACTGTAAATGTTTATACCGAGCTACTCAACCCCTCCCGAGGAACTACTATACTCCAAATAACTCAAGATCACCGAGCAACTAAAAAGCCACGAGGAGCCCAGGGGCCCCGAGCAGCTCAAGCGTGTCGAGCTACTTAGGCGGTTCGAGCTACTAAGTCGGTTCGAGCAACTAAAATACTTATAGTGTACGCATCAAGGAAAATCGAAAAATAACTGCGCATTAAATGTACAGTTATTATCGTAAAGATGTATACGCCTACTGGAAAGCTATGCATTATTCTTTCACATGTACAACCTCAAGGCTATAAATACATTGTAATCTCCCCATTAGAGGGATACGCTGAATCTCTTGGTAAAATCGTTTATCGAGAATTCCAGGCAAAACAATCAGTAATACAAAAATAGTGGATGTAGGCCATTCTCTTAAGGCTGAACCACTTTAAAAATCTATTATCTTATTTCTTTACTCATTTTTATCCGTGATTAAAATAATTAGGTCAAATCTAATTTTTTACATCAACATATGGGTTATACTTTTATTAAATCAATTGATATCTCATGCTCCAATACTATACTTTAAAATTTAAAAGTGAACTTTTTAAGGGAATAATGATTTTAGCAGTATCATTTTAGAGACGTTAAATTTTATTGTGAAATTAAACGTGTTATTTTTTGATTTAAACACGACGAGAATAAGTTTAATTTGAGTTATAAAATCGAGAACGTCAGGTTTAAATTATTGCGTAGTATTAGTTAAATCTGATAAATGGATTGAATGTCCTAATTTTTCTCGCACTCTTGATTATATATTTCGTATATGCACTTTTTATTTGTGTTATCTTACTTTAATATTTCAATTTATCTCTAATCCCATTTAGAATAGTTGGACAATTGCAATTATTTTTAACGGTAAAATTGATAAATCTCTATGTGTTTGACCCATACTTATACTCCCTATTCTATAATAGCTCGTGCACTTGCGGTATTTATAAAATCGATAACAAGTTTTTGGTACCGTTGCTGGAGATTTGTCCAATTTTTTCTATAAAACAAATTGCGACTTTCGGAATAGTTTTTGTTATTTTTTCCATTTTTTGTTAGAAAAATTCCATAAAATTAGAAAAAAAATATATTTTTTGGAAAATTTAAGAATGGATTTTTAGTAAATAGTTCTTAAAAAATGAAAATTCAAAAAAAAATATTTATAGTAGTAATTTTGCTATTTACAGAATATAAAATATAAAAAATTAAAATTTTGTTTCATAAGTGTGTTTGTTATTTTGTGTTAAATAGACCACTAGTATCTGTGTCGTGCTATTTTTTATTGTATCGCACTTTACGCTTGGTGCATTTTTTTGTGTTATTTTTCTGTAGCACATTCAAAAAAATACAAAAGAAGAAAAAAGGGGGCAAAAGTGAAGAAAAATTTGGAAAAAGTGTGCAACAGGGAGCGAACGTGAATAATACTTGTGCATTCTTTCGACAAGAAAAAATAAACTTTCAGAGACGACTGGAACATAGGAGACGTTTTCACCCGATCGATGTCAACCTAAACTTCGGCCCGACGTAAACAAGTGACCATAAAAGGTCCACGCTGGAGGTATGTTTTTTCTGCTCCTACGTGGTTTAATTTCACAATTAAATTATCACGTTTCATAAATAAACTTAAGGGCAAACCCGTGTGAAAAATAAGATGGGAATTTTATCACAATTTCTTCGACCAAAAATCACTAATTATCTTAGTATTTGCATATCCGAGCCATCATATTTAATGTCAAATCAAGAAGACATTGGCCTCAGGATATCTCATAACTCATAGGAAACCTCTAAATGTGGCTAGAATTAAAAGTTACTCTAATGCGAACTTGTCAAATCGGTCCCATTTTACCTTGTTTAGGATTAGTGATTTTTAATGAGTCTTCGTACTGACCACATATCTGAGGTAAAATCAGGATTTGAGGTGACAACTGTAGTTGGTTGTTTTTTAAATTCTTCCTTATCAAAGAGTATGATCCGTCTACTTGGGGAGAATAATCTAGAGACCCCCATTACCATCGATTGATCTCGAAAAAACTAGATTTTAAATTCAAATTCCCCTCACATAAATTAGATAATTCAATTTACTTTGTCTTAGCTAGGAATTACGTGGTTTTGAATCATATTTTATTTTATTTTCCTTAAAAGAATTAAAAAAATAAAAAAAAATTGAAAAGATAAAGAAAAAAGAGAAATTTGAGCTCGGCACGTAATGTATGAAAAATTGGTTTCAAGATCATGTCGATCGTTTATCTAGTGAGGAGTCTAGTAATTGCTACACTTTCATAGGTAGATATTCCATATTCACCTAGTGGGAGACGAGTTAGCCCTATGTGCCCTTAAAGATTACCCTTATTAGAGTAGGTCTAGTCAACTTTCATCTATTGGTCTACCTGAGCACAACACAAATGATTTTGAATTCCATTCGAGGACAATCCAATTGTTGCTCATTTTTTGGTTTAAAAAAAGAGTACCCCTACCTCCATATAATCGAATTTGAAGAAATTTGTGGAGTGATTAAGTAATAACTACTCACTGGTGAGATTGTTAAACTGAAATTTGTTCCCATTTTCTTTAAAAGATAAGGTGAAGAGTTAGTTTAACTTGCTAGAACCTGAATCCATAACCACATGGAACCAAATGAGCATCACATTCCCGTAGAAATTCTTTCCCAAGCAACAGACGATGTCAATACGTTATGCCATAAAAAAATTTACCCAAATAAAGGGAGTTGTCTTGTAGATATATTTAGAGAGGTTCAAGGACTTGCTGCTGCAATGTCTACATTACGGGAATGAGTTGGGTCACCAAGTCCAAATTTTTTTTTGAGAGGTTTGATTTTAATACTAGAGCCATGACCGAGTCAATGTGCAATAGTGATTTCACTGAGAAAAGTGAAGCCTAATCATAACTATTTCTAGTAGTCGTAGTAAAAAAGTCCTAGCACGGAGGACCCAATAGAGAATATGGGTCCACCATATCCGATGACGTTGTCTCTCACCATGTCGAACAAAGTTTTAATTTAATTGTCAAAGTGTCAACCTTGGCCCACCATTTAGAAAATTTAGAGGCGAGTAAACGGAGAACCCATGCCACAGTCGTCACCATCCAATACGTAGCCATCCCATGTGTCTGTGTTGTGACTCATTGATCATTTGGTTGAAAATTTCCCCACTCTCCCGGTTAATAAGGTTTTAGCCGAGAAAGTGATTATACTCTACCAAAGTAGACTGAAATACGACCCATATTCCAATGCATAAAATTTGGGGTGGCAAGACCATTCCAATCTTTCATAGTCTTAAGGTCAGTATCAAGGAGGTGTTGATCAGCCATAGCCCACCATCAGGTTTCTAAAAGAATTCTCCTGCACCATCATATCCTTCATCCCAAAAGATTCAAGCTTGGTAATTTTTTTTCTCAAAGTACCCTTCAATTACAGCATCCAACTTAAAGTCCCCTCCAATCCACCCAATAGATCTTCCATGTGAACACTTAATCCATAGGCAAACTCGAGGTTCAATTGAGCCAATTGTGAACACGATGAGTGAAAGGAACAAAAGGAACACTCCCGGATCAACCCGAGCCCAATCCTGAAGGAAACATACCTAAAGGTCAATATTTTATTCAATATAACGTCGGTAAATCACAAACCCAAGAGGATATCAAATCCATCATCACTCTTAGGTCCGGTATGGAAGTAAAAAATAATGTCTCACCACCCTCCAATAGTGAATTCGAGAAACGTAAGGAGAAGCAAGATCCACCCATAAATCCAATTTTCTCCCCACTATTATTTTCCAAGCCACCTGTGAAGACCTATGTTCCAAAAGATCCATTTTCTCAATGTTTGATGCCATAAAATAAGAAGGCACAAGTGTATACGATTGTGGAAATGTTCAGACAAATACAAATCAACATCCCACTTCTTGATGCTATACAACAAGTCTCGTCCCATGCCAAATTTATGAAGGACCTTTGTACCTTCAAAAGAAACACCAACATGCCCAACAATATTTTCTCACCGATCAAGATAGCTAGATTAGTTCCTATAAAACTCCTATCAAGTATAAGACTCCGAGAACATCGAGGATCTCTATTAATATAAGGGAACATCACTTCCAGAAAGCGCTCTTAGACTTAGGTGCAAGAGTGAACCTTCTGCCATACCCCGTGCAGGAGAAACTAGGTTTGGGGGAGTTAAAGATCACTTAGATGAGATTGTCCTTACTTGATCGATAAGTTAAGGTGCCTAGAGGTATTGTAGAGGATAGTTTGATTCAAGTGGGCGAATCCATTTTTTTGATAGACTGTGTGGTCTTAGACACACAACACGTACTATACTCATCCACATAAATCCTGATAATCTTCAGTCAACCCTTTTTGACTACCTCTGATGCTATCATTTGATGTCAAAGTGGGTAAGTGAACATGTCATTTGGGAACATGACCATGGGTTTGAATGTGCTTAATTTAGAGAGGCCATCATCTAATAACGTAGAGAATTAAGAATGAAGTTAGGTACGTTCAAGAAGTGACCGATGTCACTACCCCACGGGATAGTGACGGATCCGATCTATGTGCTTAGTCACCTGATTTATTTCTAGATATGGGTCTTAGATATTTTGAAAAAGAATTCATCCCGGTTGATGAGGATCTTACTGTTGACGTCCAATTGTTATTGGACTTATTTATCACTTAGATGAGAGCGTCTGTGATGATATGATAGATAAATTCTTTCATTGTTAATATGAACTTGAGACTTTCGAGAGTATACTGACTCATGAGGTTTTTTCTATTAGTGATAAGATGGTTGAGAAAATCATTTGAGCGTTTACATCTGGTGACATGTGTTTTATCACATCACATTTTTCCTTTACACCACATCCACAATCTTGTCCGTTTGAGTGTTTTGATGAGACCAATGACATGATTAAAGGTTCATCTGACTTTGAGTTTGATTTATTCATTCTTGATATTGAGGAAAATATAGGCGCAAAGCATCATTTAAGATTTCAATATGACAGTATGTTTGGGTCTGACCATTTATGCTATAATTTGATCGTGCACTATAATAATTTCACTCATTGCATTCATTAGATGACTCAATGTGTATACCTATCCTATTGAATTGACTCCCAATTGTTTATAGTTTTGATTTATGATGCAATGCATATGAGATCGATTGGAATTTGGTAACAAGTGGAAATTCACGGGTAATATCATTCTTTACTTTTTTACTTTATTCGATTTGTCCGTATTTTTATTTTGAGCATACATTGAGGACAATGTAAAATTTAGGTTTTGAGATAAGGATGATATTTTTGTAAAAACAAAAATTAGAAAAAAATCAATTTTTTTTTTTTAATATAATTAAGTTTTGAAATGATTTCTTAATATAAAATTAATTCACGAATCTCCCAACTTTTGAAATTTTTACATATTAGCCAAATAATATGATCGAAAATGGATATTGAGGAAAAATTTAATATTCTTAATGAATAAATGTGGAGATTTTAACCCGTTGTGATTTTTTGCCATTCATGGTTTTTGAGAGATTTAAATCAACCTGGGTTAAAATAACTCAAGCTTTCCTTCGGTGATAAATTCGTCGATGATCTCAATTTTTTTGTTTTGCTTGATTACTGAAAATAAAAAGACAAAATATTAATATAAAGCTCTTGACGTCTTAATATGTCGTCTTGAGACACAAATTAACTAACAAAACATGAGAAATGAGATTAGGCCATCGTTTGAAATATCAAAAATTAAGTCTAACTCCAATATTTTTACATTATTTCGCAGCATGCCTTATTGAAAACCCATTATCCTACCTGACTCAAAGTGGGAGTTTAAAAAACCATAACAAGAATCCATACACATTTTCCTGAGAATACTAAGGTAAAAGTAGGGTGGAAAAAAGCTAAAAGAAAAGAAAGTTTGCAAAGAATGAGAAAAGGGGGAAGAAATAATGAAAATTGAGAAGTAAAAAGAAAAAAGAAAAAAAGAGATGTGAGTTTGAAAAATAAAGAGAAAAAAGTGCCTAAAAGTCAAAATACAGAAAAACCTCTATATTTTCAAAAATTTTGAACTCCAAAAGTCATACTTTCCAGCTGAAACCCAAGCCTCCAATACAACCGAAGAAATTCCTAATTAAACTTAAGTGAAGTTAGTCATAGTGTAGAGAAAAAACGAATAAGATCTATGCTGTGATTCATTATTTTCAAAAAGTTATCGATTTTCCTTTCATGAGATCATATTCATCCATTAAAGAAAATTCTTTTTTTTAATCATTTATTATGAAATTTTCTCATTTATTCACATATGTCGAGAGAAAATGACTTATCTCCAAGAGTTTGATTATGAGTGCATTCCATGAGATTTTGAAATCAAAACGAATTTTTGGATAAGAAAAATATTGTCAAATATTTTGAAATGGGCAATTATGTTGGCTATACACACCCGCACAATAAGTTGAGATTGGAAAGTGAATTTTTACTATATTTATGAAATTTGAATTCGAAATTTTTTTATGTTACTTTTGATTATTTTGTATTGAGTCAAATTTTTGACTTTTTTTGGATATATTCACTGCAAACCCTAACGAGAAAAAACTCGTCAACTAGGGTAACTTAGTTGTTTAACGACTTTTTTCACATACAAAGTGCAATCGTAATTCCAACGAGAGTGAATTAGATTTTAAAATTTTAATTTTTGCTTGAGGACTAGAAAAGTTTAGGTTTGGGAATATTTGATGATTATTTTATTTTGTATGAATTATGCCCAAATCTAGGCCTTGCGTCGTATCATAAATAATGAGCTTTTAGAGTTATTTTCGTAAATAAAAAGGAAAATACAAGTAGTTAAAAGTGAAATTTTACTAACTCTGGGGGTAAATATTTAATTTAAAAATATAATGGGTCTAAAAATAATTTTTAAAAGTTTATCTAGGCAATATAAAGTTTTTCATGAAATTTGGTTGAATTCGAAGATAAAACTAAAAAGTTAAGATATCCAGGATCTAAAATGCAAATATGGATAATTTACTGAACTTTATGGGGGATGAATTCGAATTACTACAAGTTATATTTTTATTCAGGTATTGATATGCCCAAAGTGCACCTGCCAGCTCAGAGACATTAAGCCCGGCCTGTATAACGGCCGAGGTAACAAGAGCTTAGGATTAACCATTTTCGATACCATCCTTCATCAGGTCGGCCACAGCCGACGTTAAAAGCATCACTTCGATTGGGCATCAACCGAGGTCTGCATGACTCATGGGATCATCTATCCATCAGGTCGGCCACAGCTGATGTTACAAGTATCACCTAAGACCAGCAAAAGCCTCATAAGCTTAATCAACAAGCATCATGTCATCATCGTCCTTGGCCGACGTTTCACCTCATACCTAACCTCGGTCGGACATCCCGGATGAGGTTTTCATGGAACATTGATCCCAGACAAGGCAAGGTTCGTACTCCACCAACCTCGTACTCACCCAAGCTGAGGTAGGTACTAAGCGAAGACAGCCGAGCATTTACACGCATATGAATGGCTTGGAACACGTGGAATAATCTGTTATAACTGAATCGTTCCCTCCACGTGAGGAAATATTGAGGTCATCATTACTTAGTTAAGATCAGCCAGGTGTCATCCTTGCACCAGTTGGATCTTCATGCACATGCTCATTGCATGCTTGGGGGGTACCCATAAGCCTCATATATAGAGGTCATCCTCTACCTTGTCAAAGGATCCAAAATTGAAACCCTAGCTGAAACTCTATTATTTTGCACAGTAGAGAGAGAAAACTTGAGATATTATATCCATGGCTGTTAGTGCCTTATTTTACACTCACTTGCACAGTGGACGTAGGCCTAATTGGCTGAACCTTTTATATTCAAGTGTTTATCCTCTTCTCCTCACCTCCTTCTACATATTTACTTATATTCTTCTGTGCTCCCATTGTTATCACTTGCTTGAGCTTGTAAACACCTTATCTGGTGGTGCTATTTATCGCATCATCATTTTGGCGCCGTCTGTGGGAACGAGAAGATATATATCTTCCTTTCCCAGCTTAACCTCACCGGAGACTCTGGTTGTGAACCAGGCATCACCCTTCGTGTGAAGCTGTTTCACCATTGAAAGAGGTCCTTTAAGGTATTAAGTTCATCTTCTTCACAATATCGTTAGCTTTAACATATGGCACCGGAGTTACCCCCACCTCCTCCACCATCTGGTGCAGGAGGACCCAGTTCCAGCCAGGCACCACCCCAGTCAGAAATGGCTGAGGTGGCGACAACCTTGAGGTCCTTGGCTGCAACACAACAAACAATGAAGTAGAAATTTGCACAACTCAGTCAAAATATGATGACGCCACCTGGGGTCTCACCGGAGATGATTACTCCGACGGCTGTTCAACCCCATCCTTAACCAGGGGACCACCCCAGGCACCGTGAAAAGACCAACCTACCCCTCAACGGAGTAGGGACGTTGCTGACCCTAGGCATTTACTTATGGGGAGGCAAGGAAACCCTTGCCCTGAGGATATGTATGACGATATGGAGGCAAAGGATGCTCCAGAAGACTATTGGGAGCCCTATGAGGTTTCGAATAACACGGTACGTCCTATTCAGCAGAGCAGAGGTTGTGGGGGCAGAAGAGATGGGGGTGCCCAACAAAGAGGATTAGCTTTTGATCGCTTGAGCAGAGGGTTGGCCTTTGAAAGGCTCGGCTCAATCAATGACCTAAGATAGAGGCTATCCAGGTCACGAAGTGCCGTTGGCTCTCAGAGGGGAGATGGTGATCATCAGCCTCATCATAGCTGACGTCATCAAGGTCGAGACTGTGGTCAAGAGGTCAATAACCGACATTGTGCAGCGGTTGGGGAACCTTCAGTCCACCCCTTGGAGGTGGCTGGGGACAACCTTGTCCAGGCCGACATTGCTAAACCATGGAATGAATCTATTCAATGTCTTAAAGAATAGATAGGGGACCTCATCAAAAGCTGAGACCCACAACAAAGAGGGTTCTCAGAAGGCTCCCTATTTGTGGCAAAGATAGTGAACTTCCCAACACCTACCAAGTTCAAACCACCTACGGTGTCTCCCAAGTATGATGGTAGTACCAACCCTGTGCATCATATTGAGATGTACCAATTTACGACAGATATTTATTCGATCCCAAATGAGATGAGGTGCCGGGCCTTCTCTGGGAGTTTAATGGGAGCTGCACATATTTGGTTTACCTCTCTTTCGAAGAACTCCGTTGATAACTTTAAGGGCTTGGCTGAACAGTTTATTCACAATTTCTATTTTGGGGTAAGACCTCAGAAGAAGACCACTCATCTGCTATACGTCAAGCAAGGCAAGAACGAGAGCCTAAGAGACTACATTGCTAGATTCAACAAAGAAAAATTGGAGGTTGAATATTACGAAGAGAATATAGCTATGACATCCCTCATCGGAGGACTCCAGAAGGGGAAGCTGCTGTGGAAGCTTGCTGAAGACCCTCCCAAGTCCATGGCAGAGCTGTTAGCAACTGCAGGAAGGGTCATGAATGTTAAAGAGGCTATGGCTGCAAAGTATGAGGATGAGAACGGAAGTAGCAACACGAAATTCCAAAGGAAGAAAGATGGAAAAAAGAGATCTGCAGATGACAAGTTTGCACACTATACTCCTCTAACTGTGAGCTATGAACACATCCTCAATGAAATAAAAAATGACCGATCCCTAAGATGGTCGGAGAGCTGAAGGCTCCTCCGAATAAGAGGAATAAGAATCTGTGGTGCGAGTTCCACCAAGACCACGGTCATATGACTGACAAGTGCTTCGCCTTGAAGGATGAGATTGAGAAGATGTTGAAGTCTGAAAAGATCAGGAAGTATGTCGATGGTAAAGCATCTAAAGGGGGAAGAGACAACCCTAAAAATAAGAGAAACGACAGGTGTCGGAAAGATGCCCAGCACAAAGAGCTAAGGACTCAGATGATGATAACCCTGACCTCCCACTAAAAGATAACAATGCCCCTGTGAAGAGGGTTAGTATGATATCCTTTAGCGTGAACACCATTTATGGAGAACTAACAAGAGGAGGTTCAGAGGTAGCCGATCGTAAAGCTCACATGGCAGAGGCTAAGTTAGTGACCATAGTAGAAGTTGTGAATCTGGCATCTTCAGAGGATAAACAAAAGAGAAAGAAGGTAGATATGTATACTCTTATAGTTGGATTCTCCTAACTTGACTTCAAAGGTATCTTAGCTCCACATGATGAACCTTTAGTAATTACAACAAGGGTGCATGTATGTGAGGTACAAAGAATCCTCATCGATGGGGGAAGTTCAGCGGACGTAATGTTCTGGCCCTATTTTAAGAGCCTAGGCCTCAGCAAAGCTAGGCTTGTGCCATATCATCATCTGTTGATTGGCTTCAATGGTGAAAAGGTCCATTCATTCGGCATGTATGAGATGGATGTACGAATGGGAGATGAATGGCCTAAGAGATTGACCCAGAAGATTAACTTTTTCGTAATGGATGAAAATGTCTTCTTGGCTTACAACCTCATTATAAGATGAGGATCCCTCAATTAATTTGAGGCCGTGCCATCAATGATCCACCAAATGCTAAAATTCCCGACCACCTAAGGGTAGGGGAAGTTCAGGGTGACCAAACATCAGCACGAGAATGCTACTTCAACTCTGCGGAAGAGAGGGAGGCTCATAAGAAGGCAACGACAACTTATGACATTGATACACTTGATCCAAGGGATGAGACAAAATTGAATAAGGGAGAGGCCGCGAAAGAGGTAGAATCCATCGTCCTCAATGAGGAAGAGCTAGAAAAAACCATCCAAATCGTCATAGCCCTAAGACTCGAAATCAAGGAAGAGTTGGTAAAGATTTTAAAGAAGAGACAGAGTGTCTTTGCTTGGAGTCATGCAGACATGCCAGGTATTGACCCTGAGATTATGAGCCACAAACTCAACGTGGTAGAAGACGCCAACCTAATCAAATAAAGAAGAAGAGTTTACTCCAGAGAAAAGTATAATGTCATCAGGGAAGAGGTCAGAAAGCTGAAAGAGGACAAGATCATCAGGGATGTCATATACCCTGAGTGGTTATCTAACGCCGTCATCGTGCTAAAAAGCTAATGGGAAATGGAGGATGTGCTTAGATTTCACTGATTTGAATAAGTCTTGCCCAAAAGACATCTTCCCCTTACCTCGAATTGATCAGATGGTAGATGCCACAACAAGACATGAACTTATGAGCTTCATGGATGCATATTCAGGGTATAACCAAATTTTTATGGACCCAGAAGACTCAGAGAAGACAGTGTTCATAACCGATAAGGGAACCTATTTCTACAAGGTCATGCCATTCATCTTGAAGAATGCAGGGTCCACTTATCAACGTTTTATAAATAATATGTTTGAGAATCAGATTGGCAAGACCATGAAGGTATATGTAGATGACATGTTGATGAAGAGCTTGAAGGCTGACACTCACATGGCCGACCTGGAGAGGACTTTTGACACCATGGACTTATACAAGATGAAGCTCAACCCTGCCAAGTGTGTCTTCGGAGTAGGAGCAGGAAAGTTTCTTAAATTGATCGTCAATAAAAGGGGAATAAAGGCCAATCCAGAGAAGATCAGGGCCCTGCTTGAAATTAAAACACCTAAAACTATCAAAGACGTTTAGAGGCTAACCGGAAGAGTTGCAGCACTTAACAGGTTTGTCTCAAGAGCTACAAATAAGTGTCTTCCTTTTTTTAAAGTGCTTAGAAAGGCCTTCGAATGGGACGATGAATGCGACAAAGATTTTAAAGATCTTAAGTCCTACCTCGGATCCCCTCTGCTCCTATCTCAGCCCATCTTGGGGGAGAAGTTACATGTGTATCTAGCGATTTTAGAATCATCCATTAGTGCGGCCATAGTATGAAAAGACGATGGAGTGCAGAGGCCGGTATACTTTAATAGTAAGGACCTTCAAGGGTCTGAACAGAATTATCCTCAAATGGAAAAATTAGCCTACTCCCTGATACACGCTTCTAGAAAGATGAAGCCATACTTTCAAAACCACTTTATGGCTGTCCTCACTGATTTCCCACTAAGACAGGTCCTCCACAAGCCTAAGAAGTCGGGCATGTTGATGACTTGGGCCATCGAGTTGGGGGAATATGACATTATTTATCAATTAAGGGTTGCCATCAAAGGGAAGGCTCTTGTAGACTTTGTAACAGAATTCACCTAGGAAGAGGTTGAGATTGAGAATAGTCAAGAGATTGCAGGAGAACTAGATAATAGAATCTTCCGTGATCTGGACGAGGTTGGGTCAAGCAAGTTCAAAAAAAGTATAGCTGAGAATGAGGAAGACAGGTACCTCTTCAAGCAAGGGATCCTATTATAGGGGAACTTCTCTTCAAATGAAGATGTTTGGAACCTCTTCGTTGATGGGTCTTCTTGTGAAAGTGGAAGCAGAGCAGGGCTGATACTATCAGCTTCGGATGGTACCGAAATTGAATATGCACTGAGGTTCAACTTCAAGGCTTCAAATAACGAGTCAGAGTATGAGGCGTTGATAGCGGGGATATCTTTGGAAAAAACCTTTAGAGTTGACTGACTCCTAGTCCACAGTGACTCGAGGTTAGTTATCAACCAAGTTCTTGGGGTGTATGAGGCCAAGGATGAAAGGATGGCCAAATACCCGAAGAGGGTAAAAACGACACTAGAAGGCTTCGAAGAGGTGAAGATGAATATAATATCTTGGCAAGACAATAATCGAGCCGACACACTCGCTAGGTTGGCCTCAGAAACGAGGATAGCGATGAGAAGAACGGTACGATTTGAGATCCTACCTCAGCTAACCATCGAAAAAGAAGAGGTTGCCAGAATTTGCCTCAATCTGAATATGGGAGCCTCATGGATGGACCCACTCATCAGATACATTAGACATGGAGAGCTGCCGAAATCAAAATTGGAAAGGAGAAAGCTGAGGTTTAAGGCTGCTAAGTTCTCAGTTATAGGAGACATCTTGTATAAGAAGGGCTTCCTACTCCCTCTCCTTAGATGTGTGCACCCTTCATAGGTTCCTCAGGTCTTGAAAGATGTTCATGAGGGCTCTTGTTCTAGTCACATAGGAGGAAGGCCTATAGCTAAGAGGATAATTACTCAAGGGTTCTGGTGGCCGACCTTGGCCAAAGATGCAACTTCTTATGTGAAGATATACGATAAGTGTCAGAGATTCTCCACCATCCCTCACCAACCTCATCATCCTATAACGTTGATTAGCTCACCTTGGCCATTTGTAGTTTGGGGGATTGACTTAGTAAGACCTTTGCCAAGAGCAGCAAATAACTATCGATTTTTGGTAGTGGCAATTGATTACTTCTCCAAGTGGGTAGAGGCTGAGCTGATAATCACGATTATAGAGAAGAAGACCTTCTAGTTCATCTGGAAGAACATCATATATAGACATGGCCTTCCAAATACCCTTATCTCAGACAACGAAACCCAGTTCAATAATTCTTCCTTGGAAAAATATTGTGAAAGAGTGGGGATCAAGCAGTTCTTCTCCTCTCCTGGACGACCCCAAGCAAGTAGATAGACTGAGGTCACGAACTGAATAATCCTTAATGGGATAAAGAAGATGTTAGAGGAGGCAAAAGGGAGATGGACAGAAGAGGTATACGCCGTGCTATGGGCCTACAGGACGACTTCAAGAACGCCAATGGGAGAGACTCCTTTCATGCTAGCACATGGTTCAAAAGCTGTCATCCCTATAGAAGTAGGACTCCCCACTCATAGAGTTCAGACCTATGACCTCGAGAAGAACGGGGAAGAGAGAAAACTCGACCTAGATTTAGTTGAGGAAAGCAGAGAAGATGAAGAGATAAGACATGTGACCTATCAGCAGAGAACTACAAAATTTTACAACCAAAGGGTGAAATCAAGACCTATAGCTATGGGAGACCTAGTGCTGAAGAAGACGTTGCAAAAGGTAAATAAGCTCCACCCAAACTGGCATGACCCTTACAAAGTGGTAGATGAGGTTGTGCCTGGTACCTACCGGCTAGAAAATATCGAAGGGGAACCTTTTTCCAACCCTTGGAATGCTGACCACTTGAAGAAATATTACATATAATGTTGCGGTTATTTCTTTGTAATACATGTGTCATTTTATGAAGAGGATATTAATGAAAAGAGAAGTTCTTGTGTCAATACTGTTTCATTATACTTAAACATCATTAATTTGGTGATAAATCATGAGGTGAAACATCATAATTTGGTGACCTCAGACCTTAAACATCATTAAGTTGGTGAAACTATGAGGGTAAAACATCATAATTTGAGGACCTCAGACCTTACACATCATTAATTTGGTGAAAAATAATGAGGGTCAACATCATTATTTGGTGACCTCAGACCTTAAACATCATTAGTTTGGTGAAATTATGAGGGTAAACATCATAATTTGATGACCTCAGACCTTAAACATCATAATTTGGTGACACAGTATGAGGGAAACATCATAATTTGATGACTCAGACCTTAAACATCATTAATTTGGTGAAAATTATGAGGTAAACATCGTATTATGGTGACCTCAGACCTTAAACATCATTAATTTGGTGAAAATTATGAGGTAAACATCGTATTATAGTGACCTCAGACCTTAAACATCATAATTTGGTGACATAGTATGAGGGAAACATTGTATTATGGTGACCTCAGACCTTAAACATCATAATTTGGGACACAGTATGAGGGAAACATCATAATATGGTGACCTCAGACCTTAAACATCATTAATTTGATAAAATTATGAGGTAAACATCATGATTTGGTGACCTCAGACCTTAAACATCATAATTTGGTGACACAGTATGAGGTTAACATCATAATTTGATGACCTCAGACCTTATACATCATTAATTTAGTGAAAATTATGAGGTAAACATCATATTATGGTGACCTCAGACCTTAAACATCATAATTTGGTAACACAGTATGAGGGAAACATCATAATTGGATGACCTCAGACCTTAGACCATTAAATTGGTGATACTGTATGAGGTTAACATCTTAATATGGTGACCTCAGACCTTAAACATCATTAATTTGGTGAAAATTATGAGGTAAACATCATGATTTGGTGACCTCAGATCTTAAACATCATAGTTTGGTGACACAGCATGAGGGAAACATCATAATTTGATGACCTCAGACCTTAGACCATTAAATTGGTGACACTATATGAGGTTAACATCATAATATAGTGACCTTAGACCTTAAACATCATTAATTTGGGGAAAATTATGAGGTAAATATTTTGATTTGGTGACCTCAGACCTTAAACATCATAATTTGGTGGTACAGTACGAGGTTAACATCATAATTTGATGACCTCAAACCTTAGACCATAATTTGGTGGCAATTTATGAAGCCTTTGAAACAACATACAAGAGACATTCATTGAAAGAAGAAAAATCCTTCGAAAAAGATGGTATTACATTAAGCAGTCAGATTTGCAAATCTGTAGTTTCTAAAGGGCCATCAGAATTCACCAAATTACAGACAGAAGTAAAAGTTACAATTTAAAAGCTTCACATAATCAGGTCTCAGTATCTGCAGTCGTAATAGTGTCCTCTGGTTCGACGTTAGTCATCTCGACTCCATCTTCAGGAGGATTAACATCTTCACTCTCAGCGGCTTCCAGGGGAGCCGTCTCGGTTAGAGAAGCAACTTCCTCCTCAAACTCTTGCAAGGCCTCAGCAAATTGGGGGTCACCAAAGCCTAAACCAATGAAGTCTGAGGCGGTCAGACTCCCTGACTCCTTCTCCTTGGAGGCGACCCATTTTCCAGTTGCCTTAATACCTCTTTCAAGGTATTCAAACTCGAAGCTAATGAACTGATCAGGGACCTTATAGTCTACCAAGATTTTCTCTAAGGCATATCCACGGCATCTTTTACTGCATCATCCACTTTCGTTTAAAGGACATTATCTTTAGCCTTCAGGGCTGCTGTATGATCCTTCTTGAGTTTGGCTATATCCCTATCCCTCTGCTTAACCTGATTGTCAGACTCATTTAACGCTATCTGCAGGCGTTCAACCTCTGCATTTAAAGAGGCTTGCACCTTCTGAGCTTCTTTTCCCTTCTCAATAAGGGGCAACTTCCTCAAGGTCCAGTCGACGAATTGGTGGATGGACAGAATAACCTGCAATGAAAAGTCATAGGCATGAGCTCAAGTTTTAAACTACATCTAAGCTGAGGTTATGCTAGGAAGAATAAAAAAGCAGAAGTTGGTACCTGAATTGACCTATTCTCTGCCAGCAAGGGGGTATCTAGGGAGCGTAGGAAACACTTATCTGTGTCGGTCATTACAGAGCCGATGGAATCCATTGCCTTCAAACCATGGCCTATCAAACTATCACTAATATTCAGCAGGGCCAGACGAGCAGCCAGAGCATCATCTGTTGAGATAGGGATGGCACGATTTGCCTTTTGGTTTTTGCTCGGCCTGTGATCCTCCGAGTCAGTGGTAGTCTTCATCTTTTTTGTAACATCGGCCTTGGATGTGCCGACGTTCTTCTTGGGAGGAGGAGGGGCTACATTGTACCCAACCTTTTTCACCAGCTTAATGAGACTAGGGGCAGATATCTCCCATAAATCGTTAGAGATGCCTTCTGAGCGTTCTGCAAAAAAGAATTATCTGAGTTAGTAAATCAGAGGTATTAAAAGTCAGAGGTACAACTTATGGATAAATAATACTTACGAAGCTCGGTCAGAGGACTTCCCCCCAGGCCAGTCTCAGAGAGGTAATAGGGGGTCATCAGATGTTCGTATTTTACCAGCCAACCCTGTTCCCCTTGCTCTTAAAGATTCTTAACCTTCTGAAGCTTATCTTAGCTAAGCCCAGGGTCGGCTTTAGCAGCCAGGGACACCTTTCCCCACCTCAGAGGTGTCCTCAGCTCCAATGATGAAGACGTGGCACAAGGACCAAATTTCCATGCCTCTGAGGCAAAGAAACACCATGGTTTCCAATTATGATTTGAAGTCTGGGTAACTAATAACATCTTCTTGTCTGACTTCCTAACTAGGAAGTGGTAGTAGCTGGGGTGGTTTTTAGCAGAGGATGGGATGCATCAAACCGTGAAAACTCTAATAGGAAGGTCTGAGTGGTGGACTTCCTTCCAAAGGACAATGGCCCCAATCATCACCCTCCAGGCGTTGGGGATAATTTTGAAGGGGCTAGGTAGATATGGGACATTATGGATCTAATCTAAGGATGGATGGGGAGACGGAATCCCAACTTAAACATCTGCTCATACACACAGAGCTCCCCATCTCGGCCATCAAAGTCCCTTTCACCTCTCAAGGGTCTCCTAAGCTTAATGGAGGTACCTATTGAATAGAGGTGCCTAAAGGCTAAGAGGTCATACTCAGTGACATAGCTCTCTATCTCGGCTGCCTCCGAGGTATCAATTTCGCTCTCATGACCATCATCTTTGTCCCTAGTAACATCGTCCTAGGCAGGTGAAGGGACACTATCGGGAAACCTCTGAGTGAACTCAGCCCCAGTGGCGGACAACAGGGGGATAACATCAATAGGTGGGGGAATAGCCACACTTGGCCCTATAATATCATCATCAGAAGAAGTCTGTGAGGTGATAGCACCATTGTGGGATGAAGAACGACTTTGGACCTCATCCTTATCAGGGAACTCATCTTGCCTAATGGAATAATTCATAGCCTCTTGGAAAGAGTCTATAGACATAGGGTCTGAGGAAGACGACTCAGACTCAGACATGGGAGTGGGGTCTATTGGATCCTCTGCAGGCTCAGCTGGCTCATGATATATCACCTCCATAGCCTCTTGGAAAGAGTCTATAGACATAGGGTCCGAGGAAGACGACTCAGACTCAGACATGGGAGTGGGGTCTATTGGATCCTCTGCAGGCTCAGATGGCTCACGGTATATCACCTTCAGAGGTGGAGGGAATATAAGTCTGAGGGGGAAAGCCTCAGCCCTACGAGCTTCCCCATGGGCTAGCTCTATCTACCTAATTTTTTCAAAGGTCTTCTCTCTAAGAGAAGGGAACTCTTCTATAAGCTTATACAAAGGCCCGAGCATAAGACATACGACCCTACACTTTAGACTCTAAAATACAACCAAACAACTCAATTCAAATCCAAATAAAAGATCAAACTTGGATTTTAAAAGCCTTTTTAACCAAGAACACTCAAGAACAGGCTCATCGAAAAATGCAAAGTATCACTGGAAAACCCTAAAACCCTCGCCGAAAAGCCTAACTCCTAACTAGAAAAAGAAAAAATGGAAATATAAGGCTAAAAATGGAAAACAAGGTAAAAATGATACCTGATGGAGTACGAAATGAAGAATAAGAGGACTGAGAACAAATAAATCCTCAAACAATAACAACAATTGAGCTCTTGAAGAGAAAGAAATCGTAGAGAGCACAAGTGGGAAAAATGGGAAAGAATGAAGAAGAAGGAGAAGAAAGATGGTTTAAACCCTCAAATCATTTTGCATGCATCCCAAGGCCCATTATTTCCTTGGGAGCCCAAAAGATAATCAGCATCATTATACATTATCAGGCATGCTACCCACTTTAAAATTTGACACATGTCAAGGAAATATTGGTATATAAGGAAATACAGCCTCGGATATGCATACCCCTTAGTAACCTATTTATATTGGTAACTAAGGGCTGGGGGTGATTGATATGCCCAAAGTGCACTTGCCAGCTCAGAGACATTAACCTCAACCTGTATAACGGCTAAGGTAACAAGAGCTCAGGATTAACTATTTGCGATACCGTCCTTCATCAGGTTGGCCACAACCGACGTTAAAAGCATCACCTCGGTTGGGCATCAGCCGAGGTATGCATGACTCATGGATTATGCTATCCATCAGTTCATCCACAGCTGATGTTACAAGTATCACATCAGACCAGAAAAAGCATCATAAGCTCAATCAACAAGCATCATGTCATCATCGGCCTTGGTCGATGTTTCACCTCATACCCAACCTCGATCGGACATCCTGGCCGAGGTCTTTATGGAACATTGATCCCAGACAAGGCAAGGGCCATACTCCACCAACCTCTTACTCACCCAGGTCGAGGTAGGTACCAAGCGAAGACAACCGAGCATTTACACGCATATGAACGGCTTGGAACATGTGGACTAATCTGTTATAACTGAATTGTTCCCTCCACGAGAGGAAATATTGAGGTCATCATTACTTAGTTAAGATCAGCCAGGTGTCATCCTTTCACCGGTTAGATCTTCATGCATATGCTCATTGCATGCTTGGGGGGTACATTACACCCCCAAAGCCTCATATATAGAGGTCATCCTCTACCTTGTCAAAGGATCCAGAATTAAAACCCTAGCTGAAACTCTGTTATTTTGCACAGTAGAGAGATAAAGCTTGAGAGATTGTATCCATGGACATTATTGCCTTATTTCAGTGACATTACACTCACTTGCATAGTGGACGTAGGCCTAATTGGGCGAACCACTTATATTCAAGTGTTCATCCTCTTCTTCTCACCTCTTTCTACATATTTACTTATTTTCTTCTGTGCTGCCATTGTTATCACTTGCTTAATCTTGTCAACACCTTATCTGGTGGTGCTGTTTACCGCATCATCATTTTGGCACCGTCTGTGGGAACGAGAAGATATATCTCTTCCTTTCCCAGCTTAACCTCTTCGGAGACTCTGGTGGTGAACCAGGCATTACCCTTCGTGTGAAGCTGTTTCACCATTGAAAGAGGTCCTTTAAGGTATTAAGTTCATCTTATTCACAAGCTCTTTAGCTTTAACATATGGTACCGGAGTTACCCCCACCTCCTCCACCATCTGGTGCAGGAGGACCCAGTTCCAGTTTGGCGCCACCCTAGTAAGAACGTTTAATTTAAATCGTTGTAACTAAAAAAAAGTTGGAGATAATATTTTATTATTATTCAAATTATTTTTCGTTTTAAAATGTTGGTTTTAATATAGGAAAAATGGGACTTTAATCGGATTTGAAGTCGGAGGAAAAATTGGGTTTTTATTTCCTTATATAAATTTTTGGGGTGACCTGATACCTGTTCAGGTCCAAATCAATTCGGCCAGGAGGGCAAATTGATTTGCCCCTGACAGTGCTGACGGTTTGGAGTTTTTTTTGAGTTTGAGTTTTTTTAAACTCTATAATCTTCTATTATAAATTAAACTTCGGGTTTAGACTTTTTCAAATACTGTCATACCAACCCTAAGAGCAGTAGCCTCCCTTATTTACATCTCCTTCTATATACGAAACCTTAAGATTAAACCCAAGTTTTGGAGGTTCAAACCGGATTTTCTCAAGACCGTTTAAGAATGTGTTTTTGTTATTTTCTGAAGAGGAATGCAAGTATCCAATTAGATTTTTTAAACGACTCTTTTCAGGCATGAATACTTTTATTGTTCCCCTTTAGTATTATGAATTTTAAATGTTGCCTAAACATTTGATAATGATTATTTTCCTAAAATCAATTAGAAAGATTAATTAGGGGAAATGAAACTAAATTTGGGACTGTTTTTATTAAAGACTTTAATACGAATTAAGACTCAAAACCCTTGTATGCTTAGATTAGAGATTGAGATTTTGTTAGAATTTATGACGTTCACATGTAGAATAGATTGTAGGAATATTATAAATTGATTTTGACACGTAAAACCATGGTAATTATGTACATCTGGTAGAGTAGAGATTTATTGTTGTCTGCTCCCAAAATATGCACGTGGATAGAAATTTTATAGATTGACGAGAAAACGAATTGTTTTAATGAATGATTAAATGAACATAAATTGAATAAGTAGCGACCGTGTGTTTAATTTAAGGAATTGTTATGATAAGTTGGAAATATGTCATATGTTATTCGTTAAATGTTATCAATAATTGACACCGCGGGGATGATGGGATTACTGGGGTAGTTAGTGCTCTCACCTTATTTCAGGTTTCTTGCTAAGTACGAGACTAGCAGGTTGGCCTTAGTTGTTGGTAACACTTTTAAGGTATGGGACTAGTTAGTGTAGATTTTTTTTAAGGAGGGACGACTCCAAGGTGGAGATAATTTTTACGTTATTTTCGTTGGATTGTTAGCCGAGGTGCAAGGCTAGGTAGTGATTTTGGTAGGTATTCTTACCAAATGATAGGTTGAGATATATTTGCACTTTGGAGACCTCTAGGTATGGGACTAGGGGTGGTTTGAGGATTTATCGTCGATTAAAGTGTGGGGTTGATAGAAAAGATGATAAGTTGAGAAAATGGAGTATTAATGCCTAAGATAATAAATGGGTATAAAAATGAATTTGCATCACCAAAATGTGCAGGGCTAATAATAAGGGACGAACTGACTATAACAACGTGGGTGTGTGTTGGCGTCACCAATATGTGCAGGGATGATAGAATACGGGTAAATTGGTTATAATGACGTGTCGTGTGTAGAACCTCAAACTGGATATAGTGAGGGGATTGTGTGTGGTGTATAGAATTGGGCGCTCCAGCAATATGTACAAGACTCATAAAGGAGTAAACTGATACTTGTCTCGCATAAATAAAATGGAGTAGAATTAATTTAATTAAATAATGGGTTTCTATGATCGGAGAAGGGAAGTGATATAGTTTAACTTTTATTTACCTTATACTGAGCTTTATTTAAATAAGATGTTATTGATGATTTTTTTTTCTTTTGTCCATCTCGATCAAAGAAGAAAGAACCATTCTCTTCTCACTTTAATAGGGAGGAGATAATCGAATTTTGGAATTTGAGAAGGCCGCTGATCACTGGTGGTGATCATCCAAGGTCGACACCATTTATTCCGGAGTATAAGAATTCTACCAGTAATGTCACAACCCGATCGATAGACACAATACTCGAGGTTCCTCTTCCTCCTGCAACTGAGGAGCCTTTTACTTCCTCCTCCTTTGAGTCTTTAAACAACGAGTCCATTCCAACAGCTGAGGATGAGATAATGCATCTTAAGAGGA
Source organism: Sambucus nigra (assembly GCA_949130495.1). Lineage (NCBI taxonomy): Eukaryota > Viridiplantae > Streptophyta > Magnoliopsida > Dipsacales > Adoxaceae > Sambucus > Sambucus nigra. The sequence goes on along the minus strand of OX422211.1, from coordinate 429,130,821 downwards.
TAATCCTGTTGGTGGATACTGATGATATGACGCCTATTTCTCCTAGGGCAAAGGTTCCTAGGAGGACTGGGATTGAGGGTCCCTCTGCCCCCATTTTTGTGATGGAAATCTCACTCAAAGAGAAGAATAAGGAGAAGACCTCTCCTTGTTTAGTTGCTTTATTAGTCTATAAGAGCGTTGACACCCATGGTCATAGTAAGGCCCACAAAATGATGTTAATGGATAAAAATCCTTATTTGGTCCCAATTTTGTTAAATAGGGTTGTACTCACCCTTGATCGCGACACGTTGACCCATGATCGGCTATATTCTTATATCATTCGAGCACTATCTCTGGTAAGCATGACTTTTCTTTCGCACGTTCTTATTTTTCTCTAGTGTTGATACTTATCCAATTTGTCCTTTATGAAATTTGTGGCTGACTTTGTCATCATTCTAGAGAAGCGCTCCGAGCAGTCCAAGATGGATGATTTAACCACTGCCTTGAAGAATTCTGAATCCACCCTAGAAGATGCTAAGAAGGCCTACAAGGCAGAAAAGACATCCATAATCTTAGCGATGGATGGCCTAAAGGATGAGCTTGCTCAGCTAAAAGTCCAATATAACAAGCTGAAGACCGATCACAATCAAGTAGTGGTCGAACGTGATCGGTTAAAAGAAGAACAACCCAAGGTTAATGTTGTTGCCAAGGATGAAGGCTACCAAACCATGTACGAAGAGGCCTTGACGATTCCAAGAGTTAGTTGGATTTATCAGGAAATATAACTTTAAAAAAGGTTGGGATGCTGCCCTGACGAAGGCCAATGCCCCAACTGAGTCAGATCTCTTCAGAGAGCACAACCCCGGTTCTCCTCCAAGGGCCGAGCAACCCCCAGTTCTGAAGAAAGTTGGGGAAAGTCTCAATATGTCTTGGAGTAGGTCAGGAACTAGTTAGGAATTATTAGTTCTAGGGATCTTTTTATATTTTTCATTTTTGATCGCTTGTAAAGGCCTTGCCTTACTTCAGTATTAAATGAAAGAACTTTCCAAAGTTTTAATTTTATTATTCACTATTGCTGAGTGTTGTTGTTTTCACTCTTGTATCCTAGCAATGTTCCTATGTAGACCCTATTTTCTGGGGACTTGAACTCGATCCTTGGCCATAGGGCTAGTGCTCAAGCTCGTTGTGACTTTGTTTTTATTCGGAAGCACTACACCAAAACAGGTCAATTGTCACGGTCAGAAACCTTAACAAAGTTACCTTGTCATAATGAAAAATTGTAATATGCCCGTGGGTAACACAATTTTTATCACAGATGTGTCATAATCAATGTCCTTGACACATTTGTTCTTATCACAAGCTTATCACTTACTTTGACCATGATAAGTCCTCGATAAGAAAAGACATATTATGGATTTTGACTGTTGTTAATTATTAACTTGTCACGGACATGTCACAGTCAAAGTTCGTGACACGTTTTTCTTGTCATGAACTTATCACGGTTAAAGTCTGTGATAAATCTGGGAAGCAGTATAAAAAAAATGATGGCAAGTATGGACACTGCCACTCCCCAGTAGTATATTATCACCTATAGCTGCAATATGTGACATATTTTCTCAATAAATAACAACAACCAACATTCAAAAACCCTAATAATCTAATAATGTACAATTATAAATAAGAAACCAGGCCATGCAATATTCATTTTTTGCCAAAAACTGAACAACATTCAATATCCATGATAATCAAACACTAAATAAATAATAATAAAATTATTCCATAATGTTCATTCATTATCAACTTGAACGAGAAAGCTAGGCCATACTACATACGAATTGACACAACCCTCAATAGTATGTACGACACACTGTTCGTTCAACCACAAGACTCCATTCTATTTTCCCACCAACACTTTGATGATGTGGACCCAAGCTATGTGTGGTTGTGAAAAATGGTTTGGCACCAAGGAACCTGGGGTATATTCGGGTTCCTCAACCCCCTTGCTATTCTATCACCTCCCCGTAAGTCTAGTAAATACGCTCTATCCCAACCATTTGTAAATGGAGTAGTTGGGACGAGGGAGGATGGGTGTGGGTAGAGAATATGTCATATGGAGATGAGGGGGTATCGGTGAGGGTGAGGGTGAGGGTGAGGGTGAGGGTAAGGGTGAGAAAGACAAAGCAATGGTCCCCTCATCCACTACTTTTTCCTTGCCCTTTCCTGAGTTAGACTCATAACGGCCTTGAAGAGCATGCTTAACAAATAAAAACATTTTATTCAATATTTTCTCCAGGTTCTCAAACTTCTCGGTGTTATTGGTCAGTAACTCGTCCACCTTATATGTCAGCCCAGTGTTGCTCGACGCAATCCCGAGGAGCCTCAAATTCCCCATCCGAGAGCTAACATCCTGAGTATGTCCTTTATGATCCCACTCGAGCACTTGGCTAAGTGCGTACGTACTTAGAGATGCCTTATCGGCATCACTCTGCAAGTTTTAGAATTCTTTAATCTTTTCCTGAAATAACAAAAAAATACACGACTAGATGAATTAATTATAAAGTATGTGATTATAAATCTTATTTTAATAACGTAATTAAAATCATAACTTACAATAGTGGCGGCCACGATCAGATTCACCTCTTCGTTCAAATTGACACATAGGCATCGAGCCTATTTGGTTTACCCCCAGGACCACTCCCCATATCCTGAAATAAAATAATGCAAAATTAGTGGATCAGTATATAATTATCTCTAAATAGAATAAAATAAAACTAAAATGTAATAACATTTAAAACTTACCATCCTATGCTCCATCTCGGCATAAGACGTATTCCCGGAGTAGTGCACTTCTACCTTCTTGACCCGATTTTCCCTTCCCGATTCATGATAGGACAATTTCTTATCTGATATCTCATTATCGACAAACTGTTTCGAGCTTGCTAATGAGATTGGCTCCTTATTGGGTACCATGTCCCTATGTCGTAAGATGGACTCTTGGTCCCGACCAAAATACCATACATACATATTTGTCTTCCATGTTTTCCATTGATCTCTTAGTTGTTCCAACGTGGAGTCGCGTGCTTGTGCGGGCAAGTCGAATTGTTCTTGTCAAACAAATAAAAAACAAAAAGAAAGCGAGTTAGTTGTATTTAAATTATAAAATACAATATAAATAATATTTAGTCAAGAAAGTACCGGTTAGTCCTCAAAATGGCCATCTCAAGCTCATAAGGAACCTTCCTCCAATCAGTGTACCTGGGGCCAATAATAGTTTTAAGTAATTCCAAGGCCCTATCTTGTTAAGCTATCTTCGTCTCCACTAAGATCCCTAATTTGCTCCACTTTGGGAACCTAGAGCATTCCTCGCCCCCGCTTACCTGACGCCCTGATAAAGACATATCCTACAAAAAGTGTTATTAGCAGAAACATGTATACGAGAAAATGATTTAGAAACATAAATAATGGATTAGTTTGACATATTTACTAAACCAAATTAACGATATTAGAAGAATATAAGTCCATATCATAAACCAAACTAAAAATTGTTTCAAATAATTGGAATACTTATAATTTAAGAATTATTTCATATTCAGATAAGTCACGGACTTTGAAATAATGCTTAAACTAATTAAAATCCAAATTAACATACTCACTAACCAACCAACCAAGATTGATTCAAATCCCCCCAAACTGATAAAATTCAAATAAATAAAGCATTTAAATGTCATCCTATAATAATAAAGTACTGAAAGAATACAAATTAACGACATTAGAAGAATACAAAAAACTTCATATAATAAGCCACATTAAGAATTGTTTCAAATAATTTGAATACTTATTACAAATCTAAGAACTATTTCATATTCGGTTATGTCGCGGACTATGATATAATGCTTAAACTGATTAAAATCCAAATTAACATATTCACTAACTAACAAACAAAGATTAATTCAAATCCCCCAAAACTAATCAAATCCAAATGAATAAAGTATTAAACTGTCATCCGATAATAACAAAGCACTAGAAGAATAAAAATTAACGACATTAGAAGAAAACAAATCCATATCATAAACCAAGCTAAGAATTATATCAAATAATTATAATACTTATTAAAAATATAAAAATTGTTTTAAATTTGGGTTATCATCTAAAACGGCTTGATATTCGGTAGGAGCAACCAAGTCATCTACACTATTGGTTAGACGCTTACCAAGTCATCTACGCTACTGGTTAGATGCTTTGGCACGTGTAGGACGATCGACTACAGCTCTTAATTGATATACTTAGAGTTAAACACTTGCTTGACATTTTGAAAAGCACAAACAAATGGTGTATTTCTCACATGCTCATTGCTCTTCAACTTGTACAAGTAAACCATAATCAAATTGTACCAGGATTGATAGGGTTATATTTTAAAATACAAATCGATTTGGGAATAATATGGTCGCCTGAATCAATAGGGTTATATTTTAGAGAGAGAGAGAGAACAAGTCGATTTGGTCGCCTGAATCAATAGGGTTATATTTTAGAAAACAAATCGATCGGTTCACCTGAATCGATATGGTTATACTTTAGAAATAGAGAACAAATCAATCTGATCACCTGAATCGTTTGAGAAGAGAGAGAATTTGGTGGAGAAAAATAAGACGTTAGGGTTATATTTTATTTTTATTATCATGGTCATATCATACACCCAAATTCATCAGATACACTCAAATTAAAAATATCGATCTGTGTGTGTCTATACCCAAATTCAGTAACAAATACACCCAAATTCAGCAACAAATACACCCAAAATGTATCATACGCATAGTTGAGAAAATTTAAATAACGAAAACACACTTCTTTTACTTATTTTATAACATAAACACATTTATATAATTAAAACGCTTTCAATACTAAATTGTATTAATTGACCTACTAGAATCCTCCTACACTCCACTAAAATCAGTAGGAAAAACAAGCAAACAAAATAATGGGAATCCCTAAAACTAGCTATTTTATTAGCAGCAACATTTAAAAATTGAGTAGAGGTGTTAGGGTTTCTGAACATTTAATGAAAGCATCATAGTGTCAGAATAATCCATATATGAGACCTAAAAATGAATCTATATAAATCGTTTGGGATAGAGGAGAGAGAGAGAGAGAGAGAGAGAGAGAGAGAGAGAGAGAAGACCTTAAAATGATTGGAATGGCCTTGAATCATTTGGGAGAGAGTGGAGACCTTGGTTGTGGAACTATTGGGAGGGAGAGGAGATCTTGAATGGTTTGGTTGAATCATTTGAGAGAGAGAATGGTGAACTGGATGAACAAAATAAGATGTTAGGATTTTTAAGTTTGCTTTTGTTGTCACGGTAGTGTCAAGGTCAAAGACCATGACAACAAAAAAATGTTATCACGGTCTTTGACCTTGACACACCGTGACAATAACCTAGTCAAGGTCTTTGTTTGTGACACGACCATGATAAGGTGTTGTCACAATCGTGTCACAATCAAAGACCTTGAGAATGAATTTATTTTTTTGCCAAGGTTTTTAACCATGACATACCTTTGTGGGTGAAAAGTGATAAAAACCATTTTTTGGTGTAGTGAAGGATCTTAAAAAGATGACCAGGGCATATAAGGAGCAATGTGCCTTGGTGGATAAATAAAAGACAATGCGAAGGACCATGGCGATGTTGGTACGCTAATGTAAGAGGAAGTGAGCACATTAAAAATACAGCTTACTGAGGTAAAAAACATTGGAGATGTTGGGGCGTTACGACAAACTGAAAATGATTCTCTAAGGAAGCAGCTCACCGAAGCCAAAGTGGACCTAGGGAGGAAGGAGTTGAGACATGACATAATCAAGCTCTATTATCTTTTCAGAGTGGGTCCTCGTGCGACGTGGGTTGCTGGCTATGATGAGGGGTGGATGAAAGCCCCTATTAAGCTAGATGAGGCAAAGCATCTAGCTTACAAATATGGATAGTTGAATGCTTTATGGTTCTGAAAATTCTAAAGGATACTGAATTGTGGTACTATTACCAAGTTGATTGTCTGACCTATCAACATACCCCCTTTGAAAGCGAAGAAAGTTAGGTCCCACTGACTGTCATGCATCTCTACCTGACCCAAAACCATTTGTCATCTCATGTTAGTGATGTTGAATTCTGACCATGTACCGACGATCGTCAAAGAGCTACCGGTGCAGAGATGATTGCTCACCGAAGGTAGTTTTGTTCTTCTCAGATTTGGTAGAGACCTTTATTATAACTTTATGTAATCAATAAGTTGCTTGAATAATTTTTTAGTTTTCCATTTCGTTATGCCATTTATATGTTTTATTGTCCTATCTTACCTTTTAGGTCATATCGTCATACTACCTTAGGCCTAGAGCATTATCTGGTAAAAATACACCTGGTTTTAGGGTCATCCACCCATTCAGGATTTTTATTTGATCGAGTTTGGGTTTACTTAGTGCCTAGGGATCCCTGGTAGGTCTTTTGTTTGCCTAGGCAATTTGTGAGGTTTTTGTCTTTTTCATGATGAAGACCGTAGGACCTTGAGTTCAATTGTAATTAAATAAATTGTAATCAAACTAAGGTGATATTGATCAATATTTTGACCATCAATTAAAGTGTAAGCCTGTCATTTTGGAATAATGTCAAATAGCTAAACGAACCACTTGGGCTTGTACTTTTTTAGTAAAAGTCAAAACATAATGTGATCATCATAAATTCTGGAATAAAAATTTGTAAAGACTAACTAAGATGGGAATAACTATGAAAGAGAAAATTCAAAAATAAAACTTCTTAAGGTTTTAAAAATAAAACTTATTAAGGTTGTCTGCATTCCATACCCTTGGTATCGCCCCGCCCTCTATTGTTTCCAAATGGAAGGATCTTTATAAATCGTCTCTGATGACCTTGAATGGTTCGTACCAATTAGGTCCCAATTTTCTATTTGAGAGTTTTTTAAAGCTACCAAGGACTTTTTCGAGGACGTTATCACTGACCTAAAATTTTCCCGAATTAACGTCCTTGTTGCACTGCTTAGCTAGCCATTATTGGTATGAGGCCAGCTTTATCATGGACTTCTCCCTTTGTTCATCGGCTAGGTCATGTTTATTTCTCATGACTTCCTTAGTTAATACTTTCTCGGTAATAACGGTCTTCATGGTTGGGAGACTAACTTTAAAGGAATAAAAACCTCTATCCCATATATTATAGCGAAACGTGTTTCCCTAGTAGGTGTTATGGGCGTAGTTCGATATGCCCATAGGACATAGGGAAGCTCATCCATACAAGCTCCTTTTGCATTTTTTAATATTTTTTTTCATCCCGTCGAGCATCATTTTATTAGAAGCCTTCGCTTTCCCGTTGCTATGGTGATAGGCCACAAAGTTAAAATTATGCCTGGTGTTATGACTGTTACAGAAACATTGGAATGGTCCACTTTTAAGATGTGTGCCATTATCTATGATGATCGTCCTAGGTATGTCAAATCGTGTCACGATGTTCCTCTAAATGAACATGATTATATCGGTGTCCGTGATATTCATCAATGGTTCTGCCTCAATCCACACCGTGAAGTAGTCTCTGTTAACCAAAAAGTATTTATGATTTCCTAGTGCAGTTGGGAACGACCTTATAATATCCAAACCCCAATAGGTTAATAACTACGGGCTAGCCAATGACTTTAGGTCATTTGCTAGCTGATGAAAAATTAGGGAGAACTTATCAAATTTCTCACACTTTCAGACATCATATGTTGTGTCTTTCTATACATACGACCACTAGTACCCTTATTGGATTGCTCGGAAGGCAAGAGGCCTTTATCTAGCGTGGCTTCACAGATTCCATCTTGTAGTTTGTATATAATATAATCAATGTCACTTGGGTGCACACATTTAAGGTAAGTACCAGTGAATGATCTTATGTAGAGTATTCCTTCCAGCGCTAGGTAAAATTGCTTAGCTTTAACCCTGACTTGGTGGGCTTGCTTTTCATCAGACGACAAGGTGTCAATTTGCAGATAAGTGATTATTGAGTCTATCCAGATGGGACTTTTTTACACGATGAGAATGTGTTCTGTCACTATGGGCTTCATGATGTTGGGTTTTGTGAGGAACTCCACTTCAATGGTTCTTCTAAAATCGGAGTCGAATGCTTACCCTAAGGCTTCTAAAGCATAGACATTGTTATTTTTCCCTCGAAAGAACAGTTGAATGTGTACTTCCTCGAATTTTGACATCAAATTATGGGCGACTTGTAAGTATGCTTCCATTCGCTCATTCCTAGAATTAAAATATCCCTTCACTTGGTTGGATACCATCATTAAATCGCACTATATATCAAGGTGGTTTGTCCCAGTGAGTGAGCTTTGTGTAGTCCAGTGATGAGGGCTTCATACTCAGCCTCATTGTTCGATGCCTGAAAGCCAAATCTAATACCTTACTTGATCATGGTGTTATTGTAATACCCCGTATTTTTGTGATATTTATTTATGGGATTAATTAATTAAATGCGTATTAATTGGAAATTAATCCGGGTAAAATACTAGCGAGATGTGAGTTGGTATTTGACTATATTGAGCATATATGATGTTATATGAATATTGAATTATGAAATTTGTCGTGAGATTGATATACGGCAATTTGGTCATTTTATTGGGACGCGTGTGACAGTCGCGTCAGGATATAATTATTTTAATTATAAAAGTGATTTTAAATTCTATTAACCGTATGGTCGTTTTGAGTGCGCCAACGCGTCTGGAAGGGTTGAGATAGTCAGAAAACACTAGCCGGGGGTGTAGTTTGGGTTCCGGGGTATTTTTAGGCCATACCGGCAATATAAAGGGTATTTTGGTAATTTCGTATTTTTAGGAATTAAAAAGTGACGAAAATTAAGAGTTTTAATCTGATTGGGAATTGACCCACTAAGCCACTAACCAACCCATATTAACCCAACAAGCTACGGGGGTTGTTAGATTAGGTTTTCTAACCTTCCCCAAAACAAACCCTAGCCACCATAGCCATTGGAGGAAAGCTTAGAGAGGGAGAGAAGGAAAAGGAATTCTGCAGAAAATCTTTACAAAATCAACACCAAACTCAGAGACACTAGAGGCAAGTGGTTTAATATCGTTTAATTTCAGAGAATGCTCTTTCCATGTATAGGAATTTAATAAAATTGATTTGTTCTTGGTGTAATATGAAAACCCATGTATTTTGAAACTTATAACTTGAAATCTTGAGGAGAATTGCATGTAGAATGATAGGTAGATGATTATACTGATGATATTAGTGATTGGATGAAATTAAAATGGATTTATATTGGGTTAATTCATGAATTAAAAATTAGGGTTTGTGTTCTTGAAAAATTGGGGGAAAGTGATGAGACTTGATGATTTAACGATGATTGGGATGAATTAACTCAGTAAAATATGTTAGTTTATAACCTTGTTATGTTTAGGATTGATTAGAGACCTTAAAACATTGTTGGGATAAATTTTAGAGGAGATTTGAGGAGTATAAATTGATGAAAAACGAGATTGGAGAAAATCTGGGCCGAAACTGGTCCCTCGTTAGAAGACCTTCCTAGGTCGTTCGAACGAGCTCGTTCGAACGAGCTTCTAACGAGTTGACCAGTCGCTTCTAACAAGGGGAGACTTCATTCGATACCTTCATTCGAACGAACTGTATTTCGTTCGATACATTTGTTCGAACAAGATGTCGTTAGAAGGTACAGTTCGTTCGAACGAACTGGAATCTCGTTCGAACAGCCTCGTTCGAACGAGACTTCTAACGAGTTGACAGTTTAGGCCTTTTTGGCCTGTTTTGATTTTGGGAGTCCCGTAAACTTATCCGAGGATAGAGATAACATCCCTTGATGGTATGTTGATAGATTTGGGACGTTTGAGTTATTATGAGGAGTAAATTATATACGAGTGATCTACATAATGGTTGATATGGGATTGAGACGTGAGTGTTTACCACGACGTTAGAATAAATTATGGCACGTGTAATTATGGATCGAGATTATATAAGTTGTATATATATTAAGTTGGTACGAGAATGCGATAAGTACTACAATTAAACTACGGGATTACTAAGATGTGTGTTTACTTAGTATTGGTATATGAATTGTGTGTATGACATACCTACCATACTTGCTATCATGGGAGGTTTGCGTTTGCTTAGGGCCCTCTAATCCTTGTGTTTCCCGGATTTAGACTGGTTACCTCGATGAACATAGGTCAGAGAAGGACTTATTGGGATGTTAATAAGTCTGCTGATCGTGGGAGCGCAGGTATGTGCGTGACCCATGTGATGTGACTGTGTTCGCCTCCACTATTTGTGATTTGTGTTATCTGAACTATTCCTGAGAGATTCGGAATATGTGATCCTTATGTACGTGATGTACCGGGATGGATAGCAGAGTATGTGTGCACCGCAGCTTAGTCTCGGGGTGCTTATATTGTATATTTATGTTGTGGAAAATATACGCTTAATAAACTGGGAACTTTCATATGGTATTGTGTGTAAATATGGAAAAATATAAATGGGATAATCTATACTAAGTTGTATTACTTTTGTGAGAACCTGAATTTACGTTAAGCCCCTATTTAATTGAGATCGTTTTAAATGTTAATTGGGAACCGAGTAATAAGGGTAAAACCTATGACAGTCTAGCTAGATATGATGTCACTTAGCTAGTGATTTGTGTCATTTTAGATGGGTACTTACGTTAGGAGTGCAAAGTTAGACGAGATGTGAGAATATCATGTGAGTGCACGTCCTAACATGTACTTTACATTTAATGTTTTAAATGTTTTAAAGCACTTGCAGGTTTTTAAAATATCTCCACATTCGGGCTCTGACCCGTTTGCTTTCAAATCTATTTTTCTTGTAAAACCATTTTAGGTGCCCAACCACAAGGACACCATGCATAGGATACTCATTCAGGTGACGAGCTGTAGCTATTTGTGGAAGCTACAGGGATTTTCTTGTAGACGCTTCTATCATTTGGATTCCAGATTCATTATCTATCAGTTGTAGGGCATGTTGCCCATTTCTATTAGAGACATCTTTCCATTATAGTTTTCAGACTTTGGCATGTATTGATTTAGTATTCAGTTTACTTATTTCAGTTGTGGGATTTGTAGTGAGGAGTTTTCCTCCAGACTTTATCTACATTATGTGATGGTTATTCTTTTTACTTCAGTATGGTGAATGGTGTTGTTATTCTTCATTACACTTGTTGCATGTTAATCAGACATTAATTAAAATTTGGCAACTTACTTTTTAAATACTAGGTGGTTAGTAATAATAAAATGTGTTCGACAGTGATGCTATTAGCTGAGCCACTTGGCATTTTGAATTAATTTAATAAAGGAGTAGCTACCCGGTATTTAATTAGTCGGGGTGTCAAAGTTATCTGGGGAGACACACATGATTCCCCCTGAAAGTTAGAGGCACCATCATTATAAAGTGTCTATTTTCTTGACTAGTTGGTCTCCAAGACCCTCAACAGTTCGGCTATCTGTTGGTTATTTGGCCCATTTTCTCCTATAACTTCTGCGATGAAATCGACCAACACTTGACCCTTAATTGTCATTCTTGGTTGATAGTGTATATCAAATCTCCCAAGTTTAAATGACCATTTGGACATCCATCCATACAAGTGGCCTTTCAAAGGACGACTTTGAGGGGGAAGGACGTGATGATTGTGATTGAATGAGCTTCAAAGTAGTGCTTCAGCTTGCGCAATACAATAACCAAAGAATAAGCCAATTTTTCCAGTGGGAGATAGCATTGCTCAGTGTCTAAGAGTGTTTTATTGACTAGTAAACGAGGGATTGACGCTCCTTCTTTTCTCAAACTAAAGTCGAGCTGACTGCATGACTTAAAACTACTAGGTAGAGATAAATATGATTAACTGGATTCGAGGTAGTAAATATATAAGGTTTGCTCATATGAGACTTTATCTCTTCAAGGGCCTTTGAGCATTCCTCTTTCCATGTGAGGCTTTTTTCCTTCTTCAATAGCTGAAAAAATAATCGACATCGTTTGGAAGACTTTGAGGTGAAATTGTTAAAGGCTGGTAACATCCCTGTTAACTTTTGAATCTCGCATAATGTCTTTGAAGGGAGGACGTTATTGATCATGACTATTTGGTCGGGGTTGGACTCAATACCCCTCCTGCTAACCAAATACCCTAAGAACATTACGGATTAAAACCCAAGGGAGAATTTGGCCACATAAAGCTTCATTATATAATGTTTAAGGATTTTAAAAGTTCCATCTAAATCGTTCTGATGATCCTCTTTTATCTTACTCGTGACGAGCGTATCCTCAATATATACTTCTAACTTTTGTCCTAGTTATTGATTGAACAACCTTATAACCAGTGTATGGTACGGGGCACTTACATTTTTTAAGCCAAAAGGCATGACCTCGTAACTTTATAAGCCTAGAGTGATTAAAATAAAATTTTATCTTGGTCACACGGCCGAATAAAGGGATCTGAAGATACCCTGAGTATGCATCTAGAAAACTCACCCGTTCATGGATGGCTATGGAATCGACCAACTAATCTTTCTTAGGCAAAGGAAGACTATCGTTATGGTAAGCCTTATTGAGATTGGTGAAGTCCACACACAATTTTCATTTATCGTTACTCTTTTTTTATCACCACCAGGTTTGAGAAACATTTTGGGAATTAAACTTCCCTAATGGACCTTGCCTCAAGAATTTTACCCATCTCTGTTTCCACAGCACTTGCTTTCTCCGGGGCAGTTCAGCGAGCCTTTTGTGTGATCGATGGATATGTGGGATCAACATGAAGTTTATGGCATGCGACTTTAGGATCGATCCCTGGCATTTTGTACGGTTGCCATACGAGCACACCTTGATTTTATTTTAACAAAGAAATTAACTCATCTCTTTCCTTCTTGGATAGTGTGGTGTCATTGAGGAATTTCCTTTTCCGGCATGCCTCGTTGAAAGCTATCTCCTCCAATTTCTCCACGACCCTATTTGCGGGACTCCCGTTGTAATACCCCATACTTTTAAGAATACTTAAATTATATGTGTGCTTGTAATTTAATAAATTGAGAAATAAAGTGAATGGAACAAAACTTAATTAGTGAATATTGGAGTAATATTTAAATGTTATTATATTTACTTTTGTCATAAGTAAATGAAATTGTATTATTTTAGATTACGTCGTGTGTGGGTAAAAGGAACGGGTTGACAAGATCTTATTTGGGACGAGCGTGTGAGGTTGTGTTGGGAATAAGATGTTAAATTAAGGATAGGTAACTTGGATGATGATTTTGAGTGCACGGATGATCCAAGATGGATCGAGATTGTCCGAATTAGGTACCCATGGGTAATTGGGTTTCGGGGACTTTTGAAGCTAAACGAGACTCGTAGGGGGGGTATTAGGGTTGTTTTAATACAATAATTTAACTTAATTTCAGGATTAGGGGAAGATTAATGGTTATTAGACGAGGGAGACAACCATATACTCATTCTGAATCACCTAGGCTTGAGAGAGGCAAAAAAAGATGGGGAATTCAAGAGAAAACTCAAGAACACCATTCCAAGAGGAAATTAAACAATTATGGGACTTGGATCATTTCATATAGAGGATCTCGAAAAACAAGATAAGAATTATCTGGAGTTTGAGGCAAGTGTGTAACTTGCTTTGATATTATATATTATGTTTTAGTTCATATCAGAATTGGTGAAGATTAATATGAACTTTTGGGTGGGATTTACATGTCAAAATAGTTTTTTAGGTAATGATTTTATAAAATTTAATTGAGGATTATACCCTATGAAATTTGAACATTGAACCCTATATGAAAGATACATTATTGATAAAGAAATCGAAGATTAAATTATAAAAAAAAGGTGATTTTGATTTATCAATTTGGAAATTGTATTAGAATTAATATGAGGATTAATTCAACATAATTGTTGTTAAATTCCTTGGATTGAATTAACATTGGGGGATATTAAATCATAGAAACATATACCCTTATGATTGATATTGATAAGGTAGTATTATATTTGTAATACCCCGTATTTTTATGACTTTTAATTAAATGGAATTGCTTTTAATTTGGGATTTATTAAATTAATTTGGGATAATTAATTGGAAAATTAATACGAATTTAAATGCTAGCGAGACGAGAGTTAGTATTTGGTTATTAATATGTTTCAGAATATTACTGAGTGATTATGGCAATATGTGATCATTGAATTTAATAAAAATGTCGTGAGTTGAAAATACGACAGTTTTGGTAATTTAGTTGGGACGCGCGTGTTAGGACCCAATTTAATGGATTTAAAAGTATTTTATTTTAATGTCATCCGTATGAGCTTTTTGAGTGCTCCAATGTGTCCGTAAGGTTCGAGATAGTCAGAAAACACTAGCCGGGGGTTTAGTTTGGGTCCCGGGGTATTTTTAGGCCTAACCGGCAACCCGGGAGGGTATTTTGGTCAATTTAAAAATTAAGGAATTAAGACCCACGAATTTTAGAGTTTATTTATATATTATTAGAAAAGCCATTAGGGCCATTATCAGCCAAAAACAAGAGAGTGGGCTACGTGAGTTAGAAGGAAGTCGCCAAAGGATTTCCAAACTAAAACCACCACCCACCACCACCATTTGCGTCGGAATTGTGGCCGGAGAAAGGAGGAGGACCAGCCCTAAACATCATCAACGAATCAGAAGCAACGTTTTTCAGGCAAGTGATTTATCTTGCAAAGATTCAAAGCATATAGTATACATGTTTTTATAGATTTGAAGATTTATCATGAAAAATGAAAATTAAATGGATTTGAAAGGTTTAAAATCATAATCTGGATAGGACTTGCATGTAGTAGACGTTGGAGATGATAATAACCACAAATTTAGGATTTATGGGTAGAGAATTATGAAATTTGATTGAATTATGTGATGTTCTTGAAGAAATGGGAAAACTAGGTTTTTATATGTAAATTGGGTATTTTGATTCAAGTAATTGATGTTATAGGTTGATTTGATGAATCTAAAATGTGGGGAATGATGTAAACATGTTAGTAGGTTGATTAGTATATTTAGTTTGGAGTTTTGGACGTTAGAACGAAGAGTTTGAGGTGTAAAAAGTGGAGAACCCATAACTGTTAAGAATTTCTGGGCAGATACCTGCTTGATCGATCGATCGACTCAAGAATGTCGATCGATCGAACCATCGATCGATCGACCCCTTTTCTTCGATCGATCAACCCCTTCTGATTTTTGACATTTGTTTCTCTTTAAGGTTTAATGATTATTCCAAAGCCGACGTTGGTTATTAGGGTGATTGATATTATATTTTGGGACTTAGATAAAGTCAGTAGGGTCTTAGTTATTATCGGAGAATGTTATAACTTATGGAATTGATTGCTATCGCTTACAAGGGTCTACCGAGTGAGGTACGATTATAAAGCGTTCAAAGTGAAACTATAACGGGAATTAATGATGATATAAGATTACGGGCAGCAACGGAGGGGTTTCAAGTACTGAGTTGACATTAGAAATCGATAAGAGACCTGGTAACCTTTTTAGATAGGTTTAAGTACTCAAACTAATACGTCGAGAGATTTATCAAACGAAAAGTATATTATGTGTAATGTTCGGGGTAAACTTGCTACGTATGAGATTAATTAGATGGAATGTGTGAACATCTATATATATATATGATTACTTAGGTTGTGTGAATGCATAGTGTATAGATTTCTTGAGTGTATAACATACCTACCATACCTGCCATCACGGGAGGTCATTCGTAAGAGGATAGTCTAGTCTCGATGTGACCTTCGGAGGGACCTTAGATCTATACCTCAGAACATAGGGCTTGGAAGGGCTTATTGCTGAATGGATAAGTCTGTTGACCTTGGGAGCGTAGGTATGTGCGTGACCCATGGGTATGTGAACTATGTTTGCCTCCAATATGTGTGATTTGTATTTAGACGGTTCTTGAGTGATTCGGAACTTGTAATCCTCACGTACGTGATGTACCGAGATTCGATAGCAGAGTATGAGGGAATCGTAGGTTCAATCCTTGTGGGGTGCCTTAATTTCGTATGAGATATTATTACGGATGTGTTTACATGTACTTGAGATTTTTCAGTTGTGTTGCTTAGTAGATGTGAATAACTAAGATATTTTGAATGGGTTATGAATGAGAATTTAATTAAATCTTGAGATAAGTAATTTAATGAATGTGCACATGGGTTATAAATATGGCTAATTTTGGGGTTACATGTAGATACTCTATGTTAGAATGCGAAGGCAGGAGTGGTACAAACTAGTTAGATAGTGGCATAACTAGAATGGGTTAAAGGCATACATTAGGCGTGCACAGTAGTTGAGAGGTAAGAAACTCATATGAGAGTACGCAACTAACGTGTTTATAATATGCGATGTTTAATTGTAATTTAAATCACTTGCTAAACTTTTAAACTGTTTTCACATCGGGCTCTGACCCGTTTTCCTCCAAATCTATTTTTGTTTTGTAAAAACCTTTTAGGTGCCTAGCCACAGGTACGCCAAGCATAGGAGTTCCATTCTAATGACGTGTTGTAGCTGCTGTGGAAGTTACAGGATCTTGGTAGTAGACGCTCTCATTTTATTCTTGATTCCTTCAGAGTCAATTGTATCAGTTAGGGCATGTCTCCCATTCTTATTTAGAGGTTGTAGTTATAGACCTTCATTATTTCAGTTTTTGGTTTTTTATTTATTCAGATTCTTGTATTTGGACATTTTTTACTCTAGCATCTTTATTATCGAAGTGTTTACTCCAGACTTATTTGATTTCATCTCGTTAAACATTTTTATGTGATTGGTTATGCGATGGATTGTTTATTAGTTAAATTCTTGTTTAATTGTTGGATTAATTAATAAAATTTAACATCTCTCTTTTGAAATATTTGGTGTCTAGTTATTAATCTAATGTTTTTCGACAATGATGCTAAGACTGAACCAACTGGATATTCAGTATTAATTTGATAAAGGAGTAGCTACCCGGTATTTAATTAGACGGGGTGTCACAGGTGGTATCAAAGCATCAGGTTCTAGTGTCCTTTAGGATCTGTGCGACTTATTATGCTTCTAGCATATCTTTCTTTGATGTAGGGCCCTATGTTTAGTATTGTTGATTTATTTGTTGAGATTTCATTCTCCTACTTCGATATATATGATAGTGAATCTTATTTGCAATCGGGTGTGTTCGTGTGCTAAGCAATGTAGTACGTCAGGTGAAGACAGTTGGGTGAACAACAGGAGGCAAGGATCAGTTGAGGTTATTAAATTTATTAAAGAAGGATGACCGTATTTGAAGTCACCCATATTATGGCAAGAAAGTCCTAGACGGTACAGGCGGCTAAGGCATGACTTGTGACTTCCAGGAACAACTATAGTAGAAGATGGGGTCAAATTAGACTCACCCAACAAGGTTGGAATGGGAGAGAAAGAGTTAGGTGAAACATTAAAGAGGACCAACAATGGAAATACTCAAAATATGGAGAGGGCGTGTGCTAGCCAAACGAACGTAATATATCCAAAGGCTTGGACATACGTCGGGGTATGGCCCATTGGGAGTGAAATTTTGGTGTAAATTTTTCTTGGCCCGTGAGAGAGGAGTTTCAATGGTGAGTGACAATCACCACACTTAGAAGTGGAATGTGATGTCGAGACAAGGCGTACACGTATAGTTTGACCATAAGTTCCTTCATCGGATGTTCAGGGTGAAAGGCGAATGTTGTTCTGAACTCACACAAGAGGGCCGAACAGAGGTTACTTTGTGAGAAGAAATTTAATTATTTTAATGAACCTTACACCGGGTAAAGTAGGTGAAATATAGAAGAGGACATTAAAGGGGAGAATTTTCATACAAGAAGAATTGTTAGCTCTTATGGGGAATTCTGCTTGGACGGTCGATACAGATGGTAATAATGTCGCATAGTGTTAATTTGGAGGTAAACATTTGCTTGGGTGGGGAGATACAAGAATCGAGAAATTTTTATAGAGTAAGACTGGGAAAATGGTATTGGAGAAGCACCACAAGGGGAAGACCCAACGGAGAACCTGTTAAAATGATTCGGATAGCTGAATTATTATCGAGCAATGGTGATTTTAGTAAGATATGTGGAAACTAGTAGAGTGTTTCTTAGATTCATCAAAGCTAAGGGAACAATGGAGGTAGTCATCAGAGTCGAGACTACCAACGTTCGAGAGAAGGACAACCTTAACATGGTCAGTATGACTGAAGATAAGTGGAGTATGAGTAAAGGTATTTTTGGGGAGTGAAACCCGTGCGTTATAAATGTTTCCTGATGCAAGTGTAGGGATCAAGGTATTGTGCCTGGCAAGGGCAACAGTTATTGAAATATTCGGTTCGGTACGGACAGGTGTGTTAAGTCTTGGAACCATTTGAGCAGCCAGGACGATTATCAGGATAGAAGTATGAGTTATATCCTCAGATGATGTTGCACGTTATTTGTAATATGAACGAGTTGATACGATTGTTATTATTGTTATTTTTGCTTGAGAGTCGAGTTTAGTGAGTTTCGGCAATTTTATTATTTATGTGAATACTTTCCCTGATAGTGTGGGGTTACCTTTATTGTCATCCACGGAGGATGAATGGGTGTATTGATAGCGATATATACTTTATTGAAATTACTCATTTTAGTTCTGTTCTATACGAGTATGATATTATCCTAATTATGGTTTTATATATGATTATACCAATAGTGTGCTGGTATTGTAAGTTAATCGGGGTTACTACCTTGGGGTAGTATGTTTCGTTCTTGCGAGGCCCCATCTGTGAGAGGGCCGGGATCGTAATTGTACTTTTGTATATATATATATATATATATATATATATATATATATATATTTGTGATTTCAAAAAGGTATAATGGTCTCAGATATTTAATCCCAGTATGCGTAGGGATTTAATTGATATGATTCGTATGTAATTGGTTTTCTAGTCAGCGAAAAGGCTTAGCTGGTTATTATAATTAACGCTCAGGATGTCGTAATAAGAAGAGTGCATTGTTTTATCACCCTTTAGAGATTTGGGAGTTTATGCTCATAGTTGTGTGTTGGGGGGTTCCTTGTTTGGATTTCGCTTTGCGAGACATCCCACGCATGAAACTTAGCATAAGGTTGGTAGTAGGGAGATGTTTGACCATTCGTCCATAATTTGGAGTACCTCGATAGTTACAGAAGTAAGTAGTTAGAACTGGGAGTTAAAAGGTAAATTACGATATAAGGCCAGTAGATCCAGTGGTGTGGTGAGGAAGTACTGCAAATTTTAGTTTTTATTACGGCAGGTTGAAGGATGCATTGAGGTGAAGGAGGATTTAGGATTTCAAATTCGGAGGTGATTGAGAACGCCCAAGTGGTATAACCACATTGTAAATGTAGGTAAATAAAGAGTTTGGAATACGTGTGAAGCGTGTATAAGGTTTAAAACCGTATGCATGGGTTACAAGGGGGTAGACATCTTGGTTTGTTAATGCGATAATCGCTGGAAGAAGAGATATAGAGATGAGTGAGATTTGTACTTGTGAGACTATTATGGCAAAATAGTGGTGGTAGAACGAATTAAGCGTCGTAAGAAAAGGACGATAATCAGTGTACTCATGTGCGATGAATAGCATATCCGAACTTGGTGGAAAGGTAGTGGAAAGCATTTAACAAATATGTATTCCTTGAGGAGACAAGTATTTAACTATGGTGGACAAGTTGGAGAGGAGTTCCACCCAATCAAATATTGAGGGTGACTCAAGAGTAAATAGAATGATGACGTCAATAAGGTATAAAGGGTCCAGATGGCACAACGTGGTGAAAAGTGAAAGGGTCGAAACTTTTGGTATACGCCGAGAGAAGAAGAAGATCATTAAGTATAACTTAACGGGAAGAATGATACGTGAAAGTCGGCATTGAAAGGGGTGTAGTAAGTAGTAGGACGGTTGGGGTTAGAGGATCAACCCGATAATTTTTTATCAAGCCGACGATTCCAGAGATGGAAGAGTCAAGTTGGTAAATTTCCTTGAGGGGTTGCCAACTTATAGATAAGTAACGAGTTCCTTCGAATATGCGGGACAGGTTGTCCAAAAGGAGAGAAATGATTATATACTTGGGTAATTTACACTATTAGATAGTGAACACGCCGGTACGTGGTCCTACGCAATATTATTCAGAACCAATAGGAGATCCCCGAAATCCACCTTCATCGGGGGGTATAAATAGTGGAAATAACGCTTTGTTCTGAGGGTTGTATCACCTATAGCCCGAGGTGTAGGCGTAAGGTGATTGATGACTGGTGGATTGTATGAAAGAAATTTTGGATTCATTACGATCATTTCATGTCCAAATTGAGTATAACTAGTAAGTGAGGTATATTTTAGTAATGGGGAGAAGGTATTACCTAATGGTAGAGTTGGGGGAAAGCACCCGTATCTATTTATAGTGGACAAGGTGCTTACAAAGGTTTGTGTAACACCAATCGGATGAATTTGTTTTCCCCTGTGTAAAAGTCACAATGTCGGGAACAGAGATTCAAAGAATGGGCAAGAGTAGTCAGATGTGTTATTAATTTCTTCCAGGATGGGAGTTTGGTGTTTTGATAAATGCGGGAGTTAATGCGTAGTGAGGTGCGGACTCACAATAGTATTGAGATAATGCGGCCAATGATGTATAGGCTATTTTTATTCGAATGTCATTTAGTAAGAGCACAACGTGACGTGCATTTATTAAAGTGTAATATGATAAAGTATCAAAACTGTTAAACAAGCTTGTTGTGATGCGAGGGCTTTAGTGATTGGGACTTTCTTCATATTTTGTTTTGAGTACTGGTGGATGCCTAAATTTTTCCACGTATGCCTTACTTTTCTGAATTTCGGGATGAAATTCCGTTATTAGGGGGAAAGTATGTAATACCCCGTATTTTTATGACTTTTAATTAAATGGAATTGCTTTTAATTTGGGATTTATTAAATTAAATTGGGATAATTAATTCGGATTTAAATGCTAGCAAGACGAGAGTTAGTATTTGGTTATTAATATGTTGCTGAATATTACTGAGTGACTATGGTAATATGTGATCATTGAATTTATTAAAAATGTCGTGAGTTGAAAATACGACAGTTTCGGTAATTTAGTTGGGACGCGCGTGTCAGTTATGTCAGGACCCAATTTAATGGATTTAAAAGTATTTTAGTTTTATGTCATCCGTAGGAGCTTTTTGAGTGTGCCAACGTGTCTGGAAGGTTTGAGATAGTCAGAAAACACTAGCCGGGGGTTTAGTTTGGGTCCCGGGGCATTTTTAGGCCTAACCGGCAACCCGGGAGGGTATTTTGGTTGTTTTAAAAATTAATGAATTAAGACCCACGAATTTTAGAGTTTATTTATATATTATTAGAAAAGCCATCAGGGCCATTATCAGCCAAAAATAAGAGAGTGGGCTACATGAGTTAGAAGGAAGTTGCCAAAGGATTTCCAAAGCAAAACCACCACCCACCACCACCATTTTCGTCGGAATTGTGGCCGGAGAAAGGAGGAGGACCAGCCCTAAACATCATCAACGAATCATAAGCAACGTTTTTCAGGCAAGTGATTTATCTTGCAAAGATTCAAAGCATATAGTATACATGTTTTTATAGATTTGAAGATTTATCATGAAAAATGAAAATTGAATGGATTTGAAAGGTTTAAAATCATAATCTAGAGAGGACACATGTTGTAGATGTTGGAGATGATAATAACCACAAATTTAGGATTTATGGGTAGATAATTATGAAATTTGATTGAATTATGTGATGTTCTTAAAGAAATGGGAAAACTAGGTTTTTATATGTAAATTGGATATTTTGATTCAAGTAATTCATGTTATAGGTTGATTTGATGAATCTAAAATGTGGGGAATGATGTAAACATGTTAGTAGGTTGATTAGTATATTTAGTTGGGAGTTTTGGACGTTAGAAAGAAGAGTTTGAGGTGAAAAAAATGGAGAACCCGTAACTGTTAAGAATTTCTGGGCAGATACCTGCTTGATCGATCGATCGACTCAAGAATGTCGATCGATCGAACCATCGATCGATCAACCTCTTTTCTTCAATCGATCGACCCCTTCTGATTTTTTAACAATTGTTTCTCTTTAAGGTTTAATGATTACTCCAAAGCCGACGTTGGTTATTAGGGTGATTGATATTATATTTTGGGACTTAGATAAAGTCAGTAGGGTCTTAGTTATTATCGGAGAACATTATAACTTATGGAATTTATTGCTATTGCTTACGAGGGTCTACCGAGTGAGGTACGGTTAGAAAGCGTTCAAAGTGAAACTATAACGGGAATTAATGATGATATAAGATTACGGGAAGCAACGAAGGGGTTTCAAGTACTGAGTTGACATTAGAAACCGATAAGAGACCTGGTAACCTTTTTAGATAGGTTTAAGTACTCAAATTAATACGGTGATAGAGTTATCAAACGAAAAGTATATTATGTATAATGTTCGGGGTAAACTTGCTACGTATGAGATTAATTAGATGGAATGTGTGAACATCTATATTGATATATGATTGCTTAGGTTGTGTGAATGCCTAGTGTATGGATTTCTTGTGTGTATAACATACCTACCATACTTGATATCACGGGAGGTCGTTCGTAAGAGGATAGTCTAGTCTCGATGTGACCTTCGGGGGGACCTTAGATCTATACCTTAGAACATAGGGCTTGGAAGGGTTTATTGCTGAATGGATAAGTCTGCTGACCTTGGGAGCGTAGGTATGTGCATGACCCATGGGTATGTGAACTATGTTCGCCTCCAATATGTGTGATTTGCATTTAGACGGTTCCTAAGTGATTCGGAACTTGTAATCTTCACGTACGTGATGTACCGAGATTCTATAGCAGAGTATGAGAGCATCGTAGGTTCTATCCATGTGGGGTGACTCAATTTCTTATGAGATATTATTACGGATGTGTATACATGTACTTGAGATTTTTCAGTTGTGTAGATTAGTAGATGTGAATAACTAAGATATTTTGAATGGGTTATGAATGATAATTTAATTAAATCTTGAGATAAGTAATTTAATGAATGTGCACATGGGTTATAAATATGGCTAATTTGGGGGTTACATGTAGATACTCTATGTTAGAATGCGAAGGCAGGAGTGGTACAAACTAGTTAGATAGTGGCATAACTAGAATGGGTTAAAGGCATACATTAGGCGTGCACAGTAGTTGAGAGGTAAGAAACTCATATGAGAGTACGCAACTAACGTGTTTATAATATGCGATGTTTAATTGTAATTTAAATCACTTGCTAAACTTTTAAACTGTTTTCACATCGGGCTCTGACCCGTTTTCCTCCAAATTTATTTTTGTTTTGTAAAAACCTTTTAGGTGCCTAGCCACAGGGACACCAAGCATAGGAGTTCCATTCTGATGACGTGATGTAGCTGCTGTGGAAGTTACAGGATCTTGTTAGTAGACGCTCTCATTTTATTCTTGATTCCTTCAGAGTCAATTGTATCAGTTAGGTCATGTCGCCCATTCTTATATAGAGGTTGTAGTTATAGACCTTCATTATTTCAGTTTTTGGTTTATTATTTATTCAGACTCTTGTATTTGGACATTTTTTACTCTGGCATCTTTATTATCGGAGTGTTTACTCCAGATTTATTTGATTTCATCTCGTTAAACATTTTTATGTGATTGGTTATGCAATGGATGGTTTATTAGTTAAATTATTGTTTAATTGTTGGCTTAATTAATAAAATTTGACATCTCTCTTTTTAAATATTAGGTGGCTAGTAATTAATCTAATGTTTTTTGACAGTGATGCTAAGACTGAACCAACTGGATATTCTGTATTAATTTGAAAAAGGAGTAGCTACCCGATATTTAATTAGACGGGGTGTCACAATATTGTGTTAGGATTATATTGGGGTTTGATTTTGGTTGATTAATTGGGTAAAATCTCATAAGATGTAAAGCAACCCCGTTTAGGCCAAACCCAGGGGCAAACTGGTTTACCCCTAGCCGAACCGGTTCGGCTACCCTGCTTAGCCAGGTTTGCTTGACCGGGTTGGTTTTGGGTTGTGATGTGACAACCCGAATATAATTATGATAAATTATATTTAAATCATGCTTATCTTATGTGATATGAATAATGTGATATTAGTATATCTAATGTTAAGTGATTATGTTTATTATAATCCTACTTGCTTAAATCATGAAAGGTCGAATTATTTACAAACACAAATTTTGTTGTTTTCGGTGGAAAGGTTCCTGTTAGAGACTAGTTTTGACCCTTATCACATTATAAATGACTTGAGGTGAAAACTATATAGTTGTAGAAATGTGATCTAGGGTTGTAATACAACAAACGGATCATCAAATGGATGCCCGAGTAAAGAGTTATACCGAATTTACGAACAAAGGGCAAAGTTGTCCATTCCCTTTAAGTGGTATTTTGTCTTTTATTAAACCAAATGGTTTAATATGATTGGTTGGCTTGGGAGGCAGCCTTGGCCGACCTTATACCCTTGAAATATACTTATCCTTCAGCCAAAATCAGCCATGAAAGGGTTTAAGCTTAAGGAAAGAGAAGGTAGAAGTTTAGGAAGAAAAGTGAGGAGAAAAAGTGTAGAAAAATTCGTAGAAATTACGTAAAAAGCCCTGAAGGTAATCCTAATTACAATTCTATTTATTTATATTATATTACTGATTTATATGATATAAATCATCATAGGTTTACGAAAGTTTCAGCCCTTTATATGTATGTATGGTTATATGCAAGTTTATGTTAAGTTGAATGTAGAAACCCTTAAAATTACTTTGTATTGAAACCCCTTGTATTCAAACTTGCATATCTAATTGTTTACTTACTGTAATTGAGAAATTCCAATTGGATATGAAATTAGACTCATATATTCATATCATATCTGAAAATTAGAATTTATCTCCTTGTGGTTAGTCCGTAATGATGATTTCAAGTTGGTACATGGTTTCTGTTTTTATACTTCATTTCGGTATACCCTGAGTTTAGTCAAGCTTTTGAGATAGCAAATGAAGTCAAACAATTATGAAACTTTAATTATGTACGATTCAGTATGTGTAATGAAAATGGGTTGAAAATAATGGAAAGTTATGATGGAGAAAAATTATGAAAATTCTTGGAAGTTGAAGGAACAATAGAGTAGCTTGTAGGGCAGATTTCTTGTGTTGTAGAGAAATGGTCATAACTTTCCCTAGGAAGCTTGAAAAATTACACCGTCATTTTTACTGGATAGTATATTCATATATGTTTTCATATTGATGAGGTTGGACCCCTGCATTTGTAAAATTTATGAATATAGGATCGTTAAGTATGTAAGACCATAATTTCAGGCCATACTGGGTACCCCTTGAATGAATGTTTGTATTTCGTCCTTACAAAGGGTACTTTGAGTACATGTTTCATGTGTATATACATTGAGGAGTATAATTTCATGTTTACTTGACTTTGGTTTTAAATTCCTCATAAGGTATTTCCTACGGTTGAATGTCCGTAACTTTATCAACATGTATATCATTGTTTTGCCTTTACCTATGTTTTATGGAATGTGACTTAATTGGAATTATATTGTTGATGTATAGTCATGGAAAGTTACATAATTATGTTTGAATAATATTTGTGATTGAGGTTCAGTACTGATCTAGTTGAATTATATATATATATATATATATATATATATATATATATGGACGAATTAAAGGATATGACGAACAACAAATTTATATGCATCTGGGAGGACAACTCGAGGATGTTATATGGAAATACGTATATAAATATATGCGGGTTCATGACACTAATGTGTGGAAATCAAATTAATAACTAGCTTGAAGTTATGTGAAATGAATTGATGAGATTATAAATGAGGTTTATAATGAATAAGCAAATGTGAAAGCTTAATGAGAATTCCAAGTCAAATAAACAATATACGTAGGGAATAAGGCAACGAAGGGGATTAAGATGAGTAGTGATATTATTAGTTAGGCTTGGCAGCGTAACTGCGATGTTTAAAATACATGCAATAGGTGTCCACTATAGATGAGGGGGCATGGGTATCTCATGGGAGTGCGACATCAGTTTAAATAAAGATTGCAAGACATATTTATAAATGTTTTTTAAACACTTGTAAAATATTTTCAAAAGGTTTTGGACTCTGACTAGTATCAAAATATTTTTAAAACTTTTAGGTGTTCAGCCACAGGGATGCCCTGCTTAACCATCCTTCTAGTCAGACGATGCTTCTGTAACTGTGGATGCCTATAGGGTTTGATTAGACGCTTCTATCCTTAAGATCTAGATAGGAGGTATTCAGAGTTATTCCAGGAATCTCGCCCAATTAGTTGATATTTATTTTATTCAGATGCTTTCCTTTGAGTTAGTTAGATTATTGTATTGTGACTTCTTACCAAGAGTTATCGATTAATTTATTTATGCTAGTGAGTGTGAGTTTCATTATTTGCATGGCTGGTTATGTGAATAGGAATTTTGTGTAAGTAAGTTAAAACGTTTTAAAAATTGGACACTAGGCCTAATAGGTCATTAGTAATTAAAATGTTTTCAACAGTGATGCTAATAATAAACTGGATGAGACTACTATTTTATTTTAGTAGAGGATTGATCATCGAACTTACTACATTTCAGCGTTGCTTTTCTTGGATGTTGAGACCCATGCTTAGGACTATCGATTCATATTGCGATTTACGTTCTCATGTTATTATGTATAATTGAAGTGAATCTTATACGGGTTCTATTGATTTTCATATGCCTAACAGTAGATGATGACCAACGATGACCGTTAGGAGGAACATAGTAGGGGAGGCTCAGCCGGAGCCGCAAACTATTCAGGGGACGGTGATCGCAGTAGGGGTCGCTACTATTGTTACTCAAGAAGTTAATGCTGCAATGACCACTATGGCATAACAGTTTTCCCCAAGTACTGACACAACAGACAGTGGTGCTAATTCAGACTCACCGAGAGCAGTCAAAATGGGAGAGAGTCAGAGGGGTCCATCAGAAGGGCCATCCGTCAGAATTTCCAGGAAATGCAAACACTGTATTAGCTAGCCAATGTAAGGAGGACATCCAAAGGCATTTGTGTATGATTAAGTGTTGTGACACTCAAAAAATAAATTTTGGTGACTTTTAAGCTCATGGGGTTAACATTGTAGTAGTGGGAGTTAGTCACCACGTTTGAGGACATGGACATCTTGACTAACGGGAAATTTTGGGTGTGTTTCGACCGTAAGTTCTTTCATCTATTATTTAAACAGAGATGCAAAGGGAATTTCTGGACTTATCCCAGGAGGGTCAAATAATGTCCAATTATGAGAGAGAATTCACTCGTTTGGTGAACTTCGTACCCAACGAGGAGGATATGGAGAAGAAAATGGGTGCTTAGGTTTGATGATGGACTCACGGGGAGAATTCACCAGCACTTATTGGGAAATTCGTCTTGGATGTCTTGTGTCGATGTCATCAATGTCGTACTTTTATAATGTCAATATCATCACTTCACATGGAAGGGAGCCAAGCGAGTGGGAAAGTTTTGCCAGCAGAGAAAAACCGGGGTCATCAGTGCTAGTGGTGTACCACGGGGGAGATACCCAGTAGAGGGACCCATTTAAAAGATTTAAATCAAAGGAATTCTGATGCTGTGATAGTGGATTTAGACAGGGCTAACAACGTGTTCCACAGTGCCAGCGGATCCAAGAGAACAACAGGGGTAACCATTAGGGTTGAGGCCACCAGGACAGAGGGCAATACAACCCTAATATGGACATCAGGGCCAGAGACAGGGGGATTACACAAGGGGGTGTTTTATATGTGGAGAGCGGGATGACATGTGTGAATCTTGTTCGCAGTGAGTTAGGGGACAGGAGCAGGGTGCCCACCAGGGGAAACAATTATAATAATTTTTGTTTAGTTTAGACGTGAGCATTATGTCCAGGAACCATTTGAACAACCAGTGCTATTAGCAATTGAAAGTATGAATTTTATCCATTAGTGAGTGGGACATGTTTTATGTGACACGGGTGCGTCAAAGTATTTTGTTAGCACTAGATTCGATTGTGAGACGAGATTAGTGGATGCATCGCTAGTATTACTACTGGTTTACCGCCAAGCAAAGAGATTTAGCTCGTTATTAATTTATCATTGGGGATTTAGTGGTGGTGAGTGCATCATATTGTATGACTCCTTTAGAGAGGTGGGAGTTAAAGATTATATTTATACATTTGGGGATAGGATTTTGAGTGTCCCAGTTATGTGCTTTGGGCCAAAGGATTTCGATGATCGGCGATGCTAGGTGATAGAGCAACGAGGGAGTTCTTTGTTAGGAGACGTCATTGGATGCTAGGGCACTGATTTTGAAGATTAATTATTGTACGCGTGGAGAAAATACTTTGAGATGGGAGCTATTATACGATATAAGGCCTGTGGTGTCGGGTAATGCTATGCAGGAAGCACTGGGGAAAGCTTTTGCACCACTAGTTGGTATGTGGGGAAATCTAGAGAAGAATTGAATCACGATTAGTAAAGTAATCGAGCATACCTTGACTGTATATCCACGCTGAGTATGCGGGATTGAGTTTGAGATAAATATGTTGCGTGCATAATGTTTGTGTAGATATACACGAGATATAGGGTGTATGGGCACTCCGGTTAATTCAGTTTTCAATATCATCCGGGATAAGGGAACTTGGTAATAAATGTGTTGAATCTTATGCCTATGGGGTAGTAGGAGCAAAATTGAAAAAGTGAGATGGACTGAATTTCATTTGAGGAGGAAGGTAGTCCGGATATGTATATAGTAAGGAGAACTATCACACCCAATATAGGTGGAAAGACAATGGAAACACAGGTAAAAGATATCTCTTGACAAGGAAGGATCCAATAGTTTCAGGAAGTAAAGCGAAGTCATACTCAGTCAAATTCTGAGGGTGGCTTGCGCATAACTAGGATGTTGATTTTTACTAGGCGAAAAGGACCCCAAAAATGTGCAATTTTGGAGTAAATGCACGAGTCACGATTTTGGAGTACGGCAGGAAAGGGAGTAAGATGTACTAAGTGATGTGGGATATATAGTGTGTAGACCAGTGTGGAGTGAGACGTAGTGAAGTTGTCTCTGGGTGCACCGCTTGTAGATAGGAAAAAGGTTGGTCCGAGGTGATCAATTGAAATTTTACACTATTTGTGGATTCCAGGGATGGACTGGATAGGCAGACTGATAGAGTTCCGTGTTGGGTTACCTACATCGTGAAAAAGTCTAGATTTCCTTTGAATTTGTGGAATTGGTTGACCGATATGGAGTTGTTATCATTAATTTGGGTGAGTTACACTATCGGGCAATGTAACCCATAGTTTATTGAACAAAAGGGGAATGACACGACATGAGGTGACACACAACATTATTGTGGATCAAGGTAAGATCCTTGAGTCCCACCTATTATAGGGGTTTTCAAGATTTGACGAGATGAAGTTACATTTTGATAAAAACGTATCACCTGTAGACTAAGGAGTAGACGGGATAGGTGACTAAAACATTAGAGAATATGAGGGATGCATAGTTTGATTTTTGGGTAATTGGTAGGAGTAATTACCATTGGTAGAGTTGCGTGTAATAAATTGTACCAGTTTATTATTGGTGAGGAACATTTTGAGGTTTTGTGTGGGATACCTTATCATCCACCCATAAGTTGGTAAAAGGTGAGGGAAAAACAAGCACCTCCGCCGGACGGGATTCAGAGTGCGTCGGTAAGGATTGGGTAACCTAAAGTGATTTTCGCATAGTTTAAGAATGTTTTATGAGTTATGTCATCACAAATTGAAGATTTTGAAGGCTGGCATGAGTGGTCAGACATTATTGTGGGTGTATCCCATGAAGGGAGTTATGTGGTTCGACAAAAAGGGAATTTGACACTTAAAGATGTGGAGCCTTTCCCCCCAGTAATGACATGTTAAAGCCAAGGGTGTTTAGGCTCGTCTGATTGGAGCATTTTAACAAGTTAGCGATAATTTTGAGTATCATCATCAAGCTAATACCTTAAGAATGATGGAGTATATCAGTATAAAATGATTTGAACAGACTTGAGCCGTAGTGAGTAAGCCTTTTGACAGGATGGTACCACTAGCGGGTATATAACGGAGGCACAATAATGTTATCATGATTTAATTTTGGGTACTAAATGATGCCCTGCTATTAAAGATCCAAAGTTTTTGGTACCAGGCATAGTCAAATTTCGAGGACAAAATTCATTTTTAAGGGGGGAAGTATGTAAAGCCCTCTATTTTGGGAAATATTTAAATTTCATGTGTGCTCGTAATTTAAAAAATTGAGAAATAAAGTGAATGGAATAAATATTAATTAGCGAATATTGGATTAATATTTATATGTTATTATATTTACTTGTATGATAATTAATTAAAACTATGTTATTTTAGATTACGTCATATGTGGGTAAAAGCGACGGGTTGACATGATCTTATTCGGGAGGAGCATGTGGGGTAGTATTGGGAATAAGATGGTAAATTTAGGATAGGTGACTCAGATGATGATTTTGAGTACATGAATGATCCAGGACGGGTCGAGATAGTCAGAATTAGGCACTCAGGGGCTGTAATCAGGTTTCGAGGAATTTTTAAGCTTAACTGAACCCGTACGGGAGTATTCGAGTCATTTTAATCTACAATTTAACCTAATTTCGGGATTAGGGAAAGATTAAGGATTTTTAGATGAGGGAGACAACCATATACTCATTCTAAATCACCTAGGATTGAGAGAGACAAAAAGATACGGGGAATTCAAGAGAAAACTCAAGAACACCATTCCAGAAGGATATTAAATAATATTGGGGCTTGGATCATTGTGTATAGAGGTTCTCAAGAAACAAGATCAGAATTCTCTGTGGTTTAAGGCAAGTGTTCAACTTTCTTTGATATTATATGTTGTGTTTTAGTTCATATCATAATTGGTGAAAATTAATAAGAACTTTTAGGTGGGATTTATATGTCAAAATGGGGTTTAGGGTAATGATTTCATAAAATATGATTGAGGATTATACCCTATGAAATCTGAGCATTTAACCTTATATGAAATATAAGGTGATCTTGATTTAAAAATTTGGAAATTGTATTAGAATTAAGGTGATGATTAATTCTGCACAATTGATGTTAAATCCCATGAATTAAATTGATATTAAGGGATATTGAATCATGTACCCTTATGATTGATATTAATAGGATAGTATTACATTATGTTGGGATTATATTTGAGATTAATTTTGGTTGATTAATTGGGTAAAAATTCATAAGATGTAAAACAACCCATTTAGGCCAAACCTAGGGGCAAATCGATTTTCCCCCTAGCCGAACCGGGTTCGGCTGCCCTGCTTGGCCAGGTTTTGTTATTTAGATGGTTGGTTGATCAAGTTGGTTCCGTGTTGTTAGGTATGTTCGTAAATAAGATTACAAATTCTAGAAAAATAATTAGAGATATTATCAATTACCTTCGGGTAGTTGGGATAATCAGAGGTGTGAAATTAAGGGTGTTTGGGACGAACGACACTCGAAAAATATAGTAATGGATTTGATTAGGAATTTTGTAAGGACATTTTTGTCCATTATCAATTGTATGTCGTACGCCGTTACACCATTGAAGATATTCAAGCTTGCATCGTCATCAACGGATCCGAATATCAAAAGAATCAAGGAATCAATTTTCTGGACAACCGGACCGGTCTGCCTGTTTTAAAAAGGAACCACTCCGCCCCTGACCGATCCGACTCAATCCGGACCAATCTGCTTTGCTCAGAAACCAGTAGACCCTGGATCGAATGCGAACCGAAGAAGCTACTTGAAAAAACAAACCGGTCCGACCTCAGACCGATCCGCTTCTATACCGGATCGATCCACCTGGGATAAACTCGAGGAGATCGTGCAGAGATTTTTCAGGCCCAGTTTTTCCTTTATAAACCAACTTCGGTGATATGTTTAGCAAGACTTTTATAGACGACTTTCTGAGTCCAAAAACTCCAATTCTTCATATTTGTGAGTTCCAAGACTTATGTTTCGATTCACACACATTGCCAAACCCTTGTGAATCTGTTTTGCAACCCAAGAACACATCCGTGTGTCTGTTCATAACCTTGTGGAGAAGACCGTCCTTCTTCTTCATTGCTTCCCTCCTGAAAAAGGGAAAGTTCCAGCCGTCGACTACAGATCCGACACCTGCGGGTAATTCTGTGTCACTGTATTTTCATTGTAATCCGAGAAATTGTATGTTACAATATTATAATGAAAATAAATGGTTTTGCCCCTTCGGGGGATTTTTCCTCACATGTGTATGTTTGAATGTTCTTGCTTTTTTCATCATCTTATTCAATCACACCTAGATGCATGTTTAGGACTTAATTGATAAAAACTGTGTTTAATTAAATAATATCTCTATTTGAACGCACGCGGACTCTTTTCAAATTAGTATCAGAGCCAATTACACAACTTTACCGTGCAATTTTCCGCAAAAACTTTCTAAGATATCAATTTTCAGAAAAAATGACTTTTGAAAACAAGTGTGTTCATAATGGATAAATTATATAATAAAATGCCAGTTTTTGACGGGACAAACTATGCATATTGGAAAGCCCGCATGAGATCTGCATTAAAAGCCATTGATGAACGTGTCTGGATTTTGGTTAAAAGAGGGTGGAAACCTCCCTCCGTCACTGTTGATAATGTGATCAATTTAAAACCTGTCACCTCTTGGACTGAAGAAGAATTTAAATGGTCATCATTCAATTCTAAAGGGTTAAGTGGCTTTTCCGGATCCGTCACACCTGATGATTTCCGACGTATAATGACGTGCACCACGTCAAAAGAGGCATGAAATGTTTTGCAACTTACCCATGAAGGTACGAATGATGTGAAAGAGTCTAAACTTCAAAATTTAACAACTCAATTTGAGACCATAACCATGATTGAATCGGAATGTTTTGATGAATTTTATGCTAGACTGTCTGATCTTGTTAACACTAGCTTCAATCTTGGTGAACACATTCCTAATGCTAGAGTTGTCAAAAAGATTCTCCGTTCTCTTCCTAAGCGTTTTATCCCTAAAGTCACTATGCTA
The DNA here is from genome assembly GCA_949130495.1 of Sambucus nigra. Taxonomy (NCBI): domain Eukaryota; kingdom Viridiplantae; phylum Streptophyta; class Magnoliopsida; order Dipsacales; family Adoxaceae; genus Sambucus; species Sambucus nigra. The sequence goes on along the minus strand of OX422211.1, from coordinate 429,097,627 downwards.
AATTCTATGGGTAATTTAAATACGCTAAAATTAGAGGAACTTGTAGGAGACTTGCAAACATATGAGATTGATATGTTCCCTAAATTTGTCAAGTCTAAAGATAAGGGAATTGCACTTAATGCCCAGGAGAGAAAAGGTGAGGGGTTGGCAAGAAAGAGGGAGTCATCTAGAAAAATAGATATTGATACGTCAGATTCTGAGTGTGATTTTGATCTAGATGATTTAGCCCTGTTTGCTAAAAATTTCAAAAGAATTCTCAAATTAAAAAAAATGGTAATTTTAAAGATAAAAAGAAGTTTGAGAAAAATAAGTTTGAAAAGAAAAATGAAAAAGGTTTTAAAGACCCTCCTAAAAAGGAAAGTGAGAGATGTTTTGATTGTGATGGAAGGGGTCATAGAGCCTTTGAGTGTGCTACTAGGCTGAACAGAGAAAAGGGCAAAGCTATTCTTAATGCTACCCTTAGTGACGACAGTGAGGTCGAGTCGGTGGATTCTAGAGATGAGTCACCACATGAATGTAACTTCACCGGATTCATGGCTAGTCATGTGAGTACTTCTAGTGCTCCTCACGACGATGAGGATGTTGTATCACATGGACACCTCGATAGTGAGATCGATGTGAGTGAGGGGGAAGATGACGCAAGTGAGAGCGAGAGTAATCTTCAACGTGCCTACGCCGAGTTATATAATGAGTCATTGAAAACTAAAAAGCGTAACAAAGCATTAGTTCTTCGGATCATCGCGTTAGAAGAAAAGTTAGAAGAAGCAAAAGAGAGAGAGTCCTCCACCTACACCGCCATGAAAGAGAGAGAGTCTGCCTGTGTTAAGAAAGAAAGTTTGTTTAGAGAGAGAGAGTTGTTTTGAGAAAGAGAAAGGGGAATTGACTAAACAAGTGGCTAGTCTTACGAGTGTGCTCCATTCCTCCGTGGAGACTGGGAAGAAACTTGAAGCCCTTGTTGCCTAGCTTACTCATGATCTGGAGAAAGCACGGGAAGTCAAGGTAAAAATCGAGGACAGATCTGGGAAGATGGGAAAGATGCTCCTCGGCCCCGCTTTAGGTTTTGGTGATAGGCAGGGAATAGGTTATGATGGTGCCTCCACGTCCCAAATTGCACTTGGACCAGTTCCTGAGTTTACTACGACTCCTTATGGCCATCGTAAAAAACCTCAAAACAGAGTTTGACCAAGAAAAGCAAACCAAGGTCCGCCTTTGACTGTGTTCTTTTGTAAATATTGCAAAAGAAAATGCCACCTCAGGGAGTTTTGCTATAGTATGGGTCGGACACGACGTACTACTACTCCACCACAGCATACTGATGATTTTACCAGTCTGAGAGAGCGAGTTAAGTTTTTAGCTTCCACCTCACATAGTTTGATGGAGGAATTTTGACGGATGTCTTTACCGTCAGTGAATGCTTCTCACATTCCGGCTAACACCAATAACAATAAAGGTAAACAAAAGGTCACCACTACTTGGGTACCTAAGAAAGATAAAAAGACCTTTGTTGTTCATGTCGCTCTCAAAGTACATAATACCTCACAGTGGTATTTTGATAGTGGGTGCTCCAGACATATGACAGGTGATGCCTCATTTTTAAGTCTCTTGAGGATTATCAGGATGGCAAAGTCACCTTTGGAGATGGGAGCATGTCTAGCATTGTAGGACGAGCTACTGTAGAGTTACCAAGATTTACTAAGCTAGAGAATGTTTTGTACATCAAAGGTTTGAAAGCAAACCTTCTCAGCATTAGCCAACTGTGCGACGTAATGTCTACAATCAAGCCGATAAGCTTTTAGTGCAAGGGGTGAGGACCGAGGATAATTGCTATGGGACTATGCCCACTTCCTCACTTGTCTGCAACAGCGCCACAATCACTCCTATGGATTTGTGGCACCAACGTCTAGGTCATGTGAATGTTAGAGATTTGACTCGTTTAGCTAAAAAGGACCTAGTACGTGTCTTACCATCTCTTGGAAAGTCAACTTCCACCGTTTGTGGACCCTGTCAGTTGGGAAAGCAAATTAGGAGCCCCCATAGGAAGTTGCATTCCATTATCACCTCCCGAGTACTTGATCTGATTTACATGGATCTTATGGTCCTACTCCTACTGAGAGTTTGGGTGGTAAGAGGTATATCCTCGTGATGGTGGATGATTTCTCCAGATACTCAATTGTAGATTTTCTGAGGGAGAAATCCGGTGCTGTTGAGTTTATAACGACCAAGTGCCGTGTCCTACAAAATTAACATGGAGTCACTATTAATAGGATCCGTAGTGATAACGGCACAGAATTTAAGGAAGCAAAGGTATATCTTTACTGTGATAGACTTGGGATCAAATATGAGTTTTCTGCTATGAAGACTCCTCAGCAAAATGGGATTGTTGAGAGGAAGAACAGGACGATCCAAGATATGGCTAGATCTATGCTTCTAGGTCATAGTGTGTCCAGAAGATTTTGGGCAGAGGCAGTGTCTACTGCATGCCACACGATGAATAGGGTTTACTTACGTCCACACTCCCTTAAGACGCCTTATGAATTGTGGACCGACAAGAAACCCAACCTTGTATATTTCCGTATTTTTGGGAGTAAATTTTATATTCTATGGGATAGAGAGCAATTAGGAAAGTTTGACTCCCGAAGCGACGAAGGAATCTTGCTAGGATATTTATCAAATAGTAGAGCATATCGGGTTTTTAACCTGAAGAGCTCTAAGGTTATGGAATCAATAAACGTCACCGTGTAAGATGACGAACCTCCGATGGTTATTGATAGTGTGAGGATGAGGATTTTTCTGGGAGTGATTTACTTATCCCTCTCCCATATTCTGTGGATCCTACTCCCGTGTTAGGGGACACACCTGCTTGGGTTTGCAAGAGTCATGACCCTTCTGCCATTCTTGGTGATCCCACTCTAGGGGTCATGACTCGTGCTCAGCTAGAGAACGTCATTAGCCACTTCTGCTACACGTCCAAAGTCGAGCCCAAGAATCACAAAGAAGCACTCAAGGATGAACACTGGATATCTGCTATGCATGATGAGTTACTTCAATTTAAAAAGAAAAATGGCTGGGAACTTATCCCCGACCTAGTGAGACTAATGTGATAGGTACCAAGTGGATATTCAAGAATAAAATGGATGAAAATGGTACCATAATCAGACACAAGGCTAGGTTGGTCGCTCAAGGCTACACACAGATAAAGGGTGTAGACTTTGGGGAGACATTTGCTCCTGTTGCGAGGCTTGAGTCCGTCCGCTTACTACTCGCCTTCGCATGTCATCTGCGCTTTAAGTTATATCAGATGGATGTCAAGAGTACCTTTCTGAATGGCATTCTACAGGAGGAAGTTTATGTGGGACAACCAAAAGGGTTTGAAGACCCTAAGCACCCTGAGCACGTTTATTATCTGAGGAAAGCCTTGTATGGTTTGAAGCAAGCACCCCGTGCTTGGTACGAAAGGCTTACTTCCTATCTCTTAGACCATGGCTTCAAGAGAGGGGGAGTTGATATAACGCTATTCATCAGGAGAGATGACGGTGCTATTTTGGTTGCCCAGGTCTATGTGGACGATATAGTCTTTGGATCCACTTGCTCCCACCATGCTCATCACTTTGAGGAGGATATGAAAAGTGAGTTTGAGATGAGCATGGTTGGTGAGCTTACTTTCTTCCTTGGTCTCCAGGTTCGTCAGCTAGAGAATGGGATGTTCATCTCTCAATCCAAGTATGCGCGAGACCTAGTGAAGAAATTTGGTTTAGACTTCGCTAAGCATTCACGTACACCTATGAGTACTTCTATCAAGCTTAGTAAGGACACTTCAGGCAAGGACGTAGAGAAAACCTTGTATCAGAGTATAATAGGTAGTCTCCTCTATTTGACTGCCAGTCATCCCGACATTACCTTTAGTGTTGGAGTCTGTGCGCGATATCAGGCATCCCCAAAAGAGTCACACTTACTCTCTCTAAAACGTATTATCAAATACGTGAGTGGGACTCTCTCATATGGTATTTGGTATTCCGTTAATACCAATGACCGTTTGTCTGCCTATTCAGATACTGATTGGGCTGGGGATGTAGATGGTTGTAGGAGCACTTCTGGTGGGTGTTTCTATTTTGGTTCTGCTCTTGTCTCCTGGTTGAGCAAGAAGCAAAACTCCATCTCTTTGTCCACTGCGGAGGCTGAGTACATCGCCGTCGGGAGTTGTTGCACGCAACTCTTATGGATGAAGTAGATGATGGAGAATTATGGGATTTTACAGGACACCATGACCATTTCCTGTGATAACACAAGCGCGATACACATATCCCGCAATCCAGTCCAGCATTCGTGCACAAAGCACATAAGGATACGCGAGCACTTTATACATCAGTTAGTTGAGGAGAAAGTCGTATCCCTGAGTTTTGTACCCACCGACCGTCAGTTAGCCGATATTTTCACAAAACCTTTAGATGCCCTTAAATTTGAGAGTCTTAGTAAGTCTTTGGGGATTAGCACAGTTGACTGAAGGGTTGTTCCTTGACTAGGATATGATGAGTTTTCATGTTCATATCATATGCTTCCTATTGCTAGTTTATTTTTTATGTATTATTATTGTACAGATATTTATTTATTCTTTTGAAAAATCCAAAAAGATTTTAGTTTTATAAAATTTTAAGAAAAGCTCAAAAAGATTTTTTTATTTGCACCATTTATGGATGAGCATTTAAGATAGCTAAGTCACAATTTCATTCTATTTATCCATGTGACTGTTTGATAGAGATTTGAGATGCTACATCATTGTTTGGAGTCTTTAAGATGTGATTAGTGATATCTTTCCACATGTTTGACTCCTATCTCCTTTATTGCACACATGCACGGCTATATTTGATTGTAGTACTTGTCTATCACATATTGGCTTGAGTGTTTCCATCTCAATTCTATCTATAAAACTAACAATATGTGATAAAACTTGACATGATTGGAATGCATGTAAAAACCGTTTTGGTGAGCTTGTGTGATTATTTGAAAACGGGGAAGGGCTGCGAAAGGTTCAGCTAGCCTTTGCAATTTTAATCCACCGTTATAAAGGACCTAAAAATTGAGGAATTTTATTATCCGAGGTCCAACGAGGTTAAAAGAGCCCGAAAAATTCAAAGGCAATAAAAAGCATTTCATGCCAAATATGGGCCATTAGGGTTCACCATCAATTCTCCAAAGTTTGAGAATTTAGATTACCTCTATTCAAAATATAAATCTAAGGAGCTTGGTTGGAGAATTAAATGGATTTACACTTCCTTGACAGTCCGAAAAAAGCATGAAATCATTTTGGACGTTATTGGTGTGAAAATCACTTTGAGCTTTGATTTGTTGATTTGATTTAGTCAATATCTCATATTTCCAATTTTTTACTCCAAATGTTCATTTTGAGTTCATTCGTTAGGAGTATCCTATATTCATCTTGCACATATGTCATGTTTGTATGCATTGATTTTCCTATCGAATTTGATCACACCCATTCTTTTACGCTATCATCGACTTGGTTGTTTTGTGTTTGTTCATGGTGTGATTTTTGTTCGTTATGTTTGAAAAAACTTGAAAAATTTCAACAATAGTAGTTTATTCCTTGTGACATCCCGACGTTGCGTGTTTGATTTATTCTTCTCATTTGTCTATTTGGGTACATCATAAAAAGGGGGAGAAATAATTATCATATTATGGGGGAGGTTTGAGTTTTTGAGATTTGATAAAGTATGCTCTCATCAAATGTATCTATGTTTATATCATTTCAAACTCGATACGTCACTTGGTATTGGCTTTGTCTCATGTGTGTAGGTACTACTTTGATGATCTATGAATTGCACACCCTGATGAGGCAAGCCTTAAGATTCCCGAAGAGTTGAAGAACAAACGATGAAGTCTTATTCATTTGTACCTTTTCAGTTTTGGATTCATGGAAGGGTAGATTTGTATAGGCATTTTTGATATTTGATAATTCGGATGTTTGTTTTTATATGTACCGGCATAGACATAGGGGGAGATTTGTAAGGACATTTTTGTCCATTATCAATTGTATGTCGTACGCCGTTACACCATTGAAGATATTAAAGCTTGCATCGTCATCAACGGATATGAATATCAAAATAATCAAGGAATCAATTTTCTGGATAGCCGGACCGGTTCGCCTGGTTTAAAAAGGAACCGGTCCGCCCCGGACCAATCCGCCTCAATCCGGACCGATCCGCTTTGCTCAGAAACCATTAGACCCCGGATCGAATGCGAATCGAAGAAGCTACTTGAAAAAATGAATCGGTCAGACCTCGGACCGATCCGCTTCCATACCGGATCGATCCACCTGGGATAAACTCGAGGAGATCGTGCAGATCGTGCAGAGATTTTTCAGGCCCAGTTTTTCCTTTATAAACCAACTTCGATGATATGTTTAGCAAGACTTTTATAGACGATTTTCTGAGTCCAAAAACTCTAAGTCTTCATATTTGTGAGTTCTAAGACTTATGTTTTGATTCACACACATTACCAAACCCTTGTGAATCTGTTTTGCAACCCAAGAACACATCCGTGTGTCTGTTCATAACCTTGTGGAGAAGACCGTCCTTCTTCTTCATTGATGCCCTCCTGGAAAGGGAAAGTTCCAACCGCCGACTACAGATCCGACACCTGTGGGTAATTCTGTCTCACTGTATTTTCATTGTAATCCGAGAAATTGTATGTTACAATATTATAATGAAAATAAATGGTTTTGCCCCTTTGGGGGATTTTTCCTCACATGTGTATGTTTGAATGTTCTTGCTTGTTTCATCATCTTATTCAATCACACCTAGATGCATTTTTAGGACTTAATTGATAAAAACTGTGTTTAATTAAATAATATCTCTATTTGAACGCACGCGGACTCTTTTCAAATTTCGGATGGCATTGAGATGCTGGGTGGATTGAGATAGGCTTAGTGTCCAGAATAAAATACAATCGTGAAATAAAAATAAGTGACTACATGTGAATTTGGGAGTCAAATTTAGACTTGGAATAGTTACTCTAGTGCTACTAGTGATATGTGGACGGTTAGCTAGTTTTATTGTACGTATACGGGTATAGAGACAATAAATATATATGTATGAATATATCTACATGTCATTGATATATTTGAAATATACCTACTCTAGGGGATTCTATCGATGGAGGTTGTGGGTAGTGGGCGGTCTACCCTAGTGAATCCCAGCAGGTGTAGTATTGATCCCTCGGGTCATATGTCTATCGCATGACCACCCTTTGTGTATTTGGATTATAGTGGGGTAATGTGGTATGGTTATGGCCCACAGACTTAGGACTATGACTGCTTCCAGTTTATGTTACGCTATGGGTTCGATAGGTGTGATTTCGACCCGTCGGCCCAGGTAGAGGTATATATACCTAGTGCCTGATACCATGCGAGAGATTTGCATCCAGCGGGGTAATGCTCCGAGGGCTGGCTGCAATCCAGTGAGGTAATGCTCGGAGGGATTGCGGTTATGCGTATATAACAAACAATATATATGTATGTATACTTGATGTGAATTGTATATATAAATATATATGTGTGTGTGTGTGTGTGTGTGTGTGTGTGTGTGTGTGTGTGCGCGTGCATGTGCGTGTGTACACGCGCATGTGTACGAGTAAATTAAAGGGTTTTATGAATAGTAAATTTATATGCATCTGGGAGGACAATTCAGGGATGCTATGTGGAAATACATATACAAGTGTGATATAAATGTATACAGGTGCGTGACACTAATGGGTGGACAATGAATTAATAACTAGCGTGAAGTTATGTGAAATGAATTGATAAGATTATACATGAGGTTTATAGTGAATAAGCAAATGCGAAAGCTTAATGATAATTTCCAAGTCAAATAAACAGTATACGTGGGGCATAAGGCAGCGTACGGGATTAAGATGAGTAGTGATAATAGTTACGCTGGACATCATAACTAGGATGTTTAAAATACATACGATAAGTGTGCACTATAGATGAGGGGTGAGGAGTATCTCATGGGAGTGCGATGCCGGTTCAAATATGAAAGATTGTAAGACATATTTATTAATTAATCTTAAACACTTATAAAATATTTTCAAAAGGTTATGAGCTCTAATCAGTATAAAAATATTTTTAAACTTTTAGGTGCTCAGCCACAGGGACACCAGGCTTAACCATCCTTCTATTTAGGCGATGCTGCTGCAACTGTGGATACCTGCAGGAATTGATTAGACACTTCTACCATTAAGATCTATATACGAGGTACTTCATAGCTATTTCGGGCATGTCGCCTAGTTAGTTGGTATTTATTTTATTCAGATGCTTTCCTTTCAGTTAGTTAGATTATTGTATTGTGACTTTTTACTAAGAGTTATCGGTTAGTTTATTTATGCCAGTGAGTGTGAGTTTCATTATTTGCACGGTTGGTTATGTAAATGATAATTTTGTATAAGTAAGTTAAAAAGTTTTAAAAATTGGACACCATGCATAATATGTTATTAGTAATTAAAATATTTTGGACAACAATGCTAAGAATGAACCGAATGACAAGCCTAATTTATTTTAGTAGTGGATTGATCACCAATTATTGAAATAGGCAGGGACTGGTGCAATAAGGAGTTGCGGGGTAGGCCTATATTAGATGATGCTACGATAACCTGTTCCGAGCAATCTTTGACTTCATTAAATTTTTTCTAGTAGCACCTGGCATAGTCTTGTAAAGTCTCTTGAGATTTATTCCTCATGGCTAGGAGAGAATCCATTCTCTTGGGTGAGACGTGCTTGTAATAAAGCGATCCGTGAAGGCCTCCGCGATTGAATTGAAGTTATTGACCAACCTATGAGGCAACCTTTTAAACCACTTTTATGCCACATCTTCTAGACTAGGTGGGATTATACAACACATGAGGGCGTCAATATGGTTCCATAGAGTCATCGCTTGCCCATATTGACGCATGTGGTCTATATGATCGATATTTCCATCATGTATCTTAAACCTTGGGGTTACGAACTTCTTTGGGGGATATTCATCCTCAATTTCCCTTGAAAAGGAGGACTGCATCTGAGTGATGAGTAACCTCCCTTTTAGGTCATTGGTAGATCTAACCTCGTGATTAGCTAGGTATTGTCAAATTTCTCTTCAAACCAAACTTCGGATATTGTGTCTATAATGTCCTTTGTCTTGGTTTCGCCTTGCTAGATGGCTTACTTGCTCAGAATGATCCTGCTCGTGGAGAGAACTACTTTCTTGGCTGCGAGTTTTACTCGCCTGACGGTTAAGCATCTGACCATGACACTTGCATTTATCTCCATGGAGCTCTCAATCCAGTTTTTCAGGCATCGTTGAAGATGTGCGTTCTCCTCCATATGGAGGCATGTTGCCTCCTCTTATTGATGGAGTTGTTTCTCATAAGAGTCGACCAACCTCGAGATCTATGTTGACTTGGGATGCTCATTGCTCTGCTAAAAAGGTTGCTCTTGTGGGAGAAATCATGGATGGATGGCGGCTTCATTTTTGTCCAGATGGAACTCAGATCTGACTTTATGAAATGAGAGTTCGACTCGCTGATCACCCGCAACAAGTGCACTATGAGGGTAAGAAATTACTTAACTAACTAGTTTCGATTTTCTTGGGGAAAATAATTGGTTCCCACAGACGGTGCACTATGAGTGAAAATGATCACAATAGATGATTGTAAGAAATATGGAACCACACAAGGAGTAAAATAATCTCATGACAAAAGGATTTACATGGTTCAGCCACTCACTACATCCACGGGGTGTTTCTCTCTTTATATTAATTCTTTTTAACTTGTAAATAAAGTATTACATACCACTTTGCCCCACGGTAAGGGTTATATTTATAATGATAGGAGTAGTTGAGTTATGTTCAAACTCTCCTAGCTTTTGGTTGACTATTTTCTTCATCCATGTTGATCTCCTCCGAGATTACATATAACAAGATTGATCTCTCCATATTAATCCCATGTGATATTAAACTTGACTTGGGCAACACACTTTATATATCTGGGTTAGGGCCTACCCGGGCCACTGGAATTTCAGCCATCATGGTTTACACCCCACAATTACCATATACGGTTACTATTAGGGGTTATGGCATTGCGCGCGCGCACACACACACACACACACACACACACACATATATATATATATATATATATATATATATACAATCCTGCTCTTGTGCGGACTAGTTCGCATTTTAAGCATGCGGACCGGACATGTGTCACTTGGAGGTGAGCCCAGAAAAAAGAGAGAGTGTGCCTATAATTTAGGCAATAATTTCTAGGCGCACCATTAGGTGACACATGTTCGGTCCGCATTCTTAAAATACGGATTAGTTCGCACAAGAGCAGGACTGTATATATATATATATATATATATATATATATAACTCTCCTAGTTTTGGGTTGGCTCTTTTATTCATCCATGTTTATCTCCTTCGAGATTACAGATAACAAGATTGATCTCTCCATATTTATCCCATGTGATATTAAACTTAACTTGGGAAGCACACTTTATATTTCTATTCCGGGGCTTACCCGGGCCACTAAAATTTCGCCCATCATGGTTTACACACCACAATTACCATACAAGGTTACTATCGGGGGCTATTGACTAACCGCGTGAAATGCGTGCTCGTGTAAGGGCATGGTCGTTGTTTTCGTTTCACTGCGATAATACAAACAAACCTAAATTACGGCTACACTTGCGAGGCAAGCACAACGGTAAGTCGGGTATCGAAAATCCACAGGGACGAGATGCTAGAATTTAATTAATTTAATATTCCAGAAATAAAAGTGTAAAAGGTGAATTACAAACTAAAAGGAAAAGATGCGAAAAAGGGAAACATTAATCTAGGCGAGTGTAAAGTAAACTAGATTAACAAAGCGAGTAAAACTATAGGTTGCGTCGAATATCCCTCACCCGAGTTAATTTGTATAAAATGGATACATCGGTCGACGAGTTATTACGAATGCGTCTTGTTTCGACAGTTAATTGAATCAAGGGTTGTCACGTCCCTAAATCCACATAAAAGCTTAGTAAGATTTTGGCATCAACAAATACCCCGAAAATTGCGCATGCAAGGTCGTAAGCACGGGAGATACATGATATGCCCCGTCAAATCTCCTAGGTGCAATAACTAGGACAACGCACCCGAAATAGACCCGTAAACACCATCACCAAAGCCAAGCAACGCGTCAAATTGAGTGAGTTCCATTCAAATACAACCTAGACTAAATTAGCTAGAAAGCATATTAAAAATGCGGTAAAAGAAAGCCTTAAATAAACGCGGTAAATCTACACTAGAAAGCAAGTAAAGAAAGCATGTGAATTTAATTAACAAAGCATGTAAATTAATCTAGAAAGCAAGAATAAAGGAAATGCAATCTATATTAATGGAGAGGGAAGATGAAAGTACCAATTAGAAACCCTAAAGGGTGTCAAACCAAGAGAGGAAGAACAAAAACTCTCAAATCTCCCAAACCCTAACCTACAACTCTCTAAAATCTAATCTAAAAACTTAATATCTGATATTTACACTATTTGTATTTATAGTAAGTTGGAATAAAAGAAAAGTAGAAATAAAAGAAAAGAAAAATATCTCCTAAAAATAGGGGATCGATCGATCGACCCAAACCGTCGATCGATTGATCGACCCCTTTGGTCGATCGATCGATCAAGCAGGTATTAACCAAGCTGCTTGCTGTTTTGGCTTGTTTGCATTTCTCATCCGCTGAAATTCCCGTAACTTCTTCGTTCTGAATCGGAATCGTGCACCGTTCACCGCCACGCGAAACTTGAGAGGAGGGCTACAACTTCCGTGTAGGTGTTGGGCCAAGTGCCCAAGATGTGAAAAGACTAAAATGCCCTTAAACGTGCGATCGTGTATGGAAAATGAGCGAAAAGCATCCGAACTTCACACTTAGCATCCAAATACCTATAAAAGCTCAACTAACCCCTACAAAACATGTTAACATAGAAATTCGAGCTTGTTTGGTTAACGATCATAAATATAGGGAATAAGATACCCGAGGGGGCTAAAATGCGTAGTTTCGAGGGATGAAATACGCAATATTTGCGTCGTATCAGTTATGGCATTGGATATATATATATATTGTTGTCATTGGAATAATGTTATTGGGTTTTATACATAGGAATTGAGATACGCAAATGTTTTTGGGGTTACTTTTATTAGTATGGAGAGTTGAATTAATAATTTAATGAGTTAGGTGTTATGTTTGAAATTACTAGAGGATTGAGACATAATAGGAATACTATGGGAAATTAAGGATTTGTTAAGAAAAGTTAAAATTTGGGGAGGATGATTTAATATCTTTTAGTGCTTGGGGATTATAGTTTGACCTAGGAGATTTGAGTAATTTACATTAATTTTTCTAGGGAAGTGTGGAGAAATATGTGTGAGAGATAATATGTTGTCATCTTTAGACTTAATTAATTATCAATCTTATAGTTATAGGTTATATCGATTGAATACACGATTATTGTTATATATGGCTTGTGAGTAAAACACACTTATTGATGTTATGATTTTATAAGTCATTTGGGAAATGGATTAGAATGGAGTGTGTGTGTGTAAGTAGTCATATAAATCTATCATGAGAGTACATGTAGGATATGAGTAAGGATTAAGGTTAAACGTCCTACGGTGTAGAAGGATAGGTTTTACATTCATTTGATCTCGACGACTACAATAATGTAGAACATTTTTATAGATTTGTATTGGTTATCTCATGTGTTAAAATATTTATGTCTACCAAGTCATATAGACTTGTTCTACATGAGTGAGGTGCAGTTTTTTAATCTAGATTGAACCTTAGAAGACATTGTATATCTTTGGAGCCACTCGTGAATGTATTGCTTGCCATTAAATTCATATAAAGATAAAAGTTAAAGATGTATCCTTTTGTAGGTTATATGTGAACTGTCACTAGAGACACACGTATGCACTAAAATCATTTTATGAAATTTGTGAGGTAATTTATTTTGAGGATTAAGTTCTTTTGAATATTTTCGAAAAACTTTGGAGGAAAATGTTTTTCAAGCTTTAAATGCTTTATTTTCTTTCTAGCCTTATGTGACACCCCGCCTAATTAAATCCCGAGTGATCAGTCCTAAATTAAATTAAAACAGGTTTCTCAGTTGGTTCATTCTTAGCATCATTGTTGAAAACTTTTTAATTACTAATCACCTAAGTGAAATTAGACCGGTGCCAAATTTTATCTTTCATTAACTCAAGAACAAAACTCATGCAGAAATAATTATACATTCACACTATACAATAATTCAAACCATCACGCAATATATAAAGAATAAAGTCTTGCCGAGTCAATAATCGGCTAAAATCCAACACTGCTAAATAAAACCAATATAATCCAAAATTGAATATCTGAAATAAAGACAGTGGACAACATGTCCCAATAGAGAGCACTAAAATGATATCCTACACTAGGTCTGAAAGAATGAATGGTCTATGGAAAGTCCTTCCAGCCTCCACAATGCTGCTTCTACGAGTCCCTGGACTGAATCCTCAAGTCTGGCGTCCCTGTGGATGGACACCTAAAAGGGTTTGAAAATATTTTGATAGAAAGAGTTAGTACTCAAAATGTTTTGAAAATATTTGGCAAGTGACTAACACAATAAAAAATGAGTTATTGATTATACATGTTAAGATTTCGTACACTCTCTTGAGTTACCTCACCCCTCATCTATAGTGCACCCCTAACATCCTATACTTAGCCCACCTAACTGTACTACTCAAGATAACTATACTATAACATTCAACTCAACTTATCTACACGATTAAGTTCCCATAACACCCATACAGTGTTTTAATAGTAACACATCTCATATGTTATATACTTAGATAACTAGTCACATCTTGTTATCTTTTACTTTTACAATTAAGTCTCACTACTTAATTTTCTTAAGACAATCATTATATATCGTTTAATTTTTCTAATTAAGTTTCTATACTTAATTTACTTTTAGATGCACGCACATCATCTAATTTTCTATTATCCTATAGGAGCAGATTATCATACATTACACATTTTACACACAATATAAACTTATAAATTTATTCATCACTAATATGTCCTCATAACACACATCAATGACTCTTGGTTCAGAATGCTCCATAGACACCAAGTAAAAGGATTGGTTCGGAATTTCACCTCAACCCCAAGTTTATTCTATGTATTGGTTCGAAAAATCACCTCGACCCCACTCATGAAATTTTATACACGTATTGGTTCGAAACTCTTTCACCACGAACCCAAATCATTATTTACATATATTAGTTCGGAATCCTACCTTGACCTTAATATATGAAAATATAATTTAGGTATTCTCTCCACCTAGGTATTGATATAATTCAATAGGTATACACGCAACCTAATAATCATGCTCGTACGTAATATTTATCTCGGATAATCACCGTACTCTTTAATTTATGATTTATCTCACTATCATATTTATTATCTTCATGTATTAGTTCGGAATGTCGCCACGACCCTAATAAAATCAAGTATACCTTAGGTATCCACACCCTCTAAGTATTAACATAAATCAGTAGGTATGCACACAAACCCAATTACCATAATCTCGTATGTAGTACATATCTTTACCTTACTCACTGTACTTATTATTTTACGATTTATCTTCCATCGTATTTAAATGAGTTTTCACCCAAACTCTCTAAGGGCCCTAGTTACCCCTCTATTTATTTCAGTAGTTAGACTATCTCTAACCTACTTGTATATATATCTTGGATTGACGTTAACCTTCCTCATAACTTGAATCTGTAATTCCCAATGCACGACTCAATCGGTTTATCCTCATCGGTTCATCTCTCAAAACCTTACCCTCAAAGATCATAACGGACCTCCATGAGATACCTACTGGTATTCCTTCAGTCCCTACATATGTACAATATCATCCCTAAGTTTACACCCAAGCATTGGCAAACTATTAGAACTCAACCAACAAAAGAACCCAGAATCAGCCTGTGTCGATCGATCGACATTCATTAGTCAATCGATCGATCGAGCAGGTGCAGGTGATGTTCGTCTTCTTCATGCGGTTTCTCACCATTTCTAATTATCCAACTCACATGATAACACACCAAACTTGCAACCAATGAGTCCTAACCATTTCTACATACTCTAGGATGATTTTCAACGATTTAAACATCATAAACCTTCACTAATTTAGCCCAGAATATTTCAAATCCTCAAATTATTCTCGAACACTAAAAATATGTTCTTCCTATATTTTAAATGATAATAAACCCATATTTTAATTCGTATTAACAATCATGGTTCCTCTAATTTCAATCCTTTATAGATATAAATCTAAATACATGCTATTTCTACCGAAACATGCAATTTATTAATTCTCTTTCTCCAAGAATATTCATCAAAATCAATTATACATAAATCCCACGCATGGATATTATAACTCAAAATAATTTGCAAATAACCAATTGTCTTATTCAGAGATGATCTGATTTCATGATTGTTGTGGTGATTGATTGTCTTTCTCCTCCAATATTACTTCCCAACTAGTTTGTGGTGCAATAACCCTTTGAATCCTTCTCTAATACTTCCTTAGGCTTTGAGAATAATCTATCTTCTCTCTCTAATGGCTTTACTTTGTGTTATGAGGTTTCTAATCCTAACCCCACTTTTAATCAGCTGATAAAACACTCCAAAATTCGTAGGTCTTCTCACCCCATATGCTAAAAGACTAAAACGCCCCCGTACGGTCCCGGTTTAGCCCAAAAATGACCTGGTACTCGACTAGTATTCCCGGGTATATCATTTTGACCCTTACGGACTCATCCGTGACCTCTAAATTATCATTTGAGTCACTAAAATATATTTCTCATTTCTCAACTCAAAATAGTCTACACACGACTCCCAGTGAGACAATAACAATTACACCCATATCACTCGCTATGACGTATATCTGATTTACTATCAATATTTACTATTCCCGCACATAGTAAATCTCATAATATAATATTAATCAGTCTTAGTCTCTTGATTAATATATAATCCCCACATTTATTATTTAATCAGATTAAATTACATCACACGTGTAATTTAACTAAAACGTATTTTCCCAATTAATTTCCCAATTAATTAAATCATAAATACGTAGAAATACGGGGTATTACACCTTAACCATTTTCACGACTAATTTTGTTGCCCATTCTCATGAAGGCATAATAACCTAGACATTTTATGACTGTGTGAACGGTTGTGGTTTGGGTTGCACACTGGGCGAAATCACGCAAACGACCAAATTTGACTATGCACACGATCGGCCTAGATTTTCTAAAAATCTTATTTAAATGCCATTCTCCTCCACCATTTGACATTACCACATGTTTACATAAGTGGAATACCTTTATGAATGTATTTCAATATTTCAGAGCTTTTAGTTTTCTGTATATTCCAGGTTTCCACTTCTTCCTCATATTTTGCCAAAAATCCTAGATTTATTCATGGATCCATTTCATTTGTGCGTTAATTTGTGATTAATCATCACTAGACATGTTATGTTCATCTAGCAACTTTGAATCAACATGATCAAATACTCCAGGATCTAAAAAGGGAGGTAATTTGATATATTTAGGGGATTGGATTGTAGGGTGATTTTAATGGAGACCGAAGTTCTTCATTTAATTCATGGAGCTCGGATTGGATTTTCATTTTCTATTGTGGAGAGTTTAAAATTTTATAGGTATCTACAAAATTGTGTTTGTGTGAAAGGCATCTTCCTGCATTTTGAAATTTTTTCTTTTGAAGTAGAAATGTAAATTGTAAGTGCGTTGAGATTTTTTACCCCTTGATGGAGGGGTTTTTCTCGTAAAACTCATCTTATGATTTTCGTGTTTTTTTTATCATTTATCTAAAACACTTGATCACACACATCAAATTTGAATGATTCAATTTAGGTTAAAATTGATTTAGATTTTTTTATGCATATTCACCTAGATCTACTCGATTCATTCTGAATATTTTAAAGAAGTTTAAAAAAAAATTAAAATTGGGACAAATCGAGTCAACAAACCTATTCACCCCTCTATAGGTTTTGTTTCAATCATTCACACATTATTTTCAATTGGTATCCGAGCGAGTCTGCTCATATGAGGCTTTACAGCCTGAGTTAAATCCTTATTTTGTGTATTTTCTTGCTTTATTATGTGTCTCTATGGAGTTGTCTCCTTTATATGATTTAGGAGTGAGTATAGTAGTTCGGATACCTTATCACGTACTTCACGAACTAGGAACACTTCACTTACATCAAGTGAGTCGAGTTTTGAAGTTGGTCATAATGATAACAATATGTGTGATGATGAAGAATTGAGTGATATTAATCATGCTTACAACAAATTATTTCATGACTCACTCAAGTTAAAAAATCCAACATCAAGTTGTGAAAGAAAATTAATGTTTTTTAAGAAGAACATGTTTTGATGAAATAAAAAGATGAAATCGTTTTACAACTCAAGCATGAGTTAATGAGAATTAATGAACAAAATTATTTTTTGAAAAAGAAATAGGAGATTATCTTAAATTGAATTGTAAACTCAAAAAAGAACACAATATGTCTGAACTCGAAGAAATATGATATCACAAAGATATTATGTCACTTAAAAATGAATTGGATAAAGGTCTTAAAGTAAAACTCGCTTTAGAGGATTGTTCAAAAAATTGAACAAAATGCTCTTAGAGATATCTATGGTTTCGAATGGTGATAAAGGGATTTGTTTTGATTATTTTTATCCTCCTATTAATGATACTATGGACTTTGTACGAGAAAATAATGATCATGTACAAGAGAATTCTACTCAAGCTAACAAATAAAGAATGGTTTCAAAGGTAAAGAAGCTTGAGGACAAACTCATGTCTGTTAAGAGTACAAATGTGGTTGTTGCTAAGGTTGAGAAGAGTCAAAATGTCAATACACCCAAAGTTGGAGCAAGATCTCAAAAGAAAAATTTTGAAAGATTTTTTTTTGAAAAACAAGTTCCCTCTTTTAGACATGTGAAACCAAAATGTATTTTAACCATAAAGGATTTTGTATGAGGACAACACAATTAATTTATGATCAAACTTCACTATTTTTTCTCTAATGTACTTTAGATTAAAATAAGCGCTCAATACAGTATACAACCAAGAACAATTCATCCAAGCAACCATGCAACCATCTCATGCAAGATAAGGAAGCCCTCAAAACCAAGACAATAATGATAATTAACCTTGAAATAATTAAGTTCACAAAATTAATTTGAATCATTCATAAAGATAGTCAATCAGTCAGTAATTAACTTGTATTCTCACCTGAAGCTTGTATCAACTAGTGCACATCACATATGATTCAATCAAACCACTGTACCTTAGACAACGAGATTGAAACCACCACATGTCTTCATGCAAGTTCAGAATCAGTTTCAACCATTCCAGAATCATTTCATATACAAGCCTTTTCATCTCAACACAACCTATTACTCAAAGAATATAATTTATACATCATAATTACCTAATTGACATCTTAAACAAGTAAAAAAAAATGCTCAAAAGGATTCAAACATTTGTTAATTAAATTTTTTATACATTAGAAATCAATGTACAAAAAAAGTAACTTTTTTTTATCACATATAAGCTCATTCCCACTCACTTAAACCTACCCGAACCCTTTCCTAAGACCCAGACCCTAAACAAACCTCATTATGTCCAAGAAACAAGGTTTCGATAGACTCATCTTGAATTTGAGTCGAATCAAAGTTCCACCAAACTACATTTAAACCTTGGTAACTTCTTCCAATATTTCAACCAATTATCCCATGAGTTACTAAACTTATACCAACTATTTTACCAACCTAATATTTCCCTAACCAATCTCTTAACCAAATAATTACTCTCCCCCTCCTCCTGTTCCAAGACACAGAAACACAAACAACATTCTCCCATCTAAAATTCCAATATCCATGAGTTTGTGTCATTTCCTCCCTACAAGCTTTGGTGAAAGAAATATCTAATGAGTTTTGAACTCGAAAAATATATTCATATATTAACTTCAATCAAACCCACTTAAACCTAAATTTCCCAATCCGTAACCCTCTTTAGCAAAGTTATATTCCTTATACCCACTTGGGCTAAAAATAAATGCAAAAATCCATTTGTACTATATACTTATGAAACTTGTTTACTTATATTTTTAGTGAGAGAAAGTTGATGTATTATTCCTTATACCCTCTTTAATTTAGGTTATGTTTATTATTGTTGTGATGCGCTATTATATTTATTATATCTTCTCGGCGGGTAGTGCCGTAGGTGCGAATAGTCAAGGCATTTAAAGGCATTAAGATATCACGTGGGTTCTGTGTGAGCAAGACCGAGTTTAACGTCTTATTTGTGACGGTGTTACAAGGTAGCATTCCTTGTGAGGTTCTGGTTCCGCCTTAAGTGAATAGGAGATATTGAAGTTCTTGAGTATCATCTCGATCATAGACGTAGGCAGAGGTCTAACCACGTTAAAATATCGGTTTACAAAGTCTCTTAATGCTATATATCTTTAATTCATATAGATGTTGATTAATTGCCCGATTATAGTTTAAATTATCATATTGCAACTAATAATTGTAATCAAGTTAAGAAAGTTTTACAATCAGGCATTAAATACCGCATACCCAATTGACCTCTCTTTTGGGTATATTTTCAAGTCGATAAGGTATCAGAGCCTAGATTATAGGTACATATTTTGAAAGTATATTTTTAGTATAAAGATCAAACAAACTTAATGGCAAGCCTATCCCAAATATTTCTGAAAAGAAATTACATTCCCATTTTTTTAAAAGAATATTTTAAACTATGAAAAGATAGATACATGTATATAATTCAATCTATTGACTACTTTTCTTGGAAACTCATATATGATAGAAATTACCCATTGTAGATGAATTAAGTACAAAAATGAGAATTGGATTAAACATTGAAACTATGATAATATTACTCTCCTCTATAGATAATGTTGATGCATGAAAAATAGCTCATTGCAAAGAAGGAGGTGAAAATTGGGTTATTATGACAAAAGAATACTCATAAGTGTAAGGACGCAAATTTCCAATTGAGTCCTTTGTAGTTTTGGCACAATTCCGGACAAAAATGTTTGAGTCACATGACGTGTTTATTGAAGACGTAGCTGCCAAGTGTATAATGTTTCATCAAAATGCCGTGGTTTATGTGCCTCGTTTGTACGTCATCAACAATAGTTCCATGCTCCCAAGGTATGAATGCATTTATATATATATATATATATATATATATAGGATCTTGGAACAAGTTTATTAGGTGTTAGGTTTTTAAAACTGTGTTTTTGTTTTCAAAATGTTTCTATTAAAACTTATATAAAAAGTATATAATGTTTCTGGGCTTAAAAAGATTTTTTTTAACATTCTGTGAGTTCGTTCGAAGTGTCGATGTCATTCTAACAACAAGTCGTTCGAACGAGATTGCCAACGACTTCCCATTATGGCATACTGGAACTTCGTTCGAAATGTCGTTCGAACGAGATGGTCATTCTAACGAGATTTCCAACGAGCTTCTAACGAGTCCATACTGGAACTTCGTTAGAAAACTCGTTCGAACGAGAATGTCGTTCGAACAAAATGTCGTTCGAACGAGATTTGGCGGGAACAGGTTTTTTGGCAGTTTTGAGCAGTTTTGTCCACTTTCCCACTTGTTTAACCCCACTATCGTTTTGCTGAATATCTATGTGCGGGAATAACTTTTTCTAACTTAACTTTTCATATCCTACCAACCTCTAGAGAGTGTTTGAGAGTAAAATATTTTCAGGGAAAAATTTATTGTTTTAAAGTGTCAATTTCCAAAGAAAAATCAATATACACTTTAGTTTTACACCCATAGTTTTGTTTATCCAAGTTCATATATATACGTCTTGCTTAGAGTTTTGCACCGGGTTTATCTCTACATTAGTTTGAAAAGAAGTTTGGGTTTGCTTCTAAATCCCACAAAGAAGAAGTGGTTTTAGTGATTTACCCACTTGGAGAAAGGCTCCTAGTTCGGATGACGGTGACCATATAAAGTCCGATCGGTGGATTCCGAGACCGCGTTGGAGCTCCGGAGTTATTCGCTAAGTGGAGGTGTTTATAAGAAGGAGCGTCGAGGCTTGAGAGAGATCGAGTCGTGTGATGTAAGTCTTTTGTCTTATAATTGTAAAATTCCGTACTTAGTGGATTTGAGGCTAGGGCCGTCCGAGGTTGTTTCCCGTTGTGGATTTTTCCTCGTACATCGCGGCGTAGTGTGATTGATTTATTTTATCTTGCATAATGACTTAGAATGCATGCTTAGGATAATTCAATATAAAATTGATTTTAATTGTCACACTTAATTTAATTTGGTGCATAATTAAATTTGGGTAAAGTTTATTTAATTCAAGTCTTTTGTTAAAACTGGTTTGGCCTAATTTGGAAATAATGAGAAATATGACTTAGGAAAATTCTAGGACTCG
The DNA here is from genome assembly GCA_949130495.1 of Sambucus nigra. Lineage (NCBI taxonomy): Eukaryota > Viridiplantae > Streptophyta > Magnoliopsida > Dipsacales > Adoxaceae > Sambucus > Sambucus nigra. Next base: position 429,076,035 of record OX422211.1, on the reverse strand, counting down.
GATTAATTAATTGTGTTTAATTTTAATTTGAAAAAGATATTAAACTTTGGTAATTCGATTTATTGAACCATCACCTTTACGCTTCCGCATATCTATTTCATAAAAGGAAATATATTTTTAAAAAGAATTTTAAAGGATTTCAAATCGGGGGATTTAATTTCTCAAATTGGTATCAGAGCCAGAAACAATAAATTACTTAGTTAAAGATCTTTTAAATAATTTTTGGCTAAAATGGAATTTTCCCCATTTTCAAAATTTCCTATTTTCGGTGGCTCTAATTACGTGTATTGGAAAGCGCGAATGAAATCGACACTTAAATATATAGATGATAGGGTTTGGATGTCTGTAGTTAACGGGTGGTCTCCACCAACTTATTTAGTAGAAAATGAACGTGTACCCAAACCGACCGATAGATAGAGTGAGGGTGAATTTAAACTTTCAAACTTTAATTCCCGAGGTTTAAATGCCTTGTTTAGCGCTGTCACACCGGATGAATTCTGACGTATTATGGCGTGTGAGACCGCTAAAGAAGTATGGGATATTTTACAACTCACTCATGAAGGTACAAGTGTCGTTAAAGCTTCGAAACTCCAAAACCTCACCACTCAATTTGAAACCATCAAAATGAACGATAATGAAACTTTTGATGAATTTTATGCTAGACTTTCTGATATTGTCAATTCATCTTTTAATTTGGGAGAGAAAATACCCGACAACCGAGTTGTAAAGAAAATTTTAAGGTCCCTACCCGATAGATTTATTCCAAAAGTGACCGTTTTAAATTCTTTACCAACTTTAGCCTCTACGAAATTAGAAGAGCTTGAAGGTGATTTAAAAACCTATGAACTAGATATGTTTTCCTCTAAGACTGAAAATAATATAGAAAAGGGCGTTGCTTTAAAAGCCCGAAAAGAGGTCAAACAAGTAGTAGAGAGCGAGAGTGATAGTGAGTCGGAAGATATGGCTTTGTTTGCTCGGAAATTTAAAAAATTTCTTAAATTTAACAAAGATAAATTCAAAAATGATTTTAAGAAATTTGAAACTTCTAAGTATGACAAAACCGAGAAGATCCCTAAACCTATTAATGAACAATTAATTATGGACGAGTCAAATAGGTGTTTTAGTTGTGAGGGTTATGGCCATAGGGCTTCTGAGTGCACAACTAAACTAAGGAAAGAGGGTAAATGACCCATTTCATATAATGCAACCCTTAGTGATAGTGATAAGGAAGAGGGACCCGATTCCCCCACTAAGCCAAATTTTGTGGCTTTTAAGGCTAGTCATGTGAGCACCGAAAGTGAATCTTCTCATGAAGATATTCAAACACATGACACTTACGAGGTCAAAGTTTTTGATGATAGTGAGAGTGTAGAATAAAGAGAGAGTGAAAATGATGAAGAGGTTAATGTGAGTGAACTTCAAAATGCTTTTTAAGAACTTTATAAATAATCTATTAAGTTGAAAAGAGCTAATTTGAAGTTAGAAGCTAGTTTAAGAGAGCGTGTCATGGTCGTTGATGATAGTATGTTGGTTGAAGACCTTAGGACACGAGAGAAAGCTCTTCTAGAGAAGATTGAATACATAGAAGGCGAGAGAGATAGCCTTAGGGGTTTAATGTAATCCTTGAAAAAGGAGCTTCTTGCTTTCGAAGAGCGAAATGTTTTATTAGAGTCTAACATTTTAGAATTGCAAAATAAATTAAAGGACTCTAGTAATGTCAAATTTGATTTGGAGTGTCGTTCGGAAAAAAATAGATAAAATATTAGGAACGGTCCAAATTAAAAATGACACGTGTGGTTTAGGTTTCAATACTTGTAATGAATCAACTTATAAAGCCAAAACCAACATTTTAGGAGAATTTACTTGGAATGCTTTTAGAAATCACTCCGTAGGCAAATCTTTTCGTCATGTTTTTACTTGTACACATTGTGGTCGAAAAGGTCATATTAGGAAGTTTTGTTTTGATCTTAAACGTATTCTTAGAAAATCCCAACGTAAAGCTACCAAGGTATTTAAAATTCCTACACCCCAAGATAGTCATTCTTCATTAATTTGGGTTAGGAAATCTGACCTGGTTGCCTTGCAAAATAGGGTTTTTGATTCTCATTTACTTTCACATGCTTCCTCCCTTGCTAAATCTAAAGGATGAATGTGTTAGTGTTTGCATACTTTAGCGATTGTACTTCATGCTATATTCACATGCTAAATGTATACTTGTTACTCATTTTCTAGTCATTACTTTATTTCATATCACATGCTAGAATAATGATTTTTGTTTATCTTTTTGTTTGTTTGCATTAATTGAAAAATACATAAAGATTTTTGTTTATCATTTGTGGTTTACCTTTGAGTAATTTAAGCTTCATGAAAAATACAAATGATTTTTGTTTGTCCTTTTGAGTATATATTTGTATTTTTGATTAAAAATTTCAAAAACTCAAAAAGATTTTATTTTGTGTGTATTTTAGTTTGACACACTTTATGTGGCATACACTTGTGTTTGAATCCCATCTTTTACGCTCCCATGTGGCTAGAACTTTTGGTTTAGATTGTTAATCCTTATTATGTTCTTTACCATGCTTACATGGAGTAGTTGGATTTTGTGTTGATATAATGGATTCTATTTTTATATGCCTCTATTCACACATGCACGAGCTCTTTTGAAATTTTAACTTCATATGCATATTTGAGCTTTGTGAGATGTTCTCGTACCAATCTTGTCATCTACATATTTGTGACTTAGGAGGACTAGTGCATGTCAAAATCCGTTGCATGTGACTTCTGTGTGAAAAATGAAAACATGATAAATATAAATGTGCACGGTGAAGGGCTCTGAAAGGACTTAGTGATCCTTTGCGATTGTAAGTCACCGTTTTGAATGAACCTAAAAGAAATACGTGGTCCAAAGTCCTAAAAACATAAAATATGGCATTAAAAAGAAAAATAATTTTCCAAGGCCTATGTTTGATTGATATATTCATTCAAAATTAATATATGCTTATTGAGGGAGATTGGATGGTATATCAACAGTTTGCACAATGTTCGTTTATCTTAGTTGCGTATTTCATTTCATGACTCCATTGGTTTGTAAAATCATCAATATGCTAGGCTTGTATGCATTGTGTATGTTTGTTCATTGAGTTCAATCTATATTGTCACATGAGGTTATATTCAAATGTGATGAAGTTTGCAATCAAATGAGAACTCCGTGAACATGTTTTTAAGTGATTGGGTCTAAATTTAATCGTTACTAGTTCACACCCCAACACTTCCATTTCCATATGACACATTTTTGCCATACGAGTATGAAAGACTCCTATTATATTTTGTGTGTGTCATTTGTGTGTTTATATCTATATATGTGTACTTGAGTTTCTTTGGTATATATTATGTATACATATATTTGATATTTTTGTTTAGTCTTTGCCTTGATTTCTAATCCATATATGCTATAATTCATACTTGGTATCCATCATATTGCATTCTCTGTTGATATCACATGCTTAATAATTTATATATCATATTGGTATCATTTTATTGCATCCTAGTTGGTATCCGATGGTATTTGTTAGATTAGTTGAATTTTTGTTTCCCGTATGCTTTAACGCTTTCATCACTATATGCACAATTACATGTTTTAGCTTGTTTTCCCATTCTATTTATCCCTTGTGCTAACAATAAATGCAAAAATCCATTTGTGCTATATACTTATGAAACTTGTTTACTTATCTTTTTAGTGGGAGAAAGTTGATGTATTATTCCTTATACCCTCTTTAATTTAGGTTATGTTTATTATTGTTGTGATGCGCTATTATCTTTATTTTATCTTCTCGGCGGGTAGTGCCGTAGGTGCTAATAGTCAAGGCATTTAAAGGCATTAAGATATCACATGGGTTATGCTTGAGCAAGGGCTAGTTTAACGTCTTATATGTGATGGTGTTACAAGGTAGCATTCCTTGTGAGGTTCTGGTTCCTCCTTAAGTGAATAGGATATATTGAAGTTCTTGAGTATCATCTCGATCATAGATGTAGGCAGAGGTCTAACCACGTTAAAATATCGATTTACAAAGTCTCTTAATGCTATATATCTTTAATTCTTATAGATGTTGATTAATTGCCTGATTATAGTTTAAATTATCATATTGCAACTAATAATTGTAATCAAGTTAAGAAATTTGTATAATTAGGCATTAAATACCACATACCCAATTGACCTCCCTTTTGGGTATATTTTCAAGTCAATAATTGGTATCAGAGCCTCGATTATAGGTACATATTTTGAAAGTATATTTTTAGTATAAAGATAAAACAAACTTAATGGCAAGCCTATCCCAAATATTTCTGAAAAGAAATGACATTCCCATTTTTTTAAAAGAATATTTTAAACTATGAAAAGATAGATACATGTATATAATTCAATCTATTGACTACTTTTCTTGGAAACTAATAGATGATAGAAATTACCCTTTGTAGATGAATTAAGTACAAAAATGAGAATTGGATTAAACATTGAAACTATGATAATATTACTCTCCTCTATAGACAATGTTGATGCATGAAAAGTAGAGCATTGCAAAGAAGGAGGTGAAAATTGGGTTATTATGACAAAAGAATACTCATAAGTGTAAGGACGCAAATTTCCAATTGAGTCCTTTGTAGTTTTGTCTCAATTCCGAAAAAAAATGTTTGAGTCATATGACGTGTTTATTGAAGACGCAACGGCCAAGTGTATAATGTTTCATCAAAATGCCGTGGTTTATGTGCCTCATTTGTACGTCATTAATAATAGTTCCATGATCCCAAGGAATGAATGAATTTATATATATATAGGAGCTTGGAACAAGTTTATTGGGTGTTAGGTTTTTAAAACTGTGTTTTTGTTTTCAAAATGTTTCTATTAAAACTTATATAAAAAGTATATAATGTTTCTGGGCTTAAAAAGAATTTTTTTTAACATTCTGTGAGTTCGTTTGAAGTGTCGTTCGAACGAGAATGTCGTTTGAACCACAAGTCGTTCGAATGAGATTGCCAACGACTTCCCATTATGGCATAATGGAACTTCGTTCGAAATGTCGTTCGAACGAGATGGTCATTCTAAAGAGATTTCCAACGAGCTTCTAACGAGTCCATACTGGAACTTCGTTAGAAAACTCGTTCGAATGAGAATGTCGTTCGAACGAAGTGTCGTGCGAACGAGATTTGGCGGGAACAAGTTTTTTGGCAGTTTTGAGCAGTTTTGCCCACTTTCCCACTTGTTTTACCCCACTATCTTTTTGCTGAATATCTATGTGCGGGAATAACTTTTTCTAACTTAACTTTTCATATCCTACCAACCTCTAGAGAGTGTTTGAGAGAAAAATTGTTTTAGGGAAAAGTTCATTGTTTTAAAGTGTCAATTTTCAAAGAAAAATCAATATACACTTTAGTTTTACACCCATAGTTTTGTTTATCCAAGTTCATATATATACGTCTTGCTTGGAGTTTTGAACCGGGTTTATCTCTACATTAGTTTGAAGAGAAGTTTGGGTTTGCTTCTAAATCCCACAAAGAAGAAGCGGTTTTCGTGATTTACCCACTTGGAGAAAGGCTCCTAGTTCGGGTGACGGTGACCACATAAAGTCCGAACGGTGGATTCCGAGACCGCGGTGGAGCTCCGGGGTTATTCGCTAAGTGGAGGTGTTTACAAGAAGGAGCGTCGAGGCTTGAGAGGGATTGAGTCGTGTGATGTAAGTCTTTTGTCTTGTAATTGTAAAATTTTTTACTTAGTAGGTTTGAGGTAGGGCCGTCCGAGGTTGTTTCCCGTTGTGGGTTTTTTCTCGTACATCGCGGCGTATTGTGATTGATTTATTTTATCTTGCATAATGACTTAGAATGCATTCTTAGGATAATTCGAGATAAAATTAATTTTAATTGTCACACTTAATTTAATTCGGTGCATAATTAAATTTGGGTAAAGTTTATTTAATTCAAGTCTTTTATTAAAACTGGTTTGGCCTAATTTGGAAATAATGAGAAATATGACTTAGGAAAATTCTAGGACTCGGATTAATTAATTGTGTTTAATTTTAATTTGAAAAAGATATTAAAATTTGGTAATTCGATTTATTGAACCATCACCTTTACGCTTCCGCATATCTATTTCATAAAAAGGAAATATATTTTTAAAAAGGATTTTAAAGGATTTAAAATCGGGGGATTTGATTTCTCAATAAGAAAGCGTCCCAAACCACTCAAACGTTGTTCTAAATAAAACCAATATGAAAGCAATTACTGTTAGCACAATACAATAAAAGAACCCATAAGTAAGCAAAATCCCAAATACCATGAAGAATGAAACTTTCATTAAGGAAATCTTCTATTCTTCCTCTCATCAAAACAATGTCACAACTGCTGAAGAAGTATAGTGTTCTTCATTTTCTAAAGAAAACAAAGGAATCAACCAATAACAACCGATTAGTAACTCATCTATTAACATTCTTGATACTAATCAATTCTCTAAAGAAGACATAAAAGAAGCATTTGATAGTCTTCATAATTTTTACATAAAAACAATACTTAGTTATAAGAAATTTGCCGACCTTCGTATAAAAATGCAATAACAAAACATATTTGCCAAAAAATAAAGGTACATTTTGGAAAATCGTAGGCTCAAATAATAAACTAAACATTTAATAAACAAAATCAACAGTAAAAAAATAAAGCGCCAAAAGACACCGTATTAGTTGATGAAAATATAAAATTATGTGAAGAAGTGAAATATCAGATATTTGCCTAAATAACTCCAAAAATCATGATAATGAGATAAGACAAATAAAACATAAATCAATGCATAAAAAAGTCAGCTTTTGTATAAAGTGTAAAAAGAGAGGCAACATGTATAAAGTATCCAATTAAAATTCCAATTATTTCTCATAAAGGAAAAAACCTTCCAAAATCAAATTCAAAGGACCACTCTATGTTGGAGATGAACATAAACCATTAATAAATGATTCAAAAAATTTCTAGAAAATCAGTAAAAAAATTCTAGTAATGGATATTATCATTATTTATATGGTTTTATCTATTATGAAGACGTGAACGTATAAAAGGATAGATGGAATAAACAACTATGAAGAAAGATTTAATATGTTAAGAACTCCTTATTAAAATAATTTAACCATAAAGAGGCCCTTTCGTTTTCTAAAAGTTACTAAAAAGGAACTTTATAGTACACTTACACGTAATACCTTTTTTTCTCCAATGAATGTTCATTTTAACAAAAACTTTCGCCTATCCAAAAAGGGCAAGTAAATACTAAGAATAGGATCAATCTCTTTTCATTAAACTTAAGACATTATGATGATAGAAAACACAAACCATAGATTCTTCCCACGGGCATCTAAAATTTTACAAAACCTTTAAAATATACTAAATATGAAAATGCTTTGCCAACTAAATACCAAGATTTGGTCCATTAAACACACACACCCCTTAAAGGCTAATCATTAATTGATCTTTCAGCTTTTCATCTATTTATAAAATCATTCAAGAGCACCTATATTATCACATATCTTCAAATATATTAGCTAAGTTTTCTTCCTCTTTTATTCTACTCTTAAAATGTTAAATTCTCTCCAAAATGGAACTAGGATTCCATAACAATAAAATCATCCTTACCTCTCTATTTTACTCAAATAACCACTCCATTTACATTTCTGATAATGAAACATACTTGAACACACGTTTTTTTGTGTATGAACTATTAAGAACATGATAATCAATCACACATCATTTCTAAGAAGAGAAATTCCACACATCTATAGGTTGTTTATCACGTAAGGTTAGTTAGGATTACTAGAAGTATAAGAATCTGTGTTTTTAGATCTCACGCATGTTGTTCAATTCAAGAATTATCGATGAAGACAATGTTGTTAGCTCATTTGTTTTCTTCTGACACACCAATATTTCCCAGAACATACTCAACGATTGTGGCTATGAACAACCTGGCTATCAATAATGTTGTCAACCTATCTCATTTTTTACACCATTTTAAGCATATTTCAACAACATCCCAAATCATTCATAACATCATCACGAAGAGCATCCTTTCTTGATTTGAAGAACATCCCCTCATTCAAAAATGGATGTGTTCCTTGATTGGTGTATATAAAAATAAATCAACCTTAACCTTTCCTTCCTTATTCTAAAACACATGGCATCAACCCAACGAAGGAGCACAAGTTGCCTTCCCTACAACATGTTATTAACACGAATTATGCATGCTCTGGAAATCCTAATACCATGTCCTAGTATCTAGATCCCCATTAGTAATTAAATCCTCTGTTACTTTTTTAAACTTTTGAAATATTAAGGAACGTGGCATCCAATTCAACCTACCCTAAACCTAGTCCCAAAAGAAAGAAAATCCCAAAATCCATCTACTTGAAAATATTAAAGATAATGTCTTTTTAGACCTCCAAAGCTACAAAAGTTCCTCTAATCCCAATAACCTCACCCTAAAAAGTCTTTCCTTCTATGTAGTCCACCTACACGATTTTGTGAGTCGACTCCCTCTCCAATAAATTTTATGAGTCGGCTCCTTCTCCAATAAATTTTCCACCAATCTTAACATGCAAAAGGACCCTAATAATAACAACAACCAATGGCATTCTTGGATGTCTCAATACCACATCCCATCCCCAAACCCTTATAAATAACTCATCCAAAGTAATGAGAATTTTAACACACCCAATGAATTCAGTCCTTCCGGAAGCACGACCCTATTAATGACCAAGCACCTATGTTTCCTCCTTCGTAATATTTTTACAGTTATTCAAATTATCCACATTTCCTTAGTAGATAACTATATCCATGTAAATCCCCTGTTTGAAATAAATATAAATTTTATGTTTCCTATACTTTCGGATATTACTCATGAATACCTAACTTATAAAGATATAACATCTTTATGTGACCATGTTTAACCCTTAAATTTATCAATACATCGAACTAACCCATGTAAAGAATGAAATAAAAACTGTGACAAGCCTCGTAAGTGTATCTCGTAAACATACCCTTTTTCAAAATATTACCCTTACCCTTTGTGATAATGACAAGGGGAAGAAATTTAATATGAGAAAAAGTTGCTAAGAATAAGGCGGAGAAAAATAATTGTTTAAAATCAAGTCTCAAAGTAAGGGGGGGGGGGGGAGACTTAAACATTTTTATCAAACTATATCAATTTTATAGTAATCATAAAAAAATGTGAGATTGTGAAACCAAAATGTATTTTAACCATAAATGATTGTTTATGATGACAACACAATTGATATATGATCAAACTTTGATATTTTCTATCTAATGTGCTTGAGATTAAAACAAGCACTCAATACATTATGAGATATGCAACCAGGAGCAATTCATTCAAGAAACTATCCCATGCAAGACAATGAAACCCTCAAAACCATGATAGTAATGATGAAGAACCCTGAAATAACGAAGGTCACAAGATTTAATCTAAGAATGTATATTGACAGTCAACCAGTCAGTCATTAACGAGTATCCTCACATGAAGCTTGTATAATTCAATGCACTTCACATATAATTCAATCAAACTAATGTACCTTAGATAACCAAATCGAAATCATCCCATATCTTCATGCAAGTCTCTAATCGATTTCAACCAGTCCGACATCATTTCATATGCAAGCCTTTTCAACCCATAACAACCTATTACTTAAGCCATGCAAGCTATACATCACAAATCCCTGATTGATGTCTCAAACAAGTCAAAGAAATGCTCAGAAAAATTTAGACCTTTGTTACTCTATTTTATTTTAGGAACCAATGTATAAAAGAAAGATAACTTATTTCAATCATGTGTAATCTCATTCCAACTCACCTAAACCTTACTTAATCCATGCACTCTAAGAAAACCTCTTTCTAGCCAATCAAGAAGGTTTCAATCAACTCCAACTAAAAGATAAGTCGACTAAAAGTCACAATTTGCACTTTGAGTAATATCATCTTCACTTTGAATCATCTCTTCTTTTCCAAAGACAACCAAAGAGTTTTCATTCGGCTCATCTCTGACTTTGAGTTGACTCAATGTGCCACCAAACTACATTTAAACCTTGGTAACCTTTTCCAAGATTCCCACATATTATCCCATGAGTTCCTAAACTTCTACCAGCTATTGTACCAACCTAATGCTGACCTAAACGACCTCCTAAACCTATAATTACTCTCCCCCTCCTTCCATTCCAATACATAAAAACATAAATAACATTCTCCTATAAAAAGTTCCAATATCCCAAAGTTTGTGTCATTTCCTCCCAAAAGCTTTAGTGAGAGAAATACTTAGTGAATATTGAACTTGATATATTACCTTCAAGTTAACCCACTTGAACATAAATTTTCCAATACATAACCCTCTTTAGCAAAGTTCTAATCATAATACCCACATGTGATAAAGATATACCCGAAAACCCATTTGAGCTATATACTTGTGAAACTTGTTTACTTCTCTTTTTTGAGAGAGAAAGTAAAAGTATTATTCCATTATTTTCGTAAGGCATATTTTCTTTAATTTTGGGTACGATTATTATTATTGTGATGCACGGTTAGATTTATTATATATTCTCAGATGGTAGTGATGTAGTTACGAATAATCAGGAAATTTAAATATACTGGGCTATTAAGTGGGTGCCGCTTGGTCATGGACGAGTTTAACGTCTTGTTGGTTGTGGTGTTACAAGGTAAAATTCCTTGTGAGGTTTTGGTTCCATCGTAAGTGAATCGGAGATAGTTAAGTTCTCGACTACCATATCAAACATGGATGTAGGCTGACGTCGAACCACATTAAAATCGATTTGCAAAGTTTTTTAATTCTCTATCTCTTAACTACATATATTGTTGTTCCTTAATTTTTAAATTATAACATTAAAATTAATTATTGTAATAAAGTTGAGAAAGTTTTGAAATTAGTCACTAAATACCATATACTCAACGAAACATTTGCTAAACTTTTCGACAAGACATTTGCCAAAATTTCCTAAGAGATATAGAGTTTTCTGCCATAAAAAAGTTTAATATTTTAAAGAAAGACATGTGAATTTTGCTCTTATACCTTCTTAGACCTACAAGTGCTCCTATTGCTACTGAGGGGTCACTTGAGAAAATTTTGTTTCATATTACAAGATATGAGAAATTTTTTTATATTGAAAAGGCCTTTTAATATGTGCTGTAGGTAAAACCAACTAAATCAATTATTTCCAATTTTATCTTCTAAAACCCTAAACATACATCTAATCAGTTTAACCTATTGAATAAATAAAGCATGCGGTAATAGAAACAAATTCAAGAAAAAATCCCCGAAGGTTAAAAACCTTTTTATTTCAACTATAATTTGTAAAGGAACGGTTTACAATCGGATTACAGCGAAAATAAGGTGACATATGAATGCCCGCAGATGTCGATCGATGTTGTCAGCAATGGAATAACCGTAGAAGCTCCACAAGAACCGCAGTCCTATCTTCAGTAAGGAATACCGCAACACTCCCAATTTGACCTCAGTCCGGTGTAGGTTTATCCTCTTGTAATACCCCGTATTTTTATGGCTTTTAATTATGAGGTTAACCAAATGGAAATTGTTATTAATTATGGGATTTATTAAATTAATTTGGGATAATTAATTGGAAAATTAATTAATTAAAAAATTAATTCGGATTTAAATGCTAGCGAGACGAGAGTTTGTATTTGGTTATTAATAAATTTTTGAATATTATTGAGTGATTATGGTAATATGTTATCACTGAATTTATTAAATATGTCGTGAGTTGAAAATACGACAGTTTCGGTAATTCAGTTGGGACGCGCGTGTCAGTCGTGTCAAGACCCAATTTAATGGATTTAAAAGTATTTTATTTATATGTCATCCATATGAGCTTTTTGAGTGTGCCAACGTGTACAGAAGGTTCGAGATAGTAAAAAAATACTAGCCGGGGATTTAGTTTGGGTCCCGGGGTATTTTTAGGCCTAACCGGCAACCCGGGAGGGTATTTTGGTCATTTTAAAAATTAAGGAATTAAGACGCACGAATTTTAGAGTTTATTTATATATTATTAGAAAAGCCATTAGGGCCATTATCAGCCAAAAATAAGAGAGTTGGCTACGTGAGTTAGAGAGAAGTTGCCAAAGGGTTTCCAAACCAAAACCACCACCCACCACCACCATTTTCGTCAGAATTGTGGCCGGAGAAAGGAGGAGGACCATCCCTAAACATCATCAACGAATTAAAAGCAATGTTTTTCAGGCAAGTGATTTATATTGCAAAGATTCAAAGCATATAGTCTACATGTTTTTATAGATTTGAAGATTTATCATGAAAAATGAAAATTGAATGGATTTGAAAGGTTTAAAATCATAATCTGGATAGGACTTGCATATAGTAAATGTTGGAGATGATAATAACCACGAATTTAGGATTTATGGGTAGAGAATTATGAAATTTGATTGAATTATGTGATGTTCTTGAAGAATTAGGAAAACTAGGTTTTTATATGTAAATTGGGTATTTTGATTTATGTAATTGATGTTATAGGTTGATTTGATGAATCTAAAAACATGGGGAATGATGTAAACATGTTAGTAGGTTGATTAGTATATTTAGTTGGGAGTTTTGGACGTTAGAATGAAGAGATTGAGGTGTAAAAAGTGGAGAACCCGTAACTGTTAACAATTTCTGGGTTGATACCTGCTTGATCGATCGATCGACTCAAGAATGTCGATCGATAGGACCATCGATCGATCGACCCCTTTTCTTCGATTGATCGACCCCTTCTGATTTTTGACAATTGTTTCTCTTTAAGGTTTAATGATTATTCCAAAGCCGATGTTGGTTATTAGGCTGATTGATATTATATTTTGGGACTTAGATAAAGTCAGTAGGGTCTTAGTTATTATCTGAGAATGTTATAACTCATGGAATTGATTACTATTGCTTACGAGGGTCTACCAAGTGAGGTATGATTAGAAAGCGTTCGAAATGAAACTATAAAGAGAATTAAAATGATTTGAAAGCATTCAAAATGAAACTATAACGGGAATTAATGATGATATAAGATTACGAGCAACAACGGAGGGGTTCAAGTACTGAGTTGACATTAGAAGCCAATAAGAGACCTGGTAACCTTTTGAGATAGGTTTAAGTACTGAAATTAATACGGCGAGAGAGTTATCAAACAGAAAGTATATTACGTGTAATGTTCGGGGTAAACTTGCTACGTATGAGATTAATTAGATGGAATGTGTGAACATCTATATTGATATATGATTACTTAGGTTGTGTGAATGCCTAGTGTATGGATTTCTTGTGTGTATAACATACCTACCATACTTGCTATCACGGGAGGTCGTTCGTAAGAGGATAGTCTAGTGTCGATGTGACCTTCGGGGGGACCTTAGATCTATACCTCAGAACATAGGTCTTGGAAGGGCTTATTGCTGAATGGATAAGTCTGCTGACCTTGGGAGCGTAGGTATGTGCGTGACCCATGGATATGTGAAATATGTTCGCCTCCAATATGTGTGATTTATATTTAGACGGTTCCTGAGTGATTCGGAACTTGTAATCCTCACGTACGTGATGTACCGGGATTTGATAGCAGAGTATGAGGGCATCGTAGGTTCTATCCTTATGGGGTGCCTTAATTTCGTATGAGATATTATTACGGATGTGTATACATGTACTTGAGATTTTTCATATGTGTTGCTTAGTAGATGTGAATAACTAAGATATTTTGAATGGGTTAAGAGTGAGAATTTAATTAAATCTTGAGACAAGTAATTTAATGAATGTGAACATGGGTTATAAATATGGCTAATTTGGGGGTTACGTGTAGATACTCTATGTTAGAATGCGAAGGCAGGAGTGGTACAAACTAGTTAGATAATGGCATAACTAGAATGGGTTAAAGGCATACGTTAGGCGTGCACAATAGTTGAGAGGTAAGAAACTCATGTGAGAGTACGCAACTAACGTGTTTATAATATGTGATGTTTTATTGTAATTTAAATCACTTGATAAACTTTTAAACCATTTTCACATCGGGCTCTGACCCGGTTTCCTCCAAATCTATTTTCATTTTGTAAAAACCTTTTAGGTGCCCAGCCACAGGGACGCCAAGCATAGGAGTTCCATTCTGATGACGTGGTGTAGCTACTGTGGAAGTTATAAAATCTTGGTAGTAGACGCTCTCATTTTATTCTTGATTCCTTCGGAGTCAATTGTATCAGTTAGGGCATGTCGCCCATTCTTATTTAGAGGTTGTAGTTGCAGACTTTCAGTATTTTAGTTTTCGGTTCATTATTTTTTCAGACTCTTGTATTGGGACATTTATTTACTCTGACATCTTTATTATTGTAGTGTTTACTACAGACTTATTTGATTTCTTCTCGATGAGCATTTTTATGAGATTGGTTATGCGATTGATGGTTTATTACTTAAATTCTTGTGTAATTGTTGGATTAATTAATAATTTGACATCACTCTTTTTAAATATTAGGTGGATAGTAATTGACTTAATGTTTTCGAAAGTGATGGTAAGGCTGAACCAACTGGATATTCTGTATTAATTTGATAAAGGAGTAGCTACCCGGTATTTAATTAGACGGGGTGTTACATGTGGTATCAACGCATCAGGTTCTAGTGTCCTTTAGGATCTGTGCAGCTTATTATGCTTCCAGCATAGCTTTCTTTGATGTAGAGCCCTATGTTTAGGATTGTTAATTCCTTTGGTGAGATTTTGTTCTCCTGCTTCGATATATATGATAATGAATCTTATTTGCAATCGGGTGTGTTCTTGCACCAAACAATGTAGTACGTCAGGTGAAGACAGTTGGGCGAATAGCAGGAGGCAAGGATCAGTTGAGGTTATTAAATTTATTAAAGAAGCATGGCCGTAGTTGAAGTCACCCATATTATGGCAAAGAAGTCCTGGATGGTACAGACGACCAAGGCGCGACTTGTGACTTCCAGGCACAACTGTAGTAGAACATGATGTCAAATTAGACTCACCCAACAAGGTTGGAATGGGAGAGAAAGAGTTAGGTGAAACATTGAAGAGAACCGACAGTGGAAATACTCGAAATGCGGAGATGGCGTGTGCCAGACAAACGAACGTAATATATCCAAAGGCTTGGACATATGTCGGGGTATGACCAATCGAGAGTGAAATTTTAGGGTAGATTTTTTCTTGGCTCATAAGAGCGGAGTTTCAATGGTGAGAGGCAATCACCACACTTAGAAGTGGAATGTGACGACGAGAGAAGGCGTACACATATGGTTTACCATAAGTTCCTTCACCAGATGTTCAGGATGAAAGGAGATTGTTGTTCTAAACTCACACAAGTGGGCCGGACATAGGTCACTTTATGAGAAGAAATATAATTATTTAGCGAACCTTACACTGGGTGAAGTAGGTTAAATGGAGAAGAGGACATTGAAGGGAGAATTTACATACATGAAGACTTGTTAGCTCTTCTGGGGAATTCTGCTTGGATGGACAATGCAGATGGTAATGCCGTGCAGATTTAATTCGGAGGTAAACATTTCTTTGGGTGGGGAGATGCAAGAATCGAGGAATTTATATAAAGTAAGACTGGGGGGAATTGGTGTTGGAGAAACACCACAAGGAGAAGACCCAACGGGGAACCCGTTAAAATGATTCGGATAGCTGAATTATTATCGAGCGATGGTGATTTCAGTAAGAGATGTTGAAACTAGTAGCGTGTTCCTTAGGTCCATCAAAGCTAAGGGAACAATGGAGGTAGTCATCAGAGTTGAGACTACCAACGTTCGAAAGAAGGACCACCTTAACATGGTCAGTGTGACCGAAGATAAGTGGAGTATGTGTGGAGGTATTTTGTGGGGAATGAAACTCGTGCATTATAAATGTTTTCCTGAAGTAAGTGTAGGTATAAAGGTATTATGCCTGGCAAGGGCAACCGTTATTTAAATATTCGGTTGGTACGGACAGGCATGTTGAATCCAGGAACCATTTGAGCATCCAGGACGATTGTCAGGATAGAATTATGAGTTATATCCTCAGATGATGTTGCATGTTGTTTGTGGCATGAACGAGTTGCTACAATTGTTATTATTGTTATAATTTCATGGGAGACGAGTTTAGTGAGTATCTCGACAATTTTATTATTTATGTGAATATTTTTCCCTGGTATCGTGGGGTTACCTTTATTGTTATCCGCAAAGGATGTATGGGGGTATCGATAGTGGTATATACTTTATTGAAATTACTCGTTTTAAGTGTTGTGTTATACGAGTACGATATTATCCTAATTATGGATTTATGAAAATGATTAAACTGATTGTGTGCGGTTATTGCTAGTCCATCGGGGTTACTACCTTTGGGTAGAATGTTTTGTTATGGAAAGACCCCATCTGCGAGAGGGACGGACTCGCTTTTATATATTTGTATATAGTTATATATATGTATTGTTGAGACTTCAAAAAGTATAATGGTCTCAGATATTTGTTCCCGGTATGAGTAGGGATTTCATTGTTATGATGCGGAGAGTATTTATTTTACTGTTCGGCGGAAAGTTTTAGCTGCTTATTATAAATAACGCTCAGGATGTGGTAATAAGAAGAACGCATTATTTTAACACCCTTTAGAGACATGGAAGTTTATACTCATAGTTGTATGTCTGGGGATGGGATTTTCAGAACCCCGATCATATTTGCATGATGTTTATGGAAAGTGATTTTCATCAATGTTAAGAGACAGTGTCTTTCAGAAGGAGTTCCTTGTTTAAGTGAAATTGTGGAAGGATATGTAACTTGATTGTCAAGAAACGAGAATATAGGGGTACATGTTATGGACCGAAGGCCTAACAGATCACAATAATCGACAATGCTAGGGAGTAGTGTATCGGGGGGTTCCTTGTTTGGATTTCTCTTTGCGAGACATCCCACTCATGAAACTTAGCGTAAGGTTGGTAGTAGGGAGATGTTTGATCATTCGTCCATAAATTGGATACCTCAATCGTTATGAAAGTAAGTAGCTATAACTGGAAGTAACAAGGGGTAAATTACGATGTAAGGCCAATAGAGTCAGTTGTTAGTGAATTTCGATGTAAGTACTGATAATGTTGGTTTTGTTATGACAGGTTGAAGGATGCATTGAGGTTAAGGAGGATTTAGGATTTCAAATTCGGAGGTGATTGAGAATGCCCAAGTGGTATAGCCACGTTGTAAATGCAGCGGCAATAAAGAGTTTGGAATAAAGTGTATATGATGTTTAAAATCGTATGCATGGGTTATAAGGGGTGTAGACATCCAGGTTTGCTATTGTAGTGAAAGAGTTGGCAAATTTTAACCCATATTAACCCTAAGCATGCAACTAGGTGTGATTGAAACAATATGAAATCATGCAATAAATATTCAACACACAAAGTTTAAGGAAAAATCCCCCACAGGGGCAAAACCATTTGTATATCACTATAATTTGTAAAAGACGGTTTACAATCGGATTACAATGAAATACAGGTTGACTAAGAATTACCCTCGGGTATCGGATTCTGTAGTCGCGGCTGGAAGAAACCCTTTCCAGTAGGGCTGCAATGAAGAGGAAGAAGCGGTCCACTTCACAAAGGGTTGAACAACATCAATGGTGTTCTAGGGTTACCAAAAGTGACTCACAAATGTATGGAATTTGTGTGAATCAATGGTATGAATCAATGGACTCAAATACCATGAAGACTTAAGAGTTATGGAACTCAGAAAATCGTGTGTAAGTCTCTATTAAAAACAACCTCTGATCGTGGATTAAATAAGGAACTCTTTGCCCTAGAAAATCTGGCCACGATCTGGCAGAGTTTATCCTCGTCGGATCGGTCCAGTCCTTTAGGCGGATCGGTCCGGTGAACTCGGATCGGTTCTTTTTCTGAAGACGGATCCATCCGGTTGTCATCGGATCGGTTCGGCATTTTGGTGTCATCGGTTCGTTATGGATCTGGGGTGTACTGGTCTCAACACAGTAGGCGGATCGGTCCGGATGAACCGGATCGGTTCTTTTATCTGGGCCGGATCGGTCCGGTCAGTCAGTTTCCCTTGATTCCTGTTTCTCCTTTTGATATTCGGATCCGTTGATGAGCATATGATTCTTGAACTTCCTCAACGGTGTAACGGCGTACGACATATACAATATTAATGGACAAAAATGTCCTTACAAATCTCCCCCATGTCTATGCCGGTACATACATAAAAACAAACATCCGAATTATCAAAGAAATGAACATGCCTATACAAATCTACCCTTCCATGAACCCAAAACTGAAAGAGTACAAGTGAATAAGACTGCATCGTTTGATCTTTAATTCTTCAGGAATCTTCACGCTTTTCTCATCAGGGTGTGTATCATGGGATTATCAAGGATGAAACTACACACATGAGACAAAGCAAATACCAAGTGACGTATCGAGTTTGAAATGAGATAAACATAAGCACAATTTAAGATGATATTCTCAGAATTTCAAAACTCCCCCATAGTCAGATAATTCATTCTCCCCCTTTTTATGATGTCCTCAAATAGACAAATGAGAGAGATAAATCAAGCAATCAAGTACCGGGGTGACACAAGGCATAAAATCAAACCATGAATGAACATAAAACAACCAAGTCGGTGATAGTGTAAAAGAATGGGTGTGATCAAAATTCGATAGGAAAATCAAAACATACAAACATGACATATGTGCACGATGAATATTGGATATTCCTAACGAATGAACTCAAATGCTTCCTTTGGTGTAAAAGATTGGAAATATAAGACATTGACTATATCAAATCTACAAATCAAAGCTCAAAGTGATTTCTACACCAATAACGTCCAAAATGTTTTTCATGCTTTTTCAGGACTTTCAAGGAAGTGCAAACCCATTTTTCAATATCCAACCAAACTCCCTCATATATTATTTTGAATAGAGGCATTCTAAATTTTCAAACTTTGGAGAATTGATGGTGAAACCTAAGTGGCCCATATTTGGCATGTATTGCTTTTTATTGCCTTATCAATTTTTTCGGGCTCTTTTAACCTCTTAGGACCTCGGATATTACAATACCTCCATTTTTTAGGTCCTTTTTAACGGTGGCTTTTGCGCAAAGTATAAAGAATCAACTTTCGCAGCCCCTCTCCGTTATGCAAATAATCACACAGTCTCACCAAAACGGTTTTTACATGCAATCCAATCTTGTCAAGTTTTATCGCATATTGTACATTGTATAGACAGAATTAAGATAGAAACACTCAAGCCAATATGTGATAGACAAGTGCAATAATCAAATAAAGCCGTGCATGTGTGCAATAAAGGATATAGGAGTCAAGCATGTAGGAAATATCACTAATTACATCTCAATGACTCCAATCAATGTTAAGCACATGGATGACATGATGTATCCTCTCAAATCTCTATAAAACAGTCACATGGATAAATGGAATGAAGTTGTGACTTGGCTATCTTAAATGCTCATCCATAAAAGGCAAATCTCTTTTTGAATTTTTCAAAAATTTTATCAAAATAAAATCTTTTTGTGTTTTTCTAAAAAAAATCTTTTTGTAGTTTTCAAAGAATAATGAAAAGCAAAAATAAGTAAAACACACTAATAGTACAATCTAGCAATAGGCATCAGAGGATATGAGAATGACAATGCAACCTACGCTAGACATGGACCAACCCCTCAGTCAACTGTAAAAATCCCCAAAGACTTCCTAAGACTCTCAAATCTAAGGGCATCTAAAGGTTTCGTGAAAATATCGGCTAACTGACGGTCCGTGGGAACAAAACTCAGGGTTACGACCTTCTCCTCAACTAACTGACGTATAAAGTTCTCGCGTAACCTGATGTGCTTTGTGCACGAATGTTGGACAGGATTGCGGGATATGTGTATCGCGCTCATGTTATCACAGGAAATGAACATGGTGTCCTGTGAAATCCCATAATCCTCCAACATTTGCTTCATCCACATAAGTTGCGTGCAACAACTCCCGGCGGCGATGTACTCAGCCTCCGCAGTGGACAAAGAGATGGAGTTTTGCTTCTTGCTCAACCAAGAGACAAGAGCAGAACCAAAGTAGAAGCACCCACCCAAAGTGCTCTTACATCCATCTACGTCCCCGGCCCAATCGGCATCCGAATAGGCGGACAAACGGTCATTGGTATCAAAGGAATACCAAATACAGTATGAGAGAGTCCCACTCACGTATTTGATAATACGTTTTAGAGCGAGTAAGTGTGACTCTTTAGGAGACGCCTGATAACGCGCACAGACTCCAACAGTAAAGGCAATGTCGGGACGACTAGCAGTCAAGTAGAGAAGACTGCCTATCATACTCCGATACAAGGTTTTCTCTACGTCCTTGCCTGAAGTGTCCTTACTAAGCTTGGTAGAAGTACTCATAGGTGTACGTGCATGCTTAGCGGAGTCTAAACCAAATTTCTTCACTAGGTCTCTAGCATACTTGGATTGGGAGATGAACATCCCATCCTCTAGCTGACGAACCTGGAGACCAAGGAAGAATGTAAGCTCACCAACCATGCTCATCTCAAAATCACTTTTCATCTCCTCCTCAAAGTGGTGAGCATGATGGGAGCATGTGGATCCAAAGACTATGTCGTCCACATAGACTTGGGCAACCAAGATAGCACCGTCATCTCTCCTGACGATCAACGTCATATCAACTCCCCCTCTCTTGAAGCCATGGGCTAAGAGATAGGAAGTAAGATTCTCGTACCAATCGCGGGGTGCTTGCTTCAAACCATACAAGGATTTCCTCAGATAGTAGACGTGATCAGGGTGCTTAGGGTCTTCAAACCCTTTTGGTTGTTCCACATAAACTTCTTCCTGTAGAATGCCATTCAGAAAGGCACTCTTGACATCCATCTGATATACCTTGAAGTGCAGATGACATGCGATGGCGAGCAGAAGACGGACGGACTCAAGCCTCGCAACAGGAGAAAATGTCTCCCCAAAGTCTACACCCTCTATCGGTGTGTAGCCTTGAGCGACCAACCTAGCCTTATTTCTGATTATGGTACCATTTTCATCCATTTTATTCTTGAAAATCCACCGGGTACCAATAACATTAGTATTACTAGGTCGGGGGACAAGTTCCCAGACATTGATCTTCTTAAACTGAAGCAACTCATCCTGCATAGCAGATATCCAGTGTTCATCTTTGAGTGCTTCTTTGTGGTTCTTGGGCTCGACTTTGGACGTGTAGCAATGATGACTAACAACGTTCTCTAGTTGAGCACGAGTCTTGACCCCTAGAGTGGGATCGCCAACAATGGCTGAAGGATTATGACTCTTGCGAACCCAAGCAGGTGTGTCCCCTAACACAGGAATAGGGTCCACAGAGTGTGGGAGAGGAACAGGAAAATCACTGTCAGAACAATCCTCATCCTCACACTGAAGGTTGGGATCAATAACCGTCGGAGGTTCGTCATCTTGCACAGTGACGTTTATTGATTCCATAACATTAGAGCTCTTCAGGTTAAAAACCCGGTACGCTCTACTATTCGATGAATATCCTAGCAATATTCCCTCGTCGCTCCGGGAGTCAAACTTTCCTAATTGCTCTCTATCCCGTAGAATGTAGCATTTACTCCCAAAAACACGAAAATATGCCAAGTTGGGTTTCTTGCCAGTCCACAATTCATAAGGCGTCTTAAGTGTGTGTGGACGAAGATAAATCCTATTCACCGTGTGGCATGAAGTAGACACTGCCTCTGCCCAAAATCTCCTAGAAACTTTACGACCTAGAAGCATAGATCTAGCCATCTCTTGGATCGTTCTATTCTTCCTCTCAATAATCCCATTTTGCTGAGGAGTTCTCACAGCAGAAAACTCATGTTTGATCCCAAGGCTATCACAGTACAAATCCACCTTTGCTTCCTTAAATTCAGTGCCATTGTCACTACGTATTCTGTTAATAGTGACCCCGTGTTGATTTTGCAGGACACGTCACTTGGTCGTTAAAAATTCTACAGCATCAGATTTCTCTCTTAGAAAACCTACAATAGAGTATCTAGAGAAATCGTCTACCATCACGAGAATGTATCTCTTACCACCTAGACTCTCCGTGCGATTAGGACCCATAAGATCCATGTGAATCAACTCAATAGCACGGGAGGTGGTAATGGAATTCAACTTCCTATGAGGGCTACGGATTTGTTTTCCCAACTGACAGGGTCCACAAATCATGGAAGTTGGCTTTCCAAGAGATGGTAAGCCACGTACTAGGTCCTTTTTGACTAAACGAGATAAGTCTCTAACGTTCATATGACCTAGACGTTGGTGCCACAGATCCATAGGAGTGATCGGGGCGCTATTGCAAACTAGTGAGGATGTGGGCTCAGTCCCATAGCAGTTATCCTCTGTCCTCAACCCTTGCACTAAAAGTTTACCGGCTTGATTATAGACCTTACAAGCTTCCCGGTCAAACTTTACTGCAAAGTCATCATCGCACAGCTGGCTGATGCTAAGAAGGTTTGCTTTCAAACCTTTGACGTACAGCACGTTCTCTAGCTTTGGAAAACCTGGTAACTCTACTGTACCTCGTCCAACTATGCTAGATTTGCTACCATCTCCAAAGGTGACTCTCCCATCATTATAATCCTCAAGATGGGTAAAATATGAGACATCACCTGTCATGTGTCTGGAGCATCCACTATCAAAATACCACTGTGAGGTATTATGTGCTTTGAGAGCGACATGGACAACAAGGGCCTTTTTCTCTTTCTTAGGAACCCAAGTGTAGGTACCTTTTTGTATTCCCTTGTTGTTTTTGGTTTTAGCCGGAATGCGGGGCGCATTCATTGATGGTAAGGTCATCCGTCGGAATTCCTCCATCAAACTCTGTGATGTGGCGGCTAGAAACTCAACACGCTCTCTCAGACTGGCAAACTCATCAGTCTGATGTGGTGGAGAAAACGTACGTCGTGTCCGACCCAACTTATAGCAATCATCCCTAAGGTGTCCATTTCTTTTGCAATGGGAGCAAAAGAGCACAGTATTAGGAGGACTTTGGTTTGCTTTTCTTGGTCGAACTCTCCTTCTTGGTTTTTTATGAAGGCCATAAGGAGTCGTAGTAAACTCAGTAATTGGTCCGGGTGCAATTTGGGACGTGGAGGCACCATAAAAACCTATTCCTTGCCTGTCACCAAAACCTAAAGCGGGACCGAGGAGCATCTTTCCCATCTTCCCAGACCTGTCCTCGATTTGTACCTTGACTTTCCTAGCTCTCTCAAGGTCATGAGTAAGCTGAGAAACAAGGGCTTCAAGTTTCTTTCGAGTTTCCAGGGAGGAATGGAGCTCACTCGTAAGACTAGCCACTTGTTTAGTCAAGTCCGCTTTCTCTTTCTCAAAACTGCTCTCTCTCTTTAAGCAAATTCTCTTTACTAAACCAGGCAGACTCTCTCTCTCTCTCTCTCTCTCTCTCATGGCGGTGCAGGTGGAGGACTCTCTCTCTCTCTCAACTCTTCTTCTAACGCGGTGATCCTAAGAACTAATGCCTTCTTACGTTTTTTAGTTTTGAAAGACTCATTATATAACTCGGTATAGGCGCGTTGAAGGTTACTCTCGTCCTCACTACCTTCCTCCTCTCCCTCACTCTCTTCGCTCTCGCTGTCGAGGTGTCCCTGTGAAGTAGCATCCTCATCGTTGTGAGATGCACTAGGAGTACTCACATGACTAGCCAAGAACGCGGTGAAGTTACGCTCATGCGGTGACTCATCTCCCGAGTCCACCGACTCGACCTCACTGTCGTCACTAAGGGTAGCATTTAGGACAGCTTTACCCTTTTCCCTATTTAGACGAGTGGCACACTCAAACGCTCTGTGTCCCTTACCGTCGCACTCAAAACACCTCTCACTGTCTTTAGGGGGTTCTTTGAAATCTTTCTTTTCAACCTTATTTTTCTGAAAATTCTTTTTATCTTTGAAGTTCCCATTTTTCTTAAATTTCAGAATTTTCTTGAAGTTTTTAGCAAATAATACCAAATCATCTATGTCAAACTCACATTCAGAATCAGAAGTTTCTATCTTTCTAGATGACTCGACTCTCTTTCTTGTCGACCCCTCACTTTTTCTCTCTTGGGCTTTAAGGGCAATTCCCTTATCTTTTGGCTTGGCAGATTTAGGAAACATGTCTATTTCATAAGTTTGTAAATCTCCTACCAGTTCTTCCAATTTTAGTGTATTTAAATTACCCAAGGAATTTAGCACAGTGACTTTAGGTATAAAACGCTTAGGAAGGGAACGAAGAATCTTTTTAACAACTCTAGCATTTGGAATATGTTCACCAAGATTATAGCTAGTATTAACAATGTCAGAAAGCCTAGCATAAAATTCATCAAAACATTCATTTTCATGCATGGTGATGGTTTCAAATTGAGTTGTTAAATTTTGCAATTTTGACTCTTTAACAGCATTTGTTCCTTCATGGGTAAGTTGCAAAATATCCCATGCCTCCTTTGACGTGGTGCACGTCATTATGCGTTTGAACTCATCAGGTGTGACAGACCCAGAAATAGCACTTAGACCCTTAGAATTAAAAGAAGACCATTTAAATTCTTCATCAGTCCAAGAAATGTCAGGTTTCAAGTTGGTCACATTATCAACAGTCACGGTGGGAGGAGTCCACCCTCGTTCAACCAAAATCCAGACACGTTCATCAATGGTTTTTAAAGCCGACCTCATACGGGCTTTCCAATAAGCATAATTTGACCCGTCAAAAATAGGCATTTTATAATATGACTTCTCCATATGAACACGCTCTTTTCAAAAATCAATTTATTTCAAAAATTGATATCTTTAGAAAAAATTTGCGGAAGTAAGGAATACGCGATAGAATGGCGTAACCTGCTCTGATACCAATTTGAAAGAGTTGGCGCTTGCATTCAATTAAGAAATAATATAATAAATACCATTTTTAACCCATATTAACCCTAAGCATGCAACTAGGTGTGATTGAAACAATATGAAATCATGCAATAAATATTCAACACACAAAGTTTAAGGAAAAATCCCCCACAGGGGCAAAACCATTTGTATATCACTATAATTTGTAAAAGACGGTTTACAATCGGATTACAATGAAATACAGGTTGACTAAGAATTACCCTCGGGTATCGGATTCTGTAGTCGCGGCTGGAAGAAACCCTTTCCAGTAGGGCTGCAATGAAGAGGAAGAAGCGGTCCACTTCACAAAGGGTTGAACAACATCAATGGTGTTCTAGGGTTACCAAAAGTGACTCACAAATGTATGGAATTTGTGTGAATCAATGGTATGAATCAATGGACTCAAATACCATGAAGACTTAAGAGTTATGGAACTCAGAAAATCGTGTGTAAGTCTCTGTTAAAAACAACCTCTGATCGTGGATTAAATAAGGAACTCTTTGCCCTCGAAAATCTGGCCACGATCTAGCAGAGTTTATCCTCGTCGGATCGGTCCGGTCCTTTAGGAGGATCGATCCGGTGAACTCGGATCGGTTCTTTTTCTGAAGACGGATCCATCCGGTTGTCATCGGATCGGTTCGGCATTTTGGTGTCATCGGTTCGTTATGGATCCGGGGTGTACTGGTCTCAACACAGCAGGCGGATCGGTCAGGTCCCTTTTGGCGGATCGGTCCGGATGAACCGGATCGGTTCTTTTATCTGGGCCGGATCGGTCCGGTCTTCCCTTGATTCCTGTTTCTCCTTTTGATATTCGGATCCGTTGATGAGCATATGATTCTTGAACTTCCTCAACGGTGTAACGGCGTACGACATATACAATATTAATGGACAAAAATGTCCTTACATGTAGTAATCGTCGGAACAAGGGATATAGATGGGTGAAATTATTACTTATGGAATGTAGCGTCGTAAGAGAAGGTATTAATGAATATCATGTTTAATCAGTGTAGCACGTCCGAATTTAGTGAAAAGGCAGTGGAAAGCCATTTAATAAGGGGATATCTCTTGAGACGACAAATATTTAATTATTATGGGCAATTTGGAGTAGAGTTCTGACCAATTGAATGTTGAGGGTGACTCAAGAGTAAATAGAATGAGGATGTCAATAAGGTCCAGATGTGTACAACGTGGTGAAAAGTGCAAGGGTCGAAACTTTTGGTATACGCTGAGAGAAGAAAAAGATCATTAAGTATCACTTAACGGGAAGAATTATACGTAAAAGTCAGCATTGAAAGGGGTATAGTAAGTAGTAGATCAGTCGGGGTAAGATGATCAACCAGATAATTTTGTATCAAGCCGACGATTCCAGGGATGGAAGAGTTAAGTTGGTAAATTTCCTTGAGGGGTTGCCAATTTATAGATAAGTAATGAGTTCCTTCGAATATGTGGGACAGGTTGTCCAGTAGGAGATAAATGGATATATACTTGGGTGATTTACACTATTAGATAGTGAACACGTCGGTACGTGGTCCTACGCAGTATTATTCAGAACTAATAGGAGATCCCCGAAATCCACCTTCAATGTGGGATAGCAAGAAGTAGTGGAAATAACGCTTTGTTTTGAGGGGTGTATCACCTATAGCCCAAGGTGTAGGCGCAAGGTGATTGATGACTGGTGAATTGTATGAAAGAAATTTTGGATTCATTGCGATCTTTTCATTTACAAATCAGATATAACTATAAGTGAGGTATATTGTGGTAACGGGGAGAAGATAGTACTTAAGGGTAGAGTTAGGGGAGAACACCCGAATCTATTTATAGTGGACAAAGTGCTTACAAATGTTTTGTGTAACACCAACCGGCTGAAGTGATTTTACCTTATGTAAGAGTCACAACACCGGGAACAGAGAGTCAAATAATGGGCAAGAGTAGTAAGATGTGTTATTGATTTCTTCAAGGATGGGAGTTTGGTGTTTTGATAAATGCGGGAATTAATTCGTAGTGAGGTGCGGACTCACAATAATATTGAGATAATGCGGCCAATGAGGTATAGGCTATTTTTATTCGAATGTTGTTTAGTAATAGCACAACATAAGGTGTATTTATAGAAGTGTAATCTGATAAAGTATCAAGAGAGTTAAACAAGCTTATTATGAAGCGAGGGCTTTGATGATTGGGCCTTTCTTTATATTTTGTTTTGAGTACTGGAGGATACCTAATTTTTCTAGGTATGCCTTACTTTTCAGGATTTCGGGATGAAATTCCATTATTAGGGGGAAGTAAGTAATACCTCGTATTTTTATGGCTTTTAATTATGAGGTTAACGAAATGGAAATTGTTTTTAATTATGGCATTTATTAAATTAATTTGGGATAATTAATTGGAAAATTAATTAACTGGAAAATTAATTCGGATTTAAATGTTAGCGAGACGAGAGTTTGTATTTTGTTATTAATATATTGTTGAATATTACTGAGTGATTATGGTAATATGTGATCATTGAATTTATTAAATATGTCGTGAGTTAAGAATATGACAGTTTCGTTAATTTAGTTGGGACGCGCGTGTCAGTCGTGTCAAGACCCAATTTAATGGATTTAAAAGTATTTTATTTATATGTCATCCGTATGATCTTTTTGAGTGCGCCAACGTGTCCGAAAGGTTCAAGATAGTCAGAAAACACTAGTCGGGGATTTAGTTTGGGTCCCGGGGCATTTTTAGGCCTAACCGGCAACCCGAGAGGGTATTTTGGTCATTTTAAAAATTAAGGAATTAAGACCCACGAATTTTAGAGTTTATATATATATATATATATATTATTAGAAAATACATTAGGGCCATTATCAACCAAAAATAAGAGAGTGGGCTATGTGAGTTAGAGGGAAGTTGCCAAAGGATTTCCAAACCAAAACCACCACCCACCACCACCATTTTCATCAGAATTGTGGCCGGAGAAAGTAGGAGGACCAGCCCTAAACATCATCAACGAATCAGAAGCAACGTTTTTCAAGCAAGTGATTTATCTTGCAAAGATTCAAAGCATATAGTCTACATGTTTTTATAGATTTGAAGATTCATCATGAAAAATGAAAATTGAATGGATTTGAAAGATTTAAAATCATAATCTGGATAGGACTTGCATGTAGTAAATGTTGGAGATGATAATAACCACGAATTTAGGATTTATGGGTAGAGAATTATGAAGTTTGATTGAATTATGTGATGTTCTTGAAGAAATAGGAAAACTAGGTTTTTATATGTAAATTGGGTATTTTGATTTAAGTAATTGATGTTATAGGTTGATTTGATGAATCTAAAACATGGGGAATGATGTAAACATGTTAGTAGGTTGATTAGTATATTTAGTTGGGAGTTTTGGATGTTAGCATGAAGAATTTGAGGTGTAAAAAGTGGAGAATCCGTAACTGTTAAGAATTTCTGGGTTGATACCTACTTGATCGATCGATCGACTCAAGAATGTCGATCGATCGAACCATCGATCGATCGACCCCTTTTCTTCGATTGATCGACCCCTTCTGATTTTTGACAATTGTTTCTCTTTAAGGTTTAATGATTATTCCAAAGCCGATGTTGGTTATTAGGGTGATTGATATTATATTTTGGGACTTAGATAAAGTCAGTAGGTTCTTAGTTATTATCGAAGAATGTTATAACTTATGGAATTGATTGCTATTGCTTACGAGGGTCTACCAAGTGAGGTACAATTTGAAAGCGTTCAAAATGAAACTATAACGGGAATTAAAACGATTAGAAAGGGTTATAAATGAAACTATAACGGGAATTAATGATGATATAAGATTACGGGTACCAACGGAGGGGTTCAAGTACTGAGTTGACATTAGAAACCAATAAGAATCCTGGTAACCTTTTGAGATAGGTTTAAGTACCGAAATTAATACGGCGAGAGCGTTATCAAACGGAAAGTACATTATGTGTAATGTTCGGGGTAAACTTGCTACGTTTGAGATTAATTAGATGGAATGTGTGAACATCTATATTGATATATGATTACTTAGGTTGTGTGAATGCCTAGTGTATGGATTTCTTGTGTGTATAACATACATACCGTACTTGCTATCACGGGAGGTCGTTCGTAAGAGGATAGTCTAGTCTCGATGTGACCTTCGGGGGGACCTTAGATCTATACCTCAGAACATAGGGCTTGGAAGGGATTATTGCTGAATGGATAAGTCTGTTGACCTTGGGAGTGTAGATATGTGCGTGACCCATGGGTATGTGAACTATGTTCGCCTCCAATATGTATGATTTGTATTTAGACGGTTCCTGAGTGATTCAGAACTTTTAATCCTCATGTACGTGATGTACCGGGATTCGATAGCAGAGTATGAGGGCATCGTAGGTTCTATCCTTGTGGGGTGCCTTAATTTCGTATGAGATATTATTACGGATGTGTATACATGTACTTGAGATTTTTCAGATGTGTTGCTTAGTAGATGTGAATAACTAAGATATTTTGAATGGCTTAAGAATGAGAATTTAATTAAATCTTGAGACAAGTAATTTAATGAATGTGAACATGGGTTATAAATATGGCTAATTTGGGGGTTATGTGTAGATACTCTATGTTAGAATGCGAAGGCAGGAGTGGTACAAACAAGTTAGATAATGGCATAACTACAATGGGTTAAAGGCATACGTTAGGCGTGCATAGTAGTTGAGAGGTAAGAAACTCATGTGAGAGTACACAACTAACGTGTTAATAATATGTGATGTTTTATTGTAATTTAAATCACTTACTAAACTTTTAAACTGTTTTCACATCGGGCTCTGACCCGTTTTCCTCCAAATCTATTTTTGTTTTGTAAAAACCTTTTAGGTGCCCAGCCACAGGGACGCCAAGCATAGGAGTTCCATTCTGATGACGTGCTATAGCTGCTGTGGAAGTTACAGAATCTTGGTAGTAGACGCTCTCATTTTGTTCTTGATTCCTTCAGAGTCAATTGTATCAGTTAGGTCATGTCACCCATTCTTATTTAGAGGTTGTAGTTGCAGACTTTCAGTATTTCAGTTTTCGGTTCATTATTTTTTCAGACTCTTGTATTGGGACATTTATTTACTCTGACATCTTTATTATTGGAGTGTTTACTCTAGACTTATTTGATTTCTTCTCGATGAGCATTTTTATGAGATTGGTTATGCGATTGGTGGTTTATTACTTAAATTCTTGTTTAATTGTTGGATTAATTAATAATTTGACATCTTTCTTTTTAAATATTAGGTGGCTAGTAATTAACTTAATGTTTTCGACAGTGATGCTAAGAATGAACCAACTGGATATTTTGTATTGATTTGATAAAGGAGTAGCTGCCCGGTATTTAATTAGACGGGGTGTTACACCTCTCTACAAAGAGTTGAAAAAAGTCTTCTTCTGAAATGTGTTCAAGATCACCTTTGGAACTATGAGAATTGGATCTTGAATAAACAAAGGATGAAACTAAACAGAATGGGAATTCTTAGAACTATTCATCTCTATTGAAAACGTCTACGTAGTGTTATTTTTATACCTGAGCAAACCAGAGTCCAAGATAATTAAAACACAAAAATCGAGGCAATCTCGTTCGAGCGACAAACGCTGTCGTTTGAATGACTAGCGCTATCATTCGAACGAGTTTACATGTCGTTTGAACGACAGTAAACCCTTTTCTATTATTTCACGATTATCCTTATATTAAAAATAATTTAGCTCAGATATAATTAAATGCGATTTCAAAACTTTAATTTTTAATTCCCAAACATTAAAAACATTTAAATCATCCAATACTTAAACAACATTCTAAATCACATATTCCTTTAATTATTCATACCTGTGTGATCTTAGAACAAACAAACTATGAAATTGCAACTTGCCTTGATTTCTTCTTCATGGCTTTAAATTGCAACGTCTTTAATCTTGAATTAATTACTAATCTAGACTCAATTTATTTTGTTCGGAATTAAGCCAATTACAAATAAATTAAATCGATAAGAAATTTGTGCTTACAAATCTTCCCCTTTGGCTATTCCGGGACAAAACACAAATAAAAATGCTAGCTATACTCAGATGTAAAAAAAATAAGGACATAAATAAACTATGAAGTAGCAACATTGAGTCTAGAACTATCTCTAAATGTGATGTAGCAATGAATCTCTGAATCTCAAATGAATCTCTGAATCTCAAAATAGATACCTATATACATGAGACACAAACAAATATAACCAAGTTAAGTATGGAGGAACATAACATATATAAGATATATCAATAAATTTTAAACACAATTTTTGATTAAACCCTCCTACATCACATATCTCTCCCCCTTTTTTCCTGGAATAGACAAAGCACGGGACAGATAAAACTAGCATATAAAAATAGTCATAAATAATAAACCGTGATAGTGGATATGAGAAAGATGGCAGTAAGTAAATATCAGAAATAGTAATATCAGAACTGCAGAATGACATATATACATCCAGTCACAAAAAATGTAGCATCAGAAGTCCGTGAGTACATCATATCAGGATAAATATCAAAATACATTAAGTGACACAAATACAATGTCTCACAACATAATTATCAACATGTATCCTAGTCCTCACCATTAGCATCATCATCATCATCATCATTAGAATTAACATATACGAGAGCTATGTTGCGTAATCCTGATGAACCTGCTCCTCTGCCTATCTCCTGTCACCTCATCTCATAAAAAGGCAGTCATTTGTCAGTCACTCCGAGCCCTAGCCTCATCCTCGGCATTAAAATAATCCATCATAGCATGGTACATTTGTGACTATGACGCCACCTGTGCCTGTAAATCATCAAACTCCTCTACTGTGGGTCGACTATGATCTAAAAGGACGAGGCCTAGAAGGTATAAACTCGGCTCAGCAGGAGTAAATGGCTCTCCAAAAAATGATGGGGCAGTATGAGGTGGTCTCGCTCTCACCTCAGAAGGTAAATGACTCTCAGATCGAGTTAAAGTATTGCTATCAATGAAGGACGGGGTAGAAAGGTAGACATCATCCTCTAAACCAAGAACTCTAACCAATGAGCAAATGTGGGATACAAGGAGACCGTAAGGAAGAGCAAGGCGAACAGGAGAGATACCTATAATGGTAACTGATGACATAACCCGAAACAAAAGAGATGGTAGATCAATTTCCCACCCCGTACATATGGCATACATAAAATATACTATATCAAAACCAATCTGAGCATGATTGACTCGATGATATACAGAGGATGATACAAATCGATTGAGAATGCAAAAAGCTATGTGTAACTGACGGTGAAACAAAGTAGTCCCCGCAGGTGGAACCTCCCAACAGGAAAATTGAGTAATCTCATCTCTAGTAGGACATCCTCGGGACTCCTAGGAAAAATAGCATTTAGGACATGGGGAAACTGTAGAGTCTCAGCTATAAGATCGGAAGTGACAAGTCTTGGGACACCCCTAACAGATGTGTGCAAACCACCAGGAGTGAGAAGAGGCCTATAATAAAAATCCCTAACAATGTCAGGGTAAACCATGCCATGGGCATCAATTAATTTATCCCATTCCCGGCCAGACATCCATGTAGGAATAGATAGCTCAGAAAACTGATCACCACAAAACACTTTCTCTCGAACTACAGCGCGAATATGTAAGCCTAAGTGGCAATAATAATCATAATCTAAAATAGGGTACCAACGTATACGAGAGTATGGTGATCTATAACTCCTAGACCTATGAGCCCGCGATGTGGGGGAAGGCTCATCTTGCCTACGAGAAGAAGTACCCCCGCGTCTAGGTGGCATGACTATACAAAAATAACACGGCCATAGATGAATAGGGTATACAGACGCAATTGACGCCTAGAACCTATCAATGTATAAATCCTTCCGAACCATCGGGGTAAACCAATAAACAATATCCCAACATACAACAAGAACCCAATCAGAATAGGCATAAGCAGAAAATGTTTCCAAAAGGACTAACATTTTGTAAAAGAAAATTCTGAAATAAATTATGAACACCCCATTTATCAAAAAATTTGTCTCACTAAAATTAATGGGTATAAATGGGTGCCAAAAAATTTAATCTAATTTTTTTTTCTAAACCAACTGTTTATGTTTATTTCAAACTAAAAAATGGACGAGAACCCATGCATTAAGTGGAGAATATAGTAGAAGAGAAACTTGAAACAAACAACAAAAAATTAGAGTTCGACCATTTTTTTGACTTTGAAACCAGCACAAAACACACAACAAATACCCAAAATATTTAAACAGAAGGTAACCATGAGACAGAAAAAGTTCAAAAACTTACTTCAAATAGAGAGTCCAAGCCATGAAATAGTAAAGAAATGGATTATGAGGATAAAAACCGGTTCAAAGTAGGAGATTTGGGTAAAAAATCAAGTTTAAATCGAGACTTTTGGGACAAAAACCGCTTCGGGTGAAGCTGGAAGACAAAGTGCAGAGAACAAGTTTTCAAACCTTGGGAACTAACGAACCGAACAGATAACACGACTTTTTAAATCTGTAGCAGTTACGTTCGAACTAAACACGTGTCGTTCGAATTAGAAGATGTTTCTTTTGAACGACGCTTCTCGCGACATGACATCACGTTCGAATGAGATGCCAAAATACAAACCCATATTTTACCAAATAGGACTGTACTGAAAACACTTATAAAATGGACAAACTTAATTTTTTTGAGAAATTTATGCTAACATGTAATTAATGTGACGTGGACATGGAGTGAATGGGCGTGTACTAAGATAAATGAGTCACAATTTTAATACATCAAAACGTTCAAGATCATCTAGATGATAGCAATATGTCAACAAATAATGATATAGCCTTGTGTGATAATTAATAAACGAGCTTCATGAACAAAACAATCATCACACACACAAATCTAGAATTTTGACGATTCTACAAACAATATGGTCATGATGCAATGTTTCATTCTTAGGATTCGTGGTGCAAACCCGTTTTTATTTTCCATCCGAACACCCTCATAAATAATAGAGGTGATCTAAACTAAATGGCCCAATTTTTGGCATAATTATCTTTTTATTGCCATTTTAATTTTTTTGGGCTCTTTTTATATGGGGCTACCACGACGAGTCAATTTTACACTCTCGCAGCCCTTTTCCGTAAGCACTCAACATATTTTGTAATTTAATTCCTTGCGGTAAACGGTTCTTACATGCACACCTCCTCCTAGGACTACTTACGCATTGATGACAAAATTGAGATAAGAACGTCTCACCAAGCTCAAATATGCATGTGAAGTCAAACATTCATAATTGCTCGTGCATGTGTTCAAGAATGGCATATATACAAAGATGAATCCAAATGCACAACAATTTCGAGACAACTCCATTATGACAATGGTTAAGGTCATTTAACGCATCAATAAATATGACCAAATGCCTTAGCCATATGGATAATGAAGTGATGGGGGTCTAAGCACACCAACAAGACAT
Source organism: Sambucus nigra (assembly GCA_949130495.1). Classification (NCBI taxonomy): domain Eukaryota; kingdom Viridiplantae; phylum Streptophyta; class Magnoliopsida; order Dipsacales; family Adoxaceae; genus Sambucus; species Sambucus nigra. The sequence continues at coordinate 429,041,586 of OX422211.1, read as the reverse complement.
ATTAAACATGAAGATTCATGACTCAAAAACCAAAAATATTTTTGTGTTTTTTCAAAGATTTGACACAAAAATAAAATCTTTTTGTATTTTTAAATAAACTCAAAAAATGATAACTGGATAAACATCATAACTCTAGAGAGAGAATGTATCGCAAAGACAAACTAGAGTATGACAAATCGACGAACACGCTCAGTTTAAAGATGAGACATGTGGGGAGCCACGTGAAATGACACGCGTATCACCAAGTCTAATCCCTAACGCCTCTAAATCTGATTTTCTAACCCATGTGCGTGTGAAACGACGAGTGGGGGATTTTAAGACATGAATGTTCGGGTTCTTTGACTTTCTAGGAATGTGCTTAAGATCGTAGCAAAAATGCCTAAGATGACCTCTCCTACCGCAATGAGTGCAAGTGTAGATATGACGGGGAGTGTTTGCTACAGGATGATTAAATATAACGTTCCTCAGTGGATCTTTCCTAACAATCCTGGTTGGCTCTCTAGCTAGCCTGGTATTAACTTTGGGAACGGGTGGAATATGTTTATCGAAGCCAATACCACTCTTATTATCCTTGATTTGAACGGTTCCTAAAATTTTATCTAACTTCTCGGACCTGGATTCCAAATCAAATTTAACCTTACTCGAATCTCTCAATTTCTTCTGAAGTTCACCTATCCTTGACTCCAGTAAACGCCTAGAATCCTCAAACTAAAGTAATTACTTTTCATAGCCTCCATTAACCCTCGAAGTCTGTCTCTCTCACCCTCGACATATTCTAGCTTCTTATGAATTTTCTTCTCATGCGCCCTAAGTTCCTCAATTAAAGTATTGGTGTTATTATCTTCAATGGCACGTTCTTTCAATTTTTCTTCTAACTTCACATTTGCCTTATTTTCTTTTAATGTTTCTTCATACAACTCATTAAAGGAAGTTTGTAAGTCTCTTTTATCCTCACTCTCATCATCACTCTCCTCACCCTCACTTTCTAGGGTATCACAACCCGTGACTACGGAAGAATCACACAAAAGTATGTCATCATCACTTACATTATTAGCCACAAGAGTGGGAAGTTCTCTCTTAGTAACATAATTTTTTTTTCTTCAGGGTCACTCTCACCAAGGGTAGAAACATGATTTAACGGTTTATTAAAATTCTCCCTAAGTTTAGTGGGTCACTCATCTAACTTATGGCCAAACCCTTCGCAGCAAAGACACTTCTCACAATTTTCCTATTTAACAAAATTTTTAAGAGTAGACTTTATGCGAGATTTCATATTAGAAGTTTCAAACACGTGAGTTCTAAAATCATCAAAATTACTGAAAGCCATACCTAAAGACAAGGGATCACAAACACAATAAAATAGTGCAACAAGATTTAATACCAATTTGAAAAGGCCATTTAATAAGTGCTTTAGGTAAAACCAACTAAATCAATTATTTCCAATTTTATCTTCTTAAACCCTAAACATACATCTAATTAGTTTAGCCCATTGAATAAATAAAGCATGCGGTAAAAGAAACAAATTCAGGAAAAAATCCCCGAAGGGCAACAACCTTTTTATTTCCACTATAATTTGTAAAGGAACGGTTTACAATCGGATTACAGTGAAAATAAGGTGACATACGAATACCCGTAGGTGTCGGTCGATGTCGTCAGTAATGGAATAACTGTAGAAGCTCCATAAGAACCGCAGTCCTATCTTCAGTAAGGAATACCGCAGCACTCCCAATTTGACCTCAGTTCGGTGTAGGTTTGTCCTCTCTATAAAGAGTTGAACAAAGTCTTCTTCTGAAATGTGTTCAAGATCACAAACCTTTGGAACTATGAGATAGGATCTTGAATAAACAAAGGATGAAACTAAACAGAATGGGAATTCTTAGAACTATTCATCTCTATTGAAAACGTCTACGTAGTGTTATTTTTATACCTGAGCAAACCAGAGTCCAAGATAATTGAAACATAGAAATCGAGGCAATCTCGTTTGAGCATTAAACTTTGTCGTTTGAACGACTAGCGCTATCGTTCGAACGAGTTTACATGTCGTTTGAACGATAGTAAACCCTTTTCTATTATTTCATGATTATCCTTATATTAAAAATAATTTAGCTCGAATATAATTAAATGCGCTTTCAAAACTTTAATTTTTCATTGCCAAACATTAAAAACATTTGAATCATCCAATAGTGAAACAACATTCTAAATCACATATTCCTTTGATTATTCATACCCGTGTGATCTTAGAACACACAAACTGTGAAATTGCAACTTGCCTTGATTTCTTCTTCATGGCTTTAAATTGCAACGTCTTTAATCTTGAATTAATTACTAGTCTGGACTCAATTTATTTTGTCCGGAATTAATCCCATTACAAACAAATTAAACCGTTAAGAAATTTGTGCTTACATATATCAACTTCCAAAGGCCAAATGATTTTTGAAGGGAATAATATTAAACTTGAAAATGAGCTTAAGAAACTTCACAGGGAAGTGATTGAGTTAAAGAAAAGTGACAATGCTAAATCGAAATAAGTAAGAAAGGAGAACCACGAGTGTAATGTTTTGATTGTGTCTTTTAAAGCATCAAATTTGATGAATTGGTATTTTAATAGTGATTAATCTAGGCACATGACCGGTGTTAAATAATTTTTCACCACACTTAAGAACTATGATGGAGGATTGGTCACTTTTGGGAATGGAAGGAAAATACGTGTTAGTGAGCATGACCATTCATAATGTGATTTATGTTAAAGCACTTATCGCTAATATCATTAGCATAAGTTAACTTTGTGATGATGGTAACCTTGTGAGCTTTTCAAAGGGTAATGCTTAGTTCTAAATTAGAAGAGAGGAGATTCGAATATAGGGGTGCTCTCAAGTGAGAATTGTTATGCTTTAGTGAGTGAGCCAAGCATAGTATGTCAAAAAGCTAAAGTTGAATCAATTAATTTGTGTAATAAAAGGCTTGGGCACATAAGCTTTAGAGATTTAGAGAGTTTTTTGAAGAAGGAGGTAGTGAAAGGCTTTTCTAGGTTATGGAAGTCCAAGATCAAAGTTTGTAATACTTGTCAAAAGGGGAAACAAATGAATAATTTCCATAAGAAGTTGAATGAAATAACTAACTCTAGTATTATAAAATTAGTTCATGTTGATTTGATGGGTATTTCGAAAATCGAAAGCATATGTGGCAAGATATATTATTTTATGATGGTATATGATTACTATAGGTTTACTTTGGTTGGGTTTATGGGAGAAAAGATGTGACAACCCGCTCACCAAAATAAGGGGTGGCCAGCCCAATACTCCAATATAACGGAATCATAGATGGAATCATTCTTAGCATCACCATAAAAATATAGAGTATCTAGGATAACCACCCAATATTTCAGAAAACGGGTTGCCAAAAAATTTGAATTTAAAGTAAATAAAGGAAAACAAACAACCCATTTCCTGAAATGATAGGGGAAAACCCCAAGATATACATAAATAATAATAACAAGAATACACTAAAAGACCGAATATGTTACCGGTCAACAAACTTTATAACAACATTTAAACAATTTCATTAATTTATACAATACATTTCATTAGACATTTATAAAAGCTTGGGCCTCTCGCCCGAGTAAAGAGACCCGATCATAGCTAGAATAAAAAATGAAAACGTCTATACCAAATGTCCCGTAATACCCGCAATGCATCACGGCTCACCGAGGACCTCGGAATAGGGATTCAAATCAGGCATCCTTGCGGCGGAGTACCTGAGCAGAGACAAGATGCATATGCCATAAGAAATGTAAACGGGTCAGGGCCCGGTTCTATATGATTACCAGATGAATAAAGAGTATGACAGTTATGAATAAAATTATGCTAGAAAGAATAAAATCTATCTACACAGTTCTAAAACATAAACTAAGACAGAAAAGAAAAGCACGAGTAACATAAATTTAAACCTTCCATTTCATTATTATGTTCCTTATCAAGAACTCATAATTTCGACATTTATGCTCTTTACTAGCATTTTGTTTCCTTACCAGGAAAATATAATTATAATATTAAGATCTTTATGGCTTTTATTTCAATTACCTTCCCATCCCGACATTACCATTCCTTAACAGGAACATAATCAACATTCAATGCTCTTTGTGGCATTATACTGTGCTCTTTGTGGCACTTCTTTATGCTCTTTATGGCATATAATCCATCAAGTCCCACTTGATGCTGAATCGTTATATTTATATACATATAACGATTCTAAGAACGCCCGTTCGGGTTTCCCCACTATGCGCGCCTCTAAATGACCATCATCTTCCAGGGCCTATCATAAGACAACCTGGGCACCTATATCGCAAGACGTCGAGAAGCGGCCATGTGCCTACGGGATAGTCAAGATCACACCCGAAATCTCCTACCCATCGCAGAAAATATACAACACAAATGCTCACATGGCCTAGGACTATATCCACACAGCATTCATTATCCAGGGGGCTTCACCTCAGGCGCGGACTTCCCTTATGATGTCATTTAGAGAGGTGTGTTCAATCCATTTTACTTACCATTTTTAAAATCAAGTAAATTATCATTTACCAAATTCATTACCATAACCATTTCATTCCCATTTATGTGTATATTTCATTTTATTTGAAACCATATTTATTTACATTATTGTAAATAATTCACCTTATTATCCGGAGCCATACGATAAATTGTATCTGTACTACAACCTCAAAGGCGTAAATAAACTCTTCATTATCTCCAAACATTTTAGGGTGTTATTTTAAAACCCCAAGATTATCATCCTTCAAAGGAATGAATGAACTTTGAATTTATTCTCCAAACACACCTTTAGGGTATTATTAAGAACCGCCAAGGTTAACATAGCTCAATTGAGCTTCTAAAATCTCCCAAACATCACACTACATTTCCTAGTTTTATAATAATTAACTAGAAAAAGAATGCCCTATCATCAATAGGAATAACCCCGAAAACATCCCCACATAACCCATTTCTAATGTAGGGTAGACAACTAACTCATCTCGCACTCTAGGACTCTAATTTTACTTCATTCAAGAAGGTTCCTAGGTTCTATCCCTAAAGAAAAAGGGTAAAAATTGAGTTAGAAAAACAACTCAAAAACAGCAGGAAAACGAATCGATTCGCCCCAGCGAATCGATTCGCCCAAAAAGAGAATCGGTTCGGACAGCAAAATCAACTTTCTACAATTAACCAAATCGATTCAGCTTTAACCCGAATCGATTCGGGTTATGCAGACTTAGAAATTTCGCTTAGCGAATCGATTCGCCTAAAGGACCGAATCGATTCGGACCTGCAAATTTGCCAAAAATGTCTACGAAGGGTTTTAAACCCAAATGTCTCCAAACCTCAAATCCCTTCCATTTTATACACATCCAACAACAAAAATCTACCCCAAACTAATCTACATGATTATTAACCATCAAATCCCACATTTTCTTCAACATAAATCAAGATTAGGGTTTAAATCCCACAAATATTACATTTAAACCATAAATGTCAAATACATAACTAACACATAATTTATTCAACTTAAATAACATATTAGCAAGTAGAAAACTTGCCTTAGGGTTGATATCTCAGATTTATTTGGAGAAGAAGCAATCCCAAATCCTCCATCTTCAAATCTCTCTCTTTTCTTCTTTTTCTCCATTTCTCTCTCTTTCTCACTAACTCTCTTGTTTGGTAAGACACAAATGAGAAAAATAAATAAGGGGCAAGACGAAAATCGGGTCTTAAGTCTAAAGTCTCCAACTTAAGTGGTTAATACCACATTAAAATGACTCGCAAATACGCATTTAAGCTAAAACTAGGTAAAAGTGCCCGAAACCCAAAAATACAATATGGCACTTATTTTGATTGTCTCGGACATTCCGAGACTAACTACACCCTCTAAATTGGTATCCAAAAATTTTATAAATTATTTCGAGTTCTAATATCATTTAAACTATCGTGCCATTTAATATATATGACATTATAAATCACACCACATTAGGATATTTACCTACATATACGGTAAATATACAACATCCCAGTAAATATTAACTTCTAAAATTAATATTTACCCCAGTACCAACATTTTATATAATTACCTTATGCTGTAAATTAATATAAAATGAGCCTCCTAAAATTGAGGGTTGTTACAAAAGAGTGAGTCCTTTTTTTATCGTCATATCGGATTATAAAAAGATTAAAAACAAGAAATCTACTTATATTGATAGGTTGAGGAATGATCACGACATGGAGACTCAAAAGTATAGAAATATTGTGATGAGGTGAGGATTGCCCATGAGTTTTTATCCATTGTAACTTTGTAAAAAAATGGGGTTATTGATAGGAAAAATCGTACTTCGTAAGAAATGGTCGTTGCATGCTTGAAAGAAAGAACATGCCGAAAAAAATTTGGTCCGAGTCATTACAAATGGCTTGTCACGCTTCAAATCATGTGTTTTTGAGAAGTTTTAGTAAAAATACCGCATATGAGCATTGGAAAGGCATGAAACCTACTATAAAATATTTCAAGGTGTTTGGTAGCAAATGCTACATTTTGAGAGATCGAGAATACTTGACCAAATTTAACTCAAGAAGTGAAGATGGAATCTTTCTTGACTATTGTCAAAATAGTTTTGCCTTAGAGTCAATAATTTAGAGAGTAAAAATGAGATGAATAATTTCAATTTGGTTCTTGATAATGATGTGTCAAATGTGGTAAGACTTGATGATGAAGTAGAAGGTGAGGCTTTAGATATAAAGGTGGTTGAATCTAAGAATGTCGATATAAGAGAGTTTAGTACTCATAGGGGATACATCGAGGGAACTTACTACCCAAATGTGCCTCATGGTGTTGAGGGGGGTGGGGGTGGGGTGGGGGGAGAGAGAGAGTGAGAGAGAGAGAGAGAGGAGTTCCGACTTAGGTTCATTATGAACACACTTTGAGTGTGTTCACATTGAGAAATGCAATGTGAAAATTATTAGATGAAAGGTACATTATTAGATGTTAATAAATTTCAATGAGAACTTAACCAATTTGAAAGGTACATTATTACATGAAAATTAGATTTGAGCAATGGAAGGAGAACTTAACCAATTTGAGAGGTTAAAGGCTTGGAATTAATTCTAGGACCTAAAAATATCAACATTATTGGTACTAAATGGGTTTACAAAAACAAATTATATGAAAATTGGGTAATTATGAGAAATAAGGCACGCCTTGTAGATTTAAGATTATTCTCAAATAAAAGGCATTGATTTTGATGAGACAATTTCATCCATTTCTATATTATAAAGCGTTAGAATTTTACTTGCCATTGCTTCTTACATGAAATTTGAACTTTGTTAAATGGATATTAAAAGTAATTTTCTAAACGATGTTTTGTATAGAGAAGTTTTTATTAAACAACCAAAGGATTTTGAAGTTCCTAAAATGCCAAATCATGTTTTCAAACTTTATAAGGTTTTGTATGATCTTAAACAAGCCCTGAAATCTTGGTATGAGATATTAATGACATACTTATTTAATAAATATGGTGGAGTCGATAGAACACTTTTCGTGAAAAGGGCTAGGGGTCGCATCCTTATGGATCAAATTTACATTGATGTTATCATTTTTGTCTTAACCATAGGTAAGTATACATTAATTTTTTGGAGGAGATGAAAATAGAGTTTGAGATGAGTATGGTTGGTGAACTTACTTTCTTTCTTAGCCAACAAGTGAGACAAATAAGTAATGGGATTTTCATGTCTCAAATATTTTTTCCAAGGAATTAGTGAAGAATTTGGTTTGGAGTTAGCAAAACATGTTAATACTCCAATGAGGTTGTATTCTAAGTTGACAAAGGATGAAGTAGGAAAAGATGTGGAGGAAAAAATCTATAGGAGTTTGATTGGGAGTCTATCGTATTTAACCGCGAGTGGACCCGATATTTTCTATAGTGTGGGTATTAGTGCACATTACCAAGCAAAACCAAAGGAATCACGCCTTCAAGCCATTAAAATGGTCATTACGTATGTGAGTGACATGCACAATTTTGGATTATGATATCCTTTAGATACCAATGATTCAATGTATGCTTACTGATTCGGCACGAATATTGTATGTTTCACCCCTTATACTTATGCATTTTAGACCCCTCGGGTACCTTAATTCCTATATTTATGCTCGTTATCCAGATAACCACTATTTTATATGTTAACATACTATATTAGGTATAATTGAGCTTTTGTAGGTATTTCGGTGCTTAGTGTGAATTTTGGTCTCTTTTCGAAAAAGTTCCGTTGATTATTTTAGCTTCGAGGGTATTTATTAATATCATCATTCAGATTCTAATCTTGAACTCTTTAAGGAAGTTTAATACCTTTAATTTCTCTTCACGTGGCCACTGATGGTGCATAATTCCGATGTATAATGAGGGAGTTGTGGCATTTTTAGGATGGTTTTATCTTCAAAATCACCCTCAAGGTCACATTCAAGGGCATTTTAGTCATTTCATAATTTGGTTTTTTGGCCTAATGTCTTCTTAGATGTTGTATCCCTCTAAGTTATCTTCTCTTAGCCTCCGACCGTGACTAATTTTGAATTATAACTAAGAAGTTATGGTATTTTCAGTAAAGTTGGATAAAGTTGAGAATTCAGCATTATCAGGTGCAAATCGATTCGGAGTTCAGCGAATCAATTCGGATGAATGTTCAAAAATTTCATTTTTTAAGTTTGTTTTTGGTTGGGTATATGTATAAAAACATTGTGTTAAGTTGGGGGAACGATTATCTATCATTTTATGTTAGTTTAGTTTGGGTTTTTGGGAGGTTTCTCTCCTCCCTCTCTCCTAGGGTTTATACTAACTTTTGTAAGTACTATTAATCATCCCCTTCCTTTATTCTAGTTCCATTTTCTTGATTTCTTGCTTTATTATTTATTTCCATGCCTAGATTAATTGTTTTGTTCATTAATTAGTTGCTTTCATTAGTTAATTAGTGTTTAATTAGATTAATCATGGGTAGTGAGTAGTAAATAGGGTTTGGATCGTGTGTCTGCCATTGATGGGCGTCGAGCTCCGAAAATTAAAATTTGTATAAAATTACATTTAATTGAAACCTCGCGTATTAAAATTGGTTTATTATGCGTTTAACTTTCTTTGTCATGCAACGTTAGTGTTTATAGCGATAATTCGATTTTAAGACGAGTGTGACCAATTTTGATTAAATGTTTTATCTCGCATTTTTGGATTAAATTTCTTCATGCGTGATGTTTATAATTAACTAAAAATGCTCTGTTAAATGTCTTCGAACCAAAATTCTAATTATTAGTTGTTTAGCCCATGGCAGGAACGCAATCCCGACTCTCATTTTAATTAGTTGTAATTTAGCGTTAACTTCCTATTTTTCCTTTTTCACTATTTCAACTCATCACCTTTTACACTTTTATTTTTGAAGTAGAAAAACAATTAAAATCTAAAATTCAATCACTCCATGTGGATTTCTTACGATACCCAACTTACCGTTGTGCTTTCTTGTCAAGTGTAGTTATAATTTAGGTTTTTTTGCATTGAGTCATCTAACCGATAATAACGATTTGCGTATTACACGACGCACGGTTCGCTACTCATCACTTACTCCAATTCCAACTGGTCCGGAAATGATTTGGAAGATTACATCCAGTGGTTGCTTTTATTTTGTGATGTTTTTGGTCCTATGGTTGTCAAAGAAGAAAAAATCGATTTCATTGTCCATAGTCGAAACAAAATATATTAAGTCCGGGAGATGTTGCATGAAAATCTTATGGATGTGGCAAATATTACACGATTACAGTATGGATCAATGGATAATGGAATTATTTTGTGACAATATGAGCACCATTGAAATTTTAAAAAATCTCATGAAACATTCAAGAACCAAGCACATCAGGTCGCATTACCATTTCTTTGGGGAATTAGTGGAGAAAAATGTGATTATTTATGAGCTATATTCCTATGGAAAATCAATATACATGCATCTTCAATAAACCATTGGGTATCACTAGGTTTTGTTACCTTAGGGGTTATTTAGGGTTACTGAGGTTGAGTGATCATTCGATTGCGATTGTTAAGGCGCATCTTGATTTCCATACTTTCACATGTTTTTTTCAATTATGTTTATATTTTCTTGAAAAATATAAAAATATTTTTCACTTTTAGTTGTTTTTGGTTAAATTCCATACAAACTTGTGGATCAAATCCATGATATTTCATATAACGATGTCCAATTGTTTATAAGATGGAAAAATGATTTTAGTTGTGGAATATTTAATCAATTTAAACGTTTCAAACATATCATGAAAACATTTACTTAAAATTCTCTTTTTATGGATTAAGTGATTGCTACTTTACACCACATGAATGCACAATTGATTAATTAAATTGTCATTTCTTAAGCATTTGAAAACTTATTTAAAACAGTCTTGCATGAGTTTCAAAAAATGATCTAAATGTCGTGTGAGTTTTGTGAGATTTTATTTTTTTGGAGTTGAATATGGACCACTTTAAAAGTGTTAATAAGGGCTACAATTAGTGTGCTAACACCCATTTAGTAATGTGTCAACTACGTGTGTGAAAAACAATTAATGTCAAAGTCCTATGTGTTGAAAAGATCCACAAGCCAAGAGCATAACATACGCTAATAACAAGATATAACTTAAGCATTTAAAAAATAAAATTATTTTCTAGTTTGGTATTTAAAAATTCAATGTAAACACTTGTTGAGGTAGATTTTGTGTATGGAATTAAACCTTTTAGATTAAAATCATGATCATATTTCTTTTCTCATTAAAATTTTGTATTACATATTCTAAGTAATGCAGTTTGATATTTGATGTTGTGTTATTCCGTTTTTATGCATGTTCAAGCCTACTATTCTTATCTTACTCGAGTTATGTTCAAGCGTGCTTTGAAAATGACTTAAATTTCTTAATATTTATAAACAATTATGGTTTTATTTATCTAAAGTGGTTTAATATTCAAGCATATGAGATTTTGTGTAATGTCCCTAAAGCAATTTCTCTTTGATAGTTTATATGATTATTTTCATGTATGTGTGCTTTGTGTTTCTTGTTCTAACAGTCGTTTCTTGGTCGTTAGACTTTGGGCATGTTGATTGAATGCATGAGTCTTTCTTATTGGTTGCTTTATGCGAGATGGATAGTCTTATACGGTGAAGCTGATGTGTTTTAAAGGGAATAAATCATTTTAAAGGAGTGATAAGGTTGGTTTTATCTTTGTTTTTACAAGTGCTACTGTAAACCAAGAAAGTTATTTGATTGTATGAAGAAATTTCTAAGAGCCTCGTGCGCATGGATGCAAAATGCACCCGTTCGCATGTCCCTTATTTTGTCGAAGTTTTGTGGTGCAATGCCCAGTTTCGTGCGCATGATAAATTTCATCATGCATACGCCATTCCATTCGCATGGATCAAAATGTGTAATATGTTCACATACTCTATTTTAGGCTATGCTTTATTTCACTTCATTTATCTCCTAATCTGATCATATCATGCGTTTATGACTATATTTTTTCTGACACCCTGGTGTTATTCCCAGTTTCTAATTCCTAATGTACTTCCATCCTATTTTTTTTCTCTTTATTATTAAATGATAAAAAGAGGTGAGATTATATTGCATTATTATTATTATGATGTCATAATGGGTGATTTGGAAGGGGAGATGGTTGATTGAGGGGGAGAAGGTTTTATTTGATTGATTTATTACATGTTGTTATCTGCTTAATTCTGTGAGGATTTTGTTTCATATGTCAAGATATTATATGGTTTTCTTATTTTAATTTTTATCGAAGGATTCCCAAGGAGGGAGAGTTTGTCTTTGTGCATGCTTGCCTACGTAATGTGCTTTTTGTTTCGTGTGTTTCAGGCTCAAGCCCTAGTTCACACTCGACAATTCATTTATCTCGATGTTACGTGGATTGTTTTACATTAGCTTTTGATGATATCCTAGTTCACACTTGGTATTTCAAAGGCTTTTTAGACCCCTTAACTGTCCTCAAGAAACAATGCAGTCTCTAAGGTCAATCGTAGACCTTATATGTACTACTGTTCGGTCCCCAAGATCTCCGCTGCTTTAAAGAAAAGTTGATCGTACTGTAGAAGACATCATTCACCTCCTAAGTCTTCTAAAAGGATTAGTCGTTCCATTATATCTCATAAGCCAATTTAGAATACTACATCACCATGGTTCTTCTATGTCTGATGCCCAGAATAGATCTCAGTCTAAAGATAATTGACTTACTAAGGCCACACAACCCTCATCACAAGGACGTATCAGTGGAGAATACCTCAAGAAAAATTTACGACAATCTAAAGGTATCTCCTGAGCTCCTAAGCCTCCGTTATCGCCTCTGCAGCCCATCTGACATAGTAGGTGAGAATCAAAATACTATTCCACCTACCGGCACTAATAGGATCACTTGAATTGAAGGTTCCCATCCACATTAAATGATACCAATAATAGCCTTAGACCATTTGCAAAACCTTTATTTAACCCTCCATAACCTTATTGACACCGTCAGGCCTTAGAGATGCTACATCTATTATGTGACAGGCCATAGTCTCTCTCCTAGAGTTTTCATATAAATGAGAGGATGGTGAAGGGTTTAAGGGCAACTAATCTTGAGAAATTAAAGAGATAAATTTATTCAGAAGATCATTGACGAGTGCATTATTTTGTGTATATTATACCCAAATTCATACTTTATTAATCCTATTTTATTAAAAAAGGAAAAAACATGCAAGATAGATTGAATTTGGATTCAAACGGCAATTTGAAGTAAAAAAATGGGCACTGCGATAATTTTACAATATTGTTGTGCAAATTTGTGAAAAAAGTTGCCTTGTGAAAATTTTACAGGTAATGATGGAATTTGGTGGAAATTGATGATCGACTCAAAAAAGGTGCAAAAAAACTGATTTTTACGATTGTTTGAAAAAAGTAATTTTTAGTGTAAAAGAAGTCGGGAATTTTTATTCTCCAATTTGGATGTAACTCGGCGCGCATGTTCAACAAGGAAATATAAGAGTTTTCGAGTGGGGGAAAATTCGGTCCCTTATCCCGACCCAAAGATTAAATAGGTGGAGTGATAGCTTCCAAACACTGTTCGGCCAATCAAGGAGAGTTCCACCACAACTGAATCACCTCACTCTTTCCCTATAAAAAGGATCCTTGAGCTCACAATTTTAGGAGGATTTTTGGGGAGCAATTTTTGAGTGATTGTACTCAATTTGAGGGCCAAGTTTTAATCATTTTTGTAGAGGATTGAAGATTATTATGAGATAACTAATTGTAAGTTTGATTTATTAACGAAAATCTCTACTCATTCTTGCAATTTCTCTTTCATTATGGTACCTTGATTCTTCAATTAGGATTAGGGTGAAGTTTATCATTGTTAGCTAATATTTTCACGTTAATTTGATTGTTGTTTATTCCCTACTTGTTTTAATTGTTATCAAAGATTCAGTATTCATTTTAAAACTACATGAGAGTGTGTTTCAAAACCTTCAAAATTGTTTTGTCAAATCAAGTTTTGAGATTTAAAAATAATAATTTTTGATGGATTATGCTTGCACTTTGATTTTTATTGATAGTACATGCTTAAATACATTTGCGAACTTTAAAACTTTGATTTTTCCGTCTATTAGAGACGTTACAAATATTTTGAACATAAATATTATATTTTTTGAATTAAACGCAAAAATAATCGATTTAATTTGAGTTGTAAAAAGGGAATGACAACATTAAATTAGTATGCAATGTTAGGTACATGATAAATGGACCCCGAATCCTAATTTTTTCATATTGTTTACGACTCTTGTGTGTTGCCCTCATTATTCGCAGTTGCTTTTATTTAGTTTACTGCATAATTCTTTTCCACCCCATTTTTCTAGTTGGACAGTTGTAATTATTTCAAATGTAACACCCTGTAGATTTTAAACCTGAATTAATTTAAATTTATTCGGAATTAGGGATAAATAAAATTTTTGGATAAAATTATTTTTCTAGTATTTCAAGATGTTGGATTTTAATTATGGAATACAAGATTTTGATCGGAATTGAAATCGGGGGTGAAATTGGGATTTTGTTTACATATACAATTTTTGGGGCGTCTTGGCAGATAGTCAGGGGCGAATGGATTCATCCTTATAGCCGAATCGATTCAATTTGGATCAGAGACGACAATAGTGATATTAAATTAATTATGGGTTAAGACTTTTGAACATAATTTCATAAACCCCAAGAGCAATAGTCCCCTATAATTTTCATCTTATTTTACCTACAAACCCTACCCCCAAATTTATCAAGTTTCAACCCAAGATTTGAAGGCTTAATTGATGTTTTCTCAAGATTGTTGAAGAATTAATCTTTCTTATTTTTTCGAGAGGATTACAACAGTCTAATCAGAATTTCTAAACGACTTTTTTACAAGCATGAATACTTCTATTCTCCCTCTTTAGTATTATGTATTTTAAATGTCGCCTAAACCTTAATTCATATGTTTTTATAAAAGAAATTAGCAACCATAATTAGGGAAAGTGAAAACTAATTGGGACTGTTTTTAAAACAAAAATCTTAATAGGAATTGATACTTATAACGCCTTGCGTGCTTAGGGTAGAGGCTGGATTTCGGGTAATATAGGTATAAGGTTGAATGTAGAAATCTTAGTAATTTGATTTAAATGAAAACTAGATCTGTACAACAACAAAAAATTATGTAGGTATGGTTAAAATAAATTATTGTTATGTGCTTCATAAATTCAAATGATGTTAATATTATATCTATTGAATAAAATTATTGTGTTAACTACGGCGATAGATTGAATAAATTAAATTGAGATGAATTGTGATTATATGAGACATTGTTCATTATCGATAGATTGAATTGTACGACTTATTGTTTTAATTATATTCGATATTACGGGGACGATGGGATTTCGAGTAATATGCTCTCACCTTAATTTTATGAATACTTGATAGGTGTGGGACTAGTGGGTATGCTTTAGTCGCGGTTACGGGACTAGTTAGTGTAGATTTTTTACGGATAGAATAATCCGGGGTGGGGAAGATTTTGGTGTCGTTCCGTTGATTTGAATAGCCTAGACGCGAGACTAGGATGAAATATTTGATAGAAATTCATCCTACAAAATAGGATAGTATGTGTTTTTGTTTTGGAGACCTCTAGGTATGGGACTAGGGGTAGGCTTTAGGTATTATACTCTTTAATAGTGTGTGGCTAAAATAAAATATTGAGAAATTGAGATGATGAGAAAGTAAGAAATTGAGAATTAATACATAAGATAATAAATGGGTATTAAAATGGATTTGCGACACAAGTATGTGCAGGGCTGACAGTTAAACGTCCCGACTGACTATAGCGACGTGAGTGTATGTTGGCGTCACGAGTATGTGCAGGCTGACAGTTAAACGGGTCGACTGGATATAGTGACGTGTCGTGCGTGGAACCTCACGATTAGGCCTATCAATGGATCGGATTCCGAATCCGATCCATTTAAGATGATATGGATCATACCTCAAAACCGATTACCCGTTTATTAAATGGAGCGGATTTGGATTCATGTTCTCCGATCCGTTAATAATCTGATCAGATTAATATTTTTAATATATATATATATATATATATATAATATTTTTAATTAATATATATTGTATTTGATAATATTTTAAATATATATTATAATAGTTCTGTATTTCATTATCTATTATTTTGGAACATTTGCAAAATAAATTTATGAAATAAGAGTTGAAAATAAAAATGTTGCACATCAAGTTTAACATAAACTGATAATCGAATCGGATTCGAATCCGTTTAACATATTGATATGGATTTGGATTTTTCTGATCTGATCCGACTAATAAACGGATCGGATCCGAATCCGTTTAACATAAACAAATATGAATTTAGATTTTCCCGATCTGGTTTGAATCCTATCTGTTTACAGTCCTACTCACGAGTGTGTGCAGAACTGACAGAATACAGGTTGACTGGCTATAGTGATGATAATGGGTGTGATGTTTAGAATTTTAAGCGTGCCAAGAGTGTGTGCAGGGCTGATAAGCGATCGACTGACCATATTGGTGTCGCATTAATTAAATTAATTAAAATGATTAAGGAGAAGAATGAAATAGTAAATAATAATGTTATAAAAATAATTATCTTACACTTTAGGGTGCATTAGTCGTATGGTAGATAGTGGTTGATTACGTTTAATTGCACGATTAATTTAAAATATTCTATTGTGGTATTTATTATATATAATGTTACTGTCTGGGTTCACGAACTCTAATTGGGGAGAGTAGCTTGTATTCACGTGTTGGGTTCTGACCCATTACGTTGACTAACATTTCAGGTTTAGGACTAGAGTAGCTGCAGGGGAGTATTGGAGATATTTTGGAGGTGCAGCTAGAGTTTATATTAGAGGCTTAGTAGTTTAGATTTATTTTTCCCTTCCGTCGCATTTTTATTATGAGACTTTATTTATGGATTTGGTGGGCCATTCAGTTCCACAGTTGCTTACGGTTTTATTCAGATATTTATAGTCGGATTATTTTATTCGGATTTATATATTTATTGAAGATTGGATTTAATTGAAGATTAGCATGGTAATGGATTTATTATTGCATGAATGGTTATTCTTATTCAGATCAATTTAATTATTATCTCGTAGAAAGAATTTTATATGTCTCATATCTGTTACATACCGAGGATGATTACTTATTTAGTGACGCCCAATGTAGTTTGGCAGTGGCGACTGGCCACCTTGCTTGTCAGAATTGCGCGGGCTGTTACATTAAAAAGTCAAAATTAACAAATCTCTATGGGTTCGATCCGTACTTACACTCGCTATTTTATAATAGCCCGTACACTTGTGGCATTTATAAATTGACAATAAGTTTTTGGCGCAGTTGTCGGGGATTTATTCGATATTTGTAAAGAAATTTTGATTTTCAGAATAGTTTTTTTACTTTTCGCATTTTTGTTAGTAAAAGTTTCACAAAAGAAAAAAGACAAAATAAAAAAAAAATTGAAAAAAAATCAAGGACTAATATTTCTATTTTTTTAATTAGTAAAAAAATCAACTTCAGTATTTCTTTTTTAGTAAATAGTAGTGTTAGAACTAGTTTATAAAAAAATAATTACAAAAATTGAAAAAACTCAATTTTTTTTGGAAATTCCATAATCGTTTTTAAGTAAGTAGTCCCTAATTTTTTTTTTAATTCTAGTAGTAATTTTGCTATTTCCAGAATATAAAAAAATAAAAAATTAAACGTTAAAATTTATTTCATAAGTGTGCTTTGTTATTATTTTTTGTTTTAAATACAAAATGAGATCAAGAAAATGTAAGACCACTTGGGGGAATTTCCTCAACCAATGCAGGATGCATACTCTATACATCGTAGACTTTGCTCTTTAAAAGACTTTCCCTCCTTTCTTAAATGGCGGTCAACATTATTCTATTCCTCCAAAGTGGAAAATGCCTACTATTAAATCGTTCGATGGATTTAGGTGTCTTACTTGGACACCTACATATCACTCATGCTCATCCAGGACACTCTATATGAGGATATGTGAAGATATTTTACCGCTATCTTAATAGGAATTGTAAGGCATTGGTTTACAAAGTTCTAACCAGGGACTATAACAAGCTTCACTGAGATGGTAAGAACCTTTGTCAATCGTTTTATTGGGACACAAAAGAAGAGGAAGCCTGTCATTTCCTTCTTCCACTTCAGACAAAAAGTAGAAGGATCCCTGAGGGAATATGCTAAGAGGTTCAGCCAGGATGCCCTCCGATAAGAAGGACAAAGCTTCTTGAAAGCGCTCAGAAGTATATGAATACTGAGGATCCCATCTCAATAAGTCACTCTACAGTCTTTCCTTAGTAAGAAAAAAAATGTTTTCTCCTACCTTGGGTAGAGCTGAGAATAATATGAGGCCAAGAAGAGTTGTAAGGACTTTAACCTTAGATCTAGGTTTAAGCTAAGGTCTAAGTACTTAAAAATGCTAATGGAATTATCCAGGTTTTAACCTTTGATCCCATAACTAATTAAGTTACAAAGATCTATAAACAACCAACCCAAAGGCTTTTTACTCACCTTGAAATTATGTTCCAAAGGACAAAGTCAAACAAAAATGTAAAGAATCTTTGCCAAACATTCTTTAACCTCATTTTTTTGCAAAAATTCCAAGTGTCAAGTATCTCTTTTTATGAAACTTATATAAACTTCCATTTTTCTAGAAATTTTGAGGGGCTGAGTGTTCAAATGCGAAAAGGGCCAAAATCCAAATTTTACGAGCAAAGGTGCAAAGTCTAATAACACGGAGATCTTAAAACCCTTATTAGTACTTGAAGTTTCAAAATTTCTAAATTCGTAGGTCTTAGGATCCATATAAGAATTTTAAATTTCAATTATTCGAAATCCGGAGGTCTTAGGACCCTTTTAAGGATTTCAGATTTAAAAAATTTCTAAATCCGTAGGTCCTCCCTTGTAAGGATTTCATACTTCAAATATTATAAATGTGGATGTCTTAGGAACCTTATAAATATTTTAGGTTTCAAAATTTCTAAATATAACAATTTCAAAATTTCTAAATCTAGAGGTCTTAGGTTCTTTATAAAAATTCTAGATTTCAAATCTTCTAAATCCAGAGGTCTTAGGACCTTTATAAAGAGTTCATATTTCAAGACACCTAAGTCCATTGGACTTAGGAACCTTTTAAGGACCTCAAGTTTTAAGATTTATAAATCAGGAGTCTTAAGACCATTATAAGGAATTCAAATTTCAAAATTTCTAAGTCATGAGGTCTTATGACCCTTATAAGGACTTAATATTTCAAAAAATCTCAGATTAGAGGTCTTAGGAACTTTATAAGGACTTAAAGTTTTAAAATTTCTAAACTCGGATGTCTTGGTACCTTTATAAGGATTTTAGATTTCAAACCTTCTAAATATAGATGTCTTAGAACCCTTATAAGGATTTCTAATTTCAAAACACCTAAGTCCAAAGGTCTTATGACCCTTATAAGGACTTAATACTTCAATACATATCAGACTCGAGGTCTTAGGAACTTTATTAGCACTTCAAGTTTCAAAATTTCTAAATTAGGAGGTCTTTGGACCATTATATGGATTTCAGATTCCAAATCGTCTAAATCCAGAGGTCCTTGAACCCGTATAAGGATTTTAGATTTCAAAACACCTAAGTTTGTAGGTCTTAGGATTCTTATAAGAACTTTAGGTTTCAAAATTTCTAAATTCGAAGGTCTTAGCACCTCTGTAAGGACTTTTGATTTTTATTTTTCAAGTTCGGAGGTCTTATGACCCTTATAAAGACTACAGATTTCAAAACACCAAACTCCTGAGGTCTTATGACCCTGATAAGTACTTCATGTTTTAAAATTTCTAAATTCGGAGGTCTTAGGACCCTTATAAGGATTTCATATTTCAAATATTCTAAATCCATAGGTCATAGGATCTTGCAACGATTTCAGAATTCAAAATACCAAAGTTTGTAGCTCTTAGGACCTTTGTATGGACTTCAAGTTTTAAAATTTCTAAATTCAAATGTCTTAGGACCCTTATAAGGACTTTAGATTTCAAAATTTTATAAGTCCGGAGGTCTTATGACACTTCTAAAGACTTCATATTTGAAAGCATATATATTTGGAGGTCTTAAGATGCTTATGAGGATTTCATTTTTCAAAATTTATAAATTCAGAGGTCCAGATGTCTTAAGACCCTTATAAGGAATTTTTGTAAGGATTTCAAATTTCAAATCTGCAAAATCTAGAGGTCTTAATACCCTTATAATAATTTTAAATTTCAAATTTTATAAATTTGGAGGTCTTAGGAACCTTATAAGGATTTCAGATTTCTAAACGCCTTAGTCCATAAGTGTAGGAGCCTTGTAAAGACTTCAAGTTTCAAAATTTCTAAATCTGGAGGTATTAGGACCTTATAAGGATTTTAGATTTCAAAATTTCCAAGTCCTTATCTCTTATGACCTTTATAAGGACTTCAAGTTTCAAAACACAAAAGCCCGTAAGCCTTAGGACTCTTATAAGGTGTTAATGTTTCAAAATTTTTAAATATGGAGATCTTATAACCCTTGCAAGGATTTTATATTTCCAATCTTCTAGATCCAAGGGTCTCAAGAACATTATAAAGATTTCATATTATAAATTCGGAGGTCTTAGGACCTTATAATGACTTCAAATATCAAAATTTTCTAAGTCCGTTGGTCTTATGACATTTATAAGGACTTCATATTTTAACACACCTAAGTCCATAGGTCTTGGACCTTTATAAATACTTTAGGTTTCAAAATTTTCAAAGTTCGAAGGTCTTAGGACCCGTAAAGGAGTTCAGATTGAAAAATTTCTAAGTTCGAAAGTCTTAAGACCATATAAGGACTTCAAATTTCAGAAGTTTCTAAGTCGAGAGGTATTATGACCCATACAAGGATTTTAGATTTCCACTCATCTCTAAGATCTTGATACCCTCAACATAATTAGCTTTTCTTTTCTAATGCTTCCATTCCTAGAAAAGTTTAGATGTAAATCTAAGGTTTTTTTACCCTCTAAGTATTTATCGTTTGGCATTTTTGCCTAAAGTTTTTAGGGGATAAATGTTTGTAGAAAATTCCATGCTTTCAGTCCTAAACAGGTACACGTATCAAATTCTCTGTGTCTCTAAGGGAAAATAACCCATTACAGAACCTCTGTCTTGAGTTCAGAAATCGTGCAAGCATGAAACAAAGGTTTTAAGAGACTCAAATCAATTTCAACATACTTTTTGCTTAGATTATTTTTCTTTGACAAGAAGTTTTAGGAGGCTAATGGAATACTAGCTACTGACATACCTCATACAAATTAAAGCTTTTAAGAAATTCATTAGCAAAGCAAAAGTGATGCAACTACTAAGTATTGTAAAAGTGAGATTTCAGAAACTAAAGTGATTATCATTAAATGATAAAGAGCAGAGGGTTTACATCAAAAGGTAAATAGCCCAAGAACAATTCAAAATTGTAAAAAATCACATCAAAGGCTTTCTCAAGGATTGAGATTAGTGGGGTTAACCTGAGCTTCACTTTTTGGTGGGCGTAATTAAGGCTAAAATATAGAGGCTTTCTTGAGAGATTCTTCTTCTTCTTCTTCTTCTTCTTCTTCTTCTTCTTATTCTTCTTCTTCTTCTTCTTCTTCTTCAGCATCACCATTGCTGCTCTGATTATCTGAGCTCTCTTGACCAGAATGAGGGGTTTATCAAACAACCCAGAAATATCCACATTAGTATAAAGCTCTTGAATTTTATCTTTGCAAGCCTCAAATCCATAATTGAAATTTTGGAAAAAGACTTCCTGAAGGGCTTAGACTCAAGATAGGCATCTAACTTTCTCTTCAGAGTGGCATAAATCTTCCATTGGAGATCAGAATGATTCACCAAGATCTTAATGTATTCCTTTTATAGCTCCTAACCTTGAAAAGTTAAAAGGTATTTCTTAGCATTGAGATCCATCCTTTTCTTCTTCAAAAGGTCTGTGTTCATCTCTACCTGCAAAACTTTATGTTGAGCAGTTAAAACTTGAGGATCTGATCCCAGAGGGATTCCATTTCAACTTTATTATAAAATTAAGATAAATCATGGGTTTCCTCAACCTCAGCTAAAGAATTCCGAATGACAACTATAAGGGAAGCAGTGACTTGGAGGGTTTTCTTATACATAATTTTATCCTAATCTAACTTAGTGAACCTATACCTTAAGCCCACTCTCTCATTCTTCAAATAAGTCACCTTTAACCACATATTATTTATGATATGGTTTAGCTCCATTTGGATAATTTTCATTCATCCACCAGCTCCACATCTTTGTTTCATCCCCATTGGCATCAGTCAAGTGCTGACCATGAAGAGAAAAAAGCTAAAATGAGTTGTGAAGATTCAAACCAACCAAAATGGACCATTTATAGACCTAGATTCTAGGATCCTCAGTAACTTTAACCATTTTGACACATCCCATCAAACACTCTCATTATGAAGAATCTTGGCTAAGTATGATTCTACCCCCAACTGGCATAACAGATAAGTGTTACACATTACAATCCTTAAAAAAAGAAACAAGGGGATACTGATGATACCCTAGTTCACACTTGGGTATTTAAAAAAAAGATAAGTGTTACACATTACAATCCTTAAAAGAAACAGTAGACCGATTAATTGTCCTTGAATAAGAACTAAGGTCCAATGTTCAATCATAAACCTTAGTCGGACAACTGTTCAGTCCCCAAGACCTTCGTTGCTCTAAAATAAAGTCCATTGTATTGTGGAGGAGCTTATAGGATTACTCATTTCAACATATCTCATCAGCTAAGTATAAAGACCACAACATTAAGGTTCCGCTATATAAGGACATAGTTTCATAAGTCCGTTATCAATTTGTTATGTCTTATACCGCTACATCGTCGAAGAGTATTCAAGATCATTCAAGCATCAAAGACTAATCCAAATTACTCAAGTTCTTCATCATTCAAGACTCCCCGAAGTTTACTTTGGTAAGGTTATGTTTTAAATACCCTAACTTTTCACTTAGAGCTTTTGGGATATTTTATAAAATATTTTCTAAGTGTTGGAGCGGACTTTTTCGTCAAAAATTGAGAATGAGTATTTTTTCTAAGTGTTGAAGCGGACATTAAAATAATATTTTTTCGCCTCAGTCGTTGGAGCGACATAGCATGTCGTTCGCGCGAGATAGCATGTCGCGCGATCTCGTTTGAATGACATCTGTCCTTCGTTCGAGCGACATGCTGATCTCGTTCGAACGAGCTCTGTTTTCGAGGCGACACATTTTTCTATAAATACTCATTATTTGGTCAGTTTTCATTAAGAAGTCACAGCGTTTTGACGAACAGAAATACTGCGAAAGCATAATCCTTTTTGGCTTATTCCTTTAGGGTTTTAATCCTTTTTATTTTCAATTCACAAAACTCCCATATGCTTTAGTGAATTGTTTGGTGTTTAAGAACAACTTTGATTTTATTCAACCTCTGTGGAGAAGGAATCTCCATATTTGATCGATGGATACCGAGCTTAGACATTCTGCGTGTGGACGAGCCGAAGATGACGAACCGATGCCTGGAAGGGATTTCGCTGTCTCTCGTATCCTTGAAGATTTGCTGAAGGCACCGTGCATTGCACTCTTATGGGCGATTATCAAGTTGTATGTAAGTCAAAGGTCTTGTGAATTTTTCAAAGTGTTTATAAAAGGTTTTTACCCGAAAGGGTTTTTTCCTATATCGGTCGTCTTTATTTTTCATGCATGGGTTGAATTTCTTATGATGTTTAGATGCATGTGTAGGGGCTGAATTAGTTTGTTTAAAAATAGACTCTAATTAAATAAGTGTGCCAAATTAGATATTTGCGAATTTAATCAATTATCACACAGTCACGTTTTTACAAATTGGTATCAGAGCGGGTTACGCTAATTTGTCACGTATTCCTATTTTCCGCAAAATTGTGTGATATTGATTTTTTTTAATCAAGTTTGTGAAAATTCACAATTTTTCCTATGGAGCACTTATATAATCAGATGCCTATATTTGACGGATCTAATTATGCCTACTGCAAAGCTCGTATGAAATCTATTTTAAAATCTATTGACGAGCGTGCTTGGTTGCTTTGTGAAAATGGATGGAACACCCCCATGGTCACCGTTGATAATATCACCTCTTTAAAACCCGTATCATCCTGGACTGAAGATGATTATAAAATGTCTAATTTTAATTCCCGTGGTTTGAGTGCGATTTTTGGAGCCGTCACTCCCGACGAGTTCCGCCGAATTATGATGTGCACCACGTCTAAAGAGGCATGGGATGTTTTGAAACTGACACATGAGGGTACGAACGCGGTTAAAGAATCTAAGTTACAAAATTTGGCTACCCAATTTGAGACTATCACCATGTCTAAGTCTGAATGCTTTGATGATTTTTATGCACGTTTATCGAACATTGTTAACACCAGTTTTAATTTGGGTGAGGTGATTGATAATGCGCATGTCGTTAAAAAGATTTTGAGATCTCTTCCAAAACGTTTTATTCCTAAAGTCACTGTTTTGAACTCTTTGAGAAATTTGAAATCACTTAAGTTGGAAGAACTTGTAGGAGATCTTCAAACCTATGAGATTGACATGTTTTCCAAAACCATTAAGGCTAAGGATAATGGCGTTGCTTTAAAGACTCATTTTAAGAAAAAGAAAGAAAATGTTTATGAGTCTGATTCTGAGAAAATTTTTGATATGGCCTTGTTTACGAATTTTTTTAAAAAGTTTCTCAAAATGAATAAAGAAGATCTTTTGAGTCAAATAAAAAGAAAGTGGAGGCCAAAGATAGTGACAAGGAGGATGAGATAATGTGCTTTGAGTGTGAGGTCAAAGGGCACATAGCTAAAGAGTGTCCTACTAGGATAAGGAGAAAGGGCAAAGAGACTGCTATGCCCGCCACTCTTAGTGATAAAGGTTTAGGACATGGGATGGTTGTCACTTTTTTTAGTCGTGTGAGCACACCCCTTCTGTCTCACGAGAGTGCACACGAGAGCGATGATAGTGATTTGTGTTCTTCGAGTGAGGAAGAAAGCGAGAGTGATAGTAGAGATGAAAGTGAGATCCAAAAAGATTTTAGAGATTTGTACACCGAGACCTTGAAAACAAAGAAGTATAATAGAGATTTAGGTCATCGGGTTTTAATTTGGAGAGAGAGAAGGAGGTTTTGAGAAAGGAGAAGTGTGATTTGACCTACACGTTGTCTAGTCTGACGACACGTGTATCCCAACTCAAGAGTGATCTCGAACGTGCCAGGGAGGTCAAAGTCATGTTTGAGAATGCACCTAAGAAGGTTGAAAATGTGGTTCTTAAGGGTAACGGTGAGAATTTAGGAATAAGTCATGACAGTGCTTCTTCTTCCCAATTAGCACCCGAGCCGGTTCCCACTTTAGTGGTAGATTCACATGAGTTTCACCCTCACCCACCTAGGCGTCCCATTCCTATTAGGAAAGTGCGTCCTAGAGTTTTTGAGAGAGGTGTTTCGAGGCCTATTTATGTTTGCTCACATTGCAAAAGGAGAGGACACCTTAGGAAATTTTGCTTTAAGTTGGGGTATGTGTCACGTTTTGCTTCTACACATGTTTCTGATACACATGCACCCACACATGATTATTTTCATGCTCCCAGAGACTACATGAGAGAGTTTGCACATTTAGGTGAGCAAGTTGAGTTTTTAGTCAAAACTTCACAAGAATTGATGGAGTTTTTTCATAAGTTTTCACCACCTGTGGAAAACCCCTTCGCACCTAATGATTGAGGTTTGACTTGTTTACTAGCATAGGATGATTTTCATGATGACATTGTTTGCCTATTATTAGTATGTATCATTTTTGTATGTTTTATTTTTTAAGGAAAATTTTGAAAAATACAAAAAGATTTTATTTTGATAAAATTTTGAGAAAATCCAAAAAGATTTTTGTATTTTATTTGCACCGTTTATGGATGGACACTTAGGATGACCGAGTCACAACATCATTCCATTATTTTCATGTGACTATTTGATAGTGTTTTGAGACAATATGTCAATTAATCCTTGTGCTTTATAATGTTTGGAGTCATTAAGATGTAATTAAGTGTTACTTCCTACATGTTTGACTCATGTTTCCGTTATTGCACACATGCATGAATTTATTTGATTATTGTACTTGTCTTATCACTTGTTGTTTGGGTGTTTTCACTTCAATCCTGTCCTTAAAATGAACCAAGCGCGATAAAACTTGATAAAAGGTTGTGCATATAAAAACCGTGTTGTGAGTTTGTGTGCTTTGTTTGAAAACGGGGAAGGGATGCAAAAGGTTCATTTTGCCTTTGCGAATACTAAGCCACCGTTAAATTGGACCTAAAAAATGGAGAAATTTTATTATCCGGGGTCCAAAGAGGTTTAAAAGAGCCCGAAAAAATTTAAAGGCAATAAAAAGAAATTCATGCCAATTATGGGCCATTTAGGTTTTTGCACCAATTCTCCAAAGTTTGAGAATTTAGATTACCTCTAAAAAGAAAATATATATGAGGGTGTTTGGTTGGAGATTTTATAACGGGTTTTCACGTCCTTGAAATTCTTGAAAATGCGCTAAATAGTTTTGGACGTTATTGGGGTGGAAATCATTTTGACTTTGATTTGTATAAGACGATGTCATCTAAATTCAATAATATTTTCACCTAAGGATACTTTTGATGTTAATTCATTAGGGGTACACATATGCATCATGCACATATGCTTGATTGAGTTGATTTACCTATCGAATGTGTTCACACCCATTCATTCCATTTCCATGACTTGCTTGTTTGAGTTTAAATCCATGGTGTGATTTTTTTTTTGTATCCTGTTTTTGTATGAAAAAAATTGAAAAATTAAAAATAGTTTGTAAAATTTTTGGGGACATACCTTTGCATGCGCGTAGTTTGATCCATGTTTGCTATGCATTTTTTCGTGAAAATCCATGTTTTGATTATTTCTTCTTATCTGTCTATTTGGGGACATCATAAAAAGGGGGAGAAAGAATTATCATGTTATGGGGGAGTCTTTGCATTATGGGGGAGATTTGATTTATTAATGCTTTATTCTTATATCATTTCAAACTCGATGCATCACGAAGGTTTTTGCTTTATCTCATGTGTGTAGGTACAAATATTGAAGATCATGATGTTGCACACCCTGATGAGAAAAGCTTTGAGATTTGACGAAGATGATTGAAGAACAGTTTTGAGGTCTTGCAAAATTATTAATGGGAGGGTAGATTTGTATAGGCATTTTGTTTTTTTGATAATTCGGATATTTTTTATGTATGTACCGGCATAGACATAGGGGGAAATTTGTAAGGACATATTTTCATATGCCCGTTATTAATTGATTATGCCTTATACCACTACATCGTCGAAGAGTATTCAAGATCATTGAAGCATCAAAGACTAATCCAAATTACTCAAGTTCTTCATTATTCAAGACTCCGCAAAGTTTACTTTGGTAAGGTTATGTTTTAAATACCTTAACTTTTCACTTAGAGCTTTTGGGATATTTTTACAAAATATTTTCTAAGTATTGGAGCGGACTTTTTCATTAAAATTGAGAATGAGTATTTTTTCTAAGTGTTGAAGCGGACATTAAAATAATATTTTTTTTGCCTCAGTCGTTGGAGCGACATAGCATGTCGTTCGTGCGAGATAGCATGTCGCGTGATCTCGTTCGAACGACATATGTCCTTCGTTCGAGCGACATGCTGATCTCGTTCAAACGTGCTCTGTTTTTGACATGGGCATTTTTCTATAAATACTCATTATTTGGTAATGTTTTCATTAAGAAGTCACAACGTTTTAACGAACATAAATAATGCGAAAGCATAATCCTTTTTGGCTTCTTCCTTTTTGGTTTTAATCCTTTTTGTTTTCAATTCACAAAACTCCCATATGCGTTAGTGAATTGTTTGGTGTTTAAGAACATCTTTGCTTTTGTTCAACCTCTGTGGAGAAGGGATCTCCATATTTGATCGGTGGATACCGAGTGTAGACATTCTGCGTGTGGACGAGCCGAAGACGACGAACCGACGCCTGAAGGGTATTTCGCTGTCTCTCGTATCTTTGAAGATTTGCTGAAGGCACCGTGCATTACACTCTTGTGGGTAATTATCAAGTTGTATGTAAGTCAAAGGTCTTGTGAATTTTTCAAAGTGTTTATAAAAGGTTTTTATCCGAAAGGTTTTTTTCCCTATATCGGTCGTCTTTATTTTTCATGCATGGGTTGAATTTCTTATGATGTTTAGATGCATGTGTAGGGGATGAATTAGTTTGTTTAAAAATAGACTCTAATTAAATAAGTGTGCCAAATTAGATATTTGTTAATTTAATCAATTATCACACAGTCACGTTTTCACACGCTAAGTCTGACGCCTAGAACATACCTCACTTTGAAGAGAAATGACCTTTTAGAGCCACCTAAACCTCAACACCAGGGTGCATCACTGTGTAATACCCCGTAGTTTTTTATATATATGTATATATACATTTAATGTAAGTGTTGATGTAAAAAACTAGATTTGATCTAATTGTTTAATCACAGATAAAAATGAATATATAAATATAAGACAAAAGATTTTTAAAGTGGTTCAGCCTTGTAAGAATGGCCTACTCCCACTGTATTTTTTTTTATTGCTGACTGTTTGCAGAATTCTCGATAATAGGTTTACCAATAAATTTCGAGTCCTCCCCTAATGAGGAGGTTACAATGTATTTATAGCCTTGAGGCTATACATGTGAAAGAATAATGCATAGCTGTCCAATAGGTATGTACATATGTACGATAATAATGAGCATTTAATGCGCAGTTATATCCTGGATTCTCTATACACTTATGTAACTCAGACCGCCTAAGCTGCTCGACACGCTTGAGTTGTTCGGGGGTTGAGTAGATCGGTACAATAAAGTTCCTTGACACAAACCATGCTGCTAGGAACGCCTGAGTTGGTCGGGGAGTTTAAGCTCCTCGGAGTCAGTATGTTGTTCAACAAGTGTTTGTGGGTGCCATGTAGATTGACACGTGTCTCCATGTGATTGGTCCATGTCAGCAGACTAAATTTGGTATCAACAGAAGCCCCCAATGTTTCGTAGTTTGATGTTAAAGAAAAATATGGAACATTCTGCTGCTTAGATTTTCGGTTTGTATGGTTTTTAGGAAAGCATTCGTTGTATGTAGAACAGTATCAGACCTCCTATATATTTTGAATTTCCATAAACACTTCATTTTTTGTGCCATTTTCTACTTTTTAGCCGCCGAATACGCAATCGTCCTTCCTGGTAATCATTATTTTTCTCTATTCCCTAGGTAAAGTATTTAAGCACTACAGAAATCCTATCGTCTTTCACTTTTCAAATCTGTGTCTCTGAACTTTTGATTTTCTCTCTATCTTGTGCGTTCGCTTCTTTCCTTGTTCGTTGTCAACTGGTTCACTCTTCCCCTGTAAGATCTTCTTCCTTCTCTTTTATTTTTCTTTGATCATCATGGTTTATGTTGTTGAATCGCTTGACAAATTTCATTCTGAATTTTCAATTCCTTCATGGGTCATTTTGGAGGAACTTTATGAACCTTCTGACTATTTTTCTTTGGCTGAGGGACATTGGTTCCCCAGTCTCTTTGTGGCCGAATGTGGCTTTTCTTTTCCTCCAAACCCCCTATGTTTGGAGTTTTGTCAATATTTTGACGTTGTACCTGCAAAAATAGCTCCCAATACCTGGAGAATAGTTAATGGAGTTCATAGGTTAAACCAAATTCATGGAACCCGTTTAGGAATTCCAAAAATTATGTTTTGCTATAGATGGGTTGTCAGCGATAGTACTTTTTATTTAAAAACTAGGTTTTTAAATAGGGCTTTAGTTGTCAATCTCCCAGATGCCAACATGGATTACTTCGAGCATGGGGTTGTTATGAAAAATTGGCAACATGCTCCATTAAATGGAGATGATGTATATCAGGGTCCTAGGTGTCCCCCTTATGGCAATGGAATAGGTTGTTTTTATTTTTTGAAATATTGTTTTCTTGGTGTTTGACAAAATGTATCACTGACATTTAATTTTTACTATTTGCAGTTGATAGCAAAAGAAAATCTCCAAAGGAGACAGAGGTCAATTTGAAGCATTTGAAACTTATCTGGAGTTTGCACCAAACTGTAGTCGAGGAGCACATTAGATCGGCCTCTTATTTGTTGCAGTACAAGAGTTACACTTCATCCTTTACTGCTCGTCTAGTGGTGGTTAATCTTGACCAAATACCAGCTGCCGAGTCTAGTGTGGAGGGTTCTTCTTCAGAATCAAGTATTCCTATTAGTGAAATAATGAAGAGAAGAAAGATTCCTTCCTTTTTTGACAAGTTTGATTATCTTGTTGTGGAGATAAAGAGAAGTAAAAAAGATGTCCTAGGAGAGAGGATAAAGTCTGTAGAGGTACCCACTTCTGATGCTACTAAGAAGTTTATCAAGAAGCCCCCTGTAGCTCCAAGCAAGGTCGTTGAAAAGCCCCCTGTGGCTCCGACTAAGGCTGTTGTTGTTTCTCCTCCAAGCGAGGTCATTGTTATATCACCAACCAAGATAGCATCTTTGGTTGAGAATGTTCCTGCTCCTATGAGGAGATTAAGGAAAAGTTCTTCTGAGAGATCAGCAGAATCCGTTTCTCAGTCGCTAAATGTGGAAGGTGGTGTTCCCACTTTTATTCCTCTGAGCTCTGCTATGAGTTCGGTGAAGTCTTGGATTATCCCAGAGGTTCGAGGTATTGAGGACAATCTTTCTCATGACATGGTTACTACCTTGGCTGCTCAACATATTACCTCAGTAAGTATTACTAATCTAAATTTTTATTTTTCAATGTTATGTCCCTATACTGACTTACAATTTTTTTCTTTCTTCAGCTGGTAACATGTTTCAACACCATTCTGAAGAAGGATGAGGCTATCAAGGCTTCAATCTCCTCGGGAGGTGTAGAAGAAGATTTTACTGGGTTAACCCAGTCTTTGAAGGAATCTCATCAGAAGTATGAGGAGAATAAAATGGCTTGGGAGAAGCAGGTTAAGTCTATCGAGCAAGAGAGAGATCGTGCTGTGGAGGCCTCTAAGGATTTGGAGAAAAAATTGGGGGAGTTTGAGAAGAAGAATAAAGAGCTTGAGGAGAAACTCAAGAATGCTGCAGAGCTTGAGAATAAACTCAAAGCTGCTGAAGAGGAGGTTGGTAGACTCCGTGATGATGATCCCCATAAGCAGGAGATGGAAGAGAAGTTGAAAACTGCCGAGAAACTTCTTACTGAGAGGACTTCCTCGGAGAAGGTTAAAAGGAATAAATCTGTTAAAAAAACATTCAACGTAGGTTGGGATAAGGGCTGGAATAAGTGTTTGGCTGCTATGCCATCACAAATGGAATACGCCAGCCTGAAATACTTTAGGGATGGATGGGTGGTAGATCTATAATAGCTGAAGGTTGCTGAAGATTCTGACTTATTTTAGCAACACACTCATGGCCCTCCTCCCTCTTCTGGAGAAGAAGAAGAGGACGAAGCTGCCTCTGAAGAATCCTCCATGGTAATTGGAGATCAGGCCCTTACTGTTCCAGCTGTTCAATCGTGCTCTGAGTAACCCCAACCAACTCCTACTCCTACCGAGCAGCTACTCGTGTCCACCGAGCAACCAACCTCTTCCTCAAAACCTTCTGAGGAAGTTATAGGAAATAAAGAGAAGGTGTAGAGTAGTTTGAGTGTTTATTTTGTCACTTTATTGGATGTAGCCTCAACTTTTGTATTTTCTTTTATGATGAAATGAAAATTCAAGCTTTTTGTTTTTTATCTTGACTTATTCCTCTTTTTGCTCTGCCTGCATTCTTATTAATTCTTTCGATCTCTTTTCTTTACTAGTTTATTGCTAGAATGGAGCTCTTGTCAGCTCACGATACTGAATTGATGAAAAAATGCAATGACTACTTCAAGGCCCATGTTGACCTGAATGAAGCTCAAATCATCGACACCCTTGGTCCAGATACTTCTGAATGAGCAGTTGAAGCCTACCAATATTTGAAGTGCTTGCTCGACCGTACAGTTTCCAATAATGTAGCATATTATGAGATGATTGAAGATCTCCAAGTTACCATATCAGAACTCCAACAATAATATAAGGAATCTTCTGATCTTTTGCATCAGGGGTATGAGAAAAAATATCAGCAATTAAATGCTGACAGAGGATATAATAAGTTCATCACTGCTTACGAAAATAAAGAAAAAATTCTCAAGGTTGAGGTCGAGGAGCATAGGCAAATCGCGAAACTGCTGGAGCATGAAAATAATGTTTTGCAAGGAAAGATATCCCAATTAAAATTTGCAGCATCTACCTCGGGGGCTTTGGTCCCTGTCAATGATGAAGGTTTCTCCTTCTTGGAGGTCGAAAATGCCAATTTGAGAGATAAATTGGAAACCTTAAAGAGGACTGAATCCTCTACTTCTGCTCGCCGACGAGCAAGAGCTTCTCGGGGACGAGCAAGGGCTGCTCGGGTTACTGTTGAAGAAGCTAGAACGCATGCAGCCTTGGAGAATCAAGCATTCCAGTTGGTGGTGAAGAATCAGGCTTTATCAGAGATGTCCAAGAAGATTCTGAACCTCACCGAGCAACTCTCCACATAAAGATCTGCCTTGGATAATAAAGAACTTCTAGTGAAGAACCTCCACGAGCAACTGGAGAGGTTAACTTACCAGTTTCATAAACAGCCTAGAGAGTTTTGGATGGCTGGATATAATGAAGCCCTTTATCATCTCGATGATTCGATCCAGAATTCAAATAATGAGGGTTACAAGCAAGGATGGTTGAATGCCCTGGGGGTGTTAAAGTTGGAGCAGGGCCATTATCTATGGGATTATTATGACCCTAGATTGCTCGAGTTGCCCTTTCAAACTTTATATGAGCTGGATTCCTGCTCGGGCAATTCCCCAATGCTTAATTTCCAAGGATCTTGGCGACTACAGTCTTCATTCTAATTTCGAGATATCTCGCCCGGAGCACTTGCTTGATCGGCCATCTGTGATGAATGTGAGGATGCTTCGAGATCTGAACTTCATAAATTCCCCTTACGCCTTAGATGATGCTCCTTCTGGAGTAGAACCTGTTTCAAAGGCAGAGGGAAAGAAACCAGTAGAATATGATCTTTATGTAATGGTTTTTTCTTTTTTCAGCATATGTAATCCTTCTCGATTTGAATGAAAAGTTTTGGTCTTTTGTCATTTCATTTTCTTCTAAGTAATTTGTAGAATGTCTTCGCTTGTTGGTTGGTAAGTATATATATGTTTATGACATACTTATCTCATTGTAGTCATTTTTTTATACTAAGCAATAGAACAACTTAGATTCCATTTTATTGCTTGATATAAACAACTGGAGTTGATTGAAATTGGCTTACCGACCAACCGGAGTTGGTGGATTTTAATTTCCAACAGGCCGGAGTTGGTGGATTTTCATTCCCGACTAATCGGAGTTGGTGGATTTTAATTCCCGACCAACCGGAGTTGGTGGATTTTAATTCCCGACCCACCGGAGTTGGTGGATTTTCATTCCCGACCAATCAGAATTGGTGGATTTTAATTCCCAACCAACCGGAGTTGGTGGATTTTCATTCCCGACCAACCGGAGTTGGTGGATTTTAATTCCCGACCAACCGGAGTTGGTGGATTTTAATTCCCGACCAACCGGAGTTGGTGGATTCCGGACCAACCAAAGTTGGTGGATTTTGGACTTAATGCGTGATTATTCTGAACTTGATGCGTAGTATGTAGTACTAGTACTCCGAAAAATTTCAACAAAAGGAGAGAATTGGGTAAAACATCCAAAACTTTATTTATATTGAAGAAAACTGCATTACATAGGGATTTTAACTAATGATAATATTTGCGCAGATGCTCTGCGTTCCATGCATTCTTAAACTCTTCTCCTTCTAAGGTTTCAATCCTATATATCCTCGGTCGAACAACTTTTGTTACTCTGTAGGGTCCATGCCAGTTAGCTTCCATTTTGTTGTGCTTTTGAATTACTTTCTTTAGCACATAGTCCCCTTCTTTCAAATCACACTTCTTTACTCTCTTATTATAGACCAGAGTTGTTCGTTGTTAGTATGCAACATTCCTGACTGCTTCTTCTTCTCTAACTTCCTCGAGCATATCCAAGTCTAATCTTCTCATCAAATCACTGATAGGAGAATTGAAATTCAGTATTTTGTGCGTGGGCAAACCCAATTCAGCTGGTATGATGGCTTCACTTCCAAATGCCAGCATGTATGGAGATTCTCCTGTTGTTGTTCGTGGTGTTGTACGATAAGCCCACAACACATAATGTAGCTTGTTAATCTAATTTTCCTTTACATCGTCCAGTCGTTTTTTCAAACCATTCAGCAGCGTTCTGTTTGTCACCTCAGTTTGTCCATTGCTCTAGGGATGGCCTGGTGCAGAGCGGGTTTTCAATATGTTTGACTGATGACAATACGCAGCAAACTCCTTGTTGTCGAATTGGGTTCCATGATCAGTAATGAATGCATGGGGAAGACCATATCTACAAATGATATTCTTCCAAATAAATTGATACACCTTGTCATATGTCATATCAATAAGAGGCTCAGCTTCCACCCACTTAGTAAAGTAATCCACAGTGACCACGAGATATTTAAATCTTCCCCTGGTCGTTGGAAGTGACCCGACCAAGTCTATTCCCCACATGGAAAATGGCCAAGGGGAAGTAATGGGTGTTAACAATGCTTGGAGAGTTCTTCGGATAAAAGAGAAGTGCTAACACTCGTCACATTTTTTGGCATAGGCTATACAATCAGCCCTCATCGTTGGCCAATAATATCCCTGCATCATCATTCTTTGCAAAAGTGTCCGGCCTGCTGTATGGGCTCCACAAGACCCTTTATGGATCTCTTCAATCAAATCTTTCACCTCGGAGGGATGCATATTTCTTTGCAAACCTGCTATAATTCCTTGTCTATATAAAATACCATTAGTCAATACATAATGAGTAGCTTTAAACTTCAGTTTCTTGGCTGTGAGTTTATCAGTTGGCAAAGTTCCTTCTTCAATATATGCCCTGATGGGGTCCATCCAAGATGGTCCTAAATCAAGGGTAATAAAATTCATCATCAGATCTTCGTCTATGCTCCGACTAGCCAAGACTTTTATTGGGATTGTTCTTCTTAGCTCAGTACGTGTTGCTGAAGCTAACCGAGCTAAGGCATCTGCTCTCGCATTCTCCAATCTTGGTATTCTAATTAACTGTACTACAATTAGGCTTGATAGAATCTCCATTGCTTTTGCATGATACTTGATTATTAATTCTCCTTTGGCTGTATATACCCCCAGTATTTGATTTACGATCAATTATGAGTCACTGAATACGATAACCTGCTCAGCCTTCATGGTTTTTGCCAAACTAAGACCAACAATCATTGCTTCATATTTAGCTTCATTATTAGAAGCTTTAAATTGAAAGCACAGAGCATATTCCACATCAATCTCATATGGGCTGTTTAAAATAATCCCTGCTCCACTGCCTGTAGTGCACGAAGAACCATCTACGTACAAATTCCATATAGGTATCTCATTATCAAACTCTTAGTCAGACAGAGTTCCTCAGTGGAATATTTAATGCTTCTTTATATCCTCCTCCAGCACTTCTTGCTGCTCGTCGACCAGCTTATCTTGCTCGTCTACCGACTGAGGTTGGTCAGAGCTTAAGTTTGATGATCCCATAACATCCACAGGCTGGTCGGTATTCAACCTCTGCTCTTCGGAGGTATCTGAATAGGTGAACTCTGCGATAAAATCTTCCATTGCTTGCCCTTTAAGTGACGTCCTAGGCTCATAAATTATATCGTATTCTCCCAATTCTACAACCCAATACATCAATTTCTTGATTTCTCTCGTTTATGCAGAGCTTGCCTTAATGGCATGTTTGTATACACAACTATAGTATGAGCTTGGAAGTATGGCCTCATTCTTCTACTTGCTTCGATCAATGCGAGTGCTAACTTTTCTAGCCTTGGATATCTAATCTTTGCTCCTCGAAAGGCCTTACTAGTGTAATAGATTGGTTTTTGCACTCCATCCTCTACTCTTACTAGCGCCGAGCGTATTGTGTTTTCTGAGACTGCCAGATACAAGTATAGTCTTTCTCCCATTACTGGCCTGGATAACAATGGAGGTGCTCCCAGGTATTTCTTCAATTCTTGAAAAGCCTTTTCACATTCGTCGTTCTACTTGAAAGTCTTTCGGAGTGTTTTGAAGAATGGGAGGCATCGATCAGTTGCTCGTGACACAAATCTGTTAAGTGCTTCAACTCTCCCTGTGAGGCTTTGTACTTCCTTCTTCATCATTGGGGATCGTAGCTCCAATAGAGCCTTGATCTTTTCAGGGTTCGCCTCAATTCCTCATTGATTTACGATATATCCGAGAAATATGCCTTCTCGTACTCCGAATATGCACCTGGTGGGATTCAGCTTCATTTGATATTCCTCTAGTTGATTAAAGGTCTGGCCTAAATCAACTAGATGATCAGAAGCTTTCTTGCTCTTCGTCAGCATATCGTCAACATAAACCTCCATGTTATGACCGATTTGCTCTGCAAACACCTTGTTCATCAATCGCTGATAGGTAGCACCTGCATTTTTAAGTCCAAAAGGCATAACATTATAACAATAAGTTCCCCTTGGGGTAATAAATGAGGTACTCTCCCTATCTTCAGGCTTCATTTTAATCTGGTTATAACCAGAATAAGCATCCATGAAACTTAATAGTTCGTGCCCCGAGGTAGCATCCACCAGTTGATCAATTTGGGAAAAAGGAAAATGATCCTTTGGGCATGCCCTGTTGAGGTCGATAAAGTCTACACACATCCTCCACTTGTTATTTTTCTTCTTTACCATTACCACATTTGCTAGCCAGTCAGGATATTTAACATCCTCAATGAAAGAGGCTTTTTGCAGCTTCTCTACTTCGTCCTGTATAGCTTGATTTTTCTCAGGGCTGAACACTCTTCTTCGCTGCTTTACTCGCTTGATTTCCTTGTTCACATTGATCTCGTGACACAAGAAATTCGGATCTATTCTTGGCATGTCTTCATGACTCCCTGCAAAAGTTTACTTTATTCGCCTTAAGAATGTTATCAATTCTTGTTTTATTGATTCATCCAAGGATGCACCAATTTGAGTTGTTCGTTCAGGATACTCGTCGTCCAGAATGACATTCTCAGTAGCCTCCATAACCTACCCTTTCAAGAGTTGGGACTCATCTCTAGGGTCTAATGTTTCAATCTTCGCATCTTTTATTTGGTAGGTGGTAGTCTTCTTTCTAAATTCTTTATGCTCTTCCTGCTCGACAGATGAATAGTAGCATTCCCGAGCTACTTTCTGGTCGCCTTTCACAACTCCCACCCTAAGATTGGTTGGGAATTTTAGACATTGATGCACAGTAGATGGTACTGCTTCAAATTTCTTCAGACCTACTCTTCCCATGATGATGTTGTAAGCTGATTGGCCGTTTTTATCCATTACAAAAAAGCGTACTCTTTCTGTTCGACAAGCAGGCCATGTACCGATAAGCGTATCCAACTTGATCATCCTAAGTGGGAAAACCTTTTCTCCAGTAAAACCAAGGAGGGTCCTATGATATGGCTCCAACTGGGCTAGCTTTAGATTTAAACTGTAAAAGTACAGATAGAACATGATATCTGCCGAGCTACCATTATCCACCAGGTTTCGTGAAATCACCACTTCCCTAATTCTCATCTTGATTATCAATGGATCATCATGAGGATATAGTATACCTGTCAAGTAATTCTTAGAGAAACCAATGACCAGCTTATCCTTATTCACCTTCCTCGGGCGATCATCTTCAGCCAGATTTATCTACTGAATGTACGAGCAAGCCTGAGCCTCATTGAGGTAGGCTTTTCTCTCAGCAGTCATATCTCCGCCTCCTGCATCTCCACCTGTAATGACATTACATTCAAATGATCCAAAATGGATAGAAAATACCTCACGTTCTGGCTATTTTGGTCTTTTGGGGAGATCAAGGTCGTCTTGGTCATCATCCAAATCCTCTTCATGGCTTCTCTTCTTATCTTTTTTTTCTCGACGAGGAGATCTAGACCTCTGTCTTGCTCGGTCGTTGCTCTTTCCATCATTTCGACGATCAACATACTTGGCCAACTTTCCTCGTCTAATGAGTGCTTCAATTTCATTCTGAAGAGCTATGCAATTTTTGGTCGTGTGATCATAGTCTTTATGGAACTCATAATATTTGGTCTTATTCCTCTTGTCAGGATCTGTCTTCATTTTCTCTGGCCAATTTAGCTCCTCGATGTTCTTGATTTCTTCTAGAACGTGGTTTATGTCTACTTTCAAAGGAGTATAATTTCCAAATTTCTTCAACAGTTCCCATGTTGGCTTTACTTTTGACTGCTTGTTGTCGCCATTGTTCTTATGCTCTTTCATTTCAGCCTTATCAACCTCCACCTTGGTCTCTTTGGTATCCATATTTTTCTTCGTAGCCATAGCCTCCTCGGCGTTCATAATCTTCGCTGCCTTTGCCATTAGTTCTGCCATGGTTCTAGGCGAATCTTTGGCGAGAGTGTAGTACAATTTATCTGGCAACAGTCCACTCATCAGAGCAGTAATTACTATCTTTTCCTCTTAATCAATAACTTCGAGCTTCTCGTTATTGAAACAAGTTATATAATCCCTAGTACTCTCACCATCTTTTTGTCTAACACTTAACAAGTGTGCTACACGTTTAACTGGGTTTGCTCCAAAACATAAATTTCCAATAAAGAGCTCGCCCAGTTGAAAGAAAGTTGAAATCTTCCCCCGAGGAAGATTATTGTACCATATTTGAGCAGATTCGATAAGAGTTCCCAAAAATTCCCTGCATCTTGTGACACCCCGACTAATTAAATACCGGGTAGCTACTCCTTTATAAAATTAATTCAAAATGCCAAGTTGGCTCAGTTAATAGCATCACTGTCGAAAACATTTTATTATTACTAACCACCTGGTATTTAAAAAAAACAAGTTGCCAAATTTTAATTTAAGTCTGATTAACATGCAAGAAGTAAAATGAAGAAATAGATAACACCATTCACCATGCTGAAGTAAAATGAATAACCATCACAATAGAGTAAATAAAGTCTGGAGGAAACCCCTCTCTATAATCCCATAACTGAAATAAATAAACTGAAACAATACATGCTAAAGTCTGAAAACTGAAATGTAAAAGATGTCTCTAAAGAAATGGGCGACATACCCTACAACTGATAGATAGTGACTCTGGAATCCAAAGAGATAGAAGCGTCTACATGCAAATCCCTGTAGCTTCCACAAGCAGCTACAGCTCGTCACCTGAATGAGTACCTATGCTTGGTGTCCTTGTGGCTGGGCACCTAAAATGGTTTTACAAAGAAAAAGAGATTTGAAAAGCAAACGGGTCAGAGCCCGAATGTGGAGTTATATTTTAAAAACCTGCAAGTGCTTTAAAAACATTTAAAACATTAAATGCAAAGTACATGTTAGGACGTGCACTCACATGATATTCTCACCTCTCGTCTAATTGTGCACTCCTAACGCAAGTACCCATCTATAATGATATAACCACTAGCTAAGTGACATCATAACTAGCTAGACTGTAATAGTTCTTACCCTTATTACATGGTTCCATTTAACATAATAACGCTCGTAATTAAATAGAGGTTTAACGTAAACTCAGTTACTAAATATGCCATTGATATAAGTATCAGTTAACTCCTTATATAACTCGAAGCAATACCGTAATATGTTCACAATATTAACAGGAGGATTTCCATTAATTAAATGTATATTATTCACATCATAAATATACGATACAAGCACCCCGCAATCTAAGCTATGGTGCACACATACTCTGCTATCCATCCCGGTACATCACGTACATAAGGATCACACATTCCGAATCTCTCAGGAATAGTTCAGATAACACAAATCACAAATAGTGGAGGCGAACACAGTCACCATCACGTAGGTCACGCACATACCTACGCTCCCACGGTCAGCGGACTTATTAATATCACAATAAGTCTTTTTATGACCTATGTTCATCAAGGTACCAGTCTATATCCCCCCCGTAGGCACACAAGGATTAGAGGGTCCTAAGAGAACGCAAACCTCCCGTGATAGCAAGTATGGTAGGTATGTCATACACACAATCCATATACCAATACTAAGTAAACACACATCTTAGTAATACCATATTTGAATCGTAGTACATATCGCATTCTCGTACTAACTATAATTATCACAATTCGTACTATTCCGGTTTGTAATTATACGCGCTATAATTCATCCTCACATCGTAGTAGACACTCACGTCTCAACCCAAATGGTTAATTGAATATAACTCTCGTATATAATTTACTCCTCTCAATTACCCGAAAGTCCCAAATCTAACCTCACATCAATAATGGAAGGTCATCTATATCCTCGAACAAGTTTACGGGACTCCAAAAAATCAAAGCAGTCCAAAAGGACCAAACTGTCAACTCGTTAGAAGTCTCGTTCGAACGAGACTTCGAACGAGTTTGGACTGTCAGGTCGTTAGAAGTCTCGTTCGAACGAGGCTGTTCGAACGAGATCCCAGTTCGTTCGAACGAACTGTCCCTTCTAACGATATCTCGTTCGAACGAGATATCGAACGAAATCCCTACTCGTTAATAACGACTGGTCAACTCGTTAGAAGCTCGTTCGAACGAGTTCGTTCGAACGACCTGGGGGCTGCTTCTAACGAACTACCAGTTTCGGCCCAGATTTTTCCCATCTCGTTTTTTCACCATTTTTACTCCTCAAACCTCTTCTAAAATTCGTTCCTACAATATATTGAGTTCTCTAATCATCCTCAAACATGCCAAGGTGCTATACTAACATCATTAAAGGGGTTTAATACCTTCTAAACATCATTGAATCACAAAGTTTCTACATAAATTCCCAATTTTCTTCAAGAACATAAACCCTAGATTCTTCTCATCAAAATTTCCCAGATTTTAATCCGTTTATACATCACATAGATATGAAATCTCTGAATTAAATCTTCAAACAATGTTTCTACATGCAAACCTATCCCAAAATTTAAACAACAATCTTCCAATTTCATGGGTTTTCTTTTAACTCTTATATAAGATTGATTAACAATGTTTCTAACATGGAAAAAGCATTCACTGCATAAGGAATGTAATTTAAATCACTTGCCTTGGTTTGATTCCGGATTTGGTGTTGATTTGATGAATAATTTCTGCAGAATTTCTTCTCTCCAAGCTTCCTC
The DNA here is from genome assembly GCA_949130495.1 of Sambucus nigra. Taxonomy (NCBI): domain Eukaryota; kingdom Viridiplantae; phylum Streptophyta; class Magnoliopsida; order Dipsacales; family Adoxaceae; genus Sambucus; species Sambucus nigra. The sequence goes on along the minus strand of OX422211.1, from coordinate 429,000,580 downwards.
TCTAATGGTGGCTTAAGGTGGCTAGGGTTTGATTTGGGGAAACTTAGAAAACCTAAATGACAACCTACGTAGCCTTCTAGGTTAATATGGGTTGGTTAATGGGCTTAATGGGTTTAATCCACATCAGATTTACATCTCTAATTTTCGTCACTTTTAATTCCTAAAAATGTAAAATTACCAAAATACCCTTTAAGTTACCGGTATGGCCTAAAAATACCCCGGGACCCAAACTATACCCCCGACTAGTGTTTTCTGACTATCTCGACCCTTCCGGACGCGTTGGCGCACTCAAAACGACCATACGGATTATAGATTTTAAATTCACTTTTATTATCAAAATATTACCCCGTGACGCGGCGGTCCCACGCGCCTCAACAAAATTTCCAAATTGCCGTATATAAATCTCACGACAAATTTTATAATACCAAATACATATATAATCATATATGCACATAATCAAATACCAATTCGCATCTCATTAGTATTTTTATCCCGGATTAATTTCCAATTAATACGCATTTAATTAATTAATCCTCAAAATAAATATAGTCAAAAGAATATAGTCAAAAGTACGGGGTATTACATACTCCCCCCCTAATAACTGAATTTCGTCCCGAAATTCGAAACTAGAAAGTACCTGCTAAAAATAGCTCTGGATAACGTTCGCGCATCTCATCCTCGCGCTCCCATGTGGACTCCTCGACATTGTGATGTCGCCACTGAACACGCACTAACGGAACTATCTTTGACCGCAGTTTCCTCTCGCTTCGGTCCAAAATAGCAATTGGCCCCTCCTCGTAGGAGCTATCTGGCTGGAGATCGATGTCCTCCACAGCAATGTGGGAATGAGCCAAATTATCTCTAAGGTATTTCCTCAGCGAGGAAATATGGAACACGTCGTGAATCCGATGCAAGTGCTCCGGTAGTCCAAGTCTATACGCAACCGGTCCGATCCGCTCAATAATAGGAAACAGCCCCACATACCTCGGTGCCAACTTCCCCTTCTAGCCGAATCGCATAATCCCCTTCATTGGAGATACCCTGAGCAGAACCTGGTCCCCCACTTGGAACTCCCTGAAAAACCTCTTCGCATCAGCATAACTCTTCTGCCTGTCTTGAGCTACCCGAATGCGACTCCGAATCAACTCAATCCTTGCCGAAGTATCCTGAATCACTTCCGGCCCTAGTAGTTTGTTGTCCCCCACCTCCAACCAACATGCTGGGGAACGACAAGGCCTACCGTACAATGCCTCAAACGGAGCCATGCCAATAGTGAACTGATAGGAGTTGTTGTAAGCAAACTCCACCAGTGGAAGGTACTGCTCCCATCCACCCCCGAAGTCAATAATGCACATGCGTAGCATGTCCTCCAACATCTGATTGGTGCGCTCTGTCTGCCCATCGGTCTGCGGATGATAAGCCGTACTCAACCGCAATTCCGTGCCCATGGCCTCCTAGAAACTCTCCCAAAACCTCGAAACAAATATTTTGTCTCTGTCAGACACGATATTTAGGGGCACACCGTGAAGTCTCACAATCTCTGAAATGAAGAGTTGGGCATACTGTCCCGTAGTGTAGTCAGCCCTTACGGGTAAGAAGTGAGCGACCTTGGACAACCTGTCCACAATTACCCAAATGGAGTCGTGACCCCTCTGCGACGTAGGCAACCCCGTGACAAAATCCATGGATATGCTCTCCCATATCCACACCGGAACCTCCAACGGCTGTAACAATCCTGCCGGTCTCTGATGATCCACTTTTACGAGCTGACAAGTGGCGCATTTCGAGACAAACTCAGCGATATCTCTCTTCATACCGCTCCACCAATATTATCATCTCATGTCTTGGTACATTTTGTCCCCTTCGGGATGTACCGCGAACCGTGAGCCGTGCGACTCTGCCATCACATCGTGCCGCAATTCTTCCCCTTCCGGAACTACCAATCTCCCATTGAAGCGCAATCCCCCGTCTGAGCTAACGGTATAGGATTCGGCTCCCTCTGCTAGCAATCGAACTATCTTCTCCTGACAGAACGAGTCATTGTCCTGTGCCCGTACTATCTTCGTGATAATCTGCGGTGTAACGGTCATCACAGACATGAAAGATCGGGCCACTGCATCCTGGTGTCCCAATTCCTTCCACTTAGCTTTCCACACCTCTGCCACCTTATCTGCTGGCCTGCGGCTCAACGCGTCTGCTACCACGTTAGCCTTACCTGGGTGGTACTGGATGTCGAACTGGTAGTCCTTCACAAATTCAAGCCACCTACGCTGCCGCATATTCAATTCCTTCTGCGTGAACAGATACTGTAGTGACTTGTGGTCCGTGAACAGCTGAAACTTCTCCCCCAAAATATAGTGCCTCCAAATTCGTAAGGCAAATACTACCGCTGCCAACTCCAAATCATGCGTGGGGTAATTCTTCTCATCAGGCTTAAGCTTACGGGAAGCATAAGCTATGGCCTGTCTCTCCTGCTGCAATACACCTCCCAGTCCTTGCAAAGACGCGTCGGTGTAAACCAAATACTCAACTCCCGGTCTCGGCAATGCTAACACAGGTGCTGAGGTCAACTTGTCCTTCAATTCATCAAATGCCAACTGACAGGCATCACTCCAAATGAACGGCACACCTTTACGAGTAAGATGTGTCAAAGGACCTGCTATCTCTGAGAAACCCCGAATAAACCTCTTGTAGTATCCTGCTAGACCCAAGAAACTACGAATCTCTGTTGGTGTCGTGGGCTGTCCCCACTCCCTCACCGCTGATACTTTCCCCGGATCAACTTATATTCCCTGGTCGGAAATAATGTGACCCAAGAACTGGACTTCCTTCAACCAAAACCCGCACTTCTCGTATTTTGCATACAACTCGTTCTGACGAAGTGTCTGCAAAACCTGCCTCAAATGCTCGGCGTGCTCCTCCTCTGTCTGAGAGTAAACCAGAATGTCATCAATGAAGACAATGACAAACTGATCTAGGAAATCTATGAACACCCTGTTCATGAAGTCCATAAACACTGCTGGAGCGTTGGTCAAGCCGAAAGGCATAACCCGAAACTCATAAGAACCATATCTCGACAAGAATGCAGTCTTCGAGACGTCCTCCTGCCTGATACGCAACTGATGGTATCCTGACCTCAAATCAATCTTCGAGAAGAAAGAAGCTCCTCTCAACTGGTCGAATAAGTCATCGATTCGAGGCAACGGATACTTATTCCGTATCGTGACCTTATTCAACTCTCGGTAGTCCACGCACAATCTCAGTGAACCATCCCTCTTCTTCACAAACAAAACTGGAGCGCCCCAAGGTGAGGTACTCCTGCGAATAAAGCCCTGCCCTAACAGCTGCTCTATTTGATCCCTTAGCTCTCGCATCTCAGCTGGAGCCATACGGTACGGTGCACGTGCTATAGGTCTCATACCCGGTAGCAAATCTATAACGAAGTCTATCTCCCGACTGGGCGGTAAGCCTGGTATCTCCTGAAACACATCTGAATACTCCCTGACAACCGGGATCGAATCTAAAGGAATCACAACCTCCTTAGAGGTATCCTCCTCAATGTAATACAGATGAGCGGTCGATCCTCCCTCTGGGCGAGGCATCGCCACTATAAACATCTCTTGCCCCGGAATGGTAAAAACAATGCTCCTGCTGAAGCAATCAATCATGGCCCTATATGCTACGAGCCAATCCATACTGATGATCACATCGTGAACATGCATGTCTAACACTAACATGTCTGCAGGCGATACCAAACCACCAATCTCTACCCCCACTCCCCGGCATATAAAGAAAATAAGTGACCCACTCCCTAATGGTGAGTCGACACACGTCACTGTGCTCTCTGCCGTAGCTAACAACCCTAAAGCTTTCGCGAAGTGTGTAGCTATAAAACAGTGTGTAGCACCCGTATCAAATAACACCCGACCCATAGTGCCATGGATAGGAAACGTACCCTCGATCGCGGGCGGTGCCTGTGGAACTGCAGCCTGGTGAACGTTGTAGACACGTCCATACTGTAGCTGCCCCTACTAAGCTGGGACTGCTGGAATGGGTGGCAATGCTACCATCTGTGGCGGTGCGGGAAGAGCGGCGGGAAACATAGGCCTCTGTGGCTCCTGGCGAGCACCCTGCTGCTGCTGCTGTGGGGCCCTGCCCCTATCAGGACAATCCTGCTTCTTATGGCCAGTCTTGCCACAAGTAAAGCACTTCCCTGGGAAGTTCCCTCCCCTCTGTCCCTGCTGTCCCCGGCCCTGGTGGCCGTTACCATTCCTCCCTTGGCCCTGCTGGCCCTGATGAAACTGTTGCCCATTCTGCCCCTGCTGGCCCTGATGGCCGTTTGGACCCTGATGGCCCTGGCGGAAACCTCCCTGACCCTGCCTGTAGTTCCCTGACCGGAACCTCTTATTATCCCCCTGCTGGGTACCCTTCTCATTCTGTCTCTGCCCCTGATCGGTTTGTGCCCCGCTGGCACCATGTCCTCCAATCCTGCCCTGATGGCTAGACTCCCCCGACCGCTTGCCCTCGGCCATATGAAAACGGTGGTCCTGGCAGTGCAATAATGCAGCGTTAACCACATCAGAATACGTGGCCAACGATAGGTTCCCTAGTAGATGCTGACGGATCCTCCAATTCAACCCGTCGGTGAACTTCTCTATCTTCTTCTTCTCTGTTGGAATCTCGTCTGGAACGATATTCAACAGGTTAGTGAACTCGGCCTCATATTCGGCCACTGTCTTTCCCTCCTGCTTCAAACTCATCAGCTTCCTCCTCATCTCTGTATGAACAGCTGACGAAAAGTACTTGCGGTCGAACCGCACCCAGAACTCCTGAATCGTGAGGGTATCCCTCTCCTCCGCGGTGGTAATAGACTCCCACCACTGTAGTGCAGGTCCCACTAGCTTGAAAGTAGCTAGCACCTGTTTCTGAACATCAGTGCACTCATGCATCCTCAAATGCCTCTGTATGTCCTTCCTCCATTGGCTCGAGACTACCACGTCTTAGCTACCTGCAAACTCTGGCGGATGCGCTTTCTGAAAAGCGTCTCGTACACGCTCCCAAGCAGACGGGAATGCATTAACCTGTGCTGGCGCGACAACCGGCGCCTGAGGTGGTGCCTGCTGAATCACGGCAATCGCGGCATTTACCGCTTGGGCTACTATAGCAGCAACCTCTGCGGCGTTCATCATGCCCTGAACTGGAGCGGGCTGAGGTTCGGGCGTAGCATCCCTGGGAACTCGTCGTGCACGTCGTGGAGGCATCTGAAATAAGAACAAAGTTTATAAGTTCACGGTTATAAACTTAATATAGCTGAAGAACGAAGCATACACAAAAAGAGTACAACAGTCCTAAAATATAGGGCTCTATATCAAAGAAAACGTAGCGGAAACATAATAGCCGTACAGATCCTAAAGGACACTAGAACCTGATGCTCTGATACCACCTGTGACACCCCGACTAATTAAATACCGGGTAGCTACTCCTTTATAAAATTAATTCAAAATGCCAAGTTGGCTCAGTTAATAGCATCACTGTCGAAAACATTTTATTATTACTAACCACCTAGTATTTAAAAAAAACAAGTTGCCAAATTTTAATTTAAGTCTGATTAACATGCAAGAAGTAAAATGAAGAAATAGATAACACCATTCACCATGCTGAAGTAAAATGAATAACCATCACAATAGAGTAAATAAAGTCTGGAGGAAACCCCTCACTATAATCCCATAACTGAAATAAATAAACTGAAACAATACATGCTAAAGTCTGAAAACTGAAATGTAAAAGATGTCTCTAAAGAAATGGGCAACATGCCCTACAACTGATAGATAGTGACTCTGGAATCCAAAGAGATAGAAGCGTCTACATGCAAATCCCTGTAGCTTCCACAAGCAGCTACAGCTCGTCACCTGAATGAGTACCTATGCTTGGTGTCCTTGTGGCTGGGCACCTAAAATGGTTTTACAAAGAAAAAGAGATTTGAAAAGCAAACGGGTCAGAGCCCGAATGTGGAGTTATATTTTAAAAACCTGCAAGTGCTTTAAAAACATTTAAAACATTAAATGCAAAGTACATGTTAGGACGTGCACTCACATGATATTCTCACCTCTCGTCTAATTGTGCACTCCTAACGCAAGTACCCATCTATAATGATATAACCACTAGCTAAGTGACATCATAACTAGCTAGACTGTAATAGTTCCTACCCTTATTACACGGTTCCATTTAACATAATAACGCTCGTAATTAAATAGAGGTTTAATGTAAACTCAGTTACTAAATATGCCATTGATATAAGTATCAGTTAACTCCTTATATAACTCGAAGCAATACCGTAATATGTTCACAATATTAACAGGAGGATTTCCATTAATTAAATGTATATTATTCACATCATAAATATACGATACAAGCACCCCGCAATCTAAGCTATGGTGCACACATACTCTGCTATCCATCCCGGTACATCACGTACATAAGGATCACACATTCCGAATCTCTCAGGAATATTTCAGATAACACAAATCACAAATAGTGGAGGCGAACACAGTCACCATCACGTGGGTCACGCACATACCTACGCTCCCACGGTCAGCGGACTTATTAATATCACAATAAGTCTTTCTATGACCTATGTTCATCAAGGTACCAGTCTATATCCCTCCCGTAGGCACACAAGGATTAGAGGGTCCTAAGCGAACGCAAACCTCCCGTGATAGCAAGTATGGTAGGTATGTCATACACACAATCCATATACCAATACTAAGTAAACACACATCTTAGTAATACCATATTTGAATCGTAGTACATATCGCATTCTCGTACTAACTATAATTATCACAATTCGTACTATTCCGGTTTGTAATTATACGCGCTATAATTCATCCTCACATCGTAGTAGACACTCACGTCTCAACCCAAATGGTTCATTGAATATAACTCTCGTATATAATTTACTCCTCTCAATTACCCGAAAGTCCCAAATCTAACCTCACATCAATAAAGGAAGGTCATCTATATCCTCGAACAAGTTTACGGGACTCCAAAAAATCAAAGCAGTCCAAAAGGACCAAACTTTCAGCTCGTTAGAAGTCTCGTTCGAACGAGTTTGGACTGTCAGGTCGTTAGAAGTCTCGTTCGAACGAGGCTGTTCGAACGAGATCCCAGTTCGTTCGAACGAACTGTCCCTTCTAACGATATCTCGTTCGAACGAGATATCGAACGAAATCCCTACTCGTTAATAACGACTGGTCAACTCGTTAGAAGCTCGTTCGACGAGTTCGTTAGAACGACCTGGGGGCTGCTTCTAACGAACTACCAGTTTCGGCCCAGATTTTTCCCATCTCGTTTTTTCACCATTTTTACTCCTCAAACCTCTTCTAAAATTCGTTCCTACAATATATTGAGTTCTCTAATCATCCTCAAACATGCCAAGGTGCTATACTAACATCATTAAAGGGGTTTAATACCTTCTAAACATCATTGAATCACAAAGTTTCTACATAAATTCCCAATTTTCTTCAAGAACATAAACCCTAGATTCTTCTCATCAAAATTTCCCAGATTTTAATCCGTTTATACATCACATAGATATGAAATCTCTGAATTAAATCTTCAAACAATGTTTCTACATGCAAACCTATCCCAAAATTTAAACAACAATCTTCCAATTTCATGGGTTTTCTTTTAACTCTTATATAAGATTGATTAACAATGTTTCTAACATGGAAAAAGCATTCACTGCATAAGGAATGTAATTTAAATCACTTGCCTTGGTTTGATTCCGGATTTGGTGTTGATTTGATGAAGAATTTCTGCAGAATTTCTTCTCTCCAAGCTTCCTCTCTAATGGTGGCTTAAGGTGGCTACGGTTTGATTTGGGGAAACTTAGAAAACCTAAATGACAACCTACGTAGCCTTCTAGGTTAATATGGGTTGGTTAATGGGCTTAATGGGTTTAATCCACATCAGATTTACATCTCTAATTTTCGTCACTTTTAATTCCTAAAAATGTAAAATTACCAAAATACCCTTTAAGTTACCGGTATGGCATAAAAATACCCCGGGACCCAAACTATACCCCCGGCTAGTGTTTTCTGACTATCTCGACCCTTCCGGACGCGTTGGCGCACTCAAAATGACCATACGAATTATAGATTTTAAATTCATTTTTATTATCAAAATATTACCCCGTGACGCGGCGGTCCCACGCGCCTCAACAAAATTTCCAAATTGCCGTATATAAATCTCACGACAAATTTTATAATACCAAATACATATATAATCATATATGCACATAATCAAATACCAATTCGCATCTCATTAGTATTTTTATCCCGGATTAATTTCCAATTAATACGCATTTAATTAATTAATCCTCAAAATAAATATAGTCAAAATAATATAGTCAAAAGTACGGGGTATTACACATCTCATCTCATCTGGCACGGCATAGGTATCGGTAGCAGCTTGGTATTAATCTATATGAAGGATAGGGTCAGTTTTTCCATCATATTTAGGAGTCACAACAGGTTCTTTGAACTTTGATGGTGTGGTAAAATCCACAATTGCCTGGATAAAAGGTGTCCCTTGGACAAAAGTTCTTTATAGAGGATTCTTGGCCTTAGCCATTTCCCCTAGTCTATCCTCCAACCTTTGAATAGAGCCTTTTTATGCATCATTTCCCTCCTTAGGACTATTAGTTCGAGCAACTGATCGTGTTGAATTTGCTTCCTGGGATCTTTCATTACGAGCAGTTGGTCGTGATTGGGCAGAACCCTCCCTTAGATCGGATGGTCGTTGAAAGTTCCTTGACACAATCCTATGAGGACTTCTATTCCTCTTAGGGCCCAAACGATCAAAAGGAGAGACTATGCTTAACCTCTCCAATGCACTAGTCCTTTCTGGAGAGAGAGTGATGTTTTGTTGAGTATCTATAGCTTGTACTGATGAAGTTCGACCAGGTTGATAAGAAAAATCATTAGATCTCTCAGTGCGATATGAATTGGTACGTCTGGATCGAGATTCCTCTGGGATTAACGTTCTCCTAATACGCGAAGAAGGTAAACGAGTATTTCTTTGAATGCTTCGTTATCCTGAATGAGTAGATACTCCACCTTGGACAGTTTGTATGAGTTGTCGCATAGTTTCTTGCATGGCTGTCTGGCCTTGGGCTAGATTAGCCATTATGCCAGCCAGATCTTGAACATTTGGGGGAGCAGATGGATTTTGGGGGTTTCCAGCGTTTTGATTACTGGATTCGGGATTATCAGCCATTGGTGAAGAATTATTTTGGTGAAAAATGATAATTACATTCGTTTCCCACAGACGGCGCCAATCTGTTGATGTAAAAAACTAGATTTGATCTAATTATTAATCACAGATAAAAATGAATATATAAATATAAGACAAAATATTTTTAAAGTGGTTCAACCTTGTAAGAATGGCCTACATCCACTGTATTTTTTTTATTGCTGACTGTTTGCAGAATTCTCGACAATAGGTTTACCAAGAAATTCCGAGTCCTCCCCTAATGAGGAGGTTACAATGTATTTATAGCCTTGAGGTTATACATGTGAAAGAATAATGCATAGCTATCCAATAGGCGTGTACATCTGTACGATAATAATGAGCATTTAATGCGCAGTTATATCCTGGATTCTCTTGATTTGGATACGCTGTACACTTATGTAGCTCGGACCACCTAAGCTGCTCGGACCGCCTAAGCTGCGCGACATGCTTGAGTTGCTCGGGGGTTGAGTAGATCGGTACAATAAAGTTCCTCGACACAATCCATACTGCTAGGAACGCCTGAGTTGGTCGAGGAGTTTAAGCTCCTCGGAGTAAGTATGTTGTTCAACAAGTGTTTGTGGATGCCATGTAGATTGACACGTGTCTCCATGTGATTGGTCCATGTCAGCAGACTAAATTTGGTATCAACAGTAAGTAAATAAAGAAATAATAAAAAAATAATTAAATATTAATTTAAAGTGAAATGAATTAATATTTATGTGATAATCTATTTACTAGTGTAACATAGTAAATAAAGTTGGATGTCAAATAATATTATGCCGTAAGTGAGTAAACACAACATAATTTAATAATATATCAATAGGGACACGTTCGGTTAAATTATAGTAGGTTGAGATGAGAAATATTATTAAGTGACTCGAGTGACGATTTCGAGATTACGGTTGATTCGCAATGGGTCAAAATAGTCAAAATTAAGTAAATGGGGGATGTGTTTGGGTCTCGGGGGCTTTTTAGATTAATCGTGACTAGTTTAAGTGACTTTTGGAATTCTTAATGGTAAATGTAAAGTAAAGAATGGTATTAGGCTTATATTATGAAGGGTTTGGGTTTAACAAAAGGCCATTTTTACAAATCCAAAGGTTTAGAAGAGTTAAGAAAGCGAAGAGAATTGAGAAGAAAAATTCAAGAGTCCAAGTGATAGATTGAAGAACAACTCAATAATAATTTAGTATTGAAGGATTGGAGGAAAATTCTTTGAGGATTATCAACATCTTCACCAAATTCAGACCCTACAAATATTAAGACAAGTAATTAACTTGCTACTTAATTTGTGTATTCAATTTAGTCATATCATAGTTGGAAAATGATATTTTTGGGATGGTTTCACACATATAAACTAGGGGATTTTGTAAATGATTTGTATTTGGAAAATGATATAAAGTATAGATTTTAAAGAATTAATATGGATTGAGAAGTCTGAAATTTTTAGAATTGATATTGATAGGAAGAAAAAGGATATGGAAATGATTACGTGATATGACTATTACAATGATACAAATTCTTGACTTTAGTTATTAATCCCATGAATTGATGATTAATCTATTGAATTAAAGTGATTAATATATGTTAGAATCATCTTAGAAATATTCCCTTATAATCTATATGGATTGGCTAGTGTATAGTATTGGCTGTGATATGAATTGGGATTGAGGGGTTGAAATTAAATGGAGAAAAATCGATTTTAGAGAGTTTAGGTTTTCTTTTTGAGTGCTTTCAGAAGACATTTGAGAAAAACTCAAAACATAACCGACTCAATGTTTCGTGTAAAATTCAAATCTGAAGTCAAATTGGTGATTCGGATAATTTTTTAGATATGATTTTCTTTATTTTTTTAACAGGTCTAAAATTAGGATTTTCCGGGTTGAAATTTAGTGTATTTGAGGTGAATCATACTCGGGGATTTATTAATGAATTGTGATGAAAATTTGAGAATTGGGATATGGGTTGAGTGATGTAGTTGCGTACCCAAAAATTGTATTTTGGATATAAATTAATTAATTAAGTAAATAATTAATTAATTAATTAAGTATATAATGGAACATTGGGTGATAATGCATTTTGAGCCATTTATGATAGATATAATTAAATAAATTATTTTTGAATATATACATGTGTGAAAATTGCATATATATATATATATATATATATATATATATATATATATATATATATATATATATATATATAATAAAGTAGGAAACTTATGTATGTCATAAGCTTACTTGATGATGTCATCTTAATAAATTTTTCCTGCACTACCTAATTTGCCCCTCTATCGTTTGAGTTCCCCCTCTTTTGCTACACTCAACTTTATTTCCTACTCTTCCTCAAAATTCAAAAAAAGGGTTAAAGAGTAATTTACCTTATTCTATCATTTCACACATACCGTGTTACTCTCTCATTTCAAACAAACCACAAATTCAGGCCTCTCACTTTCTGCGCTCTCTAACTCAACTTGCTTTCTCTCACACGTCTCTCTCTCTCTCTCTCTCTCTCTCTCTCTCTCTCTCTCTCTGCGATTTCTCATTCCGGCGTGGTTCACCGGTAGTGTTTTCACAGGTATGCCATCTCTTTGTTTCCAATTCCTGAGATCAGGTAATCTCTTTCAATCTAACCCTCTTACGCACACACACATACACCGGTAATCTCTCTATCTCACCCTCTCACGCACACGAGCATACACAGATCTGAAGGGTTATTTTTTGATTTGGGGTTGATGATAAATATTTGGGGTTTTAAGATTTGGTATTATTGTTGTCTTTTTCGATTTTTTCGTAGTTATAAATAGATTTGATCGTTGCATGTAGATCTGAAACTGTTTGGTCTTTCTAATATATTTGGGGTTATGATTGGGGATTGGAGATTAAGATATATAAGTTGGATAAAAAATGGGCTCGGTTTTCCCGTGTAAAACCAGAGCCTAACTCAGATTTTTGTGCTTTGCAGATCTTTCACTCCTAATTCACCATATCACGTTCATATAAGGTATACCCTTTGTTCTTTTTACCCTTTTTTCTTGGGTTACAGTAAAACTAAAATGTGATATATGTTTTTATCACACTTTTTTTACTTATCTGCTTAGAATTTTGTCTAAGGAACACTGACCGTACTTAGTTATGTATACAAATATGTCCTGGTTAGTATTTTCTTATGGGTGAATGAGGTTATTCAAACATAGTTCTATTACGATTTTGTTTTCCATTTTAATATTTAAGAAGACATTTCATTTATCAATAAATGGGCTATTCAAAAGTAGTTTTCAAAAGCCATCTACTACATTTCAAAATCCGCGTACAATTTTTTACTTTGTGATGACTCGGTGCTAATGACTCATGATTTGTTTGCTCTGTTCCTGTAAGTCTTAAAATTGTCTGATTTTACTACATTGACATGGTGTAGAAATTGTCAGATACAATGTTTTTAAAGTTTTTTTCATTATGAATAGAAAACCTCAACATTTTGTGTTTTGTTTGAATAAAACTCTGAATATACTGTTTGCTTAAACATGTTTCGTGGAATCAATGTTGGTTTCACGAGAATGCTATGTTGTGCAATATGTTAATGTAATAAATTTTTTTTATTGGGTTTACTTATGAAATTTTGAATGGTAATTTTTTATTGGGGTTCACGAGAATGATATGCTGACTAATTAGTTTATAATTTTTGGCTTTTATTTTCGTTTGAAAGCTTCAATTTCCTGGTTATAATATGATATGCTATATTGTTGGTTATTATAGTATCTTCTATATTTTGAGTATCAACGAATTACTGAGGTATGCGTGACGTTATTGTAGACTTTCTTTAAAAAAGACAGAAGAAAGAATGTCTCCATAAATTGACACCATATCAAAGAATGTTACCAAAAGGTTTTTGTAGACCTTCTTTCCCCTAATATTTGGCTGAAAATCCATTGAAGGATTAACCAGAAATCGACACCAATAGTTTCCTTTTTTTATTCTATGTGTAAAGATTTGAAAATTAAATATGTTTTTAGGCAATTTATGATTTAAAAAACTCCTGCTGATTCTCCCCATTCTTCCCATTTTCAAAATCCACTAAACAATCTTACCTTTCGGAGGTTAATTGCATCTAAATAATTAGCACACCACATAATCACATGAGTTTGACTTATATGTTACGTTTTTTTGGAGTGCTTTAAATGAAGTATTGGTTGTTTTGTTCAACCCATATTTGTTTTGTTTCAGGTCCCTAAGCCATATGAGCAGCAAATGAATCAACATTGGAGCATAGCCTTCATTGGAAGCATATCCTGTCCAGTGGAGCTATTGGAGCATAGCCTTCATTTGAACGAGGAGAAGGAAAAGGGTTTTCGTATACTATTTGCAGTCCTCCCTCAGCCCCACCTTCAAAGGCCACACATACATCGGGTTTACTGTGAATCCACAGCGTCGAATTAGGCAGCATAATGGCGAAGTTAAGTGTGGTGCGTGCCGGACAAAAAAAATGACATTGGGAAGTGGTTTTGTGCATATACGAATTCCCTACCCACGTAGCTGCTCTTCAGTTTTGAGAGGGCCTGGCATAAAAAAAAATCGTTTACAGTAAGAAAGGCTGCTGTGGGTTTCAAAATCTTCTCTGGAATTGACACTAAGATCAGATTAGTGTACACAATGCTAACTCTACGAGCCTGGCATAGCTTGAACCTCATTGTAATTTTTTTCTCAAAAAATACAAAAATCACTCTGCTAGCTTCCCGAGCTTGCCTGAATACACGAGGGTCCAAGTTGGTTCCATGGATGAGCTCCCGTGTTATACAATAGGAGTTGATTACAATTCGCACCAGGGCTGCGAGTCAGATCATGTTAATCATAACATAGATTGTGATATTAGCTCAGATACAGAACCATAAACTATTAAAGATAGCTTTTGTAGATGAAGAATACATTTACTCAGAGTTGACTATTGATGTGGTAACTGCATTTCACTGGTACAAATTTTTTCATAAGATTGAGAGGACAGCTGGACAAATCGCACGAGTTTTTGCAAAATACATTCCCATCTGATTATGGGGAGTGTTTGAACCTAACTTGGGCAATGTTGATCAAGGAAGAAACTTCTGAAGATTGGCTATGCATTTAATCCAAATGAGATCACGTTCTCTTTAAGTCTCTTGCTTTATTAGAATTCAAATACTCAACTGCAAATCTTGATCGAGTGTTGTTCAGGAGGGCATTTGAGTTGGACCCAAGGCATCGGCCAGTGTAGATCGTAAGAACTTTATTTTAATGTATTGAGAAGTTTTTTTTATCTATTTTATAGCATTAAACTTTATCTATTTTTTCATCTATTTCTTTATTCTGATGTTGATTACCTCCATATTGATTGGTTCTAGCCATGGATTGGGATTTACTTACTTATTTATCCCTTATTATTTGTACTCCACATGTCCTTATCAATGTCAAAACTAGGACTTGAGGTGATCCTTTTCCTATTATAAACTATATACTTTGTTTTTGTTGTATTATTTATCCCTTATTATTTGTCTTCAAAACATAACAAAACTCCAAAGCCTCACTAATATTAACTAAAGTCCCTGACCGAATCCATGAATAAATAAAAATTGTGTCATCTGGTTATTAGAAATGGAGCTACATGTTTATAGACATACGAGTCTACTAAAGAAATTATTAAAATAATGTAGTAGGTTATTGATATGGGATGCACTGGGAAGAGCATTAGTTGACCTTCTTTGGATACTTCGTAATATTATTTGGTGTTAAATTGGATAGGTAGTTATGTAATTTAGGACTTACATTTAACTATTGCATTATAGGGTGTACTTTACATATCCGCATTTTCTCATCGTCTTATTCTGAATACATGATTGGGTGTATTGTACATCAGTTGCTGAATTGCTGAATTAAGATCTACTTTGACTGTTAAGATCTTATTTGAAACTTCAACAGGTGTAAGCTGCATAATAGGTGTTTCAAGAAACGTTTAAGGATGTTTGCTCTTCAATTACGATGACACTAGCTCCAATATACAACTACTCTACGACAACAGGTGTAAATTGGTTTGTGTTTGTAGTTGGGATTAATCAATATGTCATCTATGGAGTATCTTTAACCATTATGCTTAGTTTCCTTCATTATTAGACCATCACCCATGGAGGAGGAGGTCCCACGATCGGTGAGGTTCGAATTGTTGAGTCCTGAGCAGGGAAGTGGACAACTGCTAGCACAAATGATCGTGTTAGCACACAGATTCATTTTTTATACCTTTCTTCTCATATGAAGTTTCAAATAGGTATGCAAGTTCAAACAAAAGTACATGTATAATATTTTTGGAATGTCTCTTTTCACTTCATATGTCTTAGAGTTGATGAATATTGGGTGATGAATAGGGTTATTGGTGCTACTTCCCCATATGAAGAAGCAGCTGGCCCCACAGGTACATTTTTTATATTAAAGTTATTTATTTCCTTCTCTCCAACCAGTTTAATACCATTGAACAATATTCATTTGAATCATACGATGCATTAGTATAATCTTTCAATTTTTCTTTTGAGTTGGGCTAATTTGATGCATTGTTGTGACTGATTTGGAGATCAATGTTGTGTGGTAGTTTGCATTTGGTTTATTTTGTTGACAGTGAAAGGAAACCAATGTTATTAGAATCCTCTGATATTGTTAATCAATCCAAGAAAGGAACAAAAGGTATGCACAAGAATGTGGAACTCATGAGCCGAATATGGTTCAGGTAATGCCGCAGGAGGAAACAAAAGCTTTGTGTTTGAAAAGACCAAAAAATTATGCTAAGAATTTATTCCTAAGTCAAGTTTGAAGACCAAATTGAAGTAATGGATGATGTATAAGGAGAAATAAGTATGCCAAACCAGATGTTTGAAGCCAAACAACAATTTGAAGCCAAGAACTGTCACCCCAAAAACAAGATAGAAAACCAATTTGAAGTTGTGGAAGATGTAAGAAGAGAATTCAGTAAGCCCAACCTGACGTTGTAAAGCCAAACAAAACCAAGTTGATATTCACAACCCCAAAGTGAAGGAGAATTCAGTAAGCCCAAAGATGTTAGATTTTGGAGATTTGTGACTTTTGTTACAGTTTTTGTCCTACGATTTGGAGTTTTTAGACTATGTTTCGTCCAATAAGTTTTCTTCTTTTTTACTTATTAATCCTCAATAACCAAATTGTTGCCCATTAGGCAACTTCATATTTTATAGTTGATTTTCAATTTATATAATTTTGATTTCTGTTATAGGTATATATGCTTTCTTTATGTCTAATGTTTATGCTTACCCTTGAATTAAATTATGATATTTATCACTAATAATAGTATAATTTGTATTTTTGTTGTTAAATAGTGTCAGTGGTTTCATAAATAAATAAAGCTTTACCTAATTTTTTTAAAGTAGCAAGTCTTATAATAGGTTATTTGAAAAATTGTTTATCTTTTGTGAACACAAAAATGACGTATGGTCTTATCGATGATGTAAACTTTTGAAAATTGTCGTCGTGCCTTCAGGTTGGGAATCGATCGTCAGCAGTTGTGTTGATTTAATTATGGTTTGAACATTTTAAAAAGTAATTTTTTTGCCTAATCAAATGGACAAATGAAATTAAAGCTTAAATATTTATTCTTTGCCTTTGAGTGTAATATTTGAGTATTCTCTTTGAATTTTTTGCAGTTTCTCATTTGTGGAATTTCTTTTTAGCGGGTTATTAGGTAAATAAATAAATAGAGGGATTGTGTTGAAATTTTAACTTGTTTATACCAATTGCCAAGCTTGACCATGCGCGGCTCAAGACTCGATGTTCCAAGTGATTTTGACATCACTGCAGTAAACAATAAAGGAGGCTGACGGAGTCAGCTATATGCGGCTACCGAGGTACAAAAAAGATGGGGAAAAATAAGTTCGTAAATAGTGGTAAAACGTGGGTTAGGCAAATCAAATAGGTATGATGTTTGTGTGGCTCGAGATAGGACTGACCAAATATATATATTAAAACCAATGCCTTATGTTCCTTTGAAGTTTGAATTATGTATGCATGTACAGATGAATATTGTTCTTCCCAATTGCAGATTATGGTTTGGCTCAAGAAAGGAAAGCCTGACACATATGACATGGTAAGCATATACACATTGGCATGTTAAAATAAAAAGGAACTTTAATTCCTATACAAAGGATGGAGTTGGGTTCAACAACTTAGATAAATTGGAAATCTAAATCCGTTAAAAAAAATGGAGAAATTCCACTATATTTTTGTAGTGTTTTTAATCCAACTAAACTTTTTTTATGCACTAGAGGAAGATGCGAAATCCTATTTTTCAAGTTTTTTTTAACATGACTGAATAAAAAGTGACATAACACAATGTTTTTTTAAATAAAAATGAATCCGGCTTAAAATAAAATGTTGAGACTTGAATATAAAAATAATATTTTACGTTGCATCATTTTTATTTTAGTCAGCATCGTATTTTGTTTAAAAAAACATTTTTTGTTATGCCACTTTTACTTAGTTCGTGTGCGAATTAAATATGACGTATGATTATATTAACGATGTGTACTTTTAAAAATTAGCATCGTGCCTTCTGGCACGGGCATAAAAACTGTTTTATTATATAGTTACAAAAATAAGATAATTTTTTAAAATAAAATTGGACATGTTTTATTATATAAAGTAAAATCGTTTTTTTAAATATTTATTTTTTTAAAGTGGACATATTTTGAAATAATTTTAAAAACATCTTTAATTGTAAACTTCATTAAAGAAAAGTTTAGTATTAAAGTTCAATTCTTTAATACTGATTGATTAGTATCAATTCCCTCTAAAAAATCGTTAAACATTGACAAAAAATTAACAAATACTCAAAAGACTGTTTTCTTATTTTGCAAAAAAAAAAAACTATTTTCTTATTTTGAAAAAATAAAAATGTTTTTTTTATTTTACAAAAAAAAGAAGCTATTTTCTTATTTTACAAAACGTTTTTTTTTCTAAAATAAAAAAATTGTTTTTCTAAATAGGAAAACATTTTTCTTTTTATAAATTCAGAAAACCATTTTTTTTAATAATAAAAGAGGTTTTTAAATGACTAATTTTTAAACACTTATCTATTTTAATGATCATTTAATGGAGAGAAAGAAAGAATGAATAAATGATGAAGTAATGAGGTAAGGGTTAAATGGTCATTTTCAATAATTAGGAACCAGCGTTGGAGTGCATTAAGATTTCATGGAGCACCAATAGCGGCTCCCATAAAACATTTATACATTTATGTTGTAAACAAATATTTTACTTAAATTTACCCGATTCTACACTTTGAAAATTTACACTTCTAACATATAAAACATTTATTATTTATATTATTCACGACTTTATGCTTTTCAAAATTATCAGCGTGCCTTCAGGCACGGGCATACCCTAGTATATATATATATATATATTATATCGGTGTGAAAGATATAATTATATGGATTTAATGACATACCCCTCTAAATATTATATCGGTGTGAAAGATATAATTATATGGATATAATGGCATACCCCTCTAACGGCTATCATCGGAGGTTGCACTAGTGACTTATCTTCCCAGGCTAGCGAATGCAGGGTTAGTATTATTAACAGGTCATAATCGCCACACACGTGCCTATTAAGGTTGAGTCTGAGATGAGGTAATTATGCATATGGTTATTACTCACTAATGGGGGAATTTATGACCGCTTGCAACGTCGTTGTTTGTTTTCAATCGTACTTCAGTGTGAGATCCCGACGCGGTAGCGAGGATGATGTGAGTATTTTCTCGATTATGATAACATTGGAGACCCGAATCTGGTAAATTATTATTATTATTATTTAAGATGGGAGTTATACATATATAGTGAGTGAAATATATGTATGCATGATGTGATAATAAAATATGTATATATATGTGCAGAAAAATATATATGAGCATATTGAATTAAAATGTGAAAATTAATAACTAGGGACAGTTATTGGAAATAGTTCAATAAATTGTAATTGAAAATTATAATGATTAGCGAATGTGAAAGCTAAATAAATAAATTACGCAGGATGGGATAGCGTATAAAATGTAAGGATACTTGGGAACTAGTTAGGCGGGTAACATAACTAGGTGATTAAAATGCATACGTTAGGTTCACACTTTGGATGAGAGGTGAGTAGTGTCTCATGAGAGAGTGTGGTACCAATTTAAGTATGAGTAAATGGATATAAATTTATTTATCCATTTCAATTACTTGCAAAATATTTTGAAATGGATTTGGGCTTTGACCCGTGCCAAAATATATTTTCAAAATATTTTAGGTGTTCAACCATAAGGACGCCAAGCGTGATCATGTTCCTAAGTACCAGAGTTGGGATAGTTGTGCGATGTTGCAGGGTTTTGTTTGGCCGTTCCTATTCTCGTATCCAGATATGATCCTTTTACATATTCGGGCATGTTTCACATGTCAGTCAGATTTATTTTATTTTATTTCATTATTGGGATTTATTGTATGAATGTTATTCCGATGGTTTATTCGATTAAGTTGCATGTAATGGATTTTTGTTTAAGACTCAATGTGTGAATATGTACATTTGTTATTGCTTGTATAAATTATGGTTTGATTATAGGGTTTTTGTGTCATATTAATATAGATTAAAATTGATACACGACTTAATTTAATAATAGGTGGATAATAATAAATTGGTTTCGATAGTGATGCTAAGAATGAGCCAAATGAGATTCTTGTTTTATTTTAGTAGAGGGATGGCAACCTGTTATTTTAATAAGCGGTCACACACCGGAGAATACCTCAAACACAACTTATAGCAGTCTAAAGGTAGATCCCAAACTCCTAAGCCTCCGAGTAAGTGAGAATTATAGCACTATTCCACCCAACTTCACTAATATCCACACTTTTATTAAATGTCCCATCCAAATCTAATGCTATTAGTAACTTCCTTAAACCACCTGCAAAACCTTTGGATAACACTCCATAACCATATTGACGCCATCGGGCCTCAAAGATGCTCCACCCATGTTGTGAAAGTCCACTCACTCTCTCTCTTAGAGTTTGAATATAAAAGGAAAGTTTGCTTAGGTTTTAAGGGGAACTAATCTCGAGCAATCAAATATTTTAATACATTCAGAAGATCATACTTCTAAAGAACTAAGAGCTTAGCCCACGTTAGTGGCTACTCTTTGTTCTATACTCTCTCAATCCACTGTTAAAGAGCATACACTTGTAAATTGGATCATTTTGAGTTATCTTATACTTTGTATATCTTATTTATCCCTAAATCAATGCTCAAGAACCCTTAGATAAGTCTATTTGTTATTTTCTAAGGTCTTTTGGGTTGTTGATGAAGGTCGTAAGACCTCAGACTCTATTGGACAAAGCCAAAGAGATCTCATAAATTGTAATAACGCTTAGTTATCAAATATACTATGCAACACCTTTGACAGTGGATGTAGGATCCTCAGCTGAGGCCCGAATGACTTTCAACTATTGTCTCACACCTAGACACTCCTTTTCTCTTACCTGCGTAAGGTCCACAGAGCAACACTTGTGGGTTTGGAGTCACTTACGATTTTTAGCTCCATCACCTTTACCACTATCACTATATGGATAGTGAGGTGTGATTATTACAAGCATAATAAAATTTTGTTTTGGTTCTGAGGTTTTTCCACGAAATATCCAAAAGGGGAGAATGATAATGTAGAACATTGTATAGGTCTATATTGGCTATTTCATGTGTCAAAACATTTGTGTCTAGCAAGTGATGTATACTTGTTTCATATTAGTGAGGTACTTGAATCTAGATTGAACCTTGAAGGACATTGAAGATCTTTGAAGCCACTTATGCATGTCTTTATTGCCCTTAAATTCACATCGTTCTAAAAGTTAAAGGTGTATCCTTTTGTACTTTATATGTGAACTATGATTGGTCACACACACATGCAGTAAAATCATTTCTATAAAATGTGTGAGGTATTTTATTTTGAGGACTAGGTTCTTTTATTATTATTTGAAAACGTTTGGAGGAAAATATTTTTCAAGTTTTAAATCCCTAGTGTGATTTCTAGCCTTAACCGATCGCACAAATAATGTTGTTACCCATGCACATGAATCCATGTGGATGAACACATTTTGTGTTCGTGCACATGGTTGTGGCTCGGGTTGCACATTGGCAGAAATTGTATGAACGACTAGATCTCATTGTGCGCAAAACTGACCAAAATTTTCTAAAATCCATTTAAAAGCCATTATTCCCCACCATTTGACATGAGCTCATTTTTACATTAGCGGAATACCTTTCTAAATGTATTTTGAGAGTTGAGATATTTTAGTTTTCCCTCTATTCTAATTCTAAATTTTTGCTTCTTCCTCATATTTTACCAAAAATACTAGATCTATTCATGTATCTACTTCATTAGTTAGTGAATTTTTTAGAGATAATCACTAGCCATGTTATGTTCATCTACCAACTTTGAATCAACATGATCAAGTACTCCTAGATCTAAAAAGGAAGGAAATTTGATTTCCTAGGGGGATTGGATAACGGTATGATTTTAAGGGAGACCGTAGCTCTTCATCCAATTCATAGAGCTTGGATTGGATTTTTATTTTCTACGGGGGAGAGTTTAAAGGTTTATAGGTATCTACGCAATTTCTCTTGTGAGAGAGGTATCTTTTTGACGTTTTTAAAATTCACCTTTCAATTAGAAATTGATATTGTGAGTGCCTCGAGATTTCTATCCCATGGTGTGTGGGTAGTGGGTACTCATCAAATTCGTCTTGTGACATGTTTGTGTTTTTTTATCACTCTATCCAATACATTTGATCACGCATATCACATTAGATAGTTTTTATGGTTTAATTTAGGTTAAAATTGACTTAGATGAGTTTTGTTTATGCATAATCACCTAAATATACTTGATTCATTTTGAATATTTGAAAGAAGTTATAGGAGATTTAAAATTAGGATAAGTTCAATCAACAACCTATTAGACCCTTCTAGGTTTGGTTTTATTCATTGGCACATTATTCTCAGACTATTCATGCTAGTGAATAGAGGGTTTGGATTGAAGAGTGGTTTTATTTATACGTTACTCATCCTCAGTGGAACCTTGCTGGTGTACAGTGGTTGTGATTGGATGAAAATGTAAACATTTGTTATTATATAAAAGTCAGTTAAATTTCATGTCAAAGCATCGAGAAATTGAGTCAGCCAGTCTTACTTAGGCTAAAATGAATGTGAGGCGTTTGAGTAGAGTGAGGCTCGTTTATTACCTGGACTTTTGGGGCTTTGAAGATTTAATAAAACCAATTTACTTCATAATAATTCCATTGCTGATTTGAAGATAAATCCTTTTAATAGTTGTTGTGTTTGAATGTCATTGGTTATGCACATACTTCACATGTTTTTCAAAATGTGTTTCCAGGGCTTAAAAAGTGATTTTGATTATGCGATTTTTATTCATACCATTTAAGAAGATAACTGATTTTAAAAAGTGCTTTAGTTTGAAGTCTTTTTTAATTGACTTCAAATTGTTAGCACAGTCCCATTTGGTACCCTGCGCATGGAGCCATCACACGATCAAGTTTTTACACATGTTCACAGACAGACACCATTTCAACTTGGGTTTCATATTGGCTGAAAATGTGCATACGAGAAAAGTTAATCGTGCATAACATTATTTTTAAAATCCTAAAAATAGGTCATTTTCCCCCTCTTTTAAAAAAATATGAAATATTCATTACTCCTTTACATCTCAGAAAGTGTTTTCGAGGTTGAGAGCTTTTTATTTATATTCTCTATTTCTAATTTCACTTTTTTCCCTCCAAATTGAGAGAAAAATTCCAATGTACACTTGATCTCTGGATTGAGAGGAAATTGAGAGTTATTTGATTCAGATCTACATTAACCAAAGTTCAATTCAAACTTTTATACTTGAATTAGTTGATCTAACAACCCCATATTTAAAATTGGAGTTTCCTCATTCTATGGGGAGATTAGAGAATGGTACGATTGTAAGGAGGAGAGTGTAATTTATCATTCACTTTATGTAGCTTAATGTGGATTTTGTATTATCAATGGACGAAAGTCCCAAGTTCATCGGTGACTATTCGTGAGTGCATGAGTGAGATGTACCTTCTTGATTTGCATAAAGCCTTTTCAAGTTGAACAATAAATGGGAGTGAATTGATGTTTTTTACCCCTAATTGGGGGTTTCCCGATAAATATGTGTTATGGATTGTGTTTATATTGAGATTGCCATTTTGTTCACTTTCATCACACAGTACACCTAGATCTCACATAAATCTTGTCTTTAAGCCATAAATTGATTTAGGTTATGTAGATCAACTGAATTAACCTATATTACCCAATAAATTTGATATGTGTTTGATCCATGCCTAATATGACTTCACCTAGTTGATTTATGTTTTAAGTTGCTTAAATTTAAGAATAAAATTGAAATTATCAAAAATTTAACAAAATTGCAATCAAACCTATTCACCCCCTCCATGTTTATTTAGAGTTAAAAAATTGTATTTAATACACACATCGTCAATTAGTATTAGAGCGGATGCTCTTGTTTCCTTTCACGTGCTGAGAATGAGATCTTTATTTGTTGTGTGTTCATTGTATTTATTAATCACTGGTCTGGTTTCCTTGTGAGAAAATTTATTTTATAATTGATGATAGAATTTTATTATCCAAATTTTTATAGTATAAATAGTCCAATTCCTTTAAGTTCTAATGGATCAAACATTTGAAATGTAAAAAGGAAAATAAGAAAAAGAAATCTTCTAATTATTGCAAAAAATGAAAGTCTATTGATATTGACTTTGATGAGAGTGGTGAAGTTGGAAGTATCAAATCATGGAGTCAAGAAAATTAAGTATTAATGTCTCAACTTCTCAAAATGAAAAGGTTTAATGCTAAATTGGATAGGAAAATCAAACTCTTGGAAAAAAGATTAATTTGAAAGTGAGTAGGTACAATGGCAATGCTTAGTCTTGTATTTATTATAGACATGTGACTATGTACACTACCTGATTTTATAAACACGGCTAAAAGTGAGCCATACACATGGTAATTGTTGTCATGACTTCGATTCCCCCATGCACATGGATCTTCTATGTTTGTACACTATTTTTGTACAAGATGATTCATATATCGACTTATGTGTTGTACCTACTGCATTGGATCTTGAACCTCTACATCATTCTCTCTATTGACCATGTGTGTCATTGTGTATGATAATGTTTGGTCTTAGAGTCTTATGTGAAATATAGGATTTCTTTTCGTCTATTGTTTTATGAGCTTTTTATGCCCTAAGTAGTTCCATTTGGTGATGATACTTTGATCAAATTTTGGTTGGATTTATATGTGGCCCGTTTGAGTTTATGAGTTGAGTTTGCACTTTTCATGATTATATCTTGTTAGTTTTATCTTGGATTCCCTTGTAGCTTCTCATGTCCGTTATGATATTTTTGTGTTTATTTTGACTCGTGTTTGGTACTTTACGTTGGTGACTATCTTTTGTGAGTTTATGAGATTTAATATAATATTGTATGATACATTGTGTTATTTTTTATCGAAATGTTTGTATCGATGTTGCATATACATGCCTTTTCATTTTATATCATGTTTCTTGAGTATATCATGTCATTTATGTTGGGATATTTTATCTTCATCCAATTCTCATAATTTTTCCCTTATATTTTTTGACATATGTGGTTCTTATCATATATTCTCATGTGTGTTCATAAATTCCATATCCATGCTCATATGTCTTAGGACATGTTTTATGATGTATTGTTGTGATACACCTACTCCTGTTGATGAGTGAATTATTTATTATGAATTATGTCCAAATCTAGACCTTGTTAGGTTCGTTGTATCATAAATAACGAGCTTTTAGAGTCATTTTTATCAAAAAAAGAAAAATAAAAGTTTGAATTAAATTAGAGTTACAAGTGCAATTTTACTTACCCCATGGGGTAAATCCATAGTTACAGAAAATTTATGGGCCTAAAAATAATTTTTAAAAATTTACCTAGGCAATATAAAGTTTTTGCTGAAATTTAATTGAATTCGAAGTTGAAATGGAAAAGTTATAAAATTCGGGGTCTAAAATGCAGATATGGGTGATTTGATAATTTTCTAAAATTTATGGGGGCTGAATTTAAATTAATACAAGGTATTTATTTATGTTCCCGGTACTTAGGAAGTTTGGACAACAAAGGAGTTGATATGTAAATTTTGTTATGACACGTCGCGAAACTACAGGAATCCCACAACTGTACTAAATATTTTTTTTATAAAATCGCTCGAGTGACCATTGAGGCCATGCCATATCTTCTCGAAAATATCTTGAAAGGACTCACAACTTTGAAATTTGGACAAAAATGATATTTTGAAGTTTTAGGGGTTAAAATGCAATTAAAACTAATGTTGTGAATAGTGATGTGAATTGGGGATAATTAATAAAAAAATATACTTCCCAATTGTTTTCAAGTCTTCCCAAGATCCCATGAGATAATTACTAATCCAAAATCAATCAATAAAAATGTTTTGACCCAAATCAAGCATCTCACCCCTTGACCTATAAATAGGGCCATTGGGCTCATTATTTTACACGAAATTTTTGGGAGAGCATTTCGAGATAATTATTGGTAATTTTAGAGTTTATTTTTTACGGTCAAGAATTATTATTTTGTGAAAGAAATTTTTCCAAGATCAATTGTAAGGATTTATTATCATGTAAGTTGATTTATTAATGAAAATTAGATTCATTCTTGCACTTTTATTTTCTCATCAATTATGCTAGCTTAATTTGTTTACAAAGACTAGGTGAAGTTTATTTTGTTTAAATAATATTGTGTGTAATTTAAATTTGTCTTTATTTTTTATTTGTTTAAATTTCTTTAAAAATTCGATACTCATTTAAAACGACATGAGAGTGTACTTTAAATCTTCGAATTTATTTGAAAAATATATGTTTTGTTTTTTTTTAATTTTGAGTAAGAGTACTTTTTGATGGGTTATACTTTTATTAAATTAATTGAAATCTCATGCTCCAATATTATACTTTAAAATTTAAAAGTGAACTTTTTAAGGGAATAATGATTTTGCACTCTAATTTGAGAGACGTTAAATTTTATTGTGAAATTAACCGTGTTATTTTTCGATTTAAACATGACGAGAATAAGTTTAATTTGAGTTATAAAATCGAGAACGCCAAGTTTAAATTATTGCATAGTATTAGTTAAATCTGATAAATGGATTAAACGTCCTAATTTTTCTCGCACTCTTGATTATATATTTCGTATATGCACTTTTTTATTTGTGTTATCTTACTTTAATATTTCAATTTATCTCTAATCCCATTTAGAATAGTTGGACAATTGAAATTATTTTAAACGGTAAAATTAATAAATCTTTACGTGTTTGACCCATACTTATACTCCCTATTCTATAATGGCCCGTGTACTTGTAGTATTTATAAAATCGATAGCAAGTTTTTGGCACCGTTGCTGGAGATTTGTCCAATTTTTTCTATAAAACAAATTGCGCCTTTCGGAATAGTTTTTGTTATTTTTTCCATTTTTTGTTAGAAAAATTCCATAAAATTAGAAAAAATATATATTTTTTGGAAATTTTAAGAATGGTTTTTTAGCAAATAGTTCTTAAAAAATGAAAATTCAAAAAAAAATATTTATAGTAGTAATTTTGCTATTTACAGAATATAAAATATAAAAAATTAAAATTTTGTTTCATAAGTGTGTTTGTTGTTTTGTGTTATATAGACCACTAGTATCTGTGTCGTGCTATTTTTTATTATTTTTTTTATTATATTTCACTTTACGCCTAGTGCATTTTTTTGTGTTATTTTTCTATAGCACATTCAAAAAAATACAAAAAGAAGAGAAAAATGGGGCAAAAATGAAGAAAAATTTCGAAAAAGTGTGCAACAGGGAGCGAACGTGAATAATACTTGTGCATTCTTTCGACAAGCAAAAATAAACTTTCAGAGACGACTAAAACATATGCGACGTTTTCACTCGATCGATGTCAACCTAAACTTCGGCCCGATGTAAATAAGTGACCATAAAAGGTCCACGCTGGAGGTATATTTTTTTTGCTCCTACTTGGTTTAATTTCACCATTAAATTATCACGTTTCATAAATAAACTTAAGGGCAAACTCGTGTGAAAAATAAGATGGGAATTTTATCACCATTTCTTCGACCAAAAATCACTAATTATCTTAGTATTTGCATATCCGAGCCATCATATTTAATTTCAAATCAAGAAGATATTGGCCTCAGAATATCTCATAACTTATAGGAAACCTCTAAATGAGGCTAGAATTAAAAGCTACTCCAATGCGAACTTGTCAAATCGGTCCCATTTTACCTTGTTTAGGATTAGTGATTTTTAACGAGTCTTCGTACCGACCACATATCTGAGGTAAAATCAGGATTTGAGGTGATAACTGTAGTTGGTCGTTTTTTAAATTCTTCCTTATCAAAGAGTAGGATCCGTCTACTTGGGGAGAATAATCTAGAGACCCCCATTGCCATTGATTGATCTAAAAAAAACTAGATTTTAAATTCAAATTCCCCTCACATAAATTAGATAATTCAATTTACTTTGTGTTAGCTAGGAATTGCGTGGTTTTGAATCATATTTTATTTTGTTTTCCTTAAAAGAATTAAAAAAATTAAAAAAAATTGAAAAGATAAAAGAAAAATGAGAAATTTGAGCGAGGCACTTAATGTATGAAAAATTGGTTTCAAGATCATGTCGATCGTTGGTCTAGTGCAGAGTCTAGTAATTGCTACACTTTCGTAGGTAGATATTCCATATTCACCTAGTGGGAGACGAGTTAGCCCTATGTACCCTTAAAGATTACCCTTATTGAAGTAGGCCTAGTCAACTTTCGTCTATTGGTCTACCCGAGCACAACACAAATGATTTTGAATTCCATTCGAGAACAATCCGATTGTTGCTCATTTCTTGGTTTACAAAAAAGAGGACCCCTACCTCCATATGATCGAATTTGAAGAAATTTGTGGAATGATTAAGTAATAACAACTCACTGGTGAGATTGTTAAACTGAAATTTATTCCTATTTTCTTTAAAAGATAAGGTGAAGAGTTAGTTTAACTCGCTAGAACCTGAATCCATAACCACAGGGAACCAAATGAGCATCGCATTCCCGTAGAAATTCTTTCCCAAGCAACAGACGATGTCAATACGTTATGCCATAAAAAAATTTACCCAAATAAAGGGAGTTGTCTTGTAGATATATTTAGAGAGGTTCAAGGACTTGCTACTTCAATGTCTACATCATGGGAATGAGTTGTCTCACCAAGTCCAAATTTTGTTTGAGAGGTTTGATTTTAATACTAGAGCCATGACCGAGTCAATGTGCAATAGTGATTTTACAGAGAAAAGTGAAGCCTAAGCATAACTATTTCTAGTAGTCGTAGTAAAAAAGGCCTAGTAAGGAGGACTCAATAGAAAATCTGGGTCCACCATATCCGATGACATTGTCTCTCACCATGTCGAATAAAGTTTTAATTTAATTATCAAAGTGTCAACCTTGGCCCACCACTTAGAAAATTTAGAGGCGAGTAAACGAAGAACCCATGCCACAGTCATAACCATCCAATACGTAGCCATCCCATGTGCCTGTGTTGTGAGTCATTGATCATTTGATTGAAAATTTCCCCACTCTCCCGGCTAATACGGTTTTAGCCAAGAAAGTGATTGTCCTCTACCAAACTAGACTGAAATACGACCCATATTCCAATGCATAAAATTCGGGGTGGCAAGACCATTCCAATCTTTCATAGTTTTAAGGTCAGTATCAGGGAGGTGTTGATCAGTCGTCACGTAACCCACCATCAGGTTTCCAAAATAATTCTCCTGCACCATCATATCCTTCATCCCAAAAGATTCAAGCTTGGTAAATTTTCTTTCTCAAAGTATCCTTCAATTATAGCATCCAACTTAAAGTCCCCTCCAACCCACCCAATAGAGCTTCCATGTGAACACTTAATCCATAGGCAAACTCAAGGTTCAAATGAGCCAATTGAGAACGCGATGAGTGAAAGGAACAAAAGGAACACTCCCGGATCAACCCGAGCCCAATCCTGAAGGAAACATGCCTAAAGGTCAATATTTTATTCAATACAATGTCGGTAAATCACAAACCCAAGAGGATATCAAATCCATCATCAATCTTAGGTCCGGTAAGGAAGTAAAAAATAATGTCTCACCACCCTCTAATAGTGAATTCGAGAAACGTAAGGAGAAGCAAGATCCACCCATAAATTCAATTTTCTCCCCACTATTATTTTCCAAGCCACCTGTGGAGACCTATGTTCCAAAAGATCCATTTTCTCACTGTTTGATGCCATAAAATAAGAAGGCACAAGTATATATGATTGTGGAAGTGTTCAGACAAATACAAATCAACATCCCACTTCTTGGTGCTATATAAAAAGTCCCTCCCATGCCGAATTTATGAAGGACCTTTGTACCTTCAAAAGAAACACCAACATGCCCAAAAATCTTTTCTCACTGATCAAGATAGTTAGATTAGTTCATATAAAACTCCCATCAAGTATAAGGATCCGGGAACATCGACGATCTCTATTAAGATAAGGGAACATCACTTCCAGAAAGCGCTCTTAGACTTAGGTGCAAGAGTGAACCTTCTGCCATACCCCATGTAGGAGAAACTAGGTTTGGGGGAGTTAAAGCTCACTTAGATGACCTTATCCTTACTTGATCGATAAGTTAAGGTGCCTAGAGGTATTGTAGAGTATACTTTGATTCACGTGGGTAAATTTATTTTTTTGATAGACGGTGTGGTCTTAGACACACAACACGTACTATACTCATCCACATAAATCCTGATAATCTTCAATCGACCCTTTTTAACTACCTCTGATGCTATCATTTGATGTCAAAGTGGGCAAGTGGACATGTCATTTGGGAACATGACCATGGGTTTCAATGTGCTTAATTTAAAGAGGCCACCATCTAATAACATAGAGAATGAAGAATGAAGTTAGGTACGTTCAAGAAGTGATCGATGTCACTACCCCACAGGATAGTGACGGATCCGATCTAAGTGCTTAGTCACCTGATTTATTTCTAGATATGGGTCTTGGATATTTTGAAAAAGAATTCATCCCAGTTGATGATGATCTTACTGTTGACATCCAATTGTTATTGAACTCATTTATCACTTAGATGAGAGCGACTGCGATGATATGATAGATAAATTCCTTCTTTGTGAATGTGAACTTGAGACTTTTGAGAGTATACTGACTCATGAGGTTTTTTCTATTAGTGATAAGATGGTTGAGAAAATCATTCGAGCGTTTACGTCTGGTGACATGTGTTTTATCACGTCACATTTTTCCTTTACTCCACATCCACAATATTGGCTTTTTGAGTGTTTTGATGAGACCAATGACATGATTAAAGGTTCATCTGCTTTGAGTTTGATTTATTCATTCTTGATATTGAGGAAAATATACGCGTAAAGCATCATTCAAGATTCCATTATGACAGTATGTTTGGGTCTGACCATTTATGCTATAATTTGATCGTGCACCATAATAATTTCACTCATTGCATTCATTAGATGCCTCAATGTGTATACCTATCCTATTGAATTGACTTCCAATTGTTTATAGTTTTGATTTATGATGCAATGCATATGAGATCGATTGGAATTTGGTAACAAGTGGAAATTCACGGGTAATATCGTTCTTTACTTTTTTACTTTATTCGATTTGTCCG
Source organism: Sambucus nigra (assembly GCA_949130495.1). NCBI lineage: Eukaryota > Viridiplantae > Streptophyta > Magnoliopsida > Dipsacales > Adoxaceae > Sambucus > Sambucus nigra. Next base: position 428,969,445 of record OX422211.1, on the reverse strand, counting down.
TATTTTTATTTTGAGCATACATTGAGGACAATGTAAAATTTAGGTTTTGGGGATAAGGATGGTATTTTTGTAAAAATAAAATTTAGAAAAAAATTAAAAAAATCAAAAAGATTTTTAATATTATTAAGTTTTGAAATGATTTCTTACTATAAAATTAATTCACGAATCTCCCCACTTTTGAAATTTTTACATAGTAGCCAAATAATATGATCGAAAATGGATATTGAGGCAAAATTTAATATGCTTAATGAATAAATGTGGAGATTTTAACCCGTTGTGATTTTTTGCCATTCATGGTTTTTGAGAGATTTAAATCAACATGGGTTAAAATAACTCAAGCTTTCCTTCGGTGATAAATTCGTCGATGATCTCAATTTTTTTGTTTTGCTTGATTACTGAAAATAAAAAGACAAAATATTAATCTTAAGCACTTGACGTCTTAATAAGTCGTCTTGAGACACAAATTAACTAACAAAACATGAGAAATGAGATTAGGACATCGTTTGAAATCTCAAAAATTAAGTCTAACTCCAATATTTTTACATTATTTCGCAGCATGACTTATTGAAAACCCATTATTCTACCTGACTCAAAGTGGGAGTTTAAAAAACCATAACAAGAATCCATACACATTTTCCTGAGAATACTAAGGTAAAAGTAGGGTGGAAAAAAGCTAAAAGAAAAGAAATTTTGCAAAGAATGAGAAAAGGGGGAAGAAATAATGAAAATTGAAAAGAAAAAAGAAAAAAAGAGATGTGAGTTTGAAAAGAAAAGAAAAGAGAAAAAAGTGCCTAAAAGTCAAAATACAAAGAAACCTCTATATTTTCAAAAATTTTGAACTCCAAAAGTCATACTTTCCAGCTGAAATCCAAGCCTCCAATCCAAGCCTCTAATTCAAACCATTATTTTTTATTTTTTTTGGATATATTCACTGCAAACCCTAACGAGAAAAAACTCGTCAACTAGGGTAACTTAGTTGTTTATCGACTTTTTTCACATACAAAGTGCAATCGTAATTCCAACGAGAGTGAATTAGATTTAAAAATTTTAATTTTTGCTTGAGGACTAGCAAAGTTTAGGTTTGGGAATATTTGATAAGTATTTTATTTTGTATGAATTATGCCCAAATCTAGGCCTTGTTAGGCCCGTCGTATCATAAATAATGAGCTTTTAGAGTTAATTTCGTAAATAAAAAGGAAAATACAAGTTTGGATAAAATTAGAGTTAAAAGTGCAATTTTACTAACTTCGGGGGTAAATATTTAATTTAAAAATATAATTGGTCTAAAAATAATTTCTAAAAGTTTATCTAGGCAATATAAAGTTTTTCATGAAATTTGGTTGAATTCGGAGATAAAACTAAAAAGTTAAGATATCCAGGATCTAAAATGAAAATATGGGTAATTTACTGAACTTTATGGGGGATGAATTCAAATTACTACAAGTTATATTTTTATACAAGTATTGATATGCCCAAAGTGTACCTGCCAGCTCAGAGACATTAAGCTCGGCCTGTATGACGGCCGAGGTAACAAGAGCTTAGGATTAAGCATTTTCGATACCGTCCTTCCTCAGGTCGGCCACAGCCGACGTTAAAAGCATCACCTCGGTTGGGCATCAACCGAGGTCTGCATGACTCATGGGATCAGCTATCCATCAGGTCAGCCAAAGCTGATGTTACAAGTATCACATGAGACCAGTAAAATCCTCATAAGCTCAATCAACAAGCATCATTTCATCATCGTCCTTGGTCGACGTTTCACCTCATACCCAACCTAGACCGGACATCCTGGATGATATTTTCATGGAACATTGATCCCAAACAAGGCAAGGTTCGTACTCCACCAACCTCGTACTCACCTAAGCCGAGGTAGGTACTAAGCGAAGACAGCCGAGCATTTACACGCATATGAACAGCTTGGAACACGTGGACTAATCTGTTATCGTTCCCTCCACGTGAGGAAATATTGAGGTCATCATTACTTAGTTAAGATCAGCCAGGTGTCATCCTTGAACCAGTTGGATCTTCATGCACATGCTCATTGCATGCTTGGGGGTACATTACACCCCCTAAGCCTCATATATAGACGTCATCCTCTACCTTGTCAAAGGATCCGAAATTGAAACCCTAGCTGAAACTCTATTATTTTGCATAGTAGAGAGATAAAGATTGAGATATTATATCCATGGCTGTTAGTGCCTTATTTTACACTCACTTGCATAGTGGAAATAGGCCTAATTGGCTGAACCACTTATATTTAAGTGTTCATCCTCTTCTCCTCACCTCCTTCTACATATTTACTTATATTCTTTTGTGCTGCCATTGTTATCTCTTGCTTGAGATTGTAAACACCTTATCTGGTGGTGCTGTTTATCGCATCATCATTTTGGCACCGTCTGTGGGAACAAGAAGATATATCTCTTCCTTTCCCAGCTTAACCCCACTGGAGACTCTGGTGGTGAACCAGGCATCACCCTTCGTGTGAAGCTGTTTCACCATTGAAAGAGGTCCTTTAAGGTATTAAGTTCATCTTCTTCATAAGATCTTTAGCTTTAACATATGGCACCGGAGGTACCCCTACCTCCTCCACCATCTGGTGAAGGAGGACCCAATTCCAGCCAGGTACCACCCCAATCAGAAATGGCTGAGGTGGCGATAACCTTGAGGTCCTTGGGTGCAACACAATAAATAATGAAGGATCAATTTGCACAACTCAATCAAAATATGATGAGGCCACCTGGGGTCTCACCGGAGATGATTACTTCGACAGCTATTAAACCCCATCCTGAAGCCAGGGGACCACCCCAGGCACCGCGAAAAGACCAACCTACCCCTCAACGGAGTAGGGACGTTGTTGACCCTAGGCATTTACGTTTGGGGAGGCAAGGAAACCCTTGCCCTAAGGATAGGTATAACGATATGGAGGTAAAGGATGCTCCAGAATACTGTTGGGAGCTGTATGAGGTTTCGAATAACACGGTATGTCCTATTCAACAGAGCAGAGGTTGTGGGGGCAGAAGAGATGGGGGTGCCCAACAAAGAGGATCATCTTTTAATCGCTTGAGCAGAGGGCCGTCCTTTGAAAGGCTCGGCCCAGTCAATGACCTAAGACAGAGGTTATCCAGGTCATGAAGTGCCGCTGGCTCTCAGAGGGGAGATGGTGAACATTGGCCTCATCATGGTTGACCTCATCAAGGCCGAGACTGTGGTCAAGAGGTCAACTGCCGACATTGTGCAGCGGCTGGGGAACTTTCAGTCCACCCCTTGGAGATGGCTGGGGATAACCTTGTCTAGTCCGACGTTGCTAAACAATGGAATGAATCTATTCAACATCTTGAAGAAAAGATAGGAGACCTCATCAAAAGCCGAGACCCACTACAAAGAGGGTTCTCGGAAGGCTCCCTATTTGTGGCAAAGATAGTGAACTTCCCAACACCTGCCAAGTTTAAACCACCTACGGTATCTCCCAAGTATGATGGCAGTACCAACCCTGTGCATCATATTGAGATGTACCAGTCTGCGGTAGACATTTATTTGATCCGAAATGAGATGAGGTGCCGGACCTTCTTCGGGAATTTAATGGGAGCTGCACATATTTGGTTTACCTCTCTTCCGAAGAACTCTGTTGAGAACTTTAAGGGCTTGGCTGAACGATTTATTCACAATTTCTATTTTGGGGTAAGATCTCAGAAGAAACCCACTCATCTGCTGTATGTCAAGCAAGGCAATAACGAGAGCCTAAGAGACTACATTACTAGATTCAACAAAGAAAAATTGGAGGTTGAAGATTACGAAGAGAATATAGCAATGAAATCCCTCATCGGAGGACTCCAGAAGGGGAAGCTGCTGTGGAAGCTTGCTGAAGACCCTCCCAAGTCCATGGCAGAACTGTTAGCAACTGCAGGAAGGGTTATGAACGTTGAAGAGGCTATGGCTGTAAAGTATGAGGATGCGAACGGAAGTAGCAACACAAAATTCCAAAGGAAGAAAGACGAAAAAAAGAGATCTGCAGATGACAAGTTTGCACACTATACTCCTCTAACTGTGAGCTACGAACACATCCTCAATGAAATAAAAATTGATCGATCCCTAAGATGGCCGAAGAAGCCGAAGGCTCCTCCGCATAAGAAGAACAAGAATCTGTGGTGTGAGTTCCACCAAGACCACGGTCATATAACTGACAAGTGCTTCGCCTTGAAGGATGAGATTGATAAGATGTTGAAGTCCAAAAAGCTCAGGAAGTATGTCGATGGTAAAGCATCTAAAGGGGGAAGAGATGACCCTAAAAAGAAGAAAAATGATAGGTGTCGAGAAGATGACCCAGCAAGAAGAGCTAAGGACTCAGATGATGATGACCCTGACCTCCCACCAAAAGACGACAATGCCTCTGTGAAGGGGGTTGGTATGATCTCCTTTGGCGTGAACACCATTTATGGAGGACTAGCAGGAGGAGGTTCAGAGGTAGCCGACCGTAAAGCTCACATAGTAGAGGCGAAGTCAGTGACCAAAGTAGAAGTTGTGAATCTGGCATTTTCAGAGGATCAACAAAAGAGAAAGAAGGTAGATATGGATACTCTTATAGTTGGATTCTCCCGACTTGACTTAAAAGGTATCTTAGCTCCACACGATGACCCTTTAGTAATTATAACAAGGGTGCATGGATGTGAGGTACAAAGAATCCTCATCGATGGGGGAAGTTCAGTGGACGTAATGTTCTGGCCCTGTTTTAAGAGCCTAGGCCTCAGCAAAGCTAGGCTTGTGCCATATCATCATCCGTTAATTGGCTTCAGCGGTGAAAAGGTCCATCCATTGGGAATGTATGATATGGATGTACGAATGGGAGATGAATGGCCTAAGAGGTTGACCCGGAAGATCAATTTTTCATAATGGATGAAAACGTCTTCTCGGCCTAAAACCTCATCATAGGATGAGTAGCCCTCAAATAATTTGAGGATGTGCCATCAACGATCCACCAAATGCTAGAATTCCCGACCACCTAAGGGTAGGGGAAGTGCAAGGTGACCAAGCATCGGCACGAGAATGCGCTTCAACTCTACAAATGAGATGGAGGCTCATAAGAAGGCAACGAAAACCTATAACATTGATAAACTTGATCCAAGGGATGAGACAAAATTGAAGAAGGAAGAGGCCGCAGAAGAGGTAGAATCCATCGTCCTCAATGAGGACGAGCTAGAAAAAATCGTTTAAATTGGCAAAGCCCTAAGACCCAAAATTAAGTAAGAGCTAGTAAAGCTTTTCAAGAAGAGACAGAGTGTCTTTGCTTGGAGTCATGCAGACATGCCAGACATTGACCCTGAGATTATGTGCCACAAACTCAACATGGCAGAAGATGCCAACCCAATCAAATAAAGACGAAGAGTTTACTCCAAGGAAAAGTATAATGTCATCAGGGAAGAGGTCAGAAAGCTGGAAGATGACAAGTTCATGCAGGAGGTCATATACCCTGAGTGGTTATCTAACGCCGTCATCGTGCCAAAGAGCTAATGGGAAATGGAGGATGTGCGTAGATTTCAGTGATTTGAATAAGTCTTGCCCAAAATATAGCTTCCCCTTACCTCGAATTGATCAGATGGTAGATGCCACAGCAGGACATGAACTTATGAGCTTTATGGATGCGTATTAAGGGTATAACCAGATTTTTATTGACCCAAAAGACACTGAGAAGACAGTGTTCATAATCGATAAGGGGACCTATTGCTACAAGGTCATGCCATTCGGCTTGAAGAATGCAGGGTCCATTTATCAACGTCTTGTAAATAAGATGTTTGAGAATCAGATTGTCAAGGCTATGGAGGTATATGTAGATGACATGTTGACGAAGAGCTTGAAGGCTGACACTCATATGGCCGACCTAGAGAGGACTTTTGACACCATGGACTTATACAAAATGAAGCTCAACCCTGCCAAGTGTGTCTTCGGAGTAGGAGCAGGAAAGTTTCTTAGATTCATCATCAATCAAAGGGGAATAAAGGCCAATCCAGAGAAGATTAGGGCCCTGCTTGAAATGAAGACACGTAAAACTATCAAAGACGTTCAAAGGCTAACCGGAAGAGTTATAGCACTTAACAGGTTTGTCTCAAGAGCTACAAATAAGTGTCTTCCTTTTTTTAAAGTGCTTATAAAGGCCTTCGAATGGGATGATGAATGCAACAAAGCTTTTAAAGATCTTAAGTCCTACCTCGGATCCCCTCTGTTCCTATCTCGGCCCATCTTGGGGGAGAAGTTACATGTGTATCTAGCCATTTTAGAATCATCCATTAGTGCGGCCATAGTAAGAAAAGGCGATGAAGTGTAGAGGCCAGTATACTTCAATAGTAAGGACCTTCAAGGGTCTGAACAGAATAATCCTAAAATGGAAAAATTAGCCTATGCCCTGATACACGCTTCTAGAAAGATAAAGACATACTTTCAAGACCACTCTGTGGTTGTCCTCACTAATTCCCCACTAAGACAGGTCCTTCACAAGCCTGAGAAGTCGGGTAGGTTAATGACTTGGGACATTGAGTTGGGGGAATATGACATTATTTATCAACCAAGGGTTGCCATCAAAGGGCAGGCGCTTGTAGACTTTATAGCAGAATTCACCTGGGAAGAGGTTGAGATTGAGAATAGTCAAGAGATTGCAGGAGAACTAGACAGTATCATCTTTCGTGATCCGGACGAGGTTGGGTCAAGCAAGTTCAGAAAATGTATAGCTGAGAATGAGGAAGACAGGTACCTCTTCAAGTAAGGGATCCTATCAGAGGGAAACTTCTCTTCAAATGAAGATGTTTGGAACCTCTTCGTTAATGGGTATTCTTGTGAAAGTGGAAGCGGAGCAGGGCTGATACTGTCAGCTTCAGATGGTACCGATATTGAATATGCGCTGAGGTTCAACTTCAAGGTTTCAAACAACGAGTCAGAGTTGAGGCGTTGATAGCGGGGATATCTTTGGAAAAAACCTTTAGAGTTAATCGACTCCTAGTCCACAGTGACTCGAGGTTAGTTGTCAACCAAGTTCTTGGGGTGTATGAGGCCAAGGATGAAAGGATGGCAAATACCTAAAAAGGGTAAGAACGACGCTAGAAGGCTTCGAAGAGGTGAAGATGAAGATGATACCTCGATAAGATAACAATCGAGCCGACGCACTCGCTAGGTTGGCCTCAGCAACGAGGACAAAGATAAGAAGAACGGTACCGGCTAAAATCCCACCTCAGCCAACCATAAAAAAATAAGAGGTTGCCAGAATTTTCCTCAATCTGAATATGGGAGCCTTATGGATGGATCCACTCATAAGATACATTAGACATGGAGAGCTGCCAGAATTAAAATTGGAAAAGAGAAAGCTGAGGTTCAAGGCCGCTAAGTTCTCAGTTATAGGAGACATCTTATATGCTTCATACTCCCTCTCCTTGGATGTGTGCACCCTTCATAGGTTCCTCAGGTCTTGAAAGATGTTCATGAGGGCTCTTGTTCTAGTCACATAGGAGGAAGGCCTATAGCTAAGATGATAATTACTCAAGGGTTCTGGTGGCCGACCTTTGCCAAAGATACAACTTTTTATGTGAAAAGATGCGATAAGTGTCAAAGACTCTCCATCATCCCTCACCAACCTCATCATCCTATAACATCAATTAGCTCACCTTGGCCATTTGTAGTTTTGGAGAATTGACTTAGTAAGACCTTTGCCAAGAGCATCAAATAACTATCGATTTTTGGTAGTGGCAATTGATTACTTCTCCAAGTGGGTAGAGGCTGAGCCGATGATCGCGATTACAGAGCAGAAGACCTTCCAGTTCATCTGAAAGAACATCATATATAGACATGGCCTTCCAAATACCCTTATCTCAGACAACGGAACCCCGTTCAAGAATTCTTCATTGGGAAAATATTGTGAAAGAGTGGGGATCAATCAGTTCTTCTTCTCTCCTAGTTGACCCCAAGAAAATGGACAAACTGAGGTCACGAACCGAACAATCCTCGATGGGATAAAGAAGAGGTTGGAGGGGGAAAAAGGGAGATGGACAAAAGAGGTGTACGCTATGTTATGGGCCTATAGAACGACTGCAAGAACGCCAGCAGGAGAGACTCCTTTCATGCTAGCACATGGTTCAGAAGTTGTCATCCCTACATAAGTAGGACTCCCCACTCACCGAGTTTGGATCTATGACCTCGAGAAGAATGGGGAAGAGAGAAAACTCGACCTAGATTTAGTTGAGGAAAGAAGAGAAGATTAGGAGATAAGACAGGTGACCTATCAGCAGAGGACTGCAAAATTCTACAACCAAAGGGTGAAATCAAGACCTATAGCTATGGGAGACCTAGTGCTGAAGAATACGTTGAAAAAGGTAAACAAGCTCCACCCAAACTGGCATGGCCCTTACAAAGTGGTAGATGAGGTTGTGCCTGGTACCTACAGACTAGAAAATCTCGAAGGGGAACCTTTTTCCAACCCTTGGAATGCTGACCACTTGAAGAAATATTACATATGATGTTGCGATTAAATCTTTGAATACATGTATCATTTTATGAAGAGGATATTAATGAAAAGATAAGTTCTTGAGTCAATACTGTTTCATTATGCTTAAACATCATTAATTTGGTGATAAATCATGAGGTGAAACATAATAATTTGGTGACCTCAGACGTTAAACATCATTAAGTTGGTGAAACTATGAGGGTAAAACATCATAATTTGATTACCTTAGACCTTAAACATCATTAATTTGGTGAAAAATAATGAGGGTCAACATCATTATTTGGTGGCCTCAGACGTTAAACATCATTATTTTGGTGAAATTATGAGGGTAAACATAATAATTTGATGACCTTAGACCTTAAACATCATAATTTGGTGACACAGTATGAGGGAAACATCATATTATGGTGACCTCGGACCTTAAACATCATAATTTGGTGACATGGTATGAGGGAAACATCATAATTTGATGACCTCAGACCTTAGACCATTAAATTGGTGACACTGTATGCACTAGTCCTTTCTGGAGAGAGAGTGATGTGTTGTTCAGTATCAACAGAAGCCCCCAATGTTTCACAGTTCGAGGTTGAGGAGTGTGAAACATTCTTCTCGAAATATGGCGGGATTAAATAGTCATCCTGAATTTTAGGAGTGTTTTCCTTGTATTTATTTTTCCTTTCAAATTCATAGAATCAGACTTTTTGAATTTTTCCCACTGCTTTGGTCTCCGTGCCTTTTTTGTCCTTTTAGCCGCCGGTAGCGCAAACGTCTTTCTTTGTAATCATTATTTTTACCCCTTCCCAAGGTAAGGTATTTAAGCGTTGCAGAAAATCCTATCGTCTCTTACTTTTTCAAATCTGTATCTTTGATCTCTCCATTTCTTCTCCATCTTGTGCGTTCATTCCTTCCATCGTTCGTTATCAACTGATCTACCCTTCTTCTGTAAGATCTTCTTGCTTCTCTTTTATTTTATTTGTTCATCATGGTTTACATTATTGAGTCGCTTGATAAATTTCGTTCTGATTTTTCTATTCCTTCCTGGGTCATTTTGGAAGAGCTTTCTGAGCCTTCTGACTATTTTCATTTGGTTGAGGGACATTGGTTCCCCAATCTTTTTGTAGCTGAATGTGGCTTTTCTTTTCCTCCAAACCCCTTGTGTTTGGAATTCTATCAATATTTTGACGTAGTACCTGCAAAAATAGCCCCCAATACATGGAGAATAGTTAATGGAGTCCATAGGTTAAATTAGATTCATGGAACCCGTTTAGGAATTCCAGAGATTATGTTTTGCTATAGATGGGCTGTCAGTGATAGTACTTTTTATTTGAAAACTAGGGTTTTAAATAGGGTTTTAGTTGTCAATCTCCCAGATGCCAACAGGGATTACTTCGAGCATAGGGTTGTTATGAAAAACTGGCAACATGCTCCATTAACTGAAAATGACGTATATCAGGGTCCCAGATGCCCTCCCTATGGCAATGGGATAGGTTGTTTTTATTTTATTTAGTTTTTGAAATCATGTTTTCTTTATATTCGATAAAATGTGTCACTGATATTTTGATTTTTATTTATTTGCAGTTGACAGTAAAAGAAGGTCTCCAAAAGAGACAGAAGTTAACTTAAAGCATCTAAAACTTATCTGGGGTTTGCATCAAGCTGTTGCTGACGAACATATCAAATCAGCCTCGTACTTATTGCAGTACAAGATTTACACCTTGTCTTTAACTGCTCGTCCAGTGATAAGTAACATAGAACCAGCACTAGTTTCTGAAGGTTCTTCTCCTGAATCGTATATTCCTCTCAGTGACAGAATGAAGAGAAGAAGAGCTCCTGCCCTCTTCGATAAATCTGCCTCTACTGCTGGAGAGGCAAAGAAAAGTAAGCAGGATGTACCAGAAGAAGGGACAAGACAAATTGATGCACCTCCTCCAGCTGCTAATAAGAAGGTCGCCGAGAAGCCCCCTGTGGCTCCAAGTAAGATTGCAGTTGTTTCTCCTCCAATCGAGGCTATAGTTGTATCACCGACCAAGATGACATCCTTGGTCGAGAATGTTCCTGCTCCCACGAGGAAGTTGAAGAAAAGCTCCTCGAATAAAGTGGCTGAATCCATTTCTCAGCCTCTTACTGCTGGAAGTGGTGTTCCCACTTTCGTTGCTCCGAGCTCTGCCATGAGCTCTGTGAAGTCTTGGATTATCCCTGAAATCCAAGGTCTTGAAGACACTCTTTCCCGGGATAGGGTTACCACCTTGGTAGCTCAACATATTGCCTCAGTAAGTATTACTAATCTAAACTTTCACTTTTCAATATTATGTACTTACTGACTTACAATTGTTTTCTTTTTCCAGTTGGTAACATGCTTTAATACTATTCTGAAGAAGGATGAATCCATCAAGTCATTAATCTCCTCGGGAGGTGTAGAGGAGGATTTCACTGGATTATCCCAATCTTTAAAGGATTCTCGTCAGAAGTATGACGAAGATAAAGTTGCTTGGGGGAAACAACTAAAAGCCACCGAGCAAGATAGAGATAAAGCTGTTAAAGTCTCCAAGGGTTTGGAGAAGAAGATAAAAGACTTGGAAAGTAAGAATAAAGAGCTCGAGGGGAAGCTCCAAAATGCTGGAGAGCTTGAAAGTAAGCTCAAGTCTGCTGAGGAAGAGTTAAACAGGCTTCATGATGTTGGTCATCATAAGGAAGAAGTTGAGAATAAGCTGAAGGGTGTTGAGGAGCTCCTTAGGTAAAGGACCTCCTCGGAGAGAGAAAAAGGGATAAAGGCTGTTAAGAAATCCTTCAGCGTTGGCTGGGATAAGGGGCGAATAAGGGTTTGGCTGCCATGATTTCATAAATGGAGTATGGAAGCCTCAAATACTTTAGGGATGGTTGGGTTGCTGTTCTGAAAGAGATGAATATTGATGAGAATTCAGACCTATTTCAACGACACATTCCTGGCCCCCCTCCTTCTCCCGGGGAAGAAGAAGAAGAAGACGAAGCTGCTTCCGAGGAATCCTCTATGGTGATCGGAGATTAGATTTCACATCCCCCAGTTGTCCAGGCCTCCTGTGAGCAACTTCAACCAACTAGTATTTTAAATGCTTGCTCGACCGTGCAGTGGCTAATAATGTAGCATATTACGAGATGATTGAAGACCTCCGGGGTACTCTTAAGGAACTTCAACAACAATACAAGGAGTCTACAGCCCTTTTGCATCAGGGATATAAGAAAAAGTATCAGCAACTAAGTGTTGATAAGGGATATGATAAGTTGTTTGCTGCTTATGATATAAAGGAAAGGACTTTGAAGACCAAGGTTTAAGAGCATAGGCAGATCGCCAAATTGTTAGAGCAGGAAAATAATAATTTGCGAGGAAAGATATCTCAGCTGAAATCTGCAACCTCTACCTCGGGAGCCTTAGTTCCTGTTAACGATGAAGGTTTTTCTTTCTTGGAGGTCGAAAATGCCAATCTGAGAGACGAATTGGAAACCTTGAAGATAACTGGTCCTTCTACTTCTGCTCATGGACGAGAAGGAGCTTCTCGGGGATGAGCAAGGGTTGCTCGGGTTACTATTGAAGAAGCTAGAACACAGGCAGCCTTGGAGAATCAAGCATTCCAGTTGGTGGTGAAGAATCAAACATTAACTGAGATGTCCAAAAAGATTCTGAATCTGGACGAGAAGCTCTCTGCATAAAAGTCTGCCTTGGAGAGTAAAGAACTTTTAACGAAGAACCTCCACGAGACACTGGAAAGGTTAACCTATCAATTCCACAAGCAACCTAAAGAGTTCTGGATGGCTGGTTATAATGAAGCCCTCTACCATCTAGATGATAAGATCCAAAATGCAAATAATGTTGGTTACAAGTAAGGATCGCTGAATGCCTTGGGTGTGTTGCAGTTGGAACAGGGTCACTATTTATGGGATTACTATGACCCTGGGTTGCTCGAGTTTCCGGTGCCACATTTCAAACTAGATATGAGCTGGATTCCTGCTTGGGCCATTCCTCAATGTCTGATTTCAAAGTATCTCGGTGACTACAGTCTTCATTCTAATTTTGAGATATTTCGTCCTGAACACCTACTTGATCGTCCCTCAGTAATGAATGTTAGGATGCTTAAAGATATAAATTTCATCAATTCCCCATATGCCTTAGACGATCCTCCCGCTGGTGAAGAACCTATTTCAAAGGCAGAGGGGAAGAAACCAATATAATAAGATTCTTGATGTTACAATTTTTTATGTATTTCATTCTCAATGTCTTTTGTTTTGGATTTAATGAAAAACTTCTAGTTTTCTTTGCAATCTTAATTGTCATTGTCTTTAGAAATATTTTGTAAGACATTTTCTAATGAATGTGCATGTATATCTGTTGAATAGATAAAGATATTTTTGTTGACTATCTGAATTGATTATCTGACGACCAAGCAGAGTTAGTGATATTTTGTTTCTCGACCAAATTTGGTGGTAATCTAAAATGTCATAAGTATAAAAAAATTTATCACTTTTTAATTTTAAGCCCTTAAATGACTTTCCTTTGTTTAACCAACTGTTTTCGACCAACCGGAGTTGGTGGTTTTTTATTCCCGACCAACCTAAGTTGGTAAATTTTTATTCTCAACCAACCTTAGTTGGTAAATTTTCTTCCCAACCAACCGTAGTTGGTATTTCTGGGAAATTTTTTATTCCCGACCAACTATAGTTGGTGGATTTTCTTCCCAACCAACCGTAGTTGGTATTTCTGGGAAATTTTTTATTCCTGGCCAACTATAGTTGGTGGATTTTCTTCCCAACTAACCGAAGTTGGTATTTCTGGGAATTTTTTTATTCCCGACCAACTATAGTTGGTGGATTTTCTTCCCAACCAACCGTAGTTGGTATTTCTGGGAAATTTTTTATTCCCGACCAACTATAGTTGGTGGATTTTCTTCCTAACCAACCATAGTTGGTATTTTTGGGAAATTTTTTATTCCCGAACAACTATAGTTGGTGGATTTTCTTCCCAACCAACTGTAGTTGGTATTTCTGGGAAATTTTTTATTCCCGACCAACCTTAGTTGGTGGATTTTCTTCCCAACCAACCGTAATTGGTATTTCTGGGAAATTTTTTATTCCCGACCAACCTTAGTTGGTGTTTCTGGGCTTGATGCATAGTGTATAGCACTAATACTCCGAAAAAATTTCAACAAAAGGAGAGAATTGGGCGAAATATCCAAAACTTTATTCATATCGAAGAAAACTGCATTACATAGAGATTAAATTACTGATAATATTAGCGCAGATGCTCTGTGTTCCATGCATTCTTAAACTCCTCTCCTTCTAAGGTTTCGATTCTATACGTCCCTGGTCGAACAACCTCTGTTACTCTGTAGGGCCCATGCCAGTTAGCTTCCAATTTGTTATTCTTTTGAATTACTTTCTTTAGCACATAGTCTCCTTCTTTCAGGTCTCATTTCTTTACTCTCTTGTTGTAGAACAAAGCTGTCCACTGCTAGTATGCAGCGTTTCTAATCGCTGCCTCTTTTCTAACTTCCTCAAGCATATCCAAATCTAATCTTCTCATCAAGTCACTGATAGGAGAGTTGAAATTCAGCACCCTATGTGTGGGGAGACCTAGCTCGGCAGGTATGACAGCTTCACTTCCAAATGCTAGCATATATGGAGATTCTCCTGTGGCTGCTCGTAGAGTAGTACAATAAGCCCATAGTACCGAATGCTGTTGGTTGATCCAATTTGCCTTTGCATCAATTAATCTTTTCTTTAAGCTATTCAGCAGCGTTCTATTTTTCACTTCAGTTTGTCCATTGCTTTGAGGGTGGCCTGGTGCAGAGTGGGTTTTCAATATGTTTGACTGATGACAATACGCAGCAAACTTCTCGTTGTCGAATTGGGTTCCATGGTTTGTGATGAATGCATGAGGAAGACCATATCTACAAATGATGTTCTTCCATATAAATTGATACACTTTGTCATATGTCATATCGGTATATATGAGTTGCTCGGTATAATAAAGTTCCTCGAAGAGCACCTATTGCTCGGAGTGTCTGAGTTGGTCGGGGTGGTTGAGTTCCTCGAAGTCAAGATGTTGTTCAGAAATCTTTATAAATGCCATGTAGATTGACATGTGTCTCCACTTAACTGATCCACATCAGCAGACTAAATTTGGTATCAACAGAAGCCCCCAATGTTTCACAGTTCGAGGTTGAGGAGTGTGGAACATTCTTCTCGAAATATGGCGGGATTAAATAGTCATCCTGAATTTTAGGAGTGTTTTCCTTGTATTTATTTTTCCTTTCAAATTCATAGAATCATACTTTTTGAATTTTTCCCACTGCGTTGGTCTCCGTGCCTTTTTTGTCCTTTTAGCCGCCGGTAGTGCAAACGTCTTTCTTTGTAATCATTATTTTTAACCCTTCCCAAGGTAAGGTATTTAAGCGTTGCAGAAAATCCTATCGTCTCTTACTTTTTCAAATCTGTATCTTTGATCTCTCCATTTTTTCTCCATCTTGTGCATTCATTCCTTCCATCGTTCGTTATCAACTGATCTATCCTTCTTCTGTAAGATCTTCTTGCTTCTCTTTTATTTTATTTGTTCATCATGGTTTACCTTATTGAGTCGCTTGATAAATTTCATTCTGATTTTTCTATTCCTTCCTGGGTCATTTTGGAAGAACTTTCTGAGCCTTCTGACTATTTTCGTTTGGCTGAGGGACATTGGTTCCCCAGTCTCTTTGTAGCTGAATGTGGCTTTTCTTTTCCTCCAAACCCCTTGTGTTTGGAATTCTGTCAATATTTTTACGTAGTACCTGCAAAAATAGCCCCCAATACATGGAGAATAGTTAATGGAGTCCATAGGTTAAATCAGATTCATGGAACCCGTTTAGGAATTCCAGAGATTATGTTTTTCTATAGATGGGTTGTCAGTGATAGTACTTTTTATTTGAAAACTAGTTTTTTAAATAGGGCTTTAGTTGTCAATCTCCCAGATGCCAACAGGGATTACTTCGATCATGGGGTTGTTATGAAAAATTAGCAACATGCTCCATTAACTGAAAACGACGTATATCAGGGTCCCAGATGCCCTCCCTATGGCAATGGGATAGGTTTTTTTTTATTTTATTTAGTTTTTGAAATCATGTTTTCTTTATATTCGATAAAATGCATCATTGATATTTTGATTTTTATTTATTTGCAGTTGACAGCAAAAGAAGGTCTCTAAAGGAGAAAGAATTTAATCTAAAGCATCTGAAACTTATCTGGGGTTGGCATCAAACTGTTACTGGCGAACACATCAGATCAGCCTCGTACTTGTTGCAGTACAAGAGTTACACCTCATCTTTCAATGCTCGTCCAGTGATAAGTAACATAGAACCAGCACCAATTTCTGAAGGTTCTTCTCCTGAATCGTATATTCCTCTCAGTGACAGAATGAAGAGAACAAGAGCTCCTGCCCTCTTCAATAAATCCGCCTCTACTACTGGAGAGGCAAAGAAAAGTAAGCAGGATGTCCCAGAAGAAGGGACAAGACAAATTGATGCACCTCCTCCAGCTGCTACTAAGAAGGTCACCGAGAAGCCCCCTGTGGCTCCAAGAAAGATTGCAGTTGTTTCTCCTCCAATCGAGGCTATAGTTGTATCATCGACCAAGATGACATCCTTGTTCGAGAATGTTCCTGCTCCCACGAGGAAGTTGAAGAAAAGCTCCTTGAATAAAGTGGCTGAATCCATTTCTCAGCCTCTCACTACTGGAAGTGGTGTTCCCACTTTCGTTGCTCCGAGCTCTGCCATGAGCTCTGTGAAGTCTTGGATTATACCTGAAATCCAAGGTCTTGAAGGAATTCTTTCCCGGGATAGGGTTACCACCTTGTCAGCTCAACATATTGCCTCAGTAAGTATTACTAATCTAAACTTTCACTTTTCAATATTATGTACTTGCACTGACTTACAATTTTTTTTTCAGTTGGTAACTTGTTTTAATACCATTTTGAAAAAGGATGAATCTATTAAAGCTTCGAGCTCCTCATCAGGTATAGAGGAAGATCTTGTAGGTCTGACACACTCATTAAAGGATTCTCGTCAGAAGTATGACAAAGATAAAACTGCTTGGGAAAAGAAATTAAAATCTATTGAGCAAGAGAAAGGGAAAGTTGTGGAGGCCTCTCAGGAGTTGAATAGGAAAATGAAAGAGTGTGAGAAGAAGAATAATGAGCTTGAGAAAAAGCTCAAAAATGCTGGAGAGCTTGAGACCAAGCTAAAAACTGCTGAAGAGGAGTTAGGCAAACTCCGTGAAGCGGATCACCAGAGGGAAGAGGCAGAAAAGAAATTAAAACCTGCCGAAGATCTCATAACTTAGAGGGTTTCCTCAGAGAAGGCGAAGAGGAAACTTGCCGTTAAGAAGTCCTTCAGTACTGGCTGGGACAAGGGTTAGAATAAGGGTTTAGCTGCCATGATCTCAAAAATGGAGTATGGTAGCCATAAATATTTCAGGGACGGTTGGGTGGCTACTCTGAGAGAGATGAATGTTGATGAGAATTCAGACCTATTTCAGCGACACATTCCTGGCCCCCCTCCTACTCCCGGGGAAGAAGAAGACGAAGCTGCTTCTGAGGAATCCTCTATGGTGATTGTAGATCAGATTCCTCATCCCCCGGTTGTCCAAACCTCCTGCGAGCAACTTCAACCAACCATTATTTCGACCGAGCAATTTCCAACACCCTCCGAGCAACCTTATATGCCATCCGAGCAACCTACTTCTTCGTCTCAGCCTCCCAAGAATGTTTTTGGAGACAAGGAGAAGGTGTAGAGTTGTTCGGACTTTTTCTCTTTGCTTTTTTGTTAAATGTAACTCTGGGCTATGTACTTCTTTTATGATGTAATAAAATTTAAAGTTTTTGGTTGTGCAACTTAACTCCCTTTTCTTGCTCTTCTTTAATTCTTCTTGCTCTGTCTGCATTTTATTGATTCTTTCCATCTCTTTTCTTTACTAGTTTATGGCTAGAATAGAACTCTTGTCAACCCATGATACAGAACTGATGAAAAAATGTAACGACCACATCAAGGCTGGCCATGCTGACTTGAATGAATCTCGAATCATCGATATCCTCGGTCCAGATGATTTAGAGCGAGCAGTAGAAGCCTACCAGTATTTGAAATGCTTGCTCAATCGTGCAGTGGCCAATAATGTAGCATATTATGAGATGATTGAAGACCTCTAGGGTATTCTTGAGGAACTTCAATAATAATACAAGGAGTCTACAACCCTTTTGCATCAGGGATATGAGAAAAAGTATCAGCAACTAAGTGCTGATAAGGGATATGATAAGTTGTTTGCTGCTTACGATATAAAGGAAAGGACTTTAAAGACCGAGGTTAAAGAGCATAGGCAGATCGCCAAATTGTTAGAGCAGGAAAATAATAATTTTCGAGGAGAGATATCTCAGCTGAAATCTGCAGCCTCTACCTCCGGAGGCTTAATTCCTATCAACGATGAAGGTTTTTCTTTCTTGGAGGTCGAAAATGCCAATCTGAGAGACGAATTGGAAACCTTGAAGAGAACTGGTCCTTCTACTTCTGCTCGCGAACGAACAAGAGCTTCTCAGGGACGAGTAAGGGCTGCTCGGGTTACTATTGAAGAAGCTAGAATGCAGGCAGCCTTGGAAAATCAATCATTCCAGTTGGTGGCAAAGAATCAAGCATTAGCTGAGATGTCCAAGAATATTCTGAATCTGGACAAGCAGCTATCTGCACAAAATTCTACCTTGGAGAGCAAAGAACTTTTAACGAAGAACCTCTACGAGCAACTGGAGAGGTTAACCTATCAATTCCACAAGCAGTCCAGAGAGTTTTGGATGGCTGGTTATAATGAAGCCCTCTACCATCTAGATGATCGAATCCAAAATGCAAATAATGTGGGTTATAAGTAAGGATGGCTGAATGCCTTGGGTGTGTTGCAGTTGGAATAAGGTCACTATTTGTGGGATTACTATGACACTGGGTTGCTCGAGTTATCGGTGCCACCTTTCAAACTGGATATGAGCTGGATTCATGCTCGGGCCATTCCTCAATGTCTGATTTCAAAGTACCTCGGTGACTACAGTCTTCATTCCAATTTCGAGATATCTCGCCCTGAACACCTACTTGATCGTCCCTCAGTAATGAATGTCATGATTCTTAAAGATATAAATTTCATCAATTCCCCATATGCCTTAGACGATCCTCCCGCTGGTGAAGAACCTATTTCAAAGGCAGAGGAGAAGAAACCAATATAATAGGATTCTTGATGTAACAATTTTTTACGTATTTCATTCTCAATGTATTTTGTTTTGGATTTAATGAAAAACTTCTAGTTTTCTTTGAAATCTTAATTGTCATTGTCTTTGGAAATATTTTGTAAGACATTTTCTAATGAATGTGCATGTATATCTGTTGAAAATATAAAGATATTTTGTGTTATTTTAAATTGTCGACCAACTAGAGTTGGCGAAAATTTATTGTTGATTATACTGAATTGATGATAATTATCTGACGACCAAGCAGAGTTAGTGATATTTTGTTTCTCGACCAAATTTGGTGGTAATTTAAAATGTCATAAGTATAAAAAATTTATCACTTTTTAATTTCAAGCCCTGAAATGACTTTCATTTGTTTAACCAATTGTTTCTGACCAACCGGAGTTGGTGGTTTTTTGTTCCCGACCAACCTTAGTTGGTAGATTTTTATTTTCGACCAACCTTAGTTGGTAAATTTTCTTCCCAACCAACTGTAGTTGGTGTTCCTGGGAAATTTTTCATTCCTGACCAACTATAATTGGTGGATTTTCTTCCCAACCAACCGTAGTTGGTATTTCTGGGAAATTTTTTATTCCCGACCATTAAATTGGTGACACTGTATGAGGTTAACATCATAATATGGTGACCTCAGACCTTAAACATCATTAGTTTGGTGAAACTTATGAGGTAAACATCATGATTTGGTGACCTCATACCTTAAACATCGTAATTTGGTGACAGAGTATGAGGTCACATCATAATTCGATGACTTCAGACCTTAGACCATTAAATTGGTGACACTATATGAGGTTAACATCATAATATGGAGACCTCGGACCTTAAACATCATTAATTTGGTGAAAATTATGAGGTAAACATTTTGATTTGGTGACCTCAGACCTTAAACATCACAATTTAGTGGCACAGTACGAGGTTAACATCATAATTTGATGACCTCAAACCTTAGACCATAATTTGGTGGCAATTTATGAAGACTTTGAAACAACATACAAGAGACATTAAATGAAAGAATAAAAATCCTCCGAAGAAGATGGTATTACATTAAGCAATCAGATTTACAAATCTGTAGTTTCTAAAGGGCCATCATAATTCACCAAAATTACAGACAGAAGAAAAAGTTACAAATTAAAAGCTTCACATAATCATGTCTCAGTATCTGCAGCTACAGTAGTGTCCTCTAGGCTGACGTTAGTCACCTCGACTACATCTTCCGGAGGATTAACATCTCCAGTCTCAGCGGCTTCCAGAGGAGCCGTCTCGGTTAGAGTAGCAACTTCCTTCTCAACCTCTTGCAAGGCCTGAGCAAATTGGGGGTCATCAAAGCCTAAACCAATGAATTTTGAGGAAGTTAGACTCCCTGACTCCTTTTCCTTAGAGGAGACCCATTTTCCAATTGCCTTAATACCTCTTTCAAGGTATTCAAAGCCAAAGCTAATGAACTGATCAGAGACCTTGTAGTCTGCCAAGATTTTCTTCGAGGCATCTCCAAGGAAGCTTTTACTACAGCATCCAATTTTGTTTAAAGGATATCATCTTTAGCCTTCAGGCTTCTATATGATCCTTCTTGAGTTTGGCAATATCCCTGTCCCTCTGCTTAACCTGATTGTCAGACTTATTCAATGCTATCTGCAGATGTTCAACCTCTGCATTTAAAGAGGATTGCACCTTCTGAGCTTCTTTTCCCTTCTCAATAAGGGGCATCTTCCTCAAGGTCCAGTCGATGAATTGGTGCATGGACATAATAACCTGCAATGAAAAGTCAGAGGCATGAGCTCAAGTTTTAAACTACATCTAAGTCGAGGTTATGCTAAGAAGAATAAAAAGCAGAAGTTAGTACCTGAATTGACTTATGAAGGCTAAACTCGGCTAGTAAGGGGGTATCCAGGGAGTGTAGGAAACGCTTGTCTTTATCGGTCATTACAGAGTCGATGGCATCCATTGCCTTCAGACCATGGCCTATCAAACTGTCACTGATCTTCAGCAGGGCCAGACGAGTAGCCACATCATCATCTATTAAGATAGGTATGATACGATCCGCCTTTTAGTTTTTGATCGACCTCTGATCCTCCGAGTCAGTGGTAGTCTTCCTCTTCTTTGTAACATCGCCCTTGGATATGTCAACGTTCTGCTTGGGAGGAGGAGGGGCTACATTGTACCCAACCTTTTTCACCATCTTAACGAGACTAGGGGAAAACATCTCCCATAAATCGTCAGAGATGCCTTCTGGGCGTTCTACAAAAAAAAAGTATCTGAGTTAGTAAATCAGAGGTATTAAAAGTTAGAGGTACAACTTATGGACAAATAATACTTACGAAGATCGGTCAGAGGACTTCCCTCCAGGCCAGTCTCAGAGAGGTAATAGGGGGTCATCAGATGTTCATATTTTACCAGCCAACCTTGTTCCCCTTACTCTTGAAGATTCTTAACCTTCTGAAGGTTATCTTGGCTAAGCCAAGGGTCGACTTTAGTAGCCAGGGACACCTTTCCCCACCTCAGAGGTGTCCTCAGCTCCAATGATGAAGAGGTGGCATAAGGACCAATTTCCATGACTCTGAGTCAAAGAAATGCCGTGGTTTCTAGTTATGATTTGAAGTCTGGGTAACCAACAACATCTTCTTGTCTGACTTCCTATCTAGGAAGTGGTAGTAGTTGGGGTGGTTTTTAGCAGAGGATGGGACGTAGTAACCCGTGAAAACTCTAACAGGAAGGTCTGAGTGATGGACTTCCTTCCAAAGGACAATGGCCCCAATCATCACCCTCCAGGCATTGGGGGATAATTTTGAAGGGGCTAGGTAGATATGGGACATTATGGCTATAATCTAAGGATGAATGGTGAGACGGAATCCCAACTTATACATCTGCTCGTACACACAGAGCTCCCCATCTCGGCCATCAAAGGGCCTCTCACCTCTCAAAGGTCTCCTAAGCTTAATGGAGGTACCTATTAAAAAGAGGTGCCTAAAGGCTAAGAGGTCATACTCAGTGACATAGCTCTCTATCCCGGCTTCCTCTGAGGTATTAATTTCGCTCTCATGACCATCATCTTTGTCCCTGGTAACATCAGCCCAGGAAGGTGAAGGGACACTATCGGGAAACCTTTGAGTGAACTGAGCTCCAGTGGCGGCCAACAGGGGGATAACATCAATGGGTGGGGGGATAGCCACACTCGACCCCACAATCTCGACATCAGAAGAAGTCTGTGAGGTGATAGCACCATTGGGGGATGGGGAATGACTTTGGACCTCGTCCTTATCAGGGACCTCATCTTACCTAATGGAATAATCCATAGCCTCTTAGAAAGAGTCTATAGACATAGGGTCTGAGGAAGACGACTCAGACTCAGACATGGGAGTGGGGTCTATTGGATCCTCTGCAGGCTCAGCTGGCTCACGGTATATCACCTTCAGAGGTGGAGGGAAGATAGGTCTGAGGGGGAAAGCCTCAGCCCTACGATCTTCCCTATGGGCTAGATTTATCTGCCTAATTTTTTCAAAGGTCTTCTCTCTAAGAGAAGGTAACTCTTCTATAACCTTTGACAAAGGCCTCAGCATAAGACATACGACCCTACACTTTAAACTCTAAAATATAACCAAACAACTCAATTCAAATCCAAATAAAAGATCAAACTTGTATTTTGAAAGCCATTTTAACCAAGAACACTCAAGAACAGGCTCATCAGAAAATGCAAAGTATCACTGGAAAACCCTAAAACCCTCATTGAAAAGCCTAACTCCTAACTAGAAAAAGCAAAAATGGAAATATAAGTCTAAAAATGGAAAGGCAAGGTAACGATACCTGATGGAGTAAAAAATGAAGAATAAGAGGACTGAGAACAAAGAAATCCTCAAACAACAACAACAATTGAGCTCTTGAAGAGAGAGAAATCGTAGAGAGCACAAGCGGGAAAAATGGGAAAGAATGAAGAAGAAGGAGAAAAAAAATGGTTTAAACCCTCAAATTATTTTGCACGCATCCTAAGGCCCATTATTGCCTTGGGATCCCAAAAGACAATCAACATCATTACACATTATCAGGCATGCTACCCACTTCAAAAGTTGACACATGTCAAGGAAATATTGGCATATAAGGAAATACAGCCTTGGACATGCATACCCCTTAGTCACGTATTTACATTGGTAACTAAGGGCTAGGGGTGATTGATATGCCCAAAGTGCACCTGCCAGCTCAGAGACATTAACCTCGGCTTGTATGACGGCCGAGGAAATAAGAGCTCGGGATTAACCATTTGTGATACCATCCTTCATCAGGATGGCCACAACCGACGTTAAAAGCATCACCTCGGTTGGGCATCAACCGAGGTCTGCATGACTCATAGGTTCAGCTATCCATTAGGTCGGCCACAACCGACGTTACAAGTATCACATGAGACCAGAAGAAGCCTCATAAGCTCAATCAACAAGCATCATGTCATCATCGGCCTTGGTCGATGTTTAACCTCATACCCAACCTCGATCGGACACCCTGACCGAGGTATTCATGGAATATTGATCCCAAATAAGGCAAGGGTCGTACTCCACCAACCTCGCACTCACCCAGGCTGAGGTAGGTACCAAGCGAAGACAACCGAGCATTTACACGCATATGAACGGCTTGGAACACATGGACTAATCTATTATAACTGAATCGTTCCCTCCACGTGAGGAAATATTGAGGTCATCATTACTTAGTTAAGATCAGCCAGGTGTCATCCTTGCACCGATTAGATCTTCGTGCATATGCTCATTGCATGCTTGGGGGGTACATTACACCCCCTAAGCCTCATATATAGAGGTCATCCTCTACCTTGTCAAAGGATTCGAAATTACAACCCTAGCTAAAACTATGTTATTTTGCACAGTAGAGAGAGAAAGTTTGAGAGATTGTATCCATGGCCGTTAGTGCCTTATTTCAGTGACATTACACTCACTTTCACAATGGACGTAGGCCTAATTGGCCGAACCACTTATATTCAAGTGTTCATCCTCTTCTTCTCACCTCCTTCTACATATTTACTTATATTCTTATGTGATGCCATTATTATCACTTGATTGAGCTTGTCAACATCTTATCTGGTGGTGTTATTTATCGCATCATCATTTTGGCTCCGTTTGTGGGAACGAGAAGATATATCTCTTCCTTTCCCAACTTAACTTCATCGGAGACTCTGGTGGTGAACCAGGCATTACCCTTCGTGTGAAGCTGTTTCACCATTGAAGAGGTCCTTTAAGGTATTAAGTTCATCTTCTTCACAAGCTCTTTATCTTTAACATATGGCACCGGAGTTACCCCCACCTCCTCCACCATCTAGTGCAGGAGGACCCAGTTCCAGCCAGGCACCACCCTAGTAAGAACGTTTAATTTAAATCGTCGTAACTAAAAAAAAGTTGGAGAAAATATTTTATTATTATTCAAATTATTCTTCGTTTTAAAATGTTGGTTTTATTATAGGAAAAATGGGACTTTAATCGGATTTGAAGTCGGAGGAAAAATTGGGTTTTTATTTACTTATATAAATTTTTGGGGTGACTTGATACGTGTTCAGGTCCAAATCAATTCGTCCAGGAGGGCGAATTGATTTGCCCCTGATAGTGTTGACGGTTTGGAGTTTTTTTTGAGTTTGAGTTTTTTTAAACTCTATAATCTTCTATTATAAATTAAACCTCGGGTTTAGACTTTTTCAAACACTGTCACACTAACTCTAAGAGCAGTAGCCTCCCTTATTTACATCTCCTTCTATATACGAAACCTTGCTCTATTTAAGGCAAGAATAAACCAAAGTTTTGGAGGTTCAAATCGGATTTTCTCAAGACCGTTTAAGAACGTGTTTTTGTTATTTTCTCGAGAGGAATGCAGTCATCCAATTAGGTTTTTTAAACGACTCTTTTCAGGCACGAATACTTTTATTCATCCCCTTTAGTATTATGCATTTTAAATGTTGCCTAAACATTTGATAATAATTATTTTCGTAAAATCAATTAGAAAGATTAATTAGGGGAAGTGAAACTAAATTTGGGACTGTTTTTATTAAAGACTTTAATACGAATTAAGACTCAAAACCCTTGTATGCTTAGATTAGAGATTGAGATTTTGTTAGAATTTATGACGTTCACATGCAGAATAGATTGTAGGAATATTATAAATTGATTTTGACACGTAAAACCATGGTAATTATGTACATCTTGTAGAGTAGAGATTTATTGTTGTCTGCTCCCAAAATATGCACGTGGATAGAAATTTAATAGATTGACTAGAAAACGAATTGTTTTAATGAATGATTAAATGAACATAAATTGAATAAGTAGCGATCGTGTGTTTAATTTAAAGAATTGTTATGTTATAAATATGTCATATGTTATTCGTTAAATGTTATCAATAATTTACACCGTGGGGATGATGGGATTACTGGGGTAGTAAGTGCTCTCACCTTATTTTAGGTTTCTTGCTAAGTACGAGACTAGTAGGCAAGCCTTAGTTGTTGGTAACACTTTCAAGGTATGGGACTAGTTAGTGTAGATTTTTTTAAGGAGGGACGACTCCAGGGTGGAGATAATTTTTACGTTATTTTCGTTGGATTATTAGCCTAGGTGCAAGGCTAGGTAGTGATTTTGGTAGGTATTCTTACCAAATGATAGGTTGAGATATATTTGCACTTTGGAGACCTCTAGGTATGGGACTAGGGGTGGTTTGAGGATTTATCGTCGATTAAAGTGTGGGGCTAATAGAAAAGATGATAAGTTGAGAAAAATGAGTATTAATGCCTAAGATAATAAATGGGTATAAAAATGAATTTGCGTCACCAAAATGTGTAGGGCTAATAATAAGGAGCGAACTGACTATAACAACATGGGTGTGTGTTGGCGTCACCAATATGTGCAGGGCTGATAGAATACGGGCAAATTGGTTATAATGATGTGCCGTGTGTAGAACCTCGAACTGACTATAGTGAGGGGATTGTTTGTGGTGTATAGAATTGGGCGCTTCAGCAATATGTACAGGACTCGTAAAGGAGTAAACTGTCTATACTTGTCTCGCATAAATAAAATGGAGTAGAATTAATTTAATTAAATTGTGGAAATGGAATTAATAGCAATAAAAGGGAATAATCGGACTTAAACAATTAGGGTGGCCTAGTTCTGAGTAGATGGTAGTTATTTATTTTTATTCGCATGTTAACATATATGTATCTCGTTTAATTTAAAATACTCTATTGTGATGTTTATCATGTATAATGCTATTGTCTGGGTTCGCGGACCCTAATTGGGGGGAGTAGTTGGTATTGGTGCGATGGGCTTTGACCTGTTGTGTTGACTAATATTTCAGGTATAGCGCTGGAGTAGCTGCATAGGATTAATTGGAGATATTTTTGGAGATGAAGTTGGAGATTTATTTTTAGTTTCTTTAGTAGTTTAGATTTATTTTCCAAAATCTTTAATACGAATTAAAACTCAAAACCCTTGTATGCTTAGATTAAAAGGTTGGGATTTCATTAGAATTTATGATGTTCGCATGTAGAATAAATTGTAGGAATATTAAAAATGAATTTCTACACGTAAACCATGGTAATTATGTACATCTCTTAGAGTAGAGATTTATTGTTGTATGCTCCCAAAATATGCATGTGAATAGAAATTTTATAGATTGACTAGAAAATGAATTGTTTTAATTATGATTAAATTAACATAAGTTGGATTAGTAGCGATCTTTTGTTTAATTTAAAGAATTATTGCGATAAGTTGGAAATATGCCATATCATATTTGTTAAATGGTATCAATAATTAACAGCTCAGGGATGAAGGGATTGGTGGGGTAGTTTGTAACACCCCATATTTTTATGATATTAAATAATTATGGGATTAATTATCATTGCTGGGTTAATTAAATTAAAAAGGTCGGGAAATTTAGTTGTTAATTAATCCGAATTTAAAATAATTATTAACTAGTGTGCCGAGGGTTAATACTTATTGATGAAAATCATTGATTAATACTGTGGGTATATGTAATATGGAATTATATATTTTTTTTTAAATTGTCGGAGTGCGAAATACGACAGTTTGGTAGTTTGGTATTTTAAGTCAGGACGCACGTGTGAGACGTGTCGGGACTAATTGTATGGGATAAAAAGGTAAATTATTTTTGTATAACTCATATATCATAATTTCGAGTGCGCCATCGTGTATGGAAGGGTTGAGATAGTCGAAAAACTCTACCCGGACATTTTATTTGGACTCTGGGGTAATTTTAGTCCGAACCGGCACCCCGTAGGGGTAGTTTTGTCATTTGGATTTTTGGGGAATTAAAATGGACGAAAATGAGATAATTAGTATATAAGTTATGGGAGTTCCATTAGGGTTAAGTTACACATAAATCAAGAGAGAACCACAGAGGGTGAGGGAGAGCAAATCCCAAAGGAGGAAGGCTAATTAACACCACCTTGCACAACCACCACCACCACCATCATGTAGATCGGAAAGTGAGGAAAGCACCTATACCAAAATCACCAGCGGATCATACATTCAAATTTGAGGCAAGTGTTTATTACTTGCTTTCCTTTAGCAATAATCATGCTCATGTTAGTGTAGGTAAATTTGATCATGAATTACATTTGAAAATTGGAGGTTTAATCTATGACTATGGACTGATTTGATTAGTAGTTTAATTCCTTCATATATGTAGAGAAATAATCACAAAATTGGAAAATTGTATCGATGAACAAATCTGGGTTGGTTAGGTTCTTTAATTGAAAATTGGGAAACTAGGGTTCTTCTGATCTAAATTTAGGGATTTTAAAGTATAATGATGATGGGTGATGATCTACAGATGTTATATTAGTGGAAATCATACATACATATTAGGAAGATGATTTAGAATGGTTTATTGGTGACTGGTAATGATCCGTAGAGGTTATAGGTGTTGAAATGGTGAAGATAACGTATTCGGGTTGGGCTATCTTATTACAGGTAGAGGCCCAGACCGCCTTTTAATAGGTCTGGATCGCCTTCCTTATTAATAGGTCCTGACCGTTTTTCATAAAAAGGTCCGAATCATTTTTGTATTAAAAGGTCCGGACCGTTTTTCATTAAAAGGTCCGAACCATTTTTCATTAAAAGGTTCGGATCGCTTTTCATAAAAAAGGGTCCGGATCGCATTCCCAGTGGGTCCAGATCGCCCTGCTGTATTTTCCAGAATTGAATTGTGGACCTCTAGGACATCCTTCGGTACTTAACAATGCAAGAAATTTTATGAAGTACACTGAGATTTGAAGTGATGATATATTAAGGCAAGTGTGAATTAAGACTTGGGCATATGTGGGGTGAATGACCCTTAGAAAATTATGAAAGGGATCATAATCATAAATATTAACACGTCAAGAGTATTAAGTGAAAGTAATACCGCGAATAGGACTTGATACTTAGTTGTGTGAATACCTAGAGATTATAATAGGTTGTGTGTATACCTATGTATTGATTTATTATGTGTATATCACACCTACGCTGCTTGCTATCGGGAGGAGGTTTCTCGCAGTGGACAGTCTTATCTTGGGTGACCCAATGGGGGGATATTTGACTTGTACCCAGAGCATATGAACTTGTATAAATGCTATCTGTTATATAGGGTAGTTTCGACGTTTGAATGGGATCGTACATATGTGCGTGACCCATTTTGCTGGTGAGTATGCTCGCCTCCAATATTTGTGTTATGAGATTCATGGTTCGTGAGAGATGCCGAACCTATTTGTCCATATGCAGCAAGCGATGCACCAGGACATGATAGCAGAGTATGCATTGCGCTAAGTGGTCTTAACCAAAGGGTGCATGATTATTATCTATATATGTATAGGGATGTTGTGACTATATGTATATATGCCGGTGGATATTTCTACTTTGTGAAACTAGTAGATACGGTAGTAATAATAAATGTTTTTCGCTGAGTGGTCATAACCAAGGGGTTCATATATATATATATATAAATATATATATATATACTTTGGAAAAATTCTACTCTGTGAAATTAGTAGATATAATAATAATGAGAAATAAAATAATTTCAGTGAATAAAAGTTTACCCATTCGAACGGGGAATATAACGAAATTTAGTTAGGTGGGATAGCTATTTAATAACATATTGTATGGGTGATACGGGATACTCCTTCGGAATATAGTTAGAAGTATGAGGTGATGGCCTAGTTGGGAGTGATATGGATAACTAGGTGGGGTAGATGTACTTTAGGCATGCACAATAGATGAGATGTGAGAATCTCATGTGTGAGTTCGAAACTAACATGCACATAATAATTGCAATAGTGTAGCTTTAAATACTTGCTAAAACAAATATTTTTACAACTCGGGCCCTGACCCATTTCTTGCTATTTCTCTTCTCTTTTGCTATATATATATATATATATATATATATATATATATATATATATATATATATATATATATATATATGTGTGTGTGTGTGTATATATAAGTTACAATGGTGTTTTTACTGTTCATAAGTTGGGGACATAATTTGTGGTTGATATTGAAGCCACGTGTCAAAACTGAAGGATTGGGATTGATTTCCTCATTCTCTCCTTATGCTCATTTGGACAACCTAGCCGTCTTCTTGCTCCCACTTCTCATTCTCTCCCTCAGCCATGCTTCTGCCAAACCCTACCCCTCTCTCTCCTAACCATCGCTCTCATGAAAACATCCTCCCCCGTACTCTCCACACCGCCTCCTCCTGCTCCTCTCCTCTACGCCTCTCACTCTCACCCTCACCCTTATGACCCTCCGTGCGTTAATTTTTAGATCTAACGTGTTTTTTGTTTGCAGATCTAACATTGGGTACTTCAGATCTATGGTTTTGGGTTCTCATTCTAACGTTGGTAAGATTCTTATATGTTTGGGTTTGTATTTTTTTTTTTGCAGATAGCCCTAAGATCTCGGACTTCATCCTTGCAAAGGTAATTAGATTCATTGTATTCTCTTAATTTCTTAAACCTATCATTATTTATGATTACTAATTTCTGTTTTAATGTAAATTGTAACTCCATTAATATTGGGTCTTATATAAACCATATGCCTTAATCTCATAATATGTTTCTTTTTAGCTCCGAGTAATCCTAGAAGTAATCGATTTGTTAGATTTGGCTAAAAAAGGCATGGGTTTTGTTTCCGTCATCATGTAATACTTATTTTCACATGAACAAATTAGGTCTATTACCAAATTGAGAGATTGCAATTATTAGAATAAATGGTATGATTTTCTATTCGTTTATGTAATGTGTGTCTATTTTCTATACTCTATGTACAATATTATTCGTTACAAGGGAGTTGTTGATGGCTTCTTAAAGTTATTGTACTTACAGGCTTCAAAGTCTGGAAGAATCTAAATAGTTTGGTTTTACACATTCATACTCTCTCTGGCTTTGTAATTCTTTGAACATCACATGTTTGAATGTATGTCGACACATAACTTTTTTTGTAGCTGTTATTAGATGGAACAATTTCTATTTTGTTTTAAAAAATTTTGTTCTCTCTTTCTGTTTAGGACTCTATTTTACGTTTATTTGATTGATTCCTGATTTATATCATTATTACTATTTTTTAGTTTTGGATATTTAGTTGGAGTTGAAGAAAAGTTATGAATGAAATTTGTAGATTTCATGAGTTTTTACAATCTTGGATTTTTTGGGGTATTGTGTATTTTTTTTAATGATCTGTACTTCAAGTATAAAAATTTGTTGTTGTTTGATTTCTGATTATTTTGGGTTCAGTTTCACTATTTAGTCTCTTTGTAATTATTTTTTATTTTTTTGTAGGAGCTACCTGGGTTACAAGGATATAATTTACAGGTATATTCAAACTTTAATATAGGACCCCTTTATATGTATGTTGTTTATATGTGTGATGGTGTTTTATTTTTGGATTTACGCACTCTGAGATACCATGGTTAGGACATTATTTCTAATTTTTATTTCTTTTCCTCTTTCAGGTTATTCGGGTTTCAGATATCCATTGAAGTTGTGGTATCATTCTTCTTTTTATTCAAATTTGGCTATTAATTTGAATTTTTGGGTCTGTATACCATGGTTGGGACATTATTCCTAATTTTGATTTCTTTTCCTCTTTCAGGTTATTCGGATTTCAGATATCCATTAAAGTTGTGGTATCATTCTTCCTTTCATTCAAAATTTGTTATTAATTTGAATTTATGGGTCGGTATTTCCAAATGTTCCATTATTTGTAAAGCTTATTCTATACACTTTTGTTAAAGCTTATTCTATACATTATTTGAAAAAATTTATGAAACATTTTGCCGTTAGTTGTATTTTATTCTATTCAAGCTCTTGAAGTTTTTATGAATATCATATACTATCTTTATGATATTCACATTCTTAAATCTTATTCTATACACTTTTGTTAATTTTATTGTCTTAATTTTCTGTCTCACGCATACACTTTTGTCAAAAACCTCACAAATTATCAGACTCTCTTAAAACTAAATTGTATATTTGGCTCTTCGGGTTTCACATATTTCGATGAACACTCTTAGTTTCACCACTATGCGACCCCCTTCCCCACTAAAATTATGTATCCCCTAAGTGATCCTGAGCATGGTCCGTAATATAAATTCTAAACATTGTTTTTATCTCATTGTGTCATTCAATAGTGCCTACTAAAACATTAAAATTTATATGTTAGTAGTTATGTTTTAGTTATGACTTAAAAATTTATATGTTATATGTTAGTCCGAGTAAATGGAGTCATTGTCATTGATTGATGAGAGAAAAATCATTAAAAAACTTAAAAAATGAAATTGAATAGACTGAAAAATCAAGGTATACTCTCTCTCTCTCTCTCTCTCTCTGATACTTTATAATTTATGATGTATTTTGTGAGTTTTAGGTATATTTTTGGGTTTTCAGGTCTTTTCACTAGGTGGAATTGATGTCGTGTATTCTGTCAGACCTTATTTTAATTTTAATTTGTTAATTTTGATTTTTTTTTGCATTCCTTAACATATGTATGGTCGCAAGTCATGAAACTTCTGAAGATTGGCTATGCATTGAATCCAAATGATCCTATTATTCTTCGATCTCTTGCTTCATTAGAATTCAAATACGCAACTACAAATCTTACTCGAGTGTTGTTCAGGAAGGCATCAGCCAGTGAAGATCATAAGAACTTTCTTTTAATGTATTGAAAAGTGTTTTCATTTATTTTATAGCATGAAACTTTATCTGTTTTCTCATCTATTTCTTTTAATGTGTTGAACATGTGAAGTTAATATAGGTGCAAAGGGGATAAGTAGAGAACAATAAGGTTTTCACAGGGAATGTTTGAAGGGATTGAATGCAAAAATTTAATGCAGCCTCCGTGCCAAAATATTCCAAAACTGTAAAGTTGTGTTTTCGAATGAAGCTTCTAGGTCAGTTTGAGTTCTGCCTAACTCAACTCCCATTACCTTTGGGGATTCAAAGACATTTGAACATTGACAAGAGGACCATGGACATCCAACGATATGGTATGTTCATCTTTCTATGCTCTTCTTCACTCAAGATGGCACGAACTTCTACTTTATCATTTGTTTATTATAGTGTTCAATCTTAGATATCGACTTTTTATTTTAAGGCAAATAATTTCATCTCCATAACTCAAAATATAAAGTTTTTATTGCTTAGTAGGTGTGTTTGATCATATGAGGTTATTATTGCTTAGTTCGTGTGCCTATCTTTTTTTCTTCGCTTCACCTAATGTGTTATATATTTTCCTCGAAGCTATTTTGCCCCTCTTACATATATAATTTAATAGTGTCTAAGGTAATGGTTCAACCCATGGGTTGGATTCAAGAGTTAAATTGAATTTAGCTTCAAATCCTAGGCTATTTCTACAATTTTAAAGAGAAGAAAAAACATATACTTGAGCCCTGCTGCGGGTCGCTGCCTGCTGCTTCCCTATATATCAGCAAAGATGTTCTTATACTCTCAAGCCCTTCCAATTGAGCCTTGCCGATGCCCTGCTGCCGATTGATGTTTTTTGCTGCCCCGACGATGACTGATGCACACATATAAGCCCTGTCGATGTAGCCTTAATGCTGGTTGATGCCTGCTCCTGCCTCCCCGAGCTTACCTCATTGATGTTGTGAAGAAGGATAGGCCCCCGATTTTAATTTTCTCAATTAAAATATTATTTCCTTTTATATATATATCAAGATGCGGAAGCGTAAAGAAGTGTGATGGCTCACAAACAAACGAATTACCAAATTTTAATTTTCTTAAACAAATTAAAATTAAACCAAGTGAAATTAAATTAACGCATTAAAATCATTTTCACTTAAACCAAGTTAAATCATTCAACTCCTAGAATTTTCCTAAGTCATATGCGGAATTTTATCAAATTAGGCCAAACCAATTTTAGCAATTAAATTGAATGACTTGAATTAATTAACTACACATTACCCAAATTAAACACGTAGAGATTAAATTAAACCAAATTTTATCCTTTTACTTAAGCATGTGTTCTAGGTGATTTTGCAAAAGATAAAATAAGAAATTAATCCACTACGCCGCGATGTACGAGGAAAAACCCAAGACGGGAAACAACCTCGGACGGCCCTAGACTCAAATCCACTAAGTATGGAATTTACAAACACAAGACAGAAAGGCTTACAACAAATGACTCGATCCCTCTCAAGCCCCGACGCTTCTTCTTGTAGATACCTCTTCCTAGCGAATAACCATGGAGCTCCACCGGGGTCTCGGAGTCCACCGATCGGACTTTGTATGGTCACCGTCACCCGAATAATGAGCATTTCTCCAAGTGGGTAATGCCGTAACAAACAGCTTCTTCTTTCTTTGATGGATGTAGAAGCAAACCCAAAACTTCTCTTTGAACGGAAGAGATGAACCCGGTGCCAAAACTCCAAGCAAGATGTATATATATTAAAACTTGGATAAACAAATAATTGGGTATAAACTAGAGTGGTGTATATTTTTCTCTATGTAAAAATCTCACTCAAAACATGAACATTTTCCTTAAACAATTTTTCTCTCAAACTCTCTCTAAGAGATGAAAAATATAATGAAAAAGTTAAGTTGGAAAATGTTATTCCCGCACATAATAAAGTCTGAGAAAATTTGGTTAAGAAACTAGTGGGGAAGTGGGAGAAAAACTGCTTAAAACTGTTCCCACCTGGCATCTCGTTCGAACGAGTCTTCTAACGAAGTTCCAGTATGAACTCGTTAGAAGTTCGTTAGAAATCTCGTTAGAACGATAATCTTGTTCGAACGACATTTCGAACGAAGTTCCAGTATGCCTTAATGGGAAGTCGTTGGCAATCTCGTTCGAACGACATCTGGTTCGAACGACAATCTCGTTCGAACGACATATCGAACGAACTTCCAGAAAGTTTGGAAAATTCGATTTTAGCCCTGAAAAATTTATAAACTTATTTTAAAGTTTTAATTAATTCTTTCTGAAAATAAAACACAATTTTAAGTAAACCTAACACCCAATTAAACTTGTTCCAGGATCCTATATATATAATATTGCATTCATAC
The DNA here is from genome assembly GCA_949130495.1 of Sambucus nigra. Lineage (NCBI taxonomy): Eukaryota > Viridiplantae > Streptophyta > Magnoliopsida > Dipsacales > Adoxaceae > Sambucus > Sambucus nigra. The sequence continues at coordinate 428,935,143 of OX422211.1, read as the reverse complement.
CTTGGGAGCATGGAACCATAGTTGATGACGTAGAAACGAGGCACGCAAACCGGCATATTGATGAAGCTTTATACTCTTTGCTGCTACGTCTTCAACAAACTCTTCATAGGCTTGAAAATATTACAATTAAATACAATCCTATGAATAAATATTTTTGTCCGGAATTGAGCCAAAACTATATATGGACTCAATTGGAAATTTGTGTCCTTACATGTTGCTACCGTCGGTGAGAGGTAAGAGCTTACTTAGAGATAAGTTAAGTTCCAGATTAGTTAGAGACTATCCATAACTTGCAACTTTATATCATATCTGAAAATTTATAAATTTTTTACACCTTTATGTTGCAAATTTTTTACACGATTCAATATCTACATTGTAATGTTTTCACGATGTTCGATTGTAAAAGTTTTATTCTAATGAGTGCACGATTCAAGATCAGATCAAAGTTTTATTCAATATCGGATCAAATTTTTTACATGATTGATCAGATCAAAATATAGTCCAAACGATCTGCATTATAATGTTTTCATAGTATAAATTCTTCGTTTTATCCACCTGATCATAGATATGTTTAAAATTAGGTAAATCATGTTCCACTTTCAAGAACATTTGTGAAAAAATTGAGATAAACCTCTACAAGCGTCTCTAAAGCTCACATTGTGTTATTTTATCCCGTCATTATGAAAGATTTCATTTATTTTCCGTTGTTTTATGCTCAAACTTGATTACTTATGTTTTCTACATGCCTTTAGCTGCATTCCTTTAGACCATACTGATTTAAAAGATTGAAAACTAATAAATTAAATAATTATTAAATATTGGGGTTGTTGGTAATTATTGTAGACCTTCGTACCTGTATTTTTTCTTTAGATCTCTTAACTGTTTTATATTTTTGGTTTGCAGATCCAACTCTGAGAACATAAATTAATCAAGTATACATGAGAATGGAGATATCTTGGTTCATCTGAACAACCTCGCCGGGAGAACGTACTCTATGTTGGCAATTTATGATTTCCTATCTTGAATAAAGCCTATGGATGGCAGACTGTGTTTTAGAGTGACTGCGAGCCAAGGTGCACTTCTTCTTGTTGGTGGAGAAAAGGCACGTGATACGCTTATTATCCGTTTCCGTTTTCGAGGTTTTGGAGTTTTTTCTTATTGACGGAGTACTGGAAATAGAATACTAATTGCACAATCATCCATCCGAGACTATTTTATTGACTCTCTGTTGTGAACACGTGTTGGGAGATTTTGCATCTGAGATGCATACTTGGTGTTGCACATGACATCCTCAACTTGCGTTTACAACTTTGAAATGCCTATTATTTAATCGAGGTTTTTTTATCCAATTCATATTCACAAAGATAGTGTTGTTTTAACATATTAGAATATTTTTTACTAGATACATTTGTAAGTATATTATGAGTATTCCTATGACACAGATGCAAATGCTACGAGCCAAAATTTTGGGTTGTACATCATGAGTTTTTGGTTTGACATAACTGTGTGTAGGTGTTTATAATTCAGTCTTTTTCCAGCATGTTGAACTCACCATTGATTTTACTTCTTTGAGTGTATGATTCTTGATCTCCTCTATGTAAAGGATACACATGTAACTCTATTTAAAATTAATTTTCAAAATAAAAAAGGGATTTTTTAAATGAAATAAAATTAATTTCCAGCATGTTGAGGAAGCCCATCTGGGACTGTACCATGAATTATGGGCTATCGTAGATTGTGCTATGATAACTTTGGAAACTATGTTTTAAAATATTATATATGAGATAACTCCATTTTTTACTCTCATTGGGCGTGGAGTGCACAAGGTAGTAAGCAATAAGTTTTTTTGTCGATTTCGATTTGTTGAATGGCCGTCTTTGGTATCCAAATTTGGACGACTACAATTTTCCATGTTTGGTTCGCTTAGGTGTACCCTGCCAATCAAGCAAAACATCATTTACAATTAGAATCACAAGGTGCAGATGATAGTGAGAGTATAAATTGTGTACACCTATTAGTTAGTTTTCTGGAATATAGTAGAAAATTAACAATAAAAAATAATGAAATTTCTTCATAATATATATATATAACTAAATGGTGTGTGTTTGATAAAAATAATTAAATTTGTTCAGATTATAAGTAACTACTAATAATTTGCAACAGTTAATTAAGTTCTATACAATTTGATTACAAAGTTGATTTTTTTTTTAAAAACAATTCATTTTCATTAAAAAGGAAAACATAGGGTAGGAATAAATTTTTTTGTTTACATCAACAACTTTAGTATCAAATTTATTTTGATAACACTATTTAGATTCATTATTGTTTTAATTCTTCAGTATTTGGTTTAATTGTGTCATGTTGGGTCGATTCTTATCGGTCCTACCAAATCGTATTTACTTATCGTGTAAATATATCATGTCGTGTCCGGGTTAAGAAAAAAACCATGTTATCGTCTCATGTCAGGCCATGTGAGAAACGACCCGTTGACCCGATTTTCCAGCCCTAATATAGACATATGAAAATTTTCCCAATGTTTTAAAATTGTTTACAATTATGTGGTGTTAAAAAATAATTTGAAAAATATTTATGTGTTGCAAACTAAATACGATGTATGGTCCTATCAATGACATACACTTTCAAAAATTTGCTTCGTGCCTTCAGGAACGGGCATACCCTAGTGTGGGTATATATATATATATATATATATATACACTAGGTGTCCGGCCACAGGGTCACCACCAGACTTAGACGCATGGGTCATTCGACGAGCTGCAGCTGTCGTGGAAGCTGTAGGTCCTTGATATTAGACGTTTCTTTCCTTTCATTCAGTTCTTAAGTCAGACATTTCATTTAGGGAATGTGTCGCCTGTTTCCTGCTCAATTAATTCAGAGATTTTATTTCTTATTAATTTTTCTTTTCCTGATGGATTGAGTATTATAATTCTATTGGTTTTCGATTTTGAACCGGAAGGTTTTATCCAGTCTCTTTTATTTTAGTATTTGATTCATGTTCAGTATTTATTCTTGTGGAATGAGAATGCCTGATATCTTAAGGCATGGAATTTATTAATATATTAATTGGTTATAATTAATTGGGAAAATATTTTGACACTTAGCTTAATTAATTATTAGGTGATTAATAATGACATTGGTTTTCGACGGTGATGCTAAGAATGAACCAACAGGACACTTTGATTTTAATTTAATAAATGACTGATCACCCGATATTTAATTAGGCGGGGTGTCACAGGTGGTATCAGAGCATAAGGTTCTAGTGTCCTTAGGATCTGTACGGCTTTCTACGTTTTCAACGCAACGTTATTTGATGTTGAGCCTTATTATAGTATTGGTGTCTTCCCTTACGCATGCGACTTATGTTATTTTGCTATGAATTGTAATTGATGTGACTCATTATATGAAATCATTTGTACATCGAGCACCGAACATTATAGGACGACCAGTGAGGGTCGTAAGAAGGACGACAAGAGAGGAAGTCTGACAGAAGACATAGAGTAATTTGGGAATGGTGGACGTGACAAAAGTCATTATGAGTGTTATTTAAGCAAGTGATAATAGAATTATCACTCGGGAACAAAAGGGTTGCCCAGGCATAGTCCTAGGTAACGGTGGAGCGATTTCAGGATTATCTAGCGTAGTCGACAAGGGGAAATAAGAGGGAATCTTTTCAAAAGTCATCGGTGAAGATGCAGCGAAGAAAGAAAGAAAGTGTAACAAGCCAATGGAAGTAGAAAATCTGAAGGAAATTGTGTAGAGTGGAGTGCAGCGACACTCAAAATTTCAAATTGGAATTAAATTTGTAGCTCTTAAAAGCGACATAAAGTGATTAGAGTCAATCACCACGTATAAAGAAGCATGTTTGAAATTTAAAGAGAAAATTTGGGCATAATTTGATCGTGAGGTCTTCCATTCGATGTTATGACAAAGATGCAAGGGAAATTTTAAAACTTAGCACAGTGGGTAGGTTAGAGACCGATCGTGAGAGATAGGTTGAATTGCGTAACAAATTTCGTACCTGGAAAAGGGGGATCGTGTGAAGAATACGATGTTGGATGATAAATCCAGCTAGAATGATTGATGTTGATGTCATCAAGGTTATACATTTGTAAGTTATTTCAACAATTCCAGAAGAAGTGAGCCAATAGGGTTGGAGAATTTGGTCGAAAAGTAAAATTGAACTTAACAGTGTTAGTGAAACACCACATGAAAGTATGCCCAATAGGGAATTCATTTAGATAATTTTAATTGATTAATTTCCTACAAAGTGACGATGAAGTCAATCAGGGTTGTGGTGGCCAACTATGGTTTCGAAAGGCCTGCATAGCTAAAGGGACAACAGGAGAACAATTGGGAGCTAAGACTGCCAGTCCGAGGGAAGGACAATCTAAAATGGTCAGTGGTACCAGTGACGGGAAATGACTCAAGAAGTTTCCTTATGTATAGAGAGTGTTACTTTCAATGTTGAATGTGTCCACATTGAGAAGTACAACTGATAAGATTTGAGAATAGTAAACCATGTCAATAAGGGATAACAACTGGAGGAGTGAGACTGTCAGAGGAGGAATTGGGTCAAGAGCATTGAGATTAAGAAGTTACAACCCGAGAGTAGTGGGTTTAGGCAGGACTAGTAGAGTCCTCGGTAATAATAGCATACTATATTTAAGGTTCGATGGTCCCCATAATGAAATAGGGTGGCCAATAAGCCCATAATTGAGGTCTCGAGATTTAGGTCAATGCAGAGTAAATTTTCCCACAGCAAGGAGGGGGAAACTATGGGGTGGAATACTTGATGTATTAAAATTCCAGATACTCATGGTTGTGTTGGAAACTATGTGTTGGGATCCTACGACCGGGCGAGCCTGATGAAGTTTTGCTTCTTCCTTGCGAGAAAAGGATTAGGTCAAGTGACATGAGTGTATCACAATACATATATGAATTGTTAACACTAAAGTTTGCGTGCGAATCTAGTTTAGTGGGTCTGTTAGTTTTAACAGTCTGGTTACAAACATATTTACTATGGGTAATGGGGCTTTCAGATGTTGCCCGTGAATGATTCAGGTGGGCTCTAAAGTCATATTTTATTGCTATAATTTACTATTGCATTGAGTTAGCAAGGTAGAGCTTATTATGGTAGTGTGTAGTTGTAATTACCAAATGTTTGAATGATAGCAGATTAAGCGATAAGACTATCGTGCTGGATACTCCGGGTGAGTAAAATTACTGTTGTGTAGTGCCACCTAAAATAGGGTTGGGCCTATATATATATATATATATATATATATGTATGTATGTATGTATGTATGTATAAAAAGAAAAAAAAATCATAATATCTTAGACTTCAGTGAGTAGGTTATCTCGTTAGATGTGATCACGGTGCATAGGGATTTATTTACTGATGTGACTCAGGATACATTGTGTTCTTTATCAAGCAGCGAGAGACAACATGTTTTATATAACGCCGAAACTTGGGATAGTGATAGTTCCAGGTTTCATGATATTTTTACTAACTTTAGTAAAATTTTATGTCAACATACAGAGGTTGTGGGAAGGTACATGTTATGGACTAGGGGCCTTACGGATCTCGACGACCGATAATGTTAGGTAGTAGTGTATGGGGGTTCCTTGTTTGGATTTCGCTTTGCGAGACATCCCACGTATGAAACTAACGAACGTCGGGAGTTGGAAGTTTGGATGATAGTACATGTGATTCCTGCCTTAGTAATTGTACATATATGAGAGTAATCGAGAGCATATAATTCCACCATAATGTGAGAATATATTTTAATTGTGCATAAATGCGCAAGGCATAGGGTGTATGGGCGCCCTAGGTAATTGAATCTTGACTTTGTTTTCGTTCGGAACGTTTGGGATAAGGTAAATGAATGTATAAGTGGAGATAGCAAGACTTGATTGTACGTGTACTACCCCGTAATTTTTTTGATTTTATTTAATGGAATTAATTAAATTAAATATGATAATTATTTGGAAATTAATTCGGATTTAAATACTAGCGAGACGAGAGTTGGTATTTGATTATGATAATAATGTTGAATATTACTGAGTCAATATGGTAATATATGATTATTGAATTTATTATTATTTTCGCGAGTTATAAATACTGCAATTTCGAAAATTAAGTTGGGATGCGTGTGTCAGTCGTGTCAGGAACCAATTTAATGGGCTTAAAAGTAAATTATATTTATATCATCCATATGGCCATTTTGAGTGCGCCATCGTATCCGGAAAGGTCGAAATAGTCAGAAAACACTATCCAAGGGTTTAGTTTGGATCCCGGGGTATTTTTAGGCCCAACCGGCAACCCATGAGGGTATTTTAGTCATTTTGATTTTTAAAGAATATTAACCCACAAAATTTAGACTTAGTTTATCAGCCAACTCTTAGGACGCCTAGGGTTTTCACAATAAAAAATACCAACAACAGTTAGAGAATAGAGAAGGAAGTTCCCAAAGGAAAAAAACCACCTTGGAGACCATTGCACCACCACCACCACCACCAGTTAGATCGAAAAGAGGGGATACCTTTCGTACCATTTGCTTTAAAGGATCAAAACATCAAATTTTCCAGGCAAGTGATTTAATTCATTAAGATTCAGCAAATAATTTATCCATGATAGTTTAGGATTTGATAATTCATGTAAATATTGAAACTCATGAAATTTGGAGATGAAACCTAAATTTTGGGTAGGATTTATATGTAGTTTCGATTCTGGAAACATCACATTAACGAAATCACAACCCATGTGTCGTGTTGAAAATTGAGCGTTCGTGTAAATACGCTAGTCGTTGTTGTCGGCTTCCAACCACAATACAAAAAAAACCTAAACTTTAACTACACTCTTGCGGAGTATAGTGGCGAGTGTGGGTATCGAATACACAGAGAATGTTTGATAGATTTTAATTGATTTATTATTTCAAAAAATAAAGTGTAAAAGATGATGATTGAGTGAGAAAGGAAAAAGGGAAAAATAAAGAAGTTAACTAAAACTAATTGGAAAAAATAAGGTAGTGACACAATCTCCCAACCCTAGAGTATTGATGGTATAAAACTAATCGTAAATTTAACTGATTAATTTGACCCGGAATTTAGTACTCCCAAGCATTACGTATACGAGGTTCAAGCATGCGTCATACCCAATCTGAGGATGACTAAATCAGTATCGCGATAGTAGCAATCGAATTGCACTCTAAATCATCACGAGTACCCAGAGGCAAACGAGATATAAAGATCTACAATTGTTGTGTTCCTACGCATTACGGTCGTAATCAATCACTAAATTTAGAGGACTAATTTTATACACAATCAACTACCACGTCAGGCTGGGTTCATGCATCCCGACCTTGAAAAGTCTAGCCTAACATGGTGAATAATAATAAAAGTGCTAGAAATTATAGTTACCACGATTGAAGAACAAGAACATGCAAGAAGAAATCAAAGTTTGAAGAAACACTGGAAAAGCTCTTGAATTAATGGTGAAAAGTATGTGAATCTTTCTCCTAGATGTTCCTACTTGTTATGGAGCTTTTACATCAATGAAATCTGAATAAAAAGAGTCCTAATGACTAAGTATATAGGCTAGAGGTCGTTTAGAAAAGTCCCCAAAACATAAAACTCTTTTGGCTAAAAGATAAGCACAAAATAAAAATCCTGTATCTGCTAATTTGTCACACTTAGAAAGCGTGACTAATTTCGTAACGGATCTGGAGCGTGACAAATGGGCGGACCGGTTCTTTTTTCTCAGCTTCGGTTCAGTTTGGGTCTAACAGCTTTTTTCTTGGATTTCTTCTCAACTTCAAATGGGCATAACTTCTTCACCGTAGCTCGGATTGAGGTCCCGTTTTTTAGAGTGTTCTTGTAATTGAAAGATATTCAGCTTTCTAGTTGGCCCCACCTCCAGACTATGGCTGAAAAATTAAAAAAATGACCTTTAACTCCCCGATTCTTGGTTTCTTTCACTATTTTGAGTTCTCTTTGGCACTAACTTGCATGAAATATCTGTAAAACACATAAGAGATACACAAAATATGAAATACTTGCCAAAAAGGGTTAGTAGCATAAATATGAGACAAATTCAAGCTATTTACACTGCACGGGATCATAAAAATACCGAAATTAAGGGGATAAATGTGAAGAATTTATGCCTAATCACCATGCATAGTTAATTATGAATTGATGAGAAGTTGTATGATGATTCTTGAAGAAAATGAAAAAAATAGGGTTTTCATGATAATAGAATGATTTGATCCAAGAAAAGTGTGATTATTTATGATTTAAGAATTTTGGAATGTTAAGAATCATGTATTTAGGTTGTTAAATCATCCAACATGTTTACTTTGGAATTTGGCATCGTGTAATGGAAATTTGGGACAAACCTAGGGCTAAAAACGAAGAAAACCGAGACCTGCACCTGTTCGATTGATCGATCGACATTTATAATCGATCGATCGGTTGGGCTCGATCAATCGACATCCTTGGTCGATCGATCGACCTCCCTAGAAACTGTGATACTTTTTCTCTTTTTGGATTTAAGCAATTTCGGCCATTGAAAGTTGTAGGTGGTGACTATGTGAATACATTAGGACTTTATAGAGGCCATTAGGGATGTAATTGAAGCCCGAAACATATTAGAATTGGTTTAGAACGTAGTGTCGAACTTACGAGTGTCTGACGAGTAATTTACTATTATAAGTTACGAGAGCATGACTTAAATTCGTATGAGTGATAAGTTAGGATTACAGACAGAAATATGGACCTCGTAGTATAGAATTGATATTTGGGATACGTGGGAGACTTAGTAACCTGTTCGGGGTAGGTTTAAGTACTCGAAACTATACAACGTGAGATTTATCAACAAAACTTATTATTTATGAGTTGGGACGATAATAGAATAACTGATGGTATAGGGATGAAAATATACCTTTAATGATGTGATAATTACCTAAGTTGTGTGAATTCTTAGTATATGGACTATTGTGTGTATAACATACCTACCATACTTGCTATCACGGGAGGTTGGCTTTCGAAAAAGGAACATTTGATCTTTGTGTGCCTATGGGAGGATTTACATTGGTACCTTAAGGACATAGGGTTGTCAATGACTTATTTGTGAGTTGATAAGTCAGCTGACCATGGGAGCGTAGGTATGTGTGTGACCCATGCGTATGTGAACTATGTTCGCCTCCAATATGTGTGATTTTATTTATTTAAACGGATCATGAGTGATTCGGAATGCGTAGTCCTTATGTATGTGATGTACCGGGATTCGATAGGAGAGTATGCATGCACCACAACTTAGCTTAGGGGTTTTATATTTGTATATATAAGCTGAGATTATTATACTTGTACTTGTACTTGTAACTGGCTCACTGTTAAATTGTGAATGCAAATAACCGAGATATTTAAATGGGATTAAAAATGTGAGAATCCATATCGTAATTGATTTAGTAATCTGATTAATGTAAGGGTGAGTTATACACAAAATATATTAGAATGATACGAATAAACCCCTATATTATAATGTGAAGTCAGGAAGTGGTACCGACTAGTTAGTTAGAGGCATAACTAGGATGGGTTAAGGGTATACGTTAGGCGTGCACATTAGTTGAGGGGTGAGGAACTCATGTAAGATCACGTATATAATATTTACTGTTTAATGCAATTAAACACTTGCTATATTTTTAAACTGTTTGCACATCGGGCACTGACCCGTTTGCTTCCAAATCTATTTTTCTTGTAAAATATTTTCAGGTGCCCAGGCACAGGGACGCCATGATTAGGAGTTCCATTCCACTGACGTGTTGTAGCTGCTGTAGAAGTTATAGGATCTCGTTACTAGACACCTCCACATCTATCCTTGCTACTTTTGGGAGTTATTATTCCAGTTAGGGCCTGTTGGCCATTCTATTCAGTGACAACGGTTTTAAACTTCCAGTTAATTGAGTCTTGGGATTTATTTATTTCATTCAGACATTTGTATTGGGTTTATTTAAAATTGCTATTATTAGTGGAATGTTTACTCCAGACATCCGTTATTCATTCTGTTGATTTTCTCCTAAGATTATTTATGTGATGGTTGGTTGACAATTTAGATTATTTTGTTGTTGGTTAATTTGAAACTTTAAAACTTGACACTTCACCATTTTAAATATTAGGTGGTTAGTAATTAATCAAATGTTTTCGACAGTGATGCTATGAAACTGAACCAACTTGACATTTTGTATTAATTTAAATAAAGAAGTACTTGCCCGGTATTTAATTAGTCGGGGTTTCACAGGTGGTAGTATTGTATTAGGCAGTAGATGGTGATTGTCATGTGAATTAGACAGCATGTAGCCCGAGGAGTTAAAGTTTATTCCGTAAGATTTGTTAGAGGCTTACGTTTCATGAGAAACTGATTATTAAAGCGGGGGAATGACCTGTGACATGCGGTGAGGCAAAGTCATGTGGATCACAGTTAGAGGCACAAGGGAGAGAATATAAGATGTATCAGTTATAAATGACAGTGGTGGTGGGATTTAATGAAGAGGAATATCGCTAAATTCATTTTGCAATGGGTCACCCGTCCGTTGGAAAAGGGTGGATCACCGAAGACCGATAGGGATTTCTTACCCCGTTAGGGATTCCGAAGTAGGAATGGGAGAATACTCCCAAGGGTTTTATCATGAAGGGGGATATGATCCTATATGGGTGATAATGGACCGGTTTACCAAAATATCTCACGTTATGCCAGTTAAGACTAGTCATACTAAAGGGCAGTATGCGCAACTCCTTATAATCGAGATAATGAGATTGAGTGGGGTCAACTTGACATAGAGTACGACTAGGACAAGAGCTTCGTCTTTTGATTATGTAAAGGTGTTCACGAGGCTTTGGAAACCGAATTGTGGTTGAGTACGACTTATCATCCCATACAAATGGGCAGAACAAGCGGACTAATCACATGATTGGGAAAATAAATGATATGTGTACCCTTGGATCTTCGGGGAGGACGAGAGTAGTCCCTTCCACAAGTTGAGTTATTATGTACAATAACTCATATAAGTTCATTTTTGGGCATGGTGCCAGTCGAGGTATGGAACGGTAAACCTTGTTGTTCTAATGATCTTTGGTTAAAGGTGGGGGAAACAAATCCCATTACAAAGATTCGGGATGAGTTTATATCTATAGTATATATGTGTGTAAAGTATATACAACGCCAATAATCGATGCGTGTGCGATCGTTGCGAGACGAGATCGTGTGTATCTAAAGATCGATTAATCTACTAAGGTGTGCATAGTCGAAAGACAGACAACGAATATATCTAAAATAAAGTTTAAGTAGTGAAACTTGAATGGTAAGACTTGGGCAGGAACCTACGTGACATGGTAACCTGGAATTTAGAACAAAAATAAGTGTAGTGCTCATTATTAAGGGTTTTCGACAGCGTACTATACGGGTGGTATAGAGTAGTTCACTTGGGAGCGCAATGATGCGTTGCACAACATATATTCAGCATTGTTTGTACCTGTTATTCTTTTTCCAAATTTCAGGATGAAATTTCATTGAAAGGGGGGAACTATGTAACACCCCGTATTTTTTTTTATATTAAATAATTGTGGGATTAATTATTATTATTGGATTAATTAAATTAAAAAGGTTGGGAAATTTAGTTGTTAATTAATACTAATTTAAAATAATTATTAACTAGTGCGCCAATGGTTAGTATTTATTGATGGAAATCATTGATTATTACTATGGGTATATGTAATATGGAATTACATATTTTTTTTTTAAATTGTCGGGCTACGAAATACGACAGTTTGGTAGTTTGGTATTTTAAGTCAGGACGTGCGTGTAAGTTGTGTCGGGACTAATTTTATGGGATAAAAAGGTAAATTATTTTTGTATAACTCGTATGGTAATTTCGAGTGAGCCATCGAGTACGGAAGGTCGAGATAGTCGAAAAACTCTACGTGGGCATCTTATTTGGACTCCGAGGTAATTTTAGGCCGAACCGGCACCCCGTAGGGGTAGTTTTGTCATTTGGATTTTTGGGGAATTAAAATGGACAAAAATTAGATAATTAGTATATCAGTTATGGAAGTTCTATTAGGGTTAAGTTACACATAAATCAAGAGAGAACCACAAAGGGCGAGGGAGAGCAAATCCCAAAGGAGGAAGGCCAATTAACACCACCTTGCACAACCACCACCTCCATCGTGTAAATCGAAAAGTAAGGAATGCATCTATACCAAAATCACCAGTCGATCAGACATTCAAATTTTAGGCAAGTGTTTATTACTTACTTTCCTTTAACAATAATCATGCTCATGTTAGTGCAGTTAAATTTGATCATGAATTACATATGAAATTGGGTGAAAATTGGAGGTTTAATCTATGACTATGGACTGATTTGATTAGTAGTTTAATTCCTTCATATATGTAGAGAATAATTACGAAATTGGAAAATTATATCGATGAAAAAATATGGGTTGGTTAGGTTCTTTAATTGAAAATTGGGAAACTAGGGCTCTTATGATCTAAATTTGGGGATTTTGAATTATAATGATGATGGCTGATGATCTATAGATGTTATATTGGTGGATGTAACACCCCACTTAAAATAATAACGAGTGACCAGCCCTATACTACATTAAATCAGGAGTTTTAAATGTCTCAGTCTCAACACCAACTATCGGTACAAATATAATATAGACTAACTACCCGATATCATATAAGCGTGACGTTAAAATTTAAATAAAATATGCGACATACAACAAACCCAACACTATAAAACTACTAATAAAGGAAAGAAAGATGCATACAAGAACTATGATAAATGAAATTCTAGGATAAAATGAAATAAATAACTACAACTGAATATACCACAAGGAAGTAAACCCGAATAAGCTGTCGGGTCACAGCCAATACAATAACTGAAATGGAATAAATATACACATCTATAAATATCCATTGGGTATAAACCTGATATACAACATGAATCCTACCTAGATTTTTAGAAGTAGGAAGTGACTACATTCTACATCCCGCAACAGTCCGCACCTGTCACGGCTCCCAAGACTCTAGATAGAAGGTCATCCGGCATCCATGCGGTGGGACACCTGTAGTAATATATATATATATATATATACAGGCAGGAAAGAAAAGTAAACGAGTCAGAGCCCGAGTTGTGAAAATATTTAGCAAGTGTGTTAACCGTTCATAATAAATATCGGTGCATTTATTTCATAATTAAAGTGGAATCGCACTCTCGTGAAACCCCAACTCACCTCTCATCTAACGGAACGCACCTATTCGCGTCCTGAAATTTTAGTTAAATTACCCCAATTATAAGGACAACCTAACTTAACATAGGCCCAGCCTATACCCACGAGATCTGCCTTCCTATCATAATCCAAGAATCCACTCTTTCTAAACACACTTAATTATTTTTACAAACATGTAGGCCATATTAGGTTTAATGGATTTCAGCTTATAATTTATTTAATTATAATTCTTAATACGTTAACCATATACATTGGGTTTAATCATATGATTTAATTACTAAATAACATGCATACAAATTATTATTGACAAAACTTCTTTCCAATCTCAACATTGTACTACGTTTCGTGCGTGGGGTGTCTCGCAAAGCGAAATCCAAACAAGGAACCACCTCGTTACACTACTCCTTGACAACGTCGATCCTAGAGATCCATCATGCCACACATACAATATTTGACAAAAAATTTCTCCAATCTCAACACTGCACTACGTTTCGTGCGTGGGGTGTCTCGCAAAGCGAAATCCAAACAAGGAACCACCCCGTTACACTACTCCTTGACAATGTCGATCCTAGAGATCCATCATGTCATACATACAATATTATACTACTACTACTACTACTACTACTACTACTACTACTACTACTACTACTACTACTACTACTACTACTACTACTACTACTACTACTACTACTACTACTATATTTAGATTACAATATGAAAACAACTTAAAATCTCCAATAATATCCTTGGGATGATGTAACAGAGATATTCCTTAAATACGATACATCAACCCCCATCAATATAGTACATCATAATCATCCAAGATGTACTCCACAACGACTCCATATCCTTTCATCTATAGGATATATAAATATATATAGGCATTTTATTCTAACTATATATATATATATATACCATCATCCATACCCATGACCAAGTGTACATATCACATCCGATGTCCAATGGCCATGCACAATAATATACCCGGCTATACATAGCGCCGATAAACTGCACCATGCTATCATCTTCCCAGTGCCCAGCTCACGTAGAAATACTGGGGACCACCATGGTGGGGCTCAAAGACACCCATCTCGTGGTAAACTCACACACACGACGTCCCGAGAAGCGGTCATAGCTCCTAACCGGCAATGAGACGAAACATACCCACCACGTCTCATCCCAAAAATATAAATCACATAATAACACACGGGACGACTATGACCTAGGGAATATCCACATCCTGCTCCTCGAGCCAGGATGCTCACCCTCTGCGCGAAAACTTCCCAATGATAGCATGAGAGGGGTATGCTTAACCACGTAAGTACATATATCGTTCACATGCACAATATACATACATCCATATGATCCCATCATATGATCAAACATTAAACCATTAAATATGGTTTACATATTCATACTATGTATATCCACAACATATATATATCCATAGAGTCATATCTATACGGATATACATATATCCACATATATATATACGTATATAACTATATCTCGTTCATATGTATAAGATATATAAACTCGGCTATAAGTATATATAATCCTCAATATACAAGCCGTCACCACAAACTCATTTAATTTACCTCGATATGTGAATACAATCCCTCACTTGAAGCATATTCATCCATTTTCCTATGATGAATAGTCTCCCAAACAACATATGGATATATATATATATATATATATATATATATATATATATTAGGGTTACCACCCAAAGTTTAGTGTAGGAAACCATCACTACACATACCATATATATCCGAGAGCACATTGATGAATCTAGTAATAATTTCGACTACTATTATACGCATAACTAATAGTCTTTAAGCCTCAAGCTCAATCTTACATTAATCAAATAATACCATTACTTAGGGAAAATATCCGTTGTAAATCACACTCCGATAAACAACATTTACCCTAACTAGATTTTCACACTTTACTCTAGTTGGTAATATGATCCCATCGCTCTCGATTTCGACTATGGTTCAATCACTTTTATGAATCCCCTAGTCTAATGCCTTTTCGATTTATTACTTAAATTTTATCATTACTAAGGGTATGCGACTATTCTCTTCCATTTGGCCACAAATTGTATCTTAATAATATCCTATCGTTAGAAGGATTTGATATAAACGTCGGCCCAGAAATTTCACAACATACCCTCGCAACTCTCTCTAAGAGTTCTTAGCCTCCCATCACATCTATACCTACATTTGATCTATAATTAGGATCCTCAATCCCAATGAGGTTTCCCCACAATCTCTATATACAACTCCAAGGGCATACATGGATATATTTTTCCCCAAATTATCCCAAGAAGTCCCCATAATCACAATGTGTGAGAAACCCCTTTATGTCTCCAAGACATATTTCTTACATCTTAAGAGAAAGCCTCGAATCAATAAACCCAACCAAAAAGGGTTTGAAATCACTATAGAGAAAATTCCTCAAAATGCCCTGTTTCCGAATCGATTCGGTCCTGTTCCGAATCGATTCGGCCCAGCGAATCGATTCGGCCTCAGAGGCGAATCGATTCGGGTCCAAAGACCTGGGCTTCTTTCTCAGGCTGAATCGATTCGGCTTGGGTCTGAATCTATTTGGTCAATGCCGACCTGCCAATTTGCCTAAACCGAATAGATTCTCTTAGGGGGCGAATCGATTCGGGTCTTCAGATTTTGATGGGTTCTTCTTCTCCAATGAACCCACAAAATTTTAAACCCTAAAATTTCATTTCTAACTCCTAAACCTTAATCACAACATAATTCTAAGCCCATAAATCAACCCAAAGTTGATCCCAACCATTTATACACCATTGAACCCATATTTAAACATTGATTTCAAGATTAAACCCAAAAAGCTAGGTTTTGATATTAATACCCAAAATTCATTTCTTTAACCCACAAGTTATGAAATCAAATACACAAATGACTTATTTAGCAAGATTAAACATTTGCCTCAGATTTGTAGAGGTTGGATCGTCCTCGATATCGCGGTTGGGCCGGAAATGTCCAAGCTTTCTTCCTCTCTCTCTCTTCTTTTCTTCTTTCTCTCTCTAGGGCTTTTTCTCTCTTTCTCTCAAATGAGAATGGCTTAATCCGTAAGCCTCTTAAACCTTAAAACATAAGTCCCAATTTTAATTGTTAATACACACTTTAAATGACTCGTTTACTCCAATTCGAGTCAAACTGACTTAAAAATATTTCGGAGCCAAAATAAAACCCAATGACATTCATTTTGACTATCTCGACCCTTCCGGGATCGATGGTACCCTCAAAATCATCATCCGGAATAATTCGAAATGTCCTCTATTTTTGGACTTCAATTCTCAAATTTTAAAATTCTTCAATTTAATTAAATTTTATTTTCCCAAAATTTAATTTCTCAGTCTCTAGAGTCAAGGGTTGTTACCCCTTACAAATATTTCGCCCGCGAAATTTAAGATTTGCCTAGGACCTCAATCACATCTAGTCCTTACATCAACCCTCATGATCACTATACCGATCCTTTCTTGTTCTCACGCCAAACCATATAGATTTTAAAACAAACTACTACCCAGGGCGCCCATACACCCTGTACCCGAGCTTCCACTCATAGAATTATAATTAGGCTCCATTAGCCTCGAATTGTAATATATTATGACCAATATAATCTATAATAACATATTAACTATATACAAGTTTGACAAATTCCCAATGGTTGAACTCTCCTCAATTCCTGACGCTAGCCACCTTCGTACGGGGGAGGTCTCGTAAGAGAAATCCAAACAAGGAACCCTCCCAATACACTACTGTGTAGCTAGGTCGGGGATTGAGATTAGTTGAACCAGGGTTAAGGTTTTATAAAAGATTTTTATATTTTAGACATTGCCCGAAGGCCTGTATAATAATATAATATAAAACAAATCCATGTCTTTCAACATGCCAAGCAAACACCTTATGTTTAGGACATAAGGTCTCAACAAATACAATACTCTAACCAATACCTAGTTCTCAAAACTAGCACAACTATGAGCTAAATTCTCCGCTCAAAATAAATCTACCAAACTTTGAACCTTTCAATTATAAAATTCCTCTACATCAAATCAACACCTTTCCATAAACTCAGTTCTTCCCTCATCGGAACACTACAATTACATGCCCTAACCTATCCATAGGATGAATAACCTTATAGTCACTACCCAACAAACCTCGACATTCCGCCCCTCCGGAATTCAATATTACAATTCTCGACTACCTCCTTACGAGATGATTTATTTTCTCAAAGGATGCCTTACAAAGGTCGTGATTTCTCACTCCTTTGTGACACCCTGACTAATTAAATACCGGGTAGCTACTCCATTATAAAATTAATTCAAAATGCCAAGTTGGCTCAGTTAATAGCATCACTGTCGAAAACATTTTATTTTTACTAACCACCTAGTATTTAAAAAGCAAGTTGCCAAATTTTAATTTAAGTCTGATTAACATGCAACAAGTGTAATGAAGAAATAAATAACACCATTCACCATACTGAAGTAAAACGAATAACCATCACAATAGAGTAAATAAAGTCTGGAGGAAAACTCCTCACTACAATCCCATAACTGAAATAAATAACCGAAACTGAAATAAAACATGCTAAAGTCTGAAAACTGAAATATAAAAGATGCTCTAAATAAAAATGGGCAACATGCCCTACAACTGATAGATGGTGACTCTGGAATCCAAAAGATAGAAGCGTCTATATGCAAATCCCTGTAGCTTCCACAAGCAGCTACAGCTCGTCACCTGAATGAGTAACCTATGCTTGGTGTCCTTGTGGCTGGGCACCTAAAATGGTTTTACAAAGAAAAGAGATTTGAAAAGCAAACGGGTCAGAGCCCGAATGTGGAGTTATATTTTATAAACCTGCAAGTGCTTTAACAACATTTAAAACATTAAATGCAAAGTACATGTTAGGACGTACACTCGCATGATATTCTCACCTCTCGTCTAACTGTGCACTCCTAACGTAAGTACCCATCTATATCGACCCATACTACTTGCTAACTGACAACATAACTAGCTAGACTACCAAAGGTTCTACCCATTACTCGGTTCCATTTAACATAACAACGCTCGTAATTAAATAGAGGTTTAACGTAAACTCAGTTACTAAATATGCCATTGATATAACTATCAGTTAACTCATTATATAACTCGAAATAATACCGTAATATTTTTACAACATTAACATGAGGATTCCCATTAATTTAATGTATATTATTCACAACATAAATATACGATACAAGCACCCCGCAATCTAAGCTATGGTGCACACATACTCTGCTATCCATCCTGGTACATCACGTACATAAGGATTACATATTCCGAATCTCTCAGGAATAGTTCAGATAATACAAATCACAAATAGTGGAGGCGAACACAGTCACCATCACATGGGTCACGCACATACCTACGCTCCAATGGTCAGCGGACTTATTAATATCACAATAAGTCTTTCTATGACCTATGTTCATCAAGGTACCAGTCTATATCCCCCCCGTAGGCACACAAGGATTAGAGGGTCCTAAGCGAACGCAAACCTCCCGTGATAGCAAGTATGGTAGGTATGTCATACACACAATCCATATACTAATACTAAGTAAACACACATCTTAGTAATACCGTATTTTAATCGTAGTACATATTGCACTCTCGTACTAACTATAATTATCACAATTCGTAGTATTCCGGTTTGTAATTATACGCGCTATAATTCATCCTCACATCGTAGTAGACACTCACGTCTTAACCCAAATGGTTTATTGGATATAACTCTCGTATATAATTTACTCCCCTCAATAACCCAAAGGTCCCAAATCTATCCTTACATCATCAAAGAATGTTAACTCTACCCTCGAACCAGTTTCCGGGACTCCAAAAATCAAAACAGTCCAAAAAGGACCAAACTGTCAACTCGTTAGAAGTCTCGTTCGAACGAGGCTTCGAACGAGTTTGGACTGTCAGGTCGTTAGAAGTCTCGTTCGAACGAGGCTGTTCGAACGAGATCCCAGTTCGTTCGAACGAACTGACCCTTCTAACGATATCTCGTTTGAACGAGATATCGAATGAAAATCCCTACTCGTTAATAACGACTGGTCAACTCGTTAGAAGCTCGTTCGAACGAGTTCGTTCGAACGACCTGGGGGCTGCTTCTAACGAGGTACCAGTTTCGGCCCAGATTTTTCCCCAATTCGTTTTTCACCATTTTTACTCCTCAAATCTTCTCCAAAATACGTCCCAATGATTGATTTAAGATATCTAAACAATTCTAAACACAATATAACCACATCTTATCACGTTTTTATGGATTAACTCATCCTAATCATCCATCAAATTTGCAAATATTAAACTTTCCCCCCAAATTATTCATGAACAAGAACCCTAATTTTCAAACCCTCAATTCATCAAATTAAATCCGTTTTTGTTTCACCCAATCATGTATAATCATCATATAATTTCGTCTCCATACTATTCTACGTACAAATGGTCCTCAATAATCAAATTCTAAGTCCAATTAACATGGGTTTTCATTTATCTTCCAAGAACAATTTGTAAAATATCAATTTTCTAACATGGAAAGAACATCCTTTGAAATTAAACATAGTTAAACCACTTGCCTTGTTTGTCTCTGAATTTGGTGTGGATTCGGTGTAGAATTTCTGCAGAATTCCTCTCTCTCTCTCCTTCTCCAAGCTTTCTTCTCCAAAAGGCTATGGTGGCTAGGGTTTGCTTTGGGGAAACTTATGAAAACCTAATTTAATAAACCTCCGTAGCTTTTTGGGTTAATAAGGGTTGGTTGGGTCAATTCCTTATCAGATTACAACTCTCAATTTTCGTCACTTTTATTTCCTAAAAATGTGAAATTACCAAAATACCCCTTTAAGTTACCGGTATGGCCTAAAAATACCCCGGGACCCAAACTATACCCCCGGCTAGTGTTTTCTGACTATCTCGACCCTTCCGGACGCGTTGGCACACTCAAAACGACCATACGGATTACAGATTTTAAATTCACTTTTATTATCAAAATATTATACCGTGACGCGGAGGTCCCACGCGTCTCAACAAAATTTCTAAAATGCCGTATATAAATCCCACAACAAATTTTTATAATACCAAGTTCATATATAATCATATATGCACATAATCAAATACCAATTCACATCACATTAGTATTTATGACCCGGATTAATTTCCAATTAATACGCATTTAATTAATTAATCCCAAAAATAAATATAGTCAAAAGTACGGGGTATTACATCCTTCTTCCAAGGAAATTCTATGCACCCTAACGGTGTAGCGTCTAACCGCTCAATATACCTAACGCGCGACGTTGTCAATGTCGTACAAAGCACGACTCAAACCCAAAGAAAGGTATTCTACCTTATACTTCCATAATCCATGGTTTCACCCCGTCCTTAAACCTCAACTCAAGGTCCTCTACTTCTTCCAGAACAATCATTACTCCTGAACCTATTCCTCCACAAGAGGAACATCTTCCTCAAAATCCTTCCTAACCATTTTGAAGGACAAAATGCGATTGTAACAATCGAAAACTCCCTCAGTCCTACTCAATGAACCTGAGTCTCCAATTTCTTTCTCCCTCATCCCAGAAGGCAATACTCCTGATATTGGGATAACTACACCTTCCTAGACGACATAGTTTAGTCGACGTCGGAAACGGAAGCAACTGTTATCAGAACGTCGATCAAGTGAATACACTTCACAGAAGAAAATAAACGCAATGAACACAACAGTCCTAATAGTAGGGCTTTATTTCAAGAACGTTAACGGAAGAACGCAAAAAACTCACACAGATCCTAAAGACTCTAGAACCTGATGCTCTGATACCATCTGTCACACCCCGCTTAAAATAATAACGGGTGGCCAGCCCTATACTACATTAAATCAGGTGTTTCAGATGTCTCAGTCTCAACACCAACTGTCGGTACAAATATAATATAGACTAACTACCCGATATCATATAAGAGAGACGTTAAAATTTAAATAAAATATACGATATACAACAAACCAACACTATAAAACTACTAATAAAGGAAAGAAAGATGCATACCAGAACTATGATAAATGAAATGCTAGGATAAAATGAAATAAATAACTACAACTGATTATACCACAAGGAAGTAAACCCGAATAAGCTGTCGGGTCACAGCCAATACAATAACTGAAATGGAATAAATATACACATCTATAAATATCCATTGGGTATAAACCCGATATACAACATGAATCCTACCTAGATTTTTAGAAGTAGGAAGCGACTACATTCTACATCCCGCAACAGTCCGCACCTGTCACGGCTCCCAAGACTCTGGATAGAAGGTCATCCGGCATCCATGCCGTGGGACACCTGTAGTAATATATATATATATATACAGGCAGGAAAGAAAAGTAAACGGGTCAGAGCCCGAGTTGTGAAAGTATTTAGCAAGTGTGTTAACCATGCATAATAAGTATTGGTGCACTTATTTCATAATTAAAGTGGAATCGCACTCTCGTTAAACCCCAACTCACCTCTCATCTAACGGCGCGCACCTATTCGCGTCCTGAAATTTTTGTTAAATTACCCCAATTATAAGGACAACCTAACTTAACATAGGCCCAACCTATACCCACGAGATCTGCCTTCCTATCATAACCCAAGAATCCACTCTTTCTAAACACACTTAATTATTTTTACAAACATGTATGCCATATTAGGCTTAATGGATTTCGGCTTATAATTTATTTAATTATAATTCTTAATACGTTAACCATATACATTGGGTTTAATCATATGATTTAATTACTAAATAACATGCATACAAATTATTATTGACAAAATTTCTCTCCAATCTCAACATTGTACTACGTTTCGTACGTGGGGTGTCTCGCAAAGAGAAATCCAAACAAGGAACCACCCCGTTACACTACTCCTTAACAACATCGATCCTAGAGATCCATCATGCCACACATACAATATTTGACAAAACTTTTCTCCAATCTCAACACTGCACTACGTTTCATGCGTGGGGTGTCTCACAAAGCGAAATCCAAACAAGGAACCACCCCGTTACACTACTCCTTGACAATGTCGATCTTAGAGATCCATCATGTCATACATACAATATTATACTACTACTACTACTAGATTTAGATTACAATATGAAAATATAATACCCCGTACTTTTTGGCTATATTTAGTTTTGGGATTAATTAATTAAATGCGTATTAATTGGAAATTAATTCGGGTTATAAATACTAATATGATGCAAATTGGTATTTGATTATGTACATATATGATTATATATGTATTTGGTATTATAAAATTTGTCGTGGGATTTATATACGGCGATTTGGAAATTTTGTTGAGACGCGTGGGACCGCCGCGTCACGGTATAATATTTTGTTTATAAAAGTGAGTTTAAAATCTATAATCCGTATGGTCGTTTTGAGTGCACCAACGCGTCCGGAAGGGTCGAGATAGTCAGAAAACACTAGCCGGGGGTATAGTTTGGGTCCCGGGGTATCTTTAGGCCATTCCGGCACCATAAAGGGTATTTTAGTAATTTGGTATTTTTGGGTAATTAAAAGTGACGAAAATTGAGAGTTGTAATCTGATAAGGAATTGACCCAACCAACCCTTTTTAACCCAACAAGCCACGGAGGTTTATTAAATTAGGTTTTCATAAGTCCCCCAAAGCAAACCCTAGCCACCATAGCTTTTTAGAGAAGAAAGCTTGGAGAATGAGAGAGAGAGAGAGGAATTCTGCAGAAATTCTACACCGAATCCACACCAAATTCAGAAATCAAACCAAGGCAAGTGACTTTATTTCATTTAAATTCGAAGAATGTCTTTTCCATGTTAGAAATTGAAGAATCTTGATTGTTCTTGAAAGATTAAAAGAAAACCCATGAAATTTGAAGTTATTATTGAATGTTGGGATAGGTTTGCATGTAGAAAAATTGTTGGGAGATTTAATTTCGGAGATTTCATATCTAGGTGATGTATAAACGAATTAAAATCTGGGAATTTATGATGAGAAAAAGTTAGGGTTTATGTTCTTGAAGAAAATTGGGAATTAATGTAGAAATTGTGATTTAATGATGTTTAGAAGATATTAAACCCTTTAATGATGTTAGTATAGCCCCTTAACATGTTTGAGGATGATTAGAGAACTCAATATATTGTGGGAACGAATTTTAGAAGAGGTTTGAGGAGTAAAAATGGTGAAAAACGAATTGGGAAAAATCTGGGCCGAAACTGGCCACTCGTTAGAAGCAGCCCCCAGGTCGTTCGAACGAGCTTCTAACGAGTTGACCAGTCGTTATTAACGAGTAGGAAATTTCGTTCGATATCTCGTTCGAACGAGATATCGTTAGAAGGGTCAGTTCGTTCGAACGAACTGGGATCTCGTTCGAACAGCCTCGTTCGAACGAGACTTCTAACGACCTGACAGTCCAAACTCGTTCGAAGCCTCGTTCGAACGAGACTTCTAACGAGTTGACAGTTTGGTCCTTTTTGGACTGTTTTGACTTTTGGAGTCCCGGGAACTGGTTCAAGGGTAGTGTTAGTATTCCTTTGATGATATAGTGATTGATTTGGGACTTTTGGGTTATTGAGATGAGTAAATCATACACGAGAGTTATATTCAATGAACCGTTTGGGTTGAGACGTGAGTGTCTACTACGATGTGAGGATAAATTATGACACGTATAATTATGAACCGGAATAAAATAAGTTGTGATAATTATAATTAGTACGAGAGTGCAATATGTACTACGAATATAATACGGTATTACTAAGATGTGTGTTTACTTAGTATTGATATATGGATTGTATGTATGACATACCTACCATACTTGCTATCACGGGAGGTTTCGTTCGCTTAGGACCCTCTAATCCTTGTGTGCCTACGGGGGGGGGGGTATAGACTGGTACCTTGATGAACATAGGTCATAGAAAGACTTATTGTGATATTAATAAGTCCGCTGACCATGGGAGCGTAGGTATGTGCGTGACCCATGTGATGGTGACTGTGTTCGCCTCCACTATTTGTGATTTGTGTTATCTGAACTATTCCTGAGAGATTCGGAATATGTGATCCTTATGTACGTGATGTACCGGGATGGATAGCAGAGTATGTGTGCACTACAGCTTAGATTGCGGGGTGCTTGTATTGTATATTTATGAGATGAATAATATACGTTATATTAATGGGAATCCTCATGTTAATGTTGTAAAAATATTACGGTATTGTTTCGAGTTAAATAATGAGTTAGCTGATAGTTATATCAATGGCATATTTAGTAACTGAGTTTACGTTAAACCTCTATTAAATTACGAGCGTTGTTATGTTAAATTAACCGAGTAAAATGGGTAGAACCTTTGGTTGTCTAGCTAGTTTACGTTGTCACTTAGCTAGTGGAAAGGGTAGTTATAGATGGGTACTTACGTTAGGAGTGCACAGTTAGACGAGAGGTGAGAATATCATGCGAGTGTACGTCCTAACATGTATTTTGCATTTAATGTTTTAAATGTTTTTAAAGCACTTGCAGGTTTTTAAAATATAACACATTCGGGCTCTGACCCGTTTGCTTTTTCAAATCTTTTTCTTGTAAAACCCTTTTAGGTGCCCAGCCACAAGGACACCAAGCATAGGTACTCATTCAGGTGACGAGCTGTAGCTGTTTGTGGAAGCTACAGGGATTTGCTCATAGACGCTTCTATCTTTTGGATTCCAGGGTCACGATCTATCTATCAGTTGTAGGGCATGTTGCCCATTCCTATTTAGAGCATCTTTTACATTTCAGTTTTCAGGCTTTAGCATGTAGTATTTCAGTTTCAGTTATTTATTTCAGTATGGGATTGTAGTGAGGGGTTTCCTCTAGATTCTATTTATTTCTATTGTGATGGTTATTCATTTTACTTCAGTATGGTGAATGGTGTTATTTATTTCTTCATTACGCTTGTTGCATGTTAATCAGACTTAAAATAAAATTTGGCAACTTGTTTTTTTAAATACTAGGTGGTTAGATATAATAAAAATGTTTTCGACAGTGATGCTATTAACTGAGCCAACTTGGCATTTTGAATTAATTTTATAAAGGAGTAGCTACCCGGTATTTAATTAGTCGGGGTGTCACAGGTGGTATCAGAGCATCAGGTTCTAGTGTCCTTTAGGATCTGTACGGCTATTATGTTTCCGCTACGTTTTCTTTGATATAGAGCCCTATATTCTAGGACTGTTGTATTCTTTTGTGTATGCTTCGTTCTTCAGCTATGTTAAGTTTATAAACCGTGAACTTATAAACTTTGTTCTTATTTCAGATGCCTCCACGACGTGCACGACGAGTTCCCAGGAATGCTACGCCCGAACCACAGCCCGCTCCAGTTCAGGGCATGTTGAACGCCGCTGAGGTTGCTGCTATAGTAGCCCAAGCGGTAAATGCCGTGATTGCCGTGATTCAGCAGGCACCACCTCAGGCGCCGGTTGCCGCGCCAGTACAGGTTAATGCATTCCCGTCTGCTTGGGAGCGTGTACGTGACGCTTTTCAGAAAGCACATCCGCTAGAGTTTGCAGGAAGCTCAGATGTAGTGGTCTCGAGCCAGTGGAGGAAGGACATACAGAGGCATTTGAGGATGCATGAGTGCACAGACGTTCAGAAACAGGTGCTAGCTACTTTCAAGCTAGTGGGATCTGCACTACAGTGGTGGGAGTCTATTACCACCGCGGAGGAGAGGGATACCCTCACGATTCAGGAGTTCTGGGTGCGGTTCGACCGCAAGTACTTTCCATCCGCAGTTCATACAGAGATGAGGAGGAAGTTAATGAGTTTGAAGCAGGAGGGCAAGACAGTGGCCGAGTATGAGGCCGAGTTCACTAACCTGTTGAATATCGTTCCAGACGAGATTCCAATAGAGAAGAAGAAGATAGAGAAGTTCACTGATTGGTTGAATTGGAGGATCCGTCAGCATCTGCTAGGAAACCTATCGTTGGCCACGTATTCTGATGTGGTTAACGCTGCATTATTACACTGCCAGGACCACCGTTTTCATATGACCGAGGGCAAGCGGTCAGGGGAGTCTAGCCACCAGGGCAGGACTGGAGGACATGGTGCCAGCGGGGCACAGACCGGTCAGGGGCAGAGACAGACTGAGCAGGGTACCCAGCAGGGGGACAATAAGAGGTTCCGGTCAGGGAACTACAGGCAGGGACAGGGAGGTTTCTGCCAGGGCCATCAGGGTCCAAACGTCCATCAGGGCCAGCAGGGGCAGAATGGGCAGCAGTTCCATCAGGGCCAGCAGGGCCAAGGGAGGAATGGTAACGGCCACCAGGGCCGGGGACAGCAGGGGCAGAGGGGAGGGAACTTCCCAGGGAAGTGCTTTACTTGTGGCAAGACTGGCCATAAGAAGCAGGATTGTCCTGATAGGGGCAGGGCCCCACAGCAGCAGCAGCAGGGTGCTCGCCAGGAGCCACAGAGACCTATGTTTCCCGCCGCTCTTCCTGCACCGCCACAGATGGCCGCTTTGCCACCCATTCCAGCAGTCCCAGCTCAACAGGGGCAGCTACAGTATGGACGTGTCTACAACGTTCACCAGGCTGCAGTTCCACAGGCACCGCCCGCGATCGAGGGTACGTTTCCTATCCATGGCACTATGGGTCGGGTGTTATTTGATACGGGTGCTACACACTGTTTTATTGCTACACACTTCGCGAAAGCTTTAGGATTGTTAGCTACGGCAGAGAGCACAGTGACGTGTGTCGACTCACCATTGGGGAGTGGGTCACTTATTTTCTTTATATGCCGGGGAGTCGGGGTAGAGGTTGGTGGTTTGGTATTGCCTGCAGACATGTTAGTGTTAGACATGCATGTTCACGATGTGATCATCGGTATGGATTGGCTCGTAGCATATAGGGCCATGATTGATTGCTTCAGCGGGAGCATTGTTTTTGCCATTCCGGGGCAAGAGATGTTTATAGTGGCGATGCCTCGCCCAGAGGGAGGATCGACCGCTCATCTGTATTACATAGAGGAGGATACCTCTAAGGAGGTTGTTATTCCTTTAGATTCGATCCCGGTTGTCAGGGAGTATTCGGATGTGTTTCAGGAGATACCAGGCTTACCTCCCAGTCGAGAGATAGATTTCGTTATTGATTTGCTACCGGGTACGAGACCTATAGCACGTGCACCATACCGTATGGCTCCAGCTGAGATGCGAGAGTTACGGGATCAGATAGAGCAGCTGTTAGGGCAGGGATTTATTCGCAGGAGTACCTCACCTTGGGGCGCTCCAGTTTTGTTTGTGAAGAAGAGGGATGGTTCACTGAGATTGTGCGTGGACTACCGAGAGTTGAATAAGGTCACGATACGGAATAAATATCTGTTGCCTCGAATCGATGACTTATTCGACCAGTTGAGAGGAGCTTCTTTCTTCTCGAAGATTGACTTGAGGTCAGGATACCATCAGTTGCGTATCAGGGAGGAGGATGTCTCGAAGACTGCATTTTTGTCGAGATATGGTTCTTACGAGTTTCGGGTTATGCCTTTCGGTTTGACCAACGCTCCAGCAGTGTTTATGGACTTAATGAACAGAGTGTTCAGGGATTTCCTAGATCAGTTTGTCATTGTCTTCATTGATGACATTCTGGTTTACTCTCAGACAAAGGAGGGGCACGCCGAGCATTTGAGGCAGGTTTTGCAGACACTTCGTCAGAACGAGCTGTATGCAAAATATGAGAAGTGCGGGTTTTGGCTGAAGGAAGTCCAGTTCTTGGGTCACATTATTTCCGAACAGGGAATATCTGTCGATCCGGGGAAGGTGTCAGCGGTGAGGGAGTGGGGACAGCCCACGACACCAACGGAGATTCGTAGTTTCTTGGGTCTAGCAGGATACTACAGGAGGTTCATTCGGGGTTTCTCGGAGATAGCAGGTCCTTTGACACATCTTACTCGTAAAGGTGTGCCATATATCTGGAGTGATGCTTGTCAGTTGGCATTCGATGAGTTGAAGGACAAATTGACCTCAGCACCTGTGTTAGCATTGCCGAGACCGGGAGTTGAGTATTTAGTTTACACCGATGCGTCTTTGCAAGGACTGGGAGGTGTGTTGCAGCAGGAGAGACAGGCCATAGCTTATGCTTCCCGTAAGCTTAAGCCTCATGAGAAGAATTACCCCACACATGATTTGGAGTTGGCGGCAGTGGTATTTGACTTACGGATTTGGAGGCACTATCTTTTGGGGGAGAAATTTCAGCTGTTCACGGACCACAAGTCACTACAGTATCTGTTCACGCAGAAGGAATTGAATATGCGGCAGCGTAGGTGGCTTGAGTTTGTGAAAGACTACCAGTTCGACATCCAGTACCACCCGGGTAAGGCTAACGTGGTAGCAGACGCGTTGAGCCGTAGGCCAGCAGACGAGGTGGCAGAGGTGTGGAAGGCGAAGTGGAAGGAATTGGGACACCAGGATGCAGTGGCCCGATCTTTCATGTCCGTGATGACCGTTACACCACAGATTGTCACGAAGGTTGTACGGGCACAGGCTAATGACACATTCTGTCAGGAGCAGATAGTTCGATTGCTAGCAGAGGGAGCCGAGTCCTATACCGTTAGCTCAGACGGGGGATTGCGCTTCAATGGGAGATTGGTGGTTCAGAAAGGGGAAGAATTGCGGCACGATGTGATGGCAGAGTCGCACGGCTCACGGTTCGCGGTACATCCCGGAGGGGACAAAATGTACCAGGACATGAGACGGCAGTATTGGTGGAGCGGTATGAAGAGAGATATCGCTAAGTTTGTCTCGAAATGCGCCACTTATCAGCTTGTAAAAGTGGATCATCAGAGACCAGCAGGATTGCTACAGCCGTTGGAGGTTCCGGTGTGGATGTGGGAGAGCATATCCATGGATTTTGTCACGGGGTTGCCTACGTCGCAGAGGGGTCATGACTCCGTATTGGTAATTGTGGACAGGCTATCCAAGATCGCTCACTTCTTACCCGTAAGGACTGACTACACTACGGGACAGTACGCCCAGCTCTTCATCTCAGAGATTGTGAGACTTCACGGTGTGCCCCTGAATATCGTGTCTGACAGAGACAAGATATTTGTTTCGAGGTTTTGGGAGAGTTTCCAGGAGGCCATGGGCACGGAATTGCGGTTGAGTACGGCTTATAATCCGCAGACCGATGGGCAGACAGAGCGCACCAATCAGATGTTGGAAGACATGCTACGCATGTGCATTATTGACTTCGGGGGTGGATGGGAACAGTACCTCCCACTGGTGGAGTTTGCTTACAACAACTCCTATCAGTTCACGATTGGCATGGCTCCGTTTGAGGCATTGTACGGTAGGCCTTGTCGTTCCCCAGCATGTTGGTTGGAGGTGGGGGACAACAAACTACTTGGGCTGGAAGTGATTCAGGATACTTCGGCAAGGATTGAGTTGATTCGGAGTCGCATTCGGGTAGCTCAAGATAGGCAGAAGAGTTATGCTGATGCGAAGAGGTTCTTCAGGGAGTTCCAAGTGGGGGACCAAGTTTTTCTCAGGGTTTCTCCGATGAAGGGGATTATGCGATTCGGGAAGAAGGGGAAATTGGCACCGAGGTATGTGGGGCTGTTTCCTATTATTGAGCGGATCGGACCCGTTGCGTATAGACTTGGACTACCGGAGCACTTGCATCGGATTCACGACGTGTTCCATATTTCCTCGCTGAGGAAATACCTTAGAGATAATTTGGCTCATTCTCACATTGCTGTGGAGGACATCGATCTCCAGCCGGATAGCTCCTACGAGGAGGGGCCAATCGCTATTTTGGACCGAAGCGAGAGGAAACTGCGGTCAAAGATAGTCCCGTTAGTGCGTGTTCAGTGGCGACATCACAATGTTGAGGAGTCCACATGGGAGCGCGAGGATGAGATGCGCGAACGTTATCCAGAGTTATTTTTAGCAGGTACTATCTAGTTTCGAATTTCGGGACGAAATTCAGTTATTAGGGGGAAGTATGTAATACCCCGTACTTTTTGGCTATATTTATTTTTGGGATTAATTAATTAAATGCGTATTAATTGGAAATTAATCCGGGTTATAAATACTAATATGTTGCAAATTGGTATTTGATTATGTACATATATGATTATATATGTATTTGGTATTATAAAATTTGTCATGGGATTTATATACGGCGATTTGGAAATTTTGTTGAGACGCGTGGGACCGCCGCGTCACGGTATAATATTTTGTTTATAAAAGTGAGTTTAAAATCTATAATCCGTATGGTCGTTTTGAGTGCACCAACGCGTCCGGAAGGGTCGAGATAGTCAGAAAACACTAGCCGGGGGTATAGTTTGGGTCCCAGGGTATCTTTAGGCCATTCCGGCACCATAAAGGGTATTTTAGTAATTTGGTATTTTTGGGTAATTAAAAGTGACGAAAATTGAGAGTTGTAATCTGATAAGGAATTGACCCAACCAACCCTTTTTAACCCAACAAGCCATGGAGGTTTATTAAATTAGGTTTTCATAAGTCCCCCAAAGCAAACCCTAGCCACCATAGCTTTTTAGAGAAGAAAGCTTGGAGAAGGAGAGAGAGAGAGAGGAATTCTGCAGAAATTCTACACCGAATCCACACCAAATTCAGAAATCAAACCAAGGCAAGTGACTTTATTTCATTTAAATTCGAAGAATGTCTTTTCCATGTTAGAAATTGAAGAATCTTGATTGTTCTTGAAAGATTAAAAGAAAACCCATGAAATTTGAAGTTATTATTGAATGTTGGGATAGGTTTGCATGTAGAAACATTGTTGGGAGATTTAATTTCGGAGATTTCATATCTAGGTGATGTATAAACGAATTAAAATCTGGGAATTTATGATGAGAAAAAGTTAGGGTTTATGTTCTTGAAGAAAATTGGGAATTAATGTAGAAATTGTGATTTAATGATGTTTAGAAGATATTAAACCCTTTAATGATGTTAGTATAGCCCCTTAACATGTTTGAGGATGATTAGAGAACTCAATATATTGTGGGAACGAATTTTAGAAGAGGTTTGAGGAGTAAAAATGGTGAAAAACGAATTGGGAAAAATCTGGGCCGAAACTGGCCACTCGTTAGAAGCACCCCCCAGGTCGTTCGAACGAGCTTCTAACGAGTTGACCAGTCGTTATTAACGAGTAGGAAATTTCGTTCGATATCTCGTTCGAACGAGATATCATTAGAAGGGTCAGTTTGTTCGAACGAACTGGGATCTCGTTCGAACAGCCTCGTTTGAACGAGACTTCTAACGACCTGACAGTCCAAACTCGTTCGAAGCCTCGTTCGAACGAGACTTCTAACGAGTTGACAGTTTGGTCCTTTTTGGACTGTTTTGACTTTTGGAGTCCCGGGAACTGGTTCAAGGGTAGTGTTAGTATTCCTTTGATGATATAGTGATTGATTTGGGACTTTTGGGTTATTGAGATGAGTAAATCATACACGAGAGTTATATTCAATGAACCGTTTGGGTTGAGACGTGAGTGTCTACTACGATGTGAGGATAAATTATCACACGTATAATTATGAACCGGAATAAAATAAGTTGTGATAATTATAATTAGTACGAGAGTGCAATATGTACTACGAATATAACACGGTATTACTAAGATGTGTGTTTACTTAGTATTGATATATGGATTGTATGTATGACATACCTACCATACTTGCTATCACGGGAGGTTTCGTTCGCTTAGGACCCTCTAATCCTTGTGTGCCTACGGGGGGGATATAGACTGGTACCTTGATGAACATAGGTCATAGAAAGACTTATTGTGATATTAATAAGTCTGCTGACCATGGGAGCGTAGGTATGTGCGTGACCCATGTGATGGTGACTGTGTTCGCCTCCACTATTTGTGATTTGTGTTATCTGAACTATTCCTGAGAGATTCGGAATATGTGATCCTTATGTACGTGATGTACCGGGATGGATAGCAGAGTATGTGTGCACTACAGCTTAGATTGCGGGGTGCTTGTATTGTATATTTATGAGATGAATAATATACGTTATATTAATGGGAATCCTCATGTTAATGTTGTAAAAATATTACGGTATTATTTCGAGTTATATAATGAGTTAGCTGATAGTTATATCAATGGCATATTTAGTAACTGAGTTTACGTTAAACCTCTATTAAATTACGAGCGTTGTTATGTTAAATTAACCGAGTAAAATGGGTAGAACCTTTGGTTGTTTAGCTAGTTTACGTTGTCACTTAGCTAGTGGAAAGGGTAGTTATAGATGGGTACTTACGTTAGGAGTGCACAGTTAGACGAGAGGTGAGAATATCATGCGAGTGTACGTCCTAACATGTATTTTGCATTTAATGTTTTAAATGTTTTTAAAGCACTTGCAGGTTTTTAAAATATAACACATTCGGGCTCTGACCCGTTTGCTTTTTCAAATCTTTTTCTTGTAAAACCCTTTTAGGTGCCCAGCCACAAGGACACCAAGCATAGGTACTCATTCAGGTGACGAGCTGTAGCTGTTTGTGGAAGCTACAGGGATTTGCTCATAGACGCTTCTATCTTTTGGATTCCAGGGTCACGATCTATCTATCAGTTGTAGGGCATGTTGCCCATTCCTATTTAGAGCATCTTTTATATTTCAGTTTTCAGGCTTTAGCATGTAGTATTTCAGTTTCAGTTATTTATTTCAGTATGGGATTGTAGTGAGGGGTTTCCTCCAGATTCTATTTATTTCTATTGTGATGGTTATTCATTTTACTTCAGTATGGTGAATGGTGTTATTTATTTCTTCATTACGCTTGTTGCATGTTAATCAGACTTAATATAAAATTTGGCAACTTGTTTTTTTAAATACTAGGTGGTTAGATATAATAAAAATGTTTTCGACAGTGATGCTATTAACTGAGCCAACTTGGCATTTTGAATTAATTTTATAAAGGAGTAGCTACCCGGTATTTAATTAGTCGGGGTGTCACAGAAAACAACTTTAAATATTCAATAATATCCTTGGGATGATGTAACCGAGATATTCCTTAAATACGATACATCAACCCCCATCAATATAGTACATCATAATCATCCAAGACGTACTCTACAACGATTCCATATCCTTTCATCTATAGGATATATAAATATATATAGGCATTTTATTCTAACCATATATATATATATATATACCATCATCCATACCCATGACCAAGTGTACATATTACATCTGATGTCCAATGGCCATGCACAATAATATACCTGGCTATATATAGCGTCGATAAACTGCACCATGCTATCATCTTCCTAGTGCCCGGCTCACATAGCAATACTGGGGACCACCATGGTGGGGCTCAACGACACTCATCTCGTGGTAAACTCACACAAACGACGTCTTGGGAAGCGGTCATAGCTCCTAACCGGCAATGAGACGAAACATACCCACCACGTCTCATCCCAAAAATATAAATCACATAATAACACACGGGACGACTATGACCTGGGGAATATCCACACCCTACTCCTCGAGCCAGGATGCTCACCCTCTACGCGCAAACTTCCCAATGATAGAATGAGTGGGGTATGCTTAACCACATAAGTATATATATCGTCACATGCACAATATACATACATCCATACGATCCCATCATATGATCAAACATTAAACCATTACATAAGGTTTACATATTCATACCATGTATATCCACAACATAAATATATCCATAGAGTCATATCTATATGGATATACATATATCCACATATATATGTATATAACTATATCTCTTTCATATGTATAAGATATATAAACACGGCTATAAGTATATATAATCCTCAATATACAAGCCGTCACCACAAACTCATTTAATTTACCTCGATATGTGAATACAATCCCTTACTTGAAGCATATTCATCCATTTTCCTATGATGAATAGTCTCCCAAATAACATATGGATATGGATATATATATATATATATATATATCCAACATAAGGGTTATCACCCAAAGTTTAGTGTAGGAAACCATCACTACACATACCATCTATATCCGAGAGCACATTGATGAATCTAGTAATAATTTCGACTACTATTATATGCATAACTAACAGTCTATAAGCCTCAAGATCAATCTTACATTCATCAAATAATCCCATTACTTAGGGAAAATACCCATTGTAAATCACACTCCGATAAACAACATTTACCCTAACTAGATTTTCACACTCTACTCTAGTTGGTAATATGATCCCATCGCTCTCGATTTCGACTATGTCTCAATCACTTTTATGAATCCCCTAGTCTAACGCCTTTTCGATTTATTCCCTAAATTTTATCATTACTAAGGGTATGCGACTATTCTCTTCCATTTGGCCCCACATTGTATCTTAATAATATCCTATCCTTACAAGGATTTGATATAAACGTCGGCCCAGAAATTTCACAACATACCCTCGCAACTCTCTCTAAGAGTTCTTAGCCTCCCATCACATCTATACATACATTTGATCTACAATTAGGATCCTCAATCCCAATGAGGTTTCCCCACAATCTCTATATACAACTCCAAGAGCATATATGGATATATTTTTCCCCAAATTGTCCCAAAAAGTCCCCATAATCACAATGTGTGAGAAACTCCTTTATGTTTCCACAACATATTTCTTACATCTTAAGAGAAAGCCCCGAATCAATAAACCCAACCAAAAAGGGTTTGAAATCACCATAGAGAAAATTCCTCAAAATGCCCTGTTTCCGAATCGATTCGGCCCAGCGAATCGATTCGGCCTCAGAGGCGAATTGATTAGGGTCCAAAGAATTGGTCTTTTGTCTTAGGCCGAATCGATTCGGCTTGGGTCCGAATCGATTCGGTCAATGCAGACCTGCCAATTTGCCTAAACCGAATCGATTCGCTTAGGGGGCGAATCGATTCGGGTCTGCATATTTTGATGGGTTCTTCTTCTCCAATGAACCCAAAAAATTTTAAACCCTAAAATTTCATTTCTAACTCCCAAACCTTAATCACAACATAATTCTAAGCCCCTAAATCAACCCAAAGTTGATCCCAACCATTTCTACACCATTAAACCCATATTTAAACATTGATTTCAATATTAAACCCAAAAATCTAGGTTTTGATATTAATACCCAAAATTCATTTCTTTAACCCACAAATTATGAAATCAAATACACAAATGACTTATTTAGCAAGATTAAACACTTGCCTCAGATTTGTAGAGGTTGGATCGTCCTCGATGTCGCGGTTGGGCCGGAAATCTCCAAGCTTTCTTCCTCCCTCTCTTCTTTTCTTCTTCCTTCCTTTCTTCTTTTTCTCTCTAGGGATTTTTCTCTCTTTCTCTCAAATGAGAATGGCTTAATCCGTAAGCCTATTATACCTTAAAATATAGGTCCCAATTTTAATTGTTAATACACACTTTAAATGACTCGTTTACTCCAATTTGAGTAAAACTGACTTAAAAATATTCCGGAGCCGAAATAAAACCCAATGACAGTCATTTTGACTATCTCGACCCTTCCGGGATCGATGGTACCCTCAAAATCATCATCCGGAATACTTTGAAATGTCCTCTATTTTTGGACTTCAATTCTCAAATTTTAAAATTCTCCAATTTAATTAAATTTTATTTTCCCAAAATTTAATTTCTCAGTCTCCAGAGTCAAGGGTTGTTACAGTGGAAATCACACATACATGTTAGGAAGATGATTTAGAATGGTTGATTGGTGATTGGGAATGATCCACAGGATTAGAGGTGTTGAAATGGTGAAGAGAACGTATCTGGGTTGGGCTATCTTATTACAGGTAGAGGTCCGGACCTCCTTTTAATAGGTCCCGATTTCCTTCCTTATTAATAGGTCCGGATCGTTTTTCATAAAATGGTCCGAATATTTTTTATTAAAAGGTCCGGACCGTTTTTCAATAAAAGGTCCAGACCGCTTTTCATAAAAAGGGTCCGGATCGCTTTCCTAAAGGGTCTGGACCGCCCTGCTATATTTTCCAAAATTAAATTGTGGACCTCTAGGACATCCTTGGTACAAGAAATGGAAGAACTTTAATGAAGTACACTGAGATTTGAAGTGATGATATATTAAGGCATGTATGAATTAAGACTTGGACATATGTGGGATGAATGGCCCTTAGAAAATTATGAGAGGGATCATAATCATAATTATTAACACGTTGAGAGTATTAAGTGAAAGTAATACTGCAAATAGGACATGATACTTAGTTGTGTGAATACCTAAATATTATAATAGGTTGTGTGTATACCTATGTATTGATTTATTATGTGTATAGCATACCTACGCTGCTTGCTATCGATAGGAGGTTTCACATAGTGGACAACCTTATCCTGGGTGACCCAATGGGGGGATAATTGACTTTTACCCCGAGCATATGAACTTGGATACGTGCTATTATTTATATAGGATAGTTTCGACATTTGAATGGGAGCGTAGGTATGTGCATGACCCGTTTGGTTGGTAACTATGCTCGCCTCCAATATTTGTGTTATGAGATTAATGGTTCGTGAGAGATGCCGAACCAATTTGTCCATATGCAATGAGCGGTGCACCCGGACATGATAGCAGAGTATGCATGGCGCCAACTGGTCTTAACCAAGGGGTGCAGGATTATTATCTATATATGTATAGGGATGTTGTGACTATATGTACATGTGCTGGTGGATATTTCTACTTTATGAAACTAGTAGATACGGTAATAATAATAAATGTTTTGCGTCGAGCTATCATAACCAAGGGGTGCATGATTAGTATATATATAGGGATGTTGTGACTATGTATATATATAAATATACTTGGGAAAAATTTGTAACACCCCGCCCGGAGGAAGTGAAGCGGTACTTGATAAAACTAACTAAATCCACAATATAAACAAGGTATAAAGCATTTAATTAAATCCCATAATAATATAAATCCACTAGTCTCAATTTATTCAAATTTAATACAACCAATAATCTCTCAAAATAATACAACTATCTATCTCGAAATAAAAAATAAATCTCCAATGCTCTATACATCAAAATAAAATACAAATTCTTCTCATTGTAGTCTCGAATATTCTTCCCAAAATAATCCCCGCTAAAATCAATCTCCATAGCACCCCAAAATCCGCGCTAACCTGCCACTAAAAGAAAATAAGGGGAAGTACACAATACGACAAGAAAGATGCTCAATAAATATTAGCAGTTAATAAAATGTAACAACACGAGTACAAATATTCAAATCAAATGCAAATCTCAATAACACTTATCAATAAATTTCTCAACAACACATCAATGGGTCACCAGGCCTCACTCCATCCGCACATGCTTTATCAAGACATAGCCCCGGGAAGTAGGATTTTTGGCGGGTGACCAACCTCCCTTCCATATTAAAATGTCATGACAGCGTGCTCAATAACAACATGAATAATACCACATGAATCAAAATAATTCCAACAATTATTTTTTCAGATTTCAATGAATTTAACAATTCAAATATGAGTTCAATAATCACATGAATTCAAAGGGAATAACACTCGCGAGATTAAGGAGAATATTGTGTAAAATCCCATACCTTAAATCACCAAAAAGGAATCAATAAGAATCTGCCCAGAAAATCAGATCACACCATTAAAAACCATCTCCCAAGAATCAACACCAAAATAGCCCCAAGAACATCTCTAAAACCTAAGGTTGAATGCATAAAATAAAGGGGCTTTGTGTATATAAAAAGGAGGGGAAATAAGAATATGTTTGCTGCCCAAAAGTTGTTACAAAAGGGTCACCCACGACCTTATTTTATAAGGCAAAAACATAAGAGTTGGAAACAAACCAAAACTCCTTGTGAAACCTGTTGCGCACGAAATCTGGGTGAGTCGATCGATCGACTCCAGGATCGATCGATCGATCCATTAGGGATTTTGACAGTTCGCCCATAAAAAATTAAAGAGGGTCAAATATTTAAAAATCCATATAAAATCCGTTTTAACTCCGATTTTGAAACTGTTTGAAATTCTCGTCTTTAAAAATAAAATCCAACATTTTTTAGCAAGAAAAATAATTTTATCAAAAACTTTCTTTTTCCTCTTTATTTTTTGAAAATACCCTAAAAATTACGCGGGTTGTTATAGTTCCCCACTAACAATGGAATTTCGCCCTCGAAATTCGCCGAATGCCTAACTCTAAAAAATCAAGCCACTACAACTATCTCCAAAAATAATCTCGTCTCCCAAAAATAAATTTCTCACCTCTAATCTCGGAACCTAACAAGAAACGATCATGTAAAATTTCTATCTCCAAATACGCGCCACAAAAACACAACAAATCCAAAACCCAAGACCCGAGGGTGGTCATACCTAAGCTCTGATACCATTTGTAACACCTCGCCAGGGAGAGCGAACCGAGCGCTACTATCGATCAAACTAACTAAGTCCACAATATAAACAAGGTATAAAGCATCTAATGAAATCCAACAATAATATAAATCCACTAGTCTCAATTTCTTCAAATTTAATACAACCAATAATCTTTCGAAATAATACAACTATCTATCTCGAAATAAAAAATAAATCTCCAATGCTCTATACATCAAAATAAAATACAAATTCTTCTCATTGTATTCTCGAATATTCTTCCCAAAATAATCCTCGCTAAAATCAACCTCCATAGCTCCCCAAAATCCACACTAACCTGCCACTAAAAGAAAATATAGGGAAGTATACAATACGATATGAAAGATGCTCAACAAATATATTAGCGGTAAATAAAACGTAACAACACGAGTACGAATATTCAAATCAAATGCAAATCTCAATAGCATTTATCAATAAATTTCTCAACAAT
Source organism: Sambucus nigra (assembly GCA_949130495.1). Taxonomy (NCBI): domain Eukaryota; kingdom Viridiplantae; phylum Streptophyta; class Magnoliopsida; order Dipsacales; family Adoxaceae; genus Sambucus; species Sambucus nigra. Next base: position 428,895,952 of record OX422211.1, on the reverse strand, counting down.
ACATCAATGGATCACCAGGCCTCACCCCATCCGCATATGATTTATCAAGACATAGTCCCGGGAAGCAGGATTTTTGGCGGTGCCCAACCTCCGTGCCATACTAAAATCTCATGACAACGTGCTCAATAACAACATGAATAATACCACATGAATAAAAATAATTCCAACAATTATTTTTCTAGATTTTAATGAATTTAAGAATTCAAATATGAGTTCAATAATCACATGAATTCAACGGGAATAACACTCGCGAGATTAATGAGAATATTGTGCAAAACCCCATACCTTAAACCACCAAAAAGGAATCAACAAGAATCTGCCCAGAAAATCAGATCACACCATCAAAAACCATATCCCAAGAATCAACACCAAAACAACCCCAAGAACACCTCAAAAACCTAAGGTTGAATGCATAAAATAAAGGGGCTTTGTGTTTATAAAAAGGAGAGGAAATAAGAATATGTTTGCTGCCAAAAAGTTGTTCCAAAAAGGTCACCCCGACCTTATTTTATAAGGAAAAAACATAAGAGTTAGAAAAAAACCAAAACTTCTTGAGAAACTTGCTGCGCACGAAATCTGGGGAGTCGATCGATTGACTCCCAGGATCGATCGATCGATCCCTCGGGGATTTTGACAGTTCGCCCAACAAAAATATAAAAAGGGTTAAATATTTAAAAATCCTTATAAAATCCGTTTTAACTCCGATTTCGAAACCGTTTGAAATTTTTGTCTTTAAAAATAAAATCCAACATTTCTGAGCAAGAAAAATAATTTTATCAAAAACTTTATTTTTCCTCTATATTTTTTTAAAATTCCCCAAAAATTACGTGGGTTGTTATAAAATTCTTTTGTGCCAAATTCGTAGATATAATAATGAGAAATAGAATAATTTCAGTGAATAAAAGTTTACCCATTTGAAAGGGGAACATAACTAAATTTAGTTAGGTGGGATAAATATTTAATAACGTATTGTATGGGTGATACGGGATACTCCTTCGGAATATAGTTAGAAGTATGAGGTTATGGCCTAGTTGGGAGTGATATGGATAACTAGGTGGGGTAGATGTACATTAGTTGTGCACAATAGATGAGAGGTGAGAATCTCATGTGAGAGTTAGAAACTAACATGCGTATAATAATTGCAATAGTGCAGTTTTAAATACTTGATAAAACAAATATTTTTACAACTCTGGCTCTGACCCGTTTCTTGCTATTTCTCTTCTCTTTTGCTATATATATATATATACATTATACCAGGTGTCTAACCATAGGGTCATCACCAGACTTAGACGCGCGGGTCATTCGTCGAGCTACAACTGTCGTGGAAGCTGTAGGTCCTTAATATTAGACGCTTATTTCCTTTCATTTAGTTCTTAAGTCAGCCATTTCAGTTAGGACATGTGTCGCCAATTTCCAGCTCAATTAATTCAGAGATTGTATTTCTTATTAGTTTTTCTTTTCCTGATGGATTGAGTATTATAATTCTTTTGGTTTTCCACTTTGAACTGGAAATTTTTATCTAGTCTCTTTTATTTCAGTATTTGATTCATGTTCTGTATTTATTCTTGTGTAATGGGAATGGATGATATCTTAAGGCATGAAATTTATTATTATATTAATTGGTTATAATTAATTGGGAAAATGTTTTGACACTTAGCTTAATTAATTATTAGGTGATTAATAATGACAATGGTTTTCGACAGTGATGCTAAGAGTGAACTAACCGGACATTAAATCTAATAAAGAACTGATCACCCCGTATTTAATTAGCCGGGGTGTCACATAGTTAGTGTGCTCGCCATATTTTAAGTTGCTTGCTAAGTATGAAACTAGTAGGTAGGCCTTAATTGTTGGTAACACTTTCTAGGTATGGGACTGGTTAGTGTAGTTTTTTTTAAGGAGGGACGACTCTGGGTGGGGTTGATTTTTACATCGTTTCCATTGGATCATTAGCATAGGTGCGAGGCTATGTAGTGATTTTGGTAGGTATTCTTCCTAAATGATAGGTTAGGATATATATGCATTTTAAAGACCTTTAGGTATGGGACTATGAGTGGTTTGAGGATTTTTGCTGGATTAAAGGGTGGGGCTAATAGAAAAGATGATAACTTGAGAAAATTGAGAATTAATGCCTAAGATAAGAAAAGGGTATAAAAATGAATTTGTGTCTCTAATATGTGCAGGGCTAACAATAAGGGGCGAACTGGATATAGAGACGTGGGTATGTATTGGCATCACCAATATGCACAGGGTTGACAGAAATACGGGCTAACTGAATATAGTGAGGTGTCGTGTGTGGAACCTCTCAAATATGTGTAAGGCTAACAAAATTAGGTGACCTAACTATAGTGAGAGGATTGTGTGTGGGGTATAGAATTGGGCGAGCCAGAAATATGTGCATGCCTCGTAAATGAGTGAACTGGATATACTGGTATCGCATTAATATGTGATGGGTTAACAATAAGGAGCGAACTGGCTATAGCGACGTGGGTATGTATTGGCATCACCAATATGTGCAGGGTTGACAGAATACATGCGAATTGGATATAGTGAGGTGCCGTGCGTGGAACCTCTCCAATATGTGTAAGGATAACAAAATTGGGCGACCTGACTATAGTGAGATGATTGTGTGCGGTGTATAGAATTGGGGGAGCTAGCAATATGTGCATGCCTCGTAAAGGAGTGAACTGGATATACTGGTATCACATTAATAAAATAGAGTATAATTAATTTAATTAAATTGTGGAAATGGAATTAATAGCTTTAATAAATTAGATAATGAAAGGGAATAATTGGAGTTAAACAATTGGGTTGGCTTAGTTGTGGGTCGATGGTAGTAGTTTATTTTTACTCGCATGTTAACATGTATGTATCTCGCTTAATTGAAAATACTCTACTTTAATGTTTGCCATGTATAATGCTATTGTCTGGGTTCATGGAATCTAATTGGGAGGAGTAGCTGGTATTCGTGCCATGCGCTCTGACCCATTGTAGCTGGTATTCATTTATTTTTAGTTGGTTTAGTAGTTTAGATTTACTTTCCATTCCATTTCTTTTATAATGAGTCTTTTATTTATGGACTTGGTGGGCCAATCAGTTCCACAGTTCTTTACGATTTCTATCAGATACTTACAGTTGTATCTCTTTATTTGAGATTTTATTCATTTGTGGATGTTTTTCCATGATACACTTTTAAACTTCATGATATGTATTCTTCATTGCCCGCACGAGTTTCTTGTGTGATATTTCTCTATATATCATATGGTATTTCTTATTTATCGTTGACTAAGCTCCTTTACCATTGATATCTTGTGATTTTTTTGTTGATATCTGACATGCGATTTAGGAGGATTATAATTTGTATGCGTTGTTTCTATTGTTTTTCTTTTGTTGAGGCGTTGCAGTAACTGTTTTTGGTACTTAAAATTACTTGTGGTTTTATTTGGATATTTAATTGTACGTTAGTTCTTGGCTTGTTTTGGAGTACATTGTAACAACCCCCATTTTCCACATAAAGGTTGGCTAGATAGTAGATACAATACGTCTAAGATGGGTCTTGTCTAATAATTTATACCATTCTTGGTATAAAACCGTAAAAATGATATTTTAATATAAAACATACATGCACAAAGAATCCATATAGATAAATAAACAAACAATAAATAAGTCTCAACCCCCATAAGTTATAAAATATCCGTTCCATTATAACTGAAAAGTAAATGACTAAAAAAAATAAATCTTGGGCTTATGCCCATACAATCTCTGAAATAATAAAAACTGAATAAGATGGAGAGTAACAACCTATACGAGAATCAAATGAACTGAATCCCCAACTTATCAAGTATAATGACAAGTCTGATCCCTCTCAGCCCTACTGTCCATATCTAGGGTAACTTGGGGGAAAATGTTTTATAATTTGAGCCAGTGTGCCCTAAAGTTGCAAGAATTAACTTACAAAACCAATATATAATTATACAATCTATTCACACTACACACCACCCGTCGACACTCGTATGCATTAAGTATCTCACCCCTTAACTAAGTATAATACTATACTCATTTCTCATTCAAGCCCTAATGTCAAGTCCAATTTCTATACTAACATGACAATATTAAGGGCATCTATCACATATATCAAATGAGAGCTAAATATACTACCCCACATAAGATATCATTTGATCACATTATATATTTTACGTAGCATTATGTTCCTTAAAGTTGTCTACATCATTAGACTACATGTATTTGTTCTTAATTAATTTATATGAATATATTTAAGTCATTATATATATATATGAAACACGAAGGCATCTACCTTCGGTGTCATGTTCGTGCTCTATTGGTAAGTTCAGAGGAGTCCCTCACGAAACGGACGTAAACAAAACACACATAAGTGCGGCGATCGTTACACATATAACCATCTCGTAAACCATACCCCCGACTATGATAATGGATTCGGATAGCCCAATTTTCTCCTCATAAAGTAGTGCCCCTGAACGTAGGACATAAAATAATGACCTACACTACTCCTAGTCCACCTGTGCCGGCTCGTGCTATGGTTCGACGATGTATGCAACCCCAATCGGTAGGCCTTCCACGAACACGGGTATGTTCACACACTTAATAATTATATATATTTAACACACAATATGTATAGCTAATTCCCCCCAAACTACCGCAATTAGATTTCAACAAACTTAAAATAACAATCCTCGTCTTGATAATTAACACTCTAATTAATTATTAAATTCCTCAATTATGAATAGCGACACACATGTATTTTAATTAAATATCCACTCACTTGCATAACCTTCCACACAACTTAAACTTGTGAAAATCCCTTGAACGTTATCATGGTCCAACTCTGAACCAATCCCAATCAATTCTCCTCCCAGAGCCGAATCGATTTGCCCTGGAGGCCGAATCAATTCTATTTTTGGCAATTACCCAGATCTGCTATATTTTATATAGGGGTTTCTTACCCAAAATCCATATTCGTTTATAAGGTTTTACACACATCAATTCCAAGAACTATAACATTATTATAGCCAAGAAAACATGATAACATCATTATATACCCAATCTATGCATGGTAACCTCCCGTAAATTTGAGTAATCAGATATAAAACATTAGAAGTTGGCTAATCCAATCAAGATCATAGTTCTTATCTAAAAGTTTCAAGAATAATGAGATTAAAATATGATTTGAAATCAACTATAAACATTAATCATATCACATGGATTCTATTAGTTGTTTGTCTTGACAAAACGATATCAGTTCCGGGTTTTTCACCAAAGTGTTTAATTCTCAAAACACAATTATTCTTTGATTAATTCTAAATAGCCCTAGATCCAAAACCATTTGTTTTTAATTCTCCAAATCAACTTATAACTTGGATTTCGTGTGAAAGAGTATGCATATGAATCGAGAAACAAATTATAATTAGTTTAAGAAGAAAATTCTTGCCTTTTAGAGATGAAAGGATCATCCTCCCTTGAGCTTTGTTCCTCCCTTCTTTTCCAACCTTGGTCACTTCCTCCAGAGGGTGTATGGATGCTAGGTTAACTCTAATGTGGATGAAATATATGCTATAGTTGGTTTATTAACTAATTAAACCCTTAACCCCGTATCTCCCCTTATTACCCACTTTTGGGCCCCCAAACAGCCCAAAATAATACTCAAATTGGTCCAAAATCTCTTCTGATCACCTAGGCCCAACTTAAGATGTTTAAAACACCTAAAAGAGTTCCCAAATCACTCTGTAACACACCCAAACAATGTCTACCCCAAATCACACATTTTTATTATGAAAATTATGAGATAATAATAATTGAAGCAACATGCATTGTAATTATCTTCTAATATACACATTTGGCATAAATGAATCATATAGTCATACATATTATATTCAAACAATTTATTCATGAATTTTAATTATTTAATTATTTAAAATTTATCAATTTATATATTATAAAAACAAGAGGTGTTACATTCTCCCCTCCTTATAATGGAATTTTATCTTCGCAATTCAAAACGTACCTGACTCAAAGAGTTCTGGATACTTCTCTCACATGTCATCCTCTATTTCCCACATCATCTCATACTCGTTATGGTGTCCCTACTGCACACGTACTAAAGGGATAACCTTGGAATGAAGTCTATGATCCCTACTATTCATAATGGTTGTAGAGCTCTATCTCTCCAAGATCAATGTGGTGGTAAGCTACCTCATCTCTAAGAAATCTATGTAGTGCTGAAATATGTAACATGTCATGGATCCTTTGCAAATGATCTGGTAAAGCTATACACTACTAGTCCAATCTTCTCAATAGTAGGGAACAACCCAACATACTGAGAGCTAACTTCCCTTTCTTCCCAAATCGCATCACCCCCTTCATAGGAGACACCTTGAGGGGCACCTAATTACCGACCTCAAAGTCCAAAAGTCTCGTGTCTTCATCAGCATAACTTTTCTATCTGTCTTTGACAATCCGAATCCTAGACTGAATCATCTCTACCTTCTCTAAAATGTCCTGGATGAACTCATGTCCGAGAAGCTTATTCTCCCTCACTTCTAACCAATATCAGGGAGAATGATAAGGCCTCCCGCATAATGCCTTGAAAGGTGCCATCCCGATAGTAAACTAGTAATTGTTGTTGTAAGAAAACTCCACCAATGGTAAGTACTGTTCTCGACTAATTTTGAAGTCCAAAATACAAAAATTGTAATATGTTCATCAAATTTAACCTCTTTGTCTAACCATCCATCTGTGGGTGATATGTGGTACTCAACCTCAAATACACCTCCAATACCTCCTGGAAACTCATCCAAAAGTGGGGCACAAATATCTTGTCCATATCCGACACAATATTAAGTGGTACACCACGCAATTTCACAATCTTTATAAGGAATATCCTGGCATACTACTCTGACGTATAGTCTGTCTGAACTAGACAAAAGTGAGCCACCTTTGTCAACTGATCAATGATCACCTAGATGGCATCATGTCCTCGCTGTGACACAGGTAACCCTGTAATAACTTCCATAGAAATTCTCTCCCATTTCCACATCAAAATCTCGAGAGGTTGTAGAACACTTACTCGTTGCTGATGATCCACCTTCACCCATCAACATGTGGCACATTTGGATACAAAATGGCTATATCCTTCTTCATTCATGCCCATTAATACCGGTGCCTCATGTACTAGTACATCTTATCCCCACTGGGATGTACCAAAAAATGTGGTCCATCATACATATGCCTCATTCATCACTGCCCATCATAATTCCTCACCTTTTGAAACTACTAACCTATCATAGAATCTTAATCCGCCATCTGAACTAATTGAATAATGCTCCGCCTCCTCCAACAACAATTTCATTATTTTCTCCTAAAAAATATGACCTCCTACATATGCCTTCACAACCCGAATGATGATCTCATGTGTGATGGTAAGAACTACCATAAAATCACATGAAAGCTCATCATTCATACAAAGCAAGACCCACTTCGCCTTCCATACCGCTATTAACTCGACTATCGACTTACGGCTCAAGGTGTTTGCAACTATATTTTCCTTGCCTGAATGATATAAGATATCAAACTAGTAGTCTTTCACAAACTCAAGCCATTGACGTTGCCTCATGTTTAACTCCCTTTGTGTGAACAAATACTGTAAATTTTTGTAGTTTGTGAACAATTAAAATTTCTCCCCCAAGAGATAATGCCCCCAAATGCACAATTCAAACACTACGACTACTAAATCCGAATCAGGGGTGGGTTATTCCCTTCACGAGGCTTACGATTTGGAATCATAATCTATCATAATCTTATCCTGTAATAGTACAGCTCCAAGTCCTCGTAAGGATGCATCAGTAAAGATCTTATAGTCTATCCCTCCCCGAGGCAAAGCAAGTATCGGAGCTGAACTCAACCTGACCTTCATCTCGTCGAAAGCATGTTAGCATTCATCATCCCATGTTATATCCTTCTGCATCAAATTCGTTAGAGGTCTGATTATCTTTGAGAACTCCTGAATGGATTGATGGTACTACCCTACCAAACTCAGAAAACTGCACACCTACATAGGTGTAATGGGATGTCTCCACTCTATCACTATTAAATCCTTTCTCAGATCCATTGATATCCCCCTCTCAGATAAACTTGGCCTAAGAACTATACCTCCATCAACTAAAATATGCATTTCTCAAACTTTCCATAGAACTGATGGTTCTTTAATGTTTGTAAGATTATCTGCAAGTGTTCTGCATGCTCATATACGATCCAAGAATAAATCAATATGTCATTTATGAAAACGATAACAAATTGATCTATAAAGTCCATGAACACCCTATTTATTAGGTCCATAAACACTTCTGGTGCTTTGGTTAGGTCAAAAGGTATAATCACAAACTCATATGACCCATATCTGGTACTTCGGAACATATTTTTCTCAAATCCTCAGCTGGTGGTACCTCGACCTTAAATTAATCTTAGAAAAATATAATGCTCCCTTAACTAGTTGAATAGATCATCAATACGGGGTAATGAATTCCGTATTGTGACCTTGTTCAACTCCCTATAATCGATACAAATCCTAAATGACCCGTCCTTATTTTTCATGAACATAACAGGAGCATACAAAGGTGAAGTAATCTTATAAATAAATACCCGACCCATTAATTGCTGAATTTTATCCCTAAGCTCTTTCATCTCTAAAAGATCTATGCGATACGGTGCACGGGCAATGGGTCTCATATTCGAAATCAAGTCAATCACAAACTTGATCTCTCTACTCGGTACCAATCACAGAATCTCTACAAATACATCTGAATACTCTCTAAAGATCAGAATAGAGTCTAGAGAAACAACGATCTCATTAGAAGTCTCCTCCTCAATGTAATATAAATGTGTGCTTGACCCTTATTCTGTGTGTGACATCGCAACCAAGTACATTTCTTGCCCCGAAATGGAAAATACGATGGACCTCCCATAAAAATCAACACAAGCCCTATAAGTAGCTAACCAGTCTATCTCGAGGATAACTTCATACTCTATTATATCTAACATAAGTAGGTCTTCCACGAACCTAATCTTCCTAATGTCGATCCCTGTACTTATGCATACGGAACGTATAGGTTCCCCTCATCCACTAGTGAATCAATGCAAATTACTATGTTAGACGTTAAGTCTACCATCCTTGATGCCCGAGAAAACTAGTACTAACAAATGAGTGCAATGTAATAGTATCAAATAAAATATGCCCTACATACCCCAAAATAGGGAACAAACCCTCCACTGTCTGTGTTGGTGCTAGTTCTTCTCCAGGTGAGACCTGATACACACGCCCATACTGTAGTTGTGTTGATACCCTTGATGTGGGACGGGTGGAGATGGTAGTGCTGAACTCTAATCACTGCTGAGGCTAGAAACTATTGATGCTGGCCCTGAGTTGCCTGATACCCATGCTGACCTCCTTGCTCTTGTTCCCCTCAATTGCCCTGGACACCTCTTTATTGTGTGTCCCTTATCCCCATAAACGTAACAATTGCTATAGAACTGATTCCTTTCCTGCTACTCCCCATGTTGGCTCTGCTGGCCTCGGACATGCTGCTACTGGATCTAATGGCCCCTCTGCTATTGTCCCTGGCCCTTGTGGCCCTCCTTATTCTAATTATTGGAACCCTTATGCGTTTATACTGATCTCCTATCTGGAACCCCTTAAAATATTGGGCCCTTGATTATATTTCCACATGTCTTGCCCTGGTGGCTCGATGTCTCTGAACCGAATCTCTTCTCACCCTTACTTTTCTAGAATTATCGGTGATCCCGACAATGTAATAAAGCGTCATTCATCATCTGAGTGTAGGTGTTAAAAGTCGGTTCCCCAGTAAGGATTTCATGATGTGCTAAGATACCCTTGACACAAACTTCTCTATTTTCTTTTCCTCAGTTTTTACATCGTCTTCAACAAATAATGATAATGTGGTAAACTCCTCCTCATACTCGGCCATGGTACGAACTTTCTACTTCAGGTCATAAATTTCCTCCTCATCTATGATTTCATGGTAGGTGGAAAATACTTTCCTTAAACTTTTCCCAAAACTCTTCAATGGTCAACCGGTCATGCTCCTCTAGTGTGGTGATAGATTCCACCACTATAGGGATGCTCCTACTAATCAAAATGAAGCTAACATCTATTTGTGCACTGTCGTGCAGTCTACTATCCTCAAATGTCTTTCTTCCACTAACTGGTCACCAAGATATCTTTACTCCCAGCAAACTTTGGAGGGTGGTATTTAGTGAAGGCCTCCCTAGATCTCTCCCATACTAAGCTCTATGCCTAAATGAGTATCACCACCTACTACAGGGGTGGTGGAGGTGGCTGATGCTCTGACTGAAAGTGTGGGAGCATGGTGTTCATCACCATAGATACTGCATGCATCACTATTGTGGAAATTCCTGCTGAAGTACCCATGGGTGGTACTGGTGGTGGTGATGGGTGTGGATGCGGCTCTTCCTAAGCCTCATCCTTTGCAACCTCATTTGAAACATGTCGTGGTCTATCGTGTTGAGTGTTTGATATCTTAAAGAAAAAAAGATTTGCATTATTAATAGATAATAATGAGTATAACGATTCCTAAACATAGGGATCTATATATAAAAGGAATGCAATGCAGAACGTAATGAGTGCAACACAGATCCTAAGGATGATAGAACCTGGATGTTCTGATACCAACTGTAAAAACCTCCATTTTCCACGTAAAAGATTGTCGAGACACAATACGCCGAAGATGGGGCTTGTCTAAAAATTTATACCATTATTAGCATCAAATCGTAAAATTGAGATTTTATTTTAAAACATACACGCACAAAGAAACCCTATCGATAAATAAACTAACAATAAACAAGTCTCAACCCCCATAAGTAATAAAATATCCATCACAACATAATTGGAAAGCAATTGTCTAGAATAAATAACTCATGGGCTTATGCCCATTCAATATCTGAAATAACAAAAACCGAATGAGATAGAGATTACACTACACCAAAAAGGCTAAATCATCACATTTGAGTCGGCCAACCTTGTCACGATCAATGACCATGACGAAAAAATACACACTTTTTATCACGGTCATTGACCGTGACAAGTACAGTTGTCACAAATTTGTCACGGTCAATGATCATGACGACTTTAAAGAGTTGTCACAATGACAACTCTTATAATTAAAATCCTAGGCGCCTCTTTTTTCCCACCATTTTCTTTTCCTCCATTTTATCTCTCTTCTAGGTCGAGCATCGGTTCTCTCTCTACTTTCAAATCATTTCTCTCTCTCTCTCTCTCTCTCTCTCTCTCTATTTTATTTTATGTATGTGTGTGTGTGTAGAAATGCGCATGTGTGTGTGTGTGTGCGTGTGTGTCTAGATGTGTGTGTATGTATAGGTGTTACGGGGGGTAGTAGGGGTGGCAGTAGTGAGGTAGTGGGGAGTGAGGGGGCAGTGGGGGTGGGGGTAAGGTTTGTGTGTATGGGGGGGTGGTAGTGGTGGGGCAGGGGTAGTGTGGGGGGAGTGATGGGGGAAGTGTGTGTGTATATGTGTTTCTTGATATTGAATTGCAATGTAATTGATATTGAAATTGAATTGCATTGGTATTGAAATTTTTATGTTGAGTTGAATTGAATTGAATTGAGTTGGACAAGTTGGATTAATTGCACATGTAAATATTTAAATTCTTACCTTACTCTCTCATATTAAATCCGAATGAAATTGTCTTAGCAACTACCTTATCTAAATGAAAGGGCATCGCGCACGCAGGGGGGGGGGGTCATTGTTTGTATTTAACTTCGGTTAGACATTCCACTCACAAAGTTTAGTGATGGGCAGGAGTCACAACTCAAACCTTTATTATAATAAACATGCTTTTAATGTAGTATCGTATTTCACGATACGTCACATAGTGTTACCATCCCCTTAGATCCTTATGAAATGGACTAAAACATATGAAATGCTCTAAAAATTAATAATCTTTTTAATTTGTATACATTGTAATTCTATTGGACCCATTTCTCTAAATTGAAATTGAATTCGAGATGGTATTAATAGGGTATAAATTGAAATTGAATTTGAATTGGTATTAATATTGATATAAATTGGTATAAGTATTAGTTCTTATGTGTACTTTAAATTAAATGAAACATACTTTAAATTACATATAGTGTGCATAGATACTAGCCTTCTAGTTCTTATGCGTACGCATTTTATAGCCCTTAGACCCGTTCGAGAGTCATTACCCCTGTAACGAGATCTCTCGAACTGTCCCGTTTGGACAGTTTGGAACTGCGTAATTTTTTTATAATAATATTCTTAGTGGCTTAAACTTGTTACTTTTGGCGGAAGTTCTGCAGTCGTATCTTAATGTTATTTGGGTACATACTAGATGATGCAATGTTAAGTGTTATTTCAATTCATAAATTGAAATAACACTCACACTTGAGAATCTATGTCGTGCACTTGGAGAACTATAGGGATATGCTGTCGAATTTTCCTCAAATTGGAACAATGTGCATGAGTTGTTAAGTATATTACAGAAATATGCGATCTTGAATGGGATAGGACCACTCATCCTTTAGAGGATATGGAGGAAATAGGAATTAATATTATAAATTGAATTTTAATTTCAATTTCAAATTAAAATTGAATTTGAATTTAAATTTGAAGGCACGAATAAATTTACGCATAGAAACTAGCCTTCTAGTTCTTATGCATACGCATTCAATAGGTGATTGTTTATACTAATGGGAACAAAATATTCACACTTTTGTTTATGCCAATCCATGAATGTAGGATTTTTACCCATAATAGGTGAATGTTTGTAGTAGCTGTGATGGGATATCCTAAATACAAAGAGTGGATGGGTGAGACAAATAGATTAGGGGATGTGTTTCACAGAGGTGCTAATGAATTTGTGAAATATGAAAGAGATGTCATAATGATGAAGATTTTTTGTGTCCGTGTGCTAGGTGTAATAATGGTAAGGTGTTTGAGTGAAAAACAATTGAACTACATTTGTTAATATGGGGTATGCAATATAGTTATCGAATTTGGAATTTTCACGGGGAATCGAAAGTTCCTTTTGTCCCCGACCAACCTTCACAACAACCTTAAAACAAGTAGGATAAATGTACAAGGGGAGGATGATAATGTAGATCATAATATTTTAGAGTATTTAGTTCATGGTTCATACGAAGTTCATGAAGTGGAGGAGAATGAGGTCACTGACGATGTACAAGGTTCAGGTGCTCATGATGATATCGGGATACGCTTCCAAACAACTTTCTTACTATCAAAAAAAGTTTGAAAGGTTTGGAAATGAAGTATAAATCAATTCATATTTGTGTGTATGACTGCATACTATACCGAAAGGAGTATGAAAATATCGATCGGTGTCTGGTATGCGATGAACCTAGATATATCCAATCTACTGACAAGGAACGCACAAGCTCAAAGGTGCCTCAAAAAGTGTTGAAATATTTTCCCATTGGGACTAGATTAAAGCGATTTTTCATAGTACCATGGATAGCAGAGGCAATTACTTGGCATGCTAGGGTAGAAGCAGGGGAAAATCTTATGCGCCATCTTATTGATTCTACAACTTGGAAGAGGATGAGTTTTGAGTATCCCGATTTTGCTCGAGAACAGCATAGCATTTGTTTGGCAATATCAAAAAATGGTTTTAATCCATTTGGAAATCGAAGTGCCAATAAGAGTGTATGGCCAGTGATCCTAGCCCCACTCAACCTCCCTCCTTCATAGTGTATGAAACCTGAATTTTTGATACAGTCTTTGTTGATCCCTGGGCCAAAGGCACTAAGCGAGGACATCGATGTCTACTTGGATCCTTTGGTGGAAGAATTAAATGAGTTGTGGGAATAGGGTGTGGAAGCAATTAACTCTTTTAGAAAACAACAGTTTACGCTTAAAGCTAGGTTGATGTGGGCAATTCATGATTTTTCATCTTATGGGATATTATCCGGTTGTGTAGTACATGGTTAATTGGGGTGTCCTATTTATGAAGAGGAGATTGAATCTCTTCATCTCCCCTTTAGCTAAAAAAATATATACCATTTCCATAGGAGGTTTTTATCCCCCACTCATTGTTTTAGATTTGATAAAGGTTCTAATTTTTTACCGGGCAGGGTTGAACATAGGCTACGATTGAGAAAACTTTCAGGCTCAGAAATTGAAAGTAAATCTTTTTATTATGGCTCTAATATGCTAGGTAAGAATCCTAAATTTAAGAATGTCAAGCATAAGAAGACCCCAACTGGGAATGAAACTGAGACAAGTAAGGCGTGGTCTAAGAGGTCAATTTTATTTGACTTTCCTTATTGGAGGAATAACCCAGTGCGCCATGTATTGAATGTGAATGTGATGCACGCAAAGAAGAACATCTCTGAACATATTATGGGCACATGCCTTGGGGGAGTCATTAGAAGGATGGAGAAAATGAACGAAAAGACCTTAAAGCATTGAAACTTAAGCCACAACTATGGTTGAAAGAATATAATAGGGGAAGGACAATAATTCCACTTGGTGCATTGACTTTGATGAGTGAGGAAAGGAAGGTGCTTTTAGACAAAATATATAATTTGAAAGTTCCATCTAATTTTTCATCCAACTTGTAAAGGATTGTGAATAATTCTACCCATGATTTACATAAGTGTAAGTCCCACGATTGTCATGTGATCATGCAATTGGTTCCTCTATTGTTTAAGTATTGTTTCTCCAAGAACAAGGATTTGTGAAGGGCTATTATGAAAATTGGTATCTGCTTCTCACTTTTATGTGAGAAGGTAGTCAATCGAGATCACATAGTGGCCGTAAAATTGGCGGTGAACGAAGCGTTTTATGTCTTGGAGAAGTACCTTCCCCCATCTTTCTTTGACATAAGTGTTCACTTGTTGGTACACTTACGCGATGAGGCACTTCTTTGCGGCCCAGTTAGATATCGGTGGATGTATCCATTTAAAAGATTGATGAAATTTTTCAATGATTACGTCAAGAATACACAAAACATTGAAGGATCAATTAAAGTGGAATACATCATTGTGGAGTCATCAGTCTACACTCGGGAATATATGTCTGACTCGACCAGCGTCGATGACAATGATGAGTTTGTTAATGAGGGTGGTCATGTGATGGGAAAACGAGTGAAATTAACGAGTTTGCAACATAAATAAGTAACTCGTTATCTATTTGACACACACGAAGATGTCAAAAAATGGAAAAAGTAAGTTTAAATTATTTTAACTTTTACATTATTTTAATTTTTTCATGATTAATTTTGTAATATGTTCATCACGATCTATGGAGAAAATATGAAGCATGTGAGAACAATAAAAGACGAAAAGTAATGGCACAATTCGACAACGAATTTAGGATGTGGTTGTCACACGAGGTAATTAAAAATGCTTGTTATTAAATGTCACATTACAAGAAAGATTTACAACTAACCTAATTAATTTTTCTATATTCTTAGCTCTTAAAGACTAGTGATGCGACATCAAGGCTCGCTCGTCTAGTCATTGGACCCTTGTTTATGGTACAAGAGTACAAAAAATATCGATTGAACGGTTACATATTCAGTGCAAGGGTGTACAAGGAAAATACAAATGTACAGAACTCAGGCATTTCATACAAGGATCTTACTTTCTTTCGAGCAAGTGCGAAGGATAAAAACCTCGTTGAAGATAAAATGACTTACTATGGTGTAATTCGAAATATATTTGAATTGGACTATGTAAAGTTTAAAGATGTTGTATTTTCCTGCGAATCGATAAGAGTTGAGGATAAAAATGCTTGTAAAGTTGATCCTGGCACCACTATGATGATGGTTGACTTGTCCAAGTTGAAGATCAACGAACACGTGAGCGATGAGCCGTTTGTTTATGCTCTTCAAAAGGTCAAGCAAGTGTTTTACTCGGAGTATATCAATAACGAGCCGTGGTCAATCGTCTTACATGTGCCAAAGCGTCTAAACAGTAGTGCCGATGACTTGGCTACACGTACCAGATATCAATCCATTTTTAGGATAACTTGAATTTGAAACAATTTTTAGATTTGTAATAAGTATTCAAATTATTTGTAATGACCAGTGGCTGTATTATTCTAGTGATTTATTATTATCGGACAATAATTTAATGCTTTTTATTCATTTGTACTTGATCATTTTAATGCTTGTAATAACCAAGTGAATATGTTAATTAGTATTTTAATCAATTTAAGCATTAATTCAAAGTCCATGACCCAGGAGTGTGTGCGCGTGGGGGGGGGGGGGGGCAGTGTGTGTGTGTGTAAATTGAATTTGGTATTGGTATTGGTATAAATTGATATTGGTACTGGTATGTATTGTTATTATCGGATTTGAGCATTAATTCAAAGTCCATATACATGTTTGTACTAATAATAACAATTTTTGCAAAAAATGACTTCATCCGGGCGCGGTAGCGGAGGCGATGAGGGCTCGGATAGTATGTCCCCCCAAATGGGGAAAATTGGGGTCTGTCATCGAGAATAAGATGACATTATTGGCTAGAGCGCTAGACTAGCCGAAGGCGATCATTGGCCCGGGGTACACTGATTGGAGGGTCGTGCCTATTGACCTCAAGTTGAACATCTGGGGGCACTAGAGGTAGTGTATTTATATTTATAAGCAACTAACACTTACTTTATTTTTGGTTTGTATTTGTTTGACAGGAACAATTCGGTCTGCCCCCACATCTCCGAAACTCCATGTTGGAACAATTGAAGGATCGGTTTAAGACGTGGAAGAAGAATTTGTGGGAACGGTACTTTGGGAAGACCCGGGGGTCCATTTTGAGGCTATGTGAAAACGTCTCCCCGAAGGAGCCGATCTCATTGGCACAGTGGAAAAAGTTTATCGACAATGAGACCGACGAGTGGCAATTGGCATCTCGCCAATCGGGGAGGGACAACTGGGCCAAAAAGTTGGACGTGCACTACTCCGGGCGGACGTCTTACGCCGAGGTGGAGCACAAGATGGTGAGTTTTTATTTTTCTTTAATTTTAGTTATTCTAATTTAGCATTACTTTGTATTATTTACTAATTCTGTATTATTTTATTTCAGGACACGGGAAGTGGTCCTGGGGGTGGGCCACATAGGCTCGATGCCTATGTGCCAATTCAAACGAAAAAGGGTAAGGACAAGGAGGTGGTCCCGAGCATTGCATCCACCATTATAAGTTATAAATGCTTAATTTTTTTTTAATTACGTTATAATTTTTTATTTACTTAATTAACTAATCATGTACTTTTTATCTTTTTAGGCAAAGCTTAAGGAAGTGCATGAGTCGCAGTCTAATGCCGATAAAGCATCTTTGGCTAAGAACGCACTCACTCAAGTGCTCGGGGCAGATCATATAGGGAGGAATAGGATTGAGCTTGCGGGTGGGGATGTATAAGATCATCAGAATGGAGACGAGCAACAAAGAGTTGGCACATAAGGTGGACACCCATGACGATAAACTATCAAGGTTGGAGGCTACGGTCCGAGATATATGCGCCTTCATGAAGCGTGAGTTGGGAAAGGGAAAGGGCAAGGGAAAGGGAAAGGGGATGGAGAAGGAGGAGTAGGAGTAGGTAGATGAGGATGAGGACTTCACTACTTCATCGCCGATACGCACGGACTTGACGCCATACGATCTATATCCCATCGCGACCCCCGTCGAGCGGCCAATGTCAGCAATCGGTTGGTTGACCGTGTTTCTACTCGACATATATTATGGGGAGAAAATAGCGAAGGGGTTGAGAGATTCAACATTCCTTTCGGGTATGCTGGTTCATGGATGCCCCCTCCAAGATATTGAGGCAAGAGTGCGCATCATGCATGTGGTGGAGGGAAAGGAGAACTCACCTTTGTGGTTGCACGAATAATGCGATGTTCAACATATTGAGGGGTGTCTCAATTCATATATCATATGGCCTTCCTTCCTCCTCTGACTTGCTCCTTCTTCATGCCATTACTTTTATCATTTTATTTGGATATTTGGATATTGGATTGTATTTGTATTTTTTTGATTTTGTTAAATGTTTGTTTGGATATGAGTATTTTCATTTCTATTTTATTTGGATATGGATTATGTATGCCATGATTTGGTATATTATTTCTATTTTATTTGGATATATCATATTTGGACAAGTTTATAACAGGTACAAATATACTACCGGGTAGTGGCAGTGACCATACAACCCAACAGTTTGTGGTGACAATTATGTTCAACACAAATAAATGAGAAAAGCGTAATCACTCAAACAAATAAAAGAAGATAACTAATGCCAGTCACACAACACAGTATGTACGTGGTTTAGTAAGAATGCCTACGTCCACGGTGGTGCAGTCAGTATTATTTCTATATACTCCGGGGCGTGTTTTTCAGAGAATACAAATTGTTCTTCTTGCCCCAGGCTTAGGGTTTATTATATACATGTTTGTTCTCGGGGAGTGGGGGTGTTGGACTCCCCCATGTCCATCTTCTACTCCTAGAATATCTCCCTACGAGATATTAGGAGTGGACGAAGTCATAACTGAATTCAGTTGAGATGCGAGGGGCCCAAACTTTGGACCGTTTCTATTGGGCTACTCGTCCGGGTATGTGATGGCAAATCTGGGTACCCACATTTTTTTTTAATTCTGCCCAGAATTATTACGATCAAATACCATGATAATTTTTTTGGTTTTGTCATGGGCTTTGACCATGACAAAAACTTGTCAAGGTTAAAGACCGTGGTAGTCTAATGAACTTATCACGGTCTTTGACCGCCTCAGATTTATCACGATCAATGATCGTGACAAGTTGGACTTATCACAATTTTAGACCTTGACAACTCAGTTGTTTTGGTGTAGTGATATCAACCTATACTAGAATTAAATGAATCGAATCCACTACTAATAAAGTAAAATGGCAAGTCTGATCCCATGTCAGCCATGTTGTCCCTATCTAGAGTAATATGGTGGGGAAAACATTTTATAATTTGGGTCAACGCCCTAAAGTTGTAAGAATTAACTTACAAAACCAATATATAATAATGAAATTGATTCACATTACACACCGCCCATCGACACTCGCATGAATTAAGTATCTCACCCCTCAACTAAGTGTAATACTATACGCATTTCTAACTCAAGCCCGAATGTGAAGTCTGATTTCTAGACTAACATGAGAATATCAAGGGAATCTAGAACATATATCGAACGAGAGTTAAATATCCACACACATGATTTCAATCCCAATACTATCCCCCACAACACTATCCCATAGAAATATCATTTCATCACATTATGTATTTTACGTTGCATTGTGTTCCTTAAAAGTTCTCCACGTCATTAAACTACATTGATTTGTTTTAATTAATTTATACAAATATATTTATGTCATTATATATACACGACACTTGAAGGCATCTACCTTCGGTGTCCAATTGGTTCTCTATTGGTAAGTTTGGAGGAGTCCCTCATCAAATGGACGTAAACAAAACATACATGAGTGGGGCAGTCGCTACGCAGTACACTATCTCATAATCCATTCCCCCGACTATGACAATGGATCTGACTATCACACTTCTCTCGACACAAAGCAGTTCCCTTGAATGTAGAACCTACTAACCTACATAATGCCTAGCCCACCTTTGTCGGGTCGTGCTACGGTCCAACGACGTACACAACCCCAACTTATTGGTCGTTCACGAACATGGGTATGTTCACACACTTGATAATTACATATATGTAGCACACAATATGTATAGGTAATTATTATTAAAACTATCGCAACTATAGTTCATCAATCTTAAAATAACAATCCTCGAATTGATAATTAACACTCTAATAAATTATTAAATTCCTCAATTATTGAATACCGACACAAATATGTTTTTAATTAAATATCCACACACTTGGATAACCTCCCACATACTCATTTGAACTCATAAAAATTCTTGAACGTTGCCACCGCCCTGTAACAACCCTCGCTTTTGAGATTCTATTTTATATTTAATCTACTAATTATAGTGATTAATTAAAGATGTTGATTTGTGGAGTAGGTATTAATTTAAGTGAGATAAGTTAATATCTACTATGATGTTGCATATTTACCGTATGTAGAGGTGAATTTTTCTATGTTATGTTTTATTATGTCCTAAGAATTTAAAATAACATTGGGCTTAAAATGGAACCGGAACCTAAACTGAATTATAAAATCTCCAAATGATAATTTGGAGGGTGCCATTAGTTCCGGGAGGTTTGAGATAGTCAAATTGTGTGACATATTGTATTTCTAGTTTCCGGGCACTTTTGACTAGTTGTAGTTATTATGAGTAGATGCGTAGTATTTTACCGCATATTAATCACTTAAGTTGGAATTTTAAGCAAGCCACGATTTATGTCTTCACCTAAGCTACTATTCCTTTAATTATCTTGTTAAGCCTAGAGAAAGAATAAGGAAGAAGAACCTTGGGGAAAATAAGAGAGATTGAAGCTTGGGTGTTGATCGTGCCTACAATCTTCACCAAATCTGAAGTTACAACCTTGAGGCAAGTTTTCTACTTGCTAGTGTATGATTTAAGTAGAGTAATTTGCATTGATAGATATGTATGGTTTATGGAAGTTAGGGTTTTTTGGTTTGATTTATGGGCTTTAGATCTTTGGAAGTTATATTGATATGATTTGGAGGTAAGTTATGGTTGGATGATGTATTTATGATCAGTTGGTAGCATTAAAGGATAGGGATTTGAGTTGGTTGAAGTTGGGTAGAGTTTGGAGTCAAAGACTCCATAAACAAAACTTGGAAATTCTGCAGAACCGAATCGATTCGGCCTGGCCGAATCGATTCGGTGAGAGACAGTTTCCAAGCCTGGGTAGTCCGAATAGATTCGGAATCGTCCGAATCGATTCGGAATTTATGCAGAAACCCACTTTTCTTGGCCGAATCGATTCGCCTTTAAGAACCCAAATCGATATGGCTAGTCCGAATCGATTCGAAAAGCCTATTTTTCCTTTATTTTTCTTTTTAAATTTTACCCCTTTTTCTTTAGGATTATGACCTAGGATCCTGCTTGTAAGAAGTAAAACTAGGATTTTAGAGTTCTAGTTGAGTTTGGTCGTTACCCTATAGTTAAATGGGAACACTTGGGGTTAATTAAGGGGTATTTAAAGTGATGCTTAGGTATCACTTTACTTTTAGGAAATTAGTTTAAGTTAGAGTTCTAAGCCCATATGTGGATATGTTAGAAACCCTTTTTGAGGTGTATGAAACCTCGGTATTTGTTAGACTTTGGGGGACTGTTTGGACAATACTTTGGGACATAATGATATGATGAAATTGAATAAGAAATATTCAAAGATAAATGTTTCAAGTAAATGAAATACATGAGATTCATGATAATGAAAATGGGATAAATTGGTAATTGTTAAATTACTTAAACACACCTCTCTAAATGCTATCATAAGGGAAGCTCGCGCATGAGGTGATGTCCCCTGAGTATTGAATGCAGGCTGACTATAGTCCTCGGCCATATGCGGGTTTTGTGTATGTTTTTCTGCGCTAGTGAGGTAATTTTGGGTGTGGTTATGACTCACTCGCAGGCATATGGCCACTTCCCGAGGAGCGTTAGGTGCCTAGGTTGTCTTGTATAGATAGGCCCTGGAAGATGATAGTCATTTAGGGGCGTGCCCAGTGGGGAAACTCGAAGGGGCGGTCTTAGAAACGTTATATGTATATGAATATAACCTTTCTAACTCAAGTGGGACTTGAGATATGTAAATTGCCATAAGATATGTGATGGTAATTATATTCCTGTTAAGGAATGGAAAATGATAAGGTATGGGAATAAATGAGAAGTTATTTAATCTCTTGCCTAATTTTTAATTGTTAGAAACTTATATAACTGCATAAATACATTTTATGTTAGGTTGTTAAATTTTCATTCACATTATTATTGATTCATTGTCCATATCGATCACATTTCTTACTCTTCTGGGAATCATATATAAATCGGGCCCTGACCCATTCATCTTTCTATGTTGTGCATATTGTGATATCCGCTCAGGTGATCCTCCGCAAGGGAGCTCGTTGTGAATTTCCATTCTTATGCTTGTGACGAGTTGTATGACCTTGCGGATTAATACAAGACGTTGTTAGACGCCCTCTTTCTTTTTGGGATCTAGTTATGATCGGGTCATTCGGGCTACTGGCCCATATTTTGTAATTGTTAATGGATGCAGTATGTATCATATGTTAGTTTTTGAAACACTGTGATGTAACTGTGGACCGACAGATTATTCGGTTCTTTTACTGTATTGTTTTGGTTAGCTATATATATGTTCCATGGAAATTCCACTTTTTGTCAGATTTGGGTTGTTTAAATCTTTCTTTTAAATCAAAATTTTGACAACCTGCTTTCTGATTTATGGAGTGGCTTGCCCATATACCTAATTATTGTTATGATGCTGAGGATGATATCCATACATGATTCCGTTATGTCGAGGTATCGGGCTGGCCACCCCTTATTTCGGAGAGCGGGTTGTCACAGATGGTATCAGAGCATCAGGTTCTAGAGTCTTTTGGATCTTGTGGACTTGTCACGTTCTACCGTAGCGTTCTTTGACATAGAGCCTAATGTTAGGACTACTTGTTGTTTATGCTTACGATCTTCTGCAACTATAGATTGTTTTGAGTGAAATTCTAACTCTATTGTTCTCTCTCTCAGATGCCACCTAAAAGAGGTCGCCCGACGAGATGCAATAGGATCTTAGATGAGGATGTTGGTCCTCCTCCGCCGCCACAAGGAACATTTAATGCCGCGGATGTGGCGAATATAGTGGCTCAAGCCGTTAATGCGGCCATGACAGCAGTGGCCCAACAAGCGCCACGGGCCCAACAGAGAGCGCCAGATGCCCAAGTTCCTACTGGACCTTCTCCGTGGGAGAGAGCTAGGGAATCTTTTCTGAAGGGTCAGCCCTCGGAATTCGACGGGAGCTCGGATGTTATAAAGGCGAATCAATGGAAGAAGGATATTCAATGCCATCTACGTATGGTAGAGTGTGATGAGGACAGGAAACAAGTCCTTGCTACTTTTAAATTTGTTGGTTCCGCATTACACTGGTGGGAGTCCATGACTACGCCAGAACAAAGGGATACCATGTCCATCTCTGAATTCTGTGTTTTATTTGATCATAAGTATTTTCCTCCCGCAATTCAAGGGGAGATGATAAGGAGATTGCAGGACCTTGTACAAGGGGAGAGGTCAGTAGAGGAATATGAGGAGGAATTCACCCGGTTATCAAGCTTCGTACCGGATGAAGTGACTCCCGAAGAAAAGAAAGTTTCAAAGTTTTTGAGAGGGTTGAAGTGGAGGATCCGGCAACACTTGTTGGGTAATCCTGCTTTACAGACTTTTGGGGAAGTGATGAATTCAGCTCTATTGCATTGCCAAGAGCATAGACTCTTTTTGCAAAGTGGAAAGAAGACCTCCGTAGTGGGGCAGGGTGGAAGGCCGGGAGGTGGTGGGATTGGAGGAGGAGTCTTTCCCTCGTCCCAACCTTCGGGCAATAAACAGAAAGAAAGGGATCCCCAGTAGGGGGACTTGTCTAAGAGGCAGCGTTTTGGTGGATTTAATGGGGGGAACCAAAATAATAGACAAGGTCAGGGTGCCCCACAACAGCAAGCTGGCCGTGGTGGTCAGGGAGGCAGAGGCCAGCAGGGCCAGGGTGTAAACCAGTTTAGAAACAATCATGGTAGAAATGCCGAGAATATGATAAGTCGGTGTTTCCAATGCGGGGAAGCGGGTCACTATAAGAGGGAATGTCCTCAGTTGATAGGGGGACCGTTTCCTCAAGCTCCACAGTAGCCGTACGTTCAATTCCCTCCACAGGTACCTAACCCAGTTGCTCCTCCACAACAGGGTCAGTTACAATATGGTAGGGTCTACCATATTCAGGATGCTATGCTTCCTCCAGCTCCGCCTGCACCGCCAGCCATTGAGGGTAAGTTCCTTATTCAGGGATATATGGGTCGTGTTTTATTTGATACCGGTGCAACACATTGGTTCATTTCTTGGAGCTTTGCTCAGACTACTGAGTTGATTAAATTTGTCAAAAGAACTTATACTAGTGTGGAATCCTCTATGGGTGACGGTTCACTCATCTTCTTTGTTTGTAAAAATATAGAAATCTCTCTTGGTAACTTATGTTTTGAGGCCGATTTACTCGTCCTGGATATGGTCGGGTATGACACCATTTTGGGTATGGATTGGCTGATGAAATATCATGCTATTGTAAATTGCTACGGGAAGAGTATAGTCTTCGCCATGCCGGGATAAGAAATGTTCCTGGTAGTTTTACCTCGTTTAGAGGGGAGTACTTGTACTTATTTGTATTGCATTGCCGAGGAGACTTCTAGGGGTTTAGTCGTTCCGTTGGATTCCATTCCAGTGGTGAAAGACTTTGAGGATGTTTTTCGAGAGATATCGGGTTTACCTCCTAGCTGAGAGATTGAATTTGTGATTGATTTAGCGCCAGGAACGAGGCCTATTGCGAGGGCTCCATACCGAATGGCTCCTATTGAAATGAGGGAGCTAAGGGATCAAATTCAAAAGTAGTTAGAGCAGGGATTTATACAGCGTAGCACATCTCCATGGGGTGCTCCAGTGTTGTTTGTCAAGAAAAGAGATGGTTCTCTCCGGTTATGTGTGGACTATAGAGTATTGAATAAGGTCACCATCCGGAATAAGTACCCATTACCTCGTATCAATGATTTGTTTGATCAACTTCGAGGAGCGATGTACTTCTCTAAAATGATTTGGGGACGGGGTATCATCAATTGAGGATACGAGAGGAGGACATGTCCAAGACTGCTTTTCTTACGAGGTACAGATCCTGTGAATTTTTGGTTATGCCCTTTGGACTAACCAATGCCCCTGCTGTATTTATGGATCTCATGAATAGGGTCTTTCGGGATTTCCTGGACCAATTTGTTATTGTGTTCATCGATGACATTTTAGTCTATTCTCGAGCGGAGTCTGATCATGCTATGCATTTGAGGTTGGTCCTACAGAGACTAAGGGACCATCAATTGTATGCCAAATTCGAGAAGTGTGGCTTTTGGTTACATGAAGTACAGTTTTTGGGTCATGTGGTGACGTCCCAGGGGGTATCAGTGGATCCAGGCAAGGTAGCTGCGGTGAGGGAATGGGGTCAACCCACGACACCTACCGAAGTTCGTAGTTTTCTAGGATTGGCGGGTTATTACCGTCGGTTCATCAAGGGTTTCTCTAAGATTGCTAGCCCTTTGACCAACTTGACCCGGAAAGGGGTGATATTTATTTGGCATGATTCTTGCCAAGCTTCTTTTGATGAACTTAAAGATAGATTGACTTCGGCTCCGGTCCTTGCTTTGCCAAAACCAGGATTGGAATATCTAGTCTTCACCGATGCATCTCTTCAAGGATTGGGAGGTGTACTTCAGCAAGAGAAACGAGCTATCGCTTATGCTTCTCGTAAGTTGAAGCCCCATGAAAGGAACTATCCGGTGCATGACTTAGAACTAGCCGCAGTTATTTTTGCCTTGAAGATATGGAGGCATTATCTCTTGGGAGAGAAGTTTAGTCTTTTCACGGACAACAAATCGCTGCAATATTTATTTTCACAGAAGGACTTGAATATGAGACAGCGCCGATGGTTAGAGTTCGTGAAAGATTATCAATTTGATATTCATTATCATCCGGGTAAGGCCAACGTGGTAGCGGATGCCTTGAGTAGGAAGCCTAATGGAGAACTAGCTGAGGTTTGGAAAGCTAAATGGAAGGAACTCAGTCAGGAGGATGCGATGGTGAGAGCATTCATGTCGGTAATGACTGTTACTCCTATCATTGTGGCAAGGGTGGTAGAAGCTCAAGGAAGGGATAAGGGGTGTCAAGACCATATTCGTCGATTACTGTCCGAGGGAGCAGAGTCCTACTCGATTGGTTCCGAGGGTGGGTTACGCTTCCATGGAAGACTCATCGTTCCGGAGGAAGGAGATTTGAGGCGGGCAGTGATGGCCGAATCTCATGGGTCTAGGTTTACGGTTCATCCTGGTGGAGACAAAATGTATCAGGATATGCGCCGTCAATATTGGTGGTCGGGTATGAAGAGGGATATTTCGGAATTTGTGTCACAATGCACTACTTGTCAACTGGTCAAGATCGATCATTAGAAGTCGACAGGTTTGTTGCAACCGTTAGAGATCCCAGTGTGGAAATGGGAAAGTATATCGATGGATTTTATCACGGGCTTGCCGAGATCACAAAGCGGGTGTGATTCTATTTGGGTAATTTTCGACCGATTGACAAAGTCGGCACACTTCCTACCAGTGCGGACAGATTATGACACCGCTCGGTATGCTCTCTTATTCATCGAGGAGGTGGTGAGACTCCATGGGGTGCCTTTTAATAAGTCTCCGACAGAGATAAAAAAAAAAATTCCCACTTTTGGAAGAGTTTCCAAGAAGCGATGGGGACCGAATTGAGGTTAAGCACTTCATACCATCCTCAAACAGATGGCCAAACTGAAAGGGTAAATCAAATGTTGGAGGATATGCTTCGCATGTGTATGCTTGACTTCAAAGGTGGTTGGAAACAATATTTCCCATTGGTTGAGTTTGCTTATAACAACTCTTACCAATTCACTATTGGAATGGCAACTTATGAAGCTTTGTATGGAAGGCCGTGTAGATCACCCGCTTGTTGGTTGGAAGTGGGTGATAATAAATTTCTTGGGCCTGAAATGATCCAAGATACTTCCTTGAAGATTGAGTTGATTCGGAATCGCATTCGGATAGCCCAAGATCGTCAAAAGAGCTATGTCGATGCGGGTCACCGACACATGGAATTGGAAGTTGGAGACCAAGTTTTGGTTAGAGTGTCGCCCATGAAGGGGATAAATCATTTCGGTAAAAAAGGGAAACTTGTGCCGCGCTTTGTTGGACCATTTCCAGTTATTGCAAAGGTGGGTCCCATGGCATATCAACTCGCTTTATCGGAACCATTGCAACAAATTCATGATGTGTTCCATGTTTCCTCCCTAAAGAAGTATAGGAGGTGTAAAGGTGCGCTATGGCACATTCCTTTCAAGGATATTGATTTGCAACCCGATGTTTCATATGAAGAACAATCGGTTGCAATATTAGAGCATGGGGAGCGTAGATTGAGATCTCGTGTCTTGCCCTTGGTGCGGGTTCAATGGAGTCACCATAATGCTAAGGAATCTACGTGGGAGTGCGAGAAGGACATGCGGGAGGAATATCCGCATCTATTTATACGAGGTACGCTTGAATTTTGCGGACAAAATTCTCATAAGGGGGGAAGTATGTAACAACCCTCGCATTTGAGATTCTATTTTATATTTAATTTGCTAATTATAGTGATTAATTAAAGATGTTGATTTGTGGAGTAGGTATTAATTTAAGTGAGATAAGTTAATATCTACTATGATGTTGCATATTTACCGTATGTAGAGGTGAATTTTGCTATGTTATGTTTTATTATGTCCTAAGAATTTAAAATAACATTGGGCTTAAAATGGAACCGGAACCTAAACTGAATTATAAAATCTCCAAATGATAATTTGGAGGGTGCCATTAGTTCCGGGAGGTTTGAGATAGTCAAATTGTGTGACATATTGTATTTCTAGTTTCCGGGCACTTTTGACTAGTTGTAGTTATTATGAGTAGATGCGTAGTATTTTACCGCATATTAATCACTTAAGTTGGAATTTTAAGCAAGCCACGATTTATGTCTTCACCTAAGCTACTATTCCTTTAATTATCTTGTTAAGCCTAGAGAAAGAATAAGGAAGAAGAACCTTGGGGAAAATAAGAGAGATTGAAGCTTGGGTGTTGATCGTGCCTACAATCTTCACCAAATCTGAAGTTACAACCTTGAGGCAAGTTTTCTACTTGCTAGTGTATGATTTAAGTAGAGTAATTTGCATTGATAGTTATGGATATGTATGGTTTATGGAAGTTAGGGTTTTTGGTTTGATTTATGGTCTTTGGATCTTTGGAAGTTATATTGATATGATTTGGAGGTAAGTTATGGTTGGATGATGTATTTATGATCAGTTGGTAGCATTAAAGGATAGGGATTTGAGTTGGTTGAAGTTGGGTAGAGTTTGGAGTCAAAGACTCCATAAACAAAACTTGGAAATTCTGCAGAACCGAATCGATTCGGCCTGGCCGAATCGATTCGGTGAGAGACAGTTTCCAAGCCTGGGTAGTCTGAATCGATTCGGAATCGTCCTAATCGATTCGGCATTTATGCAGAAACCCACTTTTCTTGGCCGAATCGATTCGGCTATTCCGAATTGATTCCCCTTTAAGAACCCAAATCGATTCGGCTAGTCCGAATCGATTCGAAAAGCCTATTTTTCCTTTATTTTTCTTTTTAAATTTTACCCCTTTTCTTTAGGATTATGACCTAGGATCCTTCTTGTAAGAAGTAAAACTAGGATTTTAGAGTTCTAGTTGAGTTTGATCGTTACCCTATAGTTGAATGGGAACACTTGGGTTTAATTCAGGGGTATTTAAAGTGATGCTTAGGTATCACTTTACTTTTAGGAAATTAGTTTAAGTTAGATTTCTAGGCCCATATGTGGAGATGTTAGAAACCCTTTTTGAGGTGTATGAAACCTCGGGATTTGTTAGACTTTAGGGGACCGTTTGGAAAATACTTTGGGACATAATGATATGATGAAATTGAATACGAAATATTCAAAGATAAATGTTTCAAGTAAATGAAATACATGAGATTCATGATAATGAAAATGGGATAAATTGGTAATTGTTAAATTACTTAAACACACCTCTCTAAATGCTATCATAAGGGAAGCTCGCGCATGAGGTGATGTCCCCTGACTATTGAATGCAGGCTGACTATAGTCCTCGGCCATATGCGGGTTTTGTGTATGTTTTTCTGCGCTAGTGAGGTAATTCCGGGTGTGGTTATGACTCACTTGCAGGCATATGGCCACTTCCCGACGTGCGTTAGGTGCCCAGGTTGTCTTGTATAGATAGGCCCTGAAAGATGATAGTCATTTAGGGGCGCGCCCAGTGGGGAAACTCGGAGGGGCGGTCTTAGAAACGTTATATGTATATGAATATAACCTTTCTAACTCAAGTGGGACTTGAGATATGTAAATTTCCATAAGATATGTGATGGTAATTATATTCCTGTTAAGGAATGGAAAATGATAAGGTATGGGAAGAAATGAGAAGTTATTTAATCTCTTGCCTATTTTTAATTGTTAGAAACTTATATAACTGCATAAATACATTTTATGTTAGGTTGTTAGATTTTCATTCACATTATTATTGATTCATTGTCCATATCTATCATGTTTCTTACTCTTCTGGGAATCATATATAAATCGGGCCCTGACCCGTTCATCTTTCTATGTTGTGCATATTGTGATATCCACTCAGGTGCTCCTCCGCAAGGGCGCCCGTTGTGAATTTCCATTCTTATGCTTGTGACGAGCTGTATGACCTTGCGGATTAATACAGGATGTTGTTAGACGCCCTATTTCTTTTTGGGATCTAGTTATGATCGGGTCATTCGGGCTAGTGGCCCATATTTTGTAATTGTTAATGGATGTAGTATGTATCATATGTTAGTTTGTGAAACACTGTGATGTAACTGTGGACCGATAGATTATTCGGTTCTTTTACTGTATTGTTCTGGTTAGCTATATATATGTTCCATGGAAATTCCACTTTTGTCAGATTTGGGTTGTTTAATTTATTTCTTAAATCTTTCTTTTAAATCAAAATTTTGACAACCTGCTTTCTGATTTATGGAGTGGCTTGCCCATATACCTAATTATTGTTATGATGCTGAGGATGATATCCATACATGATTCCGTTATGTCGAGGTATCGGGATGGCCACCCCTTATTTCGGAGAGCGGGTTGTCACACGCCCAGCCCTAACCCAAGCCTAGGAGACAAATTAATTCGCCTCCCAGAGTTGAATCGATTTGTCTTGGAGTCTGAATCGATTCGATTTTTGATAGTAGCCCAGATCTGCTATATTTTTCTTCACAAGTTTCTTCCCGAAAAATCCATATTCATTTATAAGGTTTTATACTCTTCAATTCCAAGGACTATAACCCTATTATAGGCAAGAAGACATGATAATATCATTATATTACCAATCTACGCATGGTAACCCCCTGTAAATTCGTGTAATCGGATCTAAAACATTAGAAGTTGTCTAACCCAATCAAGATCATAGAAATTTCCAGAATAATGAGATCAACATATAATTTGAAATCAATTATAAGCATAAATCCTATTACATGGATTCCGTTAGTAGTTTTTCTCAATAAAATAATATAAATTCCGAGTTTATCACCAGAGTGTTTAATTCTCAAAACATAATTATTCTTTGATTAATTCTAAATAGTCCTAGATTCAAATCCATGTATTTTCAATCTTCAAATCAAATTTTAATCCGGAATTAGTATGAGAGGATAGGCATATGAGTCGAGAAACATATTATAATTAGTTTAAAAAGAAAAGTCTAGCCTTTTTAGAGATAAAATGAGCCTCCTCCATTGAGCCTTGTTTCTCCATTCTTCTCTAAGCTTTGTAACTTCCTCCAGAGGGTATAGGGTTGTTAGGCTAAATCTGATGGGGATGTTATATGTGATTAAGTTGTCTTATTAACCTAATTAAACTTAATCTCGTATCTCTCCTTAATACCCACTTTTGGGCCTCCAAACAAGCCTAAAATAATACTCGAATTGGTCCAAAATATATCCTAAGGGTATTCCTATCACCCTAGACCAACTTAAAATGCTTAAACGAATTCCCAAATGACTCCGGAACACATCCAAATCATGCCTACTCCAAATTACACATTTTTGTTATGTAAATCATGAGATAATAATAATTTAAGTAACATGCAAATTAATTATCTACTAATATACACATTTGGCATAAATGAATCACATAATCATGCATATTATATTCAAGCAGTTTGTTCACGCAGTTTAATTATTTAAAATTTACCAATTTAAATGTTATAAAAACATGGGAGTTACATATATTTGGATGGTTATTGGTACATTTACTTGGTTTATATGGATTTCTCATGTTTTTATCCACATCTTGATGATTTTCATTGCTATATCCATTCTTTATGTGATCTCATTCTAGTTAAATTGATTTATATCACATTTACTACCTCAAATGCTTATTTGCTGGATATATTTCATCTACAAATTTTTGCCTTGGGATTCATATTGAGATACACTTGTATGCTTCTCATAGTCATGATGATTTCTTTTGAGTATACCTTATTTATAATATCGGTTAGTTTCACATGATTATCTAGATTTTACTTTGCTAATTTTGACTATCCATTGTGATTGTTGCTATATTACCATGCTATACCCATTATCTATGCAATTCTACTTCTCATTGACTTTTCGTGTCAAAAAGTGGGAGAAACGTGCTTCATGTAGGGGGAGTACATACTTGTTTTACTTGTTGATATTAGACGATATTATCATTTCTCATATTTTTTTCTTTATGTCATATATATATATATATATCATTGTTATTTTGAGTTGTTGGAAAATATTGTGTTTTTACACAAATTATTTTATGACCAAATTATTATATTGGTCAAAGTAGGACCAAGTACGTGCTCATTACGAGTCATGCGATATATTTATTTGTTTAAAACGGATAAATGATGAATAAGAAATTTGGTATCAAAGTGACCCATTTATGTATGAAGTTTATTGGGAAATTTTATTTAATTTTCTGGGACGGATTTTCCTAACTGTCGCTAAAGGTTGTGACTGTTCGCTATATAGTGACTGTTTTTCAGAACCGTCCCTAAAGGTCGTGACTGTTCACCATAAGTTGTGACAGTTCATGAAAAACGTCCCTAAAGTGACTGTTTCCTAAAAGACATGTCTTTTCATGAAAAAACACTTTGTTTTCTATAAATACAAGAATTGTCTTCATTTTTTAGAGAGAGAAAAATGAGGAAAAATATTTTCTATACTTTCCATTCCCGATCGAGTCGGATAGAGTATCAAACATAATTGGTTCGTGGGACACGCACACTGAAGTGCTTCTTGCGCGTGTCGAGACCGTTTTATCCTGGGAGGCAAACGCTTATTGTTCATTGCCGTAAGCACCGTAGCGGGAGCGCATTTTGTCTTAAGGAGAGAGTGTCAAACACTTGACTCGGTCATCTTCTTCGTTTGTAAGTTTTCTAGTGGTATTAATTTATTGCATAAATATGATTTATTTCATATTTTAAATTTGATAAAACACAAAAGTATATATTATATATAACAATCTTAAGACAAAATGCAAAATATTTTATGTTACTTTGTGTTTTAATTTTATGAATAGTTTTCGAGTGTGAAAACATATTTGTCCATCCTTTAGTTAATGCATGAAATTAGACCTTTCGTAATACATTGATGATTGAACGTGTGGTATTGTAACTTTCCATGATTTATTTCATGATTTGTCACTTTTGTACACAATTTTTTATGTGGCTTAATGTTTCTGTCTTTTTACTCTTGGTGGGTTAAGTATGATACTAGTAATATTGCAAATGATATCACACCTGGGATAAAATATAATGTTAATAGAATCTAAATGCGGGTGCATTGTCTTTAGTTTTGGAAGTTTTGTCCGTAACTGTGCGTACTGAATGATGAGAAGGCATTGTTTACTTTTGGTAATTGTATATTGCCATCATCTAAGTTGCAAATGGCAACTGAGTGACCATTCAAAAGATTACGAAGACTTTGTTTGATTGGAATTGATTATAAGAACGTTTCAAAGATTTATTGTCGGATCATAATTGTGACAAACGTCTCATTCGTTTATATTAAAATTATTGAAGTTTGGATGTAATTATTGAAGATGTAATTTTTTTTTGAGGTATTTGGTTAAATTTGGAAACTCAACTTTGATATATGAATACTTGTGGTGTCATTTGGTTATTTGACAGTTTGAATCCATTAAGTATGAGTAATGTTCATATGCATTTAACTTGTATCTTTTCATCTTTAGTGATGTATTTGTTTTTTATGTATTTTACATGGACTATGCCATAAATGGCATAAAAAGTGATTAGTTTATAAATAATGCTTTTTTAATGTTTAATTTGATTATTGACATTGTATGGCGTGCGATAATTTTAGCGATAAAATTAATTAATTTTT
The DNA here is from genome assembly GCA_949130495.1 of Sambucus nigra. Classification (NCBI taxonomy): domain Eukaryota; kingdom Viridiplantae; phylum Streptophyta; class Magnoliopsida; order Dipsacales; family Adoxaceae; genus Sambucus; species Sambucus nigra. Next base: position 428,862,645 of record OX422211.1, on the reverse strand, counting down.
AATTAGCATTCTTTTGAATGTCTAAAATTAGAATAGTGCGTCCCAAATAAGGTGATTTTGAATACATCCATTCAAATTTGTCCAAATGAACAAAGGGACAACAAGAGTGTGTTTGATTCATAGTATACTTATATAATTTATTTATTGACGGTAGAGCTAAATACCAATTTTGGTGCGCTCTTAGATTGAAAAATAAATTAGTAAATAATGATGTGATGTCACATGTGTAATAACGTGCATTTATGTATATTATCACATGACAATCAAATATCTGATTAATCAAATGTTTGAGATTTAGTCACATCTTTGGTTATGCGTTGAGATTTAGTCACATCTTTGGTAATGTTATTCACATGATTTGTAAGTGCATTTTATGCAAATTAATGTGATTATAATATATGCGATGATATTATGGTCTCTTGTATGGTTATATGTATACGTGTAACAGTACTATTTTAGTGTCACCTAATTAAATTAGATTACATGAACGGAAATGTGATATATTTAGAAAAATGATTTAAGTTGCATTTGTCACGAAAAAGAGAAAAATATAATATAATGCATTGTCCATTATTGTTGGTATGTATGTTAAACATTGCAATGCATGCATTATATCGACTCTTAGAGATATGAATATGCACTATTGTTTAAAACGATGTGAACCAACATGTTGAAAATTTGAGAATAGTTTCACGCATAATAAATTAAAAAGTCCTATAGGTTAGGAATTTATTATGTTTGCATAATTTTATAGTTGTGGCATCCGATGACCTAATGTCATGTAATGAAAATTGAGGTGTGTAATGACATACTATTTTCACGTGTAGAAGTCTATTGGATATTTGTTGCATGATTGTATATCATTAACCATATAGCATAATGCGACTTTTAATCTTAGGGGTGACCCTTTCACTCTTAATTTTGTGAGACACTTTCATCAAAATATCATTCATCAAAATATCATTGGAACATGCTATGTTAAACATGATGTTTCATGAAGAATTACATTTTTATGTAACATTCAATTGATGTTAACGTTGATGAAAAATAAATACAATTTGTATTGATATCGTGGTGCTCAATTTTCCATAGACTTGAAAGAGTGGATATGATTAATTTCAATATGTTACTCCCCTTCACTATATTGAATGTTATCAAAAGCGATGAAGATTGCAAAAGATATGAGAGTCTTTAGTTGATATAAAGTGCTACATTCCTTTCCGTAATATATAAATTCATTTTGGAAGAATCTTATACTTCTAATTAATGCGTTTGTCGAACGTGTTCTTCAATGGAGAAAAATTAGTGTGGCGTGATTACAGATTTATTTATTGAATTTATGATTCAAAATTCAGAACCGAGCGGTTTAAAGACTGCTTTAAAGATGGTATAGAATTAAATCATAAATCCATATAAATGATCAAGGGATTCAGAACCGAGCGGTTTCACAACTGCTTTAAAGAAGGTAGAATCAAATTATGATCTCATTGGAGACTTAGGCGTAATCTTAAGACACCACAACTAGTAAACTCAAAGAAGGGAAAGTAACCAGATTGCATATTTTATATTATGATATTTTTAAAGTCCATAATCATAGAATATGTTGAAATGGTTTTGAGGCATATAAATTATGTGTGACAGAACTCTAGTTTAATACTAAGAATTGTCACAAGTGCATTTGTAGGCATATGGAACAATAAGGAATATACCATTAAATGTCGAAATCACTAAAGCAGAGAAACTTATCTCAACTAAATTTTATTTAGAATGAAATGAATGTATACCTTCTAAATGGACATATGTGTTGGTCCAAATATACATTAATGTCATTTCATTTTAAAGAAAAATAAAGCGTTTGGAGGTTGAGAATAAATGTATCAGCTTTGTATAGTTTCAAATTTATGTTTGAAATTGTGGGGGAAGTATTGTGTTTTCTATGAGTTATATTCTCAACACATTAACCGACGATAAAAATTTTATGGGAAAGGTTGAGAACCTTTGATAAAAATTTTATGGGAAAGGTTGAGAACCTTTGTATGAAATTTAATGGGAAAGGTTGAGAACCTTTGTATGAATTATGATAAATGTGGGGGAATTTATCTAAGGCCGATAATTTCTATCCAAAAATAGAAACAAAGATGATTCCTATTGAAAATAGGATAAACACTACTAAAAGTGTAGTATTTGGTTGCATAAGTGCATTTAATGTACTATAGCATTTCCAATGTGCATTTGTCTAGAGAAGTGTATACTTCATTGATTGAACGATAATTAATACTTAAGTACTTTGATTATATTCCAAGGATGGAAATGATTAAGAGTGTGCACAAATCTTTAGAATAAAGATAATGGATCAAAGAGTCTAAAGTATAAATGACGTTCAGTATCGATACTAAGATATAAGTGACAAATGATACAAACATTAGGAAATTATGAATATATTTTTAAAAAATATATATGACTTTCGAGACTCGTATTCCGAGTGATATATTAGCACGATTAGAGGTGTTAATGTTTGGAAATCCTCTTATGATGGAATATGAATATTATTTCTTAGAAAGCAAAGTACCTTGACAATTTTAAAGAGGATTATTTGAGATAACAATTATAATGCATGTTCTTGCAATTGAAAATCATTGCTTGAAAAGTCATAAAGCAATTTGGCAAGTCACGACTTATTAGTCATGACATAAGACCATAAAGAAATCTTTCTTTGTTAGTGATAACATTAGGCCTAATAAAATCATTGCGGATCCGCTAACAAGAGAGTAAGATACGTACATCAAGGGGAATGGGCTTACAGCCGGTTAAAACCTAAAAGAATTGCCATAATGGAAACCCAACCTAAATGACTGGAGATCCCAAGAATTAGGTTCAACGGGACAACCTAATTATGTGCGATTCAGTTAGCACTGAGAAGAAAATAAATTCTTCCTCCCATTCCTAGGATGAGTCAGTGCACTATCTGCCGCGTGTAATAGGATAAATTTTATTTTAATGATTTCTATATCTTAAACATAAGGATCAAGTGGGGTATTAGCAGGATACTCTTTATAGAAATCACCTATGTGAGTGAGAAGGGGCCACTTCTATGAGAATAACCAACGGCTACATTGTTAAATTCTCTAACACACTCATGAAACCAGGAGGTGTCCAAGGCCAAAACGGACACAAAAGTGAGAACCAAGAATGTTTGAAGAAGGACTGTGTGAATTCTATTGTCTCGGTTTACACAAAAAGGTTGATCAATTCAAGACATCGCGTTCATTGATTGGCTAGTAAACCCGATAGTCTCTCACTAGGAAAGATTCAAGGCCAAAAGCTATCTTTACCGATGCATCTCTTTTTCACTGATACTCTGTCTAATTTGTCTTCATGTTCATTTGATTCTTCACCCAAATTTCATTCATGTGGGGGATTGTTGGAAAATATTGTGTTTTTACACAAATTATTTTATGACCAAATTATTATATTGGTCAAAGTAGGACCAAGTACGTGCTCATTACGAGTCATGCGATATATTTATTTGTTTAAAACGGATAAATGATGAATAAGAAATTTGGTATCAAAGTGACCCATTTATGTATGAAGTTTATTGGGAAATTTTATTTAATTTTCTGGGACGGATTTTCCTAACTGTCGCTAAAGGTTGTGACTGTTCGCTATATAGTGACTGTTTTTCAGAACCGTCCCTAAAGGTCGTGACTGTTCACCATAAGTTGTGACAGTTCATGAAAAACGTCCCTAAAGTGACTGTTTCCTAAAAGACATGTCTTTTCATGAAAAAACACTTTGTTTTCTATAAATACAAGAATTGTCTTCATTTTTTAGAGAGAGAAAAATGAGGAAAAATATTTTCTATACTTTCCATTCCCGATCGAGTCGGATAGAGTATCAAACATAATTGGTTCGTGGGACACGCACACTGAAGTGCTTCTTGCGCGTGTCGAGACCGTTTTATCCTGGGAGGCAAACGCTTATTGTTCATTGCCGTAAGCACCGTAGCGGGAGCGCATTTTGTCTTAAGGAGAGAGTGTCAAACACTTGACTCGGTCATCTTCTTCGTTTGTAAGTTTTCTAGTGGTATTAATTTATTGCATAAATATGATTTATTTCATATTTTAAATTTGATAAAACACAAAAGTATATATTATATATAACAATCTCTCTCTCTAAAAAATGAAGACAATTCTTGTATTTATAGAAAACAAAGTGTTTTTTCATGAAAAGACATGTCTTTTAGGAAACAGTCACTTTAGGGACGTTTTTCATGAACTGTCACAACTTATGGTGAACAGTCACGACCTTTAGGGACGGTTCTGAAAAACAGTCACTATATAGCGAACAGTCACAACCTTTAGCGACAGTTAGGAAAATCCGTCCCAGAAAATTAAATAAAATTTCCCAATAAACTTCATACATAAATGGGTCACTTTGATACCAAATTTCTTATTCATCATTTATCCGTTTTAAACAAATAAATATATCGCATGACTCGTAATGAGCACGTACTTGGTCCTACTTTGACCAATATAATAATTTGGTCATAAAATAATTTGTGTAAAAACACAATATTTTCCAACAATTTTGAGGATTCCCAAAGCATGGTTCAGGTATAGACATGTTATCATTGTTATTTTAAGTATTCCCAAAGCATGAGGAGTTACTCTTTATTCATGGTTGTTTCATGTGTTTTCAGGTATAGACATGTTGGTCCGACTCATTCCCATAATTCCAGACACGACTTTGATGGGTCATTTATCTTTTGGACTCCATATGCATAAATTCCTATTGTTGTCATTATATTTCTAATGTGGAGTTGGTTTGTTAGAAATAATCAAAAGAGTTTTAGGTTTTGGGATTTTGCCATGGAATATCCAAAAAGGGATATTGAAAATGTAAACATTTAAGGACAAATTTCCAGTTGAGTGAATTTGTATGTACTAGCTTAATTCCGTACAAAATATTTTGAGTCATAGGTTGGGATTTATGTTTCCCTTTCAAACCTTTGATGTGTTTTGATGAAGAGGTAGCGACAAAGCTTCAGATATTACATATCATGCCGTATTTTGTTCCCAATTTCATTTTTTTGTTTCCAAGGATCTCTCAAGTATTAATGCATATATATTATGATCCTTGGATAATTTATTTTTGGGTGTTAGGATTTTTATAAAATTATTTTATCCTTTATATTTTTTTAAAGAAAAATAATTTTTTCAGGACCTCCTTAGAACAAACTTCGGAAGTCGTCCGAATGAGTATAGGTACCTCGTTGGATCCCGATTCAAACAAAGATTTGAATGATATACTTTTCACCCAACATTGGAATCTCGTTGGAACCGCGTTCAAGCGAGATACTACACTTCGTTTAAACGAGATGATACACTCCGTTTAAACGAGGTTCAATTTCGTTCTAATGAGTACGCAAAATTTTATTTTATTAGATATTTATCAAATGTTTTTTATCCTTAACTCGTTTTCAACAAACCTCCTATAAATAGCAATGCGAAAAAACATTGTTCTAAAAGAGAAATTATTATGTTTTGATTTCCTAAACTCTCTCAAAAAACTCTCCAAAACCCTAGTTTTCTCCCAAGTAGTTTAGGATCCAAACTTCATCTTATTTATGCTTTAAAGTTCCTATTTTAGGAACCATACTTTGTTTCTCTCATCATCTTAATTGAGAAATGTTTTTATGTGGTGGATTCCATACCTGATTTTCTATTTACACATAGTGGACTTCATGGTGTGGTGTTGCGATGAAGAAAAGGTGGATTGTGTGTTCCAATTTGTAGAAGGTTGCTGAGCGTAGATGGGTGGACATCGAGGTGTGTGTGGACTCTCACATTGTGGCACTTACGTGGGTGGATTTATGCGTTGTTTGAGTGGGGTAGTAGTTAAAGTTTCAATAAGCATAAAGGATTGTGGGGATCGAGTTGTTGAGTAAGTCATCTGTCAACTTGTGTAATTTCGTATCATTATAAATTGCGTGGCTGGGTCATCCAAGGTTTTTCATGTTGTGGATTTTCCTTATACATCGACGTGTTATGTTTTGATATTTTTATTTTATCTTCTATAACCTAGATTCATATTTAGGTTAAGATAAACTTGGTTAATAAGGTTTAATCACAATAATCAATTTAAAATTAGTGCAAAGTTTTTATTTGGGTTAACTTATTTAAGTTTAATTATTGATCTATAAAATTAAAAATTAACTTGTACATTGTCCATTCCTTAGTAGAAAACTATGGTTTGTCAAATTGGTATCATAGTGGGTTACACTAAGTTATCATGTAGATCCTTATTTTGTGATGTTTAGGGTGACCTCTCTCTCTCTCTCTCTCTCTCTCTCTCTCTCTCTCTCATGTTTATTTTTTATTTATTTTTCTCTTAATGAATAATTATTGTGATAATTTATCCGATGCGTTTAGCGATGATGATGACTTTGATATTCGAGATGAGTATAATAAGCTTCATAACCGTGCTAAAACTTTAACTCTTAGGAATTTGAAGTTTGCAAAAAGAATTAAAACTCTTGAAAAAGAAAATTTTCTTTTAAAGTTGAAAATGAATTTTGCAAAAGATTCAAACTTTAAGAGATATTCTTCATGTGAAGCTTATGGACGTGAACTATGATTTTAAATATTTTTAAGTTTCTAATAAAGAGAGTGAGGACATAGTCCTATTTTTAGAGAAAGAATTAGAAGACTCTAAATTTTTTAGGGTTATGAACATGCTATTGAGGATAATATTAAATTGATTAATGATTTGAGAGTATGTGAGAAGAATCTTAGGGATAAGTTAGTTTCTTTAAGGGGGGGGAATATAACCTTCTAGGAATGATTGAAAATTTTAATAAGGAGTCCCCAACATTTAAGAAGTATAAATTTTTGCATGAGCTTAGGTTTTTGAAGTTAAAAGACGATTTGAGACATTCAAGTAGTGTTGGGAGTGATGGAATTGGATTTCATCGTTCTAATGCTTTCATTGCTAAAACCAAGACCATTTTTTATTTATATGGTTAACCACAACCCAGGGTGTTAGAAGAGGTCAACCCAAATGTCCCATTCCTCATCGCGTCTTCACGTGCACACACTGCGTCACCTTAGTCATTTTTGCTATGATCTTGAAAAAGACCCTAAAAAGTTGAAGTCAAGTGTCCCTTTGGTCTTCGAACCCTAATATGTTAGGAATACATCTATTTAGATTAGGAAATCAATTTTGGAGGCACTAGATGTTAGATTGGTTGATTATCGCATGCTTGCCAATGACTCTTCACATGCTATATCTTTTGGGTAATTGCTTGCATGTTTTTCATACACCAAATTTTGTACTTCATAATGTTTGTATTTTCTAATTGTATATGGTTTGAGTATTTTGTATTTTGATTTTTCATTTATTGATTCTTGTTGAAAAATATAAAAATATTTGTGTGCTCTTCGTTTTTTTTTTAAATTGGAATCATTTTAAAAAATGTTCAAAAACTCAAAAATATTTTTATTTTTTATGTATTTTAGTTTACACATTTTATGTGGCATATTTGTATGTTTGAATCCACTGCATTCCATATTTTCATGTGGCTAAGACATTTTATTATGATTTTAAATTCTTAGATTACTCTTAAATTTTCTTGCATGGAGTTGTTCGACTTTAATTTACTTAATGGATTTACTTCTTATATGCCACCACACACAAAGGCTTGACCTCTTTTGAATTTTAAACTCACATGTTATATTTTAGCTATATGATATTTTCTCCCATCAATCTTCTCATCTACGTATCTTTTGACTATGGGGGATTTGTGCTTGTAGGAACTGTTGCCCATGAGTTTGTTTGATCTTTATTAAATATGAGGGTGCATGGGAAAAGGGATATAAAAAGAGAAAATATGATTTGTGAGAAATCCACCATTGGCAAGAGATTAAAAATAAGAGGCAAATAGAAAGCATTAAAGGCCGATAAATTTATTTGATTGATTTTCAAAAATGGCATCTTCAAAATATTTGAGTGTAAAAAATATGATATCCGTTTAGCTTTTGAGGGTGTTATAGTGGAAGATCAAACGGTCTGCATAATGAATCCTCATTTTTCTTATCATGTCATGACATTATTGATTTGTAGAATCATCAATATTCCAAGCTTGTGTGTATTGTGTTGGTTTGTTCTTTGAGTTCACTTTATCTTATCATTTGAGGCTAAATATTAGTTTGATAAAGTTTTACGGTTAGTTAGAACTCCTTGAAATTTTTAGCGATTAGTTCATATTTCTTTTGAAAGTACTTCATACCCATTCAATCCCACATGTTTAGACACATTGATACAATGATGGTGTGTAAATCTTATGTGTCATTGGTATATTTTTCCTATTTATATATACAATATCATTTTTGTTTTGAGTATTTGAATTTGCATTTAATCCATGTTTTCTATGTGGTTTCTCTTTGGATCAAATTGACATATATGATCACATTAGTAATTTTTGTTATTTGTTTGCAATGATATCTCATGCTTTATCGTGTATATAACTAGGTACCATATCAGTATCGATATTCGTATTAATTGATTGTTGTGCGGATTATTTGTGATTGTGTTACCATGTTGTATTTTGTTCCATTCTACATAATTGTATGATTATATTCCTCCTTTCTCAATTTCATTTGATATAATGTTTTCTCACATTTACGGGGAGAAATGGTTTTATTCATTCTTAATTTGCCTATTCTTAAACAAAAAGGGGGAGGAGTGGTATCTTTCACTTTTGTGTTAGGAGGAGATATTTAACGTACGGGGATACATTTGACCTATATGGGGATTGTTAGACATTGGGGATTTAATTCTTATGAAGTTTATATTTTTATATATTCAAGTTGCATTTGAAGGTGTGTCTAAGTGTGTAGGTTTGCAAAATGTGGAAAAAAAATTAAGTAAGAAAAGCTACTCAAAGTATCTGTTTATCGATCGTCTGTACTTTTTTATTTTGGAGTTAGGGATTGAGTCTTTTAAAGAGTTTGACGACACTTATGAGTTTCTATTTTTGGTAAGGTCCCGGAATAGTCAAAGGGGATGATTTGTAAGGACAAATTTTTAATTGAGTCAATTTGTATGTATCGGCTTAATTCCTGACAAAACATTTTGAGTCATAGGTTAGAGTTGATGTTTTCCTTTCAATCATTTGACATGCTTGGATGCTAATGCAATAACAAAGCTTCAGAGATTACATATCATATCGTGTTTCCACATTTCATCTTTGTGTTTTCGAGGACCTCTTAAGTATAAATGAATATATATTATGTGCTTGGATAATTTATTTTTTGGATGTTAGGATTTTTATAATTTTTTTTAATTATTCAATCATTTTAATATTTTTTTGGAAGATAAATATATTTTTCAAAACTTCATTAAAACAAACTTTGGAAGTCGTTTGAACGAGTATAGGTACCTTAGTAGATCCTGATTTAAACGAAACTTTATAATGGATGTTTTTCACCTAACGCTGGAATTTTGTTGGATGTATCATTAGAATTTATTCGAACGAGATGCTATATATCGTTCGAATGAGGTTCAATATCATTTGAACTAGTACGCAAAATTTTTGTTTTATTTGATACTTATGAAAATATGTTTTATCCTTATCTCATTTTCAACAAACCTCATATAAATAGGAGTGTGGAGAAGCATTTTTCTAAGAGAGAAATTCTTATTTTTTGAGTTCCCAAACTTTGTAAAAAATCCTTCAAAACCCCTAGTTTTCACCCAAGTAGTTTAGGTTCTAAGCTTCATCTTATATATTCTTTGAATATCCTGTTTTAGGAACTAGAGTTTTTTTTCTTCTCATCGTATTAATTGAGAAACATTTTTGTGCGGTATCTAATTTGTTGTTTACACATGGTGTACTCCGTGGTGTGGTGTTGTGGAGAAAAAATGGTGAACTCCGTGTTGTAATCCATAGACGGTTGCATAGCCTGGATCAGTGGATACTAAGGTATTTATGGACTCATATGTTATGGCACTTGCGTGGGTGGATTTTTACTTTGTCGTTGTGGAGAAGCTGTTGAAGATTGAAGATGCATAAAGTTTTATGGGGCCCTATTCATTGAGTAAGTCATTTGTCAACTTATGTAATTCCATATCATAGTGAATTGCATGGTTAGGCCGTTCAAGGTTTTTCCAGTTGTGGTTTTTCCTCATACATCGACACGTTATGGTTTGATTTATTTATTTTATCTTCTATCATCTAGATTCACGCTTAGGTTAAGATAAAATTGGTTAATCTAGTTTAAACACAACAAATGATTTAAAATTGATGTAATGTTTTTATTTGGATTAACTTGTTTAAGTTTCATTGTTAACTTGAAAAAAATTAAAATTTGACTTGTACATTAAACAGCCCTTGTTAGAGCACTAGGATTTTTCGTAAAAGTTGACTAAATTATGTGTTAAAACATTGAGTCATTGAAGCTACATAAACTTGAATCGAGGTGAGATGTTTGAGTAGAGTAAGGCTTGTTCATTGATACTACATGGATTTTAGGACTTTGATGATCTACCAAAGTTGCTCTACTTTAGAGGACTTTCGTTTCCGTTAATGTCATTGGCTATGAACACAATTTGCATATTTTTCAAAATGTGTTTTAAGGGATTAACGAGTTATTTTGATTTTGAGAATGTTGTATATTCCTTTTGGTATAATATCTTATTTTAAAAAGTGCTTTAGTTTGAAATATTTTTGAATCAACTTCAAATCATTAATTGGACCCATGTTCATGATACCATTCACATAGTCAAGTTTTATCCCATATGTATAACCATGCACTACTTCAGCCCGGGTTGTATACTGGTTGAAATCGTGCATATGACAAAAGTTAACCGTGCATACTATGGAGCAATATTTTCCAAAAATCCTATAATCAGTTTATTTTTCCTATGTTTAAAAAACTTATGAAATCCTTATTACTTATTTTCATCCCAGGGAGTATTTTCGAGGTTGAGAGATTTTTTTTAGCTTCTATATTTTGAAGTTCACTTATTCCCTCCAAATTGAGGGAAAAGCCTAGATATATATATATATGGATTGAGAGGAAATTGAGAATGATTTGATTCAGATCCACATTAGCCAAAATCTAACACTCATAGATCTAAAATTAGAGGTGTTTCATTATATTGGGGAGATCGAATCATATAATAATTCTAAGTAGAAGAGTGCACTTCCTCATTCACTAAATGGATCTTAAGGTGTTTTTTTTCAATGGGGGATATCCAACGTTCATAGGTGAATACTCGTGAGTGCATGAATGAGAGGTACCTTCTTACTTTGTATGAAACCTTTTCAAGTTGAGTGAGAAATTCAAGTGTGTCAAGGGTTTTTTACCCATAGGTGGGGGAGTTTTCTTGATAAATATGCATTATGGATTATGTTTATATTGATCTTGCTATTATTTTCACTTTCATCAAACACTAAAACTAAATATCATATAGATATTATCTTATCCATAAAATTGATTTATGTTTTATTTTGACTTAAATACTTGTATTGAATAAACACATCCTCATGATGTGATTATGTTTTGTGTACCATATGATTTGGAAGTCAGGAGAAAAGTTGAAGGGTATAAATATGGTTGGCTTAATTAAGAGAATAATTAATTATGGAAATTATTTTTTAGTTAAAATGGATTTTGAAAAGTGATAGGATGCGGATAAGATAACCGCCCTCGGGGTGAGGGGTGGGGGTGGGGGTGGGGTGGTGGATATTATAATGTTGGGTGAACACTTTTAAGTGTGGTAATGATATGAAGGAGTGATTATATGAGTACTCCGAAGGAATGTGGATGTGGGTTCTCTAAAAGATATGTACATGTGCATTTTGAAAGCGTGTGTGAGATAATGTAATGAATTGGGTTCATGAGCGAGAGATGATTATGTGTGTGTGCCTTGATGGCATGTGTGTGTGTGCTAGTGTAATTGCTTGGTCTCACAAGCAAGGGCTCAATATTGTGCCTATGTACCTCTTTTCTACGAGATCAAAGCCTAAGTAGTTCAGGTGAAACTTTACCAACATAATCGTGGGAAAATTGTAGTTCGGAGACATCTTGGTAACTCACATGGTTAATGGAGGATGGCGCATGTAGATATATTTTTATTTGAAGGTGGACAACAACGTGTTTATGAGAGAGATATCAAACACATCTTGAGGCGCTATAAATTATTGGGGTGTATTACAGGATGGTGTTTTGTCTCACAAGTGGTACTTGATGTTTCACCTACGTTCCCATTTATCGACATGATCAAATCCTATAGGTGCACGAGAAGCGACGAATTTAGTTGTGGAGACTTGGTATAAAAAGTGTGAATTTGTCTATGTTACTCGGGACTCATTCCTTGCATATAATTCCATTTTTAAAGCATGATATTGTGTCAGTTATTGGGGAAAGAAATCAATATAATGTCTAAAGATATTATCTATTAAACATACTTCTAGGGTTTACTTACCCTCCATTAGACAAAAGTATTAGTCGGGAAGAGTGTATAGATAGAACGACTTAATATGACTGAATAGGTAGGTTTTCAAGACAGTCCATTATGCAGGATCTTTGATAGAGCTATTTTTTTAAGAGGGTGTGGAGTATGTTAACTTGAATAATGTTGTTATAGTGACAGTGATCGAATGTCCTTGGGAATATATGTAATTTCATATTTTATGACATGGATTGTTGACATAAGGGTTGAGTTAAGAGGAACCTGGACTTTCACATTGTCTATGTTTAGTATCCGAGTTGATCCAGGACAGAGAATTTAGGTATGCAAAGAAACTCATTCTTAGTTTACTTTAAGACCATTCTACCCAACTGTTGATGTAAAAAATTAGATCATATCTAATTATTCAATCACAGATAAATAAATGAGACAAAGAATTTTTAAAGTGGTTCAGCCTTATAAGAATGGCCTATGTCCACTATTATGTTATTGCTGAGTGTTTGGGAATTCTCGATTACAAGTTCTATCAAGAAATTCCAGCCCCCCTCCAATGAGGATTGTACAATGTATTTATAGCCCTGGGGCTGTAATGTGAAAGGGTAATACATTAAATGATGTACATATGAAAGGGTGATACATTCAATGCTCCTTAAGCGTATGCGTCTGAATGATAAGCATTTAATGAACAGTCAAACTGTTGGTTATCCCGCTATTAATGCTTTGTTCGAGGTGCAGCTCGGACCGCCTGAGTTGCTCGGACCGCCTAAGCTTCTCGGTGATCAAGAGTTCCTCGGAGAATTCTCGTTCCTCGGAGCGTATGAGTTCCTCGGGGAAACAGTGTTCCTCGTTGTAGTATGATTCCTCGGAGCGTGTGAGTTCCTCGGAAGTGTTTGTTGTTGCCACGTAGACTGCCACGTGTCTTCACTTTATTGATCCATGTCAGCAGACTAAATTTGGTATCAACAGAAGCCCCCAATATTTCATAGTTCGAAATTTGAGGAGTGTGGAACATTATTTCTCGGAATATGATAGCTTTAAATAGTCCTCTTGATTTTTAGGATTGTTTCCCTTGTATTTATTTCTATTTCCAAATTCGTAGAAGCAGGCCTTTTTGAATTTTCATAACCGCCTCGATCTATGCGTACTTTTTGTCCTTTTAGCCGCCGGTAGCGTAATCGTTTCTTCTCGCTTCGATTGCCGCGCCCTTTTTGTTCCTCTAGCCACTGGTAGCGTAATTGTTTCTTTTTGTAATCATTACTTTACTATTTCCCAAGGCAAGGTATTTAAACTTCACAGGCACTCCCATCGTCTTCTACCTTTTCAAATTTGTATTTTCGAGTTTTCCATCGTCTCTTTCTCTCCTGTGTATTCATCTCTTCCATCGTCCGTTGTCATCAAATCCACTCTTTTTCTGTAAGGTTTTCTTCCTTCTTCTTCATTTCTTTTATTCATCATGGTTTACCCTGTTGAATCTCTTGATAAGTTTCGTTCTGATTTTTCTATTCCCTTCTGGGTTGTTCTGGAAGAGCTTTCTGAGCATTCTGATTATTTCCATTTGGCTGACACTACACCAAAATGGCCAAATTGTCACCTTTCAGCCGGCCAGCCTTGTCAAGGTCATTGACCGTGACAAAAAACACGCATTTTTTGTCACGGTCATTGACCTTGACACGATCGTGACAACTAATTGTCACGGTCATTGACAGTGACAAGACCGTGATAAATTTACTTGTCACGGACTTATCACGGTCAATGACCGTGACAATTCTTTAAATAATTGTCACGGTCAATGACCTTGACACGACCGTGATAATGTTAACAGCAAAAACCCTTTCCCCCTTCTTTTTTCCCTCCCGCGCCGTTCCCTCCCTCTCTCTCTCTCTCGACGCTGCTCTCTCTCTCTCTCTCTCTTCCATTTATATATATGTTTGTGTGTATATATGTGCGTGTGTGTGCATGTGTGGGGGGTGGGGCAGGGTGGGGTAGAGGGTGGGGCAGGGTGAGGGTAGGGGGTAGGGGATTAAAAATCTAAATAAATAAGTAATTTTTTATAAATTTCCAAAAATAATATCCAAAAATGTAAATGTAAATAATATCCAAAAATGTAAATTTGTAGTAATTGTCATCCGAAGTTGCTAAAAGCATCCGAAGTTTAAAAAGCATGAAAAATAAAATATTTTTTAAGATTTGTGGTGAATAACTAAAGTTAAAAAAAGTATTACTTTAGTCATTAAATTACTTTTTGAATTCGGGCGATGCGCGTAAATTTGTAGTAATTGTCTTATAATAAAGATCAATTAGTCTATGTTGTTGAAAATTTTGATCAAATTGGTGAGCCCTTCATATTTTAAAAATGTTGTTTTTATTCCTATAGAACAGCTTAGATAGTGTGTGTGTGTGTGTGTATGTGGTCAATACATGAATTTATTTTTGTATTTGAATTAACCCATGAATTTATTTTTGTATTTGAATTAACCCATGAATTTATTTTTGTATTTGAATTAACCCATTATATGAAACATACTTGAAATTAAATATAGTGCACATAGATACTAGCATTCTAGTTCTTATGCGTACACATTCAATAGCCCTTAGAACCGTTCGAGAGTCATTACCCCTGTAATGAGATCTCTCGAATTGTCCCGTTTGGACAGTTTGAGACTGTATAATTTCTGTATAATATTCTTATTGGCTTAAAGTTGTTACTTTTGGAGGAAGTTCTGCAGTCGTATCTTAATGTTCTCTGGGTACATACTAGATTGACAAGTGTGACTGTTATTTCAATTGACCAATTGAAATAACACTCACACCTGCCAATCTACGTCGTGTACTTGGAGAACTAAGGGGATATGCTATCGAATTTTTTTCAAATCGTAACAATGTGCATGAGCTGTTAAGTATATTACAGAAAAATGCATTCTTGAATGGGATAGGACCACTTACCCTTTAATAGGATAATTAAATGATGGGATAATTAAATAAAACATACTATAAATCTAAGTTTTGTTTACCTTTAATAGGTGTTTAGTTGTGGTAGCTGTGATGGGATATCCGAAATACAAAGAGTGGATGGGTGAGACTAATAGAATGGGGGATGTGTTTCGCAGAGGTGCTAACGAATTTGTAAAATATGCAAAGAGATGTCGTAATGATGAAGAGTTTCCGTGTTCGTGTGATGAAAAGTAAATCTTCTGAATGTGGCCCAAATATGCCAGGTAAGAATCCCAAATTTAAGAATGTCAAGCATAAGAAGACCCCAACTGGGAATGAAACTGAGATAAGAAAGGCATGGTCTCGGAGGTCAATTTTATTTGACTTGCCTTATTGGAAGAAAAACCCGGTGCGCCATGTATTGGATGTGATGCATGCAGAGAAGAACTTCGCTGAACATATTGTGGGTACTTGCCTTGGGTGGAGTCATTCGAAAGATGGAGAAAATGCACGAAAAGACCTCAAAACGTTAAAACTTAAACCACAACTATGGTTGAAAGAAGATAGTAGGGGAAGGACAATAATTCCCCCTGGTGCGTTTACTTTGACGAATGAGGAAAGGAAGGTGCTTCTAGACACAATATATAATTTGAAGGGCCCATCTACTTTTTCGTCCAACTTGCAAAGGATTGTGAATTATGTTACTCATGATTTACATAAGTGTAAGTCCCACGATTGGCATGTGATCATGCAATTGGTTCCTCTATTGTTTAAGCACTGTTTCTCCAAGCACAAGGATTTGCGTAGGGCTATTATGCAAATTAGTATTACCTTCTCCCTCTTGTGTGAGAAGGTAGTGAATCGAGAACACATAGTGGCCGCAAAATTGGATGTGAACGAAGCGATTTGTGTATTGGAGAAGTACTTTCCCCCAGCATTCTTTGACATAAGTGTTCACTTGTTGGTACACCTATGCGACGAGGCACTTCTTTGTAGTCCAGTTAGATATCGGTGGATGTATCTGTTTGAAAGATTGATGAAAGTTTTTAAAGATTACGTCAAGAATACGCGATATATTGCAGGATCAATTGCAGAGGAATACATCACCGTGGAGTCATCAATATATACTCGGGAATATATGCCTGACTCGACCAGCGTTGATGACACTGATGAATTCCTCGATGATGGTGGTAATGTGATGGGAAAACGAGTGAAATTAACGAGTTTGCAACATGAACAAGTAGCTCGTTATCTATTTGACACACATGAAGATGTAAGGAAAAAGTAAGTTTCGAATATTATAATGTTTAACATTATATTAGATTATTTTATACATGATTAATTTTGTAATATGCAGTAAATATGAAGCCTGTGAGAACAATAAAAGACGAAAAACAATGGTACAATCAGACAGCGAATTTAGGCTATGGTTGACACAAGAGGTAATTATAATGAAAACAGTCGTTATATAACGTTACATTACACTCAAATTTTACCACTAATATAATTAATTTATCTATATTCTCAGCTCCTAAAGATGGGTGATGCGACATCAAGGCTTGCTCGTCTAGCCACTGGACCCTTGTTCGTGGCACAAGAGTACAAAAAGTATCGATTGAACGGTTACATTTTCGGCGCTAAAGTGTACAAGGAAAGTACAAATGTACAGAACTCGAGAATTTCATACAAGGCTCGTACTTTCTTTCGAGCGAGCGCAAAAGATAAAAACTTCATTGAAGCTGAAATGACTTACTATGGTGTAATCCAAAATATATTTGAATTGGATTATATAAGCTTCAAAGAGATTGTATTTTACTGTGAATGGGTAAGAGTTGAGGATAAAAATGCTTGTAAAGTTGATCCTGTCACCAATTTGATCATGGTTGACTTGTCCAAGTTGAAGAGCAACGACCACATGAGCGATGAGCCGTTTGTTTGTGCATTTCAAAAGGTTAAGCAAGTGTTTTACTCGGAATATATCAACAACGAGCCGTGGTCAATTGTCCAACACGCGTCAAGGCGTCTAAATAGTAGTGTGGATGACTTGGCTGCTCCTACCGAATATCAATCCATTTTTTATGATAACCCGAATTTAAAACAATTTTTCAATTTGTAATAAATATTTCAATTTGTACCGAAACATCCATTTTTAATGCTTTTACTTGATCTGCACTTTATCATTTTCACTCTTGTGTAGTGTGCGTGTGTGGAGAGGAGATTAATACATAAATATTCCAACTACATCTAAGTTTTGTTTATACTAATCCATGAATATACGCTTCTTACCTTTAATAGGTGATTAGTACATAGTTATGTGGGGAGTCCTATTTGTGGAGAGGAGACTGAATCTCTTCGTTTATTCGAACACTAAGAAATGTCGTAATCCTATGGAGCGATGCTCTGCAAATTCCTCCCAGCCGTTATGTAGCCAAACATCACCAGTTGAATTTGTCAATTCCACCCCACCACTTGGAACTTCTAGAAAAACATGGGAGACCATGGAAAGGTGGAATTGACAACTTCAACTGCTGATTTTTGGCTACACAATGGTTGGAAGGAATTTGCAACGCATAACTCCATAGGATTATGGTATTTCTTAGTGTTTAGATATGAATAGAATTATAATTGACACGATTGCCCGGGGTACATTAGTTGGAAGGAGGTGCCATATGAGCTCAAGTTAGCTGTTTGAGTGACACTACAGGTAATGTATTTATATTTATATGTCAATTTCGATTTCGATTTCAATTACGATTTATATTTATCTATATTTGAGGGGCGGATACTAATTTTACTTTATTTCAATTCAGGGGATAGGGAGTGGCCCTAAGGGTAGGCCACATATTCTCTATACTTATGTGGCTATTCGGACGAGAAGGGAAGGATAAGGAGGTGTTCCCGAGCGTCGCGGTACAAAATCTCTTTTCCATGCAAATAGTTTGTAGATTTGAGATAAAATGATGGTGATGTTGTTTCTTTTTAAATAGTTTCTTATTTGAATATATATTTGCATTATCTTTCAGTTTGTTCGGATATATGATGTTTGGAACAGGTACAACGTTGCTATAACAGGTACAAATATACTGCTGGGCAGTGGCAGTGGCTATACTGCCCAGCAGATTTTTTTCAAATTCTGCCCAGAATTGTCACGGTCATTGACCGTGACAATTTTTTTAAAAAGGGTCACGGCTTTATCACAGTTTATAACCGTGACAAACGTGTCACGGTCATTGACCGCGACACGACCGTGACACAAAACGCGAGTTTTGTGTCAAGGTCAATAACCGTGACACGACCGTGACAAAAAAAGTTATCTCGCCTCGAAATGTCACGGTCATTGACCTTGACAAGCTGGATTTGTCAAGGTCAATGACCTTGACAAATGGGCAGATTTGGTGTAGTGTGAGGGACATTGGTTCCCCAGTCTCTTTATTGCTGAGTGTGGATTTTCTTTTCCACCCAATCCCTTATGTCTAGAATTTTGTCAATACTTTGATGTTGTTCCTGCAAGAATAGCCCCCAATACATGGAGAATAGTTAATGGGGTGCATAGGTTAAATCAAATCCATGGAACTCGCATAGGGATTCCATAAATCATGTTTTGCTATAGATGGGCAGTTAGTGATAACACCTTTTATTTAAAAACTAGATTTTTGAATAGGACCTTAGTGGTCAATCTCCCGGATGCCAATAGGGACTATTTTGAGCATGGGGTTGTAATAAAAAATTGGCAACATGCTCCTTTATCAAGAGATGAAGTGTATCAGGGTACCAGATGCCCTCCCTATGGCAATGGGATAGGTTATTTTTATTTTATTTTATTTATTTTGAAATCATGCTTCTTCTGTGTTTGACAAAACGTGCCACTGATATTGTAATTTTTATTTATTTGCAGTTGATAGCAAAAGGAAGTGTCCAAAGGAAGCAGATGTTAATATAAGACATTTGAAACTTATCTGGAGTCTGCATCAGAGTGTTGCCGACGAGCACATTAGGTCAGCCTCATATCTGCTGCAGTATAGGAGCTACACCACTTCTTTCACTGCTCGTCCGGTGATAAGTGACGCAGAGCCAGTACCAGCTTCCACCAGCTCCTCGTCTGAATCACACATTCCTTTAAGTGAAAGGATGAAGACGAGAAGACCTCCCACCCTTTTTAAGAAATCTGCCTCTGGTGCTGGAGAGGCAAAACTGTGACACCCCGCCTAATTAAATACCGGGCGATCACTCCTTTATTAAATTAAATTCAAGGTGAACAGTTGGTTCATTCTTAACATCACTGTCGTAAAAATAAACTTTTCCAAATTAACACCCTAATTAATTAAGCTAAGTGTCAAAACCATTTTTTTTTAACCTTTCTGACCAAATTGTATTTTTAAAGAAAAACTTATTTATATAATTATTAACCACATTTTAAATAAATAAGAATCATACAACAATTATCCTGGAACATAATCCAATTACTTTAAACATTCAACATCCCAAAATCCCAACATTTAAAACTAAATGTAAAACA
The DNA here is from genome assembly GCA_949130495.1 of Sambucus nigra. Classification (NCBI taxonomy): domain Eukaryota; kingdom Viridiplantae; phylum Streptophyta; class Magnoliopsida; order Dipsacales; family Adoxaceae; genus Sambucus; species Sambucus nigra. The sequence goes on along the minus strand of OX422211.1, from coordinate 428,842,724 downwards.
TACATGCTGAATAAATCCCAAAGTAACAGTACTAGAAATAACTGAAATACAAATGTCCCAACAGAATAGAAAAATAGTGGAAAGGGCGACACATGCCCCAATAACTGAGAATCATAGGAGTGGAATCAACTAAATGAAATCGTCTAAGCAAGTGGCCTGCAACTCCCACCTAACTTGCAGCACGTTCCTTCCAAGGGATCCTAAGCAAGACGCCCCTGTGGCTGGGCACCTGTAGTACATACATATATATATAAGAGAGAGAGAGAGAAAGAAAAACGGGTCAGAGCCCGATAGTGTATATGATTTAAAAAAATTTAGCAAGTATTTAAATTGATACAGGCCAATGCAACAACATATTAGTGCGACACTCTCTTGAGAAATTCTCGCCTCTCTTCTAATGTGCACACCTATCGCACTAACCTTCCCAATGGTCTATCTCATCATATATCACGCTATCCTTTTCCAATGGTTTAACTTATCTTAGGTTATTCGTAGGATTTAAAATTTAACGATTCAATTGTTTGAAAAGAATATTTCAATTAGTAACCAAAGTTCTCATTTTTAACTTTATTAATCAATAAAGTTTTTCAGTGTCATATTATACTTTCTCAAAACAAGTATTTACAGTTTGAGTCATCAACCATGTCCTACATATCAAATCACAGTAGGCAGTTCCAGATTTCGAAATTTCATATATACATTAACTACTCATAAAATATATATATATATATATCATAACAGCACCCCAAATAAAAACTATGGTGCGGGCATACTCTACCATCCAAACCCCGTATCACTCATATTAAGGGGAATATAAATTCGGAATCACTCTCGAATTGGATTAACACATACACAAACAATATTGAGGCGAAGCATAGATTCCAAGTCTCTAAGAGGATGGCACATACCTGCGTCTCTTAGGACCGTCTGAACTATCGATTCGATAGCCTGTACCAAGGATATCTAGCTTCTAGGGTACAAGTCAATATCCCCCATAAAGGTCCCATCGAGATAAGACTGTCATAGCGCGGTAACCTCAGGGATAGCAAGTAGCGTGGGCATGTTTTCACACATAGATAGCATATGCATACACAATCATATAACTATACTAATATTACCAGGTCAATATTGGGTATATTCCCAAATCCCATAGTTACGACTTTTATCCATATTATCATATTTTAGTAAACACTTATAACGGTTCGTTTCTAACCTTGATTCGGTATTATTCCAACGTCCCATACAACTCTCATCACTTTATTCTCCAAATTATAAAATTCAGTAGGTATACACATTTGTCCCAAAGTAACTCTCTTATGTGTCTCTCTCTTTAAATCATAAATTCACCGACCCTTATGTAATTATCCAAAAATACAATCTTTGCCCGACATCAAGGGTCCCAAAATCTATTCACATGTCCTACTGGTCTTCCTTATCTCCCAAAACATTTTATTAAGGATGCCCAAGAATTATCTCACAATAAATTAAATTTAACTAATTTAGAAAGGGAAATAGGAGTCTGCCAGGAGGGGTCGATCGATCGAGGTCTGGGGCTCGATCGATCGATCAAGCAGGTATTGCGATTTCTGCAGAATTGCAGTTACGGGTTATAACACATTTCTTCATCCAAATCCATATTTTTCAATCCCAAACATCTCAAAAATTGTACTACCAACATTATATCATCCTACTAGGTATTTCCAACGTGAAGCATGAGGAATTCTATCATTATACATGGATTAACCAACCAAAAATTATTATAATTATCAAGAACCCTAGAATTCTCTTAAACATGGTTCTAACAAGTATTTCCAGAAATTTCCATCTTGTAAACATCATAAATTCGTGGGTAATTCCTCTACATGGCAAGGGTTTCCAGAATTATCAATTTATTCATCACTACATGCAATTTCCTAACTCATATCTTTAGTTTCTTCCATAAAAACTCATTCTAATTACTCCTACACTAATATGAAAGATGCACCAACGAAATAATCAAGATAAACACTTGCCTGGGATTTTTGGTGTTCTAATTTGCAGATGATTTTGGTGTGGTTGCGTAGCCCGTCGCGCAATCTACGCGTTGGTGGTGGTGGCGGTGCAAACGGATGGATTTTGGGCCTTGAATATGCCTTGAGAGCTCTCTCCTTCCTCTCCTATGGCCGTTCTTGTGTTTGTGTTTTCTAAACCTAGCTGACTAACCTAAATGGATGATATAGATTACTGATTTTCGTGGGTTTAATTACCCAAAAATTTGAAATGTCCAAAACGCCCTCCCGGGGTACCAATTAGGCCTAAAAATGCCCCGAGACCCAAACTAAACCCCCGGGTACACTTTTCTGACTATCTCGACCCTTCCGGATGCGTTGGCGCACTCAAAATGACCATGTGAACAACTTATAAAATATTCGCTTTTATTTATCAATATTTAGTCCCGACGCGACACGGGCGCGCCCCGACTCAAATTTCCAAAATTGTCATTTTATTCACTCGTGACATTCAATATAACCAATATTACATATTACTTTGCTCATTAGTAATATTCAACAAATTTCCCATAATTACTAACTCTCGTCACGTTAATAATTATAACATAATTAATTTCCGATAATTACTAACTCTCGTCACGTTAATAATTATAACATAATTAATTTCCGAATTTTTATTAAATAATTAACTCACATTAAATTTAATAAATCCCCAAATTAATATAGCATAAAAATACGGGGTATTACAGAAGTAAGGTTGATGTCCTAAGGGAGGGGACAAAGAAAAATGATGCGCCTTCCTCGGCTGCTGCTGTTGTGAAGGTTGTCGAGAAGCCCCCAGTGGCTCCGAGTAAGTCTGCTGCTCTAGGAGAGGTGATTGTAATATCACCGACCAAGAGTTCCTCCTTGGTTGAATCTATTCCTGCTCCCCCGAGGAAGCTGAAGAAAAGCTCCTCGGTCAATTGGGCTGACACCATCATTCAGCCCCCAGCTACTGGAACTGGTGTTCTAACTTTTGTTCCCCCGAGCTCTGCCATGACCTCGGTAAAGCCTTGGATCATTCCCGAGGTCCAAGGTACTGAGGAAAACCTTTCTCGGGACATGGTTACCTCATTGGATGCTCGCCACCTTGCTTCTGTAAGTCTTCTTACTTTGAACTTTTCATATTTCCCTTGTCATTTCTGTTTCTGACTTGCTTTCATTTTTTTTTCACAGTTGACGAGCTGCTTCAATATAATTTTGAAGAAAGATGAGGTGATTAAAGCTTCATGCTCCTCATCTAGTGTGGAGGAAGCTCTGAAGGAATCTATTAAGTCTTTGGAAGATTCTCGCCAGAAATATGCTACTGACAAGGCAATCTAGGAGAACAAGCTTGCCTCCACCGAGCAGGAGAAAGCTCAAGTTACTGAAGTCTCCCAAGGGTTGGAGAAAAAAGTGAATGCTTTGAAGAAGAAAAATAAAGAGCTTGAAGAGAAGCTCAAAAATGCTGAGGAGTTTGAAAATAAACTCAAGGTTGTTAAGGAGGAGTTAAGTCGACTTCAGGAAGTAAGTCTTCAAAAGGAGGAGATCGAGAATAAATTGAAAGCTGCTGATAACCTGCTGTCCGAGAAGCTTTCCTCGGAGAAGTTGAAGAGGAAAATGGTTGTGAAGAAGTCCTTCAGTGCTGGCTGGGACAAGGGGTGGAACAAGGGGTTGGCTGCCATGATGTCTCAAGTAGAATATGGCAGCCTTAAGTATTTTAGGGATGGATGGGTTGTTGCTCTACAGGAGATGAAAGCGGATGAAAATTCCGAACTCTTTCAGCAACACATCCCTGGTCCCCCTCCAACTCCTAAAGAAGAAGAAGAGGACGAAGCTGCCTCCGAAGAGTCTTCTATGGTGATGGGAGATCATCCCCCAGCCATCCAGCCTGCTCCCGAGGAACCTCAGCAAATCATTACTTCTCCCAAGCAACTGCTGGCGCTCCCCGAGCAGCTTTCTATTCCCTCTGAGCAACCTACTTCCTCGTCCCAGCCTCCCGAGAAGGTATTGGGAGACAAGGAAAAGGTGTAGAGTTGTTCGGGTTTCTCTTTATATTTTTCTTTTGTCAATTGTAACCATGAATATGTAACCCTGATCCTTGATATAATAAAACTTGAATTTTTGTTCTTGCATACTGTTGTCTCTTCTTCATACTCTGTCTTGATTCTTATTGATTATTGATTTTCTTCCTCTGCTAGTTTCTGGCCAGGATGGAATTATTATCTGCTCACGATACCAAGCTGCTGAGACAATGCAATAATTATTTTAAAGCTGGTCATACAGATCTGAGTGCAGTATAAGTCATCAACATCCTCAGTCAAGATGCTTCTGAACAAGCAGTTGAAGCATACTAATATCTAAAGTGTCTACTTGATCGAGCAGTGGCCAATAATGTGGCTTATTATGACATAATCGAGGATCTCCAAGGCACCCTCGAAGATCTTCAGCAATAATACAAAGAATCCACTACCCTGTTGCATGAGGGGTACGAGAAGAAGTACCAACAACTCAATGCTGACAAGGGGTACGAGAAGCGTTTTGCTGGCTACGAGGTGAGGGAGAGAACTCTGAGGGGCGAAGTCGAGGAGTGCAGACAGATAGCTGAACTATTAGAGAAAGAAAATAACAACCTGCAGAAAGAGTTGTCTCAGTTGAAGTCTGCAGCTTCCACTTCAAATGCCTTGATCCCAGTGAATGATGAGGGATTTCGTTCTTGGAAGTCGAGAACGCCAACTTGAGGGACGAGTTGGAAACCTTGAAGAGGTCTAGCCCATCTACATTTTCTCGTGGTCGAGCAAGAGCTCCTCGGGGACGAGCAAGAGCAGTTCGAATTCCTGTCGAGGAACAGAGGACTCAGTCTGCCTTAGAAAATCAGGCCTTCCAATTAATGGAAAAGAACCAGGCTTTTGCTGAAATGTCAAAGAAGATCAGGGACTTGGAAGAGCAGCTCTCAGCGCAGAAATCAGTTTTGGATAATAAGGAGATATTCATCCAAAATCTCCACGAGCAGCTGGAAAGACTAACATATCAATTCCACAAACAGCCCAGGGAGTTCTGGATGGCTGGATACAACAAAGCTCTCTATCACTTGGAAGATCGTATCCAGAATGCCAATAATGAGGGCTACAAGCAAGGATGGTTGAATGCCTTAGGTGTGCTGCAACTCGAACAGGGTCATTACCTGTGGGACTATCATGATCCTGGGCTGCTTGACCTACCTGTGCCACCATACAAACTAGATATGAGTTGGATCCCTGCTCGGGCCATTCCTCGATGCTTAATTTCCAAGTATCTCGACGACTACAATCTCCATTTAAGTGCCGAGGTATCTCGTCCCGAGCACCTCTTAGATCGACCATCCGTGATGAATATCAGGATGTTAAAGGATCTCAACTTCATAAATTCTCCCCTGGCTTTAAATGATCCTCCTGCTGGCGAGGAACCTGTGTCAAAAGTAGAGGGGAAAAGACCGGTAGAGTAGGAATTTTGATGTAATAGTTAGTATACATTTCAATATCAATGTAACTTGTTTTTTCATTATCAATGTAATTTGTTTTTGGATTTAATGAAAGACTTTCATTTCTGTTCGTAATCTTAATTGCTATTGTCTTGTAAAACACTTTATATTTGTGCATGTGTATCTGACAAAAAAGATAACAATATTGTGTAGTTTGTCGATCAACTTATTGTCGAGTAGTTTGAACTTGTGGTAGTGATTTGGCAAAAATAATATTTTGTTTCTCGACCAACTTAGTAATAATTAAAAAGTTACGAGTATAAAAAATGTTGCTCGGTCACTTTAAATTTTACTTGTCGACCAACTATAGTTAGTGGGTTTTTATCCTGACCAACTCAAGTTGTTAGATTTTTCTCTTAAATGTTTCCGACCAACCAAGGTCGGTAAATTTTCCTTGTCGACCAACTACAGTTGGTGGGTTTCTATCCCCGACCAGCCATAGTTAGTCTTTTTTGAAATAATTTTACCTCCCGACCAACTCAAGTTGGCATTTTCGAGAATATATATACTTCCTAACCGACATAATTTGGCATTTTTAGGAATACTTTTATTTCCCGAGAAACATATAGTTTTATTTCCCTTAGGAATATAAATTTTACTTCCCGGAGGAATACATGTAGCTTTACTTTCCGGAGGAATATTGGTAGCTTTACTTCCCGGAGGAATATTGGTAGCTTTACTTCCCAGAGGAATATTGGTAGCTTTATTTCTCGAAGGAATATTGGTAGCTTTACTTCCCGGAGGAATATAGGTAGCTTTACTTCCCGGAGGAATATAGGTAGCTTTACTTCCCGGAGGAATATTGGTTTCTCGACCAACCTTAGTTGGCGTTTTCGAGAAAAAATTTTAGTAGCCTGAGCTTTGCCGAGTAGTGTGTAGCACTAGTATTCCCTGAAAAACTTTCAATAAAAAGAAAGAATTCGGCAGAATATCTTCATTTTATTCATCACTAATAATACTTGCGCAGGTTCTCTGCATTCCATGCATTCTTAAACTCCTCCCCTTCTAGAGTTGCTATTTGGTAAGTTCTTGGTCGAACAACTTATGTAACTCGGTATGGTCCATGCCAGTTTGCCTCCAGCCTATTGTGATTTTGAATTACTTTCTTCAGCATATAGTCTCCTTCTTTCAGGTCGCACTTCTTCACTCTCTTGTTGTAGAATAGAGTTGTTCGTTATTGGTATGCAGCATTTCTGATGGCTGCTTCTTCTCTAACTTCCTCGAGCATGTCTAAATCCAATCTTCTCATTAAGTCACTGACAGGGGAATTGAAATTCAGTACCCTGTGTGTTAGGAGTCCCAACTCGGAAGGTATAACAGCTTCACTTCCAAACGCTAGCATATATGGAGATTCTCCAGGTTCTACTCGGGGAGTAGTTCGGTAAGCCCATAATACTGACTGTAACTCGTGGATCCAATTTTCTTTCGCATCGTCCAGTCTTTTCTTCAAACCGTTCAGCAGTGTTCTGTTTGTCACTTCAGTTTGTCCATTGCTTTGAGGATGGCCTGGTGCTGAGTGGATCTTCAACACATTTGATTGATGACAATAGGCAACAAACTCCTCGTTATCAAATTGTGTTCCATGGTCTGTGATGAAAGCATGAGGAAGACCATATCGACAAATGATGTTCTTCCAAATAAATTGGTACACCTTCTCGTACGTCATATCGATGAGAGGCTCAGCTTCCACCCATTTAGTAAAATAATCCACTACGACGACGAGGTATTTGAACCTTCCTCTAGTCGTTGGCAGTGGTCCCACCAAATCTATTCCCCACATGGCAAATGGCCAAGGGGAAGTGATGGGTGTCAAAAATGCTTGTGGAGTTCTTCGGATGGAGGAAAAGCTCTGGCACTTGTCACATTTCTTAGCATAGGCTACACAATCACCCCTCATCGTCGGCCAGTAATATCCCTGCGTCATCATCCTTTGCAAAAGCGTCCGACCTGCTACATGGGCTCCACAGGACCCTTCATGGATATCTTCAATCAATTCTTTCACCTCGGAGGGATGTACACATCTCTGCAAACCTTCCATAATTCCTCGTATATAAAGAATACCGTTAGTTAATATATACCGAGCAGCTTTAAACTTCAGCTTCTTGGCTGCGAGCTTGTCAATTGGTAATTCTCCCTCCTCAATATATGCCCTGATGGGATCCATCCAAGATGGTCCTAAATCAAGGGTGATAAAGTTCATCGCCAAATCTTCATCTATACTCCGACCAGCTAAAACTCCAATTGGGATTGTTCTTCGTAGCTCGGTACGAGTAGCTGATGCTAATCGAGCTAAGGCATCTGCTCTTGCATTCTCCATTCTTGGTATTCTGACCAGCTGAATTACAGCAAATTCTGATACCAAATCCATCACCTTTGCATGGTATTTGATCATTAATTCTCCTTTGGCTGCATATATTCCCAACATTTGATTTACGATTAATTGAGAATCACTGAAGACAATTATCTGCTGCGCCTCCATAATTTTTGCCAAATTAAGACCTGCAATCATAGCCTCATACTCAGCCTCATTATTGGAAGCTTTGAATTGGAAACGTATGGCGTATTCCATGTCGACCTCGTCCGGAGTGCTTAAAACTATTCCTGCCCCACTGCCTGTTGTGCAAGATGAGCCATCTACATATAGCCTTCATATAGGTAACTCATCTTCAAACTTCTGATCTGACAGAGTTCCTCGGTGAAATATTTATTGCTTCCTTTCATCTTCCCCTGATACTTCTCACTCTTCGTCGACCATATTTTCTTGCCCTTTTACCAACCGGAGTTGGTCTGAGCTCGAATTTGATGATCCTGTAACATCCACTTGCCCTTTTACCAACCGGAGTTGGTCTGAGCTTGTGTTTGATGATCCTGTGACATCCACAGGTTGATCAGCAAGCAACTTTTGCTCCTCGGGGGTATCAGGATAGGTGAACTCTTCTATGAAATCTGCTACAGCCTACCCTTTTAGCGATGATCTGGGTTCATAAACTATATCATATTCACCGAGCTCTATTGCCCAGTACATCAATCACCCTGATTTTTCTGGTTTATGAAGGGCTTGCCTCAATGGCATATCAGTATATAAGACTATAGTATGAGCCTGGAAGTATGGCCTCATTCTCCTACTCGCCTCAATCAGCGCCAGTGCTAACTTTTCCAGTCTTGGATATCTGATCTCTGCTCCTCGGAAGGCCTTACTTGTGTAATAGATTGGTTTTTGTACTCCATTCTCCACTCTTATCAACACCGAGATAACTGCATTCTCCGATACTGCTAGATACAAGTATAATTTTTCTCCCATCACCGGCCTGGACAACAGTGGAGGTGCTCCCAAGTATTTCTTCAAGTCTTAAAAACCATTCTCACATTCATCATTCCACTCAAAAGTCTTTCGGAGTGACTTGAAGAATGGGAGACATCGATCAGTTGCTCATGATACAAATATGTTGAGTGCTGCTACTCGTCCTGTAAGACTTTGCACCTCTTTCTTCGTCGTTGGAGATCGCAACCCTAATAGAGCTTTGATCTTTTCAGGATTCGCCTCAATGCCTCGTTGGTTGACAATGTATCCGAGAAACATGCTTTCTCGTACTCCAAATATGCACTTCATCGGTTCATCTTCATTTGGTATTTATCTAGTTGATCAAAAGTCTGACTTAAGTCAACTAGATGATCAACAGCTTTTTTGCTCTTCGTCAGCATATCGTCAACATAGACTTCCATATTGCAACTGATTTGTTCAGCAAAGACTTTATTCATCAGCCTCTGATATGTCGCACCTGCATTTTTCAAACCAAAAGGCATAACATTATAACAATAAGTTCCCCTAGGGGTAATGAAAAAAGTACTCTCCCTGTCTTCAGGTTTCATTTTAATCTGATTGTAGCCAGAATAAGCATCCATGAAGCTTAGCAGCTCATGTCCCGAGGTAGCATCTACTAGTTGATCAATTTGGGGCAGTGGAAAGTGATCCTTTGGGCATGCTTTGTTGAGGTTGGTGAAGTCTACACACATCCTCCATTTGTTGTTCTTCTTTTTCACCATCACTACATTGGCTAACCAGTCTGGATATTTAACATCTTCAATAAAACAAGCCTTCTGGAGCTTCTCGACTTCCTCCTGTATAGCTTGATTCTTCTCGGGACTGAATACTCTTCTTCTCTGTGACACGACTCAGAATGTGTCTCTAAAGTGTGTACTCTCTAGGCTCAAGTGCAAGCCTGTCGTTCAAGTAATAATCCGACAAGTCGGGTATCGATCCTCAGGGAAAAAGGACAACGGAGTTGTGACGACGGGATAAGACAGAGGAATCCTAACGAAGACTCTAAAGAAAAAGAAAAAGATTTGATTTGGATTTTGTGATTCGATTACACTAAATGCAATAATGAAATTGGAAAAATGTGCAATTACACTAAATTACCTAAAAATGTGAATGAAAGTTTGATTTGAACTTTTAAATGAGATGATGAAGAAAATAGGACGGGAATACAATCCCCCAACCCTAGTGTTCTGCAGTTATAATATTAATCGTGAATTTATCTAATTAATTTGACCCAGTCTTTAGTACTCCCAAGCATTACGTATACGAGGTTCAAGCCCGCGTCATACTTAATCAAAGGATGAGTAAATCAGTATCACGATAGTGACACTCGAATTATATTCTCAATCATCCCGGTTACCCAGGGGCAAACGAGATATTTAGATCTACAATTGTTGTGTCCCTACGCAATACGGTCACAATTAATTACTAAATTCAGAGGATTAACTTTATACGTGCAATGACCACATCAGGTTGGGTTCATGTAACCCGACCTTGGAAATCTAGCCGGACATACCGAAAGTGCTGAAAACAGTGTTTAACATGCAAGAGTTCATGATTAATCTAAGTACAATTGATGGAATACTGTAGAATAGAATCACAAAGAAGAAACAACTTACTAAAATTACCCAAGGAACAATCGCAGCAATGAATAAAATTGGTGATCACACAAACTTTGAATAAACCTTCAATCCTTAAATAAAATTGGAAATTGTATCTACAACTAGGGTTTATCGAAGAATAAGAGAGATTAAACTAATCCCCTCCATTCTTGCCTACTTTACAATGAAAATAATTCGGGTTTTTATACCCTACACGAAATTCCAAGAAGTTGAGTATAAGTCGGAGTCTTTAGAGGAGAATCAGAAAACAAAATCTCAATGGGCGGACCGGTCCGGCCCTTAGGCGGATCGGTTCTTTTATTTTCCAGGCGGACCGGTCCGGGGGCGGATCGGTTCTTATAATTTTTGCCTCCTTCGGTTCGCCTTCGGTTCGCAGTTCTCTGGAGTTTGCACAGCGGACCGGTCCGGGTTGAGGGCGGACCGGTCTGCCTATTTGACTTTTCCTTCAATCTTTAACTGCCCATATCTTTTGCTCCGGGTATCCGATTGAGGTGCCGTTTCTTCCTAGGTGCTTGGGAAGATTATACCTTCAACTTCTCTTTAGGTACCTCATCCGGATTCTGGGTAGGAATGACTCTTTTGCCCTTTTGACTTTTCTTGTTGACTTTTTCTATTCTTCCGGTTTCCTTCTTCCATCTCTTGACATTAGATACCTGTAAAATTATAAAGAAATACCAGAAACTCGGTGTACTTGTTAGGATAAGTCAATAGCAAGATTATGAGATAAATTCAATTCAATTACGTTGTTCGAGGTGATTAAAGTACCGAAATTAGGGGATAAATTGGGAAGAATTTATGCCTAATCAAACCCCCTAACTTAGAACTTTGGGCGTCCCGAGCAATGTAAAAGAATTCTCGCAAGGCTCAACTCTTGAAAAACATTTTATTGGGATAAAATACCTCTTTCGCGGGCACGCGATTGCATTTAGCGTATGCAACAAGCCTTTAAACCCCTAGGTTACCCTAGTGGGACGAGTTGTGTCTCGTGAGGGTTTGCAGAGAATATACCCACAAAATTCGACTCAAAGAACTTCAAAATAACCAAAAATTGTATAATTCAAACTCTTCCAGAAAATAGTCATCATTAAGTCATGTTTACAAGTCTCAAGCTGTAGTGAGTGTGTGCGAAGCCAGAAATATAACCGCCGATTTCCACCGATTAATCATTACGTTACTTATCCGAAAATTCGTTTTGATTTCAAATTCTCACGGGAAGCTCTCTCAAACGAACCACTCGGAATATGGCTTTTCTCTCGGTATACGTGATAAAAAGAGTAAATATAATGGATGCAACATCACGCATACAATTAGAAAGACGGAAATTTTATGGCGAAAGGATCTCTTCAACGGATTACGGTTTTAAAAACGGGAACATTGCCTCTATTTCGCGCATATTTCATCTCTTATACTATCTTTTGGTGTCTTAGCTCTCCACGCGGTAATCAATTTTCGCAGTTTGGACTCGGTTAGGACTTTTTCGGGTTAAAGGTGTACTGGGTAAAATGAAAATGGTAGGGAAGGTTGGAATTGGAAAATTTATTTATGATGTCCGTTGGTGCTTTTTCTGGGCTATTGCTCATTTTTTTTTTCTTTTTCTCTATTTTTTTCTGTTTTTCACTATTTTTGTTGAGTATATTTATTTATTTATTCTCTTGCCCCTTTTTATGCACTCTTCGGACTCAAATTCTGGGATTTTTCAACTTTCACAATTCCGGGCCATTTTGGGTTTTCTGGTTGTCAAACGAAAGGAAAAATTATTCGACTCAATTTGGGTTGCAAAAAGGCTGATTTTTCATGAATTTTTATGGCCAATATTTTTGGGGTGAGAAACGATTGCCTACTTCATTGTCCAAAATGCCAATTGCGTTACCATATGCGTTTCGAGATGAATTTAAGTTTAGAGACTAATTTGGCACGTTTTTCAAGGCAATATTGCACACATTTTTCAAAACCGATCAAAATGAAAGGATTGAGATCCTTGATAACTTATTTTAAATGCTGAAAAGAACTTTGAGTTAACATTTAACTCGGATTGATTTAAAAACTCGCAAAAAGTGATAGGCTCGAATCTCACCGGGTTTGTTAATCTCCACACTTATTCGTTAAGTCGTCAATTTTTGCACAATTTCCATCTTTGGTCAATTTCGGCTTTGTGTATGTTGACTTTTTACTCTTTGAGACTTCAATTTGACTTTTAATGATATTTTTGAAAAATTTGAATCCCAACTTTTATTTATTTTGAACAAAAATATTTTTGGATTTTTCAAAATTTTATGATTTTTTTGGAAATTTTGGGCATTTTTGAAAATTTGTGAAGTTTTAGAAATACGCACTTGTGACCCCCCCTAACTTAGACTTTTGCATTGTCCTCAAGCAAAAAGGACGAAAATCTAACTCAAGGCGAATGAAAACTGCGGAAAAATAAAACAAACAAATATGAAAAATGCAACAAGACACTATATGACACTCATGCATGACTCAAAAATACGACAACAATCACCCCATACGCGTCGGGGGTGCGACGACCTCGCATCTCTCCACAAACTCACCCGACTCCACTTACGGGGGTCGATGCTCTCCTTGTCACTCCTGTCCTAGGATTATATTCCAGCAATCGAAACAAGTTGGGACCTCGCCCATAGATAAAGGATAGACCGGGAGACTCGTCGTGACTAATTGGAAAGGGATCCTCGTGATGCTGACTCAAAGCGTGGTCTACGTGCACTGACTCGGAGGGGACACCTAGGTTTCTTTCAATTTTTAAGATGCATGGGTCGGGCTCTAAGTCGGATGAACCATAACTTTTCTCCTCACTCACCTTCGGGACCTCTAGTGGTATGGGTGGATGGTCACAAAGAAGAAATTCATCGATTTTTGCTTTTAATTCACTTTCGTCTAAGTGACTACATGAATCCAATAGGGATTGGCCTTCAATAGTAATACTTTCATCCACCTGCCCGAATTCTCTTTCAAACTTTTCCATGCTTATGTCTCCTAGATCTCTCTCTCGAGTAGTGCCTACGTCCTCTCTTACTTGCTCGAACTCCAACTCCATCAGTTTTCTCTCTTCTAAACCCTCTCTCTCTCTTTCAATTGCGGTCACAACATACGTCTCCTCCACTTTTCTCTCCTCGTCACAACTACCACTATTACCTGATGAAACAGGGCACACTCCTAACGTCTCGCTCTTGTGGGACCCTTTATTCTTGTAATTTGACATTAAAGATGATCCTAAGGTGTCTCCACAATAATTCTCCTCATTGTATTCCTCTATGATCTCATTTATAGAACTCACCCCGTGAAGATCATCTTCTTCCCCTGTCTGTTGGGTGATATGGAATATGTTGGTCTTTAAAGTCATGTTCCCAAAAGTGAGTTGCATTCGCCCATTCCGAGTATTGATGATTGCGTTAGCCGTAGCTAAAAATGGGCGCCCAAGGATGATAGGAACATGGTTGCTTGAGGTAAAGGAGGGCTCCGTGTCCCAAATGAGAAAATCTACCAGAAAGTAGAAGGTGTCAACTTGGACGATCACGTCCTCAATTATGCCTCGTGGAATCTTCACGGTTCGATCCGCTAGTTGGAGAGTGACCTTTGTGGGCTTGAGGTCGCCCAAGTCAAGTTGCCTATAAATGTAGTAAGGGAGTATGTTTACACTTGCTCCCAAGTCAAGTAAGGCTTTTTCAATTTTGTTCTCTCCAATGATGCAGGAAATGGTGGGTGCACCGGGATCTTTGAATTTAGGAGGGTGCTCATTGAGTAGGATAGAGCTCACGTTCTGTGCTAGGAAGACATTCTTCTTTACTTTCATCTTCCTTTTTACCGTCAACAAATCTTTGATGACTTTTGCATAAGCTGGAATTTGCTTTATGGCATCAAGGAAGGGCAAGTTTAGCTTTACTTGCTTAAGCACGTCTAGCACATCATCACGTGGGGTCCCCTTTTGAGCGAGAATTAGCCTTTGAGGAAATGGTGCCGCGGTGGGCGGTTTCGCTACTACCTCGGGCTCACTAGTGTGTTCTTTATCACCTTCATTCAAGGGGACATCTTCGGCCTCTTTCGTGCCGGGCGAAATCTCCTTGTCTTTAAGTATGTCTCGTGGGAAAGGTGATAAGTCAACTACCCTCCCACTACGTAGAGTGGTGATTGCGCTACATTGCTCAGGATGGTCGTTGGGTGTCGAGCTAACACTAGTTTGACCTTGGAGAGGTCTTTGGCCCTGAGCAGGAAACTTGCCCTTCTCTTGAACACTCAATGAGGATTGTATTTGTGACAGAGTCGCATTTATGTCGCCAATTAGACAATCATATTTGGCATTGTTTGCGGTCTGGCTTGCGATGAATTGATTCACAGTATCCTCGAGAGTTCTCCGCTGTGGCGGGATATAATTTATGTGAGGTGGTGGTCCTTGCACATGTCCTTGCATGTGTGGAGCTTGTTGAAATTGTTGTGGAGGAGGAGGGGAAACATGCGAAGGAGGGTTCATTGCGGCATGTTGTTGCCCGTAGCTAAACCCGGGATGATTTTTCCATGAAGGATTGTATGAATTCCCGTGAGGGGCAGCGAAATTTTCCTTGAAACCTCCTATACTACTAACTTGCTCTTGAAGCATTCCTTTGTAGGCAGGTATCATCGGGCATTCCTCAGTTGAATATCCCGCCTCACAAATCGCACATACTTTTTCGACGGGATTTTTGATAGATCCAACTACCTCACATAAATCTCGAAATCCTTTCTCAATGGTGTCCAACCGACTGTCCGACATAGAGGTCTTATCTACATGGTATAGGCCGGACGCCGATGGAGGGGTGGTCGCTTGACGATTTCGATTCTGAGCATTAGGATCAGAAATATCCCATGATTGGGTAGTCTCGGCGACATACCTCAGGTGAAGCTCAGCATCGTGGCAGTCTAGTTCGATAAACGGACCACTACCCATGGTTTCAATGAATTGCTTGGAGTTAAGGTTCAACCCATTATAGAGGAAGGAAATGATTTGAGCTGTATCAAATCCATGATGGGGGCACGAAGCAGTTAACTCATTGAAACGCTCATAACATCAATGGAATGGCTCATTATCCAATTGCCTGAACGATTGAATCTGGGCCTTTATGGAGATTGTTCGATGTGGTGAAAAGAACTTCTTGAGAAATCTGGATTGTAACTCGTTCCAAGATGGAATCGAGCTCAAAGGTAAAGACCATAGCCAGGTCTTAGCTTTATCTTTTAACGAGAATGGGAAGAGTTTGAGGGGAATCACCTCTTGTGTGCAAGTTTGATCGTTGAGAGTATTACACACGTCCTCAAATTCCCTTATATGCAGGTATGGATTTTCAGAATCCATACCGTGATAGTGTGGTAGCATCTGGATCATCCCATTTTTGAATCGGAACTGCCCGGCATTATACGGGAGTATAATGCATCCCGGAGTGACAGTGCGCTCGGGATATAAGAATTATCTCAACGGGCGGTACGGAGGCTCGTCCTCACCGGTAGGTGCATTACTATGTTGCGACATCTCTCTCTCACTTGACGATTCGGCGCTCTCACTGGGTGTGCACGAAGTGTGTCCTACGAAGGAGAAGGGAGTGTTACTAGAGATTGACTGCGACGGTGTAGGCGGTGGGATCCAAAATTGTGGGGCGTTTGGAGTGTGGGGACTATCAGGATTATACTCAACGAGTGGATTTTCGTGAATGCTGGTTGGAGTATTATGGGGTGTGGGAGTGGTTTCGGAATTTTGCATTAAGCTTGTGAGAGATGGTGGTGAATCTTTTTGTGCTTTTTATATTTTTTTATGTTTTTGGATTTTTGTATTTTTGGTCAAAGCTTTGGATTGACTCGATCTAATCCTAAGTCTACCTAGTCCCCGGCAACGGCGCCAAAACTTGACACGACTCAGAATGTGTCTCTAAAGTGTGTACTCTCTAGGCTCAAGTGCAAGCCTGTCGTTCAAGTAATAATCCGACAAGTCGGGTATCGATCCTCAGGGAAAAAGGACAACGGAGTTGTGACGACGGGATAAGACAGAGGAATCCTAACGATGACTCTAAAGAAAAAGAAAAAGATTTGATTTGGATTTTGCGATTCGATTACACTAAATGCAATAATGAAATTGGAAAAATGTGCAATTACACTAAATTACCTAAAAATGTGAATGAAAGTTTGATTTGAACTTTTAAATGAGATGATGAAGAAAATAGGACGGGAATACAATCCCCCAACCCTAGTGTTCTGCAGTTATAATATTAATCGTGAATTTATCTAATTAATTTGACCCAGTCTTTAGTACTCCCAAGCATTACGTATACGAGGTTCAAGCCCGCGTCATACTTAATCAAAGGATGAGTAAATCAGTATCACGATAGTGACACTCGAATTATATTCTCAATCATCCCGGTTACCCAGGGGCAAACGAGATATTTAGATCTACAATTGTTGTGTCCCTACGCAATACGGTCACAATTAATTACTAAATTCAGAGGATTAACTTTATACGTGCAATGACCACATCAGGTTGGGTTCATGTAACCCGACCTTGGAAATCTAGCCGGACATACCGAAAGTGCTGAAAACAGTGTTTAACATGCAAGAGTTCATGATTAATCTAAGGACAATTGATGGAATACTGTAGAATAGAATCACAAAGAAGAAACAACTTACTAAAATTACCCAAGGAACAATCGCAGCAATGAATAAAATTGGTGATCACACAAACTTTGAATAAACCTTCAATCCTTAAATAAAATTGGAAATTGTATCTACAACTAGGGTTTATGGAAGAATAAGAGAGATTAAACTAATCCCCTCCGTTCTTGCCTACTTTACAATGAAAATAATTTGGGTTTTTATACCCTACATGAAATTCCAAGAAGTTGAGTATAAGTCGGAGTCTTTAGAGGAGAATCAGAAAACAAAATCTCGATGGGCGGACCGGTCCGGCCCTTAGGCGGATCGGTCCGCTTCTAAAGCGGATCGGTTCTTTTATTTTCCAGGCGGACCGGTCCGGGGGCGGATCGATTCTTATAATTTTTGCCTCCTTCGGTTCGCAGTTCTCTGGAGTTTGCACAGCGGACCGGTCCGGGTTGAGGGCGGACCGGTCTGCCTATTTGACTTTTCCTTCAATCTTTGACTGCCCATATCTTTTGCTCCGGGTATCCAATTGAGGTGCCGTTTCTTCCTAGGTGCTTGTGAAGATGATACCTTCAATTTCTCTTTAGGTACCTCATTCGGATTCTGGGTAGGAATGACTCTTTTGCCCTTTTGACTTTTCTTGTTGACTTTCTCTATTCTTCCGGTTTCCTTCTTCCATCTCTTGACGTTAGATACCTGTAAAATCATAACGAAATACCAGAAACTCGGTGTACTTGTTAGGATAAGTCAATAGCAATATTATGAGATAAAGTCAATCCAATTACGTTGTTCGAGGTGATTAAAGTACCGAAATTAGGGGATAAATTGGGAAGAATTTATGCCTAATCACTTTGCTTCACAGGCTTGGTCTCCTTATTCACATTGAGTTCGTGACATAAGAAATTTGGGTCTATTCCAGGCATATCCTCATGACTCCACACAAAAGTTTATTTTCTCCTTCTTAGGAAAGTTATCAATTCTTGTTTTAGTGAGGCTTCCAACGATGAACCTACTTGAGTAATTCGCTCAGGGTTTTCGTCGTCCAGAATGATGTTTTCAGTAGCTTCCACCACTTGACCCTTCATGAGTTGCGACTCATCTCTAGGATCCAATGTTTCAATTTTGGCACCTTCATCCACTTGATAGGTAGTAGTATTTTTCCTTGATTCTTCCATTTCTTCTTGCTCGGCGGATGAATAATAGCATTCCCGAGCTACTTTCTGATCACCTTTAACAACTCCTACTCCAAAATTTATTGGAAATTTCAGGCACTGATGCACCGTAGATGGTACAGCCTCGAACTTCTTCAATCCTACTCTTCCCATGATGATATTGTATGATGATTGAACATTCTTATCCATCACGAAGAAGCGTATTCTTTCTGTTCGACAAGCAGGCCACGTACCAATGAATATATCTAACTTGATAGTCCCAAGTGGAAATACTTTCTCGTCGACGAAACCGATGAGGGGTCTATGATAAGGCTCCAATCGAGATAACTTTAGATTTAAACTATCAAGCACGAGTAGAACATGATGTCTGCCGAGCTACCATTGTCGACCAGTACTCTTAAAATTATAACCTCCTTCATTCTCATCTTGATCACCAGTGGGTCATCATGAGGATATAGAACACCTGCAAGGTCATTCTTTGAGAAAACAATGACCAATTTCTCTTTATTCACCTTTCTCGGGCGATCCTCCTCAGCTATATTTATTCGTTGAATGTACGAGCAAGCTTGAGCCTTACAGAGGTAAGCTTTTCTTTCGGCGGTAAGGTCTCCTCCTCCTGCATCTCCACCTGTTATAACATTACAGTCAAATGACCCAAAGCGTGTTGAAAATACCTCTCGTTCTGGTTGCCTTGGTCTCTTGGGAAGATCGGGGTCGTCTTCGGGATTAACTTCATGGTTTCTTTTCTTGTTCTCCTCTGCTCGATAAAGAGATCTAGACCTCTCTCTTGTTCGGTCGTTGTTTCTTCTTTCGTTTCCACGATCCACATACTTTGATAGCTTTCCTCGTCTGATGAGTGTTTCAATCTCATTCTGAAGAGCTATGCAATTTTTGGTCATATGGCCATGATCTTTATGAAACTCGCAATACTTCGCCTTATTCCTCTTGTCATGGTCTGCCTTCATTTTCTCAGGCCAGTTTAGTTCCTCGTTGTTCTTGATTTCCTCTAGAACATGGTTGATATCCTTCTTCAAAGGAGTATAATTATCATATTTCTTCATCACGTCCCATACTGACCTATTTTTTGAATGTTTGTCATTACCATTGTTCTTATGCTCTTTCTTCTTATCTTTATCGCCTTCCACCTTGGTTTCTTTGGCATCCATATTCTTCTTTGCAGCCATAGCCTTCTCGGCATTCATAATCTTGGACGCTTTTCCCATCAGGTCTGACATGGTTCTAGGTGGATCTTTGGCCAAAGTGTAGTATAACTTGTTGGGAAGTAGTCCACTCATCAAAGCAGTAATCGTTGTCTTCTCCTCATAATCAATGACTTCAAGTTTCTCGTTATTAAAATGAGTTATAAAATCTGTGGTACTCTCACTAGCTTTTTGTCTAACACTTAATAAATGTGCTACTCGTTTAACTGGCTTTGCCCCGAAACAGAAATTCCCAATGAATAACTCGTCCAGTTGAAGAAAGGTTGAAATCTTACCCCGAGGAAGATTATTATACCATATTTGAGCAGATCCGGTAAGAGTTCCCGAGAATTCTCTGCATCTCATCTCATCTGGAACAGCATAGATATTGGCTGCAGCCTGGTATTGTTCTATATAAAGGACAGGGTCAGTCTTTTCATCATATTTGGGGGTCACAACAGGTGCTTTGAACTTTGATGGTGTTGGAAAATCTACAATGAACTGGACAAAAGGTGTTCCTCGAACAAAGGTTCGGTGTAGGGGGTTCTTATCTTTAACCATTTCCCCCAATCTATCCTCCAGCCTTTGAATAGAGCCTTTCCATGCATCATTTCCTTCCTCGAGCCTGTTGGTTCGAGCAGCTGATCGCGTTGAGGTGGCTTCCTGGGATCTATCTTCACGAGAAACTGGTCGCGACTGGGCAGATCCTTCCCTTAAGTCTGAGGGTCGTCGAAAACTCCTAGATGGGGCTCTAGGAGGACTTTTGCTCCTCCTAGGACCTAATCAATCAAAAGTAGATACTCTGCTTAATCTTTCAAGCGCACTGGCCCTTTCTGGGGAAAGAGTGATACGTTGTTCAGTGTCTGTGGCTCGCACTGACAAAGTTCATCTAGGTTGATAAGAAAAATCTTCAGACTCCTCATTGCGATATGAATTGGTACGCCTAGTATGTGAAGAAGATGCACGTGTATTTCTTTGAATACTTCGTGGTCTTGAATGGGTTGGTGCACCACCATGGAGGGTTTGTATGAGTTGACGCATAGTTTCTTGCATGATGGTCTGACCCTGAGCCAGATTTGTCATTATTCCAGCCAGATCTGGAATATTTGGCAGAGCAGGTGGATTTGGAGGGCTTCCAGCGTTTCGATTGCCTGATTCTGGAATATCAGCCATTTGTGGTGGATTGTTTTTGATGGAAAACAATATTACCAGTCGATTCCCACAGACGGCACCAATCTGTTGATGTAAAAAATTAGATTATATCTAATTATTCAATCACAGATTAATAAATGAGACAAAGAATTTTTAAAGTGGTTCAGCCTTATAAGAATGGCCTACGTCCACTGTTATGTTATTGCTGAGTGTTTGGGAATTCTCGATTACAAGTTCTATCAAGAAATTCCGGTCCCCCTCCAATGAGGATTGTACAATGTATTTATATCCCTGGGGCTGTAATGTGAAAGGGTAATACATTAAATGATGTACATATGAAAGGGTGATACCTTCAATGCTCCTTAAGCGTATGCATCTGAATGATAAGCATTTAATGAACAGTCAAACTGTTGGTTATTCCTCTATTAATGCTTTGTTCGAGGTGCAGCTCGGACCGCCTGAGTTGCTCGGACCGCCTAAGCTTCTCGGTGCTCAAGAGTTCCTCGGAGAATTCTCGTTCCTCAGAGCATATGAGTTCCTCGGGGAAACAATGTTCCTCGTTGTAGTATGGTTCCTCGGAGCATGTGAGTTCCTCGGAAGTGTTTGTTGTTGCCACGTAGACTGCCATGTGTCTTCACTTTATTGATCCATGTCAGCAGACTAAATTTTGTATCAACACCAACCATGATACTCTGAGTTAGTTGCGTTATGTTTTCCTACATTGCATTCAGACTTTTATCCAGGCTCTATAGGATACTTTTGAAATCACACAATCCAATTGGTGTGGAAGGAAGCAATCCCTCTCCTTCTCTAATCCTCTCCGGATTTTCAAATATTTCCAACCGAATCCAAGAAGAAAAAAAGTGTTTCATAATACAAAATAAATCGATTCATGGGGAATGGAGATCTAAAGCCGAATAACATAGATCTCTCCCGAGATATAAGAAATTTCTAAGAAACAAAATTAAATTGCTTTCGAGACAACTCTAACCCTTTGAAACCAAGTTGAATCGACTCGCAATTCACTGGTTTACTAAAATTGGGTATCCTTGGGCCCTAACAATCGTAAATGATGGAATAAAACATGGCTAGCTATTTCCCATACGGTGCAAAATTGTCATCACGAGAAATTGGTATATGGTTTAATCTTAGCTAAATTTACTAATTACCAGTTGAGAAACAGTTAAGAGACTGAATATATGAGATACAAAGATAGGAATAAACTAGGGAGGAAACAGAAAAATGGGAAAAATATATTTACGTGGTTTGGACCAACTTGGTGCCTACATCCATAGATGCTAGTGATTCTATTAGTTACTGGGAAAATTCCATTTAAAGTACATAATACAAGCTCTCAAGTCCCCTCTAGAATTGGGCAGGATAATAGTAAATTAAAGTTTCATATAATACCCCATGAGGTGAGTGTGGGCTATTTATAAGTTATTAGAGGATAGAGAATATAATAAGATATGTGGCTCACCTTTATAGGTGAGGTGAGGTCACATTTTACAATCATAGTGAGAGAATAATAACAAGTTTGTTATTGGCACATGGAGGATAATGTTTTCATATCTTCTCCATGTGCATGTGCATAAAATTATTGATGTCATCCATTCACGAAGTGGATGCTTACTTTCATTGTATTAACTGGAAGTGTCAACTAATGCAGTCAAGTTATCATATCAAGTATGGATGAGTCGATCACCTTGTCAGCGGACCATACTATTTGCTCTAGCTGACCACATTCCCAGCATATGGGTCCTGCTGTCATCTTCTGGTTGGTCCACGGGTCACTCTATATTTATGATGTAACACTCGGGTTGAACTTCTTTGCTCAAATGATGAGCCTGGTGCCTTTCAATCATGATGGGAACCTTCCTAACCTTTTTTTTTATCTCAATTGCTCTCAACTTCTTAGAGTCAGGCAAACAAGCAGAAGGCTCAACTATTTATCTTTTTAGATTCAACTTGAACCTCCATGACTTTTTTCTTGGAAAAATCTGCTTGCTGCTTGTGAAGAAGTTTGATCATTGTACGATCAGCTGCCTTAGGCACCATTTCCCAAGTTGATGAGTTTGAAAGTGTGCGCTAGAAGGAATAGATGTTGTACAAAAAATATGTAAAAATTAGTGAAAGGCGAAACTGAAGGTTAGACGGACTCACACTTGTGAAATTTCAGTTACCTTCTTCAACTTTGGCTTTAACCTCGACCAACTCGTCGGCTTCGATTAGATTTGTATCTTGGTAATAACCAAATTTTATGAGCTTATCAAAAGGAAAAAAATCCTAACAAAAATAGGATCATTTCAGTAACATTTATTTACCAATCTCCTCTCTACAACAGATATCTTTGGGGAAACCTTCACTGTAAAATAAACATAAACAGGTCAAAAGATAATTCACACTTGAAAAACCAAAATATGCAAGGAAAATGTAAGACAAAGATACTAATGGTGTTTGGGACACTCTAGTCACGAGGAAACCTAACATTTTTCCTAGTTTCCTTTCGATTGTACTCCCAAATGCCCTTGAGATAGATGAACTTATGTTTCCATAAATGATTATTGCTTTGGGATAATTTTACTAATTTCTTATTCGGCTTGCGAGGGAATGGATAATAATATCCACGAGCCTTATCATTATCCTTTATCCCATGGATAATCTAAAGATGTTTTCATTTATATCAAAACTAGAGAATTCTCTCCAGTAAATCATTGACCCTAGGATCGTCCTAGAGGCGCTTGGGATGAGATGGGTAGGAGCTACCCCATAACCCTTTAGAATACCCCTAATGATAGGTTGTAATGCAAGACAAAGACCTAAAGATAGAGAATAAATAGGAAAACAAATATCATTGGCATAAATCCGATCATAGTCCATTTCATCCTTATCATGAAGCCTGTATGCAATACTAATCGAAATGCTATAAAAGTCTATCACATCTATTATCTCAGACTCAGTACCATCACAAGTGTAGTTCATAACATCAGTTTCAGAGGGATCATAAGAGTTGTTGTTACACCTAGAGAATATAACCTCGTCCCCATCCCCCTCTAATAAATCAGAGGGTTCAAAGGGTACCATAACTAATGAGTAAGGAGGATTTAAAGGGGGTCTAAAATATAGGGCCTCCTTGATGAAATCACCAATCATCATCACTGACTTTTCTGAGGTCTAGTCGGCATAATTTCTACTTCCCTTGTCACTCCTTCCACCATCATCTAAACTTGTGGAGACCATAAGTTCCGATCTACTATATTGTGTGTTTGAGGGCTGAGTAGTTTACCCAATCGAAGAAGGTATCATGGGCAATGAATATAGGGTACTCAAAGGTACTCCCAAGAGGGGGAACAACTGCTGGGATATAGGTTTAAGAGGTTCATTATAATTCCTATTATTATAGCCATTGATTTGTCTTAACACCCTCTCAATCCACTCATAACACTCATAAATGGATATAATTGACAAACAAGAAAAGTCCATTGAAATATACAATAACAAATGAAGAGTTGGGAAAACCCCCCAAAAAACCTAAAAAATAAGGATTCCTAATGCCAACAAACTCAATGGCTATCTAACAAACACAATCCTCCAGCAAAATCCATAATTGAACATAAATAACATCAATAATCACAACTACTTAAAGCTTTTAATTGAGAAAAATAGAAGAATGTTGGATACCCTATAAAACTAAAGAAGAATGAATTCGGAGTACCTGGTTTTTTCGGAAATCAAGTGAAAATGTAAGAAGTATGGACATAAACCTAAGCGACTGGAAATAAATGATAAAATAGACCAGAGGCAATGAAGAATAATGGATGTTTTCAGTCGAAAAAGGGAAAAATTGGAAGGAATTGTGGTTTCTCTTTGATTGCTTAACTAGAGTTTTGGGCTTTGGAAAGAATAAATTGATGAAAAAAATCCAAATTATATACCCTATGGAAGGTAATAATTTCCTTTTTTGATAAAGGCGTGATGCAAGCTACCTTGGGAAGAGTTGATAATTGAAAATTCCGCGCACACTGCCCAACGTGCATATGCAGTAATAATTACCTGCTTCCCCTGTTGATAATTGACACTAGGTAGGCCAAACAACCAAAAAATTTAAACCACACAAGGCAAATTGGTTGGTAAGTGACGAACCAATGATCAGACCGAACCGACAATATTCTGCAAATAAAACACTTCATTCACTAAAGTCATCAGCCAACCAGAAGGTGACAAAAGGGTTTATGAATATGCAAACTGATTGCCTCACATATTAAAAAAGTCAAGAAGACCCAAGCCAATCAGTTCGTATCATTATTGACTCGTCCTAAGAAAACATAATCAACTCAATTCCATTAGTTCACACTGTTAAAGTAAGCATGCACCCTATGAATGGATGACACCATCAACTTGATATGCACGCAGATGGAAAAGATACGCAAACATTCTCCCCCACGTGCCAATAATTAACTTTTAATTATTCTCTCAGTTAGTTTGTAAAATGTGTTTTCACCTCACCTATAAAGGTCATACACGTGTCTCTCTATTCTTTTTCTCTCTTAACAACCTATACATAACACACAAACCTCTTGTGAGGTATAAGACATTATCTTATTGTTATACTGCCCAAATATGGAGAGAACTTGAGAGCTTATAAATTGTACTCTTCAATGGTGTTTGCTCGGTAATCAATAGTTAGAACAACATATTAGAATTAGGCACAAATTTGGGTCAAACCATGTAAATTTTGTTCTTCCCCTTTCTCTCTTTAATTTATAAGTCTATTATTTATTTGTATTTAGTAATCATGTCTCTTATCTTATTTATCCTCTAATAATTGGTGTATTTAGGCTAAGATCAAATCAATACCAATTTCTAGCAATAATAACAATTATATCCCCTTAACTATTACTGGATTTCAGTTGACTTATCATTTTGTTTGTCTTGTTTAACCCCCTCAACTACTAGGTTGTTTTAAAAAGCCCATTTAATTAGGGTCCGTCAATTTTTGGACAAAAAATCTCACATGACTTGCATATGGCCACTTAAAAATGACATTCTCATCCATTTTACTCTTTCTTATAAAATCATTTCCCTAAATTCGTTCATGAGACCAAAAAAAACCAAGACATTTAAATTCAGGTGTGATTCTTACACTTAACTGGTGAGTCACCCAGATTTCCACCAAACCCATACTTTTAAAGGTTTATCAAAGGTTTTGCTTTATTGGAATCGAATGAATAAGTCTATTTTGGTATGTGATGCTCCATACGACGATCCTCGTCCCTTTTACTGCAAGTTTCAATGATTATCTTGAGTTTTTTGTTTTGTGTGTGAATTTCGTGTTTTCAAACTTCATGTACTAGATTTAGTTCTTCTATTTCGACATGCATACATTAAACTGAATGCATATATTTTTTTAAGGAATCCCTCTATTCCCTTATTAAATTTCATCACCGTGGTCATTTTATGGGAACTAAACTGGATAAGGTATACACGTGGTTTAATTGTCACATAGACAAACTGATACATATTGCATGCCAATAATTTAGCTAAATGAAATAGTATATGACGTTGGCTATAAAATCATTAGATATTTGTGATATAAAGTACCCACTAGTAAGATACTAATTTCTAGACTTGGATGTTTTAACACTGACAATGATGTGCGTTGTTAAATTTTCTCAATATCTTAAATCAACTAATCTTTATGTAGAGAACGAACTTGTCGTTGTAGATGAGGGAGTTACAATAGAGGATGGGGTTAATGTTGATGATGCATTTAATTTTGAAGAGGGATTGACAATGGTGATCTGGTCAACATATATTCCACTTAAGAAGAAGGATAAATTGATGATGGGAGCCATCAATATATGAATTTGTGAGAAAAGTGTGGGGTGGACAATAAAATGTCCCACGTACCAATCTTAGTGGTAAAGTAATTGGATAAAATGAGGCTAATAGAGGGGATAGGGTTGATGATGATAAATATTAATTACCCCAATTAAAAACCAAGTATCCTTCATTTATATAATAAAGATACATTTTTTATGGGAACTCCTGTTTGGTAAAATCCCCAGAACAAGAGTGATTTACTAAAACAAATAAAAGGAAGTTCAACACATGAAAAATCCTCATTTTGAGTTAGAGTTGGAATTTCACACAGCTTCCCAATTTAGTGTAATTATGAGGGAATATGTTGTTTGGAACAAAAAACATATCATTTGTAAGGAATGCGAAGTGGAGAGTGAGGGCTAGGTGTTGGGGATCAATATACGTGCCATATACAATTTCAACCCATGAAT
Organism: Sambucus nigra; assembly: GCA_949130495.1. Lineage (NCBI taxonomy): Eukaryota > Viridiplantae > Streptophyta > Magnoliopsida > Dipsacales > Adoxaceae > Sambucus > Sambucus nigra. Next base: position 428,815,808 of record OX422211.1, on the reverse strand, counting down.
ATTTGATTAATCATCCTACGAAATGTGTAAAACTAAAAACTAGGTTTAAGAGATTAAACCTAGGGTTACAAATACAATACCTTTGTGGATCCCATTGTAATCTAAGAATGGAGAAAAGATATTATGAAGCTCAAAGCCTATTATCACTTAAGAATTTTAAAATTTTCGTGATATCGTGATCAAAACCATCTGATTGGGGGGGGGGGGGAGATCAAGATGACATGAGGAATTGACTAAGCATAAATTCTTCTGAATTTATCCTCTTAATTTAGTAGTTTTTAGCACCTCGAATAACGTAATTGACTTGTTTTATCCCATATCATTTCCATTGGCTTCTTCTAATAAGTATCCCGAGTTTCATGTATTTCTTATTTTTTTTACAGGTGTTTAGTGCAAGGAAAGAGAGAAAGAAACCGAAGAAAGGAAGAAAACAAAAGAAGAAAAGTCAAAGGGTGAAAGTGTAACTTTACACCCAGAGTTCAGAGTTGAATCAAAATGAAAGTTGAAGATAATCCAACTACAAAAGTGTAGGAAGAAACGGCAGTCAAAATGGAGGTTTGGATCAAAAGATATGGCAAGTCAAAGTTGAGAAACAAAAGTAAAAAAATTTAAAGAATATCGAACCGATCCGATATAGGACGGACCGTTCCGAAGTCATTCCAGTAGAATCCGGATTGATACAGAACCGATGAAAAATGAATCGATCCGGTACAGGACTGGTCTGGCCAAATAAAATAGAACCAATTCGGATGGAACCAAACCGATCCGTTGATAACAGGACCGGTCCGGCAGTTAAAATTCTGAAATTTAATTTAGAACTGAAGAGTCACAACTTTGGAATTTTTTTGCACAATAAAAAAACATCTAGAGGCATTTGAACAGTGATTTTTGAGATTTATAAAAGGGCAAACCCTAGTAAGAAGAAAGGAGATTTTTTTTATCAAGTTGTAGGAGGCTAGTAGTTAGGGTTTCTTTATAGTTAGTTTTTAGAGGATTCTTATAGCCAAGAACTCTAATTTTGAAGTTTGGGAGCTATTTAAGATTCAAAGATCTATTCAAGATTCACCATTCATCCATTGCAAGTAATTTTAATTTATTGTTTTTACTTCTTTCATAGTTAGTTTAATTAATTCTTGCTTTTTAGTTCTCCATTCCCAATTCAAGTCACGTTCTCAATTTTCTAGATTTAGTTATGAATTCCTGCACTTTCAGTTTTAAGTTTTCTTTTATTTTAATCAAGTTAATCTATGTTTTTAAGGGTGGGGATGCATGAACCCAACCCTATGTGGTATGCATAGATATAAAATGTGTCCTCCAAATTAAATAAGTGATTAGATCGTGTTGTATAGTTTCACAACCATTGTAGACCTTTTGACCTCGTTTTCCCTAGGTAACTGGGGTGGTTAAGGATGCAACGTGCGTGAACTATTACGACACTACTTTACTCATTCTTTGATTATGTATGACGCGGGCTTAAACCTCATATATGTAATGCTTTGGAGTACTAAAGACTGGGTCTGATCAATTATCTAATTTTTGACTAATTTTGTATTGGCGTACACACTAGGGTTTGGGGGAGTTTATTCTTAACCCATTTCTTCAGTCATATTAATTCCTTCTTAGTTAGTTAATTTTGCATGCATAGGTTAATTTAATTGAATTTAGTTAATTCATAGAAAAAATCCAAAAATCAATCATCCTTTTCTTTTCTTTTCTTTTTTAGATCAACTTTAGGATTAAACTACCTTACATTTTTTAGATCAATCATCCATTGCCACGTTTTTTAGATCAACTTTAGGATTAACTCCTTGTGGATTCGATACCCAGACTCGCCACTATACTCCATAAGAGTGTAGTTAAAGTTTAGTTTTTTGTATTGCAGTTGGAAGACAATAACAACGACTAGCGTATTTACACGGACACTCGGTTTTCTGACTCGATCAAAAATGGTGTCGTTGTCGGGGAGGATTAGGTAGATTTTAGGTTAGGTTGGTTAATCCCAAATTTGACCTTAAAAAAAATAGTGTCTCACGTTTTTTAATTGCCCAATTTGAAATGTCTTATTCTAACTCTTTTGGTGGCTTTAATTGTTATGCTAATAGGGAGGAGGAGAATGAACTCACGATTTATGAACATTGGATCAATATCACTAAAGATAAGTCTCATAAATACAAGCCCAGTGCTAAGGCCATCCAAATTTATCAAAATGAAAGGCTTGAAGAAAAAAGGAGTGAAAAAGAATATAGGAAAAAAAATCATTTTGGACGATTTTTCTTTCGATATTTTTGAGACTAAAGAATGTTTTCAACCAAATTAGGAATCCAATGATGAATCACTTGAGATTGAATTTATGTCCTCATCATTCTCATTCACTGTTATCGAACAATTAGAGTTATCACAAGAGTCGAATGAAAGTCTTGACGACGTTGAGGACAAGGACTCTTTGCTTAAATTATTTTCCAAGATGGACTCTTTGTGTTTGTGTGCTATGCTTCCCATACTACTCGAAAAATCTATGGGAGTTGATTCTATTTTTCTTGGACCCCAATGGTACTTGTCCCCCCGTGCACCCAAATCCCACATTATCCCTCTAAATTTTTTAATAGTTGATGGTTCATTTATTCCACATTGCACATGCCTTCCATTTTTCCAACGGAATTCTTATTTTTCGGGAGGCATGCTTTCTAGTGGGGGTAAACCATTAATCCCTAAAAGTCAAATTGTATTTTGGGTCGAACCTCAAATTTTTTGACTTTTAGTATATGATTTATGTCATACCCCATATTTTTATGCTATATTAATTTGGGGATTTATTAAATTTAATGTGAGTTATTAATTTAATATAAATTCGGAAATTAATCACTTTATAATTATTAACGTGATGTGAGTTAGTAATTATGAGAAACTTGTTGTTGAATATTACTAATGAGTAAAGTAATATAATATTGGTTCTATTAAATGTCAAGAGTGAATAAAATGACAATTTTGGAAATTTGAGTCGGGACGCGCTCGTGTCGCGTCAGGACTAAATATTGATTAATAAAAGTGAATAAATTGTAAGTCGCTTATATGGTCATTTTGAGTGCGCCAAAGTGTCCGGAAGGGTCGAGATAGTCAGAAAAGTATACTCGGGGGTTTATTTTGGGTCCCGGGGCATTTTTAGGCCTATTTAGCACCCTAGGAGGGTATTTTGCATTTTTGGGTAAACCCACGAAAATTATTTGGCTATATCAGCCACTTGGAATAGTCCTTTAGGGTTAGCAGACTCAAAACATTAGAACGGCCATAGGAGAGGGAAGGAGAAAGATTTCCAAGCAATCCAAGGCCCAAAATCCATCCGGTTGCACCGCCACCACCACCAACGCGTAGATCGCGCGACGGGGAACGTGACAACACCAAATTCATCCACAAATCAGAAATTTGCAATTTCCAGGCAAGTATTTATCTTGATTATTTTCGTTAATGCATCGTTCATGTTAGTCTAGGGTGATTAGGATGAGTTTGGTAGAAGAAAATCCATGTTGGAGATAGGAAAATCGCATGTAGTAATGATTTGAATGATAATCTGGAAACCCCTTCACATGTAGAGGCTTAACCACGAATTTATGATGAATTAGGAGTATAAATTTCTGGAAAAAGACTGATTAGAACCATGTTAAAGAAATTCTAGGGTTGTTGAGATTTATATGAGTTTTGGCCTATTAATCTATGGTTATTGATGGAAAATTGCATGCTTTACGTTGAAGATGTATAATATGGGTTTATACTATTTGTAGTATGAATTTTAGGGAGTTTGGGTATGAAAAATCTGGATTTGATTGAGGTTAGATTATGAACCCCGCAACTGTTAATCTGCAGAATTCGCATACCTGTTTGATCGATCTATCGAACCAGGAGTGTCGATCGATCGACGCATCGATCGATCGACCCCTTCTGGAAGACTCACATTTCCCCTTTGAAAATAGATAAATTCAAATTAAATGAGTAGAAATATTTGGGCATCCTTATTAAAATAATTTGGAAGGTAAAAGAAACCAGTAGGACTTATTAATAATTATGAAACCTTTAATGTAAGGCGAGATGTACATTTTTGGGATATTTACATATAAGGGACGATGAAATTATGCATTAGAGGGAGAGACGCGTAAAATAGTTACATTGGAAAAATAGATGAGTACCTACTGAATTCTACACTTAGGAGGATAGAGTCCATGAGTGTTATGTAGTAAGTTGGATTAATCCCTCAATTAAAGTAAGAGACGAACCGTTATACGTGATAACTAAAGATTTAAAAATAAGGATAAATATTATATTATGGGTGATGAAAGGTACCTAAAGAGATATGGTAATAGTAGTATATTTATATGACTGTGTTTGTGCATATACTATATACGTGTGAAAATCATGCCCGCGCTACTTGTTATCCCTGAGGTTACCGCGCTGGGACAGTCTTATCTCGATGTGCCTTTATGGGGGATATTGACTCGTACCCTAGAAGATAGATATCCTTGGTACAGGCTATCTGATCTATGGTCAGACGGTCCTAAGAGACGTGAGGCTATGTTCTATCCTCTTAGAGACTTGGAATCTATGCTTCACCTCAATATTATTTGTGTATGTGTTAATACAGTTCGAGAGTGATTCCGAACTTGTATTTCCCTTAGTACGAGTGATACTGGGATTGAATAGTAGAGTATGCCCGCACAATAATTTTTATGTGGGGTGCTATTAGAGTATATATTATACGAGTATTTAATATATATATTTAATTCTGAAATTTGGATCTCCCTATTGTGTTTATGGTAAGTAAGAAATTAATCATGACTTCAATTTGGAAAAACTTGTTTTCAAAAGTATAATGGGACACTGCGAAACTTTATTAGCAAATAAGGTTTAAATGAGAACTTTGTGATCAAATGAAATTATCCTCTTAAATAATTAAATTGTTCGGTTTAAATCTTACGAGTACCCTAAGATAAGATAAACCGTTGGGAAGATTAGTGCGATAGGTGTGCACATTAGAAGAGAAGTGAGAATTTCTCAAGTGAGTACCGCACTAATACGTTGTTGCATTGGCCTGTAAACATTTTTTAAATACTTGGTAAACAAATTTTAAATCATTTACACTATCGGGCTCTGACCCGTTTCTATTTTCCCTTCTCTCTTGTATCTATATGTATATATTACAGGTGCCCAGCCACAGGGGCGTCTTGCATAGAATCCTTTGGAAGGAACGCGCTGCAGCTTAGGTGGGAGTTGCAGGCCTCTTGCTTAGACGACTTCATTTCTTTGATTCCACTCCTAGCATATTTATTCAGATGGGCATGTGTCGCCCGTTTCCATTATCCAGTTGTTTATTTGGACATTGTGATTCATTTATTTCTAGTATTTTCACTTTGAGATTTATTACTGTCTGGATGTTTTACTTTAAGTTATAATGTTGGGATTTAGTAGTTGAATGTTTGATTATTTGGATTGTATGTTCCAGGATAGTTGTGGTGTGACTATTAAATTGTGAATTATGCAAAGTTTTAAATGTTGGTTTATATAAAAATAAAATTTAGAAAGTAAAGTCTAAAAAAAAAAAAGGGTTTTGACACTTAGCTTAATTATTTAGGGTGTTTAAATTGCAAAAGTATTTTTCGACAGTGATGCTAATAATGAACCAACTGTACCTTGATTTTAATTTAATAAAGGAGTGATCGCCCGGTATTTAATTAGGCGGGGTGTCACAGATGGTATCAGAGCATCAGGTTCTAGTGTCCTTAGGATCTGTACGGCTTATTTCGCTTTCAGCTTAACATTTTTGCTATAGAGCCCTATTTTAGGATTGTTGTATTCTTCCTTTTACGTTTACGTCTTCAACTATTTGAGATTTGATAATAACTGTAGACTAATAAATTTCTTCACGTTTCAGATGCCTCCGAGACGTGCACCAAAGGATAGGCGTGCCCAAGGCGAGCAGCTAGCAGCTCTGGCTCAGGGTGCGATGAATTCTAATGAGGTAGCCGCTATTATTGCTCAGGCGGTAAATGCCGCGTTAGTGGTAGTACCCCAGGCTCCACCCCAGATTCAGGCAGTGGCGCTAGTACCTGCACAATTTCCATCAGCATGGGAGCGGGTTAGGGATGCCTTTCAGAAGGCGCATCCCCTGAGTTCTCGGGTAGTTCAGATATCATCATCGTCAGCCAATGGAAGAAAGATATCCAGTGGCATCTTCGTATGTATGAGTGCACAGACGTGCAGAAATAGTTGTTGACTTCCTTTAAGCTAGTGGGGGACGCTTTGCAGTGGTGGGAGTCCACCACCACCTTGGAGGAGAGGGATACTATCCCGATTCAGGTATTCTGGGAGCGGTTTGACCGCAAGTACTTTCCACCCGCCGTGCAGGCTGAGATGAGGCGGAAATTACTGAACTTGAAGCAGGAGAATTCTACCGTTGCTGAGTATGAGGAGGAGTTCACGAGACTTCTCACCATAGTGCCAGATGAGGCACCTACCGAGAGTAAGAAGATAATGTTGTTTGTGGACGGTTTAGCTTGGAGGATTCGTCAGCATCTTATAGAGAATTTATCTCTGAGTACCTTCACAGATGTACTCAATGCTGCCTTACCACACTGCCAGGATCACCGCTTCCATCAACAGGGAATCAAGCAAGCAGGAGAGTCCGGCCAGCAGGGCAGGACAGGGGGTAGTGGCGCTAGTGGAGCATCGATATTCCAGGGACAGACTCGTCAGCATGAGCAGAGTTCCCATCAGGAGGACCCTGCCAAGCGCTTTCGATCAGGTGACTCCAGGCAGGGATTTGGGGGTTATAGGCAGGGCCAGCAAGGCCAACACTGACAGCAGCAGGGTCAGCAGCAGGGCCAATCGGGCCAACAGCGTTTTCATCAGGGCCAGTGGCGGGGTGGTAACGGCCAGTAAGGTCGTGGTCAGCAAGGTCAGAGGGGAGGTAATTTAAAAGGCCGATATTTTGGGTGCGGCAAGAATGTCCATAGGCGCCAGGATTGTCCAGAGGGAAAGATGGCCCCACAGCAGCAGGGTGCCTATAATGAGCCACAGAGGCCACTTTTTCCAGCCGCCCTCCCAGCACCAGCTCAGGTACCAGCCCTACCAGCCATTCCGGCAGCTCCAGTGCAGCAGGGGCAGTTACAGTATGGACGTGTCTATAATGTCCACCAGGCAGCAGCTCCATAAGCACCACCCGTGATTGAGGGTATGTTTCCTATCCATGGTACTATGGGTCGATTTTTATTTGATACTGGGGCGACGCATTATTTTATAGCTACTCATTTTACGAAGGCCTTAGGGTTATTAGCCACAGCAGAGAGCACTGTGACGTGTGTAGACTCACCACTGGGAAATGGTTCGCTTATTTTCTTTATATGCCGGGGTGTGGGGGTAAAGATTGGTAGCTTGGTATTACCTGCAGACATGTTAGTCTTAGATATGCATGAGCATAACGTTATTATCGGTATGGATTGGCTCGCTGCTTACAGGGCCATGATAGACTGTTTTGGTGGGAGTATTATTTTTGCCATTATGGGGCAAGAGATGTTTGTAGTGGCGATGCCTCACCCAGAGGGAGGATCGACCTCTCATTTGTATTATATAGAGGAGGATACCTCTAAGGAGGTTGTGATTCCCTTAGACTCGATCCCAGTCATTCGTGAGTATTTTGATGTATTTCAGGAGATACTAGGCCTACCCCCCAGTCGAGACATAGACTTTGTCATAGATTTATTACCGGATACTAGACCTATAGCACGCACTCCATACAATATGGCTCCGGCGGAGATGCGAGATTTACGAGATTAGATAGAGCAGCTGTTAGGTCAGGGCTTCATTCGCAGGAGTACCTCACCTTGGGGCGCTCCAGTCTTGTTTGTGAATAAGAGAGATGGTTCACTGAGGCTATGTGTGGACTACTAGGAGTTTAACAAGGTCACGATACGGAATAAGTATCCATTGCCTCGAATCGATGATCTGTTCGACCATCTGAGGGGAGCAACTTTCTTTTCGAAGATATATCTGAGGTCGGGGTACCACCAATTACGTATTAGGGAGCAGGATGTTTCAAGACCGCCTTCTTGACGAGATATGGGTCCTATGAGTTTAGAGTGATGCCATTTGGCCTCACAAATGCTCCAGCCATGTTCATGGACTTAATGAACCGAGTGTTCAGAGAGTTCTTGGATCAGTTTGTCATCGTCTTCATAGATGATATTTTGATATATTCACACTCCGAGGAGGAGCATGCCAAGCACTTGAGGCAGGTTCTTCAGACTCTTCGAGAGCATCAGTTGTATGCTAAGTACGAGAAGTGCGGATTCTGGTTGCGAGAAGTACAGTTCTTAGGGCATGTTGTTTCTGAGCAGGGGATAGCAGTCGACCCGAGTAAAGTGTCAGCGGTAAGGGAGTGGGGATAACCCACGACACGACGGAAGTGCGTAGTTTCTTGGGGTTAGACGAATACTACAGGATATTCATTCGGGGATTCTCCAAAATAGCGGGTCCATTGACGAACCTGACTCGCAAAGGGGTACCATATGTTTGGGATGATGCTTGTCAATTGGCTTTCGACGAGCTGAAAGACAAGATTACTTCAACACCAGTCCTTGCATTACCGAAGCTGGGTGTGGAGCACCTGGTTTACACCGATGCCTCTTTACGGGGACTTGGGGGAGTACTTCAATAGGAAGATAAGTCTATAGCTTTTGCCTCTCGCAAGCTTAAGCTGCATGAGAAGAATTACCCCACCCACGACCTGGAGTTAGCAGTGGTCGTTTTTGCATTGAGGATATGGAGGCACTATTTATTCGGGGAGAAATTCCGCTTGTTCACAGACCACAAGTCACTGAAGTACATGTTCACTCAGCGAGAGATGAATATGCGTCAGCACAGATGGTTAGAGTTTGTGAAGGACTATCAGTTCGACATACAGTACCATTCGGGGAAGGCCAACGTAGTTGCTGATGCGTTGAGCCGTAGACCGGTAGACGATGTAGCGGACGTCTGGAAAGCAAAGTGGAAGGAGTTGGGCCACCAGAACACAGTAGCCCGTTCCTTCATATCTGTTATGACAGTGACACCCGAGATTGTTATGAGGGTGATACAAGCACAGACCACAGACCCGTTTTGCCAGGAGCAGATCGTACAGCTTTTAGCTGAGGGTGCTGAGTCCTATTCTGTTAGTTCTGATGGGGGTTTGAGGTTTAATGGGAGATTGGTGGTTCTAGAAGGACCAGAATTACGTCATGCAGCGATGACCCAGTCTCACGGGTCCCGATTTGCAGTACATCCTGGGGGAGATAAGATGTACCAGGATATGAGACGGCAGCACTGGTGGAGTGGGATGAAAAAGGACATTGTTGAGTTCGTGTCCAAGTGTTCTACCTGCCAGCTGGTAAAGGTGGACCATCAGAAACCGTCAGGGTTTCTTCAGCCATTGGAAATACCCGCGTGGAAGTGGGAGAGTATTTCCATGGACTTTATTACATGGTTTCCTACATCACAGCGGAGCCACGACTCTATCTGGGTGATTGTAGACCGTTTGACCAAGGTGGCTCATTTTCTGCCGGTGCGGATAGACTATACCACGGGTCAGTATGCTCAGTTGTTCATTGCTGAGATTGTCAGATTACATGGGGTGCCCCTGAATATTATGTCAGATAGAGATAAGATTTTCGTGTCGTGTTTCTGGGAGAGCTTTCAGGAGGCTATGGGTACAGAGTTGAGGTTGAGTTCAGCTTATCACCCACAGACAGATGAGAAAATAGAGCGTACTAATTAGATGTTGGAGGATATGCTACGCATGTGTGCCATTGATTTTGGAGGAGGTTGGGAGCCACATCTTCCACTGGTAGAGTTCGCTTATAATAACTCTTATCAGTTCACGATTGGCATGGCTCCATTCGAGGCTTTGTACGGCAGGCCTTGTCGTTACCCAACTTGTTAGTTAGAGGTGGGGGATAAAAAGTTTTTAGGACCAGAGGTGATTCAGGAAACCTCCGCGAGGATTGAGATAATCAGGAGTCGCATTCGAGTAGCCCAGGACAGATAGAAAAGCTACGCCAATGCGAAACGGTTCTTTCGAGAGTTTAATGTGGGGGACCAAGTATTACTACGTGTATCTCCTATGAAAGGAGTGATGAGGTTTGGAAATAAAGGGAAATTGGCCCCGAGGTACGTGGGACCATTTCTCATTATCGAGAGGATTGGGCCGGTAGCATACAGAGTGGGACTGCCAGATCATTTACATCGCATTCACGATGTATTCCACATCTCGTCGTTGAGACGATATCTTCGGGACGATATGGCCCATACTCACATCGCGATAGATGAGATATACTTACAGCCAGACAGCTCTTACGAGGAGAGACCGATGGCTATCCTAGACCATAGCGAGAGGAGATTCAGGTCGAAGGTAGTTCCACTTGTACGGGTCCAGTGGGAGCATCATAATGTGGAGGAATCCACATGGGAGCGTGAGGCAGATATGCGCGAGAGATATACAGATTTATTCTTACCAGGTATGCCTAATTTTTTGAATTTCGGGACGAAATTCCGTTATTATGGGGGAAGTATGTAATACCCCGTATTTTTATGCTATATTAATTTGGGGATTTATTAAATTTAATGTGAGTTATTAATTTAATATAAATCCAGAAATTAATCACTTTATAATTATTAACGTGATGTGAGTTAGTAATTATGGGAAACTTGTTGTTGAATATTACTAATGAGTAAAGTAATATAATATTGGTTCTATTAAATGTCAAGAGTGAATAAAATGACAAATTTGGAAATTTGAGTCGGGACGCGCCCGTGTCGCGTCGGGACTAAATATTGATTAATAAAAGTGAATAAATTATAAGTCGCTCTTATGGTCATTTTGAGTGCACCAAAGTGTCCGAAACGGTTGAGATAGTCAGAAAAGTATACTCGGGGGGTTTAGTTTGGGTCTCGGGGCATTTTTAGGCCTATTTAGCACCCCAGTAGGTATTTTGGACATTTTGCATTTTTGGGTAATTAAACCAACGAAAATTATTAGGCTATATCAGCCATTTGGAATAGTCCTTTAGGGTTAGCAGACTCAAAACATTAGAACGGACATAGGAGAGGGAAGGAGAAAGCTTTCCAAGCAATCCAAGGCCCAAAATCCATCCGGTTGCACCGCCACCACCACCAACGCGTAGATCGCGCGACGGGGAACGCGACAACACCAAATTCGTCCACAAATCAGAAATTGAAATTTCCAGGCAAGTATTTATCTTGCTTATTTTTGTTAATGCATCATTCATGCTAGTCTAGGATGATTAGGATGAGTTTGGTAGAAGAAAATCCATATTGGAGATAGGAAAATCGCATGTAGTAATGATTTGAATGATAATCTGGAAACCCCTTCACATGTAGAGGCTTAACCACGAATTTATGATGAATTAGGAGTATAAATTTCTGGAAAAAGACTGATTAGAACCATGTTAAAGAAATTCTAGGGTTGTTGAGATTTATATGAGTTTTGGCCTACTAATCTATGGTTATTGATGGAAAATTGCATGCTTTACGTTGAAGATGTATAATATGGGTTTATACTGTTTGTAGTACGAATTTTAGGGAGTTTGGGTATGAAAAATCTGGATTTGATTGAGGTTAGATTATGAAACCCGTAACTGTTAATCTGCAGAATTCGCATACATGTTTAATCGATCGATCGAACCAGGAGTGTCGATCGATCGACGCATCGATCGATCGGGCCCCTGCCCTCGATCGATCGACCCCTTCTAGCAGACTCACATTTCCCCTTTGAAAATAGATAAATTCAATTTAAATGAGTAGAAATATTTGGGCATCCTTATTAAAATAATTTGGAAGGTAAAAGAGACCAGTAGGACTTATTAATAATTATGAGACCTTTAATGTAAGACGAGATGTACATTTTTGGGATATTTACATATAACGGACAATGAAATTATGCATTAGAGGGAGAGACGCATAAAATAGTTACGTTGGAAAAATAGATGAGTACCTACTGAATTCTACACTCGGGAGGATAGAGTCCATGAGTGTTACGTAGTAAACTGGATTAATCCCTCAATTAAAGTAAGAGACGAACCGTTATACGTGATAACTAAAGATTTAGAAATAGGGATAAATATTATATTATGGGTGATGAAACGTACCTAAAGAGATATGGTAATAGTAGTATATTTATATGACTGTGTTTGTGCATATACTATATACGTGTGAAAATCATGCCCGCGCTACTTGCTATCCCTGAGGTTACCGCGCTGGGACAGTCTTATCTCGATGTGCCTTTATGGGGGATATTGAGTCGTACCTTAGAAGATGGATATCCTTGGTATAGGCTATCTGATCGATGGTCAGACGGTCTTAAGATACGTGAGGGTATGTGCTATCCTCTTAGAGACTTGGAATATATGCTTCGCCTCAATATTGTTTGTGTATGTGTTAATACAGTTCGAGAGTGCTTCCGAACTTGTATTTCCCTTAGTATTTGTGATACTGGGATTGAATAGTAGAGTATGCCCGCACAATAATTTTTATGTGGGGTGCTATTAGAGTATATATTATACGAGTATTTAATATATATATTTAATTCTGAAATTTGGATCTCCCTATTGTGTTTATGGTAAGTAAGAAATGAATCATGACTTCAATTTGGAAATACTTGTTTTGAAAAGTATAATGGGACACTGGGAAACTTTATTAGCAAATTAGGTTTAAACGAGAACTTTGTGATTAAATGAAATTATCCTCTTAAACAATTAAATTGTTCAGTTTAAATCTTACGAGTACCCTAAGATAAGATAAACCGTTGGGAAGATTAGTGCGATAGGCGTGTACAATAGAAGAGAGGTGAGAATTTCTCAAGAGAGTGCCTCATTAATATGTTGTTGCATTGGCCTGTAAACATTTTTTTAAATACTTGCTAAACAAATTTTAAATCATTTACACTATCGGGCTCTGACCCGTTTCTATTTTCCCTTCTCTCTTGTATATATATGTATATATTACAGGTGCCCAGCCACAAGGGAGTCTTGCATAGAATCCTTTGGAAGGAACGCGCTGCAACTTAGGTGGGAGTTGCAGGCCTCTTGCTTAGACGACTTCATTTCTTTAATTCCACTCCTAGCATATTTATTCAGATGGGCATGTGTCGCCCGTTTCCATTATCCAGTTGTTTATTTGGACATTGTGATTCATTTATTTCTAGTATTGTCACATTGGGATTTATTATTGTCTAGATGTTTTACTTTAAGTTTTAATGTTGGGATTTAGTAGTTGAATGTTTGACTATTTAGATTGTATGTTCGAGGATAGTTGTGGTGTGACTATTAAATTGTGAATTATGCAAAGCTTTAAATGTTGGTTTATATAAAAATAAAATTTGGAAAGTAAAGTCTAAACAAAAAAAAATGGTTTTGACCATTAGCTTAATTATTTAGGGTGTTTAAATTGGAAAAGTATTTTTCGACAGTGATGCTAAGAATGAACCAACTGTTCACCTTGATTTTAATTTAATAAAGGAGTGATCGTCCGGTATTTAATTAGGCGGGGTGTCACAATTTATTAGCCGTTCAAATTTTAGGTTGTAAATAATTAGTTTTTTTATTATTACTTTTTCTATTTTATTAAAGTCTAGTTTCGATAGTTAGAATTTTAGTTATTCTTTTTGCTATGCTTGGTTCTAATGTGTTTTGCAGATTTAATAGATTCGTAATTATCGAGGATCACTCCATTTGGGTAATATCTTTCTTTTCCTCACTTTATGTTGTGTTCTTGATTCGCGTTGAGGACAATGCAGCATTTAAGTTAGGGGGTGTGGGATATTCTTCCCATTATTGTTTCGATTCATTACTCTTCCCATTATTATTTAGATTCATTGATTTGATCAAATGTTAGTTCCAAGTATATATATATTTTTTTTTACTTCAAAATTTTCAAAAAAAAAATGAAAAACTTTAGAAAAAAACCAAAAATATTTTTGTTCAAAATAAATAAAAATTGGAATTTAAATTTTTCAAAAATGTCACCTTTATTCTATTTAAAGTCTCAAATTGTTAACAATCAAATGTACTAAGCCAAAATTGACCGAAGATTGAAATTGAAAGAAAGTTGACGATTTAACGAATAAGTGTGGAGATTAATCAAATCCGGTGAGATTTCGAGCCTTTCAATTTTTTATGAGTTTTTAAATCAATCCGAGTTTATGATTAACTCAAAGTTCTTTTCAGCATTTTAATAAGTCTTTGATGATCTCAATTCTTTGTTTTGATCAATTACGGGGAATGTGTGAGATGTTGTCTCGAAATGCGCTCTAAATATATCCGTAAAATTAATTCATCTCGAGATGCATATGGTAATGTGATTATCAATTTGGACAATGAAGTAGGCCCTCGTTTTTTTAACCAAAAAATATTAGCCATAAAAAAGTTGTGAAAAAATTATCCCTTTGCAACCCATTTTGAGCCTAATAAAATATTTCCCTTTCATTTGATAACCCGAAAAACCCAATTGACCCAAAATTGTGAAAAATTGAATATTCATCGAATAAATTCCGGAAAGTGCATAAAAAAATGGGGCAAGAAACGAAAATAGAAAAAAAAAAGAAAAGAGAAAAAGAAGAGGAAAATGAGCAAATGCCCGAAAAAGCACTAATGGGCATCATAAGGACATTTTCCAATTCCGAGCATTCCGAGCATTCCCATTTTTTCCTTTTACACCTTATAACCCGATAAAGTTCTAACCGAGTCCGAATGGAGAAATTAATTAATGCATGGAGAGCTAAGACACGAAAAGATAATAAAAGAGATTAAAATGGTGTGACTAAGAGATGATGTTTCCCGTTTCACAATAACTATATTTCGATGATGAGATCTTTTCACCATATATTTCTTTCTTTTTAATTTTGTATGCATGAATTTGTGTCCATTATATTTACTCTTTATATCATGCATACCGAGAGAAAATAGCCACAATCCGAGTGATTCGTTTGTAAGTGCATCTGTAAGAATTTGAATCAAAACGAATTTTCGAAAAAGTAACATAATGCTCAATCGGTTGAAATTAGAGGTTTAATTTCTGGCTTTGCACACACACACACACACACACACACACACACACACTATGATTTGGGACACTTGAATATGAATTTATAATGATTATTTTTTTCAAAAAAGTTTAAATTGTACAATTTTTAAGTATTTTGATATTTATTTGAGTCACTAAAGAATTTTGTGGGTATATTCACTGCAAACCCTCACTAGACAAAACTCGTCCTACTAGGGAAACCTAAGGGTTTAAAGGCTTATTGAATATGCTCAATGCAATCGCTTGCCTGCAAAAGTGGAATTTTATTTTAATAAAAGAATTAATCACATAAAAAATATAAAATATCGATGGAGACTGTGGGGTTTATACTGGAACCACCTCGTGCTCAATATTTAAAAACTTGAGGGTTTTGGAAAAATAATTAATTTTTCAATTTACTTGTACAATTTAAATTTCATGATCTCACTATTTTAATTTCCAAAAATAAAACCATATCTTGAATTAAAACAAAACCCAAAGTTCTTAATTTAATTCATACCTTTAAATAAATTACCTGATTAAAAAGAATAAATAAAATAGATTTCTAAGAAAAATCGTGATTTACGTTGGTCTTTAAATAATAAACCATGTTATCCATAACATTGGGTGTCCCTAATTAACTAATTAATTATAATTAGCGCACAAAATTATGCAACAAAAATAATTAAGAGACGTGTAAAAAATAAATAATTGCAAATATGAAATAAAAGGATATGATGTCCTTTTTCATCATGGCCCAAACATATTCCTTAAGTAGACTCCTTGAAGATAATGGTCACTTTAAAGAAGTGTCCTAACTGGTGAAGAGTTGTTTAAGAAGAATCCTATGTGAAATCAAACAATAAAAAAGAGAGTCCTTAAAGACCTTTGCTCCCCACTGCCCCCACGCCGCTACCATCTTCATCAAGAACGAAGGTCCATTAATGGAGTTTTGAACAAAGGTCTATTGATGAAGACGATCATAGTTCCAAGCCTATGGGTCACACACGTACCTACCGTACCCAATTGACCGTCAATACTATCGTACACCCAGATAGTCATAGTACATAGGTTCTATACTATGGGGCACTAATCCAGACCTCACTGGAATCATCAAGGTGGGACTGCCTTCTACGTGGAACCTCCCATGATATCAGGCAACGAAGGTATGTTCACACACAAAAGAAGCACATAATAGGCATACACATAACCTATCTATATGTCGCATATAGACATACACACAACCTATATATATAATCCGTATAGGTATACACCTCAACTATAATATAGTCCGTATAGCTATACACACAACCTATAAACATAATTCTTACGTAATATATCTCTCTCGAATACTCAACGTACTATCGATTCACGATTATAACATCTTATCACATTTTCCCGAGTATTATTCTTTACTCGAAGGGACCTAGTTACTCCTTAAGTTATTTCAGTAGTTAATTCACTCATACACTACTGGTCAACATCATCAGTTCACTCATACTCTCCGTTATCCGTTCTCATTCCCTCAAATTCATTATTTTACGATTCACGTCCAATAGATATTCGCCTCAATTCTCTCGTTATGGCTAAGCCTCAACCCCACACTAGGCCTACTGTAATTTAGTATATCCCTCATTATAGTTTAGAGATGTCCCAAAAGTTCCCCCTGTTAATTATTCACAAATTTAGGGCTTAAACAAGGAAAATTAGGCAATTATGGGTAACCAAATCGAGTCGTAAATTTTCTGATAGATTAAACACCCTATTTAGAATTCTCCCTTTACATAACTCCAAATGACCTCATTAAAATCTCATTGGAGAGATAAGACGTATACCTTTCCAGACATCTATGGCTCGCACTCTAATTTTAAGCACAATTAAAATGGCATACGTTTAATGTAACGTCAAAATTCTGACAAATTACTATGTTGACAGATCAGACACCCTATAGTAAAATGTCAATTACTCTCTTTACGGAACTCCAAAAGACCTAATTCAAAGCTAATTGGAAATCTATGAAATATACCTTTACAGACATCTATGGCTCATACTTTAATTTTTCGTGTTAAATATACCTTTAACACAAAATCTATAAATGTACCTTTACAGAAATCTATAAATGTATAAATGTACCTCGTGTTAAATATATAAATCTATAAATCCAATTACTCTCGTGTTAAATATACCTTTACAGAAATCTATAAATCCAACTACTCTCGTGTTAAATATACCTTTACAGAAATCTATAAATGTAGATCAACACGAAAGATGGAAGTTCCGGGTTGAAATCATCAACTCGGAAATCAAATCGGGAATTGGAAAAATAAAGGCTAGAATTAATCGTGTAGATGTTTGCGATGATTTTTGGTGTAGTTTAGAAACCCCGATAATGAAATTGGGTTGTTGGATGGAGGATTTGAGGAAATTAGTGTTGAGGACCTGGTGTGACCGGTCGACCGCGCCCCTAAGGCTGATCGACCGCGTCAAGGAAAAAGGGCCTACTGCTTTGTTTTGTAGGATTTCTGCAACCCACGGTCGACCGGGGGTCCAGCACCGGTCGACCGGTACCCAGTTTTCAGCCCAAGATTTTGGATATTGTTATTACTTCTCCTCTTTGAGTTTAAAGCGGGCTTTCTAAATTTGAGTATTAAAGAGGATTATGATCTAAAGAGATAACATAATTATGTTGATTATGGATGAGTGAATCCGACGAGATTATTAGGATAAATTGGAGAATATACTTATTTAGTTAATGCAATTTGGTATATTTGGAGATATCCACTAAATCCTTAGATGGGATTAAGGTATTTATTATTTATTAAAGTAAGAAAATACTTTGGGTTTAGTATCATGCATATATGAAAGCATGATTATGATTCTTTGAGAGAATCTTTGGGATTATTGGTCATCGCTAGATGAAATTGGCAATTACAGACATATTTATATATTCGAGGAGGAATATATGGTTTATGTATATACTATGTGATTAAAGTATATATATGATATGAGGTAAATGATTTTGAAAATATAAAAAAATGAATATTTTCAAAATGGAAAAAGAAATGATTTTCATAATTAATAAATTATAGTTACACACCTCCCTAAATCGCTATCATAAGGGAAGTTGCGTGCGTATGGTGATGCCCCCTGGCTAATGAATGCAGGGTGGATATAGTCCTAGGCCATATGGCGATTATATTTTACTACGCTGGTTAGGAGATTCTGGGTGTGGTCTTGACTTTCCCGCAGGCATATGGCCGCTTTCCGACGTTGTTAGGTTCCTAGGTTGTCATGTTTGATAGGTCCTGGAAGATGATAGTCATTTAGGGGCGCGTCCAGTGGGGAAACTCGGAGGGACGGTCTTATATTTGTTAAAGCATTTTATGATAATAAAATGGCTTTAAATACATTTCCTGGATGTAAGAAGGGAAATGGGATAATTGATTGGCTTCGGATACGTTTCCCGGATGGAAGAAGGGAAATGGAAGCATGTGATATGATCAAAGAATTTTTATGATAATAAAAATGGGTTTGAATACATTTCCTGGATATAAGAAGGGAAATGGGATGTTTTAAATTGGAAAAGCATTTTTATGATAATAAAATTGGCTTTTAAAAAGTTATATGTTACGTTAAAGCAATTCATGATAATGAATTGGCTTTTATATACATTTCCTGGATATAAGAAAGGAAATGGAAAGTTTTGAGAAATATGAAAAGTATTGATAAATACTTGGTATATAAATCCTCACTCCGGGAGATAGATCCGGATGTATATAGAAATATGTATGTATATATATGGATAAATCGAGTACCGAGGGTCTAATGGATCCCGATGATCGACCTTGTCGTGTAGTAGTGTATCGGGGGGGTTCCTTGTTTGGATTTCGCTATGCGAGACACCCCACGCACGAACATGGCATAGTGTTGAGACTAGGGATAAGCTTAGCCCTTAGTACATTACTTGGACTATCTAGGATTGATAGTAGTCGGGTGATAGACTAGTTTAGCAGGGTATCTTGACTAGGATGTTTAGAGGGATGCGCTAGGAGTGCACTGTTAGAAGAGAGGTGAGGGGTATCTCGTGGGAGTGCGATACCAAACTTAAATATGAGATAAAAACCTTTTTCTAAAAATAAAGCATTTATGCCCTTGCAAAATATTTTCAAAACTCGGGTCTGACCCGTATATCTACTTTTCCTCTCTTGCTATATATATATATATATATATATATATATATATATATATATATATATATATTATATAGGTGTCCAGACACAGGGACGCTTGGATGATACTTCTTTCGAGTCAGACGTCAGCTGCAGCAGTTGTGGATGCGGCAGGATTCTCGGTAGACGCTTCCATTCTTGTAATCTAGATAGGAGGCACTGTATAAACATTCGGGCCAATGGCCCAATTGCATTTATTTATTCTTTTAGCACAATATTCGATATGGTTGTAATAATTTTGACCGAGTGTTCGGCTATTTTATTTCATTTCAGTTTCATTTACTCATACTGTGTGGATGTTTTAAATTTTTTTCGTTTAAAAAGAGTAGTTAAGTAAAATTTTGACACCGGCCTAATAGGTTATTAGTAATTAAATGGACTTTCCACAGTGATGCTAAGAATGATCCATATGAGACTCCTGTCATAATTTGATATAGGAGTGATCGCCCGGTATTTTATTAGGCGGGGAGTCACAGCTATATAGGTTTGGAGTCCTATAGAATAACGTGGTATGGTTATGACTACAGACTTGAGGTCTTGACATCCCCCGTTTTTTGTTGCATTTTTGGGTTCGGTGGTGAAATTCCGACCCGGTTGCCCAGGTTGTCCTGGACTCCCTGGAGCTTGATAGTATGCTAGAGATTTTGCATCCAACAGGGTAAAGCTAAGAGGGATAGATATTATATACATATAATGAATGATATATGTATTTATATGCATCTGATGTGTTTTAATTATCGTATGTAAAGAGGTATACAATTATATACGAACATAAGAAATTAATTGTGAATATTATTGATAACCAGAGTAAGGTTATGGGAATGAATAATAATGAGACAATGAATTGAACAAAGAAGTAATATAAGTATCAAATCAGTGATATACAATACTCAAAGTAGGATAATACGTTACATTGACATTAGTGAGGAGGCTAATTAGGTGGGGTAGAATAATTAGGAGGGTTAAGAGCATACGTTAGGTGCACACATTAAATAAGGGGTGAGGATTATCTCATGTGAGTGCGCTACCACTTTAAATATGAAGATTACTTTACATTTTTGCGAAATATTTTTCAAAGGTTTTGATCCCCGACCCCTATAAAATATTTTCAAAAAAATTTAGGTGTCCAGCCACAGGAACGCCAAGGATGATGATTCTTCCAGAGACACATAGCTGTATCTGATGTGAAGGATTGTAGGATTCGAAGTGGACACTTCATTTATTGCTATCTAGATTAGGTTTTCTATTTCAATTGTTAGTTGGGTGTGTTGCCCATTTATTTCAGACTTGTGTATTTTCATTTATTTTAGTCAATACTGGATTTTACCTAAGGGGTTATTCAGGGATAGTTAGATGGTTTGGATGTACTAGATTTTACCCAATGGGTTATTCAGGGATTTTATTTATTTATCTCAGCTTCAGACATTATATTGTGATCTCATTTATCATGATTACTGTGCATGGTTTTATGGTGGATTGGTTAGTTACTACTGTTATAAGTTAATAAAAGATAAAAATTAACACTGCTTGTTAAATTAATTATATTGTTAGTAATTAATCATGTTTTAACAGTGATGCTAAGAATGAGCCATACAAGACTACAATTTTATTTTGATAAAGGGCTGGCCACCCATTATTTTATTAAGCGGAGTGTCACACGAGTGAACACTCCATAGTCCCACACCTACAAAGTGTTAACAACAAAATAAGTATGACTACTCAAAATAATATTACTACTCACTAGTCTCATACCTAGAAAGTATCATACTAACAACAAGGATGAAAATACAAATACTTACGTAAATCTCAACGATGTCATTTTATTTATGCATACGATTTCTACATTAGTTACATTCTTTAGTCCAACGTTATAATTTTTTTATTTTTAAATATACAAATTCGACCTCATATGCATTAAACAAGTTAATCATGTGATGCATAAGTTCTACAAAATATCCCAACAAGTTGTCCAAATTCAATATATTAATTTTTCGTGACAATAGAGCAATTCAATTCATAAAATGGTTTGAACATGCGTATTAATAATTTTCAGCAACATATTATCACATTCTACTTTATATTAATTGTTTATATGATTTTATAAGTCAAAATATATTATCGAATTACATATATTAATTAACACACGATTCGTCGCAACAACCCACAATAATAAAGTCCAAAAATTGAAGCATATGGTATTTTGAATATTAAAATCAATTTCAAAAGTTTATAAAAATAAATTTATAATAAGGATCATTTTTCCTAACTAGGTTGCTAATCTTATTAAGAAAACATGCTTATTTAATGTCTATGTAACATTTAAATTAAATAGTACTTAGGAGAATAATAGAGATATTTCTGTTCGAAAAGAAGTATTCTAAAAATCTTAGTGTACCGCTGTGTTCGTCTCGCAAAATATGCAACTTTGCTTTATGGCCTTCTTCAAAATATGAGTTTGAGTCATCCGAAAATAAGGTTGAAGTTTTGTTTAATTGTGTTTAAGGTGTAAAACAAAGGTTCTGTAGCTTTTGTATTTTTGTGAGAGTGTGAATGTTCATACGTGTAAAGAATTTTAAGTCGCAAAGTCCATTTTTACGAAGTATAAATGACCAACTTAAAAAAGTCCTAAAAAATCCAATTCAATACGGGTACAGGCACCCCAGGCTACTACAGTGGACCTGAGCCACTATAGCGGCTAAGTCACGTCCCACACCCTCTTTTTTTTTAAATCATCCAATTAACTCAATTTCAGACAACTTTAAACTTCTAAAAGATAAAATGTTCAAGCCCAAAATAATTTATTTTCTTGAAGTCTAAGCAAAAACAAAAAGACTCAAAGTCTCGCAAGGTTTTTACCAAAATTCTATTTTACACAAAAATTAATTAAAAGCCCAAAATATTCAATTAAATAGCCAAAAATCAATAAATTCAATTTAATATAAACTCATTTTAATTTCATTGATATTACAACTACAATATTCATTTTAATTAATTTACCTTATTACTTAACTAAATTTGGTTACCAAAAATACGGGGCATTTTGTCCTACCCCGTATTTTCAGCATATTTGAGATTTAATTAATTTAGTAATTAAATGATTTTTATTTTAAATTACGCGAGATAAGTAATTGAATTGAATTGAATAATGATGTAATTATTATATATTAATTGAGAGTGAAATAAAGATTAATATTATGAATTATATTTATCGAGTGAATAGTAAATGGTTAATGATTAGAAATTACGTCATAGTGAGTGATATAGGCGTAATTGGAATTTATCTTAATCGGGAGTCACGTGTAGACTAACTTGGGGTTGAGATGGGATATTTATTTAGAGTGACTCAAATGATGATTGTGAGGTCATGGATGAGTCCGGAAGGGTCAAATTAGTCAAAATAGTATACCCGGTGATGTCGATTGAGTCACGGGTCAGTTTTTAGCTAAACTGGGACCATATGAGGGTATTTTGGTCATTTTACATTATGGGGATTAGAGACCCACGAATTTTAGAACTCTTAATCAGCTTATAAGTATTGGGATCTAGGGTTTAGAGGTTAGAAAACACAACGAAGCCATTAAAGACCAATCTTAGACCATAAGGAAGGGTTCTTGAGAAATTCAAAGGAGTCTTGCACCACAAAAACTTATGAAGGAAGATTGGAGGAGAAAAATAATTAACTTAACTTCTAATCCATGAAATCGTACTCTACAATACTAAGTCAAGTGTTTATTGCAATCAATATGAAGTTATAATACATATGTGATAAGGTTTTCAATTATATTGATTATTTTGATGATTCTTAAAAGAAAAGATTGATTTAAATGCATGTTTGGGTAGGAATTGCATGTAGAAAGATTTGATATCTTTAAAGGATAATAAAGTAGAGATTCTGTATGATTATCCAGGAATTAAACCTTGGTTTTGATGAATAATAGAGGAAGAACATGAAAACTTAGGGTTCTAGAGGGTTAGATGTTTAAATTCATTCTTGAATGTTATTTGTAATTTTTTGATGCAAAAATTACATTAGAAACTGTCCTAATACATATGAGAAGGATTTAGGACAATTGGATTCGAGTTTGGTGGAGAAACATGGAAGTTACATGTATATTAATGGTGAAAAATGCATATGTAAAACGAAGAAGACGAAGTTCAGAGGGGCGAACCGGTTCGGATCAGAGGCGAACCGATTTGGTTCCCAGGAAAATGTAAAATCTCCCTTTTTGCCTAGAACTCCTAAATTATTATCGGGAAAACTTTTGGGAGATTGTTAGAATATAATGAGGGGTCTTTTATATTACAGTAATCCATGATAGGGTTATGGGAGTTTAGTCGTATCAAGAGAATTAAGACGTGATTAAACGACAAAGTAATTAATTCGCGGGAATGAGAATGTAATTACGAGAAAGCATGAGTGAGCTTATAGCATGAACCAGTAGAGAAGGAATACTTAGCTACTGAAATAAAGTAAGGGGTAACTAGGACCCTTAGAGTATATAATAATACTCGAATAATACGATAGTGAGTTAAATCGTAAAATAATAAGTACGAGGAGTATGTGAGTGAATTATACTACGTACACACGATGATAATTAGGTTATGTGAATACCTACAGAATACCGGAGGTTTATATATATATATATATATATATATATATATATATATATATATATATATATATATATATATATATATGTTGTGTGTGTACCTATATGATTGAAGTTAAGAATTAGCATACCTACGCTGCTTGCTATCACCGCAGGTTTTGACGTAGTGGGCGATCCCACCTTGATGATTCCAGTGAGGTCTGGATTAGTGCCCTAGGACATAGAATTTAGGTAGGCTCGCTATGTGACATGTATTAGTGATATCGGCGTATCATTTGGGTATGTTAGGTATGTGCGTAGCCCAAAAGCTTAGAACTATGTTCGCCTCCACAGTTTGATATTTGATTTTGGGTCCGAGGAGACATGCCGAACCAATAATACCCATTTAGTACGAGAGGTACTTGGACTAATAGCAGAGTATGCCTGCTGTTTCATGGTGGTCCTATTGAGAGACACCGTATTGATATATATATATATATATGATCGTATTTATTCTACTTATGTGTGATAGTAGACAGATAGATAGAGATGAATGAATTAAGTAGTGAAACTTAATTAATTGAATAAAAGAGAAGATAAATGAAATGATAATTTCAATGCATAACATATGAGAAATTTTAATTCGATTAGCGTACTATATGGGCGGTACAGGGGCTTAGATGAGATTAATCCAGATAGATGCTTATGTTTAGTTAAATAGAGAATGTTAGGCGTGCACAATAGTTAAGGCGTGAGGAAACTCAAGAGAGTGTACGTGAGCCTAACATGTGTAATTGATAACCGATTTTGAACTGTGATAAACTCTTGCTAAATATTTTCAAAATTTTTTGAGTACTAACTCTTGTTATAAAAATTATTTTTAAAACCTTTTAGGTGTCCAACCACATGGATGCCAGACTTGATATTCTACTTTAAGGATATACAGCTGTGGCACAGGTGGATGCTTGTAGAATTTTGGATTATGCGCATCTATTCTTCATTCCTAGTGTAGGAATCTAATTCAGTTACAATTTCAGTTGGGCGTGTTGCCCCTTTCAGATTTATTATCTCAATTCAGACTTGTTTTGGATTTGGTTATTAGATTTTATTTGGTTTAGATTTTAGACGATGATTTATTTGGCAAGTCATTATTTATCAATATCTTGTGATGGATACTTCATATTTTACATTAGTTTCTGCATGTTGTTATCTGTTTAATGAAAGAAATTGGCATCGGTTTAATTAGCTAATTGGTGATTAGTAATAAATTTATTTTCCACAGTGATGCTAAGATCGAACGAATTTGTAAATGTTGATTTAATTTAATAAAGGAGTGATCACCCGACATTTAATCAGGAGGGGTGTCACAGATGGTATCAGAGCATCTGGTTCTAGAGTCCATAGGATCTGTACAGCTTACTACGATTTTAGTGTAGCGTTAGTTTGATTTAGAGCCCTATTATTAGGACTGTTGCTTTTATGTTGACATATGTGTAATTTACGTACTTCTGCTATTTTAATTGTATTGACTATGAACTCATACAAATTTGATTTATTTTCAAATTCCATAGAGGAGAGAGCGAGTGGATAGGGCCGAGGATAAAGAGGGTTTAATGGAGGCTCGATATGATCCACATGCACCACCACTACCACAACCACCACCACCACCGCCACCAACAGATATGATTTTGACTGCCCAGGTCATAGAGATAGTGTCCCAGGTGGCCAATGCATCCATGACAGCTATGGCAACCTATTTTCCCTAGCCCCAGGCCCAGCCTCTAGTGGCACCAGAAGTTCAGTCCCAGGCAGGGCCATCTTCTTGGCAGCGAGTCAGGGATGTTTCAGAAGGTACATCCGCCCTAGTTTCAAAGCAGTAATTGATGTGGTCGCAACATGTCAGTGGAAGAAGAACATTCAGCACCATCTGCGCATGGTGGATTGTATCGAAACGCATAAATAAATGTTAGCTACCTTAATATTGGCCAAGGCGGCTTTACAGTGGCGGGAGTCTATGACCATCGCTAAGGAGAGAGATTCAATGACCTTTATAGACTTTTGGGTGCGGTTCCATTGCAAGTACTTCCCACCTGCCGTTGAGTCTGAGATAAGCAAGAGGTTTGGGGATGTTATTCAGGTTGACCTCTCGGTAGCTGACTACAAGAGGAGTTCACCCGTCTGGCTAACTTTATGCTAGATGAGGTGAGCAACGAAGAGAAAAAGAAAGCTAAGTTCATGGATGCTCTGGCCTGTAAACCAGGCAACATTTGATAATTAACCCCGCGTTGGTGACATAAAATTATCTCATCAATGTCGCACTTATTCATTGCCACGATCATCGCTTCCACGTGAAGGGTAGCAAGAGAGGAGTAGAGCTTATCCAATCGGGTCAGGCTAATGGGGGTGGTGCTAGTGGAGCACCTCAGCAGAGCAGATGGTCAGTCAATAGGGGAAGGATTTTCAACAGGTAACAATGCCAAAAGATTCAAGCACGGTTACCGACAGGGTCAGTACGGCCCAAATCAGCACCAGGTTCCTCAGGGCCATCAGGGCTAAGGGAACCAAGGGGGAGGCAACAGGGTCGAGGCCAGCAAGGCCAGCATCGTCAGGGCCAACAGAGATAAAGACAAAGGGTATTCTCGAGTAAGTGCTTTATATGTTTCCAGCAGGGTCACAAAAGGAGGGATTGCCCACAACAGGGTGGAGCACAGCAGTAGGGTGCTCAGTAGGGACAACAGGCTAGCACCAGCACCACTGATAACTTGGTTTTTGTGTGTCGTTGTTTTTGAAAGCCAAGTTAATCAAAACCTCAAATTACTTACAAAATATAACAATCTCAAGTGTAGAGGTAAGTAAGGGTATCAATCCACATCAAGGGGGTAAGCTAGAGACAAACTCAATTGTAATTTACTTTTTTATTTTATTTTTGGGCTTTTGCTTTTTCTAATTTTTTTAGCTTTTCAAATATTAAAACAATTGGGTGAGGCGAGGTGAAATAACATTAAACTAAAATGAAAGATCAAAACAACTAACTAAAAAGTGACTTAAAGTGAAAAATAAAGTCTAACACTAAAATAAGAGATAAATGAGGTAAATAATTGTGAGAACAATCAAGGAGTGGGTCTACACCACAAATTTTAGCTATTCTAACTAATTAATTTAACTAATTGAATTCTCCCAAATTAATATCAAAATTAAAAATCAACTCTCGTTGCAAGTGTAATTTTAATAGTAATCTTTTAGAAAATTAAGTTTAACACCCCACAACTCTAGAAAATAGATCTACACTCCTTTTAATTAATCACCCGCTAGGATCGATTGATTAAAATTTATGTAAATCTTAGAAAATAAATTTAGAGTTGAAATTCAAGTTATAATATCCCACTTAAGAAACCCATATCTCTAGTTAGAATCTAAAATGGGTATTATAACTAGAATTTCGATTTTCTCTCGAAAATCATTTACCCTCTCTCGAAGCGTAAATTTAAGGGTGAGGGATCAAAATTAACATTCAAAGGGAATTTTCAAGTAATCAAACTAATTAAACTAAAATAATGTCAAATAAAGGTTTCCCCCCACCCCTTGAAAGGGGATTTATCCTAACATTATACAAAGCATGATAAACAAAATAATCAATAGGCATTTAATATAAAAGAGAAAATAGAAGAACAATCAAACCAATCTCTTGAATTTAATTGACTCAAATCCTTAAATTTTAAGTATACAACCCTCTTAATTGAGAATCCAAGTAGTTTGCAATAAGACCCACTCAATTAAATATCAAACAAAATTTCTCCTCACAAATCTCTAAAAAAAATAAAACTAAAACTATTTACAAAATGTTTCTCTACCTAATTTTCTACTCTAACTATCTCTCTCTATTTTCTATGATATCCTCCCTCAAATGGGGTCTTGAATCTTCTTTTATAGTAGATGAATGGCACACATGGGGTAAGGGGTATTTTTGGGAAGGTTTAATGTGCATGGAAATGGGGTGTGTACACATGAGGTAAGAAAGGTGTGAGGTCATGTGGGTGAAGGGATTGGAATAAAGCAAATCATATTTAGTTAAGTGTTATTTTTGGAAATGGTTTAAAGTTGGTAGTTGGGGGTATTTTGGGAATCGAGGGTTAAAGGGTTAATTAGGCACATGGGGCTTTGTTATTTTGGCTTGGCTTTGGTTTTGTCTATTTTGGCAGGTGACATCGTGGGTTTTGGAAATGGGTTGGAAATGGCTTTTGTTTGTTTTTCGTTTGGTTGGCATTTTATGCAGGAGGCTTAAAATCGATTTGGACAAGGGAAATGGGTATGATCAAAACAGGTCCGGATTGAGGATTTGGGTTGAGGTGAAGGGGGGTTTCGGGTCCGGGCAGGTATGGACGGGTTTTGGGCGTTGCTGGGTCGGGTTGAAAGGGGCGTCGACGGGTAACGGGTGAGGGGCGATTGGGGTTGGGCGGTTCTGGACGCCGGAGCTGAGGGCGGCTGGGTCGCGACACCAGCGGCAAGCTGGCTGGCGGAGGGAGATGGGTAAGGAAGGGTGTCGCCGACGAGGGGGTGAGGTTTCCGGATTTGGGTTTCACAGGTTGTGGGCTGCGTGGTTGAACCGTGGATTGGGGTTATTCCGTCGGCAATAGCAGTGTTTGGGTTGAAGGCTCCGACGGGTTGGGGGTTTCATAGGTGTTGAGTGGTTTGGGGTCATTAGGTTGGTGGTGGTGTTTGGTTGTTATGGAGGTTAGATGGGTTTAGAGGAGAGAGAGGGTGAGAGGTTGGAGATGGAGTTGGGTATAGTTGGGTGTGTTGGGGTGTATGGGAAAAAAGGTGTGGGTCAGAGAGTTGTTAGGGTGTGTTTGTGAGCGTAGGGTTTTGGGATGTGAGTGTTTAATTTATACCCAACTAAAATAATAAAGACTAAACTATATTTTCAGTGGTTCAAACGACTTTGAATGTCGTTCTAATGAGATCAGATGTCATTCGAGTGACATGTGCATCTCGTTCGAGCGACATGCAGTTTTTGTTTGAACGACGTGTCGACTTAATTTTATTATTTAAGGCGTGTTTCTCTCATAATTTCGTAGGTGGGCGGTTCAGAAAATCAGTTTACATACAGTAAATTTTCTGCAAAATTTTTCTAATGTTTTCAAAGTCTAAAAACATCCTTAGAGTTTCAAAGATCCGAGCTTTCATTCACATATGAAAAAGTGATTTTTGTCAGTTTTAACATCATTGGGTTTTGTGGAGAAGAGGAGAAGGAGTTCTTGTTCAGAATCCGTAGACGTTTTACAAGCTACATCGGTGGACACCGAGGCATTCGTGGATGCGTGTGCTATGGACAGGTATCGCGGAAGGATATTCGCATGGGCACTGTGGAGGAGTGGTTGAAGATCAAAGAAGCTTCAAGACTTGTGGGGGATCGAGTCGTTGAGTATGTCTGTCTTTTTACTTTGTAACACCACATTATAGTGATTGTCTCGATTAGGTCGTCTGAGGTTTTTACCCTTAGTGGTTCCCTCGTACATCCCACATCGCTTTTATGATCTTACTTTATTTTACTTTTTTAATCACTAGATGTGTGTTTAGGATTAATTAAGATAAAATCAAGCTAAGTTAAAATTGGTTCACACACTTGGTGCAGTTTAAAATTTGGAAAAATGGTTTTCAAAAAGAAAGTTGGTTTGTCCTCCTTGAAACACATTCGGAAGAAAAAGGGCCCGTCAATTGCATTCGTAGTTATTTTCGGTGTTTGGAATGATCACCACATGCAAACCTAATTTAATCAAAAATTAAAATTTGGTAAAAATTGGATTTGTGTTTGAAGGCATTTAATTATATAAGTCTACCCATTAAGATCCTCTTCGCACTCTTAGTGGAAAAATTCAATAAGCAAGGAGACTTCAGCATGTGGCAATGTGAATTAATGGATATCTAGTCCAACAAGAGCTAAAAAAAATTCTTGATGATGAGCCAGAAGATGTGAAGGAGGGTGAATAGTAAAAGATCAATCGCAAGGTTGTGGTCAGATTCATCTTTATCTTGGCAAGGATAAAAATATATTTATATATACGAGACCTCGACACATGGATTATGAAAGAAACTATAGGATAAGGACATGACAAAGAGCGTTAAAACTGACTCTATTTGAAGAAAAACACTTTCGGTTCCAATATGCAAAAGGCATTTCTATGTCTAATCATGTAAACAATTTTAACAAAATTATTGTTGATTTAGAAAATTTTGATGTTGAAATTGACGATAAGGGTAAAGCATTATTAGTCAAAAATTATCTACTTGATTCGCATGAACATCTCATTACCACATTATTGTACGAAAAGGAGGAAATAAAATATATTGACGTATCAAATACCTTAATGAATAATGAGGTTCTTAAAAAAGGATAAGGAGATTTATAGAGACTCCACATCTGAAGTGCTGACAGTTCGTGGCAGAACAAATGAAAGGAAAAAAGGTAGTTGTGGAAGATCTTGATCTAAATCAAGGGGTGGAGCATCAACTTCGGGTAGGAGAATTCCTGCCAAAGATGAATGTGCCTTTTGTCACCAGAAAGGCCATTGGAAGAAAGATTTCCTAAGTTAAATAAAAACAAGAAGAACCCACTATAAACGTTGCGACCAGTGACGATGAAGATTCTAAAGTTGCTTTATTTAGTTTACCATTTGTATCCAGTTCCCAGGAATGGATTTTAGATTCGAGTTACTCCTACCTTAAGTGTCCCAACAGGGAGTGGTTTTCTAGCTTTAAGGATCTAGAATGTGGAGTTATTTTGATGGAAAATGATCATGTGTTTCAAACAAAAGGGATAGAAAAAATCCAGTTGAAGTTGCATAGTGGAATAATAAGAGTGATGGAGTATGTTCGGTATGTATCAGACCTGAACAAGAATCTTATCTCACTTGGCGATTTGGCAGTAAAAGGTTACGAGACCACACTGAAAGGCGATGGTCTAAAGGTCTCACATGGAGCCCTAGTTGTGATGAAGTGAACAAAGAAGATTAACTTATATTCTATCCTTGGAAATATAGTTGTAGGTGCAACATCCATCTTAAAAAGTTCAGAGAAAGTTGCACCTAATACTACCAAATTATGGCATGTACTCTTGGGATATGCAGGAAACAAGGATCTGCATCAACTATTACTCCAAGTCTATTGAAAGGTGACAAGACATGTAATCTTTGATTTTATGAACTCTGTGTTCTGGAGAGTCAATTTTGGCACAACAGTACATCGTACTAAGGGGACTCTTGACTATGCTCACATGGATGTTTGGGGACATACCAAAGTTCAAGAGTTTTTTGTTCAACGAAGTTATACATAAAGTTTGACCTCTTTTTCTTTACTTGTTTGTTCAATTTATTCATACATGATGTTCATGTTAGTACCTCTTGCTCATAATTTGTCTTGCAATGAGATTGTACAGGAGGTTTAGGGATGGCAATTTTCCCCGAAAACCCAAAAAACCGCGGATACCCAAAAAAAATTCCCGAAAATTTAGGGGATTGGGGAGGGTTCGGGAAGTTAAAAAATTCCCCAAAAAATTTTGAGTCGATTTCAGGTATAGCCTCGAGTCTCCACGGGGATACACGAAATATTAATATATTATAAAATATGTATATATATTATAATAAATATATATATAAATCATAGAATAAATGAGAAACATACGGACATAACATCTCATTCTCTCTAACCCTAACTTAGCTTAGCGCCACCCTCGCTCAAAATCCCTTCCTCCCTCCCACTGCTGTGAGATGCATCGGTGAAATCCCTCCCTTGTGCTGGCGATCTCTCCTCCATAGCCTGCGACCACGCCTCAAAATCCCTCCACTGCGTCGGCGACCTGTGTGGGAGGTTAGATGTTCCCTCAACTTGATGGTTGCAATCTAAAATTGCAATCACTTTTTTGCATCAAGCTTAATGTTTTTTACATAACTTTGTGTTACGCTTTGCGCCTATTATTATATTTTTTTTGTTAACTTCTAATCGAAGGGAAAAGGATTTGTATGTCGTGTATACTTTTTCCATTTCGTGGTTCGTGATGGGAGATGTGGGAGGTTAAGTCACAACGTTGATTTATTTAAATCAAAATTATCTATCATTTTTACTTCTCCATTTCTTCAAGTAAATGGGTTTTGGTTTTGTGAATGGTTTTTGGATTAAATGATGTTCTCTGAGCTATTTCTATTTCCTGCTCTATTTTTAAGAAAGAGAATGACAACTGATCTGTTTGCATATTTTAAATATGCTTGTGTGATTGGAGTTGTTTTTATAGTTTCATCGTTTGGAGGAATGATATTTTAATTAGTTTTCTTCTTGTAATATTGAAAGTGAAGCTGCAATCTTATACATTCAAATATGTTTAAAAGTTTATTTGGTAAAGAAAGCTAACATTATTAAGTATTTTTTTATTAACAAAATGAAAAGAAAAGAAAAGAAAACGCTATTCGAACCTTGCACCGAACCATCTCTTTTGAGTTTTGGTGAAATATATATGATTTTGAATCTAAATAACATTTTTGTTATAAATTTAATAAATTTTGATAGAAGGAAAATAATTAGATGGAACTAATTTTTCATATTAAAAAAGAGATTTTTTATATTAAAAAAATGAAACGGGTTCCCCGCGGGGAAACCAATACCCGTTTTAAATGGGGACGGGGATCCCCGAACCCATTATAAAGGGGAACGGGACGGGGAATGGGGCAGGGATGGGGAATGGTATTTCTAACGGGGACAGGGACGAGGACGGGGATGGGTAGTTTAAACCTGACCCCGAACTCACCCGTTGTCATCCCTAAGGAGGTTTAGTGTTTGGTGGTAAATATTGATATGTAAATATCCCATGCTCTTAAAAATAAATACAACAAGAACGATGCATGAACTGAAAATTTTATTTATGGGAAATGTGGAAGTACATAATGCATCACGAGTAAAAAGGGATAAAACTTTTGCCATCATATTACTTATATTTTTTTTCCAAATACTTGACGTTCCACGAATTCTTCAATTTCTCACCTTCTAGAGTTTCAATTCAATAAGTTCATGGCCTGACAATATTGGAGATATGATATTGCCCGTGTTAGTTGGGCTCATCTTGTTTACTTTTTGGATAACCTTTTTTAATGGATAGTCACCCTCTATGTGGGTACTCGGTCGCACCGTTCGATTATAGAATCGGGTTGTTCTCTGCTAGTAAGCAGTTACCCTTAATGCGACATATTCCCTTACTCCTTCCATAAGATTAAGTTTTAACCTCCTCATGAGGTCACTCCGTGTGAATTATAATTAAGAACTCGATGGCTAGGAAGTCCAATCTTAGTTGTAACTATAGCTTATGTGTCGAAGAATAGCATGTAGGGAGTTTCGCCCGAGGTTGTTCTGGTTGTTGTTTTATAAGCCCATAAGTTACTCTACAACTCGTTGATCCAATTTCCTTTCTTGTTATCCAATCTTTTCTTGATTCCATCCAATAAGGTTTTATTGTAGCCTCCGTTTGGTCATTGTAGTGGGGATGTCATAGAGCAGAATGCAACTTCTGAAATTTAGAGCGGATGTAGTAGTCCTCAAACTCTTGGTTATTGAACTGGGTACCGTGGTCTGTAATGAAGGCATAGGACATACCATAATGGCTGATGATATTCTTCTAGATGATCGAAAGACCCTTTCATATGTCATCTCTACCAGGGGCTATGACTCTACCTATTTGATAAAGTAATTCACAACCACCATCAAATATTTTAACCTTCCTCTTGTCTTAGTTAAAGGGCCGACCAGATCTATTCCCGAGATTGAAAAGGGCCAAGGTGATGTGATAGGCATTAGAGAGGCTCATAGAGTGTGATGGATCTTAGCATAATTCTAGCATTTGTAACATTTTCATGCATAGTCTGCGCAGTCCGCTTTCATGGTGGGCTAGTAATAGCCCTGTGTAGTTCACCAATAATTTCCCCATTAAATTTGCTTCGTAGCACCCTTCATGCACTTCCTTGATAAATTATTTACTTCGGTTGGGTGAATGCATCGTAATAGTGAAACTATGTATCCTCTCTTGTATAATATTCCTCCCTCCAACGAAGCTTCCTTGCCTTGTAACGAAGCTTCCTTGCCTTTTTTAGGTCGAATGGCATGGTGTCAATTTTAATGTAAGCCCGTATTGGGTCCATACAAAATGGGTATAGGTTTACTTCCATGATGTTGACCGCTTCTTTATCTATGCTTCAGTGTGTAAGTATTTCCATCAGGACAGTTTTACGTAATTCTGTGTGGGATAGAATGCATTTTTCGTAGGCAAGCGATTGCATTTTGCATATGCAGCAAGTCATTAAACCCCTAGTCTACCCTAGTAGGACGAGTAGTGTCTCATGAGGCCTTGTAGTAAATTTACTCACAAAATTCATTTTTCGACTCAAGAAAAATATCAAAAATATTAAAAAGCGTAAAATTTAAATTCCTTAAAAATAATCACTTTAAATTTTTATTCAATAATCTCAATTCATAAGTGTGTGAGTGCGAAGTCGAAAATTAAACTATTAATATCCATCAATTGATCATTACGTTACTTTCCAAAAATTTGCTTTGATTCAAATTCGCACGGGATACTCTCACAAACGAATCTGCCGAAATGTGGCTATTTCTCTCGATGTGCGTGATATAAAGAGTAAATATAATGGACACGAGTCACACGCACAAATTGAAAGATGTAATTTTTATGGGAGAAAATATATCATCAATGAGTTACGATTATTGGAAAACGGGAAACATCATCCTTTATTCGAACCATTTTATCTCTTCATTATCTTTTCGTGTTTATAGCTCTCCACGCGGTAATTAATTTCATTATTCGAACCCGATTAGAACTTTTTCAGGTTAAGGTGTTTTGGATAATAGTAGGAAAAAAAATTCTCGTTATTTTTGTTGAGCATTGTCTTATTTTTTTTCTTGCCCCCTTCTATGCACCATTTGGACTTAATTGATGAATTTTCGATTTTTACAACTCCGGACTAATTTGGTTTTTCGGGTTAACAAACGTAAAGGAAAAATTTTATGAGGCTCAAAGTGGTTGGTAAAAGGATATTTTTCTCAACTTTTTATGTCTAATATTTTTGGGTAAACAAACAATGCCATAACTTCCTTTATCCGAATTACTCATTATTTTACCATATGCGTCTATAGATTAATTTTAATTTTGAGACATTTTTAGCACGTTTTCAAAATAATATTTCACTCATTTCCCGTAACTGGTCAAGCAAAGATTTAGAGATCATAAACAACTTTTTAACACTGAAAAGAACATTGAGTTAACTTTAAAGTCGGAGTGATTTAATTTCTTGAAAAAAATTATAGGCTAAAAAATCTCGTCGGGCTAAAAATCTCCACACTTATTCATTAAGTCGTCAATTTTTCCCCAATTTCCATTTTTTGTCAATTTTAGCTTTGTGCATAAATATTTTACAAATTGAGACTTTAAAAAAAAAATTAGTGATATTTTTGAAATATTTAATTCCAAAGTTTGAAAGACACACTTGTTACCCCCCCCCCCCCCCAACTTAGACTTTTGCATTATCCTCAATCAAAAGTACTAAAATCTAAATAAGAAAAAGAAAGAGTGCGAAATAGAAACACGTAAAATTTAAAATGTAATTTTTCATTAAAAGCAACACGATAAATACAAAAGAAAGGAGATAGCCAATACATAGTTCTTACAAGATATGCAATGAAAAGCAACAAGAACTAGATAAATAAACCCATATAAACTAATGCGAAGACCCGGGTGCATTGGGATCATGACCATATGGATCATAGTAGTAGGTGGGAAGAATGTGGAGGAAAATGAAAAAGGAAGAAACTTTGGAAGTAGGTCTCGTGAACCGGTTCGGGCCTGAGGCAAACCGATTAGGATAATGTTTCGATCCAAATGCTTTGGTGACCCCCATTTTTCCTAGCCTAAGTGTGGAAACGCTCCTTTTCTCCCTAGAATGACTCCTAAAACCATCCTTTCAAATTTTGGCACCGAGTAACCTCGAATTCTCTATGTTTCACGATGTACGTTCACTCAATCATGGTGGGGAAAAAATGTCGGCTTCTACCCCTTTTTAATGCAGACTCAATGGACTTTTTAACACCTTAAAAACACTCATATATATAATAAAATCACCATATCCGCATCGAGGGTGTGACGATCTTTCTCTCTCTCCTATAATTTACCCAACCTCGTGTACGGGGTCCAATGCTATCCTTGTCTACATCTATCCCACATCATGAATCAAGAGTTCGAACAATTGGGAATCGACCCAATAGAAAAATTGGACACTCTAAGGCGCGTGATGGCTAAGGGGAATGAAATCATCGACATACTCAATCACCTTATAGCACAAATAGGTCGACTTGAAGAGACTATCGTAGTGAAATTTCGAATGATATGCTAAGCCTAAATTTCCCTTAAAGTCAAGAGTGCATGGATTGGGCTCTAAATAGGAGGAAACTCTAGTCATCTCCTCGATTGCATCCAAGAACTCAAGTGGCAAGGGTGGATGGTGACACTGAAGGAATTTATCTATCCTATCTCTCCAATTTCTCTCCTTTAAGTGACTAAATGAGTCCAATAACGATTGGACTTCAACAGTGAGGCTCTCATCCACTGGCCGGAATTCTTTCTCAAAATTTTCTCGACCCATATCTTTTAAATATTTCTTTTGCTCAATCTTTGAATCATCTCTCCCGCTCTTGCCTAAGTGCTCTCTCCCACCCTCAATGGCTCTCACTAAATATGCCTCACGTGGATCCTCAAAATTACCATCCTCAAGTCGTCCTTGTACTACCTCCTTAATAACATCCGATTCGTGCAAATCGTCCTCATCACCCACTTTCTTGGTGATGTTGAAGATATTCATTTTGAGTGTCATGTTCCAGAACGTAAGTTTCATTTTTGTATGACGTTCGTTAATCAACGCATTAGCCATGGCTAGGAAAGGGTGGCCAAGAATAATGGGAACATGATGACTCCATAGGGAGGAGGGCTCCGTGTCCCAAATGACAAAATCTATCGGGAAGTAGAAAGTGTCAACTTGGACAATCACGTCCTCAGCTACCCCATGAGATATCCTCACAAATCAATCCCCAAGTTGTAGAGTAATTTTAGTGGGCTTAAGATCTCCTAAATCAAGCTTCTTACAAATGGACTAGGTTAGAATGTTGACACTCGCCCCTAAATCTAATAGAGCTCTCTCAATTTTATTATCTCCAATAATACACAAAATGATTCAGGCTCCTAGATCTTTAAACTTCAGTGGGAGGTCGCTCGAAACTATTGAACTCACATTTTGTGCTAATAACACCTTCTTCTTTACCTTTAATTTACATTTCATTGTAATTAAGTCCTTGAAAAACTTTGCATACACAGGAATTCGCTTGATAGCCTCAAGAAAAGGTAAATTAAGCTTCACTTGCTTAAGCATATCTAGAATGTCATCACTACCGATCTCTTTAGGATAAGGGACCAAACATTAAAGGTATGGGGAGACATTAGGGGGTTTCACTACCACCTAGGTCCTAGGTGTGTCATATTCATCACTCTCCTTCAAGGGGCCATCTTCAGCCTCTTTAGTGCCAGGTGAAAAATACATATCGTTTTACACATCGTGTGGAAAAGGTGATAAGTCAATAACTCTTTCACTACATAGAGTGGTTACCATGATACATTGCTCTTAATTTTTATCAGGAATAGAGATAACACAACTTTAAGCTTAGGGAGGTCTTTGGCCTAAGGCGGGAAACTGGCCCTTCTCTTGGACACTTTAGGAAGATTGCAACTAACGCCTTTAAGTAGGCAAACGTTTGGGAATTTGGGGCATTAATTGCTGACTAAGTTTTCATAAATTAGGTAAGAGTGTCCTCTAGACTCTTCTTTTGTGGGATCAAATAAGGCACAGGAGATTCGGGTTCATCGTCGCATTTGGTTGCCCATAACTAAACCCGAAATAGTTTCTCCACGAGGGATTAAAAGAATTCCTTGTGAGGAGCATAAAAGTTACTCTTAAAATCTCCCACCGCCTTAACTTACTCTTGAAGCATCACTTTGTAAGCAGGTATCGTTGTACACTCCTTCATTAAATGCCCCGCCTCATTAATAGCATAAGCCTCCTCTTTAATTTCTCGAGAGGAGCCAGATACGGATCTCCCCCTAGATTCGAGCACATCTTCTAACATTTTGGCTAGTTGATTAATTTGAAGTTTTAATTCGACTTCCTTATCCAATTGATAAAGACGGACATGAAAGGAGCTGTGGTCATGTGTCTAGATTTAGGTTAGGTGTTGGTACTCTTGAGTAGTCTCAGGGAACTACTTCAAGTGGGCCTATGTATCGTCCACGTCTAACCCTATGAACTATCTCGGGCACATACTTTCAACTAGTTATTTGGAACTTAAGCATAGCCCATGATGGAAGTATGAGATGGGTCTTCACTTCTCAAAACTGTGGTGTGGGAACATGTTGATTAACTTGTTAAACCTCTCCCAACATATATCGAAAGGCTCGTTCTCGTTTTTCTTAAAACTCTGAATTTGATCATTAATAGAATAAGTCCTATGTGCGGGAAAGAACTTTTGGAGAAACTTAGCCTGCATATCCCTCCAAGTGGCTACCGAGTTCGGTGCTAGTGACCAAAGCCACATCTTATCCTTATCCTTTATGGAGAAGGGGAAAAGCTTGAGACGCACTACATCTTAGGTGCATGTTTGGTCATTGAATGTCTCACACGCCTCCTCGAACTCTCTAATAAGGAGGTTGGGCTTTTTCGATTCCATACTATGGAATGTAGGAAGAATCTTAATCATCCCATTACTAAAATGAAACTATCCCGCATTATTCAGAAATATAATGCATCCCGAAGCGACGATTCACTTGGGGTATAAGAAGTCTCTTAAGGGGAGATACGGCGTTACTCACTCACCCGTTCCGAAACTAGCATTGTAAAACATTACGTTCTCACTTAATGACTCGATATCCTCACCGGATGCCTAGACATATGACTCGCAGTGTGACTCGTGATGGACTTGTGCGGTGTAGGAGGTGGAACCCAAAAATTTAAAGCGTTTGAGTGTGTGCGCTATCGGGATTGAAATCGACTATGGGATTTTCGTGTACCGTATAAGGAATAGGATTGGGATTAGATGGAGTGTTTTGCATTTAAAGCACAAGAGATAATACTTTTAAAATATTTTTGGATTTTTTAATTTTTTTTTATTTTGAATTTTTTTATTTTTTGCTTTTTTTAAGGATTGGAGTCAAATTATTAGATTAATCTGACCTAACCTAGCATGTCTACTTAATCCCCAACAATGGCGCCAAAAAATTGACGCTACTCAAAAAGTGTCTCTAGTGCGTGTGAATACGGATCAAGTGTAAATCAATTGTGTAAGTAATAATCTGAGCAAGTTGGGTATCGAACATTGGGACTAAGACGTGAAATGTAACGACTACTAAAGAAGGCGATCAGACCTAATGATCGACTTACGAAAAGAAAAGGCAAATATGATAATTGTTTGAGAGAGAACTTATAATGAACTAATGCAACCTAATTAATAAAGATGAATTAACTACACATGCTGCAAGAACGAAAACGTTGATTTTACTATATAAGAAAAATGGGATTGGAATACACTCCCCTGAACCTTCAGTAATTATGTCTAACATAAAACTTCCACAAAATTTAATATTTAATTGAGAGAAAACTTTAATTTCATCTAAACCTTATATATATAGGGCTTTTACTCCTCACAATACACAATCAAAAATGATTTCAAAGTGCGTGGCAAAATTATCGACACGCATATTGTATCCTTAAATACTCTGGTTACCTAGGATAAACGAAGTTGAAAGGGTTACGACACTTATACCAACAAAGTATCAAGCCTACAATTTATTATTTAATTCAGTTACGATTTTATATCCCTACATAACACCTAAGTTGGGTTCATGTATCCTAATCCTCTAAAAACCTAGCCGGACATGGCAACACTACGATTAAATATGGATTTTACATTGCATGGATTCATCTTACTGTAAATAATGTGAACAAACATATATAGGATCTCTTTATTGATAATGCGAACATATAGATAAATTTCTCTCCTCCATTATTGAAGTCCAATCGATATTGGACACTTTTAGTCACTTAGAGGAGAGAAATTGGAAAGATAGGATAGATAAATTCCTTCATTATGACCATTCACCCATGCCACTTGAGTTCTCAATTGCAATTGAGGAGATGACTAGAGTTTCGTCTCATTTAGATCCCGATCCTCGCACTCTCGACTTTAAGGGAAATCTAGGCTTAACATGTCCTTCGAAATTTCATCGTGATAGTATCTCCAAGTCGGCCCATTTAAGCTACAAGGTGATTGGGCAACTCGATGAGTTCACTCCCCTCATCCATAATGCGCCTCCTAGTGTCCAATTTTTCTATTAGGTCGATTCCCAATTATTCTGACTCTTAGTTCATGATGTGGGAGAGATGGAGACGAGGATAGTATTAGACCCCGTACACAGGGTTGGGTAAATTATAGGAGAGAGAGAAAGTTCATCGCACCCCGTCGTGTATGGAGTGATTTTGTTCTATATATTAATGTTTTTAAGGTGTTAGAGAGTCTGTTCATCTTGCAATAGAAGGAGGTAGAAGCCCGCATTTTAGCCCCACCATGCCCGAGTGAACGTACGTCATAAAACAGAGAGAATTCGAGGTTACCTAATGCCCAAAGTTGAAAGGATGGTTTTAGGAGTCATTTTAGGGAGAAACGAAGGGTTTCCACACTTATCCTAGGGAAAATGGGGGTCACCAAAACACTTGGATAGAAACATTTTCTGAATCGGTTCGCACAGGGGCTGAACTGGTTCACCCCAGGCCCGAACCGATTCGCCAGATCTACTTCCAAAATCTCTTCCTTTTTTATTTTCCCTCCACATTCTTCCCACCTACTCATATAATCTATATGCTCATGATGCCAATGCACTCGGGCGTTCGCAATAGTTTCTATGGGTTTCTTTAGGTACTTCTTATTACTTTCCATTGCATATTCTTGTAAGAACTATGTATTGGCTATCTCCTTTCTTTTGTATATATTGCGTTGCTTCTATGAAAATTTAGATTTTTGTCCTTTTGGTTGAGGACAATGCAAAAGTTTAAGTTAGGGGGGTTTGATTCAGCATAAATATTTCATATTTCTCCCTATAATTTAGGCATTTTTATGGTCCAGTGCGGTGTAATTAGACTGGATTTATCTCGTATCCATGATACTAGCCCTTTCCAGCTAATTTCTTATTTTGTGTATTTCTCGTGTGTTTTACAGGTATTTCGTGCAAGTGAATGGGGGAGAGAAATCAGAACAAATAAAGAAAAGAAAGAAAGGAAATTTAAGGGCATTAAAGTAATTTTACAGCCACAACCTGGGGGCACAAAAAGAAAAGTTGAAGATCTTGAATCCAAGAGAACACTGGGAGAAACGGCATCTAAATCCGAACTATGGTAAAGAAGTTACAAACATCCGAAGTCGAGAAGAGAATCCAAGGGGAAAAGAGTAAATTATAAAAATTAATGCGTCGAACCGATTCTCCCCAAGCCGAACCGGTTCGGTTAGTCAGATGTGGGAATTTTAATGTTGTCCTAGTTTTTAGCTAAAGAGTTTTTTGAGTTTAGGACTCTTCCAAAACGACCCCAAATAGTTGTAATTTATGATAAGACATACTTTTCATTAGTTTTAACCTAGTTTTAGAGAGAGGAGGCAAGAAATATAACATTCATGCTCTTCATTGTTTGCACTCAAATTATTAAATATAAGTAATCTCATTTCTTGGATTTCAAGATTTATTATTTTTCTATGTTATAATTATTAGTTAACTTGTTGTAGAGATTCTATATATGTTTATTTGCATTCTTTACAAAAATATGAATCCATGCAACGTAGAATCCATGTTTAATCTTAGTGTCACCATGTCCGGATAGGTTTTTAGCAGATTAGGAAACATGAACCCAACTTAGGTGTTATGAAGGGATATAAAATCGTATCTAAATTAAATAATTAATTGGAGGCTTGATACTTTGTTGGTATAAGTGTCGTAGCCCTTTTAACTTCATTTTAAGGATACGATATGCGTGTTGAAAATTTTGTCACGCACTTTGAAATCATTCTTGATTATGTATTGTGAGGAGTAAAACCCCCATATATAAGGCATAAATTCTTCACATTTATCCCCTTAATTTCGGTATTTTTATGATCCCCTGCAGTGTAAATAGCTTGGATTTGTCTCATATTTATCCTACTAACCCTTTTTGGCGATTATTTCATATTTTGTGTATCTCTTTTGTGTTTTACAGGTATTTTATACAAGTTAGTGCCAAAGAGAACTCAAAACAGTGAAAGAAAACCAAGAATCAGGGAGTTGAAGGGCCTTTTCATAATTTTTCAGCCTTAGTCCAGAGGTGGGGCCAACTGTAAAGTTGAAGATCTTTCAATTACAAGAACACTGGAAAAAACGGCACCTCAATCGGAGTCCCGGTGTGAAAGTAATGAGCAGTCAAAGATAGGGGGAAAAAGTCAAAGAAAAATCGGACTGATCCGGATCAGACCGATCCCAAATACCAAGTTCCAGTGAACCCCAAACCAAAGACGGATCGAAGTTGAAAAAAATTAAAAGAACCGATCAGGTCATTAGCCACGCTCCAGATCCATTACAAAATTAGTCACGCTCCAAATCTGTTACAGTATTTGTCACGCTTTCTAAGCGTGACAAATTACAAGATACGGAATTTTTATTTTGTGCTTATCTTTTAACCAAAAGAGTTTTATGTTTTGGGGACTCTTCTAAACAAACTCT
Source organism: Sambucus nigra (assembly GCA_949130495.1). Classification (NCBI taxonomy): domain Eukaryota; kingdom Viridiplantae; phylum Streptophyta; class Magnoliopsida; order Dipsacales; family Adoxaceae; genus Sambucus; species Sambucus nigra. Next base: position 428,773,017 of record OX422211.1, on the reverse strand, counting down.
AGCCTATATATTTAGTCATTAGGACTCTTTTTATTCAGATTTCATTGATGTAAAAGCTCCATAACAAGTAGGAACATATAGGAAAAGAATTTACATACTTTGCACCATGAATTCAAGAGCTTTTCGAGTTTTTCTTCAACCTTTGATTTCTTCTTGCATGTTCTTGTTTTTCAATATTGGTAACTTTTATTTTCAGTACTTTTATTATTATTTCTCATATTTCAACTCTCTTTCCAAGCAATTATGAGTTCATGCAACGTAGATAACGAAGTTTTCTTTAATTTTATCATGCTAGGCTAGGTTTTTAAAGGTCGGGATACATGAACTCAACCTGATATGGTAGTTGCATGTGTATAAAATTCATCCTATAAATTTAATGATTTACTACGATCGTATTGCGTAGAAACGCGACAATTGTAGATCTTTGGATCTCGTTTGCTTCAGGGTAATCGGGATGCTTCAGAATGTAATTCAAGTGTAACTATCGTAATGCCGATTTACTCATCCTCTGATTAAGTATGTTGCGGGCTTGAACCTCATATACTTAATACTTGGGAGTACTAAATTTTGGGCCTAATTAATCATTTAAATTTACGATTAGTTTTATACCATCAATACACTAGGGTTGAGGGATTGTATTCCCGTCCTGTTTTCTTCATCATATAGTTCGAGATTTAAATCATTCATCATTAGTATTTTAGGTAATTTAGAATAGTTTCATTTCATTCATAATTTCAAAATTGCATTTAGTTATAGCCAATTCCCAAAACCAATCATCTTTTCTTTTTCTTTTTAGAGTCAGAGTTAGGATTTCTTCGTCTATCCAACGTCGTCACAACTCTATTATCCTATTTCCCTGAGGATCGATACCCGACTTATCGGATTATTACTTGAGCGACAGGCTTGCACTTGAGCCTAGAGAGTAGGCACTTCTGAGACACATTCTTAGTCGCGTCAATATAATGCTTAGATGACCTTACAGTTTTCTCCAAATTAAATATTAAATTTTGTGAAAGTTTTATATCCGACATAATTACCGAAGGTTCTAGGAGTGTATTCCTATCCCATTTTTCTCATATAGTTTAAAATCAACGTTTTCGTTCTTGTATGCATAATTAAGTCATCTTTATTATCTAGGTTGCATTAGTTAATTAGAAATTTTCTCTCAAACAATTATCAACTTTCCTTTTTCTTTTCGTGAGTTGATCATTAGGTTTAGTCGCCTTCCTTAGTAGTCGTTATGTTTCAGGTCTTAGTCCCTGAGTTCGACATTCGACTTGCTCGGATTATTATTTATGCGATCAGTTTACAGTTGAGCCATATTAACATGCACTACTCCCTAAGTTCGAATATACATGGTACCATTAATGTATGTAGTTGTGAGTTGATTTAAGAACGTGAGGATGTCGTGTGGGATAAGCATCCGGAGTTCTTAGTACCATGTATATTCAAATTTCAAGGATGAAATTTCATTATAAGGGGGGAGTATGTAACACCCAGTATTTTTTGGAAAAATTTTAAATTACACATGTGCTCGTAATTTAACTAATTTGAGAAATAAAGTGAATTGAATAAATGTTAATTAGAGAATATTTGGATTAATATTGATGTGTTATTATATTTACTTATGGGATAAGTGAATGAAAATGTGTTATTTTACATTACGTCGTAAGTGAATAAAATCAACGGATTTGATGGTATCTCATTCGAAATGCGCGTGTGGGGTCATGTTGGGAATGGGATGGGAAATTTATGATGGCAGACTCAAATGGTGATTTCGAGTGAGACGATAATCCCTAATGAGTAGAAATAGTTAGAGTTAGGTATCCGGGATAGAAATCGGGTTCCGGGGACTTTTTAAAGTGAATAAAATCCGTATAGGGGCATTGGAGTCATTTTTCACTTGATCCTAAGTATAATTTCGAGATTTGTGACATAATTAGGGAAGGTGGATGGAATGGGCAACCATTCCACCATCCCAAAAGGCTTATATTTGAGAGAAAAGAGAAGGGAAAACTCAAGGGGAAGCCAAGAACATCATTCCGGGAAGACATGGGTCCACTTGACGGGTGTAGAACCAACACACAAAGAGGATCTCGAGAGACAAAATCAGAATTCTATACGATTAAATTCAAGTGTATATCTTACTTTGGAGTATTGTGTTGTACCAATAATTCATATTATAATTTGTTTAAAAATATGAATTTTGAGATGGGATTCACATGATAAAAATGAAACTTTTGGGAATGAAATTATAGAAAGTGGATTTGATTATAATTCCATATAAGATCTGAGGTTGATTTATATATAAAAGATGTTATATTGAATAAAATCTTAGATTGATTCATTGAAAAAGATGTGACCTTAAATGGTTCTTATGAGAATTAAAGAAATTTTGAAATTGAATTAAGAAACTAGGTGATTCTTGATATGTATGTTAAATCCAACGAAATTGATATGTTATCGGACTAATTCGAATGTCAAAACATGCATTGTTACGTTTAATTGAGGAAGACATTAGGTTGGGTTGGGGTGAAGAATAGTGTTCATATAGTGTAGGGAACTTGGGAAACTTCATAAAAAATGCACTAGCCCCGCCCAGATCAGACCTGGAAGGCAAATATGTTCGGGCTAGGGGGAGAATAGATTGGTCCCACCTATTCATCCTATTTTGTTTGTTTGGATTTTTCGTGGACTGTTTGGAGTCCGAATTTATTTAGGGAGTTCGTAATGGGACTTAGGACTTCTGAAAAAATGTGGGAAATATTAAAATTGCCTTGGGTTAGTCGGGAATAAACTCTGGGTATGAGAATACGAGTGATTTAGGATAAGTGACACTCGGGATGTAATTATTGAAATCGATTTTGGGATTTCATAATGATTTTGGCTACGGGCTGGAGTAGAATAGATTAGTGGCCAAAATAATGATAATTATGAATTTATATTAAGTAAGTGAATACTCGAATATTCGGGAGTTGGTAATAAACTCGGGAATGGCGGGCTAGTGCTACGAGAGATTTATAGACATTCAATCGATTGTGTGTATATATATACTGAGAGAAATAGTATTCATTTATATGGATATATCTATGTGATTGATATATGGGAACATACTAACTCTACATATGCTATCATTGGAGGTTACTTTTATAATATTGTCAAGTGTGAATAAAATGACAATTATGGAAATTTAAGTCGGGACGCGCCTGTGTCGCGTCGAGAATAAATGTTGATTAATAAAAGTGAAATATTTTTAGTTATCCGTATGGTCGTTTTGAGTGTGTCAACGTGTCCGGAAGGATCGAGATAGTCAGAAAAGTGTACCCGGGGTTTAGTTTGAGTCTCGGGGCTATTTTAGGCTTAATTAGTACCCCGGGAGGGCATTTTGGTCATTTTATATTTTTGGGTAATTAAACCCACGAAATTTCAAGGGTTATATCAGATGTCTAAGGTTGCCTTCGAGGGTCAGAACCACCAAAGACAAGTGACGGCCATAGGAGAGGGAAGGAGAGAGCTTCCAAAGCAATCCAAGGCCCGAAATCCATCTGTTTGCACCGCCTCCACCACCAATGCGTAGATCGCGAGACGGGGAACGCAACCACACCAAATTCGGCACCAAACTAGAACATCAAAAATCCCATTCAAGTGTTTATCTTGCTTATTTTCATTGGTGCATCACTCATATTAGTTTAGGAATGATTAGGATGAGTTGTATGGAAGAAAAACCCCATTTGAGATAGGAAATTGCATGTAGGGATGATTTAAATGATATTCTGGAAACCCTTTTTCCATATAGAGGATTAAACCACGAATTTATGATGTTTTATAAGAAGGAAATTCTGGAAAAGATGTGTTAGAACCATGTTTAAGAGATTTCAAGGGTTCTTGATATTTACATGAATTTTGGGTTGTTAATTTATGTTTAGTGACGAAAACTTACATGCTTTACGTAGAAAATACATAATATGATGATATGATGTTAGTAGTATAAATTCTGGGACGATTAGGAATGAAAATTATGGAATTGGTTGAGGTTAGGGGATGAAACCCATAACTGCAAAACTGCAGAAATCGCAATACATGTTTGATCGATCGATCGAGCCTAGAGCTTCGATCGATCGAAGGTTTGATCGATCGAGACCCAGACCTCGATCGATCGACACCTCCTGGCAGACTCATGTTTTCCCTTCTTAATTAGTTGAAATTCACTTTAATGAGGAATAATTCATGGACACCCTTATAAATATGTTTTGAGAAATAAAGAGAACCAGTAGGGTATATGAATAAGTTTTGGAACCTTTAAGGTTAGACGAGAGTTGTATCCTTGGGAGATTTCATATATAAGAAACGATAAAACTACGTATTTAAAGTGAGAAGATTTCGTAAAATAGTTACGAAAGAGAATAGATGAATACCTACTGAATTTTTATAGGTGGGAGGATAAAACCATGAGAGTTATGTGGTAAGTTGGAATAATACCAAATCAAGGTTAGAAACGAATTGTTACATGTGATAACAATTAATGAGATATGAGAAATAATGTTGTAAGTATGGGATTTGAGAATATACCCAATATTGATATGGTAATATTAGTATAGTTATATGATTGTGTATGCATGTGCTATCTATGTGTGAAAAACATGCCCGCGCTACTTGTTATCCCTGAGGTTACCGCGCTGGGACGATCTTATCTCGTGTGCCTTATGGGGGATATTGACTCGTACCCTAGAAGATAGAAATCCTAGGTACGGGCTATCGGATCGATAGTCGGACGGTCCTAAGAGACGTGAGGGTATGTACTGACCTCTTGGACTTGGAATTTATGCTTCGCCTGAATATTGTTGTGTATGTGTTAATACAGTTCAAGAGTGATTCTGAACTTGTATTTCCCTTCGTACGAGTGATACGGGGATTGGATAGCAGAGTATGCCCGCACCATAATTTTTATGTGGGGTGTTGTTAGAATATATATATATATTATACGAGTATTTAATATATATATATGAACTTCTGAAATTTGGAAAACTGCCTACTGTGTTATGGTAAGTAAGACATGTGTAATGACTCAAATTGGAAATACTTGTTTTGAAAAGTATAATATGATATTGAAAAACTTTATGAATCAATAAAGTTAAAATGAGCGTTTTGTACTAAATGAAATTTTCCTTTTTAAACCATGATGTTGTTAAATCCTAAATCTTGAGAGTCACCTAAGATATGTTAAATCCGTGGGGAAAGATAGTGTGATATATGATGAGATAAACCATTGGGAAGGTTAGTGCGATAGGAGTGCACATTAGAAGAGAGGTGAGAATTTATCAAGAGAGTGTCGCACTGATATGTTGTTGCATTGGCCTGTAATCAATTTAAATACTTGCTAAACGAATTTTTAAATCATATACACTATCGGCCTCTGACCCATTTCCATTTCTTTTTCTCTCTTGTATATATATGTATGTATTACAGGTGCCCAGCCACAGGGGCGTCTTGCATAGGATCCTTTGGATGGAACGCGCTGTAGCTTTTGTGGGAGTTGCAGGCCATTGTTTAGACGACCTCATTGTTGACTCTACTTCTAGTTCAGCTTTATCCAGTGGGGGCATGTGTCTCCCTTTTTCCATCATTTAGTTGATATTGTCAGAGATTGTAATTCTTTTAATTTCAGTATCTTTATTTCGGGATTGTTAATGTCAGGATGTTTTCCTTAGTATTTTAATGTTGGGATTTATTATTGTTGGGTAAACTCTTGAATGTTCATTTTATTCATCTACTTATTGTGTGACTCTTTAGACATTAATGGTTTAAGGTTTTATAATCGGATTTAATAAAATGAGAATAAAGGTTTAAATGGTTTTGACACTTATCTTAATTAATTAGGGTGTTTAAATTGGAAAAGTTTTATTTTTCGACAGTGATGCTGAGAATGAACCAACTGTTCACCTTGAATTAATTTAATAAAGAAGTGATCGCCCGGTATTTAATTAGGCGGGGTGTCACAGGTGGTATCAGAGCATCAGGTTCTAGTGTCCTTAGGATCTGTACGGCTTATTATGCTTTCAGCGTTGCTTTGTTTAATATAGAGCCCTATGTTTAGGATTGTCGATTCCTTTGACGAGATTTCGTTCTCCTGTTATAATGTGTATACATTAGTGAATTCTAATTTCATTCCGATATGTGCGTGTGCCGAGCGATGACGGATGTGAGAAGAGGACCGTTAAGCGTAAATCAGGAGGCAGGGCTCAGTTGAGATTATAAAATATATCCGAGGATGATGACTGTAGCTGAGGTCACCTCCATTGTGGCACGAGAAGCCAAGACTAGAAAGGCGACTAAGGTACAGTAATGATTTCCAAATGCTGTTATAGTCAAATGAGGTGCGAGGGTAAACTTACCCAACATATTACAAAAACGTGTAGAGACTGTCAGTGGGAAATTCTAGAAATGCGGAAATTGTTTGTGTTTACCAAAGGAGGTAAAGTATCCAAATGGTTTAGATATAGGACGGAGTGTGGCAAACTGAAAGTGAAAATTTAGAGAAAATTTTCTTGGCTTTCGGGACGAATTTATAATGGTTGGAGTCAACCACCAATTTGAGAAGTGGAATGCTATGCCTATAGGAGAACCTTAGGTACAGTGTTGACCGTATGTTCCTTCCTCAACTGTTCAGGGTGAGAAGAAAACGTGGTTCTGAACTCATCGCAGGAGGGCATGACAGAAGTCCAATTGTGGAATCCTAACCATTAGCAAATTTTGTATCGAAAGATGTAGATACAAGTGGAGGAAACGACTCCAAGGGGGAGACCAACTCGTAATAATAATTGATAATACTCGAGGAGGAAACTCTGATGGACGGTTGATTCAGAGGTTGACAATGTTGTATTTTGTCAATAAAGATGATAATGCTCCTTGTGTGGGAAGCTTAAAGGAATCGAAGAAGTTAGTCGAGAATAAGACTGAATACGAGGGTGGTGGTGTAGCACCACAAAGGGATGTGGATACACATCGGGGGACCCATTTAAAGGCTTCAGATAGCTTAATTCTTACCAAGTGATGGTAATTCAGTAAGTACTAGTATAGATAGTAACATGATCTGTATGGCCTAAAAAGCTAAGGGAACAACCGGGATGGCTAAAAGGAATCGGGTTTACTAAAGTCCGAGAGAAGGACAATCCTAACCTGGTTAGTAGGACAGGTGATAAGTGGATTATGTGTTGAGGTATTTTGTGCGGAGTGAGATCGCTCGCGATAATATGTTCTAAAGTGAGAAAAAGGACAAGAATACGGTGCCTAGTAAAATGCAACGATTAAAGTAATTTTGTTTGGTTTGAGTAGACGTGTTACGTCTGGAAACCATTTGCGCAGTCAAGACGATTGACAAGGTAGAAGTGTAAGTTGTATCCTCAGAGGATGCGGCGTGTTTATGTGACACGAGCGATTCACCATATTTTGTTGATTGCTAGATTAGCACGTGAGACGAGTTTAATGCATATAGTTATAAATGTTACCATTATGTGAGTATTTTTCCCTAGCGTAGCGGGATTTTTCTTTGGTGCTATCCGCGGAGGATGAATCTCTATATTAACAGTGTTACGTATTTTATTGAGACTACTCGTTGTAGTGATGCGATATACGAGTATGATATTATCTTTGTTAAAACATTATAGAAATGGTTAGTACGATAATGAGCATTTATTGCAAGGCTATCGGAGTGGTTGCATTAGCGCAGCATGTTTTATGTTGTTTTGGCGAGGCTTTACCTGTAAGAAGGTTGGACTCGCACTTATCTTATCTATCCTAGAGACTTCGGAGGAGAGAGTGGATTTATCTCATATCATTGCAACTGACATTTTCTAACGAGTATATCGAGTTTCGTATACTTCTCATCACTTTTGCAGATATTTGATGCATACAAAGAAAGAAGAAACCGGAAGAAATAATGAAAATACGAGCAAAAATGTCAAAATGGTAAAAGAGTAATTTTCATCAAGAATTTGGAAGAGAGGCCTAAGAGAAATTTAAGATTTCAAGTTTTTGAAGACCTAGGAAGTAACATCATCCAAATTCGAGTCACGGATCAAAAGTTACAAGAAAGTTGAGAGAAAATCAGAAAGAAGAAAAAGTTTCCTGTGAAGATCAAACCGAACCTAAGAGGGTGAAAAATAAATTGATCCTGTCCTTGGAAAACTTTCTGCAAAACATCAAAAGATGGAACCAAACCGAAGTTGAAGAAAACAAACCGAACCGATTCTGGCAAAAAAATTTGTTAGAGGCAAAACGAACCGAATCCCCCTGAACAGGATCGATTCAGGTGTCGAAATTTGGATTTATCCACTTGTAAAATTAGAGTCCTGCATGGTTGAAACTCTTGTAAATTCGTAGGTTATTTATTCTAACGTCAATGAAGACATTAGAGAGATTCTTTTTATATAGATTAGAGAGAGGAAGTGCTAAAGAACCCTATAAGCTCATAAATACAATTCGTTGATTCTCAATTAAGATTTGTATAGTAAAGTTGATTTCTTTCTCTCTTCTATTGTTTGATTTCGATAATTCTTGCAAGCTTAGTTTGTTTCAAAAAAATATTGAATCCTTTTACTCGTCTGCTTATAATCTCACAATGATTTCAGTCACATACATCGTACAAACCCTTGCTTTCACTAGTTACACCATGCTAGGCTAGATTTTTAAAGGTTGGGATGCATGAACCCAACCCGATATGGTTTGCATGTGTGTAAACTTAGTTCCCTCAATAGAATAAAAGATTGAATCATTCTGTGTGGTGATCACAACAATCGTAAGACCTTTGATCTCAGTTGCCCTAGGTTACCGGGATGCTTAAGAGTGCAAGGCTCATGTAGCTATAACAACACCACTTTATTCTTACTTTTGATTACGTATGGTGCGAGCCAGTACCCTCATATATGTAATGCTTGAGATTAATAAAGACTGGATTTAATCAATTATCTAATTCATAACTAGTTTTATTACCGGTAAATGTACTTGGGTTGGAGGATTGTATTCTGACATTTCTTTTCTCATTCATAGTTAATCAATCACAATTAGTTCACTCATGCATGCGTAGTTCATACTTAGTTTCATTTAATTGCATTTAGTTAATAGTTATAATCTCACTTAGATCACCTTTATATTTTACCGTCGTCATGTTCTACATCCCATTTCCCTGTGGCTTTGATCCCGTCTTATCGGGTTTATTACTTACGCGACAGGCTTGCACTTGAGCCTATATAGCATGCACACTAGATACACATTTGTGGTTGCGTCAGATTTGACTAAACGCATCTATCTTTGATTTTTAGATAGGATTTCAATTCAGTTGTTTATTCTGGCATGTTGCCCATTATCAGATAATACTTACTTTATTTAGACTTTTTTCCATTTCAATTTTAGTAGGATTATTGTATTGGGACTTTTATTGAGTGTTATTCGGTAAATTTGATTATTACATCTATTCAGCATTCAGTTTATTATTGTGGTGGATTTGTATTGATACTATTAGTATGGTTTGTTATATGAATGGATAAAATTGAGAAAAGTATGAGAGAGTTACTTGATGCACGCGTAAGATAACCAATTGTCCCCATTCACACCCCAATTGAGAAGGTATGTGCTATTTGTGAGGCGGGACATTCAACAGAGGAATGCCCGATGATACCCGCCTACAAAGTTATGATTCAAGAGTAAGTGAGTGGTGTAGGAGGATTTAAGGGTAATTTTGGTGTCCCTCACAAAAATCTTATAACTCTGCATGGAAAAACCACCCAGGTTTTAGCTATGGGAAACCACAGGCCGCGATGAATCCTAATTCACACGTTGCCCCTCCTCCACCTCCAGACTTTCAACAAGCACCACATATGCAAGGACATATGCAAGAACCACCTCCTGGACCGTATATCACTCTGTCGTGGAGAAATCTCGAGGATATAATAAACCAATTCATCAATACTCAGAATGCAACCAATTCTAAGCATGATCGCATGTTTTTCGACATAAATGCGAACATCTCCAAGTTGCAATCGTTATTAAGTATCCAAGAGAAGGGTAAGTTTTTGGCTCAAGGCCAAAGACCTCCACAGGTTCAAACTAGTGTTAGCTCTACATCCCTAGAGAATCAAGAGCAATGTCAAGCCATCACCACTCTACGTAGAGGGGGAGTTGTTGATTTATAACCTCCCCCACACGACACACTTAAGGACAAGGAGGTTTTGCCCGATACAAAAGAGGTCGAAGATGTCCCCTTGAAGGAGAGTGAAAATGACAAAACTATTGAGCCTGAAGTTGTAGTGAAACCACCCACCGCCGTGACGTTTCCACAACGGTTGGTTCCCCCCCAAAAAGTAAATCCCCGTGATGATGTGATAGAGGTCTTTAAGCAAGTCAAGCTAAATTTATATTTCCTCAATGCCATAAAGCAAATTCTCGCGTATGCTAAAGTTCTCAAAGACTTATTGGCGGTGAAAAGAAGGATAAAGGTAAAGAAGAATGTATTACTAGTACAAAATGTGAGCTCCGTTTTACTCAATGATATCCCACCAAAGTTCAAATATCCGGGTGCACCTACCATTTCGTGCATCATAGGAGAGAGACGAATTGAAAAGGCCTTACTCGATTTAAGGTGAGTCTTAATATCCTCCCCTACTCCATTTATAGGCAAATTGATTTGGGTGACCTCAATCCCACAAAGATCACTCTCCAACTTGTGGATCGTACGGTGAAGATACCAGGAGGTATTATCGAGGACGTGATAGTCCAAGTTGACACCTTTTACTTCCCGGTATATTTTGTCCTTTGGGACATGGATCCCTCCTTCACCTCAAGTAACCATGTTCCCATTATTCTTGGGCGCCCATTCTTAGCTACGGCTAACGCCTTGATTAACACTCTAAATGGGAAAATGCAACTCACTTTCGAGAACATGACCTAAGAGACAAACATCCCCCAACATGTGGGTGATGAGCTTCACGCAGTGGATATTACTAAGGAGATCATAGAGGAGCACAATGAGGAAAATTTCAGTGGAGATGCCTTAGGATCATGCCTTATATCAAGCGTTGAGAGTGAGGGGGCATACACCGACTTCGAGAGGGAGATCGAGGAGTTGAGAGCAATTAATCATTAGAGAGAGTTAGGCGATATGAGTCTAGAGGACTTTGAAAAATAATTTGGGCCAATGGATGAGACTCTTAATATCAAAGTCCAACCATTATTGGACTCTCTAAGTCACTTGGGAGAGAACGATTGGAAAGATAAAATAGGTGAATTCCTTCTTTGTGACCATCCACCCATACCACTTGAGTCCTCTAAGGAAATTGAGGAAAAGACTCAAGTATCATCTGATTCAGAGCCCGACCCTCCTAAAACTAAAATAAATAGAGATTTCCCCTCCCACATGATGCACGTAGACAAAGATTTGATTAGGCACCACAAGAATCCCTTCACAGTGAGTCATCCCGAGACCCAGAGTCTCTCCCTTATCTATGGGACTGGGCCTAACTTGTTCCGACTATTTACTTATGACAGAAAGATAGGGGAGACTAGGAGATCAACAAACCCCGTACAAGTGGTGGGGTGAGTTTGTGGAGAGATGAGAGGTCGTCGCAGCACCGACGCGTATGGGGTGATTTTTTATTGTATTTCTTAGTCATGTGTTGGTGTCATATAGTGTCTTATTGCATTTTAATATTTGTTCATTTTATTTTCGCATTTATTATTTTTTCTTATTTAGATTTTAGTCCTTTTGATTGAGGATAATTCAAAAGTCTAAGTTAGGGGGGTAACAAGTGCGTACTTCTAAAAGTTCACAAATTTTCAAAATGCCAAAAAGTTTCAAAAAAATTCCAGAAAAATTGAAAAATTTTGAAAAAGCCAAAAATATTTTCCTTCAAAACAAATAAAAATTGGAATTTAAAAGCTTCAAAAAATTGTCACAAAACCTTGGTCTCAATTCGTAAAAACCCAATGCACAAAGTCGAAATTGACCAAAGATAGAAATTGACCAAAAATTGACAACTTAACGAATATGTGTGGAGATTAATCAACCTGGTGAGATTTCGAGCCTAGAACTTTCTGAGAGTTTATAAATCAATCCGAGTTAATGGTTAACTCAAAGTTCATTTTAGTGTTTTAAAAAGTCGTTGAAGGTCTCTATTTCTTTATTTTGATCGGTTATGGAAAATGTATGGGATGTTGCCTTGAAAAACGCGCTGAAAATATCTCTAAACTTAATTCATCTCGAGACACGTATGGTAAAGCAAGTAGCAATTTGGACAATGAAGTTGGCCCTCGTTTTTCACCCAAAAATATTTGCCAGAAAAAGTCGTGAAAAAAAACCTTTTGCAACCTAATTTGAGCCGAACAAGTTTTTCCCACTCATTTGACAACCCGAAAAACCCCAATTGGCCTGGAATGGTGAAAAGTGAAAATTTAGAAATAAAGTCCGAAAAATGCATAAAAAGGGCAAAAAACAAAATTTATTAGAAAAATGCTCAAAAGAAAATTAAAAGAAAAAAAAAAGTGTGACAAATAGAAAAAAATAGAAAAAGAAGAAAAAATGAGCAAAAGCCCGGAAAAGCACTAACGGTCATCAAAAGAATATTTTCCAGTTCCAAATTTCCCTATCATTTCCATTTTACCCAAATACACCTTAAACCCAAGAAAGCCCTAACCAAGTCCATATTGCGAAACTGATTACCTCGTGGAGAACTAAGGCACAAAAGATAATAAAAGAGATTAAATGTGTGCATTAGAGATGATGTTTCCCATTTCCCTATGATTGCAACCCGATAATGAGATCTTTTCACCTCAAATAGTCCGTCTTTCATAGTTACGTGCATGAATTCGTGTCCATTACATTTACTCTTATAAATCACGCATACTGAGAGAATAAGCCACATTTTTTAGGAATTCGTTTGTGAGAGCATCCCGAAAGATTTTGAAATCAGAGCAAATTTTCGAAAAGTAACGTAGTGATCAATCGATGAAAACTAGTGGTTCGATTTTTGGCTTCACACACACACACTATGACTTAAGACTTGCGAATATGATTTTAAGATGACAATTTTTGAGGAGTTTAAATTGTACAATTTTTAAGTGTTTTGAACTTTCTTTGAGTCTAGGAAAATGAATTTTATGGGTATATTCTCTGTAAACCCTTACGAGACACAACTCGTCCTACTAGGGTAACCTAGGGGTTTAAAGGCTTGTTGCCTACGCTAAATGCAAATGCTTTCCCACGAAAGAGGTTTTCTATCCCATTTAGTGTTCTCTAAGAGTTTGACTATGTTGTGATTCTTTTACATTTCTCGGGACGATCAAAGTTCTACGTTAGGGGAATTAGGCATAAATTCTTCCTATTTATCCCCGTAGTTTAGGGTCTTTTATCGCTCCGCAAAGTGTAATTCGAGTGGATTTATCTCATATCATTGCTAGTGATATTTTCTAACGAGTATGCCGAGTTTCATATATTTCTCAACACTTTTGTAAATATTTGATGCATACAAAGAAAGAAGAAATCGGAAGAAAGAATGAAAATAAGAGCAGAAACATAAAAAGGGTAAAAGAGTAATTTGCATTGGGAATTTGGTAGAGAGGTCTAAAGAGAAATTTAAGATTTCAAGTCTAGGAACACCTAGGAAGAAACAACATCCAAATCTGAGTAACGGATCAAAAGTTACAAGACTTCAAAGTTGAGAGAATATCACAAAGAAGAAAACGTTTCCTATGAAGATCAAACCGAACCGAAGAGGGTGAAAAAGAAAATGATCCTGTCCATGGAAAACTTTTTGCGAAACATAAAAAGATGGAACCGAACTGAAGTTAAAGGAAACAACTCGAACCAGTTCTGGCAAAAAATTCTGTTAAAGGGAAACCGAACCAAATCCCCTGAAGAAGATCGATTCGGGTGTCAAAATTTGGATTTATCCACTTGTAAAATTAAAGTCCTTCATGGTTGAAACTCTTATAAATTCGTAGGTTATTTATTCCAGCATCTTCGAAGACATTAGAGAGCTTCTTTTTACATAGTTTTAGAGAGAGGAAGTGCCAAAGAGCCCTAGAAGCTCAGAAATACAATTCGTTGATTCTCAATTAAGATTTGTATAGTAAAGTTGATTTCTTTCTGTCTTCTATTGTTTGATTTCGATAATTCTTGCAAGCTTAGTTTATTTCAAAGAAATATTGAATCCTTTTACTCTTCTAATTATAATCTCATAATTATTTCAGTCACATGCAGCGTAGAAACCCTTGCTTTCACTAGTTCCACCGTGCTATGCCAGATTTTTAGAGGTTGAGATGCATGAACCCAACCCGGTGTGGTTTGCATGTGTGTAAACTTAGTTACTTGAATTAAATAAATGATTGAATCATGTTGTGTGGTGATCACAACCGTCGTAGGACTTTTTATCTCGGTTGCCCTAGGTAACCAGGATGCTTAAGAGTGCAACGCACGTGTAGCTATAATAACACCGTTGTATTCTTACTTTTGATTACGTATGGTGCGAGCCAGTACCCTCATATATGTAATGCTTGGGATTAATAAAGACCGGGTTTAATAAATTATCTAATTCATAACTAGTTTTATTACCGGTAAACGTACTAGGGTTGGATGATTGTATTCTAACCTTGCTTTTCTCATTCATAATTAATCAATCACAATTAGTTCACTCTTGCATGCGTAGTTCATACTTAGTTTCATTTAATTGCACTTAGTTAATAGCTATAATATCATTTAGATCACCTTTATATTTTCTTTTATAGAGTTGGTTTAAGACTGACCATCTTACCTACCGTCGTCACATTATACGTCCTATTTTCCTGTGGATTCGATCTCGTCTTACCGGGTTTATTACTTGCACGACAGGCTTACACTTGAGCCTATATAGCTCGCACACCAGATACACATTTATGGTCGTGTCAAATTGACTAGATGTATCTTTGATTTTTAGATAGGATTTCAATTTAGTTGTTTATTCGGGCATGTTGCCCATTATCAGATAATACTTACTTTATTTACACTTTTTTTCCATTTCAATTTTAGTTGGATTATTGAATTGGGACTTTTATCGAGTGTTATTCGGTAAATTTGATTATTACATCTATTCAGCATTCAATTTATTATCGTGGTTAATGTGTGTTGATACTATTGGTATGGTGTGTTATATAAATGGAAGTTTTCATAAACTAGTTAATAAGTTTTAAAATTTGACACCGAGCTTAATAAATTATTAGTAATTAATTTGGTTTTCGAAAGTGATGCTAAGAATGATCCAGTCTGAGATTTTTGTTTTACATTAATAGAGCGATGATCAGTCGTTATTTAAATAGGCGGGGTGTCAAAGATACCCATTTACGAAATCTTTGCTCAGGCAATTCTTAGATTTGGACATTTTTCTGAATCGATCCTCTTTGCATGGTTGGTCTTATGACTTAGCTTTAATGTCAACAGATTTGATTCTTCGGCCTCGAATTTCTGACGAGATCTCTTCTTGAGAAGTCTGCTCGACTTGAGATGATGTACTGATGCTTGTCCTTAATTTAACCGAACCTTATGCTCTTCAGGAAACCGATCAGGAGAATTCTTCTCAGAGGTTGTTTCTCTCTTTGGGACCAGCTGGCCACTGGCCCCTTATTCTCCGTAAGCCCAACCGATCGAAATTCGGGTCTTTCTTTAGAAAAGGATTAATCATCATCGTACCCAGTCGATCAGAGGGATGAGGTGGCACCGGGGCGGTATGATCAGTCTTCACACGATCCGAAATGCTAGGATGTGTTCCTATTATCACGTGACGTAAGGTTTAATCTCCTAGGGTTTTCAAGGGTTTGCTTTCTATAGACATGCCTCATGTCTCGATAAGGCACGGGAGAGGGCATCTTACATATTCTTACCAAAATTTCCTACCCCTCCGAGGCGGCAGGACTGGCCCCGAATAAGTTCTGTCCAGTCTCGAGCATCTGTGTCAACTGATTAACACTCTCTTGCATTACTTCCCGGACCTTAACAAGACTCATCAGAATTCTTTCTATATCACCCATCCCCTACGGAGTGGAAGGTGAGAGAGATTCTGTCGTACGACTGCTTTCTGGGTTCTCCGCCATTCCTAGAAATAAGAGGATTGTGAAAAAGGGAAAATATAATTTAAGAACAAGTAGGAAACAATAATGACTTGTCGAATTCCCATAGATGACGCCAATCTGTTATCGTCTAAATTTGGTTTATGGGTTTTATGTCTTAGCTAGGGGATTTTCAATAATAAACAATAACAAATAAATGATTTAATTAAAAGATTTATAATTTAGAAAGGGGGTGAGAGACAAATAAAGAAGATAGGTATGTACATGGTTTGACCCAAAGAGATGCCTACATCTACAAGTGCAGTGAGTATGTTATTATTTGCTTTTGGAAATAAGACAAGATCTCATTTGTTTTCTCTCTTTCTCTCTCCCTTTGGGGTTTGCATACAAATGATGGTGAAATCCCCTTATCCCATGGGATCCTGTGCTATATATAGTTAGTTATTAGAGAATATTAAGGGGTAGGTGGAGTGGCTTTATAAGTCAGACAATTACACCTTTTACACATGGTGGACAGATAAGGGTGAGTTTGTTATAGCACAAACGAATTGAGCAAGTGCTTAAATTCATCACGTGCACGGGTATCATTAGTATGACATGACGAACTTCTCTCACGTATATTAACAGATACAGAAATGTTATTTAGAGAGCTGACATAGTTAATTAACAATGTGAGCCACCTGTCAATACAGTAAACAAAATGATAGGATCGAGCATAAGCATATCTGAGCCAAGCATATTTCTTCATGGATGAGTAGAATTGAATAATAAGGATGGTCTCTTCATGCGCCTTTAGAGAGGACACATGGCATCATATGAGGGATCCACATGGTGTTCTTTATTTATGATATAACAATCACTAAACCTGACCTCAATCTTAATCCTTTAATAAGACAAAATAGAAAGCCCCAAACTTATAACTCTTCTTCTCCCCACACTAGAAAAAAAAACAATAAATAAACAAAGGAGTTGTGAAAAAAACTAAAAAAATAATGTTTTTTTATATTTAATGTAGGCTCTCTTTTTTGTTTTTGTCGTTAAAAAGACATGTTTACTATGTGTTCTTTTTTTACTGTATGCACTATCTTTTTTATTTCATAAAAAATATGTTTTCTCACTCTATGTAAATAAAAAGAGTAGTGACACCCCTCCCCCAAAAAAAATATAGTAAAAAAAGTTGATGATTTTTTTATTTTATTATATTTAGGGGGAATTAGATATCACTCCGTAGTATAACATTTATGTATATCTTAATCCACTTATAACTAAATAAACAAACCAGTCCTTTGGCAACATTTGTATAAGAGAATCAAATTTAGGCTATTGAAATTTATAAATATACCTTTCGATTCATAAATTAGATTCCAAGCGATAATTGAGAACGTAAATTTAATAGACTTCTCTTATGTCAAAATCTCAAAGATATTATTTTCTACATTCACAATTCCATATTTTATACTCGATTTCCTTATATGTTCACCACCATACATTAAAAATTAATTATAGATACCACTATACAATATATGTTCATCATTGTTTGATTGATAGATATGGAGGTTCAGATATCACACTAATTTGTGATATATACCACTATTGCTTTATATCTTCATCACTGTTGAATTGATAAATATAAATGTTGATAGATATTCATGTCGGGTTCATAGAAATCATGAGGGTTAATGCATAAAAGGACGACATGTATGGAAATGATATCTTGAGGTTAAAGACCTATTTGTTCTTTTCACTGTAAAATTATTCCCACTATCTTCTCACTGTGCGGTTATGACCTATATTTGTGAAAGATTTTCAATTGAGGGCCGACATGTTTAAACTATCTTGACATGGATTGTTTCATACAAAAACTTTTAACTGGGGTCTATTTATAGTTATATTTAATGTAGTCTCGTTCTATTTGTTTTTATCATTAAAAGCATGTTTATTATGTGCTCTTTTTTGTACATATGTTTTTTTACAATATGCACTGTTTTTTTATTTGGTAAAAAATATATTTGCTCACTGTATGTATTGTTTTTTTCTTTCTAGTAAAAAACATATAGTGAGAAAACATACTTTTTACCAAATAAAAAAATGCATACAGTAAAAAATACATATTTAAAAAAAGAGCACATAGTAAACATGTTTTTATTAACGACAAAAACAAAAACGAAAGGTTACATTAAATGTAATAAAATAAAAAACCATAATACGCTGGGAAAACATATTTTTTACGAAATTAAAAAAGTGCATACAGTAAAAACACATATGTAAAAAAAGGAGCACATAGTTAACATGTTTTTTAATGACAAAAACACACAAGAAAGCCTACATTAAATATTAAAAAATAAAAAACCATAATACGTGGAGAAAACATATTTTTTATGAAATAAAAAAAGTGCATACACTAAAAAACATATGTAAAAAGCGATCACATAATAAACATGTTTTTTTAACGACAAAAACAAAAAAGAAAGCCTACATTAAATATAATAAAATAAAAAATTATAACTTTTTCACTATATTTTCTTGTCTTTTTTTTCTCAAATTTTTTTATTTACAGAATGAAAAAAAAAATTATGAAATAAAAAACAGTAAATATAATAAAAAACTAATTGTAAAAAAAACATATTAAACATGTTTTTAACGACAAAAACAAAAAATAAAGCCTACATTAAATATAATAAAATAAAAAACCATAACTTTTTTCTACTATAATGTCTATTTTTTTCACAATTCCTTTTTATTTACATAAAGTGAGAAAACATTGTTTAAGAAATAAAATAACATTGCATATGTAAAAAAAAACACATAGTAAGCGTGTTTTTTAACGACAAAAACAAAAAAGAAAGCTTTACATTAAATATAATAAAATAAAAAATTATAACTTATTCACTATATTTTCTTGTTAATTTTTCTCTGCTCTTTTTTATTTACATAGAGTGAGAAAACACATTTTTTACGAAATAAAAAAAGGGGATTTTACTAATTAATCTCGTTTACTAAGTATGTAGTTCAATAGATCTGTGACACCCCGCCTAATTAAATACCGGGCGATCACTCCTTTATTAAATTAATTCAAGGTGAACAGTTGGTTCATTCTCAGCATCACTGTCGAAAAATAAAACTTTTCCAATTTAAACACCCTAATTAATTAAGCTAAGTGTCAAAACCATTTGAACCTTTATTCTCATTTTATTAAATCCGGTTATAAAACCTTAAACCATTAACGTCTAAAGAGTCATACAATAAGTAGAAGAATAAAATGAACATTCAAGAGTTTACCCGACAATAGTAAATCCCAACATTAAAATACTAAGGAAAACATCCTGACATTAATAATCCCGAAATAAAGATACTGAAATTAAAAGAATTACAATCTCTGACAATACCAACTAATTAATAGAAAGAGGGCGACAGATGCCCCTGCTGGATAAAACTGAACTAGGAGTAGAATCAAATGGATGAAGTCGTCTAATCAACAGGCCTGCAACTTCCACCTAAGCTGCAGCTCGTTCCTGCCAAAGGACCCTATGCAAGACGCCCCTGTGGCTGGGCACCTGTAATATATACATATATATATATATATATACAAGAGAGAAAGAGAAAAGGAAACGGGTCAGAGCCCGATAGTCTACATGATTTAAAAAATTCGTTTAGCAAGTATTTAAATTGATTACAGGCCAATGCAACAACATATTAGTGCGACACTCTCTTGAGAAATTCTCACCTCTCTTCTAATGTGCACACCTATCGCACTAACCTTCCCAATGGTCTATCTCATCATATACCACACTATCTTTCCCCAATGATTTAACTTATCTTAGGTTATTCGCAGGATTTACAACTGAACAACACAAGTATTTAAAATGTAAGATTTCAATTTGTAACCAAAGTTCTCCTTTTAACTTTATTAATCAATAAAGTTTTCCAGTGTCATATTATACTTTCTCAAAACAAGTATTTATAATTTGAATCATCAACCATGTCCTACATATCAAATTACAGTAGGCAGTTCCAGATTTCAGAACTTCATATATATATTAATTACTCGTATAATATATATATATATATATATATATATATTCTAATAGCACCCCACATAAAAATTATGGTGCGGGCATACTCTGCTATCCAATCCCCGTATCAATCGCACTAAAGGAAATGCAAGTTCGGAATCACTCTCGAACTGTATAAATACATACACAAACAATATTGAGGCGAAGCATAGATTCCAAGTCCAAGAGGTCAGTACATACCCTCACGTCTCTTAGGACCGTCCGACTATCGATCTGATAGCCCGTACCTAGGATTTCTATCTTCTAGGGTACGAGTCAATATCCCCCATAAGGCAACACAGGATAAGATCGTCCCAGCGCGGTAACCTCAGGGATAGCAAGTAGCGCGGGCATGTTTTTCATACATAGATAGCATATGCATTCACAATCATATAACTATACTAATATTACCATATCAATATTGGGTATATTCTCAAATCCCATACTTACGACATTATTTGTCATATCTCATTATTTGTTATCACATGTAACAGTTCATTTCTAACCTTGATTCGGTTTTATTCCAGCTTACCACATAACTCTCATGGTTATATCCTCCCACCTATAAAAATTCAGTAAGTATTCATCTATTCTCTTTCGTAACTATTTTACGTAATCTTCTCACTTTAAATACGTAGTTTTATCGTTTCTTATATATGAAATCTCCCAAGGATACAGCTTTCTTCTAACCTTAAAGGTCCCAAAACTTATTCATATACCCTACTGGTCCTCTTTATCTCTCAAAACATATTTATAAGGGTGTCCATGAATTATTCCTCATTAAAGTGAATTTCAACTAATTAAGAGGGGAAAACATGAGTCTGCCAGGAGGGGTCGATCGATCGAGGTCTGGGGCTCGATCGATCGAACCTTCGATCGATCGAAGCTCTGGGCTCGATCGATCGATCAAGCAGGTATGCGAAATCTGCAGTTTTGCAGTTACGGGTTTCATCCCCTAACCTCAACCAATTCCATAATTTTCATTCCTAATCGTCCCAGAATTTATACTACTAACATTATATCATCATATTATGTATTTTCTACGTAAAGCATGTAAGTTTTTGTCACTAAACATGGATTAACAACCCAAAATTCATGTAAATATCAAGAACCCTAGAAATCTCTTAAACATGGTTCTAACACATCTTTTCAAGAATTTCCTTCTTATAAAACATCATAAATTCATGGTTTAATCCTCTACATGGAAAAAGGGTTTCCAGAATATCATTTAAATCATCCCTACATGCAATTTCCTATCTCAAATGGGGTTTTTCTTCCATACAACTCATCTTAATCATTCCTACACTAATATGAGTGATGCACCAACGAAAATAAGCAAGATAAACACTTGCCTGGGATTTTTGACATTCTGGTTTGGTGCCAAATTCGGTGTGGTTGTGTTCCCCGTCTCGCGATCTACGCGTTGGTGGTGGCGGCGGTGCAAATGGATGGGTTTTGAGCCTTGGATTGCCTTGAGAGCTCTCTCCTCTCTTCTCCAATGGCCGTTCTAGAGTTTTGAGTTTTCTAACCCTAGATGGTAACCCAGATATCTTATATAACCCCTTTAATTTTCGTGGGTTTAATTACCCAAAAATACAAAATGACTAAAATGCCCTCCCGGGGTACTAATTTGGCCTAAAAATGCCCCGAGACCCAAACTAAACCCCCGGGTACACTTTTCTGACTATCTCGACCCTTCCGAACGCGTTGGAGCACTCAAAATGACGATACGAACAACTTATGAAATATTCACTTTTATAAATCAACATTTAGTCCCGACACAACATAGGCGCGTCCCGACTTAATTTTCCATAATTGTCATTTTATTCACACGTGACAATATTATAAAAATAAATCTCATATATTACTATACTCATCCAGTAATATTCAACAAAAACAAATTTCCAATAATTACTAACTCTCATCACGCTAGTAAATATTTAAAACAACATTCCGGATTAAAATTAAATTAATTTATCTCAATTAAATTTAATAAATCCCATAATTTAAAAGCCATGAAAATACGGGGTATTACAAGATCCTAACATTTTTTTTGCTCCATCACGTCCCATGAAAAAAAAATCGTTCCAATAGGTCCTATTTGCAAACATACAGTAAATATTCACTATGTGTACAAATATGACCTATTAAGGAACAAATGTTGCGATAAGACCTATTAGGAAATGTCTCATGTAAATAAGAATTAATAAGAAGATCCCCAAAATAATGGGATTTTTACTAATTAGTCTCGTTTACTAAGTATGTAGTTCAATAGCTAAAAAAAATTGGCTCCATGAGGTCCCATGAAAACAGATTTTTGTCCAATAGGTCATATTTGCAAACATACGGTGAATATTCACTATGTGCATAAATATGACCTATTAAGAAAAAATGTTGAGATAAGACCTATTAGGAAATGTCCCATATAAATAGGACTTAATAGGAAGATCCCCAAAAATAATTTACAAACAACAGACACCATGAATAGCACTAAGATAAGTCAATCGTGGAAACAGAATGAATGTGTATGAACAAATTTGATAGCTAAATTAACTCAATCAATCATAATCATATGTGCGAGATGAATATGGATACTCCTAACGAATGAACTCAAAGTCGTCTTTAGGTGTGAAAATGTTGAATTCATATCACATCGATTCAGTTAACAAATCAAAGTCTAAATGATTTCCACGCCAATAACGTCTAAACTATGTAACGCTTTTTGAGAAATTTAAGGACGTGCAAACCCGTTGAAATTTTCAACCAAACTCCCTCATAAATAATAATAGTACTTTTTATTTTCCAATGAGGTACTAAATTCTCGTTTAAGAGATTTTCTATTGTCCCCTTTTTGGCAAAATATAAACTTTTTAATGCCTTAATCTTTTCTAGGGCTCTTTTCAAATGGTGGCTTTAACGACGAGTCAACCTGTCTCTCGCAGCCCTTTCCCGTGAATACTCAAATTTTTTAATATAAAACAAATTCCTTCCGGTCAACTGTCATTATATGCATTACTTTCATTATCTCGTTTTATCGCATTTGGTTCATTTTAAAGACAGAATTGAGATGAAAACACTTTGACCAACATGTGATAAACAAGTACAATAATCAAATAAAGTCGTGCATGTGTGCATTAAAGGAGATTAAGAGTCAAACCTATATAAAGTAATCGTTAATCACATCTTAGTGACTCTAAACATTATAAAGCACAAAATGAAATGACGTGTCATCTCAAAACACTATCAAACAATCACATGGATAATGGAATGAAATTGTGACTTGGTCATCCTAAATGTACATTCACAAATGGTGTAAAAAGAAATAAAAAAATCTTTTTGTGTTTTTTCAAAAAAATTATTATAATAAAATCTTTTTGGCGTTTCAATTTTTTCTCAAAAAAATAGAAAATCTTTTTGTATTTTTTCAAAAAATTTCAAAAACAAAATCTTTTTGAGTTTTTCAAAAAATATATCAAGATAAAAAATAAATACAATAGTAGTACACATGTCATAACACTAGAAAAAATATATAATGAAACAAAACTAGCGTATGACAAAAATGTAGCACGATCAACCGTAAGATCTAACATGAGGATAATCTCATGCAAGCAATCGAGAGTCGTGAACCATAAGTCATAAAGCCTCTAAGTCTGATTTTCTAACCCAAACAAGTGTGTAACGACGCATGGGGGTTTGGGAACCGAAGTGACTTTATTATTAAACTTCCTAGGAGAATTTTAAAGCTTGTAACAGAAACACCTAAGGTGTCCTTTTCGATTGCAATGAGTGCAAGTGTAGATATGGTGGTGAATGTTACTTAAAGGTGGTCCTCTCCTAATGTTCCTAGGTGGATCTATCCTAAAGTTACTAGGTTGCTCTCTTCTAATGTTCCTATGAGGATCTCTCATACACACCTATTATCTTTTATTTAGACGGTGCCTAATATGTTATCCAACTTTTTTAGCTTATCCTTCAAATCAAACTTAACCGTACTCGAATCTCCCAATCTCTCCTCAAGATCACCAATCCTAAACTTGAGCAAAAGCCTAGACTCCTTAAGCTCTAGAAGCTCCTTTTTCATAGCCTCCATCAAATCACAAAGACTATCTCTCTCACCCTCGACATATTCTAGCTTCCCTAGAAATATTTTTCTCACTTTCCCTACGATCCTCAACTAAAGCATCATTATTATTTTGTATAGCACGTTCTTTCAACTTATCTTCTAACTTCAGGTTAGCTTTCTTTATCTCCACAGTTTTCGCATACAATTCATTGAAGGCAATTTGAAAGTCACACTCATCCACCTCTCCATCCTCACTCACATCACCCTCACTTTCTTGGGCTTCACTCACTAAGGCTACGGAAGAGTCATGTAAAGAATAATCTTCATGGGAAGATTTCTTGTTATCACTCACATGACTAGCCAAAAAGGTGGGAAGGCTTCACTTACTTGCATAAAAATTTTCCTCTTTCAAATCACTATCACTAAGGGTGGCAACACAAGCTATCGATTTATCAACATCCTTCCTTAGATTATTGGGGCACTCAGCTATCCTATAACCATACCCCTCACAACAAAGACACCTCTCAGAGTCATCATTTTTTATTAAAGTCTTAAATGTAGACTTTATATGCGATTTCCAATTAGAGCCTTCAAACAAATGAGTTCTAAAATCATCAAGTCCCCCAAAGCTCATGACTAAATACATAGGGATCACAAACATAATAATTTAGTGTTTCTGGCTCAGATACCAATTTGAGAGCGCGCAATGGGACCAATGTCTCAAATTAAGTCAATTAGATGTCAATCTTCAAAACAAATTCTAATTTTAATTGAATCCCTAAACATGTATCTAAGTGATTGAAAGCAGTAAATCAATAATCATGCAAAGACTTTGTGACTAAAATGTTTGGGTTCCCTCAAGTATCCCCAAGTTCAGCAGTAGAGATGATGCTTCACAAGAAAAACTTTGTGACAGAAGTGTTTGGGTTCCAACGAAGTTTCACAAAAGTGTATGGGATTATTTTGGTGAATCTAAAAAGTGTTTTATCCCTAAAAGGTGAAGACTTAATTGCAGCAGGTTTGCAGTTTGCGTATGTAAAAAGTCTTAAAAGATAAACTTCATGAAACAAGTATTTATAGGCTAATAAAAACTTTCAGGAAGCGCAGGTTGTTCGAGCAACTTCCTTATATCGTTCTAACGACAGGGACATGTCATTTGAACGACCTAAGAAACGACATATTAAAAAACAAAACAATGATGCAAACAAGGAATGGCTTATCTAGCGACAATCTAACGACAGCAGCATGTCATTTGAATGACAAGTGCATGTCGTTTGAATGACAGTGCTATGTCATTTGAGCGATTTGAGCAAAAATAATATTTTTTAAAGTTTGACGACAGATCTTTTAGAAAATATTTTAACTTAGAAAAATGCCTCATTTTGTAAAAAATATTTTATAAAAATTATCTCAATACTTAGTAAAATATTTAAGTAACTCAAAACAAGTTATATACCAAAGTATACCTTATGTCGCGCATATGTTGAAGATGTTTGATATTCGCATCCGTCTTCTTGAGCGTGTGAACGTGAACTTAACGATTGTAGCGGGATACGACATACTCAATAAATACTAGGTACTATGAGAAATATGTCCTTATAATTTTTTTTAAAGGCCCATTTATTAAATAGAGCGGGTTCGGGTTTACTATATATAAGCACCCGCCCCTCCCCATTTATTTCTTATAATTATAAAATACCCATATTTAATATATTATTTACACTAAAACTTTATATATATATATATATATATATATATATAAGTTATATATGCGGCATACGGGTTTTGACCCACTCCGAGTGGGGTTTTGACTCGCTCAATGTAAATGGGGAGGGGGCGGGTTTAGGGGGTATTACACTTAAACGAGGGGTTAAAAAAACCCGTCACGGGGCGGGTGGATTTAAAAAAATTTATGGGTCGGGTTTGAGTTTTGATAAACCCACTCCAAACCCAACCCGTTGCCATTCCTACTGATGGCTATGAGGACTCTGCAGAACAAGATATGTGCAAGGAACTCCATCAAGCCTTGGCAGATTGTGCTATCTATATTGGTATTATCCCAACTGGGACGAGAAAACGTACCTTTGCCAATTGGAAAAAGTATTGGTTTAAGGATTTAGAACCAATGTCCAAAGAAGAGGTTCAAACTAAGGTACCCAGAAGTAAGGATGTGTTATAGTTGGCATCAAAGGCTTATCTTGTTACCTTCTTCATTACATTTGTCAACGGATTTTTATTCCAAGGGATACTAAATGACTCTACTCGTGAGTTGGTCTTTCGTTTGGTAGCTAGGCTTGCTCGTGGCATGAACGTGGAAATTATTTATCTCACTCTTGGATCTATGTATACTTGGTTGGATCGTGCTCATTTGGACATGAAGCGCTCTCATGGCTGCTTTGATGTTGTAATTTTTTTTAATTCCTTTATATTGATGGATTTATTTTTTGAGCGATTCCCAAATTGGGCTCCTGAGCCCCGCTCGCTACATAGTCAATCTGCTCGCATTGTTAAGTGGCGCAAGAAGTCCCCTAAGCAATCACTCAGCTTATTTTTGGATAATATTGACGAGTTATCCTTTTGTCCCTATTTAAAGAGAGTGGGTATGTATTTTCTTAGGCTCTTTTCTCTGCTTCTCCTGGTACTTTATTTTCTCCTACAAATGTTGAGTCTATAGTGGATTGCCCTCACATTTCTACGATGGACTTTGTTCTTACTTGTATTCTTCCATCATTGACTGAGTTGGACCAAGGGATTAAAGTTTATTACTCCGAGCGATTAAGGAGACAATTTCGTACGATCATGGTACCTACTGTCCAGATTTTCCATCCATCCTCTCGCCAGAAAAATTATACCTGAAGGATTATTCCAATTTAACCCCCAGGGGGGTGGTACAGCGGATTGCTCACAAGTAATGATAGGACAAAGTTCATATAAAATATGTACGTTATTTTTGTCCAAAAGTTTTTTATGGCAGAAGATGAATTTACGTTGACACAGTTAGGCAGGGAGAAGCAGTGCCCAGGAGAGTAAGTGGTGGCATATGTTCGAAGTTTCATAGAAAGGTCCCTTGATGTGAGAGAGGAGGCTAAGGAGTCCAAACTTCTTCAGATTTGTGCTAAAGGTTTGCTCCTGGAGTACATCTGTCACCTTATCAATGAGACTTGCAAAGGAAATTTTGCGGCATTTTTAAAAGCTGCAAAGAATATCTCGTTGGTTGTATGACCAAACTCGATTGTGGTGCCTATAATATTTAGGAAGCTAATACTACCCGTGGTGGGACGTGGCTAGCCCCCATGAGTGGGATATGCAGATGGGGGAGAGAAAACCAAGTAGCCAAAAAAGGATAATAAAAGGAAGTTTGGCATAGATAGAGAGGACCCACCGCTGCCTTGTACCATTGAAGAGGTCGTCAGCTGCTATAATGCCATGGTGCAAGGGGGGACAGTATATAAGCCCAAGGATACTCTAACAATGGAGCCAAATACAGAATTTAGATCTAATACCAAATACATGGATATCCATTAGAATATTGGTCATCTAACGGCCACCTATTTTACGCTCAGGAAGGTCATAAGTAAGCATATGAAGGCAGGAACTTTGCAAATCCCTCAAGAGAACGTCAATAACAATCCACTACCAGCACATGCATCTAACTTAGTGGTTGCTTATGACGAGGAAGTTGAGAGGGAGGCAGGGAACTATTGGTGGATCAAGAAGAGTTTGAGGAAGCATTAGAAGATTGCATGAGAGGGATGGCTAATGTTGTAATAGTCTATGACGAAGCAAGCACAAGAGATGTGGAGGATGTGTATAATCTTGATAGTAAGGAAGTACAACAAAGAGTGAAATACCATGCTCTATCGCAGTTGCCCAAATTTTCATAGTTCTTCGATCAGGTAGGAATGCCGAAGGAAAGTAGGTTGGAGATAACATAAGCGATCTTGGACATTGCATGAAATAATGCAGTTCCATCGCTAAAATAAGCGATCTTTCAACGATGTTGCTAGAGTTGTCATATTTCCCCACAACAAACCCTTGTATATGGAAGAGAGTATCAACGGGGTGAGATTTAAGACAGGTAGGATGGATGGAAGCATCCATAAACTTCATGCTTATCAACTCATTCCATGCATCCAATATCTCTGAGACAAGGCTGATACTAATGCCTTTGGTGATCTCTGGTTATGACAACCAGTCCTCCAAGTCAATTGGGTATGTAAATGTAGGGATTGTGATGGGGAATCTCAGTTCACACATCAAGTTTTATGTGATTGAGAGTGCTAATCCCTACCATCTCTTGATAGGAAGGGTATGGATGCATAACCACGGTTTAGTCCCTTCAATATACCACAAATGCGCTAAGTCAAATGTGATTGTTATAAGGGCAACTAAAAGGCCCTTTGCAACCGAATAAGCTCATCTGGTGGATACAATATTTTATAAGAGCTGAAAGATGATGCAGGGGTCCTTATAAGATGAATAGAGGGAGCCAAAGTTCCCCCGATCAGAGAAAGGATGGTATATATGAATGATCAAAGAAAAGAATGAGCAGGTAGGAGAGAAGTGGCTGAGGAAGTTAACCACGTTGATCCCAAACCTCTGAATATCTCTAAATAATTGAGTGATAAGATAAGACCCAGGATGGAACCGATAGAGCATGAGGTCCAACGATAGAGCGTGTTGAGTAGTTTTTCGAGAAATAGGTTGGCAAAATCTTCAAGAGAGAGGAAATGCAAGGCAGTCATAACGGCCAAAAGGTAATGCAAGAAAGTGATAACGGAATATACATAGGTGATGTATTGCCTTTGAAGGTGTTAAAGGGCGGTCGAATGATCTATTACAGAGGTTGACCCAGTATATGAGTATTTTTTGGTGAATTAAATGGGGCAGTGCATGGTCATAGATAACTCAAATATATATGAGTTTGTAGAAGAAGTAGAAGAACAACCAGAGTACATGATGGATCGCCTAAAATCGCAGGTGCAGGAGCTGGAGCAGCTTGATATGGTCGAAGAATGAGAAGATCCAAGGCCCATCTTCATTTCGAATTATCTGAGCATGGAGAAAAGAGGGGCCTTGATTGAGCTGATTCGGGAATATAAATACGTTTTTGCATGGAAGTACACAGATATTGAGGGGTCTAGATGAAAAGGTAAGTTACCATAAGTTGAACCTTATGCCTTCAATCATACCGGTAAAGCAAGGCACAAGAACTTACAAGCCAAAGTTGGATCTGGAGATTGAAAAGGAGGTCCAACTGACATAAAAGCTTTTTGTGTGTATTTTTGTCATTGTTGCAAGATTTTTTAATCAAAACCTTCAAATACCTACAAAAATATAATAAACAAAAGTGTAGAGGTAAGTAAAGGAGTCAATCATAATCTAAGGATGAAACATATGAGAGAGGAAAGATGTAATTCATTTTTGTTTAATTTCTTTTTTGGACTTTTTACTTTTTCTATTTTTTTTAGCTTTTAAAATATTAAAACAATTTTGAGATGAAGGTGAGTTAACCAATAACTAAATAAAAAGGGGTAATCAAGCTAAAAGTAAAATGTGAAAAATATAAACAAGTGTGTGATGAAAATGAGTGAGATGTAACTAAATGAGAGAAAATGTTCAAACGATGGAAATCCACCCCCACTTCACACAAATTAATCTGACTTGCACTATTTTACTTTGATCAATTTATAAAATATTCATTTAATTCAAAAGCTAATTATCATTACACTAATGAATAAATTGAATATTCTTTTAGAAAAGTAAGTTTAATCCCCACAATCACACTCTAAGGGTGTGTTTAATAAATAAGATGGAAAATAACTCCTAAGAGTCAATTTCCATGGAATTGAAAACTTGGAAATATGTTCCATGGAACAATTTTGTTAGTGTTGTTTGATTGTAATTATTTTCCAAGTGGAAAATGTTCTATTTTCCATCTTTTGTGTGTCTAATTTCCAATATTTTTCATGAAAAAAAAGTAGAAAATATATATAAAAACAGAAAATTAATAAAAATCCCATAAAATTAATAAAAATAGCATAAAATTAATAAAAATTCAGAATATTAATAAAGAAAAATAACCAAAAAAAATTTAAAAAACACACAAAAATTAAATAAAAGACCAAAAAATAAATATTAACCCGGTATTAAATATAAAAAACGAAAAAAATGTATTCGGAGTATTAGGAAAAAATAAAAAATGAATAAAAATCAAATCCACCACGCCCCCCCACCCCCACCCCCATCCCAACCACCAACTGTTTCGTCCCCCCGTGTCGCCAAGTCTGTTCTTTTTTTTAATTCTCCTGTTTTCTTTTTAATTTTTTTTCGAATATTTGCATTTTTATTAGTTTTCGAGGGCATTTATTCATTTCCATTTTTAAAATTTTTGCGCTTTTTTATTTTTTTTAATTAATAAATTTCTGACTTTTTAATAAAATTCTAGGTGTTTTTTAAAATTAATTCAAGGGTTAATATTTGTTTTCTATTTTTCATTCATTTTCTGTATTTTTTCACTATTTTTATGTTCTCGCCTTTTTCTTATTTTTTTTATATTCTGGTGTTTTTTTAAATTAATTCTGGGACCAATATTTTTTTTATGTATTTTTTTCATTTTTTGTACTTTTAAAATTTTCTGTTATTTGTTTTCCTAATTACTAAATTTTGGAATTTTTAATAAATTTTGGGTATTTTTTATTCAGTTTTTGTATTTTTTTCATTAATTTGCGTTTTTATTCACTTTCTAGATTTTTTCATTGTGTTTAAATTTTGATTCATTTTCTGTATTTTTTTCATTATTTTGGGGGGGTTATTCACTTTCTGTATTTTTTTCATTATTTTGGGGTTTTATTCACTTTCTAGATTTTAATTTTATTTTTTAGGTTTTACTTCACATTCTGGATTTTTTTAAATTATTTTTGAGAATTTATTCACTCTGTAGAATTTTTTTTCAATATTTTTGGGTTTTTATTCACTTTCTAGATTTTTTTTCATTTTTTGGTGGATTTTATTCACTTTCTGAATTTTTTTCATTATTTGGGGGGTTTTATTCACTTTCTAGAAACTTTTCCTTATTTTTGGATTTTTATTCAGTTTCTGAATTTTTTTCATTATTTTTGGGGTTTTATTCACTTCTGGATTTTTTTCATTATTTTTTAATTTTATTCATTTTATGGATTTTTTTTTCATTTTTTGGGATTTTATTCACTTTCTGTATTTTTTTTCATTGTTTTTGGTGGTTTTATTCAATTTCTGGATTTTTTATTATCATTTTTTGGGTTTTATTCATTTTTTAGATTTATTTCAATTTTTTTAGATTTTTATTCACTTTCTCGATTTTTTTCATTTTTTGGGGAGGTTATTCACTTTCTGATTTTTTTTCATTATTTTTGGGATTTTATTCACTTTCTGTATTTTTTTCATTATTTTTAGGTTTTTATTCACTTTTTGGATTTTTTTCATTATTTTTGGGGTTTTATTCACATTTTGAATTTTTTTCATTATGTTTGGGTTTTTACTCATTTTCTGGATTTTTTATCAATTTTTTTGGCGTGGCAATTCTTTTCCCTGAAAATTGAATAACAAGGTGGGAGGATGTTTTTTAATTCCACCTTTTTGTGGAAAAAGTGGTTTTGTGAGTTGTTTTAAGGAAATCAATTCCATGGGAAAATTTGTTTACCAAACATTCAAAAGATGAAAAATGACTCCATATATTGTATTTTCCATGGAAAATTAGTGTTATCAAACACACCCCAAATGAATTAGAATCAATCAAATGAATCACCTGCTAGGATCGATTCATCAAACTAATTTTAATTAGACAAAATAAAAATAAGAGCAAATGAAAATTATACCAACATTTAAATCAAGTGATAAGCCTATCTCTAGTTTGAATCAAATGACTAAATGATAATATAATTTTCAATCATTTCTCAATGATGATTTTCCATTTATCAATGCAAAATAAGAGTAGGAACTAAATTTACTAATCAAATGAAATTAGCAAAATTAGAATTAACAAGTAAATCAAATTGGATTCACGAGGGATTCAATTCATCCCTTGAATGTGATATTAGCCCTCCATAATCATCATCCAATAAAAATAATAAGCAATTAAGAGCATTGAACGAAAATTAGAGAAGAGTAATCAAACCAAATTTAACTTGAATTGCAAATATTCTTCACTTCTTCAACAAATCTCTCAAATTAATTACAAACACTTAATTATTATTATTTTTTCTTTTTTATAATCTAAAAAATAAAATAAAAAATTAAACTACTAGAAAAATGAAAATGGTGTTTCTCTCTCTAATTCTCTCTCTAGCCTAACTATTTAATTCCCCTTTTTCTTATGGGTCTTCTTCTTCCTCTTTACATTGTGCAAGAGGCTGGGGGCAAATTGGACATGTTTAAGTGTTGAGGGTGTAGGATAGGTAGTGCACACATGTGTGCATGGGGTGAAAGTGAGGGTTAAGAGTATTTAGAACATGTGGGGAGAATAAAGTTATTTGAAGTTTTGGGGGTAATTTTTGAATTGGGGAATAATTTAGCATTTATGCATGTGGGTCTTTGTTGGTTTTATTTGACTTTGTTTAGTTTGGGATTTGGCATGTGGAATCGTGTATGGCATGAAGAGGTTATGAGGTTGGGTATTTTAAGATGGGTCGATGGGATATGGGTATTGATTTTGACATGGGTGTTGGTTGAATCGGGTTCGATTCCAGATTTAAAGGTCTAGGATCGAGTAGGTCTGGTGAGGGTTGGGTTTGGAATGGTTCAGGACGAGATCAGGTTGTGGCTAGAATTGCGTATGTGGCTTGGTGTTGGGTGTGGATTGGTTGGGTCTCGGGTTGGAATGGTTGGATCGCTGATGGGAAAGGAGAAGCAGGTAGCGGGTTAGTGGGTTTGGGAGGTCACGGCGGTGGACGGAATGGGCTTAGCCGTCAGTGGGTATGTCCAGATTTGGGGTAGAGGGCATCGTCGGGTCCGCAAGTAGCAGGGGTATTGGGTTTGTGTGGGGTGAGTCGGATAT
This sequence comes from Sambucus nigra, assembly GCA_949130495.1. Classification (NCBI taxonomy): domain Eukaryota; kingdom Viridiplantae; phylum Streptophyta; class Magnoliopsida; order Dipsacales; family Adoxaceae; genus Sambucus; species Sambucus nigra. Next base: position 428,739,782 of record OX422211.1, on the reverse strand, counting down.
GAGCTGGGGGGTAATAAGAGAGAGAAGTGTGAGGGTGTTGTTAGTTGAGTTGGTTGTGGAGGATGAGAGAGGAGAGAGAAGGAATGGTGATGAAGATGATGCGTGGGGTTTTGTGGTGTGTGTGGGTGTATGGAGGCTAGGGTGTAGGTGAGGTGTAAGGTAGCTTGGGTGTGTGTGTGTGTGTGTTTGTACCTTTAAAATAAAACCTACCTAACCAAAAAAATAAAATAAAAATCTACTAAAAAAATAAAATCCTAATCTATATAAAAAATAATAATAATAAAATAAAATAAATAAAAACTAAAAATCTAATAAAAATTAAAATTAAAAATCCTAAAAAATTGTAAAATTTAATAAAATTGAAAAATAACTTCCTAAAAACTAATCCTAATCAAATAAAATAAAATAAAGATTAAAAACTAAAAACTAATAAAAATAAATATAAAATTACACTAATTAAAAAGAAATATATAAAAATAGAAAATAAATCCTAAAAATTCTAAATAAATTTAAAATAAATCCTAAAAATTAAAATGACTCAAATAAAAAAATCTAAAAATAATAAAATTACAAACTCAACACACACGAGGCTCTGGTTAGGTTTAGGCGGGTCTGGGCTACGTCAGGGTTACAGGATTAGTTATTTAGTCACATCTTGCTACAAATTTCCTCAAAATAGAGCTTTTGAAACCGCAAACACAAACAAGCCTGCACAATAGACATGTGCGTACATAAGACCCAATTTTATCGAGAATTAGCAATTAAAATACGTTTATTTAGGGTATTATTTAAACACTTTTAGGTGCTTATCACACCACCCCCAAACAGAACATTGCTAGTCCTCGAGCAAAATATAGAGAGAAAGAAAGATAAGAAACCAAAAGTGTACCACTTTTACGGGCACTTGCGATTGCACTTAGCATGTGAAACAAGCCTTTAAACCTATAGGTTGCCCATAGGACGAGTTTTGTCTTGTGAGGGTTTGCAAGAAATACACCCATAAAATTCTTATTTGAAAATGGCAATCAATCTCTTATTAGATGTAGAATAATCACACAATCCATCATGAGATAAATATTTTGAGAAATACAAGCTAAAAGTGCATAAAAAGTTTAGCTAAGTAAATACTCAATGCACATCCTTCCTAGAACTCAACGCGCGTGTGTGTGTGTGTGTGTGTGTGTGTGTGTGTGTGTGTGTGTGTGTGTGTGTGTGTGTGAATCAGTCAAAACGGGTCGTGTATCATAAGAGTAATTCCTAGATCACCATTTCGGAATCAAAACTTCAACTTCAAAATCTCACGGATATCTCTCTCTCAAATGAACTCTCGAGATTTGGGTAAGTGTATCGCTCTTGTGTGTGACGAGGTGAGTAAATGTAAGCAAGGTCAAATGTCTCTCACACATATAAGAAAGAACAAAAATTTAGAAATATAAATGATCTCATGAAAATAATGTTAATCACTATAGTGAGAACATTGAGTTATTCACCACGTTGACTTTCATTTGCCCGAACACCTTGGGGAGAATATGGATGTAAATGGGAAAGGGGAAATGAGATGGGAAGGATGGTATGAGGTGAAGTATGATGGATGTGTGATGGATGTGTGAGAAGAGTGTTCTATACATGAAGAACATATGTCTTTATTTCACAAGACTTGACTTCAAACTCTCTTCTTTTTTTCTCTCTTTTTTTTTCAAATTTTCTTTTCTTTTTCTTCTTTTTCTTCTCTTTTTTGCTATTTTTTTTTCTCTTTTTTCTTTTTTTTTTCAAACCAACAATGAAGACATTTTACATTTGAAAAACACTCTTTTTCTTGAAAATGAAAGATGATATGGAGATGATAAATGGATGATGCGGGGAATATATGTGAATAGGGAAAAATATGGGAAGGTAATAGAAGAAGTTAATGGTAAGTGGTAGGTATATGGATGAAAATCCAGTATTTGGGACAAATTTCAGGACACGTGTTTCTTACAACTCAAAAGTGGTGTCATTCTCAATGATCAAGCCAAAAATTTTAATGAAAAATAATGAGATCATACAACGATTTAAGTTCGAACCCAAAGGAAGTTGAATCAACTTGTGATTCGGAGATTGTGTAAAATACTCTGAAAAGTGAAAGGCACAAATCTCACAAGCTAAAGTATCTACTAGTGATCCTTAAGGTTCTCTTGAGAATTATAATACTCTACAACTCTTAACCGTAGTGACATGATAAGTGCGCAAATTTTGTTGAGTCTATAAATTCATGGTGCAAAATGCCTTGATATGTATTACATAAGCTATTTAGAAAAAATAAATCCTCTATCTTGATTCCTAAACTATAAAGATGGATGATAGAAAATTCCAAGGTTCTAAAAAACGCGGGTAGTGATCGAGGTATGGAGGCCAAGCCTTAAGCCTTAGAAGCCTAGGCGGGCCTTAGGCGTAAAAAGGCGTGAAAAGGCGTTTAGGCCTTCTTAATATATTTTAATATTTTTTAATCATAACAAGGCTATTAAAATACTAAAATTGTACATATCATAAAAATATGTGTGAATAATGCAAATTAAAATACTATTTGATTATTTTGGATGAGATAATGGTCCGGTTAGTAAAAATATTCATTAAAAGGCGATATCGTTTCACTAAAGCATTGTTGTTTTCAGAAAAAATTGCGCCTTAAGGGTTTTACCAAGAATAAGGCGTAAAAAACTTATGGCGAGGCGTTTCTCCCAAGCCTTAAGCTTAGCCGAGTTTTTTAGAACAGTGGAAAATTCACATCAATGAGTGAGATGAAAGAAACTGCATGAAAATTTTAAAAAACCAGGTTTTGAATTTTTTTCCAGAAGAGGTACAATTTTTATAAAATTCCCCACCCCCAAATAAAAAGGAACATCGTTCTCTATGTTAAGTAAAATTATTTTTAAAATTGAGAGCAGGAGGGAGGAAAGAGATTACCAGAATCAATTTCTAATGAAGTGGACAGATGAAGCCAAGATAAACCTGAATAAGTGATAAGATAAAAATGTGTGCAAGTCTAGAAATATGTAAAGCATAGGGTGATGTGAAACACCACCCCCAAACAGGATGAGACTCATATAAGAAACAACGGGCTACCTCCCGGTATCACTAAGTTTAATGTCTTCAGCCAAATAGAAGGGATCTCACCCTAAGGATAAGAACTATGAAAGCGCGGGGTGGCAAAAAAAGAAGTGATGATAATCACCCCTAAACAAGACTGAAGCGTCCGTCTAGTTGGATAATGGCTAAAATGGTCAATGCATTTGTATGGAAAATTGCATCACCCTATGCAAAGCATCGGTGGACCAGGGGCGGGTGGGTAGAAAGGTATATGGAAGAAAAAAAAGGGTAAAGGTGAAAAGGCATTGATCTCGGGACTTATTGAGCCAAAAGGTGAGGACAACAAGGGCCCTATAAGTGTGACGCTCGAGTTGGATGGGGAGGCGAAAGGGTTTGACAATAGTGATGGGGTGGGGCTCATAAAAATGGCACGATCGTTACATAAATGGACGGTGATAATGGTCGCACCGTGACACGTCAGGAAGCTGTCGGGAAGAAAAATCAACACCACAAGGAAATGGTGTGCATGGTGGAACAAGCTCAATGTCATGTAAGAGGGGAGTAGCACCAAAAATATTCTCGTGCATGGTGGAGAGTGGTTTTAGGTTAGGATCCAAAGATATGGATGGGAACATGAAAGGTATAATATCAAGATCCAAACCAGGGGATGGGATGGAAAGGACAATGGATGGGTTGTGTGGGATAAAGGGTGGAGGAAAATGATACAACTTAAGAGTGAGAGACACACACTCCTCATGAGGCTCGGAGTGATCCTCAAGGGCAGTCGCAAGACGAGGTGTGGAAGTAAAAGATTAAGTGACCAACTTATCCACCCGTAAGTCACCATTCATGGTGGTGAAAAATATAACGAGCCATACAAATTTGAGAGAGAAGAATCAACATTAATATATGGCTTAAAATGAGCCAAGAATGGTAGAACATGATCCATATTCTGAGAGGTAGAAACCATCTTGGATTCAATCTCGAGAAAATGGTGAGCACTCATAGCCGGAGCTAACCTATGATAAAATGGTTCCTCAGGAACACACACGGTGGGCTCGATAGGTGTAGACTCGAGCATTATTTTGGATTCGTCGGGAAAGGGAGTGTGAACCTCAATGGTGGGTTCAGTTGGACAAAATGGAATTTGATCAGGCTCACTATCATCGGATAAATCATGACAAGTGTCAACTTGAGGCCCGGACCACGGAATGGTCTCAATGTTGAGATTTTGGGGGAAGTAGGGTTGGTCACACTCAAATTCAGTGACACAAGATGACTCATCATTGCTCCACGTGAGGGCAACAATGGGTTGACTTGGGGTAAAATCCGACTCTCTCTCACACTCAATTTCATTTAATCTTTGTTCAAGCCGTTGGAAGGCTTCATTTTGAAATTGATTAGCTTTCCTTTGTATGAGAATAACATTTTGCAAGAGTCTTTCGAGAGTGGATGTGGATGATGATGGTGAAGCTATGGATGGTGGTGGTGGTTGATATGGACACAACTCACTATTATCATGACTATATGGAGAATACTCAAAGGAAGTGTGTGGAATGGGGTCAAGTGTGTCATACATGGGAGAAGCATCTCCGTGAGAGACAAAAGGATGATAATCGTTGGGTGCGTAGTGTGGGAACTGATCAGGATAAGGTGCACTTGGTTTCCATGACGATTGTTGGAACGTATGAGGATCCACAACATCGGGTTGGGATTCATATTGCGTGGGAGGGTGATCAGGCCTCCACGAATAGCTGGGGTGCTCACACCACTCGGGATTGAATTCGTCATGATAATCAGCCGAGGTGGCTTTCAGAATAGTTTCATATGGATACACTTGGTCCATGGTGGGTTCATTTTGATATAAAGAGTATGGACACTCATGGGGCAAGTGATTGGCTATAAAAATAAGATGTGCGCAACGAAGCATTTGACGCGTTGATACTCGTCATCGAAGGTGATGGAATGTGAGTTACGCGCGTGGATGACGCATGAGTATCAATGGTGTGGGTTTGGGAGTTGAAGCCACTAAGTGTGAAGATTCGATTCGGGCTCAATGTCAAACATGATTCGAGAGAATGGAAAATGACCAAAGTATTCTCGTAAAGGGAGTTCGTCAGCCATAACGAGAGAAATATTTTTGTGATTTTTTAAATGTTTTTCAAAAGGAAAGAAAATATTTTTAGATTTTTCTGAAAATGAAAGAAGAAAATATTTTTGGATTTTTATAAAAATAAAGGAAGAAAATGTTTTGGATTTTTGTGGAGAAAAAGAAGAAAAAAACACTATTTTGGGGTTTTTATAAAAATAAAGGAAGAAAATGTTTTTGGATTTTTTGGAGGAAACGATCAAGAAAAATATTTGGACTCTTAAACTTGGACGAACTCACTAAAATCGACTACCGAAAGAGTGAATTGAACACACACAAATCAAGGATAAATTCGAACTAGCACATAGTCAATTTTATTTTTAAATTTAGGTGAGAGGGCACTCAAATTTAATGAAGTCCGCGGGCGATAAAAATCGCGGAATTATCTGAATGATCGCCTTTGCAAAAATGTTCTCCTAGTGGGCTAGCTAGTTGATTGATTTTAAAATTAATGATAGCTAGGGTGGCACACAAATGGTAAGCGGGTGAGTCGGGTGATGAAATCCCTTCTCGTGAATGAACAAGTATAGGTCTTAATTGATTAATTCATCACACGCATTCAAAAATAAATTCCATAATAAAAATAAAATAAGAGCACGTAGTCACACACAAAATTAACTCGCTGACAGGAGAGGCGCGAGGGTTTAGAAATGTACCTCCCATGATTTTTACACTGTGGGGTGATGAATGATTTGAGTCGACCTGGGGGAGATCTCGCCTATCTCATTCAGCCCTGGGAGTCCCACCGACTCAAAGTAGAGAGGCTTCTTTTTCTTTCTTTTGGACGCCCTCTCTCTACCTTGTTCGCTTTCCCTATCACGCTTTTCTACTTTTTCTTACAAATTTAAATAAAAAAATAAATAGTGTCTCCAAGCACCGCAATGCAAGACAATAATAAAAGAAAGGTAATACAAAACTTCTAAGAAAATGAAAAATGGTACGAAAAAAGGAAAAAAAAATGCGATACAAAGGAATCACAAAATGGGAAATCCTCTCAAGTGCTTCAAGATCCAAAGATGGGCAACAACGCCATTTTACAGAAAAACTTTTTGCTTGTATTTTTGTCGTTGTTGCAAGTTTTTCTAATCAAAGCCTTCAAACACCTACAAAAATATAATAAACTAGAGTGTAGATTTAAGTAAGGGAGTCAATCCTAATCTAAGGATGAAACTTATGAGAGAGGAAATATGTAATTCATTTTTATTTTTATTTAATTTGGACTTTTTACTTTTTTAATATCAAAACAATTTTGAGATGAAGGTGAGTTAACTAATAACTAAATAAAAGGGGTAATCAAACTAAAAGTAAAATATGAAAAATATAAACAAGTGTGTAAGAGGGTACTTTAGATTAGATGGAGGCATGACCCCTTTGGAGTACACTAACGAAAAGTTAATCGAGAACACTCCTGATAATTACAAGACACGTGGTCACGACCCAGTCAAGATAAACTCAGTTTGAACTCACAAATCTCTCGTGTATAACTCAGAAGATAATAATGAACTCACAAGTAAATCATTTGGAGGGAGAGAGAGGTAAGCACCCTAAATACACCATGGCAAGCAGCCAAACACGCCAACTCTCAAAAGTCTCCAGTAAGATTTTAAAAGCTTCGTAGTAAATGACAATGGTGGGTGAGTAAGAGCTCTAGTTTTGCAATAACTTCTTTCGAATGATAATCTCTCTCTAGCCAATAATCTCTAGGAAGAACCCCATCTCTTAGAAGTGGTTGAGGCCAATAAATTAACCCCACACCACTCTCGAGATGCCTCAGTCCTTTACAACTGTGAAAGACATCCCTCATACTTTATGTCACAAATATTAAATGTCTGATGGACTAGTCAGCTCCACGTCATGAGCATTAAATGCCAAGACATGCCTTTTGCCTTCCCACTGTGCGTCAAGGGGGTTGTCGTCATCGAGGTGTCTCACCAACTGTTTGACAACCCCAAATACAAAGGTGGTTTACTCAAGTGTGAATTTGACATTGATTAGATGGCTAGTGACATCACTTAAAGTATATGTGACATTAAGTAGAGGGTTGTTTGATTCACAACTCAACGCATGATGAAACTCAAGGCTGCTCCCCCCAAGTGTTTTATCAGGTGTATCTAAGATGGTCAGGACAAGACCTAACGCTGCCTCACTTATCAATCCTCCAAACCAAGTCACTTTGAAGTTCCCACGGCGAGGTCATTCGATAGAGCATGAAATCTCTCACAGAACCTGTCAGGCCTGGTCTCTCGCGAGTACCGTTTGACCTCACAATAAATAACATTGTAATCATTACAGCTCATAGTCAATATAAACAAAAGATATAACAAGACTAAGTAAGATAACAAAACTAAAGGATGAGCTCTCTCAGACAGTTTCTTCGCTGGAAGATCTTCCTGGTCTGCCACACTGAGTTGCATCGCTTGAGCTGCCTCGCTGAGCTATATCACTGCCTTAATCCCTTGAGTCTGTTGTAATAGGTGGAGGGATTATCTCTAATCTCGAGATTATCTTCAATCCCCCTATATTTTCCCCTTCGTGGAGTGATTTTTTGCGGGAACAATAAATGTTTACACGAAAACTTCTCAATTCGATGAACCTTCTATTTGTGAAAAAAAATCTGGCATTTCTATCTTCGTTACAACTTCTTCTGTTATCACTTCCAGGAAAAAGTAAAATTCTCCCTGATGTACTTGAACCAAAGCGCTGCGACTTGTCGGCGATTGGCGAAGAGATATCGCAACTTTTTCCTGTCGTTGAGCCTCAAACGTTCTGTCTCTTCTTCCTTAGCTATTGATTTTTTTTCAAAATGCCTGAGGAACCTATTAACTATTCATTCTGACTATTGGGAAGTAAAATGCTCCCCCATTTGTGCTATTTCGTGCCGTTTGTGCAGCATAGTTGAGTCACAATTAAACTTCGTTTGGACTTGTGGCGAGGGGACATCGTCTCTTTTTAAACTGCAGTAACAGCTTTTGTGTTGTGGGATATTGGATATATCTGACAAAAAAAATATTTTGGCACCAAACCCAAAACTTATTTTGGAATAAACCCTTATATTCCCCATGCATCACTTCATTAATGATGTAGTGCCATATTTTTAACTGTCAAGACACTTCCTGAAGCGCCACATGTCCACTTGAAATGATTACCGATGACTTTGCACGTGCAGTGGTGGGAACCTCAAAAGGGAACCAAGGAATTTCAAACGGCTATTATTAAAACACTTAGCCATTTTTTTCACTTACTTTGCCTTCGTTTTTTTTAACTCCCAGCACACTTAAAGAGAGAAAATCCCCAAAGCGCCATTGTTACTAAGCTTTTCCCTAGTTTCTTTCTTCTCATCTTCTCTTTCACCACCACCTGTGGCTATACTCCTCTATTTTCGTCCATATCCCTTCTTCCCTAAGCTTTTTTATTTCATTTCCACCTGATATGGCTTCTTTAAGCGTTCCCCAGGCTACCAACGCCAGTGCTCAGTCAACCTCCACCTCTACCGCCTCTGCTACTGTTGCCACTATGGGCGCCATCGCCTTGGATGTTGCTCGCTAACAGCAACTATGTTTTTACCGTCGGTCTCCAATCTTTAGTAAAGATGATAACTTCTCTGATTCATGCAAGACTTGTAATTTTTTAGCCAAGAATGACCATTTGTTATTGGGTGATGAAGACGAAGAATCATCCAAATGGGGTTTTCTTCATCCAGAGGGGACTCTGCACTTCAGATTGGATCGTGGTGACTTTCCTTGCTCCCAGATTGATTTCAAAGGACCTGGGGGATCTTCAAATCATTTTTTGCCTATCATGCACATATGTAGAGCTCCCACGCTACATCTCTTGCCAAAGTTGGTCTTTATCGAGCCAACTAGTTTGAGGAGTTCACTCTCTCTAAGCACAATGCTGCACTTCGAGTGTTGGTCTTCAGATGGAACATCACAACTCACACTTTCTTTGTTGCCTGGGGGAGTTCACCATTTCCTTAGAAGATGTTTATGAGCCATTTCGGTTTGAACCCATTGGTGAGTTTACTTATCTTGATGAGGCATTGGACATTGAAAAACTGTTGATCGAGCTGAGTCGAATCGAATTTTGCCGCCGCTGCAATGAGTCTTTCAATAAAAATACATTTACTTTTTAATTAGTTATTTCTTTTAAGCTCCTACTGAGAAGGATATAACTTCTATCACAGGTAAGGATAAAGGTACATCCCTAGAATTACCAGTCTACATCCTTATTTTGCTCTCCCATTTCTTCTTGACTGGGAGACCCAACGATCAGCCTAGGAGGTACCTCATAAACATATCCATTCGTTTGGCCAGAGGTTTCAATCTTCCTCTAGCCGCTATTGCTCTGGAGTCCCTCTACACTTGGTTAGATCTAACCTATCTTGACATGGAATGGTACCTTGGCCGTTACAACCTGGACAATTTTACCAACACCATTATTTTAACGGGCTTCCTCTACACCCGTTTTCCTGCTATTGCCACCAAATCTGTTACTTACCCCCTCAACAAAGGCATCAAGCCCCCTCGCCTCCTGTGCTTTCATAAAAAATAAAGACGAAAGGAGATAATGGGCATTTTTTACCATTTGGACTCCTTCATTATGAGGCCATACAGAGAATCAACATTCGACCACACTTGGAATTTTTTATCTTCTCCATCTAAAATGATCACTTTCGTTTCGGTTGTATAAGATCCTTCGCAAGACGTGGTGCTTTTGTTCACCCCTGGGTTCCTTCATTCATTCACCGAGTGGGGATGTAATTCTGAACCTTATAACCCCGATCGATGCAGCAGTCAGTTCGATTTTAATCAAGGGGCTCCTCGACCTATATTTTAGTTAACTAATAAGAGGGATACTTTTGCTGGGGCCTGCACTTTCTACCTTACTGCAGTTATACTTGGCGTAACTTCTACTGTGGATGGTTGGGTTACCATCCCCAGTGCCACTAGGAAAGGGGATGTGTCCACTTCTTTTGCCACTAAATTCTGGTTGATGCAACTGACCAAGATTCGTGAATTTATACAAAGTTCCACTCAATATTCCCCGGTTCTCTCTTTCCTTACCTTGGAATTAGGCCTCAAGGTTGACTCTATTTTTGGGTTTGAGTTCCCTCTGAGCAAAACTCCAAAAGATCCTCCCAATGAGCTACCTTCTTATTACCCCAAGATCCCTACTGCCACGCCCAAACCTAAGAATGTTGCAACCCCAAAACAGTCTGCCCCTACGGAAGGTGTTTCTAGTGAGGGTATTCCAACCGATGCAGCTTCAGGCAAAGGACCTTCCAAGCCACCAGATAAAAAAACTAGGAGATCCAATAGTGGGACTTCTTCAAATTCTAAGTCCCAAACTCAGCCTCAAGATCCCTTGGATGTATTCTCCATTGCCTCAGTTCCTCCTCTTATGTCTGTCGAAGTGAGTGAGGAGTTAAGAAAGAAAATTCAAGCTGAGGTGGAGGGGATAAATTCTGAGTTCCAACGACACACTTTCTTCGTTCCTCCTGATGTTGCTTTCCCCACCATCTTAGTAGATCAATCTGAAGGGGGGTCGAAGCGAAGGAAAATCTCAAGGGTTCCTCCCAGTCTTGGTGGTGCTGGTGCAAGAAAAAAGACTTTGGGTACTAAGTCCCAGAAAAAATAAGCTCCTGATGTTGAGCAGTACCCTACTGAGAGGTCTTCACCAGTCGCTTCCGCTCCTTCCTCGCCAATGGTGATATTATCCCATTCTCTCCCTGGATCAGAGGTATGGGCGTATTTTTTTTCATATTTACTCATTTTTCTCTATAAAATTGTATTTGTCTAAATCTTAGCAACTTGGCGCATGTAGCTTAAAAAGAGAGACCCAATCCCCTTGTGAGTCCTTTCATAGGAGGACGCTTCGAGAGTGGCTCAGTCGATGCAACTCCCCCCGTTCTCCCATGACTGGGCTCACTTATTCCTGTCGTTTAGTCTCCCGACGTACGATGGAGGCTACTAAGGAGATTATTGCCCCTATTGACTCAGTGGGAGTTTCTTCTCAGCCAAAGGGGGTTCCCTCAGTTTCTTCTGAGTCATCCCCTCAGTTGGAGGTTCCTCTAGAAATCATCCCCATTTTGCCAAGTTCTCCATAGGTAACAAGCGTTAAACACTTTTAGATCCTTCTTTTCCATCCTTCTCACTTTGTTGGATCTTCTATATATTTTTGTTATTTAAGGTTGAAGCTGCTTCGTTGCTAGCTTCTGTGCTGGTCGATTTCCTTTTTCATCCTCCACTATTAAGGCCCATCACTTCATTGCCCCCTTTCGCCCATATCGTTGAGGTAAGTTAAATTTATGGCGTGCCCTTACTTTCCATGTTGTTCCTTACACTTAACACTTAGCTTTGTGTCTGCAGCTTTCTCCAGGTTTGATCCCACCGTTATCCCTAAGGACTCCACCCATTTCTAAGTCTGCATTTGCCTCATCTACTTGCCCTGGTGCTTATTCTATCTTTGGAAGATCGAACGGCCGCTTCAAGATCTCTCCCAACTTTGGTCGTAGTTCCTTTTGTTGAATTAGGAGGTCCATCAACTGTTGAGGTCCCTCTGGCTGAGTTTCGTCTAGCTGAGGGTTCTGTAGAGGCTCCTGAGAAGATCAACTTTCTCACTACGGTGCCTACCGTTACAGCTTCTTTCATACCTCCCGTTCTCGCTCCAGCAGTTGCTGAGGTATTTTGCTATTTTCTCTTCATGTCTTGGTCTTTGTCCTTTATCTTAACAATGTGCAATCTCTTTATTTAGAAGATTCTCATTTTCAAAACGTTCAAACTCCACTAGTAACGATGACTCAATAATGAAAACTACTTGTTAAGACTTTTCATCAAACTCCACCAGTAATGGTGACTTAACAATGAAAACCACTTATTAAGATTTGGAGTAATGGTGACATAACAATGAAAACCACTTATTAAGATTTTTCGTCAAACTTCACCAGTAATGGTGACTTAACAATGAAAACCAGTTAACAATGAAAACCACTTGTTAAGATTTTCGTTAAACTCCACCAGTAACGGTGACTTAACAATGAAAACCACTTGTTAAGATTTTTCATCAAACTCCACCAGTCGGTGACTTAACCATGAAAACCACTTGTTAAGATTTTTCTTTCATCGAACTCAATATTTCCTTATCTTCCCTCAGGTTTCTAGGGATCCCCTTCGCGTTGAAGAGCAATCTTGACTAACTCCTTTTCTTGTCGCCTCACCTCATTCAGAACCAGCTACATCTGAGGAGTCAAGTCATAACGAACAAGTTTCCACAACGGGTGCTCTGGATGATAGCGAATTCAGTTGTGATCTTCCTTTGCCTGTACTGGCTCCTCACGAGTTTTTTCTCATGCTTCTTTTCCACTCACCTCAAATACCTACTTGACATCGATTGGTGATTGAACAAATTTCTACCTACTATCCTGACACTTTTATCATTCATTGCCTTCGTTCAAACACTTCAGAGCATGACAACCGTTATTATTGAGCTTGTCAATATCCCTACTGTAAATGTCACTAGTCCCCTCCTTAATCAATTCTAGGTCTATTTGAAGGAGTTGGGCAGAGATGGCTTCCAATTTAACTGGCTGATCGAACACTTGAAAACTTCAAAGAGTCAGCAGTTGGAAAGTCAGAGGGAGCTGAGAGGTGGAGGATATCGAAGAATCTCTTCGACTGGTAAAGTCAAAATGAGAGAAATTGCTTATCGAGCGTGCTCAAGTTCAAACGAAGATGGAGGGTTCTATCAATGCCCAACAGGCGTGCTTAGCAGCTTCTTTGGGCTTGCCTGGGTACTTTTTCTCTGCCCCATACTTATGGTTCCTCCTAGGCCAATGACCCCCCCCCCCCCCCCCAACACTTGTAAAAATATTTATTTATTTTTTTCATGTAATTCTTGGGCAGTAGTTCCCAATTTTGTAATACACTTCCCAGTTTATGAATGAAAGAGAAGTTTATCTTGTTTTCTTATCACCTCTGTGTTATAACTACTTGCAAAAAATACAGTTTTTACAATTTTCCATCGCACTTTAATTACAACAAACAACATAACTTCAAAATTGCCTTGTATATTCATGAAGACTAGATACATCATCTTTCTAAGGTTACTCGCTTATACATGATAGACCTTCAACCATTTGCTATTAATCTTGAATGGTTTATCTTCTTCCATCTTTAAAATTAAACAATAACTTTAATCGTGAGCCTCCTTCACAATAAAAGGTCCCTCCCAATTTGCTGCAAACTTTAGTAGAGGAAGCCCTCTGATGTGTTTCATCGCTGCTTTTAAAATGAGGTCTCCTTCAACGAACTTCCTTGGTCTCACTAAGTTATCATATGCCCTTGAGAGTTGCCTCGTGTACATTTGAAAGTGTTGCATCGCATTATCTCTGTTCTTATCCAACGCCTCTAATTGTACGTCTCTACTCTGACGGAGCATGCTGCTTCGTAGGGCATAACGAGCGGAAGGAACTTCCAACTCTACTGGCAGGATTGCTTCAGCTCTGTACACAAGGGATAATGATGTGTATCCTATGGGTTTTCTCTTCATTGTTCAGTAGGCCCACAGCACTGTTGGGATCTTATCATCCCATGATCTTGGGAAATCTTCCATCGTTTTGGCCAAAATATTGACCAAGGTCTTGTTAGTCGCCTCAGCTTGCCCATTTCCCTTACGATATGCCACCATTGAAGTATGATGGATGATGGAGTATCTGCCAGTGAGCACGTTACTTCTTTATTGATGAAGAGGGTTCCATTATCGGAGAGGATAACTTTTGGGATTTCAAAATGATAAATCATGTATTTTTTAATAAAGTTAGCCACCACACCTGACGTTTCTCTTCTGAGAGGTATCGCTTCATCCCACTTTATAAAACACTCTGTTGCCACCAATATCCAGATCTTTCCTCTTGATGAAGGGTGTATCACTCCTACCAGATATAATGCCCAAGTGTGGAATAGATAGGGAGTGGACAAAGAATGTATATCCACCAAAGGAGCATGGATCATATTCCCATGCAGTTGGCATGCGTTGCACTTTCGCACAAACTCAGCAGAGTTATTTTCCATAATTGGCCAATAATACCCCAAGGTCATTAGTTGATCATATAGCTTTGCCCCTATGATGTGAGCTGGATCGTGAGGTTACTTCAACACTTCAACTGCCTCCTCTTTTGTGATGCATCTCAACGGCCTGTTGAAGTAGCCTCTTCGATAGAGCTCTTCATCTTGGACATAGAACTATAAGGCCCTCTGTTTGAGTCCCATCGCATCTATTTTTTCTATAGGAACAACCCCATGTTTGATGAAGTCAATGTAAGGCTGCTGCTTGTCTGTTTGAGCCTCAACGAAGTGACATTCAACTTCTTAAAAGAAGAGCTGACACTTATCACACCTCCATTATAATGCAACTGCATCTTGTTTCATCATTGGCCAAAAGTATCCTTCCCTTTCGATTATCATGTACAAAGGAATCTCTATTATTTCGCAGTGGCTCTCGTGCATCTTCCTCAGTCTCTGCTCTGTCTCTTCTGGGCCAACACACCTTGATAACCATCCTCCTGTATTCCTAAAGTATAAGTTTCCATGACTAACGAAGTACTGCGCTAGCTCTCTTAGTTCCATCTTACCTTCCCCAGACTCTAACTATTTTCTGATCTCACCTCTCCAATCTAAATCTCCTTTCATGGGTAGAATTGACTGTATCACCGATGGGGCTATTCTTTATTGATCACCATAGTAGTTGTATCGGTCTTCATAATCATCTTTTGTGTAATGGTGGCATAGGCGTCAGCATGCCGATTCAGCATTCTAGGATGTTTTTTTATCTTGACCCGATGGAACTATTTAATCAGCCATGGGATGATCATTTTATAGGGCGCTAGGCTGAGGTGTTTCAACACATACTCCCCGTTCACTTGTTGAACTACCAAGTTTGAATCACCTTTGATACACAGTGAACGGATGCCCCTTTAAAGGGCCTCTAGTAACCCAAGTACCAACGCCTCATACTCTGCTTCATTGTTGGAGCAAGGGAAATCTAATTTATAGGAAAGGTAAAATTCCTCCTTTCCTTTAGAGAAAATAACCCCTGCCCCTCCTTTCTTTTCTACCGAAGAACCATCGAATTGCATCGTCCATTCTTTAAGGACACCATCCAGAACGTTTTCCTACAAGTCATCCCCCGGGATATTCTCTCGGGGAGGTTTAAATACTCAATATGAGAAGATTGTCAACAAGTCTGCATACGCCTGGATTTTGATTGCGCGAGGAACGACGCATTTTAAGTCATATTTTAAGAGGATGAGGAACCACCTAGCTGCTCTTCCAATCAAGATATTTCTTGCCAACAAAAACTTAATTGGATCACATCTTGTCGCAATGTGAATCGTGAAAGATAGCATATAATGCCTAAGTTTTTGTGCTACGAATACTAAGGCTAAACAGTGCATTTCTACATTATTGTACCTTATCTCTGGTCCATATATGATTCCGCTTAAGTAGTAGACTAGCCTTTCTTGCCCATCAACCTCATGTGCTAAGAGCTCTCCAATGGACCTGGTGGTAGACGTAAGGTAGAGTTGCAACGGTGTTCCAGGATTTGGAGGGATCATTGTCTGTAGAGAGGTCAGCAGCTTCTTCAACCTATTCAAAGATTCCTAATGTGCTTCCTCCTACTTGAACTTTATGTCCTTTTGCAGTAGCTCCATCAACGGGTGAGTTATCTTGGCCAATCCCAGCATAAATCTATTGAGGTAGGAGACTTTACCGAGGAAACTTTTGAGATATTTCATCATTTTTATGCATGACTTTTCCAGGATAGCTCACTGCTTGTCCTGGTCCATCTGTACTCCCTGTCGATCTACCACGAACCTTAAAAACTTCCCACTTGTGACCTCGAAGGCACACTTTAGTGGGTTCATCTTCAACTTGTAGTTTCTGCACCGACCAAACACCCTCCTTAGGTCGTCCAAATAGGACTCCTCCTTCTTCGATTTGATGACCAAATCATCCACATAGAACTCTAGGAATTTGTAAAATAAATTGTGAAAAATGGCCATCATCGTCCTTTGATATGTCAGCCCGGCATTTCCTTCTACATGAAGTTACCCAACGGGATTCTGAATGTCATTTTCTCTGCATCAGCCCAATCCATCTTGATCTGGTTGTACCTCGCATACCCATCTATTGAAGACAAAAAATGGCCTTCGTGAAATTGTACATTTTATGACCAGTCATTGCATCAATAAGTCTATCGATGGAGGGTAGAGGGAACTTATCTTTCGATCAAGCTCTGTTCAGGTCCCTGAAGTCTACACATATCCTTATTGATTTGTATCCTTCTTTCCTACTGGAACGATGCTTGAAAGTCATAGTGGGTGTTGGATTGGCTCAATAAACCTTGCTTCCAGCAACCTTTGGACCTCCTCCTTGATCTTTAAATCCAGCTCTAGCTTGTATGTTCTTGTGGCTTGCTTCATCGGTATGGATGAAGGCATAATGTTCAGTTTGTGGCAACTAAATTCTTCGTCCAATCCCTCCATCTCCGTGTATTTCCACGTGAAGACATCCCTTAATTCCCAAATCACCTCAATCAAGGATTTTCTCTTCGCTGCACTCAAATACTTCGAAATGAAGATGGGTCTTGCATCTTCTCCATCTTTGTCCAGGTTTAACTGCTCCAACTCTTGCACCTGGGGTTTCGGGTAATCTATCATATAATCTGGTTCTTCAACTATGTCCTCCATAAACTCTTATATATCTGAGTTATCGATAACCATGCACTACCCTTGTTGATCTATCAAGAAACACTCATATATCGGGTCAGCCTCTAAATCAGCTTCTTCGACTGCCCGTTCACACCCTTATAAAAGGTAGATCACTCTCCCATCCTCAGTAATCTTTTTCTTGCACTGTCTAATCATCATTACAACCGCATTTCTTTTCCTTTCTCTTGAAGCATCAGCCAACCTATTCTCTAAAAATCTGCTCAACACACTCTGTTGTTGGGTCTCGTGATCTATCGGATTCATTCTGGGTCTCATCATATCTCTAAATTTCTTCGATAGATGTTACTTCCTTAGATTAGCTAAGTGAACTTATTTCGTTACTACCTTTCTCTTTCTTCCTTTATTTCTTTGGCCATTCACAGGCACCATCCTTTTCCTAATAGAGGGAACTCTTGCTCCTTCCATCCTTCTTATCAGCACCCTGGAATCTTCCTCCAACTCTGTGTAAAAGGTCGTATCTACCAAATGAGCTTCTTCGGTGGCAAAAGTCTTCTTCCTGGCCCGTATGACGATATCAGTCCCCCTAATGTTCACCTTTGCGCATTGGTGATACGTCGAAGAGACTAGACCCTGGTTATGCATCCACACTCTCCCTATCAGTAGGTGGTAGGAAATGGTACTTTCAATCACATGGAACTTGACGTGTGAGGTAAGGTTTCCCATTCCGATCCCCGTATTCACGTACCCGATGGATTTAGATAATTGATTATCATAGCCAAAAATCATTAAAGGTAATTGTATTAGTCTTTCCTTCGAAATGTTGTCTATCCGGAAGGAACTAATGGGCATTATGTTTATCGATGCACCTCCATCCATTAGTGCCTTCGCAAAGTTTATCCCATCGATGCTTGTCGTTACGTATAGGGCCTGTTATGTGGGAATATTAGGCCATGTCAGCATCACTAAACGTTACTTCAGACAAGAGCTTTCTCACTAGTCTGGCCATAGTCCCTTTCCATCTTAATGAGGGTATTGCGTTCTTCTTTGCGATTTCCAAGATTTCCTGCGTTATCTCCAAATGGCTCTCCTTCGGTATCCTTACTTGGTCATATAACCATGAAAACTTGGGTCACCGCAAAACATCTTGGTACTCTAAGCTTGGGTCCACCTCCTCCTCTTCTAGGTTGTATACCTCCTCCGCGTCCCTTGTACTTTCCTCATCGTAGGCTATTACCACATTGGCCATGCCCATTGTCCAATCTTCTAAGGAAACTTCAAAGTCCTCCCGTTGGAACTTAAGTTCTCTCTTCTCTTGCTCTGCCTCCTCATCATAGGCAATCACAAGGTTCGCCTCGTGCAGTGGGATGGGGTTAACGTTCATATTGTTCTCTTAAGGGATCTTTAAAGTCCCTGTCTTTATGTGCTAGCTGATAATCTTTCTCAATGTGAAATAGGTCTCCATTGGATAACCCACTTTTCGATGGATCTAACAATACTTAGGATCTGCTCTCGTTGTTGAATCTGGCTCCACAGTAAGGATGCTCGTTCATACACCATTCTTCCTGGAACCATGGTATTGTAATAGCTAACAGCCTCTTCAACTGTGCAAGATAGTGGCGGTGGGTCTCCCCTATCTCTCCCGAACTTTCTCTTGTTATCTTTCTTCAACTATTTTCCTCCTTTACCTCCATCGACTTACCCCACCCGTGGGGGCAGATCACGTGCTGCAACGGGTGGCCCCGACTGTCTGAACACCAGTGGTACCACAATAGGGTTTGTTCGAACCACCAATGATTTATTTATTATCGTTTTAAGAAATGCTGTGAAAGTCGCTTCACGAGTTTCATTAATTAGGTGACGGATGTACTCCGGTAGCAAACCCTCAGTACAGAGTTATAACAGTTTGGATTCTTTGGCTTCTTCCCTCACGTCGAGGGACCTCTTCCCGAATCTTCAAACATAAGACACCACATCTTATCCCGGTCATTACTTCTCCCTACCCGATTGTGTTAACATAAACTCATCTTTCGCCAGAAAGAACTTCTGGACAAATAAAACATGCATCTCTTCCCACTTTGAAACACTCTTTGGCATAAAGTGAAAGTACCATGTATAAGCTTTATCGGTTAATGATTTTGAGAACTCTCTCAACCTGAGTTTCTTATTGTTGCAGTGAGCTCCTAGAAATTCTATTAACTATTTTATGTGCTCCTTCGGGTTCCTCCTTTCTCGGTGTATCTTTCAAAGATCGGAGGGATGTAGTCCTTTGGGTAAAGATCATCGTTGTATTCTTGGGGATAGGGCGTGCGAAAATCATCATACACTGAAGCTACCTCGTTGGCCGCCTGTGAGGAGGATGCTATCATCTTCAATATCTATTTTTGGACCTATTTCCTCATCTCTTATAATGCGGATGCCGATGTCTTCTCAATCGTGGGAGGAGTATCCAGAGGGAATAATAAAGGGACGTTCGTTGCACTTGGAGTATCCACCGTAGGTGGAACGCCCGTTACGCTCTCTACGCCCGTTGTGCCTATGGGCCCAATCCCCCTAGGAACAGCTAGAGTAGGGTTCATCGAAACTACTGGGACCACTCCAGGTATCACGAAAGCCCTGGGATGTATTCCCCCTCCTAGGACCGCAATAGCCCCAGGTGTCTGTAAAAACTCAAAAAACTTACCCATGAGAAGGGTCATTTGTGCTGGTCCTAAGAGAGCACTAGTAGAGTCTTGGGTGACTGTTGGGACTCCAGTCATCATTGGATCTTAGGGAACCTCTACCTGAGGAGGGACCCCACTTCTAGGAGCATCCAGCTCTCCGCTGCTTGTTCCTTATTGCGTTCGATATCATCAAAGTTAAGTCAACGATTAACGTTATCTTTTGCCATACTCTTTTTCTAAAAGAATACCTCCCTAGAAGAGTCGCCAAATGTAAGAGGGTACTTTAGATTAGATGGAGGCATAACCCCTTTGGAGTACAGTAACGACAAGTTAACCGAGAACACTCCTGATTAATTACAAGACACACATTCACAACCAAGTGAAGATAAACTCAGTTTGAACTCACAAATCTCTTGTGTAAAACTCAAAGATAATAATGAACTTAGAAGTAACTCATTTGGAGGGAGAGAGAGGTAAGAACCCTAGATACACCTTGGCAGGCATCCAAACACGCCAACCCTCAAAACTCTCCAGTAATATATTAAAAGCTTCGTAGTAAATGACAATAGTGGGTGAGTAAGATCTCTAGTTTTGCAATAACTTCTTTCTGATGATAATCTATCTCTAGCCAATAATCTCTAGGAAGAACCCCCTCTCTTAGAAGTGGTTGAGGCCAATAAATAACCCCCACACCACTCCTTAGATGCCTCAGTCCTTTACAACTGTGAAAGACATCCCTCATACTTTATGTCACAAACATTAAATGCCTGATGGACTAGTCATCTCCACGTTATGAGCATTAAATGCCAAGACATGCCTTTTGCTTAATCACTGTGCGTCAGGGGGATGTCATCACAGAGGTGGCTCACCAACTGTCTGACAGCCTCATATACCACGGTGGTTTACTCAAGTGTGAATTTGACATTGCTTAGCTGGCTAGTGACATCAATTAAAGTAGATGTGACATGAAGTAGAGGGTAGCTTGGTTCACAACTTAACGCACGATGGAACTCAAGACTGCTCCGCCCAAGGTTCCACAATCAAAGGCCCTTTTGTGTTTTACCAGGTGTATCTAAGATGGTCAGGACAAGCCCTAACACGGCCTCACTTCTCAATCCTCCAAACCAAGCCCCTCTGAAGTTACTACGACGAGGTCATTCGATAAAGCATGAAAGCTCTCCCAGGCCCTACCAGGCCTGGTCTCTCTCGAGTACCGTTTGACCTCACACTAAATAACATTGTAATCATTACATCTCATAGTCAATATAAACAAAAGATACAACAAGACTAAGTAAGATAACAAAACTAAAGGATGAGCTCTCTCGACCAGTTTCTTCGCTGGAAGATCTCCCTGGGCTGCCACGCTGAGTTGCATCACTGCCTTAATCCCTTGAGTCTCTTGTATTAGCTGGAGGGATTATCTTTAATCTCGAGATTATCTTCAAGGCCCCCCTACAAAGTGTGTTGTGAAAATGAGTGAGATGTAACTGAATGAGAGAAAATGTTCAAGCGATGGAAATTCACCCCCACTTCACAAAAATTAATCTAACTTGCACTATTTTAATTTGATCAATTTCCAAAATATTCATTTAATTCAAAAGCTAATTATTATTACACTAATGAATTAATTGAATATTCTTTTAGAAAAGTAAGTTTAATCACCACAAGCACACTCTAAATGAATTAGAATCAATCAAATGAATCACCAGCTAGGATCGATTCATTAAACTAGTTTTAATTAGACAAAATAAAAATAAGAGTAGATGAAAATTATACTAACATTTAAATCAAGTGATAAGTCTATCTCTAGTTTGAATCAAATGATTAATGATAATACAATTTTCAATCCTTTATCAATGATGATTTTTCATTTCTCAATGTGAAAATAAGAGTAGGAATTAAATTTACTAATCAAAGAATATAAACAAAATTAAAATTAACAACTAAATCAAATTGGATTCATGAGGGCTTCATTTCATTCCTTATATGGGAGATTAGCCCTCCATAATTGTCATCCAATAAAAATAATAAGCAATTAAGAGCATAAAATGAAAAATTAAAAAAGAGTAATTAAATCAAATTCAACTTGAATTGCAAATATTCTTCACTTCTTCAACAAATCTCTCAAATTAATTACAAACACTCAATTATTATTATTTTTTCTTTTTTTTTCTAATCTGAAAAATAAAATAAAAAAAACTAAACTACTAAAAAAATAAAAATAGTGTTTCTCTCTATAATTCTCTTTCTAGCCTAACTCTTTAATTCCCCTTTTCTTATGGGTCTTCTTCTTCCTCTTTATAGTGTGCAGGAGGCTAAGGGCAAATGGGATATGTTTAAGTGTTGAGGGTGTAGGATAGGTAGTTCACACATGAATGCATGGGGTGAAAGTGAGGGTTAAGTGTATTTAGGACATGTGGGGAGAATAAAGTTAGTTGAAGTTTGGGGGGTATATTGGAATTGGGGGGAATAAGTTGGCATTTATGCATGTGGGTATTTGTTGGTTTTATTTGACTTTGTTTGGTTTGGGATTTGGCAGGTGGAATCATGTATGGCATGAAGAGGTTGTGAGGTTGGGTCTTTGAAGATGGGTCAATGGGATATGGATATTGGTTTTGACATGGGTGTTGGTTGAATCGGGTTCGATTCCGGATTTAAGGGTCTAGGATCGGGTAGGTCTGGTAAGGGTTAGGTTTGGAATGGTTCAGGACGAGATCGGGTTATGGGTGGAATTGGGTATGTGGTTTACTATTGGGTTTGGATTTGTTGGGTCTTGGGTTGGAATGGTTGGGCCGCCGATGGGAGAGGAGAAGCATGTAGTGGGTTTGGGAGGTCACGGAGGTGGCCGAAATGGGCTTAGCCGCCGGCGGGTATGGTCGGATTTAGGGTGGAGAGCATAGTCGGGTTCGCAGGTAGTAGGGGTATTGGGTTTGTGTGGGGTGAGTTGGATATGGGTTGAGGGGGGGTGATAAGAGAGAGAGAATGGTGTGAGGGTGTTGTTGGTTGAGTTGATTATGGAGGATGAGAGAGGAGAGACAAGGAGTGGTGAAAAAGATGATAGGTGGGTTTTTGTGGTGTGGGTGGGTGTATGGAGGCTAGGGTGTGGGTGAGGTGTAAGGTAACTTGTGTGTGTGTGTGCGCGTTTAAAATAAAAAAAAAATGAATAAAACTAAAAATTAAAATCTACTAAAAAATAAAATCATAATCTATATGAAAAAAAAACTAAAATAATAAATAATAAAAATAAAAACTAAAGTCCTAAAAAATTTTAAAATCTAATCAAATTAAAAAATAACTTCCTAAAAACTAATCCTAATAAAATAAAATTTAATAAAGATTAAAAGCTAAAAACTAATCAAAATTAAAATAAAATAACACTAATTAAAAATAAATATATAAAAATAAAAAATAAATCCTAAAAATTCTTAATAAATCCTAAAAATTAAAACAACTCAAATTAAAAATAATAAAAATACAAACCCAACACACACAGGGGTTGGGGTAGGTTTAGGCAAGTCTGGGTTAGGTTAGGGTTATGAGATTAGTTATTTAGCCCGTCATGCTGCAAATTACCTCGAAATAGAGGTTTTGAAATCGCAAACACAAACAAGCCTGCACAATAGATAATTATGCACAATAGAATTAGCCATTAAAATACGTCTGTTTGGGGAATTATTTAAACACTTTTGGGTGCTTATCACCAACGATTGTTAACAACAAAGTTCATCAAACCAATCCATCACCCACTTTGGTTTTCTAGCATTGTCTATCTGGGAAAGACTGACAAGAACCAGATATGGATCTATGTGGACTTTAGGGATTTGAACAGAGCTTGCCCCAAGGATGAGTTCCCTCTCCTTTCTATTAATATCTTGATTGATGTAACTGTCGGGCACGAATTGTATGACTTCATGTCTTGGTATGTGGGATACAACCAAATCAAGATGGATCCAATAGATGCGGAGCAAACAGCATTCAGAACTCTGCTAGGCAATTCCACATACAAAGTGATGCCTTTGGGGTTGAAGGACGCTGGAGCAACATATCAGAGAACGATGATGGCCATTTTTCATAACTTCTTTCATAAATTCTTGGAATTTTATGTGGATGATTTGGTCATCAAATTGAAGAAGAAAGATTTCCATCTGGAGGATTTGAGGAAGGTGCTCATTCGATGCTGGAAGTATAAGCTGAAGATAAATCACTGAAATGTGCCTTCGAAGTTACAAGCGAGAAGTTTTTGGGCTTCTTAGTGGATCGACAAGGAGTGCAGATGGATCAAGACAAATAACGAGCGATCTTAAAAATGCCATGTCCGAGAACGATGAAAAAACTCAAGAGTTTCCTCGGTAAAGTTTCCTACCTCAGGAAATTTGTGCTAGGGTTAGCCGAGATAACTCACCCACTGATGGAGCTGCTACGAAAAGGCACAAAGTTCAAAAGGTAGGAAGCTCACAAAGCATCTCTCACCAAGCTAAAGAAGCTACTCACTTCTCCATAAATGATTTTTCCTCCAAGGGCAGGGTACCATAGCAGCTTTACCTCACATCTACCATAAGGTGTGTCGGAGCTCTTTTGGTGAAATTGATGGGAGGGAAAGGCCAGTCTACTATCTGAGCAGGATCATACATGGACCACAGACAAGGTAAAGTAGTGTAGAGAGACATTATTTAGCCTTAGTGTTTATGGCACAAAATCTTAGACATTATATGTTGTCTTTCATAATTCATATTATGACAAGATGTGATCCCATTAAGTTTTTGTTGGTAAGAACTATTTTGATTGGAAGAGTAAAGAGGTGGTTTCTCATCCTTTCAGAATATGACTTGGAGTGTTGGTCCCTCAGGCGATCAAAATCCAGGCATATGCTGACTTATTGGCAATCTTCTCGTCTGGAATGTTTGAGTTACCCCGAGAAAGTATTCTTGGAAATGATTTACAAGCTAACTTTTTGGATGCGAACCTTAAAGAGTGGACGATGCAGTTTGATGGTTCTTTGATAGAAAAAAAGGAAGGGCAGGGGTTATTCTTTCGAAAGGGAAGGAAGAAATTTGCCTTTCCTACAAGTTGCGTTTCCCTTTGCTCTAATAACAAAGCAGAGTACGAGGCGTTAGTTCTGAGATTACTAGAGGCCCTTCGAAGGGTCATTCGTTCACTGTGCATCAAAGGTTATTCAAACTTGGTGGTATAGCAAGTGAATAGGGAATATACGTTGAAGCATCTCTGCCTAGCCCCCTACATAATAATCATCTAACGGTTGATCAACCAATTCCATCAAATCAAAATAAATAGGCATCCTAAAATGATGAACATGCATGCCAATGCTTATTCCACCAATGCTCAGAAAGTGGCCATAAAAACTGATACAACTACGATTGTGACACAACGAAGAACAACTCCCTCAGTGGTGCAGTCGATCTTGCTGATGGAAGACGATTCAGATTGGAGAGGCGAGATCAAGAAACAGTTGGAGTCTGGGAAGGTAAGATAGAACTAATAGAATTGTTGCAGTACTTTACAAGCTAAGGAAGTCTTTACAATAGGAACGTGGAAGGATGGTTATCAAGGTGTATCGGGCGAGAGGAAGCAGAGTGAAAGTTGAAGAAGACACACGATGAACACTACAAGACAACTCAGATCCCTTTGTAATAAAGAATACAGAGAGAGGGATACTTATAGCCAACTATGAAGTAAGATGCAGTGGAGTTAAAACGAAGGTGCAATAAATGTCAACTCTTTTTTCAGGCAGCTGAATGACACTTCATTAAAACTCAAACAGATTAGAGTCAGTCTTACAATGATTTCATCAAAGACGAAGTTATTCCTTATGAGAAAATAGACGCTATGGGACTCAAGCAAAGGGCCCCATGGTTTTCTATCCGAGAGGAGCAACAGTATTACAGAGGATACTTCAATAGGCCATTAAGATGCATCACAAAGGAAAAAGCAACAGAAGTCTTGAAGCAAGCTCACGAACCAACTCACATTAGAGGGCCAAAGTTATATGACTAATTAATGACCTTAGGTTATTATTGGCCAACCATGGAGAAAGATTCTGATGAGTTTGTTTACAAGTACAAAGAGTGTCAGCTTCATGGAAACATGATCCATGCTCCCTAAGTGGACTTACACTATTTGTCAACTCCTTATCCTTTCCACATATGGGCGTTTGACCCGGCATTCATCTTCGAGAGGAAAGATCTAAATATTATTGGCAACAGAGTGCTTTATAAAGTGGGCTGAGGCAATACCATTAAAAAGAGCAATAGCAAGTGTGGTATCCAACTTCATTAGGGAGTACACAATTTATCGATTTGGGATTCCGAAGGTTATCCTTTCTGATAAAGAAACACTATTTTTCAACAAAGAAGTAATGATGCTCAAAGACAAGTACTCCATTATGCGTCATACCTTAATGGTGACGTATCTTAAAGGCGGTGGTCAAGCAGAGGCAACCAACATGACATTGCTCAATATTCTGAAGAAGACGATGAAAGACTTTCCAAGTTCATGGGATGACAAGATTTTAGCAGTTCTGTGGGCTTATCGAACAACGAAGAGGATTCCCGTAGGGTATATGTCATTCTCTCTTATATTTGGAGCTGAAGTAATTTTATCGGTGGAGATGGAAGTTCCCTCGGACCGATATGCCTTACAAAGTAACATGCTTCCTTAGAGTAGACACGTATAGTTAGAAGCACTGGATGAACACAGGGATAACACGATGCAACACTTCTAAATGTACACGAAGAAAATCTCCAGGGCGTGTGAAAACTTTGTAAAACCAAGGAAGTTTATGGAAGGAGATTCAGTTTTGGCTGTTGTGAAGCAAATTTGAGGGCTCCCATTACCTAAATTTACTAAGAATTGGGAGTAACCTTTCATTGTGAAGGAAGCTCATGATTCGGGTTACTTTTTAATTTCAAATATGGAAGAGGATAAACCTCTTAAGATTAATAACAAGTGGTTAAAGGTCTATCACTTTTAAGCGAGTAACCTCATTTAGAGATTTAGTTTGTTTTAAACTGTTGAAATTATGTTACAAGTCATTACGAGTTATATCTTTACTGCGATGAGAGCTTTATTAAAAATTATAAGAGTTTTTGTCTTTGACGTGAATTGAAGAAAAGTTGTAATGAATGATGATGCAAGATATGGCAAAAATGAATTTATTTTTCATTTATATACTCAAAAAAGGGTTACAAAAGTGGGGAACTATTGCCTCAACAATTACATATGAGAAAATGAAAAAAATTACAAACACAAAAGAGGACTTCAGCCTAGAAAGAACCACAAGTCAGGAGAGGAGAAGAAATCCCCATTCAAGCCCGAAGATGCTTCTAAGGACGTTCTCTGACCAATGATAGAGCTTTCAAGTCTGGTTTGGACTTGGTCTCATTCAATGACTAAGGCTTCACATTTTTGCTTGGCTTTCAGTAGAGCTTCTCCGGTAGCCTTAACCTCCTGATAAGCTGCTACCAGAAGAGGGGATAACTCCATCAACCTAGCCTCCTCATCTCGTTAAGCCTATACATGTTTTCTATAGAGATCCATCTGTCTCTTCAACTGATTGCTCTTCAAAAGATTCAAGTGACTAATCAAACAATTGAGTTGGCCCTTGCCCAACTCCCTCAAATTTCCCTGATACTGATTGGTGGGGGGCCTATTTAGGCTTGAAGTTTGGGTATTGACAACCTTAGAAATAACTGTTGTCATACCCTGAAGCTTATAGCTCATCACTAATATATTTGAATGGAGACAGTCAACAGTAAAAGTCTTAGGGTGATGAGCGGTAATTTGTTCTATAATAGAACGATGACACACTTAAATTTAAAGAAAATAGCGAAGGACTATAAAGCAGAACTCGTGAGGAGCTATGTAAGAAAGAGGAATCTCACAACTGGATTCACTATCAACTGGCATATAGGTAGTTAAACCACAGTCGTTATGGCTTGACTCCACTGAAGAGTTATTTTTCCTTGATGAGCAAAACCAATAGGCAAGGGACCATATTGAGTTGGGTCTTTAGTAGTAGTGGGCTCCCTCGCAACCTGAAATCCGATAAAGAAGAATGAGTTGGCGAAAAATCTTAAAAAGTGTGTTTTCATTGTTAAGTCACCATTATAGGTGGAGTTTGTGAAAATTTTAACAAGTGTGTTTTCATTGTTAAGTCACCGTTAAAGGTGGAGTTTGAGAAAAATCTTAACAAGTGTGTTTTCATTGTTAAGTCGCTCTTATAGGTGGAGTTTGCAAAAAATCTTAACAAGTGTGTTTTCATTGTTAAGTCACCGTTATAGGTAGAGTTTGGGTGTGTTTCCATTGTTAAGTCACCGATATAGGTGGAGTTTGAAAAAATCTTAACAAGTGTATTTTCATTGTAAAGTCACCTCTAAGGTGTGAATTTGCGGAAAAAAAACTTAACAAGTGGTTTTCCATTGTTAAGGAAGTTATATTGTGTTTCTTATGTTTCGTTTTAACGGGCATAACGATAAGACTTATGTAAAAGAGTGATGAGGCAATAGTTGCCTCAGTAGCAACTGTAGTAGTAGTAGTAGTAACTTCAACGTCTCTCTGGGTCTCAGTAGAGCCTTCGGACAGAGGGATCTCAGCCCTTGGCGAAGCACCTTCCCCGCTAAAAGGAACGAGTGCTAAGATGGGTGAAGGTTTCACTAAAACCATTTTAACTTTAGTTGTATCAACCAACACAGGGGACCCCCGGGCGATAAGATAAACTAATTGTAGACTCAGGCACTCGCGAAGGCTCAAAAAGGGAGGGAGGAGTCAGACCTGGAGAAAGATGCCAATAATGTCAAAGTGTTAGATACAAGAAACACCACATAAAAAAAGAACAATGCACAAGAAGTGAGCTTACCTTGGTATATTGGGAAAATACATAAGCCCATTAATAGACCTCACTAGAGAAAACTTAACAAAATCAGCAAGAGATGGGGTCAGGTTAGAAGTAGCTACAACCTGAAATACGATAAAATACTTAAACTAATAGACAACCAAGTTGAGAAGATGGAAAAAAGAGAAAAAGTTATTACCTCTAGTGGGCTTGAAGAGATTGTATCAACATCCAAATGAACCATATGTAATGGAGATGCCTCAAAAGAATCCAAAAGAGTCTCCTCTGGATGAGAAGAGACTCTAACAGATGTAAAAGATGCAGAAGCTTGCCTAGCAACCTCCTCTACACGTTGGGAGGCATAACGATGTGAGTATGTTAGCCCAATCAAGGGAGAACGAGGGGAGGTGAAACGGTTGCAGAAACCCCAAACTGTTCCCCCACGAAAGGGCTCATTGGAGGAGAAGATCTATCAGATGGATGCTCCTACAAAGACAAGGGGAATTTATAAAAGGGTTAGAAAATATACTTCAGTAAAGAAATTTTAGCAGTTCAAAATTTATGAAAGAAGTTTCTAAGTATGGGAAAAATATACTTTATGCTGAAGTAACAACGAGTGAAGTAGGAAAAGTGGAAACTACAAAAGCTCCTACAGTGGGACCTGGTGCAAATTTGGGGATATCATCAAGGGTAATGGTCTCATGGTGATAGAGGAGGAGAGGTTCTGGGACTGGGCTGAGTAGATGGCAGTACCTCATATGCATGTTTCTTTTAGGTCTTAGTACCTAAAGTCTTCTTCATAGTAAAAGAACCACCACCAACAGAATGGACTTTATAAATTTTTTGTCTTGATGTACCCCCCTCCGTGGGATCTACCCGGATGGTGGGAAATACGATAGTAGGAGGAACAGGAGGAGTGTGCATTAAAAACTTGCATTGAACTCGTTTAAGCTCTGCTTGACATTTTGCCTGAATCTCCTCATTGAGAGATGCAGACGCTGAAAGGGGAATGGAGGCAATGGGAAAGGCATCAACGGACACTTGGGACTTAAACTTGGACTTGGATTTTATAAAAGTCCAACCTTTTGAAGTCCTTGATTTTTTAAAAGGTGGTTGAGAAGGCCCCTCGCTAGAAGCACTTATGGTAGCAGCACCTTCTCTAGAGGCTTCTTCGGCAGGGGAAACTATTTTCTGAAATGGAGCCTTTTGGGGGTTAGGGGAATATGTAACGACAAGAGGGAAGTAAGGAGGTAGCTTACTTGGGGGATCTTTAGGGGTGTTTCTCAGAGGGAACTCAACACCCAGGATGGAATTGCCTTTCCAACCCAACTCCAAGGCTGGGAAGTGAGAGTTGGGGATAGACTAGGAAGACTTTGAATAAACTCTTTAATCTTGTCCAACTGCATCGGCCAGTATTTAGTGGTAAATAGATAAGTCACATCGCCTTCCTTGTGATACTCGGGACGGTGATTTTTTTAGCAATTGTTGAGCTAATGGAGGAAGCAGCAAATGATGTATAGAAAGAGCAGGCCTCAGAGAAGGTGGTTAATTAGGCATAAATTATTCGCATTTATCCCCTTACTTTTGATATTTTTATGGTCCCGTGCATTATAAATAGCTTGGATTTGTTTCATATTTATGCTACTAACCCTTTTTGGCAAGTATTTCGTATTTTGTGTGTCTCTTATCTGTTTTAAAGGTATTTCATGCAAATTAGTGCGAAAGAGAATTCAAAACAATAAAAGAAAGCAGGAAATGAGGAGTTCAAGGGCATTTTCATAATTTTACATCCATATTCCGGAGGTGGGGCCAACTGGAAAGTTGAAGACTTTCAATTACAAGAACACATGAAAAAATGACACCTCAATCGGAGCTACGGTGAATAAGTTATGGTCATTTGAAGATGAGAGAAGTCAAGAAAAAAGTTCTGCCAAAATTTCAAGGGCGATCCGGACCTATTAAAATAAAAGGATTTGGACCGTCTATTTAGTCATGCTCAAAGTTCGTTACAAAATTAGTCGCGCTTTGTAAGTGTGACAAATTGCCAGATGCGGGAGTTTTATTTTGTCCTTATCTTTTAGCCAAAATAGTTTTATGTTTTGGGGACTCTTCTAAACGACCTCTAGCCTATATATATATTCATTATGACTCTTTTTATTCAGATTTCATTCATGTAAAAGCTCCATAATAAGTATGAACATCTAGGAGAAGAATTTACATATTTTCCACCTTTAATTCAAGAGCTTTTCCGATTTTTCTTCAACCTTTGATTTCTTCTTGCATGTTCTTGTTCTTCAATCTTGGTAACATTTATTTCCAGCACTTTTATTATTATTTCTCATGTTTTATCTCTCTTTCCAAGCAATTATGAGTTCATGCAATGTAGATAACGTAGTTTTCACTAATTTCACCATGTTAGGCTAGATTTTTAAGGGTTGGGATGCATGAACCCAACCCTATGTGGTTTGCAATGGTATAAAATTAGTTCTCTAAATTTAATAATTGAATAGATCGTGTTGTATGGTGATCACAACTATTGTAAGACTTTTGATCTCGTTTGCCCTAGGTAACCGGGATGCTTAAGAGTGCAACGCGTGTATAGCTAATACGACACCGCTTTACTCGTCCTTTACTTACATACTGTACGAGCTACGATCCCTCATATATGTAATACTTGGGAGTACTAAAGACCGAGTTTGATCAATTAATTAATTTACGACTAGTTTTATACTGGGCAACACACTAGGGTTTGGGGATTGAATTCCTAACCTATTTTTCCTTAGTCGTATTAATTCATTCTTAGTTTGTTAATTTTGCCCATGTAGTTAAGTTAGTAGTTTAATCTAGTTTGCATTTAGTTAGTAGATTTAATCCCATAATCATCTTTTCTTACCTTATTAAATTCAACTTTAGGAGTAATTAACCTACCCTCTGTCGTTAAAACGAGATCGTCCTTTTTCCCCGTGGATTCGATACCCAGACTCGCCGCTATACTCTATAAGAGTCTAGTTAAAGTTTAGGTTTTTGTATTGCAGTTTGAAGTCGATAACAACGACTAGCGTATTTACACGGACGCTCAGTTTTTCCACCTCGGTCAGTGGCCTTACGATGGGACTCCTGAAAATAGGACAAGGAACCCCGTAATTATAGCCAAACTAGCGAGAACAACGGTTAGTGTAATAGTGCTCTGGGGAATATCCCTAATCAGTGTATGAAGGCAAATAACCTAGGATAAATAGGAGCACAACGACAAAGGAGGGATCTTCATTGATGAGCTCCTCCAAAGTGGCATGAACCTTCTCGCTTCGCGAGTGAAGAGAGATCAAGTCCGGGCAAAATAATCCTCACCGCAGGGATGCATAACGAAGTAACTGGGCCTGTCAAAAATGGGAAGATTGTCCTTTCGACTTTGCCTCTTATAAAACTGAAACAAACGATGGGGCTTGAGGTCTTCATGTACGGGATAGGATTTTTTTACCGTTGCTATCTCCGAAAATTGACTGTAAAGAAAGCCTGCCAAGATTATTATGTTGGAAAAATTAGCTAAGTTATAATGACTAATAGACCGTTCCATGTTCAAATGGGTCCTGCCCAACAAGGCTTAGAGGGATCCCAATGCCATTGTTGCGCGAGGGAGCTTGAACCCATTGACTAACCGAATAGAGATGTTAATAAGATCCTTACGAGGTTAATTATTGGGCTTCGCGGGCAAGAAAAAATGAGAAAGGATTATATATGCGGGCAACTCCAGGGATGTACCTTTGACTTCACCAAAACTAGAAGAACTATCCTTTTCAGAAGGAGCTTGGAAGAAATAACTAATAAGGGGACCAAAAATGGCCTTATTCAATGTCCATGTGCAACTTCGAGAGATCTAATCCAACTCTGCTCGAGCAGTAATTTCTTCAGCGTCTAAAGCCTCATCAGAGTAAAGCAAGGTACCTATGGGCTCAAGCTCAAGCAACTCACGGACATTTTCTAATGTCACGATAAACTCCCCCTACGTATCCATAAAGGTATGGGTGGTAATTTTCTAACGAGATACAAGGATATAAAGCGCAAAATTGTGTTTGGATAGAGTAAACTCACCAAACTATGTAGCTCGATGGAGCCCAACCCTTGTGAGTGCGTCAGCATAAGTGGTCTGCATGTAAGTGTTCCAAGCGGTAAAGTGGACTAGAGAGCCTGCAAACCCTTCAAAGTCTATTTAGGAGCATGGGAAGTCACCTCGGTCAAGGCAAAAATGCAAAGTCCCCTAAGAAACCTCAAACGGAAGCATTGTCATCTTCATCACCAAGTGTCAAGGACTTACACTTGGTGTTTAAAACAACGGTCTTGCACGCATCTGGGTATTCGTCTTCCTTGGAAAAAATAGGAGAGTGGCAATAAAAGCGGAGTTACGCTTGACGAGCTGCCATCAAGGCGGTGGCATCCAAAGCAAAAGCAGGAGTAACAATGGTGGGAGGCGGAGTAGTGGTGGTGGGAGCACTGGAGCGCTATGTGACACCCTGCCTAATTAAATACCGGGTGATCAGTCATTTATTAAATTAAATCAGAATATCCACTTGGTTCAGAATACGCATCACTGTCGAAAAATTTTATTAAAATACTAACCTCCTAATATTTAAAAAGGTTGATATCAAAATTTTATCTTTTAATTAATGTAAAATCAAATTAATGAATAATTAACATTCACCATCCAAACCAAACTCATATGACGGGAAATGACTGAAATAATAAATGCAACTGGAGTAAACATATTCGGTCTAAGTATCAAGTACAATAAGTTAATCAAAATAATCCAACCACTGAATAAATAAATCCATAAATCTCTGACTATCTAATAGGAAGGGGTAACATGCCCTAAAAGAAGTAAATAGCTAGGAATGAAGAAATGGTATATATGTAGGCGTCTACTACCGAGGTCTGTAACTTCCACGGCAGCTACAACACGTCAAATGAATGGATCTCCCGTGCTTGGTGTACTTATGGCTGGGCACTTAAATAATTTGACACAAGAGAAGAGATTTGCAAGAGACGGGTCAAAGCCCGAGTGTAAAACATTTAAAAAAATTAGCAAGTATTTAAATGTTGCAGTAAAGCAAATAGTATGCGCATGTTAGCTTTTCGAACACTCACTTGAGATTCTCACCTCTCAACTAATGTGTACGCCTCACGCGCCTCTAAACCCATTAATTATTCTATCATCTAGCTAGACTATCGAAAAAAATCCTTCTAATCACTACCCTCTATACCAACCCGCATTTTCCATACAACACTATATTAAAAGGTTTCACGAATGTTATCTTAATTTGGGAACTATTTATAAATCACGTTAAGTGCTCACTCACTTAAGTTATTAAGAGATTATCATCATTATATATTTTATCCACATACTTTCACACAACAAGTATCACTACGGGTATATATATACATCACTATATAATATATATACTAAAAATCACCTTTAGGCTCAGCTACTGTGCCCTCATACTCTGCTATCAAGTCCCAACACATCTCGCACTGAATAAGGACAATGGGTTCAGAATATCCCACGAACCATAAATTTACAAAATCACACATATTGGAGGCGAACATGGTTACAAGCCTAGTCACTACGCACATACTTATGCACCCATATAACCGTCAACACTATCCTTATCAGATAGCCCGTACCTAGGTTCCATGCCCTTGAGGTACGAGGTAAATATCCCTCTGAAGGCTCCTCAAGATAGGACTGTCCCCTTTTTCCAACCTCCCATGCTAGTAAGTACGTTAGGTATGTCAGACACAAAATACATATCATTATAAGCATTCACGCAACCTATCAAGTTCATTAGGTATACACTCCACCCGAATATTTAAGTTATACGTAGTATCTCTCATTACTACTTGCATTACACATAATAGATTACGAATACTCTCTCAGTCGTAACTTAGAGATAACTTGTCACTCCATTTGTCATAAAATGCCATACTCTTATTACCCGATAATTCTATTCTAACTTGAATCCCAGTTTTACTGTTGATCATTACTTCAAATACACTTGCTACCCAGATTTGAAACAGAAGAAAATTTCCCAGAAACTGAACCTGTCGTTTGAACCAGAACCTATCTCATTTGAATGAGATAGCATGTCATTAGAACGACTTATCGTGTGATAGGGGTTCTCATTCGAACTAGGCTCCATCTCGTTTGAACGAGATTGAGCAGTTTCGTCCCCAACCTGCACTTGCTACGCTTTTCATCCATAAATAGTCCTAAAACCTCTATAAATAAGTCCTAAACTCCTTCAATTCAATTCCAACTCAATTTCCCACATAAAAGGATGATTTCTAACATCTTAAACACATCACTTCATGATTAATTAATTCACAAACAAAAAATCCCCAAATTTCAGATTCATAAACCCTGGTGATATTCCCCAAGTGTGACCTCGGCTCGGAGACACCAACCTCGGCCGAGATCATGGCCGACACTGGACAAGCCTTAGGCACACGGAATCAGCCCTCGGCCATAGAAAGGTCGACCCAGGTCGACACTACCGCCAGCCTCTCGAAGGGACATCGCACGCATCACAAGGATCAGCAGCACTCTCGTATACCTGGGAATGGTAACCTCGACCAGATGTAGGCCGAGCTCGCAAGAAGCCTTTTTACCAATGTCATCATCATCAAGATATCAGTTAATGCTCCAAACACACCAGCTCAACCTCGGCTCAGGCCGACCTTGTCCATTGTCTCGGCTAGGATTAAGCCGAGGCCCCTATGGCTCATCTCGGATTGAACGAGCAACTAGACTTGTTATCCTCGGCCTCTCCCTGGCCGAGGTCATGCACCAAGCACGGTAGCCGAGAATCTGTTGACATTTGGATAAGGGCACGTGGACACATATCAGTTATAACAAGATTATTCCCCACACGTGGGGAGAATATTTCATCATCATTCCCTACATGTGACAGTGACAGATGGCTTCCCCATATTGGTGAGGCAAACACACACATGCACATTACATGCATGGGGTGTACATTACACCCCCTAGGTACTATATATAGAGGTCATCCTCTATCTTGCAAAAGATCCGAAATTGGTAACCCTAGATGAAACTCTGTCTTATACACACAGTAGAGAGAGAAAGTGAGCTTATGTGTATCGTATCCAAGGCCATTAGTGCCCATATTTAGTGGATCACACACTCAAAGTGGATGTAGGCCTAATTGGCTGAACCACTATACATCATTGTCTTATTCCTCTTATACTCACCTCCTTCTATACACTTACACACTTATACACTTACATCTCAATGGCTGCCATGGTTACTACTGTTTGAGTTCATCATCACTTATCTGGTGGTGCTAAATCTCAGCATCATCATTTTGGCGTTATCTGTGGGAACGAGAGAAGCTATCTCTTCCTCTTCTTCAGCTTAACCTCACCGGAGACTCTGGTGGTAAACCAGGCACCACCCCTTGCGTGGAGCTGCTTCACCATTGAAAGAGGTCCTTTGAGGTACTAAGCTCATCTGCTACTCAAGCTCTATAGTGTTACCATCGCCTCTTCCGCCACCTGGATGTGGAGGGCCTAGTTCCAGTCAGGCACCGCCCCAGTCCGAAATGGCGGAGGTAGCTACAGCCTTGAGGTCTTTAGCTGCAACACAACAAGCTATGCAGGAACAATTTGCACAGCTCAGCCAAACTATGATGAGGCCACCTGGAGTCTCACCGGATATGATCACTCTGGAGGCTGTTCAGCCTCATCCTGACGCTAGGGGACCACCCCAGGCACCAATGAAGGATCGGCCTGCACCCCAGTGAGGAAGGGAAGTTGCTGACCCCAGGCGCTTACGCCTGGGGAGGCAAGGAAACCCTTGCCCAGAGGTCAGGTATGATGATCTAGAGGCAAAAGAGGCCCCGAAAGACTGCGGGGATCCGTATGAGGTGTCGAATAACACTGTATGGCCTCTTCAGCAAAGTTAAGGTTGTGTCGGCCGAAGAGGTGAAGAGGCTCAACAAAGAGGGTCAGCCTTTGATAGGTTGAGTAGAGGGTCAGCCTTTGAGAGATTGGGCCTAGTGAATGACCTAAGATAGAGATTGTCGAGATCGAGGAGCGCAGCAGGCTCTCAGAGAGGAAACAGGCAGGGTCGGCCAGACCAAGGCCGACACTATAAAAGAAGAGGCAGGGAACAGGAATAGGTCAACAGTGAATGCGTCGCGGCAGGGGAACCCTCGGTCCATCCCATGGAGGTGGCTAGGGACAACCTCGGCCAGGTCGATGGCAGAAGACCGTGGAACGACTCTATCCAGCGCCTTGAGGAGAAGATAGGAGACCTCATTAAAAGCAGGGACCCATTACAAAGGGGTTACTCAGAGGGTTCTCCATTTGTGGCTAGGATAATGGGCTTCCCAACCCCAGCTAATTTCAAGCCTCCTATGGTGTCTCCCAAGTATGATGGCAGCACTAACCCTGTACATCACATCGAGATGTACCAGTCGATAGTATACATCTACTCGATACCCGATGAGATGAGGTGTAGGGCCTTCTCTGGGACCTTAACAGAGGAAGCACACAACTGGTTTACATCCCTTCCGAAGAACTCGATTGAGAACTTCAAAGGCTTAGCTGAACGATTCATCCACAACTTTTGCTTTGGGGTGAGACCTCAAAAGAAGACTACTCACCTGTTGTATGTCAAGAAGGGAAAGGACGAGAGCCTAAGAGACTACATAGCCAGTTTCAACAAAGATAAGTTGGAGGTCGAAGATTATGAAGAGAACATAGCTATGACCGCCCTCATAGGGGGTCTACAGAAGGGAAGCTGTTATGGAAACTTGCAGAAGACCCCCTAGGTCTATGACGGAGCTCCTGGAAACTGCAGGGAAAGTAATGAATGCAGAAGAGGTAATGGACACCAAGTATGAGGATGAGAACCGCGGTGGCAGTGGAAAGTCCCAAAACAAGAAAGATGGGAAGAAGAGGTCAGGTGATGACAAGTTCGCTCACTATACTCCTCTGACTGTAAGCTGCGAGCACATCCTCAACGAGATTAAGAATGACAGGGCTCTGAGATGGCCAGAGAAACTGAAAGCCCCACCACATAAGAGGAACAAAAACCTATGGTGCGAGTTCCACCAGGATCATGGCCATGTCACGGACAGATGCTTCGCCTTGAAGGATGAGATTGAAAAGATGCTAAAATCTGGAAAGTTGAGGAAGTATGTGGACGGTAAGGCTCCTAAGGGTGGAAGAGATGACCCTAAGAAAAGGATAAATGACAGATGCCGTGACAATGTCCCAGCCAGAAGAGACGATGATTCAGAAGGTGATGATGAAGACGATCCGGATCTTCTGCTGAAAGATGACAACACCCCGGTGAAGAGGGATGGTATGATCTCGTTTGGTGTTGACACTATATGCGGAGGACTTTCAGGAGGTGGCTCTGAAGTAGCTGATAGGAAGGCTCACGTAGCAGTGGCTAGGTCAGTAGCCAAGCTTGAAGTTGTGAATCTAACGTCTTCCGATACAGTGCAGAAGAGGAAGAAAGTAGACTGGACACCCTCGTAGTTGGGTTCTCCAGACTTGACTTCAAGGGTATTTTATACCCCCATGATGATCCTCTGGTCATAACAACAAGGGTGCATGGGTGCGAGGTGCAGAGGATCCTCGTAAACGGGGGGAGCTCGACGGACGTGATGTTTTGGCCTTGCTTCAAAAGCCTAGGTCTTAGCAGAGCAAGGCTGGCACCCTATCATCACCCATTGATAGGCTTCAGTGGCGAAAAGGTCCACCCCTTGGGCATGTATGAGATGGACGTACGGATGGGTGATTAGTGGCCTAAGAGGCTGACCAAGAAGATAATTTTTTTCATCATGGACGAGAACGTGTTTTCGGCCTATAACCTCATCATAGGAAGGGTGGCCCTTAAAAAGTTTGAAGTTGTGCCATCGATGGTCCATCAGATGCTAAAATTCCCGACTCCTTATGGGATAGGGGAAGTGCAAGGTGACCAGACCACAGCGTGAGAATGTTACTTCAACTCGGTTGAAGAGAGAGAGGCCCATAAGAGGGCAACCACCACTTATAGCATTGCTACGCTTGACCCGAGAGATGAGACAAAGTTTAAGAAGGGAGAGGCCGCGGAAGAGGTAGAATCCATCATCCTCAATGAGGACGAGCTGGAAAAAACCATCCAGGTCGGTAAAGCCCTAAAGGCATAAATCAAGGAAGACCTGATAAACTTCCTCAGGAGGAGACAGAGTGTATTCGCATGGAGTCATGCAGACATGCCCGGCATCGACCCTGAAGTTATGAGTCACAGGCTCAACGTGACCAAAGATGCCAGACCAATCAAATAGAGACGAAGAGTCTATTCCAGGGAGAAGTACGACGTCATCCGAGAAGAGGTAAAAAAATTAGAAGAGGCTGAGTTTATAAGAGAAGTCACATATCCGGAATGGTTATCAAATGCAGTCATCGTGCCCAAGGCCAATGGGAAGTGGAAAATGTGTGTTGATTTCACTGACCTGAACAGATCTTGTCCAAAAGACAGCTATCCCTTACCTCGGATAGATCAGATGGTGGATGCTACGGCGAAACATGAGCTCATGAGCTTCATGGACGCGCATTCAGGCTATAACCAGATCTTCATGAATGCAGAAGACTCGGAGAAGACGGCCTTCATTACTGACAAAGGGATGTACTGCTACAAAGTGATGCCCTTCGGCCTGAAAAATACAGGGGCAACATACCAACGTCTTGTTAATAAGATGTTCGAAGAGCAAATAGGTAAGACTATGGAGGTGTATGTAGATGATATGCTAACAAAGAGCTTGAAGTCTTGCACTTATGTAACGGATCTCGAGAAGACCTTCGACATTATGGACTCGTACAGAATGAAACTCAACCCCGCGAAGTGTGTCTTCGGAGTAGGAGCTGGGAAGTTCCTAGGATTTATCGTCAACCAGAGAGGGATTGAAGCGAACCCTGAAAAAATCAAGGATTTTCTTGACATGAAGACACCGAGGAGTATCAAAGATATTCAAAGACTTACGGGGAGAGTGGCTGCCCTTAACAGGTTTGTTTCTAGGGCAAAAGACAAGTGCCTTCCATTCTTTAAGGTGCTAAGAAAGGCATTCCAGTGGGACGAAGAGTGCAAAAAAGCCTTCAACCAGCTCAAGTCTTACTTGGGGTCTCCATTATTGCTGTCTCGGCCTGTAGCAGGGGAGAAATTGTACGTGTATCTGGCAGTCTCCGAATCAGCCATCAGCGCAGCTATAATACGGGAAGACGCTGGAATCCAAATCCTTGTATATTTCAACAGTAAGGCCCTTCAAGGGGCCGAACAAAATTACCCTCGCATGGAAAAGCTAGCTTACGCCCTGATACATGTTGAGGAAGATGAAGCCTTACTTCTAGGCCCACTCCATGGTTGTCCTCACTGACTCCCCACTAAGACAGGTCCTACATAAACCTGAGAAGTTTGGGCACTTGATGACATGGGCCATTGAGTTGGGGGAGTACGATCTTACCTACCAACCTAGGACGACCATCAAAGGGCAAGCCCTTGCAGACTTTGTCGCTGAGTTCACATGGGAAGAGGACGAGGCAGAGAATGGCCTAGAGGGTGTTGAAAACCGTGGTGTCTTTCAAAATTCGGAAGAGACGACACCAAACATCTTTCAAGATCATAAAGATATCGCATCCAACGGGGCTAGGAATCGAGTTGCGGAGAATGAGGAAGATTGGTACCTCTTCAAAAAAGGAGTCATGACAGAAGGGGTCTTCTCATCGGGTACAGATATTTGGAGCCTCTTCGTTGATGGCTCTTCCTGCGATAATGGAAGCGGTGCAAGGTTGATACTCTCAGCTCCAGATGGTGCCAACATTGAATACGCTTTGAGATTCAACTTCCGAGCTTCTAACAATGAGTCCAAGTATGAGGCCATGATAGCAGGTCTCTCATTGGCAAAGACTCTTCGCGTAAAGCGACTCCTACTCCACAGCGACTCAAGGTTAGTTGTTAATCAAGTACTGGGAATCTATGAGGCCAGAGATGAAAGGATGGCCAAATATCTGAAAAGGGTGAGAACGATGTTAGAACATTTTGAAGAGGCAAGACTGAAGAGAGTGCCTCGACAAAGTAACAGCCACGCAGATGCATTGGCGAGGTTGGCCTCGGCAATGAAGACAGATGTAAGAAGGACCATTTCGATCGAGGTCTTGGGGAAGGCAACCATTGAGCAAGAAGAGGTATGTAATCCTTGTCATAATTTGAACTTAGGAGACTCATGGATTGAACCCCTCTTTAGATATATCAGAGAGGGAGAGCTACCTGAATCCAAGTTAGAGAGGCAGAAATTGAGATATAAGGCTGCCAAGTTCTCGGTAGTAGGAAACGTCCTGTACAAGAAAGGATTCCTGCTACCTCTCCTCAGATGGGTGCACCCCACGGAAGTTCCCCAAATCTTACAGGAAATTCATGAGGGTTCTTGCTCTAGCCACATAGGGGGAAGACCCTTGGCCAAAAGAATCATCACACAGGGGTACTGGTGGCCAACCTTGTCCAAGGACGCTGCGGCCTATGTGAGGAAATGTGATAAATTTCAAAGATTCGCCGCTATCCCTCATCAACCTCATCAGCCTATGATGTTAATCACTTCTCCATGGCCATTTGCAGTATGGGGAATTGACTTAGTAGGACCTCTGCCAAGAGCTGCCAACAATTATAGATTCTTGATAGTTGTCATCGACTACTTTTCAAAGTGGGTGGAGGCAGAGCCGATGATAACGATCACAGTTTAGAAGACCTTCCAATTTATTTGGAGGAATATCATATGCAGATACGGCCTCCCAAACACTCTCATCTCGGACAATGGGACCCAGTTCAAGAACTCCTCTTTAGAAAAAGTATTGCCTAAGAGTGGGAATAAAGTAGTTCTTCTCATCTCCTGGCCGACCTCAGGCAAACGGTCAGATCGAGGTCACAAACAGAATAATTCTCGATGGAGTCAAGAAGAGGTTAAAAGATGCGAAGGGAAGATGGACTGAAGAGGTCTACGCTGTGTTATGGGCCTATAGAACCAAGGCAAGGACACCGACAGGAGAAACCCCGTTCATGTTGGCACATGGCTCAAAGGCCGTCATAACAACAGAAGTAGGGCTCCCAACTCATAGGATTCAGACCTATGACCCTGATAATAATGGGGAAGAGAGGAGGCTAGACCTAGATCTTATCGGAGAAAGAAGAGATGACACGGAGGTCAGACAGGCAGCCTACCAACAAAGGGCAGCAAAATTCTACAACCAGAGGGTGAAGTCAAGACCCATTACAGTGGGAGACCTAATGCTAAAGAAGACCTTACAGAAAGCAAACAAACTCCACCCAAACTGGCATGGTCCCTACAAAGTGACAGAAGAGGTTGTGCCTGGCACCTACAGGCTGGAAAATCTAGAAGGAGAACCTTTCGCTAATCCATGGAATGTTGATCACCTAAAAAAGTATTACATATGATGTTGCATAAAGTTGTGTAAATGTACCATCTTGACATGAAGAGGTTATTAATAAAAGATCAGTTCCGGTGATGGTACTTGCTTCATTTTGCACTTATGTCAGAAATTATGAGGATATCATCTTAGGTGATGACCTCAAACCCTTATAACATCACTCAGTGGTGACGAGGTCTGAGCTCAGACACCATAATGAGATGACCTCAGACCCTTAACATCATTAATTTGGTGAGATTAATTATGAGGATAACATCTTAGGTGATGACCTCAGACCCTTATAACATCACTCAGTGATGATAAGGTCTGAGCTCAGACACCATAATGGGATGACCTCAGACCCTTAACATCATTAATTTGGTGAGATTAATTATGGGGATAACACCTTGGGTGATGACCTCAGCCCTTCATAACACCATTCAGTGGTGACGAGGTCTGAGCGCAAACACCATAATGGGATGACCTCAGACCCTTAACATCATTAATTTGGTGAGATTAATTATGGGGATAACATCTTAGGTGATGACCTCAGACGTTCATAACACCATTCAGTGGTGACGAGGTCTGAGCTCAGACACCATTATGGGATGACCTCAGACCCTTAACATCATTAATTTGTTGAGATTAATTATGGGGATAACATCTTAGGTGATGACCTCGGACCTTCATAACACCATTCAGTGGTGACGAGGTCTGAGCTGAGACACCATAATGGGATGACCTCAGACCCTTAACATCATTAATTTGGTGAGATTAATTATGGGGATAACATCTTAGGTGATGACCACAGACCTTCATAACATCACTCAGTGGTGACAAGGTCTGAGCTCAGACACCATAATGGGATGACCTCAGACCCTTAACATCATTAATTTGGTGAGATTAATTGTGAGCATAACATCTTAGGTGATGACCTTAGACCCTTATAACACCATTCAGTGGTGACGAGGTCTGATCTCAGACACCATAATGGGATGACCTCAGACCCTTAACATCATTTATTTGGTGAGATTAATTATGGGGATAACATCTTAGGTGATGACCACAGACCTTCATAACATCACTCAGTGGTGACGAGGTCTGAGGTCAGACACCATAATGGGATGACCTCAGACCCTTAACATCATTAATTTGGTGAGATTAATTATGGGGATAA
Source organism: Sambucus nigra (assembly GCA_949130495.1). NCBI lineage: Eukaryota > Viridiplantae > Streptophyta > Magnoliopsida > Dipsacales > Adoxaceae > Sambucus > Sambucus nigra. The sequence goes on along the minus strand of OX422211.1, from coordinate 428,696,675 downwards.
CATCTTAGGTGATGACCACAAACCTTCATAACATCACTCAGTGGTGACAAGGTCTGAGCTCAGACACCATAATGGGATGACCTCAGACCCTTAACATCATTAATTTGGTGAGATTAATTATGGGGATAACATCTTAGGTGATGACCTCAGACCTTCATAACACCATTTAGTGGTGACGAGGTCTGAGCTGAGACACCATAATGGGATGACCTCAGACCCTTAACATCATTAATTTGGTGAGATTAATTATGGGGATAACATCTTAGGTTATGACCACAGACCTTCATAACATCACTCAGTGGTGACGAGGTCTGATCTCAGACACCATAATGGGATGACCTCAGACCCTTAACATCATTAATTTGGTGAGATTAATTATGAGGATAACATCTTAGGTGATGACCTCAGACCCTTATAACACCATTCAGTGGTGGCGGGGTCTGAGCTCAGACACCATAATGGGATGACCTCAGACCCTTAACATCATTTATTTGGTGAGATTAATTGTGAGGATAACATCTTAAGTGATTACCTCAGACCCTTATAACATCATTCAGTGGTGACGAGGTCTCAGGTCAGACTACTAATTTGGCTTAAGAAAACACCATTGCATAAGCTTCAGAGAAAAAACATCATGACATACATTCAACAAAAGAAGATGATCCTCTTCAGAGAATAACACCTTCAGAGATTATAAATATTCAGAGGTTACAAAGAATGGAAAAGTAAGAACCATGCTCATTCAGAAATTATAAATGTTCAGGGATTACAAACAAGCTTCACAATTTCAGGGGTTACAAACAATATTCAGAGATTCTCTCTTTAACGGTTTGAGGGGGGAATGCTGGTGTCTTCGGTTTGGTTAAACTGGACAACGTTGGTCACCCGGGAACGTCATCATGGTGGTCTGCCCCTCCAACCTCTGTGTCGTCCAATGTGGCAGTCTCGGCAGGCGCGGTAGCCTCCTCCTTAACCTCCTGAAGGGCCTGGGCAAGCTGAGGATTAACAAAGCCAAGGCCTATGAAGTCAGAGGCTTTCAAAGTGCCATCCTCATTCTCCTTGACAGCCGCCCACTTGGTAGTAGCTTTGATACCTTTCTCGAGGTATTCAAAGACAAAGCCCATAAACTCATCAGAACTTTTGTACTCGGCTATTATCCCCTCGGAGGCGTCATCGAGGGCTGCCTTCACGATCGAGCTGACCTTCTGCTGCAGACTGTCATCCTTGGCCTTCAGAGCCGCAACATGGTCCTTCTTAAGCTGAGAGACCTCCTTCTCCAGCCCCTTCACCTTCTTGTCAGACTCACCCAACTCAGACTTCAGGCGGTCAGTTTCTACATTCAAAGTACTTTGGACCTTCTCGGCCTCTTGACCCTTCTGGATGAGGGGCAACTTCCTCAGAGTCCAATTGGAGAGGTGGTGCATAGCTGCCAGGCCCTGCAGATTTTGTGATCATGAATGAGTCAAAGACAAATCAGAGGTTACACCTAAAAATTACAAAGAAATATGAGGTCATACCTTAATGGATCTGTGGATGCCGAACTCAACCAGTAAGGTGTAATACCCCGTATTTTTATGCTATATTTAATTTGGGTATTTATTAAATTTAATGTGACTGTTATTTAATAAAAATCCGGAAATTAATTATGTTATAATTATTAACGTGACTAGAGTTAGTAATTATGGGAAACTTGTTGAATATTACTAATGAGCATAGTAATATATTATATTGGTTATATTGAATGTCATAAGTGAATTAAATGACTATTTCGGAAATTTAAGTCGGGACGTGCCCGTGTCACGTCGGGACTAATTGTGTTAAATAAAAAGTGAATATTTTATAAGTTGTCCGTATGGTCGTTTTGAGTGCGCCGACGCGTCCGGAAGGGTTGAGATTGTCAGAAAAGTGTACTCGGGGGTTTGGTTCGGGTCTCGGGGTGTTTTTAGGCCTAATTAGTGACCCGGGAGGGCATTTTGGTCTTTTTCCAAAATAGGGTAATTAAACCCACGAATTCTAGCAGCCTTTATCAGCTGGTTAGGTTATCCATTTAGCGTTAGAACATACAGAACCCTAGGACGGCCATTGGAGAAGAGAGGAGAGAGCTCTCAAGGTGATTCAAGGCCAAAAACACCACCATTTGCACCACCGTCACCACCAACGCGTAGATCGAGAGGAGGAGAACGCAACCACACCAATATCAGCAGGAAACCAGACCTCTGAAATCCCAGGCAAGTGTTTAACTTGCGTATTTTCGTTGGTGCAATATTCATATTAGTGTAAGAATGATTAGGAGTGTAATCTTTGGAAGAAAACCCCAATTTTGATAGGGATTTGCATGTAGAAAATATTATAACCATATTCTGGAAATATTATGTGAAGTAGATGATTAACCCACGAATTTTTGATGATATGTTAGAAGGAAATTCTGGAGAAAACTGATTAGAACAAAAGTCAAGAAAACATTAGGGTTCTTGATGTTTAAATGAGATTTTGGATTGTTTAACCATGTTTAATGATGGATATACGCATGCTTAACATTAAAAACATCTGGAAATATGTTATTATGTTTGTAGTAGGAGTTTTGGGACGATTAGTGTTGGGAAATATTGATTTGGGTGAAGAATTTTGGTAAAACCCGTAACTGCACTTCTGCAGGATTTCGCAGACCTGCTTGATCGATCGATCGAGCCTAGAGCTTCGATCGATCGAAGGTTCGATCGATCGAGCCCCAGACCTCGATCGATTGACCCTTCCTGACAGACTCTTATTTCCCCTTGTTGAATTAATTGAACATGATTCATCGTGAAATAATTTTTGGGCTTTATGAATAAAATGTTTTGGGATATAGGAGAGACCAGTAGGACATATGATTAAGTGTTGAGAACTTTATTATGAGACGATAATTGTATCTTAGGGACAATTATTTATAGAACGAGGAAACTACGTAATTCAAGTGAGAGATTACGTCAAATACTTATGATAGTGAATAGACGTTTACCTACTGATTTTGCTACTTGGATGGATAGAATCCACGAGTGTCACGTAACTAGTGAGAAAACCCTTCGAGTTAAGGCTAGAGACGAAACCTTATACGTAATCATAATAATGGGAAATTAAGGATAAATGTTGTGACTATGGGTAACGGGAGGAACCTATATTAATATGATGAATGGGTATATTTATATGATTGTGTGTACATATATTATATACATGTGAAAAACGTACCCGCGCTACTTGCTATCCCTGAGGTTACCGCGCTGGGACGATCTTATCCTGTGTTGCTTTATGGGGGATATTGATTCGTACCCTAGAAGTTAGAGATCCTAGGTACGGGCTATCAGATTGATAGTCGGACGGTCCTAAGAGACGTGTGGGTATGTACTGACCTCTTGGACTTGGAATCTATGCTTCGCCTCAACGTTGTTTTGTATATGTTAATACAGTTCGAGAGTGATTTCGAACTTGTATTTCCCTTTGTGTGAGCGATACGGGGATTGGATAGCAGAGTATGCCCGCACCATATATTTAGTTGGGGTGCTGTTATATATATATATATTATACGAGTAGTTAATATATATATGAGGTTATAAACTTTAAACTGCCTACTGTGATTTGATAAGTAGAACATGGTTGTTGACTCAAATTATTAAATACTTGTTTTGAGAAAGTATAAAATGTCACGGGAACATTATTATTTTTATGAAGTTAAAAATAGAGAATTTTGGGCTACTGTTGGGACATCTTTTAAAGTGGATATCGTGTATTATAAATCTTACGAGTAATTTAAGTTAAGTTAAAGTTGTTAGAGAGACTAGTATGTTAGATGCTAAAACAAACGGTTGGGAAGGTTAGTACGATAGGTGTGCACATTAGAAGAGAGGTGAGTATTTCTCAAGAGAGAGACGCACTAATATGATTTGCATTGGCCTGTATCAATTTAAATACTTGCTTAACGTATTTTAAAATCAAACACACTTTCGGGCTCTGAACCGTTTCTTTTTCTCTCTCTCTCTATTTCTCTCTTGTATATATATATATGTATATTTTCAGGTGCCCAGCCACAGGGGCGTCTTGCTTAGGATCCCTTGAGAAGAACGAGCTGCAGCTTAGGTGGGAGTTGCAGGTCACTTGAGTAGACGGCTTCTGTTATTGACTCCACTCCTATTATTCTCATTTATTGGGCACGTATCGCCCTTTTCATAATTTCATTTGTTGCTGGGATTTTGTATTTCATTTATTTCCAGTATTGTTCTATGGGATTTATTCAGGATGGATTTGTGGTTTTAGTTCCAGTTGTTGACATTCGATTGACGAATATATTATGTTATTTGGTTTATTGTGGTGTGATTATTTATTGTAGAAATGTTGTTTTAATTAAAATAAATCTTTTTCTTTAATTAAAATTTGGAAAGTTTTGTATGGAAAACGTTTTGACACTTAGCTTAATTATTTAGGGTGTTAAATTGGAAAAATTATTTTTATCGACAGTGATGCTGAGAATGAACCAACTGTTTACCTTGATTTAATTTAATAAAGGAGTGATCGCCCGGTATTTAATTAGGCGGGGTGTCACAGGTGGTATCAGAGCATCAGGTTCTAGTCACCTTAGGATCTGTACGGCTTATTTCGCTTTCAGCTCAACGTTTTTGCTATAGAGCCCTATTTTTAGGATTGTTGTATTCCTGCTTTTACGTTTAAGTCTTCAGCTATTTGAGATCCGATGATAACTGTAGACTAATAAATTTTGTTCACGTTTCAGATGCCTCCGAGACGTGCTCCGAGAGATAGGCGTGCCCAGGCCGAGCAACCAGCAGCTCCGGCACCAGGCACAATGAATGCTAATGAAGTAGTCGCCATAGTTGCTCAGGCGGTGAATGCCGCGATAGCAGTGATTCAGAAGGCTCCACCCCAGGTTCAGGCAGTGGCGCCAGTACCAGCACAGCTTCCATCTGCATGGGAGAGGGTTCGGGATGCTTTTCAGAAAGCACATCCCCCTGAGTTTTTGGGTAGCTCCGATATTGTCACGGTCAGCCAATGGAAGAAAGACATCCAGCGGCATCTTCGCATGTATGAGTGCACCGAGGTACAAAAGCAGTTATTGGCTTCCTTTAAGCTGGTGGGAGCCGCGTTGCAGTGGTGGGAGTCCACTACTACTTTGGAGGAGAGGGACACGATCCCTATTCAGATGTTCTGGGAGCGGTTTGACCGCAAGTACTTTCCACCCGCAGTGCAGACTGAGATGAGGCGAAAACTACTAAATCTGAAGCAAGATAATCTTACTGTAGCAGAGTATGAGGAGGAGTTCACGAGACTTCTCACCATTGTGCCAGATGAGGCAACTACTGAGAGCAAGAAGATTTTGTTGTCTGTCGACGGGTTGTCTTGGAGGATCCGTCTGCACCTTATTGGGAACTTGTCCCTGAGTACGTTCACTGATGTACTCAATGCAGCGTTACTACATTGTCAGGATCACCGCTTCTATCTTCAGGGGAGCAAGAGAGCAGGAGAGTCCAGCCAGCAGGGCAGGACCAGGGGTAACGGTGCCGGTGGGGCACCATCTCATGGACAGACTCGTCAGTACGAGCAGAGTTCCCATCAGGGGGACCCTGCTAAGCGATTCCGTTCGGGTGATCTCAGGCAGGGAAATGGGGGTTATAGGCAGGGCCAGCCTTATCAGCAGGGTCAGCACCGACAGCAGGGTCAGCAACAGGGCCGTGGTCAGCAGGGACAGAGGGGATGTAATTTCAGAGGCCGGTGTTTTGTGTGTGGAAAGCACGGCCATAAGCGTCAGGATTGCCCAGAAGGCGATAAGGCCCCACAGCAGCAGGGAGCCCGTAATGAGCCACAGAGGCCACTTTTTCCACCTTCCCTTCCAGCTCCAGCCCAAGCGCCAGTCCTACCAGCCATTCCAGCAGCTCCAGTGCAGCAGGGGCAGTTACAGTATGGACGTGTCTATAACGTCCACCAGGAAGCAGCTCCACAGGCACCACCCGCGATTGAGGGTACGTTTCCTATCCATGGTACTATGGGTCGGGTTTTATTTGATACGGGGGCCACGCATTATTTCATAGCTACGCATTTTGCGAAGGCCTTAGGGTTGTTAGCCACAGCAGAGAGCACTGTGACGTGTGTAGACTCACCATTGGGGAGTGGGTCACTTATTTTCTTTTTATGCCGAGGAGTGGGGATAGAGATCGGTAGTCTGGTATTACCTGCAGACATGTTAGTTTTAGACATGCATGAGCACGATGTGATTATCGGTATGGATTGGCTCGCAGCTTATAGAGCCATGATTGATTACTTCGGTGGGAGCATTGTTTTTGCCATTCCGGGGCAAGAGATGTTTGTAGTGGCGATGCCTCGCCCAGAGGGAGGTTCGATCGCTCATTTATATTACATTGAGGAGGATACCTCTAAGGAGGTTGTGATTTCTTTGGATTCGATCCCAGTTGTTAGGGAGTATTCCGATGTGTTTCAGGAGATACCAGGCCTACCGCCCAGTCGTGAGATAGACTTCGTTATAGATTTATTGCCAGATACGAGACCTATAGCACGCGCACCGTACCGTATGGATCCGGCAGAGATGCGAGAGCTACGAGATCAGATAGAGCAGCTATTAGGTCAGGGTTTCATTCGTAGGAGTACCTCACCTTGGGGCGCTCCAGTCTTATTTGTAAAGAAGAGAGATGGTTCACTGAGATTGTGCGTGGACTACCGGGAATTGAACAAGGTCACGATACGGAATAAGTATCCGTTGCCTCGAATCGATGATCTATTCGACCAGTTGAGGGGAGCGAATTTCTTTTCGAAGATAGATCTGAGGTCGGGGTACCATCAGTTACGTATTAGGGAGCAGGATGTTTCAAAGACTGCATTCTTGACGAGATATGGGTCTTATGAGTTCAGAGTGATGCCGTTTGGCCTCACTAATGCTCCAGCCGTGTTCATGGACTTAATGAATCGAGTGTTCAGAGAGTTCTTGGATCAGTTTGTCATTGTCTTCATAGATGACATCTTGATATATTCCCATTCCGAGGAGGAGCATGCCGAGCACTTGAGGCAGGTTCTTCAGACTCTGCGAAAGCATCAGTTGTATGCTAAGTACGAGAAGTGTGGATTCTGGTTGCGAGAGGTACAGTACTTGGGCCATGTTGTTTCTGATCAAGGGATAGTAGTTGACCCGAGTAAGGTATCAGCAGTGAGGGAGTGGGGACAGCCCACGACACCGACAGAGGTACGTAGTTTCTTGGGGTTAGCCGGATACTACAGGAGATTTATTCGGGGATTCTCCAAGATAGAGGGTCCGTTGACGAATTTGTCTCGCAAAGGGATACCGTATGTTTGGGATGATGCTTGTCAATTAGCTTTCGACGAGCTGAAAGACAAGCTTACTTCAGCACCAGTCCTTGCCTTACCGAAACCGGGTGTGGAGTACCTGGTTTACACTGATGCGACTTTACGGGGACTTGGAGGAGTACTCCAGCAGGAGGAGAAGGCTATAGCTTTTGCTTCCCGTAAGCTTAAGCCGCATGAGAATAATTACCCCACCCACGACCTGGAGTTAGCAGCGGTTGTCTTTGCATCGATAATTTGGAGGCACTATCTATTGGGAGAGAAATTCCATTTGTTCACAGACCATAAATCACTGCAGTACCTGTTCACTCAGCGAGAGCTGAATATGCATCAGCGCAGGTGGTTAGAGTTTGTGAAAGATTATCAGTTCGATATATAGTATCATCCGGGGAAGGCCAATGTAGTTGCTGATGCGTTGAGCCGTAGACCGGTAGAAGATGTAGCGGACATCTGGAAAGCAAAGTGGAAAGAGCTGGGTCACCAAGACGCCATAGCACGTTCTTTCATATCCGTGATGTCAGTCACACTCGAGATTGTTACGAGGGTGATACAGGCACAGACCACAGACCCGTTTTTCCATGAGCAGATTGTGCGACTTTTAGCCGAGGGTGCTGAGTCCTATTCTGTTAGTTCTGATGGAGGTTTGCGGTTTAATAGGAGATTAGTGGTTCCAGAAGGAGCGGAGCTACGACATGAAGTGATGACTCATTCTCATGGGTCCCGATTTGCAGTACATCCAGGAGGCGATAAGATGTACCAGAACATGAGACGACAGTACTGGTGGAGTGGGATGAAGAAGGACATCGTCGAGTTTGTGTCCAAGTGTTCCACCTGCCAGCTGGTGAAGGTGGACCACCAAAAACCGTCAGGATTGCTTCGACCATTGGAAGTACCCGCGTGGAAGTGGGAGAGTATTTCCATGGACTTCATTACAGGGTTGCCTACATCACAGAGGGGCCACGATTCTATCTGGGTGATTGTAGACCGTTTGACCAAGGTGGCTCATTTTCTGCCGGTGCGGACAGATTATACCACGGGTCAGTATGCTCAGTTGTTCATCGGGGAGATTGTAAGATTACACGAGGTGCCCCTGAATATTGTGTCCGATAGAGATAAGATTTTCGTGTCGCGTTTTTGGGAAAGCTTTCAGGAGGCTATGGGTACTGAGTTGAGGTTGAGTTCAGCTTATCACCCACAGACAGATGGACAGACAGAGCGTACTAATCAGATGTTAGAGGATATGCTACGCATGTGCGTTCTCGATTTTGGAGGAGGTTGGGAACCACACCTTCCACTGGTAGAGTTTGCTTATAATAACTCTTATCAGTTCACGATTGGTATGGCTCCATTTGAGGCTTTGTATGGCAGGCCTTGTCGTTCCCCAACCTGTTGGCTTGAGGTGGGGGATAACAAGTTGCTAGGACCAGAGGTAATTCAGGAGACCTCTGCGAGGATTGAGATGATCAGGGGTCGCATTCGAGTAGCCCAGGACAGACAAAAGAGCTATGCCGATGCGAAACGGTTCTTCAGGGAGTTTAATGTGGGGGACCAAGTGTTACTGCGTGTGTCTCCTATGAAAGGAGTGATGAGGTTCGGGAAGAAGGGAAAGTTGGCTCCGAGGTACGTGGGACCATTTCCCATCATTGAGAGGATTGGGCCAGTTGCATACAGATTGGGACTGCCGGAACATTTACATCGCATTCATGATGTATTTCACATCTCGTCGTTGAGACGATACCTTCGAGATGATATGGCCCATACTCACATCGCGATAGAGGAGATTGATTTACAGTCTGATAGCTCTTACGAGGAGAGACCAGTGGCTATTCTAGACTATAGTGAGAGGAGATTGAGGTCGAAAATAGTTCCACTTGTGCGAGTTCAGTGGGAGCATCATAAGGTCGAGGAATCCACTTGGGAGCATGAGGCAGATATGCGCGAGAGATTTCCAGAGTTGTTTTTACCAGGTATGCCTTATTTTCCGAATTTCGGGACGAAATTCCGTTATTAGGGGGAAGTATGTAATACTCCGTATTTTTATGCTATATTTAATTTGGGGATTTATTAAATTTAATGTGACTGTTATTTAATAAAAATTCGGAAATTAATTATGTTATAATTATTAACGTGACTAGAGTTAGTAATTATGGTAAACTTGTTGAATATTACTAATGAGCATAGTAATATATTATATTGGTTATATTGAATGTCATAAGTGAATTAAATGACTATTTCGGAAATTTAAGTCGGGACGTGCCCGTGTCACGTCGGGACTAATTGTGTTAAATAAAAAGTGAATATTTTATAAGTTGTCCGTATGGTCGTTTTCAGTGCGCTGACGCGTCCGGAAGGGTTGAGATAGTCAGAAAAGTGTACCCGGGGGTTTGGTTCGGGTCTCGGGGTGTTTTTAGGCCTAATTAGTGACCCGGGAGGGCATTTTGGTCTTTTTCCAAAATAGGGTAATTAAACCCACGAATTCTAGCAGCCTTTATCAGCTGGTTAGGTTATCCATTTAGCGTTAGAACATACAGAACCCTAGGGCGGCCATTGGAGAAGAGAGGAGAGAGCTCTCAAGGTGATTCAAGGCCAAAAACACCACCATTTGCACCACCGTCACCACCAACGCGTAGATCGCGAGGAGGAGAACGCAACCACACCAATATCAGCAGGAAACCAGACCTCTGAAATCCCAGGCAAGTGTTTAACTTGCGTATTTTCGTTGGTGCAATATTCATATTAGTGTAAGAATGATTAGGAGTGTAATCTATGGAAGAAAACCCCAATTTTGATAGGGATTTGCATGTAGAAAATATTATAACCATATTCTGGAAATATTATGTGAAGTAGATGATTAACCCACGAATTTTTGATGATATGTTAGAAGGAAATTCTGGAGAAAACTGATTAGAACAAAAGTCAAGAAAACATTAGGGTTCTTGATGTTTAAATGAGATTTTGGATTGTTTAACCATGTTTAATGATGGATATACGCATTCTTAACATTAAAAACATCTGGAAATATGTTATTATGTTTGTAGTAGGAGTTTTGGGATGATTAGTGTTGGGAAATATTGATTTGGGTGAAGAATTTTGGTAAAACCCGTAACTGCACTTCTGCAGGATTTCGCAGACCTGCTTGATCGATCGATCGAGCCTAGAGCTTCGATCGATCGAAGGTTCGATCGATCGAGCCCCAGACCTCGATCGATCGACCCTTCCTGGCAGACTCTTATTTCCCCTTGTTGAATTAATTGAACATGATTCATCATGAAATAACTTTTGGGCTTTATGAATAAAATGTTTTGGGATATAGGAGAGACCAGTAGGACATATGATTAAGTGTTGAGAACTTTATTATGAGACGATAATTGTATCTTAGGGATAATTATTTATAGAACGAGGAAACTACGTAATTCAAGTGAGAGATTACGTCAAATACTTATGACAGTGAATAGACGTTTACCTACTGATTTTGCTACTTGGATGGATAGAATCCACGAGTGTCACGTAACTAGTGAGAAAACCCTTCGAGTTAAGGCTAGAGATGAAACCTTATACGTAATCATAATAATGGGAAATTAAGGATAAATGTTGTGACTATGGGTAACGGGAGGAACCTATATTAATATGATGAATGGGTATATTTATATGATTGTGTGTACATATATTATATACATGTGAAAAACGTACCCGCGCTACTTGCTATCCCTGAGGTTACCGCGCTGGGACGATCTTATCATGTGTTGCTTTATGGGGGATATTGATTCGTACCCTAGAAGTTAGAGATCCTAGGTACGGGCTATCAGATTGATAGTCGGACGGTCCTAAGAGACGTGTGGGTATGTACTGACCTCTTGGACTTGGAATCTATGCTTCGCCTCAACGTTGTTTTGTATATGTTAATACAGTTCGAGAGTGATTCCGAACTTGTATTTCCCTTTGTGTGAGCGATACGGGGATTAGATAGCAGAGTATGCCCGCACCATAGATTTAGTTGGGGTGCTGTTATATATATATATTATACGAGTAGTTAATATATATATGAGGTTATAAACTTTAAACTGCCTACTGTGATTTGATAAGTAGAACATGGTTGTTGACTCAAATTATTAAATACTTGTTTTGAGAAAGTATAAAATGTCACGGGAACTTTATTATTTTTATGAAGTTAAAAATAGAGAATTTTGGGCTACTGTTGGGACATCTTTTAAAGTGGATATCGTGTATTATAAATCTTACGAGTAATTTAAGTTAAGTTAAAGCTGTTAGAGAGACTAGTATGTTAGATGCTAAAACAAACCGTTGGGAAGGTTAGTACGATTGGTGTGCACATTAGAAGAGAGGTGAGTATTTCTCAAGAGAGAGGCGCACTAATATGATTTGCATTGGCCTGTATCAATTTAAATACTTGCTTAACGTATTTTAAAATCAAACACACTTTCGGGCTCTGACCCGTTTATTTCTCTCTCTCTCTCTCTCTCTCTCTCTCTCTCTCTTGTATATATATATGTATATTTTCAGGTGCCCAGCCACAGGGGCGTCTTGCTTTGGATCCCTTGAGAAGAACGAGCTGCAGCTTAGGTGGGAGTTGCAGGTCACTTGAGTAGACGGCTTCTGTTATTGACTCCACTCCTATTATTCTCATTTATTGGGCACGTGTCGCCCTTTTCATCATTTCATTTGTTGCTGGGATTTTGTATTTCATTTATTTCCAGTATTGTTCTATGGGATTTATTCAGGATGGATTTGTGGTTTTAGTTCCAGTTGTTGACATTCGATTGACGAATGTATTATGTTATTTGGTTTATTGTGGTGTGATTCTTTATTGTAGAAATGTTGTTTTAATTAAAATAATCTTTTTCTTTAATTAAATTTGGAAAGTTTTGTATGGAAAACGTTTTGACACTTAGCTTAATTATTTAGGGTGTTAAATTGGAAAAATTATATTTATCGACAGTGATGCTGAGAAGGAACCAACTGTTTACCTTGATTTAATTTAATAAAGGAGTGATCGCCCGATATTTAATTAGGCGGGGTGTCACAGGTGGTATCAGAGCATCAGGTTCTAGTGTCCTTAGGATCTGTACGGCTTATTTCGCTTTCAGCTCAATGTTTTTGCTATAGAGCCCTATTTTTAGGATTGTTGTATTCCTGCTTTTACGTTTAAGTCTTCAGCTATTTGAGATCCGATGATAGCTGTAGACTAATAAATTTTGTTCACGTTTCAGATGCCTCCGAGACGTGCTCCGAGAGATAGGCGTGCCCAGGCCGAGCAGCCAGCAGCTCCGGCACTAGGCACAATGAATGCTAATGAAGTAGCCGCCACAGTTGCTCAGGCGGTGAATGCTGCGATAGCAGTGATTCAGCAGGCTCCACCCCCGGTTCAGGCAGTGGCGCCAGTACCAGCACAGCTTCCATCTGCATGGGAGAGGGTTCGGGATGCTTTTCAAAAAGCACATCCCCCAGAGTTTTTGGGTAGCTCCGATATTGTCACGGTCAGCCAATGGAAGAAAGACATCCAGCGGCATCTTCGCATGTATGAGTGCACCGAGGTACAAAAGCAGTTATTGGCTTCCTTTAAGCTGGTGGGAGCCGCGTTGCAGTGGTGGGAGTCCACTACTACTTTGGAGGAGAGGGACACGATCCCTATTCAGATGTTCTGGGAGCGGTTTGACCGCAAGTACTTTCCACCCGCAGTGCAGACTGAGATGAGGCGAAAACTACTAAATCTGAAGCAAGATAATCTTACTGTAGCAGAGTATGAGGAGGAGTTCACGAGACTTCTCACCATTGTGCCAGATGAGGCACCTACTGAGAGCAAGAAGATTTTGTTGTGTGTCGACGGGTTGGCTTGGAGGATCCGTCAGCACCTTATTGGGAACTTGTCCCTGAGTACGTTCACTGATGTACTCAATGCAGCGTTACTACATTATCAGGATCACCACTTCCATCTTCAGGGGAGCAAGAGAGCAGGAGAGTCCAGCCAGCAGGGCAGGACCGGGGGTAACGGTGCCGGTGGGGCACCATCTCATGGACAGACTCGTCAGTACGAGCAGAGTTCCCATCAGGGGGACCCTGCTAAGCGATTCCGTTCGGGTGATCCCAGACAGGGAAATGGGGGTTATAGGCAGGGCCAGCCTTATCTGCAGGGTCAGCACCGACAACAGGGTCAGCAACAGGGCCGTGGTCAGCAGGGACAGAGGGGAGGTAATTTCAGAGGCCGGTGTTTTGTGTGCGGAAAGTACGGCCATAAGCGTCAGGATTGTCCAAAAGGCGATATGGCCCTACAGCAGCAGGGAGCCCGTAATGAGCCACAGAGGCCACTTTTTCCACCTGCCCTTCCAGCTCCAGCCCAAGCGCCAGCCCTACCAGCCGTTCCAGCAGCTCCAGTGCAGCAGGGGCAGTTACAGTATGGACGTGTCTAATAACGTCCACCAGGCAGCAGCTCCACAGGCACCACCCGCGATTGAAGGTACGTTTCCTATCCATGGTACTATAGGTCGGGTTTTATTTGATACGGGGGCCACGCATTGTTTCATAGCTACGCATTTTGCGAAGGCCTTAGGGTTGTTAGCCACAGCAGAGAGCACAGTGACGTGTGTAGACTCACCATTGGGGAGTGGGTCACTTATTTTCTTTTTATGCCGAGGATTGGGGATAGAGATCGGTAGTCTGGTATTACCTGCAGACATGTTAGTTTTAGACATGCATGAGCACGGTGTGATTATCAGTATGGATTGGCTCGCAGCTTATAGAGCCATGATTGATTGCTTTGGTGGGAGCATTGTTTTTGCCATTCCGGGGCAAGAGATGTTTGTAGTGGCGATGCCTCGCCCAGAGGGAGGTTCGACCGCTCATTTATATTACATTGAGGAGGATACCTCTAAGGAGGTTGTGATTCCTTTGGATTCGATCCTAGTTGTTAGGGAGTATTCCGATGTGTTTCAGGAGATACCAGGCCTACCGCCCAGTCGTGAGATAGACTTCGTTATAGATTTATTGCCAGATACGAGACCTATAGCACGCGCACCGTACCGTATGGCTCCGGCAGATATGCGAGAGCTACGAGATCAGATAGAGCAGCTATTAGGTCAGGGTTTCATTCATATGAGTACCCCACCTTGGGGCGCTCCAGTCTTATTTGTAAAGAAGAGAGATGGTTCACTGAGATTGTGCGTGGACTACCGGGAATTGAACAAGGTCACGATACGGAATAAGTATCCGTTGCCTCGAATCGATGATCTATTCGACCAGTTGAGGGGAGCGAATTTCTTTTCGAAGATAGATCTGAGGTCGGGGTACCATCAGTTACGTAATAGGGAGCAGGATGTTTCAAAGACTGCATTCTTGACGAGATATGGGTCTTATGAGTTCAGAGTGATGCCGTTTGGCCTCACTAATGCTCCAGCCGTGTTCATGGACTTAATGAATCGAGTGTTCAGAGAGTTCTTGGATCAGTTTGTCATTGTCTTCATAGATGACATCTTGATATATTCCCATTCCGAGGAGGACCATTCCGAGCACTTGAGGCAGGTTCTTCAGACTCTGCGAGAGCATCAGTTGTATGCTAAGTACGAGAAGTGTGGATTCTGGTTGCGAGAGGTACAGTTCTTGGGCCATGTTGTTTCTGAGCAAGGGATAGCAGTTGACCCGAGTAAGGTATCAGCAGTGAGGGAGTGGGGACAGCCCACGACACCGATAGAGGTACGTAGTTTCTTGGGGTTAGCCGGATACTACAGGAGATTTATTCGGGGATTCTCCAAGATAGCGGGTCCGTTGACGAATTTGACTCGCAAAGGGATACCGTATGTTTGGGATGATGCTTGTCAATTAGCTTTCGACGAGCTGAAAGACAAGCTTACTTCAGCACCAGTCCTTGCCTTATCGAAACCGGGTGTGGAGTACCTGGTTTACACTGATGCATCTTTACGGGGACTTGGAGGAGTACTCCAGCAGGAGGAGAAGGCTATAGCTTTTGCTTCCCGCAAGCTTAAGCCGCATGAGAAGAATTACCCCACCCACGACCTGGAGTTAGCAGCGGTCGTCTTTGCATTGAGAATTTGGAGGCACTATCTATTGGGAGAGAAATTCCGTTTGTTCACAGACCATAAATCGCTGCAGTACCTGTTCACTCAGCGAGAGCTGAATATGCGTCAGCACAGGTGGTTAGAGTTTGTAAAAGATTACCAGTTCGATATACAATATCATCCGGGGAAGGCCAACGTAGTTGCTGATGCGTTGAGCCGTAGACCGGTAGAAGATGTAGCGGACATCTGGAAAGCAAAGTGGAAAGAGTTGGGTCACCAAGACGCCGTAGCACGTTCTTTCATATCCGTGATGTCAGTCACACCCGAGATTGTTACGAGGGTGATACAGGCACAGACCACAGACCCGTTTTGCCAGGAGCAGATTGTGCGACTTTTAGCCGAGGGTGCTGAGTCCTATTCTGTTAGTTCTGATGGAGGTTTGCTGTTTAATGGGAGATTAGTGGTTCCAGAAGGAGCGGAGCTACGACATGAAGTGATGACTCATTCTCATGGGTCCCGATTTGCAGTACATCCAGGAGGCGATAAGATGTACCAGGACATGAGACGACAGTACTGGTGGAGTGGGATGAAGAAGGACATCGTCGAGTTTGTGTCCAAGGGTTCCACCTGCCAGCTGGTGAAGGTGGACCACCAGAAACCATCAGGATTGCTTCAACCATTGGAAGTACCCGCGTGGAAGTGGGAGAGTATTTCCATGGACTTCATTACAGGGTTGCCTACATCACAGAGGGGCCACGATTCTATCTGGGTGATTGTAGACCGTTTGACCAAGGTGGCTCATTTTCTGCCGGTGCGGACAGATTATACCACGGGTCAGTATGCTCAGTTGTTCATCGGGGAGATTGTAAGATTACACGAGGTGCCCCTGAATATTGTGTCCGATAGAGACAAGATTTTCGTGTCGCGTTTTTGGGAAAGCTTTCAGGAGGCTATGGGTACTGAGTTGAGGTTGAGTTCAGCTTATCACCCACAGACAGATGGACAGACAGAGCATACTAATCAGATGTTAGAGGATATGCTACGCATGTGCGTTCTCGGTTTTGGAGGAGGTTGGGAACCACACCTTCCACTGGTAGAGTTTGCTTATAATAACTCTTATCAGTTCACGATTGGTATGGCTCCATTTGAGGCTTTGTATGGCAGGCCTTGTCGTTCCCCAACCTGTTGGCTTGAGGTGGGGGATAACAATTTGCTAGGACCAGAGGTAATTCAGGAGACCTCTGCGAGGATTGAGATGATCAGGGGTTGCATTCGAGTAGCCCAGGACAGACAAAAGAGCTATGCCGATGCGAAACAGTTCTTCAGGGAGTTTAATGTGGGGGACCAAGTGTTACTGCGTGTGTCTCCTATGAAAGGAGTGATGAGGTTCGGGAAGAAGGGAAAGTTGGCTCCGAGGTACGTGGGACCATTTCCCATCATTGAGAGGATTGGGCCAGTTGCATACAGATTGGGACTGCCGGAACATTTACATCGCATTCACGATGTATTTCACATCTCGTCGTTGAGACGATACCTTCGAGATTATATGGCCCATACTCACATCGCGATAGAGGAAATTGATTTACAGTCTGATAGCTCTTACGAGGAGAGACCAGTGGCTATTCTAGACTATAGTGAGAGGAGATTGAGGTCGAAAATAGTTCCACTTGTGCGAGTTCAGTGGGAGCATCATAAGGTGGAGGAATCCACTTGGGAGCGTGAGGCAGATATGCGCGAGAGATATCCAGAGTTGTTTTTACCAGGTATGCCTTATTTTTCGAATTTCGGGACAAAATTTCGTTATTAGGGGGGAAGTATGTAATACCCCGTATTTTTATGCTATATTTAATTTGGGGATTTATTAAATTTAATGTGACTGTTATTTAATAAAAATCCGGAAATTAATTATGTTATAATTATTAACGTGACTAGAGTTAGTAATTATGGGAAACTTGTTGAATATTACTAATGAGCATAGTAATATATTATATTGGTTATATTGAATGTCATAAGTGAATTAAATGACTATTTCGAAAATTTAAGTCGGGACGTGCCCGTGTCACGTCGGGACTAATTGTGTTAAATAAAAAGTGAATATTTTATAAGTTGTCCGTATGGTCAATTTGAGTGCGCCGACGCGTCCGGAAGGGTTGAGATAGTCAGAAAAGTGTACTCGGGGGTTTGGTTCGGGTCTCGGGGTGTTTTTAGGCCTAATTAGTGACCCGGGAGGGCATTTTGGTCTTTTTCCAAAATAGGGTAATTAAACCCACGAATTCTAGCAGCCTTTATCAGCTGGTTAGGTTAGCCATTTAGCGTTAGAACATACAGAACCCTAGGACGGCCATTGGAGAAGAGTGGAGAGAGCTCTCAAGGTGATTCAAGGCCAAAAACACCACCATTTGCACCACCGTCACCACCAACGCGTAGATCGCGAGGAGGAGAACGCAACCACACCAATATCAACAGGAAACCAGACCTCTGAAACCCCAGGCAAGTGTTTAACTTGCGTATTTTTGTTGGTGCAATATTCATATTAGTGTAAGAATGATTAGGGGTGTAATCTATGGAAGAAAACCCCAATTTTGATAGGGATTTGCATATAGAGAACATTATAACCATACTCTGGAAATATTATGTGAAGTAGATGATTAACCCACGAATTTTTGATGATATGTTAGAAGGAAATTCTGGAGAAAACTGATTAGAACAAAAGTCAAGAAAACATTAGGGTTCTTGATGTTTAAATGAGATTTTGGATTGTTTAACCATGTTTAATGATGGATATACGCATGCTTAACGTTAAAAACATCTGGAAATATGTTATTATGTTTGTAGTAGGAGTTTTGGGACGATTAGTGTTGGGAAATATTGATTTGGGTGAAGAATTTTGGTAAAACCCGTAACTGCACTTCTGCAGGATTTCTCAGACCTGCTTGATCGATCGATCGAGCCTAGAGCTTCGATCGATTGAAGGTTCGATCGATCGAGCCCCAGACCTCGATCGATCGACCCTTCCTGGCAGACTCTTATTTCTACTTGTTGAATTAATTGAACATGATTCATCGTGAAATAATTTTTGGGCTTTATGAATAAAATGTTTTGGGATATAGGAGAGACCAGTAGGACATATGATTAAGTGTTGAGAACTTTATTATGAGACGATAATTGTATCTTAGGGACAATTATTTATAGAACGAGGAAACTACGTAATTCAAGTGAGAGATTACGTCAAATACTTATGATAGTGAATAGACGTTTACCTACTGATTTTGCTACTTGGATGGATAGAATCCACGAGTGTCACGTAACTAGTGAGAAAACCCTTCAAGTTAAGGCTAGAGACGAAACCTTATACGTAATCATAATAATGGGAAATTAAGGATAAATGTTGTGACTATGGGTAACGGGAGGAACCTATATTAATATGATGAATGGGTATATTTATATGATTGTGTGTACATATATTATATACATGTGAAAAACGTACCCGCGCTACTTGCTATCCCTGAGGTTACCGCGCTGGGACGATCTTATCCTGTGTTGCTTTATGGGGGATATTGATTCGTACCCTAGAAGTTAGAGATCCTAGGTATGGGCTATCAGATTGATAGTCGTACGGTCCTAAGAGATGTGTGGGTATGTACTGACTTCTTAGACTTGTAATCTATGCTTCGCCTCAACGTTGTTTTGTATATGTTAATACAGTTCGAGAGTGATTCCGAACTTGTATTTCCCTTTGTGTGAGCGATACGGGGATTGGATAGCAGAGTATACCCGCACCATAGATTTAGTTGGGGTGCTGTTATATATATATATATATTATACGAGTAGTTAATATATATATGAGGTTATAAACTTTAAACTGCCTACTAAGTAGAACATGGTTGTTGACTCAAATTATTAAATACTTGTTTTGAGAAAGTATAAAATGTCACGGGAACTTTATTATTTTTATGAAGTTAAAAATAGAGAATTTTGGGCTACTGTTGGGACATCTTTTAAAGTGGATATCGTGTATTATAAATCTTACGAGTAATTTAAGTTAAGTTAAATCTGTTAGAGAGACTAGTATGTTAGATGCTAAAACAAACCGTTGGGAAGGTTAGTACGATAGGTGTGCACATTAGAAGAGAGGTGAGTATTTCTCAAGAGAGAGACGCACTAATATGATTTGCATTGGCCTGTATCAATTTGAATACTTGCTTAACGTATTTTAAAATCAAACACACTTTCGGGCTCTGACCCGTTTCTTTTTCTCTCTCTCTCTCTCTCTTATATATATATATGTATATTTTCAGGTGCCCAGCCACAGGGGCGTCTTGCTTAGGATCCCTTGAGAAGAACGAGCTGCAACTTAGGTGGGAGTTGCGGGTCACTTGAGTAGACGGCTTCTGTTATTGACTCCACTCCTATTATTCTCATTTATTGGGCACGTGTCGCCCTTTTCATCATTTCATTTGTTGCTGGGATTTTGTATTTCATTTATTTCCAGTATTGTTCTATGGGATTTATTCAGGATGGATTTGTGGTTTTAGTTCCAGTTGTTGACATTCGATTGACGAATGTATTATGTTATTTGGTTTATTGTGGTGTGATTCTTTATTGTAGAAATGTTGTTTTAATTAAAATAAATCTTTTTCTTTAATTAAAATTTTGAAAGTTTTGTATGGAAAACGTTTAGACACTTAGCTTAATTATTTAGGGTGTTAAATTGGAAAAATTATTTTTATCGACAGTGATGCTGAGAATGAACCAACTGTTTACCTTGATTTAATTTAATAAAGGCGTGATCGCCCGGTATTTAATTAGGCGGGGTGTCACATAAGGGAGTATCAAGTGACCGAAAGAAATGCTTGTCGGCCTCGGTCATTGTAGAGCTGAAGGTATCTAGGGCCTGCAGACTATGGCCGATGATGATGTCAGTAATCTTTAACTGCTCTACACGAGCCGATAAGGCGTCTGCTGAAGAGATGGGGATGGCAGTATCATCACTCTTTTTCTTCTTCCTCTGATCCTCAGGGGTATGTTCAGTTTAAGCCCTCTTCTTTGAGGCAGAGGGAGCTGGGGGAGGAGCATTAAGGCCTGCTTTCTTTGCAAGTCTCGTCAAACTAGGTGCAGCCATTTCCCAGAGTTCGTCTGAGATATCCTTTGGGCGCTCTGCAAAAATTAATAGATCTGAGTTAGAAGATCAGACATAAATAAACTCATAGGTTCAACTTCAAATAGATAGCGCTTACCAAGCTCGGAAAGAGGACTTCCACCTAGACCTGTCTCAAAGAGGTAGTGGGGGGTCATCAAGTGTTCGAACTTAACGAACAGACCATGTATCCCCTGATCTTGAAGGGCTTTCACCTTCTGAAGGTTTTGCGGGCTCAGGTCAGGGTCGGGCCTCGCAGACATTGTGACCTTACCCCACCTCAGGGGCATCCTCGGCTCTATAATGGACGAGGGAGCACATGGGCCAAATTCCCATGGTCCAGAAGCAAAAAAGTATCGAGGCTTCCAGTTATGGTTGGAAGTCTGATTTAATTGAGGCATCTTTTTTTCAGGCTTCCGAGCTACAAAATGATAGTAGCTCGGATGATTTTTGGCTGAGGAAGGGACATAGCAACCTACAAAAACCTGAACTGGGAGGTCTGAGTGGTGGACAGCCTTCCATAAGGCTATGGCCCCTATTATAACCCTCCAGGCATTAGGGGATAGTTGAGAGGGGGCTAAATTGATATAGGAAAGGATAGATTTGATAATGGGATGGATGGGCAGACGAAACCCCAACTTGAACATCTGCTCGTATAAGCAGATCTCACCGTCTCGGCCATGATAAGCCCTCTCTTCCCTTAGAGGTCTTCTTAGCTTTATGGAGGGATTAATGGAGTACAGATATCTGAAACAAAGGAGGTCTACCTAAGTTATAGTACTCTCGATCTCGGCCGCCTCAGAGACGTCGACATCACTTTCAACGTCATCATCATTTAGCTCAACGTCGATCGGAGCAGATGTTGATGGGTTACCCGAGAACCTCTGAGCGAACTCGACACCGGTGAAGGCCGACAGAGGAATGGTGTAAAGTGGTGGTGGAATGGCCACACTCGGCTCAACGATCTCAACCTCTGAGGAAGAGGCTGAGGTGCTTGAGTTATTATGGGATGAGGCCCGGCTAGAGACCTCGGCCTGATCAGGGGTTGATCTTCTCGAGTTGAGAAGTCCATGGCTTCCTTGAAGGAATCCATAGACATGGGGTCTGAGGTGGAAGACTCAGACTCAGACTCAGACATCGGTATTGGATCGGCAGGAACCTCTGCCTGATTGAAAGACTCTGAGGGATCAGGATATACCACCTTCAGGGGTGGTGGAAAAATGGGTCTAATAGAGAATTCTTGTGACCTACGAGCCTCCTCATGTGCTCTTTCTATTTGTCTGATTTTTTCTAAAGTCTTTTCTCGAAGGGAAGGGAACTCCTCAAGAAGCTGGTAGAGGGGTCTAAGCATCAGAGGCAGACACTACACTTGAGGAGACTTCCTAAACTACAAACAAGATTGGCTAATGAAGTAAGGCAATTTAAAGATCAAACCAAGAAACTTAAGGCAAATACAGTTCGCCTGGAAGTATGAAGTTCTCGCCTGAAAATCCCTAAGCTCGCCGGAAAACACAAAAAATAGGGAAAAACAGGAAAAAAAGAAGGGAAAAAGATGGCAAAGAATACCTGAGGAAGAAGTAGTAGAAGGAAATGAAGAAAACTCGAGTAAATCACCACCAAGGACCTCTGTAGTGGAATCGCGAAGAGAATGCCTTTAGAGAGAGAAACTGTTGGAATCCTATCGCGCAGGAGAGAGAATTGAGGAAGGAGGGAAAAATGAGGGTTCAAAACCCTTAAATATACAGGCGCGATTCCCAAGGCCCATCATTGCCTTGGGAGCCCCAAAGGCTGCTGACAACACACGCTTGCCAAGCAAGCCATACTTCAATACTGGACAAGTGTCAAATAAATATTGGATCATATTAGAAAGGCCTCGGAGATGTGTAAATCCCACAGTCACCTGTTCTCACATGTAACTAAGGGCTGGGGGGTGATTGATATGGCCCAAGTGTGACCTCGGCTCAGAGACACCAACCTCGGCCGAGATCATGGCCGACACTGGACAAGCCTTGGGCATGCGGCATCAGCCCTCGGCCATAGAAAGGTCTGCCCAGGCCTACACTACCACCAGCCTCTCGAAGGGACATCGCACGCATCACAAGGATCAGCAGCACTCTCGTATACCTGGGAATGGTAACCTCAGCCAGATGTAGGCCGAGCTCGCAAGAAGCCTTTTTACCAATGTCATCATCATCAAGATATCAGTTAATGCTCCAAACACACCAGCTCAACCTCGGCTCAGGCCGACCTTGTCCATTGTCTCGGCTAGGATTAAGCTGAGGCCCCTATGGCTCATCTCGGATTTAACGAGTAACTAGACTTGTTATCCTCGGCCTCTCCCTGGCCGAGGTCATGCACCAAGCACGGTAGCCGAGCATATGTTGACATTTGGATAAGGGCACGTGGACACATATTAGTTATAACAAGATTATTCCCCACACGTGGGGAGAATATTTCATCATCATTCCCTACATGTGACAGTGACAGATGGCTTCCCCATATTGGTGAGGCAAACACACACATGCACATTACATGCATGGGGGGTACATTACACCCCCTAGGTACTATATATAGAGGTCATCATCTATCTTGCAAAAGATCCAAAATTGGGAACCCTAGCTGAAACTCTGTCTTATACACACAGTAGAGAGAGAAAGTGAGCTTATGTGTATTGTATCCAAGGCCATTAGTGCCCATATTTAGTGGATCACACACTCACAGTGGATGTAGGCCTAATTGGTTGAACCACTATACATCATTGTCTTATTCCTCTTATACTCACCTCCTTCTATACGCTTACACACTTATACACTTACATCTCAATGGCTGTCATGGTTACTACTGTTTGAGCTCATCATCACTTATCTGGTGGTGCTAAATCTCAGCATCATCACCTGGTTCATAAGCTTTATAATTAACCCTTTTTAATTCCATATTTACTCAACAATTATCAACATAAATTCGTAGTTAAACTTCAAATTACAAGGACCATTAAACTTGGTATCAATTTAACCCTAATATATCGTGTAATCTTGAATTCTTCATCAAATCATATGCAATTTAAGGGACTTTCATCACCTACACTAATACGAACACATTTAATGCTAAAAGAGCAATATTTAAACACTTGCCTACGATAGATGGTCTGATCCTTTGGTGTTGTTGGTATGGTTACGACCCTCTTTCTCCGATCTATGCGATGGTGGTCTCAGTGATGGGAAATGTGCACTTGTGGTGGCTCTTCCTTGGATTTTTCTTCTTCTTTCTCTTTTTTGGATCTCTCTTTGTGTCTAAATTTTCCTCACGGAAGATAACATAATCTAACCCACATAGGAGATATTTTATTTCTCTAATTTTCGTCCTTTAATTTACTCCAAAAATACAATTTACCAAAATACCCTTCCGGGATGCCGGTTCGGCCTAAAACTGCCCGGAACCCAAACTAAGCCCCGAGTAGAATTTTTTTACCACCTCGACCCTTTTGGACTCAACAAAGCACTCGAAACGACCATATGAGCAACTTATAAATATTTTACTTTTTATTCTATTAATTTAGTCCCGACGCGATTGACACACACATGCCGACTTAATTTATATAACTGTCGTATTTTCACTCACGACAACTTTAATATATTTTCACAATTTTATATTACTTTACACGCTAAGTAATATTCAACATAATTATCACCAATAATACTAACTCTTGTCACGCTAGTAATTATTTAATTTAAATCTGGATTAATTATAAATAAATTCTCTCCATTTAAATTAATTAATCCCAGTCCCATAATTTTTTTTTAAATACTGGGTATTACACGCTGGAAGAAGCTATGGGAGAAGTTGGGAGTGGAAAGCTTGTAATAATAAAGAGTAGACTGTATATAATAGAGTAACAGTGGGCGAAGATGGAAAAGAGAGAAAGAAGCAGGTGAAAAGCTTGAGCAACAATAGAGGAATATCTTTTTCTCTATCTATAAGCTTTATGAGTATGAAGGCAAATGAAAAGAAGAATGAGAAAATGGTTTAAGTGTTGAGGTATTAGACGCTTGGAAGTCAAGTGGGCATTTGAGTTTCCCACAAAGGCAGGTGTTAAGCCGTCAAAATGATTACAAATGAACAAGTGGCGCTTCGGGGAGTGCTCTGATAGTTAAAAATATAAGCTCACATCATTAATGAGGCGATGCTTAGGGAGAGCGAGTGTTGCCTTCAAAAGAAGTTAAGTTTTTGGTGCCAGAATTTTTGAAATATATTTGAAACCCAACAGCCCAATTAAAGAGAGTTATCGCGCTGCAAGCCCAAATGATGATACAACGGGTTGAAGATGTAATACGGATAATTTTAACTTTAAAACTAAAAAAGAGAGGTAGCTCGTAGCACAGTTCAAAAAGTTCACGATGTCCCCTCCTCATTGGTCTGAACGAGATTAACTTTGACTCAGATACTGTAAACATGAGGCTCCCATTTTTTAAAACATACCAAAGTAATTTCCTTTTGAGATACGGAAGCGAGAGATGGTTCAATGTAAACAATTACATAAACACCAAATTTTAATTTCTTTCAAATTAAAATTAAACACAAAGTGAAATTACATTAATCAACAAATACATTTTTCACTTAAACAAATTTAACCCAAGTCCTAGAAATTGCCTAAGTCATAGTTTTAATATTACCAAAATAGGTCAAACCAATTTTAACAAATTAAACGATGACTTGAATAAAATTAACAAATACCCAAAATTAAATTAGCACCAATTTAAGTATGTAGTAATTTAAACTAAATTTTATCTTTTTACTTAAGCATGCATCTAAGGTGAAATTTTGCAAAAGATAAAATTAACAAATAAACCACTACGCCGCGATGTATGAGGAAAAATCCACAACGGGAAAAAACCTCGGACGGCCTTAGTCTTAAGTCCACTAAGTATGGTTTTACACTTACAAGATAGATGACTTACTTTCTCTATTCGACTCCTTTAAAGCCATGACGCGTCTTCTCGAAAACACCTCTGCCTAGTCGACCATCTCGGAACTCCACGGGAACATTGTAATCACCAATGAGACTTTATGAACACCGTCAACCACGCATGGTGTCTTTCCCCATGTGAGAATGCCGCAGCAAAATAACGATCCTTCTTCTTTGAGGGATGTAGAAGTAAACCCAAACAAACTCTTCCCCTTGGTAGATTAAACCCGGTGCCGAACACTCCAAGCAATATATTTATATAGAAACTTAAAATAAACAAACTATGGGTGTGAAAGTGTTTAAGGAATTTTTTTTGAAAAAATATCCACTCAAAACATGAACTTTTTCCTTTGAAGTTGAACTCTCTAAAACTCTCTTTAGGAGATGGAGGAATGTGCAAAAGTTAGAATGAAGAGGTTATTTCTGCACCTATTAAGTTTGTCAAAAGATAGGGGGGAAAAGCAGTGGGATAGAGGTGAAAAACTGCCAAATAATTTTCCCGCCGAAAATCTCGTTCGAAATGAGATTTTCGTTCGAACGAAGTCTCGTTCAAACGACACTTCTAACGAAGTTCCAGTGGCCTGTTGGGAAATGTCATTGGCAAACTCATTCGAACGACATTCTCGTTCGAACGACATTCTCATTCGAATGACAATTTCGAACGAACTTCCAGAAAGCTTAAAATTTAATTTTTAGCCCAAAAACTTTATGTTAAAGTTTTAAAGAAACCTTCTGAAAATAAACCTCAGATTAAAATAAAAGTACACCCAATTAAAATTGTTCCAAGCTCCTATATAAATATGTAATGCATTCATACCTTAGGAGTAAACAGAACACGTGTTGTTGACGTAGAAACGAGGCACAACAAACTCGACATTTGATGAAGCTTTAATCTTGGCCGCTACGTCTTCAACAAATACATCATAAGCTTAAATGGATAAACTTGAACACTATCCTATGACTCAAATGTTTTTATCCGAAATTGAACCAACACAACATTGACACTCAATCGGAGACTTGTGTCCTTACAAATCTCCCCCTTTGCCTATTCCAGGACAAAAACCAGCAAAAATCCTAAAGGGCCATCAAGCTCTACTAGACTCAAACATATCCCACCCAAAATAAAAAATACATAGCTTGACTCAAAGACCCAAGGATCAATATATTTTTCGATGAAGAAAGTTGACATATTTAGAAGAATTCTTACACACTTAAGCAATCTATCAAACGTATAGAGAATATCAAGAATATTAAATGCAATTAAGATAAATACTCCCCCTAAATAATTATCCCCTTTATCAAACAAATGACCTACTTAGAAAGACGTCTCCCCCTAAGATAAATCTCCCAAACTAAAATACGATTATAATAGGAATAGATACCATTTCTCCCCCTATCATTCTCTCCCTTTTTGTTTAGTAATAGACAAAGGATAACAAACTAATTTAAACATGATGCTTAGAGCGATAAGAACGTAAAAGCATATAGGCAACAAAGGCATAACTAATCCATATAAAGAATAAGGATACCAACTAAGATGCAAGAAAATGTACCAATATGATACATAAAGTATTAAACATATGATATCAACAAAGAATGCAACAAGATAGATATCAATCATGAAGTAGAAGAATAGATGGACTAGAAAGCAAGGCAAAGACCAAATAATAAAAATATCATATATATATACATACTCTAGATATACCAAAGATGCACACGCACATATATGTAGATATAAACACGCACATGACACAAAATACAATAAGTTTTTCACACTCATATGGCAAAAATGTGTCATATGGAAACGAAAGTGTTGGGATGTGAACTAGTAACAATTAAATTTAGACCCAATCACTTAAAAACATATTCACGGATTTTCCAATTGATTGCAAACTTCATCACATTTCAATATAACCTTATGTGATAATATAAATTGAACTCAATGAACAAACATACACAATGCATACAAGTCTAGACTTTTGATGATTCTACAAACCAATAGAGTCATGACATTGTAAGTACAACTAGGATAAACATACATTGTGAAAACCGTTGATATACCATCCTAACTCCCTCAATTTAAGCATATATATATTTTTGAATGAATATATCAATTAAATATAGGACTTGGCAATGATTTTTCTTTTTAGTGCCATATTTTATTTTAATGCCTTTGGACCACATATTTCTTTTAGGTCCAAGAAAACGGTGGCTTACTAACAAAGGATGATTATTCCTTCGGAGCCCTTCCCCGTGCACATTTATATACATCATTTTTTATATCTCACGCAAGACTCACGTGCAATGGATTTTGACATGCACTAGTCCTCCTAGGTCATATTATATGTAAATGACTAGATTGGTAGGAGAACACGTCACAAAGCTCAAATATACATATGAAGTTAAAATTTCAAGTGAGATAGTGCATGTGTGAATTGAGGCATATAAAAATAGAATCCATTATAACAACACAAAATCCAACTTCTCCATGTAAGCATGGTAAATAACATAATAAGGATTGACAATCAAAATCAAAAGTTTTAGCCACGTGGAAGTGAAAAAGAAGGGATTCTAACACAAGTGTATGCCACATAGAGTGTGTCAAACTAAAATACAAAAAAAAAACTTTTTGAGTTTTTGAAACTTTTAACCAAAATTAAAATATTTACTCAAAAAACAAACAAAAATCATTTGTATTTTTCATTAAGCCTAAATTACTAAAAGGTAAAACACAACTGATAAACAAAAATCTTTTTGTATTTTTCGTTTAATGCAAACTAAAATGAAAGAAGCATAATACAAAAGATAAATAAGAATCAGAATTCTAGCATGTGATTAAGCATGGAGCATAGACTAGAAAATGATTAATGAAGCATACAATTAGCATGATAATTCAGCATGAAGTACAAAACCTAAAGTATGCAACTACTGACACATTCAACCTTTAGATTTTGCAGGTGAGGAAGCATGTGAAAGTAAATGAGAATAAAAAATCCCATCTTGTAAAGCTATCAAGTCGGATCTCCTAACCCAAACTAATGATGAATGATTATCTCAGGGTGCAAGAATCTTGGCTACCTCGGTTGCCTTACGTAAGGATTTTCTGGGACCTCGTTTAAGATCAAAACAAAATTTCCTAAGATGACATTTTCAACCACAATTTGAGCACCGAAAGACTCGGCGAAAAGACTTACCTAAGGAATAATCTCTAAAGGCTTTCCTAGGCGATTCTCTTAAAACATTGGTTTTGGTTTTATGAGTTGATTCATTACAGGTATCGAAGCCTAAACCACAAGTGTCATTTTTTATTTGGACCGTGCCTAAGATTTTATATAGTTTTCCGGACCTACACTCCAAATCAAATTTGACTTTACTAGAGTCTTTGAATTTATTTTATAATTCCAAAATGTTAGACTCGAATAAAACATTGCGCTCTTCAAATGCGAGAAGTTCTTTTTACAAGGATTCCATTAAACCTTTAAGGTTATCTCTCTCGCCTTCTACATATTCAATCTTCTCACGAAGAGCTCTCTCACGTGTTCTAAGGTCTTCCAATAATGCACTCTCATCAATGACCTTAACACACTCTCATAAACACGCTTCTAACTTTAAATTAGCTCCTTTTAATTTAATAGATTCTTCATAAAGTTCTTGAAAAACATTTTGAAGTTCACTCACATCAACGTCATTTTCACTCCCACTCTCTCTTTCTTCTCCACTTTCACTACCATAAAAAATAAGGGAATCATAAACTTTGACCTTGGAAGTGTTATGTGTTAAAATTTCATCAATAGAAGAGTGCTCACTATCACTCACAGGACTAGCCATAAAATCCACAATGTTGGGCTTAGTGAAGGAATCCGATCCCTCTTCATTTTCACTATCACTAAGGGTTGCATTAAAAGAAATTGGTTGCTTACCCTCTCTCATTAGTTTAGTGGGGCACTCAAAAGCCCTATGGCCATACCCTTCACAACCAAAACACCTATTTGACTCGTCCCTATTTAAATTTTCTTTAACAGTTTTAGGGATTTTTTCAGCTTTGTCATGCATAGAATTTTCAAATTTCTTAAAATCATTTTTTAAATTTATCTTTGTCAAACTTAAGAAATTTTCAAAACTTTTTAGCAAACATAGCCATATTTTTCGAGTCACTATCACTTTCACACTCTACTACTTGTTTTTCCTCCTTTCGGGCTTTCAAAGTAACGCCCTTATCTATTTTCTTTTCAACTTTAGAGGAAAACATGTCTAGTTCATATGTTTACAAATCACCTACGAGCTCTTCTAATTTCGTAGAGGCTAAAGTGGGTAAAAAATTTAAAATGGTCACTTTTGGAATAAACCTATCGGGTAGGGACCTTAAAATTTTCTTTACTACTCGGTTGTCGGGTATTTTCTCTCCCAAATTAAAAGATGAATTAACAATATCGAAAAGTCTAACATAAAACCCATCAAAAGCCTCTTTTTCATTCATTTTGATGGTTTCAAATTGAGTGGTGAGGTTTTGGAGTTTCGAAGCTTTTACGACACTAGTTCCTTCATGAGTGAGTTGTAAAATATCCCAAGCTTCTTTAGCGGTTTCACACGTCATAATGCGACGAAATTCATCCGGTGTGACAGCACTAAACAAGGCATTTAAACCTCGAGAATTAAAATTGGATAGTTTAAATTCATTCTCACTCCATCTATCGGCGAGTTTGGGAACACGCTTATTATCTACTAAATGAGTAGGTGGGGACCACCCGTTAACAACAAACAACCAAACCCTCTCGTCGATAGATTTTAGTGCGAATTTCATCTGCGCTTTCCAATACGTGTAGTTAGAACCATCGAAAATAGGAATTTTGAAAATGGGGGAAATTCCATTTTAGACAAAAATGTTTAAAAGGATCTTAAACGCAATAATTTAGCGATCCCGCTCTGATGCCAATTTGTAAATGCGAGGCTCCCAATTTTTAAAACTTACCAAAGTAATTTTCTTTTGAGATGCGGAAGCGAGAGATGGTTCAATGTAAACAATTACATAAACACCAAATTTTAATTTCTTTCAAATTAAAATTAAACACAAAGTGAAATTACATTAATCAACAAATACATTTTTCACTTAAACAAATTTAACCCAAGTCCTAGAAATTGCCTAAGTCATAGTTTCAATATTACCAAAATAGGTCAAACCAATTTTAACAAATTAAACGATGACTTGAATTAAATTAACAAATAACCAAATTTAAATTAGCACCCATTTAAGTATGTAGTGATTTAAACCAAATTTTATCTTTTTACCTAAGCATGCATCTAAGGTGAAATTTTGCAAAAGATAAAATGAACAAATAAACCACTACGCAGCGATATACGAGGAAAAATCCACAACGGAAAAAAACCTCGGACGGCCTTAGTCTTAAGTCCACTAAGTATGGTTTTACACTTACAAGATAGATGACTTACTTTCTCGACTCGACTCCTTTAAAGCCTTGACGCGTCTTCTTGAAAACACCTTTGCCTACTCGATAAACCCGGAACTCCACGGAAACATTGTAATCACCAATGAGACTTTAGGAACACTGTCAACCACGCATGGTGTCTTTCCCCATGTGAGAATGCCGCAGCAAAATAACGAGCCTTCTTCTTTGAGGGATGTAGAAGTAAACCCAAACAAACTCTTCCACTTGGTAGAGTAAACCCAGTGCCGAACACTCCAAGCAATATATTTATATAGAAACTTGGAATAAACAAACTATGGGTGTAAAAGTGTTTAAGGAATTTTTCTTGAAAAAATATCCACTCAAAACATGAACTTTTTCCTTTGAAGTTGAACTCTATAAAACTCTCTCTAGGAGATGGAGGAATGTGCAAAATTTAGATTGAAGAGGTTGTTCCTGCACCTATTAAGTCTGTCAAAAGATAGGGGGAAAAAGCAGTGGGATAGAGGTGAAAAACTGCCAAAAACTGCCAATTAATTTTCCCGCCGGAAATCTCGTTCGAACGAAGTCTCGTTCGAATGACACTTCTAGCGAAGTTCCAGTGGCCTGTTAGGAAATGTCGTTGGCAAACTCGTTCGAATGACATTCTCGTTCGAACGACAATTTCGAACGAACTTCCAGAAAGCTTAAAATTTAATTTTTAACCCAGAAACTTTATGTTAAAGTTTTAAAGAAACCTTCTAAAAATAAACCTCGGTTTAAAATAAAAGTACACCCAATTAAAATTTTCCAATATTCTATATAAATATGTAATGCATTCATACCTTAGGAGTAAAAAAAACACATGTTGTTGACGTAGAAACGAGGCACAACAAACTCGATATTTGATGAAGCTTTAATCTTGGCCGCTACGTCTTCAACAAACACATCATAAGCTTGAATGGATAAACTTGAACACTATCCTATGACTCAAATGTTATTATCTAGAATTGAGCCAATACAACATTGAGACTCAATCGGAGACTTGTGTCTTTACAGATACATTGGGGAGAAATTTACGTTTTGAACAAGTTGAAACGTGGACGGTTGCAACTCAAGTACATCGGGGAGACTTTTACTTTTCAAAAAAGTTGAAGTGTGGACGGATACAACCCAGATGTATTGGGGAGATTTTTACTTTGAATATAAGAAATGGAGGTTTCCCATAGTATAGTTCACAATGTCCCCTCGCCGTAAGCGTAAACATGGATAACTCCAACTCAGAGAAAACAGAGAGAATTCTTTTTACCAAGGGCAGTCCTAACGATAATGTCCCATCACTAAAGGTTCACTCAATGGTGGAACGGAATGAAGAAGATTGGGGATAATTTTATTTTGAGCAGTTAGATCGATAACAGACAAGATCTGGATGTATTTCAAAAGAATTCCCACAAAGAATGAAAAAGATAGAACGGTTGGGATATAACGGGAGAAAAAAATTATGATGTCCCCTCGCCATAAGCCCAGGTATTGTAGAGCCTTGGTTCAGGTACAGCGGGGAGAAATTAACTTTTTTCTAACAGAGATAACGGTAATTATTGCAATGAAGACAAAGAAGGAAGAATTTTTTCTTGTAACAAAACGATCCATCGAATTGAGAAGTTTTTTGTGCATATATTTCTTGTAATCATAAAAAATCTCTACACAAAG
Organism: Sambucus nigra; assembly: GCA_949130495.1. Classification (NCBI taxonomy): domain Eukaryota; kingdom Viridiplantae; phylum Streptophyta; class Magnoliopsida; order Dipsacales; family Adoxaceae; genus Sambucus; species Sambucus nigra. The sequence goes on along the minus strand of OX422211.1, from coordinate 428,664,083 downwards.
GGTCAAATGTAGGGGGGCTTGTAGGTAATCTCTGAATTAAAGATAACTTTCCCAATTAACAAAATAGACTAAAAGGAAGGAAGCAACATGAAGACAGTGAGGCAGCTCAGTGATGCAACTCGGTGAGGAAACTTCCTGAGATAGCTCTTATTTATCAACCGATCTTACTTAGTCAAATTGTATCTTTTAATTACATTGATTGTAATGTTGTAATGATTGTATTATTGAGCATGAAGTCAAACAATACTCGCGAGGGACCAGGCCTGGCAGGGCTTGGGAGAGAATATATGGTCTATCGAATGACCTCACCGTGGGAACTTCAAAGGAACTTGGTTTGGAGGATTGAGAAGTGAGGAAGCGTTTGGTCTTGTCTTGACCATCTTAGATAAACCTGGTAAAACATCGATAGATCTTTAATTGTGGAAGCTTTTGCAGAGTGACCTTGAGTTCCATCGTAAATTAATTTTTGAACCAAACAACCCTCTAACAAATGTCACGTCTACTTTAGGTGATGTCACTAGTCAGCTAAACACCGTCCAATCCAAACTTGAGTAAACCGTTGTTGTGTTGGGGTTGTCAAACAGTTGGTGAGCCACCTCTGTTATGAAAGTTCGCTGACGCACAGTGGTCAGGCAAAAGGCACGTCTTGGCATTTAATGTTTATGACGTAGAACAGGATGTCACGTTATGCATGTAATGATTGTGACTTAAAGTATGGGGGATATCTTTCACATTAATGAGGACTGAGATGTTTCTGGAGGGGTGTGGGGATATTTATTGGCCTCAACCACTTCTGAGAGAGGATAGATCTTTTTCTAGAGAGTTCTTTTTCTAGAGAGTTCTTTTTCTAAAGAGTTCTTTTCTAAAGAGTTTATTGCTAGAGAAAGAAGATGTGAGAGAGAAGTTATTGCAAACCATAGAGTTTTACTCACCCACCATTGTCATTTATTGTGAAGCTTTTAGTAGATAAACGGAGAGATATCAAAGGTTGTTGGTGTGTTGGCTGCCAGCCAAGGTGTATCTAGGGTGCTTACTTCTTTCTCCCTTTGAATGAGTTACCTCTGAGTTTCCTTTATTATCATTTGAGTTATACACGAGAGATTTGTGAGTTACATTAATGTTGTTGTTATATTATATTTGCGTGTTTATTTTGTGATCATCAAGGATATTTAGGTTAGCTATTATCACTATACCTATAGGGGTTACACCTTTATCTCTACTTGAACCACCCTCTATAAGGGGAAGGCTAAAGTCAAAGTCCCCTCGAAAAGGAAGCATCCAAATGTTGACGCTCCAATTTCATTCATGCACAAGTTGGGGAGGTTGCTTCTGCTCCCTCTCCGGTGAGGACCCGAGCGTCCAGGTAGAAGAAGAAAGCATCTAAAACCAACAGTGATAAGCACCCAAAATTGTACATTTTATACCCCGGATAGACGTACTTTAGTTGATAATTCTCAGCAATATGGGTCTTATGTGCTTAAATGTTTATCATGTAGGTCAAATGTCCGTTTGCGGTGTCAAAAGCTATATATCGAGGCAAATTCATGTTGAATGGAGCTAAATACCCTTGTCTCGTATCCTAGCCTACCCTAAATCGAGCCTAGGCCTACCCCGAACCCCGTGTATGTTTACGTTGTGCCCTTTTATATTTTTTTAGTTTGAGTCGTTTTATTTTTAGGTTTTATTTTAGATTTATTTATTATTTTCTAGATTTTATTTTCTATTTTTCTATTTTATTTTTATTAGTATAATTTTATTTTATTTTGATTTTTATTAGCTTTTAGTTTTTATTAGGATTAGATTTTTTTAGGATTTCATTTATTTTTTAGTTTTATTAGATTTTACTTTTTTTTAGGATTTTAGTTTTTAGTTTTAATAGATTTTATTTTTATTTCTTTTTAGTTTCATTTTTTTTTTGTCTTACTTATAAATTAGGATTTTATTTTTTTAGTTAGATTTAATTATTTTTAGTTGAGTCTTTATTATTTTTTTAGTTGGGTACAAATTAAACACACACACACACATATCCTATACTCTAATACACCCAACTAGCCCCTCAACCTCACACTCTAATTCCCTACACCTCACACACCCTATCACCCCCCACTCCATCTTCTCCAACAAACCATACCCCACTTTCTCTTTCCTCCATAACCAAAAACACACCCCTTTCTCCATGATCCAACCCATTTACAAACAAACAATCAAATCCAAACACCCATCTCCATCCTGAACCTAACCATCTCCAACCCGAAAACACCGGACCTCTGATCGCAGACCCTACAACCCGCCTCCGGCGACTCCCCACAGCCAGTCCTTTACCTACGATCGGAAACCCTGCGAACTAACCGGACCCCCTAAACTCGGCGACCCCCTCGTCCTCTTCGGCGCACCCCCTTCTGTCAACCAGCCTCTAACCCGCCTAAAGCCCCTTGCGCCGGCGACAGCCTTAACGGCGACCTACCCTCATCGATCCAGCCATCCACGGTGTTGCCGAACCAAACAACCCGATCTCCCCTTTCCCCTACTCGCAACCCGACATCGCCCCGGATAGAATCACCCATGTCTGACCCAACTCAGGAACCCTTGACCAATTCAAGCCATGGACCCATTTCATTCACAAAGCCAAAGCCACAATTTCACCTGTTAACCGACAAAACCAAAGCCAAATAAAATGTACATGTGTTTTAGGCCATATAAACCCACTTAAAATGATTTTACCCAAATACCCCCAACTACCATTTTTACCCAATGCCCAAAATATCCCTCAAACCAAATCTAATTTTATCCTCACCACCACACTTCCCACATAACCTCACCTCTTACCCATGCACATGTGTGCATAATTCCCTAGATACCTTCACCCAAATACCTTCCATATTCCATACACCCTTGTCCTCCCATTTTTACCCCCATGCTCCATGCCTACTATTTAAGGATGGAAGACCCCATTTAGAGAGTTATTTTCTAAAGAGTTTATTGCTAGAGAAATAAGATGTGAGAGAGAAGTTATTGTAAACCACAGAGTTTTACTCACCCACCATTATCATTTATTGTGAAGCTTTTAATAGCTAACCGGAGAGATATCAAAGGTTGTTAGTGTGTTGGTTGCCAACCAAGGTGTATCTAGGGTGCGTACTTCTCTTTCCCTTTGAATGAGTTACCTCTGAGTTTCCTTTATTATCATTTGAGTTATACACGAGAGATTTGTGAGTTACATTAATGTTGTTGTTATATTATATTTGCGTGTTTATTTTGTGATCATCAATGATATTTAGGTTAGCTATTATCACTCTACCTATAGGGGTTACACCTTCATCTATACTTGAACCACCCTCTGTAAGGGGAAGGCTAAAGACAAAGTCCCCTCGAAAAGGAATCATCCGGATGTTGACGCTCCAATTTCATCCATGCACAAGTTGGGGAGTTTACTTCTCCTCCCTCTCCGGTAAGGACCCGAGCGTCTAGGTAGAAGAAGAAAGCATCTAAAACCACCAACCTTTCTGCCATTGAAGATCAGGGTTCAAACACTGACACCTTTGGGGTTGAGGAAACATTTCAGACCGTCCGTGAGTAGGACTATGAGGCTCTCGAAGTCACTATTTTTTAACCTTTTACTCCACTTTCTACTCCCTCAGTGGAAGGTACTCTGGCTATTCCTCTTTTACTTAGTAAAAATATAAGCAATGGAACTACGAGCACTCGCTTTTCACTTTGTTTATCTGAAGAGGAACTTGTTTATTATAGAAGTACTCATTCCTATGATTATTATAGTTCTTCTTCAAATGACATTGACTCACTTGACATCAATGGAGGTCACTTGTTTGACGCTTCTCCTTTTTTATCAACTATGAGGGGATTGCCTCTGGACTTAGAGCAGCCTAGTAGCGATCAAAATGACACCATGATTTACTCCCTTTCTTCCACTAGCCCAACTACTGGACCCTTTCCCTACGGGTAGACTCGTCATGATGGGTCTGTAAATGTTTAATTCAGTTGCTTACATTTCTTTTTATTATATCTTCATTTGAGTTGTAATTTATCTTATTACTAAGTATCCACTATTTTCAAACAGGCTCCTTCTGTAGGGATGAGTGGCCCCTTTAGGGTGAGGGTAGCTCCTTCACCTTCCTCTCCTGCCATTCCTCGCGCTCCATTTCAACGCGAGAGGAAATCTATGCTAGTATCCTCTTTGGGCTTAACATAAGAGGTTTGTATGCGTGTTAGGTATATTTATTCCTTTTTTATCCTTTTGGATTTTGAATCTCCCAAACTCTAGTACTTGTGGACTAAAATCTTCCATGCTTCCTTGCAACTCTTTATTATATTCCTTGACACTGATAGGAGTTCTTCTGTTATTGCTAGCTCAGTTCAGGTATTCATCGCCTTAATCATTATTAATTTTTGTTTATGCGTTCTCTGCTAACTTGTATTTTTTTTCAATAGACATCTTTGGCTCCTCTCGCACGAATTACGAAGCCACTTGTTCCATCTGCAATGAGTGGTTCATCAGTCTAGTCCCCATCCAGTGTTGTGGCTAGCTCTGGAGAAGTATTCTTCGAGCACATCCTTTCCTTTATTTAAATACTTATTTTATTGATAAAAACCACGACTACTTTACTTTTCATAAACATCGTGTTACAGGGCCATCCCACGAGCGATCCTCTTACCACTATGGGGATACTTTTGCCCACAAGGGTAATCATACCTGGGTTTCCTCCACTTGGGAGGATATCTATCCCGCCCCAATTCTAGACTCTGCCTGCTTACCCTATCTTTCGTGTGGCTTCAAGTGAGCCCGTTGCCCACGCTACTTGTTCAACACAGGTACATAGTTATATATTTTTTTATTATTTCTCATAATTTTTTATTGACAACTTCTTTATTTTGTAGGTTAGTGAGAGTATCTCTCCACCTCCCATTTTAGACTCGAGTGCTTCCCCTCCCATTGGGGTTCATGTACTTAAATTGGCGCACCTTTATTCTTGCTCTTAGAGCTCACACTTTGTTTTTCATATGTTCGAACCATTAAACACTCTATCTTCTTACTTTCCTTTTAGGCGATTATTGCCCGTACTCCCTCGTCTGGTGCGTCTCCAGCAATTATTATTATGAGTACTTCATTACTCGTGCCACCTCAGGTGTTAACTTGACATTCGTTGACTTCCTACATGTAAATTATTTATGCTTGTATTATTTTTGTGTGGATACTTAAATGACAACATTCTCTTTTTCTAGGTTAGTATCACGAGCGTTTCCATCGCCGTGGAAGAAATAAATGAGGTCATGGATGTTGTTTAAGATAATGAGGAGAGTTCTGAGGCCACTCATTCTGATGGAGTTTAGTAGGAGCAGTCCAGTGAGGAGTCTTCCCTTCCTTCTGAGGCTAGCTCTATGGTACATCGGTTTTGATCCTACAAAGATGGATACTCCTGAAACTTTCACGAGGGATCTGTGGCACGAGCAACATTCCAAAAACTTTCGAAAACCCAAGCGGGCTATCCTAGACTTGATCTTCGAGCATCACCCTGAGAGCTTCACTTCCAGGAGTGTTTGCAAAATTAACAGTCTAACTGTTCTTAATCTTAAGGCGCTCACCAGTCACATCCGTAAGTTTACTTCAACTCCTCCTGGCGATGTTACAAGTGTCGGTGTTCTTATCTTTTTGGCAGCCATCAAGGACTTGGAGATTTCAGGCCACCTTTTGATCTCCTAGCATTGCTCGACTAACTAAGCTTCAAGACAACATCGTTCGATAGATTGGCCTCTCTTTCAAAAACTTTTACTCACAGGAGAACATTTATTATATTTTGGCTAATTGATGTAACCATTTTCTTTATGGTGTCTGTAATATTATAATATGCTATTTCGAGCAGGTCACTTATATAAATGACATAAAAAAATTTAATATCAGTTTTTGCATTTTATGTTCTTCGTTCATTCTTTTATTTCACACATTGTCGACTATCCCCTTATTATGGGGAAGCATTTTCTCGTAAATTAATATTGTTCCCTTTTTCTTTGGGGGTGCCTGCTCGCAACTGGCGAGTAATATATATAAATTTTCCATATTCTATGGGAGTGTCTGCTCGTAATTTGGCGAGTAATGTAACTTTCCCGTATTGTGCGGGATATTCTCTCTCTCTCTCTCTCTCTCTCTCTCTCTCTCTCTCTCTCTATATATATATATATATATATATATATATATATATATATATATATATATATATATATATATATATATAAAATAGAACTTGGGGTCAACCTTCTTTTGTTATTATGGGTGACATACGAACTATTTAGACAACTTGCAAAATTTTCCCTTTTTTTGAATTTGTCAATAAAAATGTGTGCCCCATATTCTGTTGGGTACCCTTTTCTTGGAGGTTATCCCTCCAAGTGTTAATGTTAAATGTGCTTTGCTCATTACATTTTGTCATTGGGAGGTATACACCCCCTAAGAATGATGAGCAATGCTATTAAAATTAAATAGCTTTCCTCTTATACTGTGAGAATCTCAGGCTGCTCTGTTCGTAAAATTGACTTAGCAAAAGCAAAATCATTTTTTAAGATGTATCTGTTTGCACAACTTTGCCAAAAAAGTTGCATAATAAACTTTTTGGTTATGTAGACTGATAAGCATTATAAATATCATCATAAATTTTATGAAGGAACTCATCAAAACTAACATTCATTATTGTATTTACTGTGCAAAAAGTAATTTTTTTCAACTGTGCGTTTATAATAGAGTGTCATCAACAAGTTTCTTTTTTTATGTAAGGATCTTTCACTTTCTACAATGAACTACTAAAAAAACGTTTGGGTACCTTAGGCATAATACTTCTTGAGTCATTTTTAATTGATCAATTGAATGCACTCACTCTCCGGATTTGAGATTTGTCAGTATCTTGATCTCCCTATTCCTCGCACCACTAATGGCCCCAGTTGGACTTGAAATTTGAGGCTGATGTAAGGACATGAGTTTATAAATGTCCATTATCAGTTAGTATGTCGTATACCGCTACAACAGTCGAAGAATGTTCAAGATCACATATGCAACAAGACGGATCCGAATATCATGTTTCTTCAACAATCAAGCCTTCGCGAGATGAATTTGGTAAAGGTTGTGTTTTTATTCCTTAGCATTTCACTTAGAATATTTGGATATTTTTCATCAAAAATTTTCTAAGAGTTGGAGCGGAGTTTTTAAGTTTTTCGTCAAAATTATTTTTCGAAGTTTTCAGGCGCTGTATTTTTTGGGAAAAGAAAAAGAAAAATATTTTTTATAGGCTTGTTCGAGCAACAGCCCCTGTCGTTCAAACGACATGCCATCTCACGAGAATCTCATTCGAGCGACGCTTGTCACCGTTTGAGCGAGATTCGATTTCGTTCGAGCGACCGTGGCCTTAAGGTTTGTATAAATGCACGTTAAACGAGGCGTATTGCGTTAAGAAGTCTTTTCGTTTTTCATTCTGCAAATAGTGAAAATAGGCAGAACACTTTTGGCTTCTTTATTTAGGGCTTTAAACCCTTTTTTTCAATTCAAAAAATCCTAATTGTTCATGTGAATTGTTTTGGAGTTTAAGAACATACTTTTCTAGTGTTCAAATATTTGTGGAGATGATATCTACATCATATGGTTGCGTGTCATTGAAGAGCGCGCGAGGGTGTTTCTTTGCTGAAGACTAGACTGCGGTTCGTGTGGTGTCACTGCGTGTGAACCATTGTTGACTCTAGGTTGCGTGTCTATATAGGGTTGGTGAGGTAATCTTATTGCAGATTTCATTGTAATTGTAAATTACAATTTAGTTATAGTGAAATAAAAGGTTTTTCCCTTCGGAGATTTTTCCTGAAATTTGTGAGTTAGCATATATGTGTTTGTTGGTTTGACACACGTACACACGTAGTTATTTGATTCAGGGCTGAATTAATTTGATTCAAAAAGTTGACTCTAATTAAATAAGTTTGTGGTTGGAATTTACGAATTTATTTAAACCGATATCGCACACGGTGCATCACTTTTCTCAAATTGGTATCAGAGCTTTTTTAAAGCGAGGGCATACCATTCTCAGCCGACATACTTCTTAGGTGGTGAGTGAATGCTCGCAAAAGTAAGTTTCACGCTTGGAATTCTTTAGGCTTAATTAAATTTTCATAAGCTCTAAACAACTACTTAGTGCAGACTTTGAAGTTTTCTTTAGCTTTATCACGATACTCATCCAAAGCTTCCAACTGCACATGTCTTGGGTCAGGCACCAGATTATGGCTCAAGACCACTCGTGCTGAAGGCACAACTAATTATACCGGTAGGACAACCTTTGTACCATAGACCAGAGAGAACCAATGTCAATTTATCATCCTAAGTTCCCGACATATCTTCTAACATATTTTTCAAACTATTGATCATCGTCTTGTTGGTGGCCTCCGCTTGACCATTCCTTTTGGGATAAGAGATAGTCGAACTTTTATGGATGATTTAGTATTTGTCCGTGAGAAAGTACATTTCTTTGCACACGAACTACTTGCCATTATCTGTGAGGATGACCTTGTAATGCCAAACGTGCATATGACATATTCCTGAATGAACTGTCACCGCCTGAGCAGTAAGCCTTTTCAAAGGAATCATTTTTGCCCATCTAGTATACAATTCCGTGGCAACCAAAATGAAATCTTTCCTATGAAAGGTTGGGCTGATTTTTCCTACCAAATCAAATGCCCAAGTGTGGAATAGATAAGGAACAATTAAGCGTTGCAAACTTATCGAGATGTCATGAACCATATTGCCATATATTTTGCATTCTCTACATTTGTTTTACAAAACTGAACGAAATCAGCCTCTATTGTTGGCCAATAATACCCCAAGGTCATTAATTGATTATATAATTTGGCACTGCTAGTGTACAAGGCTCGTGGGCTTCTTTCAGTACCTTTGTCGCTTCTTCCCCTGCCACACATCTCAAAGCCTTCTCATTATACCCTTTTATGTAGAGTAACGAATTCACCAAGTAGAAATAGTCCACTCTTTTTTATTCAAATAAATCTCATCAGCCCTCTCAGCAGGTAGTTCCCCCTCTCCGAGATAGGCGATATAGGGTCTCCTCCAATCTTCCAGAATTTCTATAAAATTCACTTCCATTGGTTGATCAAACTATGTCTGGCACTTCAGGCTGCCTTGCTGCGCAAGAGCAACCTCTGCGCAAGGCCAATAAATCATCTGTAAAGCGGGATGTCTATATCCCCGTGTGCCTTTTGTGCATTGCTTCAATTTTTGTCTAGCTTCCTATTCCCCTATACACCGTGCTAAGAAACCCCATGGGCCTTTAAGTATAACGTGCCTTGCAACAGGGGAAAGCTGGTTAACTTTGATAACTTCACATTTCCTTCATGTGACTCCAACTGTTTTACGATTGGGAATCTTCAGTCCTTAGGCCCTTCACTCAAAAAAGAGACCTCACTGTCGTCGACATCGTTATTCATCGAACAATGATAATGGATTCAGGCTCCTCTATTTCCAGTTTATGTGCAATTGTTATTAAAATATTTGGATGTTTGTTCATTGCCTTAGGGTGCTTCTCTATCTTCAGGGGTAAAACTTGGCCCAATAACATCTGGATGATTGCTCTATACAGAGTGAGGTTAGCATGTTTGATCACGAATTCCTCATTGACTTTCTTAACAACCTGATTAGAGTCATCTCGTATACAAAGTAATTTAATGCGTAAGCCTCATACTCTGCTTTATTATTAGAGCACTTGAAATCCAATTTATAGAAAAAGGTGACCTTTTCTTTGCTATTAGAGAGGATAATGCCTGCTCCACCTGTTCCTTGCTCGCACAATCCATCAAACTCCATTATGCATTCTTCTATTTCTTTGACTAAACATTCTTGGAAGTTTTCTCCTAGTAGCTCTTCACTGGGTAGTTAGAAATTATATCTTGGGAAATTAACCAGCAGATCAACCATAGCTTGACTCTTAATATCTTTTGGAATAACACATTTCATATCATACTCATAGAGTATCATAAACCACCTGGATTCTCGCCCCACAAAGATAGTCCCCACTAGTAAATACTTGATGGAATAACACTTTGTGACAATATCCACCGTGAATGCGAGTAAGTAATGTCTCAACTTCTGTGCTATAAAAAACAAAGACAAACAATTCCTTTCTACATTCTTATACCTAGACTTCATCCCAAAAATTATTCGAGACAGGTAGTATACTAGTCGCTCCACTCCTTACTTTTTCCTCGGCGAGCAAGTCCCCTATGGATCGCTTCGTAGAAATGAGGTATAGCAACAAAGGCACGCTTGTTTCTGGTGGGATCATTATTGAAGGGGCATTTAGTGTTACATCCAGTCTCTCAAATGCCTTCTTTTTCTCATCTTCCCACACCTATTTCACCTTATCGTTAATGATTGGCGCAAATGGGTGAGTGACTTTCACTAAAGCTGGTATAAACCTTCTCGGATATGAGACCTTTTCCTAAGCAACTCTTGAGTTGTCTCTGACTCTTTGGTGGTGGCATCATCAAAACGGCCTTTTACCTTTCTGCATCAACTTTTACTCCCTGCCTATTGACGATGAATCCCAAGAACTTCCCCGCGGTAACTCCAGAGGTGCACTTTGAGGGGTTCATCCTCATTTTGTACCTCCGACATCGCTCAAAGACTCTTCTAAGATCTTAAATATGCTTGCTATCCTTTTTTTATTTCACCACCAAATTATCTACATAAAATTCTAATATATCATGAAATAAGTCATGAAATATGGCCATGATGGTCCGTTGGTAAGTTTCTCCTGCGTTTTTCATCTCAAATGCATAATGGTGTAGTGGAAATTGCCTAGAGGAGTCCAAAAAGTTAACTTCTCCACGTCTGATGGGTCCATTTTGATTTGATTGTGGCCCACATATCGATCCATGAAACTATACATTTCATGATCGACGATGGCGTCTACCGAACTGTTAATACTAGGTAGAGGAAACTTATCCTTTGGGCAAGCACGATTTAAATCTCTAAAATCCATGCAGACCCGTATTTGCTTATTATCTTCCTTTGTCACAAACACGATGCTTGATAGCCATATTGGATATTGAATGGGATTGATGAGCCCAACTGCGAGTAGCTTCTCTACCTCCGCTTTAATCTTCAAATTTAACTCAGCTTTATAGGTGTTTGTAGCCTTCCTAACAAGCAAAGAATTAGGCAAAACATTTTATTTGTGAAAGCTTACTTTCGGATCTATCCCCGATATTTTTGTATACTTTCACGTGAAGATATCTGTAAACTCCTTATGCAAAATAATGATCTCTTTTATCTGCTTAGGATTTAAGCCCTCGAAAATGAAGATGGGTCGCTCATCACCACCTTCCATTCCTAAGTTTAGCTCCTCAAGCTATTGGAGCTGCTATCGCAGTCCATCCTGCATGCATTATGGCACTTCTTTCGGTTATTTAACATGTTTAACAATGTGGGACTCATCAATCACAAAACATTATGGCTTCTAGTCGACGCTTACATTCCAAAATGTCGCCCACTCACACCATTATAAGCGATAGATGACTTTGCCATTAGGAAAAACAACGTTCTTGCAAGTCCGTACAGGTCTTACTTCTTCTTCAAATTTTCTCTTCTCCTTTCCCTTGCTCTCAGAGGGGGCTGCTCGCGGACCTAGTCTTTTATGCACTGACTTCTTGGATTTAATCTCTTTTTGGCACGCACGCGATTCTCCTGCTCCTTTGACCATGGATCTTCTCACTACACCTCAAACAGGAATCTGACACGATTTAAAACCGTGCTATAATCAGGGGTGCCAGATTGCCCAATTGGCACACTTTTAAACCGTTCCAAATATTGAATCTGACACGCTTTTGGCACAATTTTAAATCGTGCCAGATTTCCATTTTTTCGGCACACTTTTTGCACGGTTATAAAGCGTGCCAAATTATTTTATAAGAGTACTCAAATTTTGTAATTTGTAATGGTTTTAGAACGGTTATAAACCGTGCCAGATTTTTCAATTAATAAAAAAAATATTATTTGAAAACAAATCAGGAAAATCAACAAATTCCAAATTTGGTAGGAAAAAAATTATTTTTTGCAAAAAAATCAAGAAAACTCACAAATTGCGAATCTCGCATGTTGTTGATAAACTAATATACATACAAACTTCAAAATACTACAAGTTTAATAGTTCACAGACCCCAAAAAATTGGGCAGAATTTCCTTTATTTTTTGGATATTTTAAAATGTGCGTAATGTAAAGCCCGCACGACCAGAAAATATAACAATAAAATTACAAAATCCCGCACGGCCATAAAAGTTAACAATAAAACTACAAAAGCTCACACGACCATAACACATAAAAAATAGAATCCTGAATATTAACGACATTAAATAAATAATCCCCTTGTTATAAACCATTGACTTCTTCGTGTGTTCCACGTGGATAAAAGCTAACGACAAAATGTTATCCTGCAAAAATGTAGAATTCAAAAAAGAGATGATATTAGTACCCAAGCAATTTTAAAAAATCCTATTCAAGATGAAAATTTTCATATACGAGTTACAATTATTAATACATTCTCAAACCAAAAGTCTTGTGACTACGTGGTCAGTTCCTACGAGTTATATTGGTCCAATGTGAGGTGTTAGTGCCTCTTACGAGGCCGTTTGGGGCTGGTTTGAGTTTTCACCCTATAACGGCATGTTTTTAAGCTTAATTTAGATATTTTAAAATTATCATCATATTCTCAAACAGGGTGATCCGTGACTATACGATCAGTTCCCCCAAGTTATATTAGTCCCATGTGAGGTGTTAATTCCTCTTACGGGGTTGTTTGGGTGCTGGTTTGGGTTTTCACTCTTTAACGACTTATTTTTAAGCTTAATCTAGATATTTTAAAATTATCATCATATTCTCAAATTGGGAGACCCGTGACTACGCGACCAGTTTTTATGAGTTACATTGGTCCCGTACGAGGCGTTAGTGCCTCTTATGGGACCGTTTGAGTGATGGTTTGGGTTTTCACCCTCTAACGGTATATTTTTAAGCCTAATCTAGATATTTTTAAATTATCATCATATTCTCAAATCAGGAGACCCGTACTATGCGATCAGTTCCTACGAGTTACATTGGTCTCGTACGAGGTGTTAGTGCCTCTTATGGAGCTGTTTGAGGGTTGGTTTGGATTTTCACCCTCAAACGACTTGTTTTTAAGCCTAATCTAGATATTTTCAAATTATCTTCATATTCTCAAACTGGGAGTCTTGTGACTACGCGGTCAGTTCTTACGAGTTACATTGGTCCCGTGCGAGGTGTTAGTGCCTCTTACTAGGCCTTTGGGGGGCTAGTTTGGGTTTTCACCCTCTAATGGCATATTTTTAAGCCCAATCTAGATATTTTCAAATTATCATCATATTCTCAAATCGAGATACCCGTAACTAACTCATCAGTTCCTACAAGTTAAATTGGTCCCATGCGAGGTGTTCAAGCCTCTTATGGGGCTGTTTGAGGCCTGGTTTGGGTTTTCACCCATTAATGGGTCATGTTTAAGGTTAATCAAGATATTTTCAAATTATCATTATATTTTCAAATTGGGAGTCTCGTGACTACACTGCCAGTTCCTACGAGTTACATTGGTCATGTGCGAGGTGTTTATGACTTTTACGGGGCCTTCGGGGGATAACTTATTTTGAATCCTAAGTCTAGATATTTTTAAATTTTCATCATATTCTCAAACCAGAAGTCTCGTGACTATGCAGTCAATTCCTACGAGTTATACTGGTCCCGCGAAAGGAGTTTGTGCCTCTTACGGTGCCGCTTGAGGGTGGTTTTGGGGTTTCACCCTTTAACGGCATGTTTTTAAGCTAAAGTCTAAATATTTTCAAATTATCGACATATTCTCAAATCGGGAATCCCGTGACTACACGATTAGTTCCTACGAGTTACATTGATCTCGTGCGAGGTGTTCATGCCTCTTACGGGGCTGTTTGGGGGTTGGTTTGGGTTTTCACCCTCTAACGACTTGGTTTTAAAGTTAATCTAGATATTTTCAAATTATCGTCATATTCTCAAATTGTGAATCCCGTGACTACGCGATCAGTTCCTATGACTTACATTGATCCCGTGTGAGGTGTTAGTATCTCTTGCGGGACAATTTGGGGGCTGGTTTAGATTCACTACCTAATGGCATGTTTTTAAGCCTAAATCCAGTTAATTTTAAAGTATCATTGTACTCTCAAACTAGGAGTCTCGTGACTATACGATCAATTCCTACGAGTTACATTTGTCTCGTACAAGGTGTTCGTGCCTTTTACGGGGTCGTTTGGGAGCTTGTTTGGATTTTTACTACCTAACGGCATGTTTTAAGTCCAAGTCTAGTTATTTTCAAATTATCGTCGTATTCTCAAACCGGGAGTTCCGTGACTATGCGGTCAATTCTTATGAGTTACATTAGTCCCGTGCAAGGTGTTTGTGCCTCTTACGGGGACGTTTGAGGGTTGATTTGGGTTTTCACCCTCTAACGTCATGATTTTAAACCTAATCTAGATATTTTCAAAATTTCATCGTGTTCATAAACCGGGAGTCCCGTGACTATGCGATCAATTCCTACCATTTATATTGATCTCGTGTGAGGTTTTTGTGGCTCTTACGGGGCCGTTTTGGGGTTGATTTAGGTTTTCACCCTCTAAGAACATACTTTTGAGCCTATGTCTTGAGTTTTACAAATTATTGTCATGTTGTGAAATCCTTCTACAATATGCATCTTAGCAATTATGACATTAAAATATAAACTTCAATGAAGTTGACAAATTTTATTTTATAATTATTGGAGTGAACCAACAACAATGTTGGCATTACACTACAAAAGACAAGCCTTTGATAATTTCAGTAGTAATGGTCTATCCAAGTTTACGTTACAATTATTTGCATTTTCACTTACCTATAGGGAAATAATTTTTTTAATTAAACATGTATGTTTTCTAATCTTTCTAGCTCCTTCAATCAGACAACTATAACCACAAGACGAATTAATCGATCACGAACATAGAAAAAAGTTTACAAACCTGTAGAACTTGTGTGTCAACTTCAACAAAGCTTACAGATTCCATCATCTTGCGTATCTCCAATACAATCTACAAAAGGCAAACATAAATCAACAAACTAAGCATTAAGCACAAGAGTTAGAATATTGGATGACTTTTTCACTTTCACCCTCACTATTATTTGAGGTTTCGTATTTCACCCTCACATAATAATTTTAGATACACTGATAAAAGCATCATTAAAGCTCATATAATGTAATACAATGCCCTCAAAGTGACACTTAAACAAATTTACCATTGCTTTGGGGAATAAATCTCTAACTTACAAAAGAGTTAGGTTATAATACATAAAAACTCAGGGTGAAAGTTAATATGGCCCTACAATCGTGACATGGATACGCAAGTACCTATAAGGGTAATCACTTCCTGACGAAGTCGAAAGATTCTAACACGATTTGATAATAGCAAAAAAATTTGGAAATTCCAGTTGAAAATTTTAGAATTCCAAATTTTGGATTGTTTGATCTTAAATTACTAAAACAACATACCTTCACCATTTCACTGATGAATTTGAAACCACCAAATCCAATAACCGAACCCGCAAGCAGATAGCCAGTAATAACCTACCAAAAATAGCGATAAGGAAACAATGATCTACAATTTGAAATTTACAGATTCCATAAAATACTTCTCACTGAATATAAATAAAGATCAAGATAAGAATAACTATGGAGTGTAGATGATGCTAAAAATATAGACACATATAAAGATACAAACTAGTTGTCCCGGACAAGAAAAGATTATTCCACCAATGGAAGCAGAAACTATAACCACCACCAAGTCTAAAATAAGCCTAGAGAAATGCAAAATGGTAACCCCATGATGATATAACACGGTGGATAAAAAATGAATAGTTAAAAGTTTCGTGTGCTATGATACATAATTTCCCCTACCTTATTTTAAGAGAAATAACACTAGTATTATAATTTGAATCCTCCCTATTAACATAAAAGATGTATCAATCAACCTAATTAACTTTAAGTCCTCGGCAAAAATACATGAACAAGTTTGGAAACATGGAATTTTATTCATCATGCAAGCTTATTCTTTTGGTTTGTCGTGTTGAATCAAACGCACAAAGTACCTAAATGGACCAATATTATATCCAGTTTATTCCTAACAAAGTGAAAAGCCAAAAACGGCAAAAGCAGTATGCATAATCACCACAACAGAATGTTCAAAAGCTTCAAATTCACAATGAAAATATATACAAAATACTTGTACAAACTAATAGCTAGGAAATAATAAAATTCACAATGAAAATAAAATTTCAAGAAAATTGACCTGGATCAAAAGAAATGGTTAGTCAAAAACCTCACCCACAACCTATAGCCAACTGAGGAAGACAGCGTTTGGAATCGACATTTGTAAAAACCTATTCACTGTATTTTTCCACTCTTCACAAAATCAATAATCTAATATGAAATAATCATATAATTCAATCAATTAATTATTCGATTCACATATACAACTTATTATATTGCCAAGTGCGACAACATTGAGAAATGTCTAAGGGCGCCTCGGCGATTATGATGTTGTTGCTAGTCGCATTGAATCTAAAAGCTCGATCAATACTTTGATCACTTATATTTTACACTAAATTTACACAGATTGAAGAATAATGAAAAGGAAAAAAGTTACCTTGTGATTTGTTTAATAGGAGATCGGACATTATGAGCGATTAGTAGTAATTGAAGGCAACCACTCTTTTGCACAAATAACTGACATAAGAAATAAAATTAAAACATTTACATATTAACAAGATTGTACCTCCACACATAAATCTGGTGATTCATATCATGAGTAGAAATTACAGGATGTGAATTTCTCGAATCAAAACTGTTAGGGCCTTGCTCGAATTGGAATTTGCAAAAACTCATTATGGCCACATTTGGTTGCGCAAATTGTTTAATTTTGTAAATTGGTTAATTATGAACTAGTGAACTATAAATGAGTGTATTCAAACTAAATTTAAATCCAATTTTAGGTAATGCTTGGTAATCTGAAATTGATGTTAAGCTTCAATCACAAAAAAAGTTAAAAACGAATTTAGAGAGAGAGAGAGGAGCAGTTACATGAACTTTACGTGACTCCCATTTCAAATGGATGCATTTCATGTTTTTTGGGAAATGCTCCAATTTCAGAATGTACACATGAGCAAAAATGGGTCAATTAATGAATCATTTCATTAATGAAGCCAAACACAATTAATGGACTGATTTGTAAATAGTCCAATTTATAAACAAGTCAATTTACAAATTTAGGATAACCAAACGGGGCCTATGTACATCTCGATCAGTTCAGGGCAAAAGACAAAGTACCTCATTGATATTTTGTGAAACATTTGGTAGTCAAATTTGAGATACCTAGCTACATCGCAAATTACAAGAACTGGCAAAAAAATGTCATATTATATCATTTTGTTTAAAAACATCAAACACGTCTATCAGTTTGGTAAACGAAACAAACACTCAAAGATTGATCCGGGAAGAAACCAATATATCTATCAGAAAATTAAATCTCAAAGAAAACCTGTGAGAATGTGGTCTGGGAACAAAATGAGTCAGCAATTTGGCCGAGAGCTCCTCGACGAAACATCTTAAGAATAAAATGTACGAAATAAAAAAAAAATGGATTGCAGCTTATATATTGTGCATGTGTTGTGAACCCTAACCCCTAACCCATAACGAGTGTGCGTTTGTGTGCATGTGTGCGAGTGTATGTGTGTGCGTGTGTGTGTATGAGAGAGAAAGAGAGAGAGAGAGACCTATCGTGATGTGTGTGCTGGTGATAAGGGCTCAATGGTAGGAGACAAGGCCACTTTTGGGGTCGAGGAGGAAGAGAGAGAGTCGTTTTAAAAAAAATGAGAGATTAGGTTTAGTTTTTTGTTTTTGTTATTTTAATGAAACATGCTCACTTTTGGCCCGGTTTTAAACAGTGCCAAATTTCGGTGCGGTTTTAAACTGTGCCAAATGAGGAATAAACCGTGTCAGAATCTGGCACGGTTTAAAATCGTGTCAGATTCTCCTTGTCCAAGCATGCCAAACTACTATTTTTGGTGTAGTGTATTTCCTCATCTAATTATGTGTAGAATGTTGAATCAACCAAGTGGACCTCTTATACTGAAAATGGTCTTTCTGTGGCCTTGATCACAATCTTTGTCCCACGAATATTTGCTTTTGCGCATTGGTGGAATGTTGACGACACGACTCCATACATGTGCATCTGCACCTGACCTATCAGAAGTTGGTAACTCGTGCTGGCATTGATGATATAAAATTTAATGTGGGATGTGAAGTTTCCCAACTTAATCCCCACATTAATATAGCAACGAGACTTCATCCCTGCACTATCAAAGCAAGAGATCATGAGTGGTATCGACACGATTTTTCCCCAAAAAATTCCAGTCTCCTATAGAGTGTTATCGTGCATGATATTTATTAATGCCCCTAATCTAGCAGCGCTCTTAAACAAATTCTATTTATTAGAGCAATAACACATAGAGGTTCGTTATGGTAGAAAGGTACTTGCCTGTCTGCTTTTGAACATATTACCACAGATGTGTAATTCTTGATCAACCTCATCATGGGGACCATGGCAATTGAGAGAAGGGTACCCACACTCTTGGACCACTTTCAATATCTTCTTAGTGATTACTGTTTGTGTCTCATACTTCACCCCAATTTAGTCGAAGAACCATTTGAACTTGGGGCTTCTTGCAATCGCTATGCACTCCGAATCTATTTCAACTTTGTACGTCTGCGCATTACACACGTACTCAACCTCTGATGTTTCCCCTTCATCTAGTGTAAGGACCACATCAACACTTCCTACTTCAAGGTTTAATTGCTCATCCCACTCATTTTTAGGATCTTCCTTTGATAAATAGGATAACCATCTTCTGTATGCATCATCACCATTTAACCATTTATTAAACTTGAGCATTTATTCCCGTTCGTATGTCACTGCCATTTTTGTTGTGCCGTAGTAATGAGCCGATAATGAATTTTTATTAACATCCATATGCAAAATTTCCAAGGTGCCATTAATAACTTGTTCTCCTGTTATTCTACACAAATAAGATCAATCTTTGGTGGCGTGCTCCACCCTCTAGTGCAACTCACGAAAATTTGCATCCGCTTTGTTTACCTCCATAGGCCTTTGACCATTTGAGTGAGGGGTCCCGCCACCCCCTCATGCACCAGCATCCGATAATAGTCCACAACTTCCACCACACTGCGTGGCAATGGCAGTGGGATGTCATTCCTAAACTCTCTTTTTCTAATGGCGTTGTTGTTCTTGGGCCCTTGCCCCCCTTTTCTTCCCTTAAGGCTTCCTTCAATATAGTTAACTGCTTGTCGGCGTGAAACTTAAAACCTATCAGTTGGCAGCGGCATCTGTGCCCTCCATCCTTCGAGTCTTGGCTTAATTATCATGGTGATATTACTCGTTGCTCGTGTGAATTCTCTAAAGGTGCCCTTTCGAGTCTCATTAATCAAATGGATTTTGTATTCCTCTAGCATCCCCTTTACACAGATCTGTAGCAATCTCGCTTCCGCATCATCTTTATGCACATCCAGTGCCCTTTTCATAAAACGCTTGACATATTGCATCAACTCTTCCCATGGCTTCTGTACTTATTAGTCTAAGTGTCTCAACATGAACTCATCTTCATACAAGAAAAAATTCTACAAAAATTATTTATGAGTTTCCTCTAAAGTGGGGATGTTGTTTAGCTCTATGTGAGAGTACCACGTGTAGGCTTTTCCAGTGAGAGTTTTTGAGAATTCCCTTCAACTTTAACTCCTTGTTCTTTTCATGCACGTTAAGATATTCCATGAACCTCTTGACATGCTCCCTAGGACTTTCACCTCTCCCATTGAACTTCATGAATTTATAAGGAATATACCCCTTAGGATATGTTTTTTCATTGATGCTATCTGAATAGGGGTTATGCATCTCTTCATATATATGAGGTGACTCTCTGTGGGGTGAGAGAAAACTTTTCACATCTTTCGTCATGCTGGCTTTGGAGGGTGATTCCTCCATCTTCACTTTATTTGCAGCCGACGAGCTTACTAAAGTCGCAACCTACTCTGTCACCACTCTTCTGGCTAGCACTGCCTCCGTTATACCTGCTCCTCTAACAGGATCCATCGTTGGTGAAACACAAGTTTGTCCTAAACTGGCCACATCCATATTGCGATGTCTTAAAAACTCAAAGAACATACTCATAAGGTTTATTTCATTCAACGGTGTAGCCACTCCTATGCTCACCTGCCCCTACAGGTGCAGGAGCACTCGCTCCGGTAACCACGACTTCATCATTAGTCGTTTGATAACTCTGTACTCCATTACTGACTGTAGCATCTTCAAAAATCAACTGATATGAAACATTATAACCTACTTTATCCATGGCAATGAGAATACCTCCCCAGTAGAGTCGTCAAATGTAAGAGGATAATGGTACTGGGATCTATGAATAATCTGAAAGGGTGAGGCATGGCCCACTGTAATGGAAACATCCTTTAAGGTGTTCAAAGTTCCAAGAGCAACAAGTAAATCAAAAAACAATTTTTGCAATATATTGACAACTTTCTGATTATAATATGTGGAAGACAATAATTAAATACAAACTTTTTAGTAAGAACAAAAAGAATGGAATCGCTTGAGAGTGGTGATTATTTGAGAGTGAAGATACACACACTTTAATTACCAAGGAGAGAATATTTTTTGTGTGAATTTGTGCAGAGTAGCTGTAAGGACATATATTCCATCATCCCTAGTTTACATTGAGTATGGCGTATCTCGTTCCAACCGTTGAGGCATTCATGTTCACACGTTTAAGAAGACAGATCCGAATATCACACATCTTCAACATCTATACGACACGAGGTATATTTTGGTATGGATTTTTTTTTGTGTTACTTAGATTTTTTACTAAGTATTGGGATACATTTTATAAAATGATTTTTACAAAACGAGGCATTTTTTAAGACTTAAAATATTTTCCGAGATACCTGTAGGCGGACTTTTAAAAAAATTGTTTATGTCTTTCAAATGACATTAACACCTCATTTGAAGGGTCGTTTGTAGCCTAGGATCTCATATGGATCAAATGAGAGCGTATTGTTTTGATTTTTAATAGGTCGTTGCTTAGGTCGTTCAAACGACAACTCAATGTCGTTCAAATGACATGATGAAGTCGTTCTAACGATGTTTTTCCGCCTCAAAAATTTTATTTGCCTATAAAAAATTATTTCGGGAAGCTTTTTAATTAAGACTATTTATTTACACAAACTGCAGACTTGCTGCAATCAAGTCTTCACTTTTTAGGGCAAAAACACTCTTTAGATTCACCAAAACAATTTCATATACTTTTTTGAATCTTCTTTGAAACCCAAACACTTTCGTAACGAAGTTGTTCTTGTGGAGAGCGATCTCCATTACTGATCTTGGAGATACTCGAGGGTATTCACTGCTGAAGGAGGAACTGCAGTTCTTATGATTCTCGAGGGATTATTTGTTGGCGGCTGCGATCATTATGGATTCCAGAGGGAATCCATTGCTTATTTAAAGGCCGTGGTCTTTGTGAGTTCTCGCGGGAATTCATTGGAGTATTTCTCTATTGTATTGTAAGTTGCAATTTGCAAAACTTTAGTGAAATAATTTTTTTTACCCAATCCTAAAACTTAGCATTGTTTGTGATTGCATGCTTTAATTGATTAATATCTTAAATCACATAGTTTCATGTTTTAGGATTAAATAAATTTGAGATATTGAACCACTACGCACTCTCAAATTGGTATCAGAGCAATTTTACATTCTTAAATTGGTATTAGAGTGGGTTACGCTAATTTATCGCGTGATCTTGATTTTTCACAAACTGTTTGCTGATATTATTTTTCTCAAATTAGTATCAGCGCTGGTTACACTAAATTATTGTGTTTGTGGTCCCGTGTCTGTAGGTATAACTTTCGGTGGGCTTGATGATTTTAGAACACAATTATTTAAAGGATCTGATTGGAAATCGCGTATGAAGTCTGCATTAAAGACTTTAGTTAAAAAGGATGACTCTGAGAGGTGTCTTGGTTGTGAGGGGTTTGGTCATAAGATAGATGAGTGCCCGACTAATCTTATAAAGGATGTTAACAAACTAAGAACTCATCTTTCCATCCTTAGTGATAGTGATCCGGACGAGGGAAACTTTTATGCAATTAAGCGAAACCTTCCCACCTTTATGGCTAGTCATATGAGTGATGACGACAAATCTTGACATGAAGATACTTCTTTACATAACACTTTTGTGGCCATAGTGAGTGAAGCCTAAGAGAGTGGGGGTGATGTGAGTGAGGATGAAGAGGTGGATGATCGTGACATGCAAGTTGCCTTCAATGAATTGTATGCGGAAATTATGAAGGTGAAGAAGGCTAACTTGAAGTTAGAATCTAAGTTGAAAGAACGTGCCATGGAGAATTATAATGATGCTTTAGTTGATGATGTTAGGGCACGTGAGAAAACTCTTCGAGAGAAGCTAGAGTATATTGAGGGTGAGATAGATAGTCTTCGTGGCTTGATGGAGGCTATGGAAAAGGATCTCATAGAGTTTGAGGAGTCTCGAGTACAGGATATGAGAGCTTTAGGAGAGATTGAGAGATTTGAGTAAGGTTAAGTTTGATTTGGGGGCTAGGTCGAAAAAGTTAGATAAAATTCTAGGCACCGTACAAATTAAGGATGATAGGTGTGTAATTGGCTTCGATGACCATGTTTCTCTTATTCCCAAAGCCAAGACCATGCAGATAGGAGAAACACCTAGGAATATTAGGAGAGAGCCACCTTTAGGTAACATTCACCGCCACATCTACACTTGCACTCATTGTGGTAGAAAACGTCACCTTAGGCATTTTTGTTACAAACTTCAAAATGCTCATAGGAAGTTTAAGAATAGAGTCACTTTGGTTCCCCAAACCCCCATGCGTCGTTACACACCTGTTTGGGTTAGGAAATTAGATATAGAGGCTTGTACTCCATGACTGTCGTTTGATTGCACATGATTCTCCTCGCATTAGATCTTTCGGATGATCGTGTTAGATTTTTATCATGCGCTAGCTATGCTTCTCGATATATCTTTTCTAGTGTTATGACATGTGTATCTTTTGTATTATACTTTTCTTTTATTGAAATTTTTTGGAAAAACACAAAAATATTTTCTTTTTTTTTAGCAAAAAATTGAAAAGCCAAAAAGAATTTAGTTTGATAAAATTTTGGAAAAACACAAAAAGATTTTTGTAGTTTATTTTACACCATATATGGATGTAAATTTAGGATGACCAAGTCACAACATCATTCCATTATCCATGTTACTTTTTTTATAGTGTTTTGAGACGCACCATCATCTTATCCATGTGCTTTATAATGTTTGGAGTCATTAAGATGTGATTAACGATTACTTTCTACATGCTTGAATCTTAGTCTCCTTTAATGCATATGTGCACGAATTTATTTGATTATTAGACTTGTCTATCACATGTTGGTCAGAGTATTTTCATCGTAATCTTCTCTTTAAAACAAATCAAATGAGATAAAACGAGATAATAAAAATAGTGCATGTAATAACCGTTGTCCGTGAGAGTTTGTTTAATATTGAGAAAATATGAGTGTTCACGGGAAAGGGTTGCGAGAGACAGGTTGACACGTCGTAAAAGCCACCATTTGAAAAGAGCCCAAGGAAAAATTAAGACAATAAAAAGAACAACATGCCAAAAGGGGCCAAATTGTTTAGTTTGTTTGATCTTTCAAAAGAATAGAAAATATAACCATGTTTATCTTTTAAGGGAGTTTGGATGGAAATCAATGGGTTTGCTCGTCCTTAAAAAGTCTTGAAAAAACACTACATAGTTTTGGGCGTTGCTCTGCTCAGAGTGCTATTCTTGTCGACGGCACCTTGGGTGATAGGTGGCTTAACTACTGTACAAGTGGATTTCAGACCCGACTCTTAGTGCTGGTAAAGCACCTTAATGATTGTCTTCAACAGGCACACTATGAGGGTTAAACATTGGTTAACTTTGATGGCTTTAACTTGCTTAGGGAAAAATAATCGTTTCACATGGACGAGGACAGTTGTGAGTGCAATTAATCACAGTTAATAAACTCAAGCAATTAAATCCAAACAAGGAACAAACACAATCTCACAACAAAAAGGATTTACGTGGTTCGACAATTGCCTACGTTCACGTGGTGTTTATCTCCTCTTTATTACTTATTTGAAATTCATTAGCAAGAAGTTATACGCCCCCTTTCCCTGGGGTAAGGGTTACATTTATAGAGATGGAGAATGTTGAATCGTGTTGGACTTCTCACTGTTGTTGCTATTTGCATTAATCTCCTTCGAGATTTTTGGCATTTGGATTGACCTTGATGAGTGCATTATTTTGTATATTTTATATCCAAAATTATACCATGTTAGTCCCACTTTATGTTATTTAATTGGTTCTTAGGACTATTTTATTAAAAAGAGAAAAAAAATGCAAGAATTATTGAATTTGGATTTAAAATGGCAATTTTAAGCCAAAAATGGGCACTTCGATAATTTTATAATATTCTTGTGCTAATTTGTGAAAAAAGTTGCCTAGTGAAAATTTTACAGGTAATGATGGAATTTGGTGCAAATTGATGGTCAACTCGAAAAAGGCGTGAAAAAGCTGATTTTTACGGTCGTTCGAAAAAACTGTTCTCCGATTTGGATGAAACTTGGCAAGCGTGTTTAGCAAGAAAAGATAAGAGTTTTCGAGTAGGGGAAAATTCGGTCACTTATCCCGATCCAAATATTAAATAGGTGGAGAGATAGCTTCCAATACTATTCCGCTAATCAGAAAGAGTCCCAACACAACTCAAATACCTCACCACTTGTCCTATAAAAAGGACCCTTCGGCTCATAATTTAGGAGGACGATTTTAAGAGAGAGTAATTTTTGAGGGATTATATTCAATTTGAGGGCCAAGTCTTTATCATTTTTTAGAGCATTGAAGATTGTTTTGAGAGAACTATTTGTAAGTTTGATTTATTAATGAAAATCTTTACTCATTCTTGCAATTTCTCTTTCATTATGATATCTTGATTATTCTATTAGGATTAGGGTGAAGTTTATCATAGTTAGCTAATATTGTCACGTTAATTTGATTATTTTTTTTATTCCCTACTTGTTTTAATTATTATCAAAGATTCAGTATTCATTTTGAAACGTCACGAGAGTGTGTTTTAAAACCTTCAAAATTGTTTTGTCAAATCAAGTTGTGAGATTTAAAAGTAGTAATTTTTGATGAATTATGCTTGCACTTTGATTGTTTTGATAGTCCATGTTTAAATACATTTACGAACTTTAAAACTTGTATTTTCTAAGGGAATAGGGGTTATAGCCATCTATTAGAGACGTTAAAAATATTTTGATCATAACCGTCATATTTTTTGAATTAAACGCGGCGATAGTCAGTTTAATTGAGTTATAAAAAGGCAATGACAACATTACATTAATGTTCAATATTAGTTATGTGATAAATGGACCCTCAATCTTAATTATTTCCTAATTGTTTACAAATATCTTATGTTACCCTCATTTATTGTAGTTGCTTTTATTCAGTGTAGTTTATAATCATTCTCTATCCCAGTTAGTCAAGTTGGACAGTCACAATTATTTTGAACGAAAAAATTGACAAATCTCGATGGTTTCGACCCGTACTTACACTCGCAATTCTATAATAGAGCGTGCACTTGCGATATTTTATAAAATTGACAAACAAACCTCTTCCTAATGATCTCTTGTGATATTCATTATTTATTGCTAGCTGACCATTTTTCCGGATCTAGACCCACCTGGGAGCTATATATCGGCCTTTTGGTTGCCCTGCACTAGGGATGGAAATTTAACCCGATCTGTAGGAGTCCCGCCCCGCCTTAATGGGACGGGTTTTTAAACCCGATTAATAAACTAGGAGCGGGTATGGAATTAAAAAAAATCCGTTTATTAAACGGGAAAGGTTAAGAGTGAACTCATATAAACCCGCCCTGCCCCGTTCATCTTTTACTTATATAAATACCATTTATAGTTATATTAGTTATAAAAAGACCCTTTTAAGAAACCCTAAAGCTAAATACCATACATGTCACTCTTTCCCAAAGCATAAACCAGACATCTCCGATCATCTCCGGTCCAAAACACTCTTCGGTTTGAAAGCAGAAGTTCTCCTCTGATTTTAAAAGGCCCAAAACAACGGTGAACACGCTAATCTCATCTTCTCTTCTCTGATTTAAAACGGCCGTAGTTATCCTCTCCGATCATCGGTTTGAAACCCTAAGGTATTTTCATCTCCTCTCTTTCCCGAAGGTATTTTCATCGGTTTGAAACCCAAAACAACAGACAACAAACTAATTTTCATCGGTTTGAAATGGCTATATAGACGAGAAGACTCACCTACAACATGCTCTATACATCATATCTAGTTCTAGGTCCTATTTTTTTTTTCTTTTGAAATTAACCTTCTAATAAACTCATGTTCAAAAAATTAAATCAAAATAAATTTTGTAACTATTTTTAAAAAATTCATAAAAAAACTGATCAAAATACTTTATTTATAAACATTGCCAAAAAAAAATAAACAATGCCCAAAAAAATAAAATTATTGACGCATTAAAACAAAAAAATAAATAAGTTAAAAAGCGCACATAACAAAAACAGTTTTAAAATCAGAAGCTTAACAAACCCTCTCGCGTATTCTCTCTCTCTCTGTGGCAGCCCTGGCAAAAGCTTAGCAAACCCTCTTTTATTCGGTAAGTTGCAACTTTTTGATTTTTACACACACACACACACACACACACAAGCTGCAGTGTCTTTGATTAAGTTGATATACCCTATTTATCAATACCCTTTTCATCTCTAACAAAACTAAACATAAACAAAATTGCTTTAAGAAGCTTATGATTTGCTTGTTTAGGTTACCCACAATTTGGAACTAAAAACAATATTACTTGCATAAAAGAGGACTGTAGGCTGCTGTCCTAATATCAACAAGTTTAGCCTGTGATTTCTCCCTTTTTCTAGATTTTAGGTGCTTTTTCCTACTAATATTGTTATTTTAGGCTGCTGTCCTAATATCAACAAGTTTAAGTCTTATTTTTGAAAAGCGGGGCTTACGTCTAGCTACGGGTAAATAAAAAAAAACATATTGTTATATTATAAAAATAAGGGCTTTTTTGACTTAAGGTTCTTAAGTTGGGAAGAAGATAAAGAAGGGAACAATAAGTTAGGGGAAGAAGATGAAGAATGGAAGAATAAAGGGGTATTTTTGTTCAAATAATATCAGGGGGTTAAGTCAAATCACACATTTATGGGCTTTTTTAACGAAGAGTAACGTCCGTCCATATTTTGGGGGTATGTCTAATTTTACACCTTTAGGGGTTAAGGAAACCCCCTAAAAAGAATAGTTTTTTTACATATAACAATGTAAAGGTCGTACCTAGTGCACAAGGCTCCTGCGTAGGCGGATGTCGGCTGACCTTACCCATATGCTCCCATGTCTCGAACCTGAGACCAACCGTAGCTTGGGCGAGGGTACTCCTCAAAAGATGGTCATAGAGGGTCTCTCGTCCAATTGGTTGAATCATTTAGGTTGGTTTTAAGGTTTAAGGGTCACCATAACCCTCAGCGAAGAGCGTCAACAAATTTGAAATCTTTATCCTCTTCCGCATCCAAAGGAGAGCCCTTTAGACAATTGAAGCTTTTCTCGTCCCAGGTCAGGTACCAGTGCCTAAGCCTCCCTTATTGGCTTTCTTTTGCAGAAGACGGAGCAAGAAGAACGACCCGCAGGAATTTGATGAAATTTTAAATCTTGAGTTATGTTACAATGTGATTGTGTTATATTATCACACAATTAGGGTCCATTTGATTGCCATTGATTTGTTTTTCAAGAAAAAGACTTATTTTCGTTCATTTTTTAAAACTTTTGTGGGTCTTGATTCGTAATACATTCTATGAAAACAATAGTTATAATATGGAAAGTGGTTCATAGTTTATCAATTTTCATGGAAAGCATTTCTTACCCTCCCCCAAAAGAATTGATTTAAATCGAAAGCTCCAAAGTGAGACCAAACCACTCTTTATCTTTTTTCGATGATTTTTCAACTTCTTTTGAAAATGAACTATTTTTCAATTATTTTTTAATATCGTAATCAAACGCACCCATTTTGTCATATAACACCACCACACACTTACATAGCAAGTATTGGACCTCTCAACAAATGCACCCTTATATGAGGGGCACCTGACTTCTCTATACACAATATGAAAATTCTCTTTGGATCAAAATTTAAAAGATTTGAGATATTTTTTTTCTATTTTTTGCTGAATTTCTGACATATTCTCTACATCTACGAATGATTTTATTATGTTTTAGTCATCCCTGGAATAAATTTGTTTTTCTCATTTCACGTCATGATTTTGTTGAATTTATGTTGGTTGTTTTTATTGAATATCAAGTCTAGTTATATTGATTATGTGCTTTGGTGTTTTGATCAGTTTTATGTTACGGTCAGCTATGATATATTTGAATATATATACATATAAGCTACTTCTGTTTGTTTCTGTAGATTTTTTTATCATTTGTGCAATAGATAAACAGGGTCTTATTTGTATAAATTTTAGCAGTCATCGTCTCTAAATGTGAAAGCTTAAGGTGTGGTGACTTGAACCCTACTGCGATGAGATGTCTTTAACAACTATAGATGAATCACAATCCTTTTATGCATTCCTTTTTATGTTTACAGTATATTATTATAATCTTCTGGGAAAATGTTAGGGGGTCAAAAGTAAAGTTGGAAAGTAGTTATATATTTTTTTCTTTTTTACTAATATTTTAGCTGACTAACGACAAAGATTCTTTTTTGCTACATTTTTAGCCCTTTTAGAGAATTTCTTGGACTCACCATAAGCCGGTAACCTAACAAGAAGGTGCAAAATTAGTCAATATGTAATGCATGAGCAAAAACCAAGATGATTGCTCGGGAGAAATTTCTTCCTATTTTATGAGGTGGCTTTGATGATACCTAGATAAGTGTTGGAGTTCTTGTGGTGTTGAGTGGGATCCGTGCAGAGATGTTGGGCTGAGGTCTGGACGGTCGTTCTTTTGAGGGAGTACTTATTTGAGCACATCCAGAGGTGTTTTGATGGATTTGAGTTCATTTGCTTTGAAGAAGGTGTTTGTGAGATTTGTGCTACTTTCGAAGCTTGGATTGTTATGGATTTTCTTTTCGATTTCATAGGCAATGGTGTTAATTTTATGTATTCAATTTTTAGAGGGGGCAGGTGTTATGTTATATATCTAGTAGGGTATTCCCCTTTTATAATGCTTTCAAGCAGTTCACTGTCCATTATATATGTATGTTCCCTAAATAAAAATATAGGAGTAAGTGCCAACAGATGCTTTATTAAATGATTAAAACACCATGACCATCCTGCATTGTTATTTGATACTAAGTTGGTACATGTTTACGAAAGTAAAGTTCAAAATAGGAGGACAATTTTCATTTTTTCATTTTTAATTTTTTTATATGAACAGTAGAGAGCAGATTGAGCACATATTTTAGATGTTTTTACTTTAGGAGGTGAAGATTTGAAGGGGGTAAATTATAGTAAATCCCTTATAATTATCATTCTTTGCATTTTCTCCTCAAAACAAAAACCCAACAATTGATCCTTTTTAAACTATTGAAACCCCAAATAGATCATGTTATTAATGGAAAAGTTAAAAGCCCCAAATTTTCCTTCAAAAAGCTAAAAAGGAAAGAAGCCGACAAACACCCTATTCATATGAAAATAGCCCAATCCAAATATGAACAAAACAAAACCAACCTCCAATACTCCTGTACATCTCTATCCCGATTACCAAGCATTACATTATCGGCACAGCTTAGAACAGAGCTGTGTACACCACCACCCACCAATCGCAAATTTTGAAATTTCCTCTCGTTTTGAAACCATAAAATCAAATACCTGTGCTTCCGTGTTTTGGATATATGTATAGATAGAAACAAACCATGACAGACTTCTAGTGTCATGTTCTAAGATATACGTTGGAAGAACATCAGATTTAAATCCCTTCCATGCGTTTTGGAAATTCTTTGTTTCATTAAATTGTTTCCAACTATTGTTGAAGAATGCAGTAAACTTTATTACGAATGGTACTACTAGAGAAAAGCTTATTAAAAGTTAAAACTATAGGGGAAACTCTTCATTATCATATAGTGGATCTGGTAAAATACGTATAAATTTAGACAAGTGAAGAATTTTATTTGGAATTGTGGTAGAGTGGAATTCGAGAATTATTTGGTGATATGGAATAGTGTTGCTTTTTTATCTTGTCAGGATGGACTGGGGATTAAAGACCTGCAATTATCAATCAAGCTCTTTTGGGGTATTGACTTTGGACTTTGATGTTGTTGACAGAGGATGACCATTTTTGGAGCTGTGTTATTGTAGATAGGTATGTCACTATTCATTATGGCTTGTAGATTGGTGATTTGATCGGTCCCATGGGGTGGTCTTTGGGGTAGCGAGTGAGAGGAGGGTGACTTTCGGAAGGATGCTTGTGTGGCGGTATCCCATTAGCTGACTGTTTTCCGGATCCATGGCAGATTGCGACAAGTCTAGACTGTACATTGGTGGACTATGTGGATATTTTTGGAGGACGTTAAGTATGGAAACCTACGTTTTGTCGTCAGTTTCAGAATTGGGAATTAGAGATAGTGGGTGATGCTCTGCTTCAGCTGTTTGTTGGGGTTGGGGTGGGATGGGGGTTGGCCTAAAATGAGAACGAATGAGGTGAGGTGAGGTCAGGCTAGTGGAAACAGTTTGTCCTCTCTGCGCAACTTTATTCTAGGCACTAATCATAAATGGATTCATTCCGTTGACTTTTCTTTTATTGATCTTACTGTATAATTTTTCTTTCCATTGTGTTAGTGGACCGCTGGTTTTCAGTGTTTTTTAATGAATACTAATGCTTTGTTTCTCATTAAAAGTTTGCTACCGTGTAAGTGATGTTTGAAATAGTTCGTCTATTCGCCATTAGGAATCAATGGTCGCTTAGTGGTTTCGTATTGATGCCAGCTATAATTCTGGTTGCCTTGAGGATCGGTATCCAATGTAGGTTGGAGTTCCCTTGGAATTGATTATAAAGCAAATATAATTCCATTTAAAGTGTGGCCCACATCATTTTCGCAAGCGTTTAAAAACATCCGACCTCGAGCTTTGTAAATTGAAGAATGACGATCTGAGAGTTTTGATGGGCATATAACGATATGTGAAACTTTCACTTCTTGTCGACAGGAATAGCTCCGGAAAAACCAGAGGCAGTAACTGGATCTTCATATCTTTGATTGCGCTATTTAAGCTATCTGGAATGATGAAGTTAATAGCTTCCTTCTGTAAATTAAAGAGAACTTCTGATGGTCGAGGAACAAGAGCTTTAAGCATAGACACCTTTGGTTCATTGAATTAGGCCTCAACTTCTTTTGCTTCTTGATTTTCTACTATTTCCTCTTCCTCTTGCTTTTCTGTTGCTTCCAAATTTTTCTCATGCCTTCCTTCAGTTCTTCCATTATAATAGCTTAAATAATACTATGTGAAGCAGTTTGCATATGATTGCAAATAAGGCCATTGACCGCAGTGATTCCTTCCATTTTAATCCATTAAACGGTAAAAAACTGTGCTGGAAAATTTGATTTGATTTTCCTTCTTGCTTTTTTTCCTGTTCCGCATTTTTTTTTAGGGGGAGTGGGGTAAGAGGGAAATTGGGTTAGGTTGGAACTTAAAATGGACTGGGCTGATAGAAAGGAAAGAAAAGAAAAGTTGAGTTGGAGTAATAAGAAGTGGGACTAAGGAGAAGTTAGGCCTCGTTTGGGCTGCTGAATTGAATAAGAAGTAAATTATAATGGCTGACTAAATATGTCAAAACAGAAACTTAGGTTGAAAATAAAAATGATTTGGGTTTAGTAATACCTGGATCTGGCCATGAAGTAATATGTGGATTGGGTGAACTGATGGGTCGATCCAAACTAAATAATAACCAGGAGTGTGGAAAAAAACCAATTGAACCGAATCGAAACCGACGTTTTTTATTTTTTAGCCCGGTTCGGCCTACGGTTGAAGGATTTAGAAAACCGACCATGTCGGTTCAGTCGACGGTTTAGACAAGGAAAAAACCGATTCGAACCGAACCGAACCGAACTGAACCGACATCAATTTTTATATTAAAAAACCCTAAAATTACTTCAATTTTTATATCCAAAAATCATTAACCGACCTAAAAAACTGACCAAAATCGAAAGCCAAACCGACCCGAACCCGACGTGGCCCGAAACCGACGGTTTTTCTCATCGCCGGTTCGATTTCGGGCTGACTTCTTCCAAAATCGAACCGATCGGTTCGGCTTGAATTATGGTCCAAAATCGAACCGAACCGACCCATGAACACCCCTATTAATAGCCAGTTGATACTTCTTCCATACGACCGGTGTCCTCTCAACCTGGGTTATTGGAAAACTTTTATCTTAAACATCATAAAGATGGATAGATGATCTTCAGTGGACTGAATCTTCACAATATATGTGTTGGCTGTGATGCGTGTTTGTGCTGGCTTTGAGGAATATCTGTAATGTTGATGTTGCTGGAATGCAATAATGGATTGACTGGCCAGTAGGTTCTTTTTCCCGCCTGTTTTTCCTATGACCAAATGCCCATCAGTTAACAGGTTCTACCGAGCAGTACGCATTGAACGTCAAAAGATGAACAGTCTTCTCCGGGTGTTCTCTTGTTTGACTAGGAAAGAAGACAAATAATAGAGGAAGAGAAACGAGGATTAAGAGTAAATGGGAGAAGATCAGTTCAGTGCATAGCTAATCTTCGGCTCTTATATCAAGTGATGTAGAGCGAACATAGAATATAGATAGATGAGAGGGAGGACGATTATGATAATTCATTATTCAAGTTTTCTGGGTGAACAAGATTACAACCCTAATTATAGTGAAAACGGATAATCATTCAAATAACAAAGATTAATGAGAATACCTAAAACTAAGCCTAATTAAGAAGGTAGTTAAAAATAATGTGATCTAACAGTCTTCATCCTTGTTGTGGATGTTTTGGGCAGACCAGTGGATAAAGCTCATGACACTTGCAATTTGCAATCGATTACATTTTCTTTGGTCCGTAGAAGACGACATTCTTGTTAATCTTGGAGTTTTTTGGACTTGTTTGCACAAATCTTGGGCTTGAAGATATGGGTTGCCAGATAGATTGTTGGCCCTTAAAGTATTTGGGGATGCCTTTGGGAGGTAAAATCCCAGCATTTTGGCATTTTGGAATCCCATTATAGAGAAAGTGTACGAGGGACTGTACGGTTGGTTTAAGGATTGTTTATCTAGGGGGGATGGGAAGGAGGCTCACCTTAATTCATCGGTTTTAGGCTCACCTACTTTTTTTTTTGCGTGTGCGAGAAACAGGTGGATTTTATTAAAATAAAGAGCAAAGATTACAAAGGTAAGGTGGACCAGCAGTCCACAAATAGCGGCAAAAGTACAAAAAAATATACAGTAAATGACAACAAACTTGAGCCAAAAAAGACCCTGCATAAAGCACAATACCAAAGCAGTATTCAATGTTGAAGCCAATTCCAGAAATTACTTTGAACTCTACAATAGAACTGTAGCCCAGCTCTCGGAGTTTAAGTGCTAAACATAAGGGTGGGAGTGGGTAATCTTCCAAAATGAAATGTCTCTTGAAAATTGGCTGTGGAGATTCCTACTTGAGCAAGACTCCCTTCGGTGTGCAATCATCAGAAGTACAGGTCTCATGGAAATGGGTGGGATTTTGAATTGGTGGAGAGATCCATATATCGATGTACTTGGAAATTCATTTTACCAAATTTGGACCTCTTCCTTATAAACATAAGAGTTTTGGTTGGTTTTGAGAAAAAGATTGGATAGGAGAAACATATTTTTAAAGGAAATTTTTTTGCGATTTGCTCAGTTAAATCTTTGGTCTCTTGACATTCCTCATATAAAGGTATCCGTACAATATTTCTATTAATATTTCTTTTAGTAGGACTCTTCATTATAGGCTGATAACTTTGTGCCCTTTCTTGCTATTGTGGATGTTGATTCAAAATTCAAGAGATTATACAGTGTGGGTTAGCTATTCCTCTAGGGTTTTGTCTTGTAAGACTTTTTAGATGGCCTTGATGAATTGATATTCCTCCCTCTTTGAACCACACTAAATAATTTGAAAAGTGACATACCTACAGTAGTGTAAGTCTTTACATGGTTTGCAACTTTTTGGTAAAGCGAATACTTGGGACCTGATTCAAAGCAAAGGCCTCATACTCTTATATCCTCGTGGTGTCATATGTGCAAAGAAAGTGATGAGACGATCGAGCATTTGCTTTTCCACTTCTCCATTGCAAATTTGTTAGGTATTTTTGAGGAGAGTGTTCGGGGTTTGGCATGGTTCAAAGTAGCGGCCGAGTCAACTCGGAATCGCAGGCCAACGATTCGATACCAAGAGACGATTAAAAAAAAAGTATCGTATTATATCGTCATATCTCGCCAGTATCTCAGCGATATCTCGGCCGAGTCGGAGATATCTCGCTGAGACGAGGGGTTTTTGACCCCCCCAAAAAAGAAAAAGTGGATTTAGGGTTTGAATTTCACCTATATATGTTGTTGATGCTAGCCGGAGAACCACAAATCATCTCCTCTCCCCCTCTTTGTAAAAACAGTTGGAGTACCCATTTTCTCTCTCTCTGTTCAGTCCGGAGCTCCCGTCGTTCTTTCTTTTTCAGTTGGTAAGTGTTAATGGCAACCCCCCTTTTTTTGTTTTAGACGCAAGAGGCTCTTTTAGTCTCTTTTCACGCTGCTTTTTTTACATGTTATGTTAATTTTTTATTTTCGAAAACGAATGTTCTAATAAGTTTTTTTTGAAAACAAATGTTTAAAATAATGTTTAGTAATTCTGAAAATTCCTAAAAATAATGTTTTGTACATGTTTTGTTCAAATAATGTTTAGTAATTCTAAAAATCCCTAAATATAATGTACTGTACAAAATTTATAAAACTTATGTGTAAATAATATTTTGCACAAATATTGTTCAAATAATGTTTAGTAATTTTAAAAATTCCTAAAAATAATATTAGTTTTTTCTTCAATGTAATCATTTCTATTTATTCAGAGTAAATTACCCTTATCCACATCCGTATGATCGATATCGCAACTAGATAGGGAGATGAAAATTACGAAACATTGTAGTCATTTCTATTTATCTTCAATGTAACTTTTTTAATCAGATTTTATGTGTCATTAGATAGTTTTTCTATATTAATATTTGATTTATTATGGAATAGTGAATACGATAAGTCCCCCTGCGTTTCAGTATAACTAATTGTACAATCCAATGCATATTAAAGGATTATTTTGAACGTATCTAATTCGTCCACATTGTTAATCTTATTTTTTTTTAATTTTTTAAATTTTTTCGAATTTTTTGCGCTCTCTAAATAATGTATTGTGTATCGCCCGATACCGCGGCCAAGTCGAAAATCGGGTGTCCGATACTGGGACCGATGCTGAGACTTTGAACCATGGGGTTTGGGGCTTTTCTATTATCACAACGTTTTATTTTATTATTGATTGTGGACTGGAATTTAGGATGAAAATAGAAAGAAATCTTTCTCCCTTTGGAGATGTGTATTATGGCGGTGCCATTTTCCGTTTGGTTGTAAAGAACTGAAAGAGCTAAAGAAAGTGAGAAAGAGAGGTATGGGAGAGAATCAAATGTAGTGCTACCTTATGGGCATATAGGTTTGGATATTCAGAGATGTCAATATTCTAGTGAACTCGTCGAAGAAGGCTATTACTTGAGTTTTTTGGTTCCTTGTTTTGTGTCTTTGTATTTTTGTTCTATTCCTTGCTCCTTTTTATTGATAATGATTTATCAATAAAAAATTTCTTGTTCCCGATTAATAAAGTGAAATATAATCTTATTTAAACTTCTAATTTTTCTCTTGGTGTGTGTGGTCCACATCTTCACTTGCTCCGCTTCGAGTGCCTTTTTTCTCTCTTAACTTCTTATAATGTAGAAAGGATGAGTAAGAGGTTAGCGAACAGGCCATGGCTTTATAAAGCGCCGGTAGACTGTTCATCACCCGTTACTTTATTGTGTAATACTTCACGTTGTCGCCTTCATATTTTTGGTGTCAAAAGAGGCACCCCACTCAAGTTATTTCCTTAGTTGATATGTTATGATGTGAATCTATGAATGTGGAAGCATTATTATTACAACTACACAACTACTAACTACACAACACCTTAGTGAGCGCTCTATTTGATTTTCTCTTTTATGAGAGAATCCAAGCAGAAATCTGATCCATCACAAAAAAAAAACTAAAAAAAAAGAAAAAAACCTACACACCACCACCACCACCAACAAATAAAACTAAACTAAGGAAATGGGTTTCATTTTCTCTCTATATTCTCTTCCTCAATATTCAAGTGTAATTACAAATGAATGCCAATGCCCTATTTATAGGAGAAAAAATACTTAACCAAGTAATGACCCAAAAGACTATAAAGGACAACTAATAACTAAAAATGACTAATTAGCTCGAAACATGCCTGGAGACCAATTAAAGACTAAAAATAATAGGAAATGACAATATTATTACATCTAAAATACAAAATAAAATATAGTCTTCTCCCGGGAGCACAGCCACAAGCTACGTGTCGCTACGTATCACAAAACACATCATTCTCTCTGTCTTTGAAAAGTTATTCCTTGAGCGTACAGGGTGACTTATCAATGCCACATGATATAATCCTCGAAAAAATTTCGGACTCCAATCAAAATCAACCAAAAGTGGGATGTCCAAATTTTAATTAGTCCCATGCGTATGAACCATATCAATAATGAGTCTAGTATAGTCAAATCCCGACAATGTTCCCTACGAAATTTGAGCAACCAAAAACTGACGGCCATATCCGCCTTCTGTTTATTTCGGGATGAAACTTAGCGGAACTGGGTAAAATGTGAACGAAATATGGGGGGATTACTGTGATTCTTGTTTCATGGGTGGCCCATGAACCTAAGATAGTTGAGGGGTTTTATTGTAATTTAGTCAAATTAAAACATAAAAAAGAATTACAGGGGAAAGTCTGTATGTCGCTCAACTCAATCTTTCAAAACAATATTGTGGAACTTTAGGAATGAACGCAACAGCTGAATATTTGACAAGAAAGAAGAAAATGGGTGAATCTTTGAGAAAACAAAAATCGTAGCATAGTTTTATATTTCGCAGTTAAAACCGTTTGGCGATACTCCTCTGTGTATGTTTTAAGCAGGAGAAATAGGGTAAGAGTGGTCAACTCTTTCAGTTTGAGCATAGCCACTGGACTTGTTTGTTGTGTTTTCTGGTTTATGTTTTCTTCAGTCTTGTGCTTTGTTTTTTCTCATTTTCCTTTGTTTTGAATGTATTTTGAGGACCTCTGGTCCTCGTACTTCATTTTCTTATTAATGAAATGGTTTTTATTTCTGCGAAAGAATATAATATGATAAAATTATCTATTTTATTGATTGGCAATTTTTGAGTTGGAAACCTCGAGTGTGGAAATTTTGAAGCTGTAGATATAGTGATGCATTATGTAGAATTGCTTAATGGGAAATATGCAGAGAGGGGACTATTCATTGGTGTTTTGAAGGATAAGTAGCTCTACTACTTTTGTAAATTTATACTTAGTAATCAAATGCGACTGCAAATTCTTGGAGAAATTGCATTTTAATGCTAGTTTGGAATTAGGATTTCATGCTGCTCTTATAGATTATTTTTGGCAATTTGAAGCATGAATTTGTACATCAAGTGAGCACCTTTTGGTTTGGTATTTGAGTTCAAATAGTGATAAACAAGCATCTGCTTGCTTATTTACATGCGAAAGTTGGTGTTCTAGGATATGCAATGTTTCAAGTTATATTTATGTTAATAGCAAATTTGATGTAACCTAGTGGTATAAGGTTGCCCACTGGGACAGTCTTGGGGGTGGATTGGGTTTGGTCCCCAGTTACTGTCAAAATAATGCTTGGTCAGCGGAAGCCACGAACTGCGAATGAGGATTAGCCGAGGTGCGCGTAAGCTGACCCGGATACCTCATGGTATGTTACAAAAAAAAAGATGTTTGAAGCACAAAAATAATGACATCCTTATGATAGTGGTGCATCACAAATAGCTGTATAGATAGAAAAGCACTATTAGAAAGAACAACATACAAGGCACTTGAGTCGTTGACAAATTCTTATTGCAAAAAATAATTGTAGTGACTTGAGATAATGCGCTATTTAGAAATACACCCTAAAAGTTCAATAATTAGATTACACCCCCTAGGGGAGGTGGAGATGTGTATTCATTATTTGTTGTAACGGAGGGGTAACTCTGATAATGCGGTATTTAGAAATACACCCTAAAAGTTCAATAATTAGATTACACCCCCTAGGGGAGGTGGAGATGTGTATTCATTATTTGTTGTAACGGAGGGGTAACTCTAAATACATCATCATCTCAAAGAATAAAGTCAAAGAAACCCTTATTATTATTATTATTATTATTATTATTATTATTATTATTATTATTATTATTATTGTTATTGTTATTGTTATTGTTATTGTTGCTGTTGATGTTATTTAGAATTCATATCAGGCATTTTTTCTTTTTCAGCCAAATTTGTCCCCAAATTCGCTTTTTGTGATCCATGGGAACACCCGAGACCTCTCGCGAACCGTGCCCCGATCGGATCCTCGATGATATTGGCGGAGCGTTTGGCATGGGTGCTGTCGGAGGAGCGGCCTTCCACTTCATTAAAGGCACCTACAACTCCCCTAAAGGCGAGCGCCTAATCGGCGGCACTCAGGCAGTGCGTATGAATGCGCCGCGTGTTGGCGGGAGTTTTGCCGTCTGGGGTGGCCTCTTCTCGACGTTCGACTGCACGATGGTCTATGTCCGCCAGAAGGAAGACCCGTGGAACTCGATCATTGCCGGTGCCGCCACCGGCGGTTTCCTCCAGATGCGTCAGGGTTTGGGCCCCGCCTCGAGATCTGCGTTGTTCGGAGGTGTATTACTTGCTTTGATAGAAGGAGCCGGTATCATGTTGAATAAAATCATGAGCGCGCCGCAAAATTTCCCTCCGATGGAGGACTCGTTACCAAACATGGCTGGTGGGCCTGGATTTCCAATGGGTCAAATCCCAGGTCAACCTCCGGTCAACGTGTCATCACCGTCAGATGCATCATCATCAGATACTTCTTCCTCTTGGTTTGGAGGGTTATTTGGTGGTGGAAAAAAGCAGGAGACAAGCACAAGCAGTGGAAGCAAGACACAGGTTTTGGAGAGCTTTGATGCTCCAAGCCCACCATCATTTGAGTACAAGTAAAGATTTGCAGCCAAATTTTGAGTTATGGTGAGTGATAAGTTTATCTTTTTTATTTGTTTTATGAAAATATGCACTGAATTTGGGGGTTTGCAACTGTTGACTCTGATGATTGGGAAGTAATCACTGTTATAAACTTAGGTCTACTATATTATTATTACAGCGAAAACCAAAGTTGGATGGTTCTTTTTCATATTGTTTGTTATGTAGGTGCCATTTCTAAAAATAAACATGTTTGAGTATATTCATTATTTAATGTTTATGTATTTGATTTTACATTTTTGTTGTTTTTTTCCTCTTACCTCACATTTTTCTCCTAATTCTAACGTATTCCTTTTGCACAGATTATTAGTATATTATGTTAAAAATATCAATACACCTTCAAAATAATCAAGCTGAACATATTCTTATTATGAAATTGAATAGGAGATGTACCATACCATAAACAGTATAATAATTATTCATCAATATTTGACTGAGTAATTCCTCGACAATTTTGAAACCTAACCTGTTACCGATTTATTGATTGTACCCGTAATAGTTATTTTTAAACAATCTAGTTCTAAGGCTAGATGATTTTAAAACTAGATTGTTTTCAAAGTCTTTGATGACCAATTAGTTTTCAGATCCGTTTTTGACACCGATCTGATTTCAATCCCTCGTAAGTTATTTATTTCATTTCTTGGATTATACTCGCTATTTAATATCTGATTTGTTGGGTTTTTATGCGGACCTTTACAAATCTGTTATTTGTTTATGCGACTTGGTACCTTTTTTCTTTTAAACACAGATCTGTTAGCTGTTTGCTCGGACAAATCAGGTTACTTAATTTTTTTGTCCTACACGAATTTTTGTTTAAGCCGACCTAGTGTTTTTGACACAGATCTGCGATTGTTTTTCTGATCTGATTACATAAGGATTTTGATCTAGTTAAAAAAACTTGATCTGATTTTTATCTGCGCAAAACTGATTTTTGATTTTGCGATCTGCTATTATCCGAATATGATATGTTGTTTTATATACGTATCTGATCTGTTGTGTCTATATATATATATATATATATATATATATATATATATCTGATTTGTTATTGATTCGTGTTTTCGATTTATGTTGGTGGATTGAAAATGTTCTACGATAAACCGATTCAGATTTGGTTTATCTCGCTATTTGTAAAAAAAAAAAACTGATTTTCATTGCTGCACAAACTGATTTGAGTTTTTCCTTAATAAAACAACTTGTATTACTTCATTATTATTTAACTTGCATGAAGATTTACTATCTTTGTTTACGAGCATAAAATGTTCAAAGTTTAGAATTTTTATTATTTTATCATACGTTGA
The DNA here is from genome assembly GCA_949130495.1 of Sambucus nigra. NCBI lineage: Eukaryota > Viridiplantae > Streptophyta > Magnoliopsida > Dipsacales > Adoxaceae > Sambucus > Sambucus nigra. The sequence goes on along the minus strand of OX422211.1, from coordinate 428,623,121 downwards.
GGTGCGTTTGTATTATTTTCAGTGTAGTTGTGACTTTAGTTTCAGCACTGTTATTTAGTGGAATAATTTGTTAGTATTGCATAATTAACTAATTAATTAATTAATTAACCCTTTTGGCTCTACCATTGCCGGTGCCCAAGTTCGGATGTGAAACGAGGTGGGTTAGTATCAGGTTGACAGCCGACTGTAAAATTTACGTCAAATCTTCATGATGGATTCTCTAATTAAAAGAAGAAATGCAAATAAAAATGACATAAAATTAGATTTACAGCGTGAAATTTAGGAACACTAAGTGTAAAGAACTTATGGATACATTAAAACGGAGAACATAGCATGTCTTCTAGAAACCAAATGGAAGGGTGAAAAGACGAGAGATAGGATAAGGGTATAAATGTGATACCTAGCCTACTAAAATACCGGGTGACCAGTGCGTGATCAAAATAAAATGCTGGTCTCATATCGTTCTTTCTTAGCATCACTGTCGAAAATATTTTTTGAAGTTACTAATCACCTAGTAATTTAAATAGACTGTTCATTAATTAACAACATGCAGAGGTAAATAATAATTAAACAATCAATCATAATTTGATAAATAAATATAATACAGATGAATAAAATAAATAAAAGTAACCGAATCAATAATATAAATAAAAGTAATCGAATCAACCATCGGTGCAACAATAAAATATGACAATAAACTGAAACAGTAATCCTGGATACACGATTAAATAAATAACTGCATACTAAAACTGAGGGCGACATGCCAAAATGAGTATTGAAGTAAAGATCCTACACTAGGAATAAATGAACGAAGCAACTATAGTAAGTCCTGCAACCTCCACATAAGTTGCAGTTGCGCATCCCTGAATAGAATCCTCAAACTGGACGTTCTTGTGGTTGGACGCTTAAAAAGGTTTTAAAAAAGATTTTGACACGGATCAAAGCTCAATTAAAACATTTTGAAAATATTTAGCAAGCAGTTAAATTGCAGTAATTAAATATGCATGTACACTCTTCATATTTAAGCTAGTGTCGCACTCTCTTGAGATATAACTCACCCCTCATCTAATGTGCACACCTAATGCTTGCCACCTAACTAGCCATATCAAATCTCTTTCTACATAATAACTCGTTGTGTTCACTCGTATTGCCCATACAATACATTATTGAATGCTTACTATCCATTTATTAATTATAAATTTCTCATTTTATAATAAAACCTTTATATCCCAGGGTTATCTTAGATATCATTATCTTTCTCTTCTACCAATCACACACAATAGAATAAGTCATCAGTATTGTGGTGACAATTATTATGCAACACAAATAAATGTGAGAGAGGTAATGATCAAGAAAGAATAAATAAAATGCCAGTCACACAACAACGGGTGTACGTGGTTCAGCAAAGATGTGCCTACGTCCACGATGGTGCAGTCAGTATTATTTCTCTATATTATGAAGAATAAGTACCGAGAATACAACTTGTCCTTTGCCCCGGACCTAGGGTTTAATTTATACATGTGTATGGTAGTTAGTGGAGATGACGGGTTCCTTCATATTAGCCATCTTCCCTATCCCTTCCCTTCATGGGATTGTGCTCCCCTATAACTTCTCTTCATGGGATCGTGGGGAGAGACCGGGTCAATATGAAAGATAGAGGGCCTGGATTTTGGGCCGTCAGAACTGGGCTACTCGTCCAGGGCCATGGTTCTCAATTATGGGTACCTACAATTGCCCCTAAATTCGTTGGGCCATGTTTATGGGTCCAATGAATTTAAATGATCAGCCATTACGGCTGATTGGTGATTATTTGAAAACTGTGAAGTTGCTTTGGCGGCACCCGCTTCGCTATCCGTGCGTTATGATTAGATTTGAAGACTTGTTGGAATAAGGCACATTTCTTTTTGTCGCTTTAGCTTTTCCAACAATCTTCTATCTTCTGAGAACTCTTACGCTTTGTACTTTCTGCTTTCGATCTCTACTCTCGTTGCTTCTTCGCCATTTGACCTGATCTTCTGTCTTGTAAGTCTCTCGTGCTCTTTGCATTTTCTCTTTGGTTTGTAGTTTTTCTTGTATTTTCCAATGGCGAAGATTGGAAATAGGTCGGTCGCGGAGTTTAGGAAATTCTACAACATTCCTGAGTGGGTAGAGATTGAGTGTTGTGCCTCGCCTCCTGGGAACGTTAGGGATATAGAGGATGCACATTGGATTCATGTTTTGTTGCTCTCCCAGGGGGGACTTACCTTTCCCCCTAATGATCTGTTTCTGCATTTCTTTAGCTATTTTAGTATTGTACCTGCACAATGTTCGCCCAACGTATGGAAAATAGTGAACGGCGTGCATAGGATAAATCAATTGTACGACACAAGGTTAGGGCTTGCCGAGGTCTGCTTTTGTTACTCCTTCTCTCGAACGAGTTCATGTGTCCTGTACCTTAAGGCTAGGAGCCCTGATAGGGTATTGGTAGTAAATTTACCTGATTCCCATAAGGACTACTGGCAAGAAGGTTTTCTTGTTAGGAATTGGCAGTTCTCCCCCCAATCTGAAGGGTCGAGGTCTGAGAGGTCCACTGTTCCCTTTTATGGGGAAGAATATATAGGTAGATGTTATATTATTGTTTCAACCTTTGCTGACTTGTGATTTTTCTAACCTCTCTTTGCTTTGTCTTTCACAGCGAGGACAAAGAATTTGGAACCTGCTCTTAGTGAGGTTCGTATCTCGGAACTGGTGAAAGCTTGGAATATTAGGGAGCCTCTGGGTGACGGCGAGCATCCTAGGTCTGCTGCTTTTTTGCTCGAGTACAAGAACACAGGCTCCAGCTTCATAGCACGACCTGTGGATAGCGTTCCAGAGTTTGACTCTTTCGGAGATATTACGGCTGAGCCCATCCAGTTGGACGAAGAGGAGAGCAGCTCGGAGAGTGAGCCTACAGGCGCTGTGAGTGATTTGGGTGTAGGGAGTGCTGACAGTAGCAGTTCTTCTGAAGAGGATTCCGAAGCTCAAGACTCGTTGAGCACTACCAGCAGTTCAGGCGGAAAGATGCCTCCAAGGAAGAACCTGATCAGAGATGATGACGATGACGACCATGTGCTCCTTGCACAAAAGCCGAAGAAACAGAAGACTGCATCTGGGGTTGTGGTTACATCTTCTCGGCCTTCCTCTCAGGAGCAAGAGAGGAAGAAGAGAGAAGAAGAGCAGGTGAAGGAGAGGGAGAGAAAGAAGGAGGAGCAGAAGAAGTTGGAAGAAAGGAAAAGGGTCAAGGAGAGGAGGAAGAGAGAGAGCGAGGAGGAGGAGAAGAGGAGAGCTGAGGCAAGGACGAAGACCGACCAGGCCTTAGTTCCAGTGTCTACTCTGCCTGAGGGAGCTTCCGTGGCGACTTCCCCTCAGCTAGCTCCGGCCCTGCTCGAGAGAGCTGTCCTCCCGGCTGATCGCCAAAGGGCAATAAGTTCGGAGCATCTGGCCCTTCAGGCTAGTCAGAGGCTTGCTCTGGTATGGTTTATTTTCTTCTCGTGTTTTTCTGACTTCTTTTGCTTTCCTCTTCTTATATCTTTTTCTTTTTTGTAGTTCGTTACCGACTTCGCTGTGCTGTATCGCTCACGCGACGAGCTGGTGAAGAAAAATAGTGAACTGGAGCAAGAAAACTCTGCCCTGAAGCTGAAGGGTAAAGAGCTCGAGGCCAGTTTCAAGGCTGTCGATGCTGCTCGGATCTCGTCTGATTTGGCCCTTGCCACCTCCGCTCGCGAGAGGGATGATGCTGTCCGGGAGCTGGGCGAGCTGAGGAAGGCTTATGATCTGGTATGTGCGAGCAAGCTGGACCTTGCAGAGAAGAGCAGAGTTCTGGCCGAGCAAATGGAGGCGAAGAAGGCCCAGGCAGCCACCATTAAGGAGGACTCATACAACTCCGGGTGGGCTGCTGCTTATGATGATGCTGAAGTTCAGATTAGCTACATCAGCCGTCTGAATTTCAAGAAGGGCTGGAACAAAGCTCTTCTAGCTGCTGGTGTGGATGCTGAGTCTCCCTTGTTTGACGAGCACGACCCGGGTCCCAAGCCAACTGTAGACGAAGAAGCTCCTGCTCCAACCATCGCGGGTGCTGATATTCCCTTGGATACAGTTCCTGTTGGGGGGGTACTTCTGCTGCGGCTGATAAGGAGAAGCAGCCAGACACTGCTGGGCAGCCTGAGGTTGCTAGTTGATTTGTTCTTAGGGTTTTCTTCTGTACTTTTTTTTTCTTGTAATTTCCCAAGTTTTTTCTGCTCGATGTACTCGGTCTTTATTAATGAATGATAAGATTCTCCTTTTGTTTACACTGATCCCTTTCTCTTTCCTATCTTTCTTTTATCTGTAGTTGGTTGATGTGGATGACTATATTCCTGTTACCTCCCAACTAGGTAGGACTCTTGGTCCTAATGCAAGCCCTGCAGTTCGCCAGGCCTTTGCTAGGCTTTGCAGGTTTGCTAAGTCAAGGAACCAAAAATATAAGGATCATCCGAGCTAGTGGCCAAGATGAAGGACAGGCTCCAGGAGATGGAAGAAATCGGTGCTTCAGTGCAAGAAGAAGTCAGTGCACTGAGAGCAAGGTTGCTGGAGGCCACCGAGATTAACCAGGTCGGGGAGTTCCTGCAGCAGGAGAATGAAGATTTGAGGAGGGAAGTCCTTAGGCTTGAGGAGCATTCGCCGAGCATCGTTTCGGCAGTCCTACAAGGCTCTTCTTCGTCGCGAGCTGCTCGGCCTTCACTCCCGCGTGCTGGTAGGAGTGCCAGGGGTAGGAATAGGGAAGTCGAGGAACAGCGTGAGAGGGAAATTGAGGAGCTGCGCGACGATGTTCGACGAGCTTATGTGACTGCTGCTGGGCTCCAGAGGGACGTCACCCGACTTCGGCATTTGTTCAAGAACGGTCCTCGACAAATGTGGTCCGATGGCTACGATCAAGGCTGGCTGGAAGCTCCGACGAGACTATCAGAGTTCGAGGAGCTCTCTTTCATCAGGGGGTGGTTGAGTGCCCTCAAAGAGCTGCAGGTTCCAAGGAACTCGACGTTGTGATATCGACACGAGATGTCCTCTTCTACTCTGATGCCCAATCCATTCAGGCGGGATGATCGATGGATCCCCATTGATGCTATTCCCCGGCAACTATTGGAATTGGACGCAAATGAGGTCGTGGAGGAGCTCGCCCCTGCTCCTGATGATGGAAGGAGAGCTAAAGTTGCTGATTATCTTGCTCGGAGGCTTCCTCCTCCTTGAGATTTTGTTACTCTTTTTCTTTTTGATAATTGTAAATGCTTTGGGCGAGCTTCGCCGACTAAACATGTATTATCATTGTTTGTAAATATAAAAGATTAATGAAAAGTTCGAGTTTTGGGCAATTTTGCCGACTAAACGTGTTCATCCAATCCTTTTATATTTTTGCTGCTTCGCAATCCTTTTTATTTTGTCATGTGAGTGTCCGCCCAGTCCAGTATAAGAATACCATTGTGCCCTCACTTTACCTTTAGGTTGTGTCGTCACACTCCCTTAGGCCTAAGTAGGGCAGTTGGCGAGGACACCTGGTATTGGATGTCTTCATCCGGTCAGGATTTCGTTTAACCAAAGTAGGTTTGATGCCTAAGAATACTCTGTAGGGCTTCATATATTGCCAGGGGCAATGCTAAGAGGTCTGTCGTGCTTCATGACGATGACCTGAGGAGGGGTGTTCCCCTGCTATGTCAACCGTTATGCATGTGATTTGGAAGGGATGTGTAATAAGATATAACTGCTACTAATTAGAGAGTGATCAACTGAGAGATTTTCATTAGCGAATTGAGAAATGAACTGTCCTTTCACATAATGAATACAATAAAAGATTTAATAATAGAACTCCTAAAAATAGAATTTCTTGAGATTAGCTGCGTTCCACGCTCGTGGTATCTCTCTGCCCTCCATCGTTTCCAAATGATAGGCACCTCGCAGGTCGTCTCTAATTATCTTATAAGGCCCTTCCCAGTTTGGGCCCAGTTTACCGTCTGATGGCTTCACTGTGTTGCCCAGGACCTTTCTTAGAACATAGTCCCCAACTTTGAATTTCCTCGGATTGACCCTTTTGCTGTAGTGCTTCGCGAGCTGTTGCTGATAGCTTGCTAGTTTTACTAGGGCAAGTTCCCTGCGCTCGTCGGCCAGGTCGAGTTCAGCGAGCAAAGCCTGATCGTTTTGGCCTTGCTCGACAAGGTCGGATTTCATTGTAGGCAATCCCGCTTCTAGTGGGATGACCGCTTCCATACCATATGCTAGTGAGAATGGCGTTTCTCCTGTTGCTCGCCTAGGAGTCGTTCTGTATGCCCATAGGATATGCGGTAGCTCGGTTGTCCACGCGCCTTTGGTTTGCTCTAACCGCTTCTTCAATCCAGCGATCACTGTTTTGTTGGAGGCTTCTGCTTGTCCGATTCTTTGAGGGTAGGCCACCGAGCTGAAGTGGTGCCTGATCCCGTGTTTGTTGTAGAAGTCCTGAAAAGGGCCACTCTCGAACTGTGTTCTATTGTCAGTGATAATGGTTCTGGGGATTCCGAATCGAGTGATTATATTTCTCCATACGAACCTTATCATGTCAGCATCTCGGATGTTCGCCAGTGGTTCTGCTTCGATCCACTTGGTAAAGTAATCAGTTGCAACCAACAGGTATTTGCGATTGATGGCAGCGGTGGGCAGTGGTCCCACGATGTCCATCCCCCACTGGGCGAAGGGCCAGGGACTGGTCAGGGATTTTAATTCGCTGGCGGGCTGGTGGACCATGGGAGCGTGAAGTTGGCATTTTAGGCATTTGCGGACATATACTGCGGAGTCCTTTTGCATGTATGGCCACCAATAACCTTCCTTCGCGTTATAGTCTCCACTTATCTGATTGGAAACTAGTTGCGAATCACCGAATACCTGCAAATGCTTTGCTCCCAGAGTTTGTGCCTTTTGGAGACCTGCTATTAAGGCTTCGTATTCTGCTTCGTTGTTGGAGGCTGCAAATCCCAGCCTGATTCCTTGCTCAAGGACTGTATTTTCTGGAGTGATGAGAACAATTCCTACCCCTGCCTCCTTTGAGTTGGAGGCTCCATCAACGAATAGTTTCCAGCTTTCCACTGTAGGCTGGTTGTTTTGTTCAGTTGGCTTAGGCTGGTCGAAGGGTTCTTCGCCTGTGAATTCAGCTATGAAATCAGCAAGGATTTGATCCTTGATAGCTGTCCTTGGTTGAAATTGGATGTCAAATCGGCCGAGCTCGACTGACCATTTAGACAGTCTGCCCGACAAATCCGCCTTCCTTAGGACAGCCTTGAGGGGGTGTGATGTAAGGACTATGATCGTATGAGCTTCGAAGTAATGCTTCAGTTTCCTCGAGGCCATTACTAGGGCGAATGCGAGCTTTTCCAATGGTAGGTAGCGCTGCTCGACATCTAATAAGGTTTTGCTCGCGTAATAGACTGGATGTTGGATTCCTGTAACTTCACACATTAGTGCTGAGCTGACAGTATGACTGGATACAGAGAGGTAGAGGTACAAAGAGTCCACTTGCTGTGGTATGACAAGCAATGGTGGAGAGCTTAGGTAGGACTTGAGCTCGTCTAATGCTCGCGAGCAGTCTGGGGTCCATTCTACTGTTTTGCTGCCTTTTAAGAGTTGGAAGAAAGACTTGCATCTCTCGGAGGATTTAGAAATGAAACGATTTAGATTGGCTAGCATTCCAGTGAGCTTTTGTACATCTCGGACAGTGCGAGGAGGTTGCACTCTGTTGATTACATCAATCTGGTCCGGATTAGCCTCTATGCCTCGCTTGCTGACCAAATACCCAAGAAACTTTCCTGACTGGACACCGAAGGAACACTTGCTCGCGTTGAGTTTCATTCGGTACTTCCTGAGGATTTCGAAGGTACTTGACAGGTCCGAGAGGTGATTTTCCTTCTCCTTGCTCTTGACGAGCATGTCGTCGATGTAGACCTCTATTGTGTCACCCATCTGATTCCTGAACATTTTAGTTACTAGCCGCTGATAGGTTGCCCCTGCATTTTTGAGCCCAAAAGGCATGACCTTGTAACAGTATAAACCAACCGTCGTGATAAACGCCGTTTTGTCCTGATCTGGGGCATACAGGGGAATCTGGTGATATCTTGAGTACGCGTCCAGGAAACTCATTCGTTCGTGAGCTGCGGTAGCGTCTACTAGTTGGTCTATTTTCGGAAGGGGGAAGCTATCCTTGGGGCAGGCTTTGTTGAGGTCAGTGAAGTCTATGCAAACTCTCCACTTCCCGTTGCTTTTCGGAACTACCACTGGGTTGGATAACCATTTGGGGAATTGCACTTCCCGTATGGACCCTGCATCCAGCAGTTTTTCGACTTCTTTTTCTATTGCTCTGGCCTTTTCGGGAGCAGTTCGTCGTGCCTTTTGCGCTATCGACTTGAATGTGGGATCGACGTGCAACTGATGGCAGACCATATTGGGATCGATTCCTGGCAGCTCATAGGGTTCCCAAGCGAAAACATCTATGTTGCTTCTGAGTAAGGTTGACAAATCCTTTTGCTCTTGGTCAGTGAGTGATGCTCCGATCAGGAAGACTCTGCTGCTGTCGCCTTCTTTAGCCGTCACTTCTACCAGGTCCTCGACGACACGCTCGGAGAGGAGGAGCCTGGTCTCTTCCACTCCAGGCCTTCTATATTTTAATTGCTATTTGGAAGGAATTGCACCCTCCTCCACTTTCTCGCTGGTTTGAACGGCTTTTCTCTCTGGCTTTGGTCGGATGGCCGCTATGAAGCATTTCCTTGCCATCGCCTGGTCGCCATGTATCTCCATTACTCCCCGCTCGGTGACATATTTGAGTTTCTGGTGGTAGGTCGAGGAGACTGCCTTCATTGCATGAAGCCATCCCCTGCCGAGGATGGCTTGATATGGTGAATCAATGTCGACCACCAAGAATTCGATCATCTTGGAAACATTTCCAGCGCGAACTGGCAGTACTATTTTGCCCAAAGGCATGGTCATCTTCCCAGCGAAGCCGACTAGAGGGACAGTGGTCCCCTTTAGGTCGGCGATGTTCAACTTCAATTTCCGGAACAGGTTGATGTACATTACTTCGGATGAGCTTCCTTGATCGACGAGCAGCCTGTCGATGTCAAAGTTGGCTATCCTGAGTGTAATGACTAAGGCATCATGATGTGGGGTCCTTACTCCCACAAGATCTTCATCCGTGAAAACAATATGCTTGTTGTAGTTGATATCCTCTGCTCGCCGACGTTTTCCTGACTGTGATTTTGATGGGTCAATCTGAAAAGCTTGCATTACCGCTGTCAGCTTTTTTACCTCCATTCGAGCTGAGTTACCTTGGATTTGCTTGACGTCAGATACTCCGTGGATTACTGCGAATTCGTGTCCGGCGTCATCTTCCAATACGTTGTCGGGTTTCGTCTCTTTGTGGGCAGCCACTTTCTCTACCTTCTTTTCCACAAAGTCATTCAAATGTCCGAACTTGGCCAACTCCTCGTGGTGGGACTTAAGAGCCTTGCAGTGCTCGGTCTTATGCCCTCCCTCTTTGTGGAAAGTGCATCTTAATGCATTGTTTCTTTTCGAGGGGTCTCCTCCTATTTTTCGGGGCCATTTGATGAACGGCTCATCCTTGATCTTCGCGAGAATTTTGTAAATTGGCTCTTTGAAGACGGTGTTGACCGCCTGGAACGATTTTGTAACGTCAGGGTTTTCTCCGTTTTTGGAGCCATTCTTGCCCCCACTTTTTCCTCCTTTTTTATGGTTCTCAACTTTCTCACTTCCCTTGGTAGTGAGCTTGGCTCGACCGTTTTCTCCTACATTAAGGCGGGTGACATCTTCTACCTTTGCGTATTTCTCAATCCGGGCCATCAGGTCGTCAATGGTCGTAGCTTCCTACTTTGTCAAGGACTGGTAAAGGAGGGAAGAGCTAGGTAGCCCAATTTTGAATGAAGCTACTGCCACCTCTTCTGCGCAGTCCTCGACCTCGTTGAAGAACTCCCAGTATCTCTTCGCGTAGTCTCGGAGTGCCTCCTGAGGCGTTTTCTTCATTGTTAATAGAGCATCCATCCTTTTGGGATGGGAGCTGCTGGTGATGAACCGGGCCGTAAAGAGCTCGACCAGGGATTTGAAATTTCTGATGGATCGGTGAGGGAGTTTCTCGAACCATTTCTGGGCCACGTCATGGAGGCTCGAGGGGAAAATACGGCACATCAGTGCATCCTGGTGATTCCAGAGGGTCATGGCCTGTCGGTACTGCCTGACATGATCAATGGGATCAGTCTTCCTGTCGTAAATCTTGAACCTTGGAATGGCAAACTTCTTGGGAGCCTCTTCCTCTTCAATTTCCCTCGTGAAAGGTGACTTCATCTGGGTCTTGAGGGCTCTCCTGGCGAGTTCTCTGGTCGACCTGGTGCCGCGGTGAGCTGGATGTTGGTCCATTTCTCTGCGGACCAGGTTCCGTATGTTGTCGTCGCTGCGAGCAGGGCTCTGGAAGCGGCGAGCTTTTCTTAGTTGTTCGCGGAGGTCGTCGTCTGAGTCGCCACCTTCGTCCCCTGGATATTGCCGCCTAGGGCTCCTTCCTCGGCTGCGAGATTTGCTCGCCTGAGGGCTAGGAGTGCGATAGGGGTGTCTCCTGGTATTAGGACGTAGTTCCTTCTCCAGTCTTTCTAGTCTTCTTTTCAAGCGAGCATTCTCAGCCTCATATCTGCGAGAAGACTCCCTCTGCTCGTGGAGCCTTGCCTCGCATGCATCGATCAATCTGGATATCTGCGTGGACCTTGCTGGTCCTTGACTTTCTTCTGAGGCTGGCCTTTCTAAGCGAGCCCCTCGATCTGAACGTCGGACTTCAGACCTAATCCTGCGAGGAGCAGGTGGCTGTTGAATGTCTCCTACTTGAGGAGCGTTGCTGCTGTGACCAGACATCTTAGATTTTTTCTTGGCGTTGACTCTTCTCAGGGAAAGATGAACGTTTCCCACAGATGGCGCCAATTGTGGTGACAATTATTATGCAACACAAATAAATGTGTGAGAGGTAATGATCAAGAAGGAATAAATAAAATGCCAATCACACAATAACGGGTGTACGTGGTTCAACAAAGATGTGCCTACGTCCACGATGGTGCAGTCAGTATTATTTCTCTATATTCTGAAGAATAAGTACCGAGAATACAACTTGTCCTTTGCCCCGGACCTAGGGTTTAATTTATACATGTGTATGGTAGTTAGTGGAGATGATGGGTTCCTTCATATTAGCCATCTTCCCTATCCCTTCCCTTCATGGGATTGTGCTCCCCTATAACTTCTCTTCATGGGATTGTGGGGAGAGACCGAGTCAATATGAAAGATAGAGGGCCTGGATTTTGGGCCGTCAGAACTGGGCTACTCGTCCAGGCCCATGGTTCTCAATTCTGGGTACCTACAAGTATATATATATATTCATCACTCTCTCTCTATATAACAATATTGCACCTCTACGCTGAGACCTGCGGTGCGTGTATAATATGCTATCATTTCCCAACACATCGTCTACTAAGCACACATAGTAAAATAAATCACAAGTATATATATATATATGTATAACTCTAATTTATATATGTATCACTCTAATTATATATATATATATATATATACACACAATACAACACCCCTAGGGTGAGACCTCCGGTCCATGCATACTCTGTTCTCAAGTCTCGGTACATCACGCACTGTATAAATGACTATTGGTTCAGTATCTCTCTCAAACCATAAATACAAATCACACATATTGGAGGCGAACATAGCTCCTAGCCAAATTGGTCACACACATACCTACGCTCCTATTCGACCGTCGAAACTATCACACTTACAGATAGCACGTATCTAAGGCTCTATGTTCTTGGCACAAGTCTAAAATCCCCCCAATGGGCTCATCTGGATAAGACTGTCCATGACGCGAAACCTCCCCCGATAGCAAGCAGCGTAAGTATGTCATACACATAATAAATCGTACAATGGGTATTCACGCAACCTATATATTATTATCATCAGTATATACACACGACCTATATTTCATACGTAGTATATATATTTTTCAAATATCCTACGTATTATTAAATTTCAATTATACTTCTCATCGTATATTTCCGAATATCCCTCACTACTCGAAGTGTGCTACTTATTCTTTAACGTATGTCAATAAGTAATTTACTCATTACCGACAGGTCTAAGTCATAGGTTCGCTCACCTTCATCGTAACTCCTTCTCATCCTCGGAATTCGTTACATTTCAAATCTCACTGATTAATCTAATAAATTTCACATTAATTAACTTATTAAAGTAGCATCACCCAACTACAATACCCTGACTCACTCATTTTGTCCGTATCTTCACAGTTTAGAATTTGTTACACAAAAACCCACTATTAAGGATAACACCTCTCGTTAATAAATTTAATCGGCTACCCCATGCCTAACTCCCGTAGCACTCAGCCTAAAATAATTCGAGTTAAACCTCCGACCTTTAATTGAATTAATTTCACCTCAATTATTTTTTTAGTTAAATGGTGTTACTCAACCGTAATACCCGGGCTTCCTAACTTGGTCTGTAATTAAAAATTTATGAATTTATTCCACTTAATTCATTATTTAGGTTACTCCTTTTTCTCACCTTTCTAGGCTCATATACATTCACCTATAATCCCTAGGTAAAATAATCCTGGGCATCCATACCCGAATTTGACTCGTGAATATAAATTTCGATCTCGGACACCATTTCGTAGAAAAATCATAACTAATTAAAAAAAAAATTAGAAAAATACGAGGTCGGCGGCCACGCGATCGTAATGAAAAAATCTACAAATTTCATTTTTTGACGAACTAAATCAAACCGGTTCGGCTGATATGTGAACCATCTTCTTTTTCAACCCGTTTTCCCTCTAACGTTAAACTCCAAAGCTTTTATTCTCTTCTTAGATCTTTACCCAATCACCCCTAACATTTTATTTACCTAAGAACAGGTCCTAATCACCCAAAAAATCTTTAATCATCAACTCATCTACACAAAATCCAAATGTTTTTTCGATTTGGGTTTTATCTGGGTATTGTTCAAATCGATTATAATTTCAATTCTATAATCCAAAATTACACACTAATCTCTACTGGGTTTATGATAGGATTTCGATTTCTACTACCTAAAATCATATAGCATCATCAATTTCAATTTAATCTCTACAACATGATTAAATCATCCAAAGACCATTTTTTTGTATGAGAACCCACCCAAAACGAATTTTGCTATAATAATCCATCTCTAAATGAATATGGTTTACACCCACCACCATGATATGAATTGCAATACCACAATTTAAATGAAAGCAAGTTTAACTACTTGCCTGGTTAATTTCGTAGTGTCTGATTCATTTGTTATAGACAATATTTTTGATGAAGAACACATCAATCGTTTCTTGGTTTGACTCCCAAAGGCTCTCCCACTGGATCCCTCTTTTTTCCTCTGCAATTAGGGTTTTCTTAAATGAGTTATGGGTGCCACACCCTCTCACAATTAGGTTTTATTATGCCAATCCTGATTTTAGTCTTGTGAGCGTTATTAAAATGGCCTAAAAACTCCAGCGTGGGCCTGATTATGCCTAAAAATGCTTCGAGACCCAATTATTACCCTCGGGTACTCTTTTCCGACTATTTCGACCCTTCTGGACTCAACCGTGCACTCAGAATTGCCATCCGAGTTACTTACTTGAAATATCCAATTTCAACCTCAAATTACAACACATGTATTCTTAAATGAAATAACCCGAATTAATTTAAATCTTAGTTCTCCAAATAAATTGAATCTTTCAAATTAAATAAATTCTTCAAATTAAATATTTTCTCCAAATCATCAATTTAGTTTAAAATCTAATTCACCAAATTAAATAAATTATTTATCCTCCAAAAAAATGGGGTGTTACATACTCCCCCCTTACAAAGGAATTTCGTCCTCAAAATTCTGATGAGTCTAGTAATCCAAGGCTCGAATACTTCCCTACTCACATGCCCTTAAGATCGGTACTCCTATCTCTACCCCTTGTAATCGCGAATTATATTAGAATTAAGTTAATTACCTAGGACACCCATACACCCTGTGCCCATGATCATCTGCATGAAAGTCACCCGACTCTACTAGCCTTAAATCGTAATATAACTTTCAACTCACAGTTGTAACCACATATCTATATATAATAACTAAGGTACACAACCCATGTCCTAATGACCAAACATCTCCCCACTTCCAACGTTGCGCTAAGTTTCATGCGTGGGACGTCTAGCAAAGCGAAAACCAAACAAGGAACCCCCCCTGTTACACTACTACCTAACATTGTTGGTCGTTGAGATCTGTTAGGCCCTCAGTCCATATCACGTACTCCCAAATTCCTGTCTCCTAACATAACAATATACTCGTCCACTCTTATATTACAAAATACATCATACAATACTGCTCTCCTACTATCAATAATTTCTTAGCACGAATTAATCACGAGCTATATCTCCCTGCTCGATAATAAATATATCCACCCTGAATCCCATCAGTAAACGTCCCTACTTCCCGGGATTAAATATAGCAATGCAACCACTTTATTATAAGTCTAGTATGCAACACACAATAATATATATACACATATATGTAAAGTAGACCCTTTTTCAGGTGATAACTAGCACAAGTAAATCATATCTTGAAACAGTGAACACAAAGTCTCATCATACTATATACTATAGCCCAAAAATCAGGGTATCAATATCATTAACGTATCGTACGTTACACACTTATCTCAAGTTCCTTTCTGCACTCTCTCGGCATGGCTATATCGTACAAGTCTTTTTTTATTTCCCCACAACTTGCAATTTAATTCTTATCAATATTTCCCCACCCATTAATTAGTGGTGCTGAAGTTCTCTCAGTGCTTCCTTTGTACCACTACCCGTCTCTCATGGCTACATATCGTAATAACTCTCAGCTTAAAGTGTTTCCTTTACATGTTCAACAATTTAACCTTTAAAATCGATGCACTAGCATCCAACAACGTCTCACTACTCCCAACGTTTATTACGTTCCATGCGTATACCATCCCGCAACGACGCCTAAAAGAACTTTCCCCAATGCACTATTCCCTAACATTGTCGATCATCGAAATTCGTGGGTCCAAAGTACATCACTAATATATCATAAGTTTTTGTCTTCCGATACATAAATCAAATCATCTATGCCCATGTCTCTCAAAGCATCACACGATACGATGCTTTCACTATTACTAAATTCTCAACACATAAGCAACAATGAGCTAAAACTCTCCGCTCAATGATGAACCCGATATTCCCTGAATCACATCAAATAAAAGTCAACATGCACCGGGATTCCATATAACTAGACAAATGTACTCTCTGAAGTCTACTTCCTAAAATATCGTCGCGAACTCGATCATCTTTCAAGCGAGACATCGCAAAAATATACATCCTGCCCCGGAATAGCGAACACGATAGTCTTACTGTAACTGCCCATCGTCGTACAATAGTCCGTACCCAGGATGAAACCATACCTCGAATATCACCTCTCAAAACGAGTTAACCTCATAAAATATATCTCCTCTCAGTGTCCCCACCCGCTCCCCAGCAGATGGAACTAAGGAGAGCTCCGCTAACTCAATGGTGAATAGACACACACTATAGTGGTATTAACGATACCTCTACTAAACCCGTTTCACATGCGAATCTAGTACTAATAAACTACTGTGACTCGTTCGTGTCACACAAAATAGACCTCAATCACCCCGGGATAAAACTCATGCTTTCAATTGCCAATAACACTTGTGCTTCAAATGGTTCCTGGACATAACATCCTCATCCCAACCAAAACTTCTCATAATTGTTGCCCCTACTGGGCATCCCGTCCTTGTCCCCCAATTCGCTCTGGACAAGACCCACACGTGTTCCTACTCTTTACACATAAGACAACTCTTTGTGTCATCCCCCTTTCCCTGGACCCACTGGCCATGTCGGGGTTGTCCTTCTCGCGAATTTGGTAGCCTTGACTCTGATTACTACCCCCATTGTCCCCTTGGCTACGCTGACCCTATGTGACTCGTTGCTGGCCTTGACGACCCTGACTGAATCCATCGTCTCTTGATAGGAATTCTATTGATCTCAATCATTAAAATGGGTCATCTACTGGGTATATTCTCTGGTGGTGCCTCACTAGCACTATTAAACCAGTTTTGCCCTTCAGTTAGGTTCTCCAACTCTCTTGGCTCCCTTCTCACGACATTGACGACAACGGTACCAGTCGTACTAGTCGGATTCCCCAACCATGCTTGTATAGTCTACCCATGAGTCCATCACTAACTTACGGACCTTTGTGATTTTTCGTATCCACCTCATTGGTTACGAAGTTTGCTAAACACGCCAACTTTCCCTCATGACCGACCTCCATACGGCCCTTTTGAAACAAGTATTGAAATCTCCTTTGCCTCTCTGTCTAAGCAGCTGGTGAGAGGATTTGCGGTCAAACTGCACCCCAACTTCTCGTTATTCATGGTATCTCTTCATGGTTGTGGTGACCGACTCCCACCACTACAACGCCGCTCCCATGAGCCAAACGTTTTTTCGAAATTTAATCCTGGGTGCCACTGAACTCCACTCTATACAATTGTCTTTGGCTCTTATCCTTCCATTGCCATGCTGACTTTTATCGTGGTCATCGTTCCCAGAATATTTCATGGCTTCTGCTGAGCCTATCCCCCTTGCATTCCTTCTAACGGCCCTCGCTGGTCGTCCAAAATTGTTCGGTGTACAAAGCCCAATCGAAATCGTACATGAATAACATTAACTATACTTAATAACGGGAGAATGTGAATCGCATATGTGAAGGATTACAACAATCCAATAATAAGGCTCTATATCAAAGAACGCCAAACTGAAATATAATAAGCCGCACAGATCCTAAGGACTCTAGAGCCTGATGCTCTGATACCATCTGTGACACCCTGCTTACTAAAATACCGGGTGGCCAACCCCTAATCAAAATAAAACGTTGGTCTCATATGGCTCATTCTTATCATCATTGTTGAAAATATTTTTTAAAGTTACTAACCACCTAGTAATTTAAATAGACTAGTGCCAAATTTTATCTTTCATTAATTAACAACATGCGAAGGTAAATAATATTTAAACCATCAATCACAATTTGATAAATAAATCCAATACAGATGAATAATATAAATAAAAGTAACCGAATCAACTATCGGTTCAACAATAAAATATGACAGTAAACTGAAATGGTAATCCTGGATACACAAGATCAAATAAATAACTGAATACTAAAACTGAGGGCGACATGCCCAAATGAGTACTAGAGTAAAGATCCTACACTAGGAATAAATGAACGAAGCAACTATAGTAAGTCCTGTAACCTCTACATAAGCTGCAACTGCGCATCCCTTGATAGAATCCTCAAACTGGGCGTCCTTGTGGCTGGACACCTAAAAGGTTTTGAAGAAGATTTTGACACGGGTCAGAGCCCAATTAAAACATTTTGAAAATATTTAGCAAGCAGTTAAATTGCAGTAGTTAAATATGGATGCAAACTCTTCATAGTGTCCCACTCTCTTGAGGTATAACTCACCCCTCACCTAATGTGCACACCTAACGCTTGCCTGCTAACCTCTCCTAGTTAAGCTAACCCACCTAACTAGTAGTATCAAATTTCTTTCTACATAATAACTCGTTGGGTTCACCCGTATCGCCCATACAATACATTACTGAATTCTTACTATCCATTTATTCATTATAAATTTTTCATTTTATAGTTAAATCTTTATATACCAGGGTTATCTTAGATATCATTATCTTTCTCTACTACCAATCACACACAATAGAATAAGTCATCAGTATATATATATTCAACACTCTCTCTCTATATAACAAAATACTGCACCTCTACGCTGAGATCTGCGGTGCGTGTATAATATGCTATCATTTCCCAACACATCGTCTACTAAGCACACATAGTAAAATAAATCACAAGTATATATATATGTATCACTCTAATTATACACACACACACACACACACACACACACACACACACACACACACACACAATACAACACCCCTAGAGTGAGACCTCCGGTGCAAGCATACTCTGCTATCAAGTCTCGGTACATCACGCACTGTATAAAGGACTATTGGTTTAGTATCTCTCTCGAACCATAAATACAAATCACACATATTGGAGGGGAACATAGCTCCTAGCCAAATCGGTCACACACAAACCTACGCTCCCATTCGACCGTCGAAACTATCATACTTACAGATAGCACGTGTCCAAGGCTCTATGTTTTGGGCACAAGTCTAAAATCCCCCCAATGGGCTCATCAGGATAAGACTGTCCACGTCGCAAAACCTCCACTGATAGCAAGCAGCGTAGGTATGTCATACACATAATAAATCTTTCAATAGGTATTCACGCAACCTATATGTTATCATCATCAGTATAGGTATACACAGGACCTATATTATATTTCATACGTAGTATATATATTTTTTGAATATCTTACGTATTATTAAATTTCAATTATACTTCTCATCGTATATTCCCGAGTATCCCTCACTACTCGAAGTGTACTAATTATTCTTTAACGTATGTCAATAAGTAATTTACTCATTATCGACAAGTCTAAGTCATATGTTCGCTCACCTTCACCGTAACTCCTTCTCATCCTCGGAATTCGTTACATTTCAAATCACACTGATTTATCTAATAAATTTCACATTAATTAACTTATTAAAGTAGTGTCACCCAACTACAATACCTTGATTCACTCATTTGGTCCGTATCTTCACCCTTTAGAATTTGTTACACACAAACCCACTATTAAGGATAACACCTCTCGTTGAATTCACTATTCGATAATTTATTATATATACCTATGATAAATTCATCCGGATACCCCGCGCCTAACTTCCGTTGCACTCAGCCTAAAATAATTCGAGTCAAACCTCCCACCCTTAATTAAATTAATTTCACCTAATTATTTTTTTATTCAAATGGTGTCACTCAACCGTAATACCCAAACTCCCTAACTTGGTCCGTAATTAAACATTTATGAATTTATTTCACTTAATCCCTTATTTAGGTTCCTCCTTTTTCTCACCTTTCTAGGTCCATATTCATCCACCTATAATCCCTTAGGTAAAGTAATCCCGGGCATCCATACCCGAATTTGACTTGTGACTAAAGATTTCGATCTCGGACACCATTTCGTAGAAAAATCATAACTAATTAAAAAAAATTAGAAAAATACGAGGTCGGCGATCACGCGATCGTAACGAAAAGATCTAAAGATAAATCGAACCGTTCGACATCAAATTGAACCGGTTCCCCAAACCTGATATGCGAAGCATCTTCTTCTTCAACCCGTTTTCCCTCCATTATTAAACTTCGGAGCTTTTATTCTCTTCTTATATCTTTACCCAATCACCTCCAACATTTTATCTACATAAGAACAAGTCATAATCACCCTAAAAACCTTTAATCATCAACTCATCTATACAAAATCCAAATGTTTTTTCGATCTGGGTTTTATCTGGGTATCATTCAAATCGATTATAATGTCGACTCTATAATCCAAAATTACACACTAATCTCTACTGGGTTTGTGATAGGATTTCAATTTCTATTACCTAAAATCATATAGCATCGTCAATTTCAATTTAATCTATACAACATGATTAAATCATCAAAAGACCCTTTTTTGTATGAGAACCCACCCAAAACGAATTTTGCTATAATAACCCATCCCAAAATGAATATGATTTACACCCACCATGATATGAATCACAATACCGCAATTTAAATGAAAGAAAGTTTAACTACCTGTCTGGATAATTTCGTAGTGTCTGATTCCTTTGCTGTAGACAATGTCTTTGATGAAGAACACATCAATATTTTCTTGGTTTGGCTCCCAAAGGCTCTCTCACTGCATTCCTCTTTTCTCCTTTGCAATTAGGATTTTCTTAAATGAGTTCTCACTGCCACACCCTCTCACATTTAGGTTTTATTATGTCAATCTTGTTTTTACTCTTGTGCAGTTTATTAAAATGACCCAAACACTTTCGTGTGGGCCCGATTATGCCTAAAAATGCCCCGAGACCCAACTACTACCCTGGGTACTCTTTTTCGTTTATTTCGACCCTTCTGGGTGCGTACTTAGAATCGTCATCCGAGTTACTTAACTAAAATCTCCAATTTCTACCTCAAATTACGTCACATGTCTTCTTATAAGAAATATCCCGAATTAATTTAAATCTTAGTTCTCCAAATAAATTGAATCTTCCAAATTAAATAAATTCTCCAAATCATCAATTCAGTTTAAATTCTAGTTCACCAAATTAAATAAATTCTCTATCCTAAAAAATACGGGGTGTTACAATAAATTATTTTATTCGAGAGGGAGAGATAATCGTAGAAATGGGGGATGTATTGTTGTTAATCACTATATGAAAGATAAAGTGGTGGGTGTTAAAAGATGGGGAGATAGATTAATGAACAATAAGATTGTCTTAGATAAATCAATATTGAATGTTATAAGTGTTTACACGTTAGATGAAAATGTAAAAAAATCACTTTGGGAATTATTGGATGAAGTAGTACAATAAATTCCTATGCATGAAAGCACATTTTTAGTAGGTGACTTAAATGGACACGTAGGAGTAGAATGGGACGGTTATCAAAGGATACACGAATCTTGTGATTTTGGTAAGAGAAATGAAGGAGGGGAAATTATCTTAGATTTTGCTAACGTATACGATCTAGCGTTAACGAACATATTTTTTAAAAAATGGGAAGAACATTTAATAACATTTAAAAGTGGAGAGAATAAAACTCAAATAGATTATTGCTTAATTAGAAGAAGAGACTTGAACAGATGCAAAGACTATAAAGTTATACCAGGTGAAATCTTAACAAATCAACATCGCCTATTAGTAATAGATTTAGCCATTAAAGGATTTAAATACCAAAAAGAGAAAATAGGTTATCAAAATATAAAATGGAAGGATTTAAAAGGATGAAAAGAGATTGAATTTAAGCAGAAGTTCCTATTACACACGAAATGGAATTGTGATGACAATGTTAACAACATTTGGTCAAAAATGAAGAATGATGTTGAGAAAATAGGTAAGCAAATTTTGGGTGAGACTAAAGGAAAAAGATTCATTAAAAAAGAGACTTGGTGGTATAATGAGGAAGTGCAAAAGATAATACAAAAGAAACGATTAAGTTTTAGAGAGTGGAAAAGAGTAAAAATCAAGAAGATTTAGAAAGGTATAAGAAGATAAAAAGTGAAGTAAAAGACATTATTAGAAATGAGTAACAAAACACACTAGATAATCTTTATAGTAAATTAGGTACCAAGGAAGGTGAAAAGGAGATATATAAATTAACAAAGAATAGAATCGACAAGAGATATGGGTCCAGTTAAGTGTATTAAAGACATAAACATTAATTAACGATAAAGAAATTCTAGATAGATGGGAATAGTATTTCAAGAATTATTGAATGAAGAATATCCCAAAAAAGATGTTGAGAACATAGAACCGAATATAGGTATGGTATGTCTGATTACTGTAAAAGAAGTTGATATATTAATAAGAAAAATGGGAAGGAATAAAGCGGTTGACCCAGATAAAATACCCATAGAAGTATGGAAGACCCTTGGAAGTATAGGGGTAGAATGGTTAACATGTTTATTTAATAAAATTCTAAAATAAGGAAACATGCCAGATGAGTGGAGGAAAAACACTATAATACCTTTGTATAAAAATAAAGGGGATATACAAAACTACGTTAATTATAGAGGAATCAAACTGATGATTCACACTTTAAAATTATGGAAAAAAGTTATAGAACAAAGTTTAAGAAATGAGTCAACTATTTTGGACAATCAATTTGAATTTATGCCAGAGCTATCCAATACAGAAGCTATTTACTTATTAAGACGGTTATTGAAGAAATGTCGAAGTAAGAATAAAAATTTATACATGGTCTTTATAGACTTAGAAAATGCATATAATAGAGTACCTGGGGATATAATATGATAGGCTTTAAGGAGGAAAAGAATCCCTATGAGTTATATTAAAGTTATTGAAGATATGTATGATAACACAAAGACTAGAGTAAGAACTATTGGTAGAGAAACTAATGATTTTACGATTAAAGTGGGTCTGCATCAAGGATCAGCCTGAAGTCTTTTTCCGTAGTATTGGATGAGATTACTAAGAACATACAAGAAGATGTCCCATGTTGTATGTTGTTTGCGTATGATATAGTTTTAATAGACACTTCAAAGGGGCCCTTAGCGATGAGAGTAGATACTTGGAGAAATTCCTTAGAGTCTAAGGGACTAAAAATTAGTAGAAATAAAACTGAATTTATGGAATATAATTTTAATTATGAGGTGTCTGATAGCACAATGTTAAAGATTGAAGAAAAGGTGATAAATCAAACTAAATTTCATTATTTAGGTTCAATGATGCAAAGTAATGGAGATATTGATGAGGATGTTACGAGTAGAATATCAACTGGTTGGATGAAATGGACATAAGAAAGTGGGGTGTTATGCGATAAGAGGATAACTAATAAATTAAAAGATTTTTTTTATAGAATAGTTGTTAAGCCAACGAATCTATATGGAGCGGAATGTTGGGCTTTAAAGAAAAAATATGAACAAAGTCTCCATGTTAGTGAAATGAGGCTGCTCCGATGGATGATATGAATTACTAGAAATGACAAGATTAAAAACCAATATGTGAGAGAAAAGTTAGGAGTAACTCCCATTAGCGATAAATGAAGGGAAAGTAGACTTAAATGGTATGGACATGTGTTGCGTATACCTAGGGTTGATTTTCGGTCGATAAATGGGCCATACCAATACCATACCAACTTTGAAATCATCAAATCAAAATTACCAGTTTTACTAGCCGAGACACCAACCCATAAACCAAAACCAAACCGCGCGGTACATCGATAAAATCGATTTTTTGCGACAAAATCGGGATTTTAAAAAATACGGTAATTTCGATAAATTTCTCTATGGAGTAATTTTGGTTGTGACGAGAGAGACTGGAAATGGAGAGCTTTGGTTGTGACGAGAGAGATGAGAGCTTGGAAATCGAGGGACGAGCTCAAAACATAAATAGAGGAGACGAGAGAGACTGGAACAAAAATGGAGAAATGAGGGAGGCATAACTGCTTTGGTTTGAGATTGGAAATGGGGGAGGGACGACTTTTTAGGGTTAAAGTCATTATTCTCACTTTGACCGTTAGATTAGAATAGTTCTAAGGGTGAAAATATAACAAGTAAAACCTATTTTATTTTAAAATATTTTTTTACATATAATAGAAAATAAAATAATTTTGTCAATCGGTACAGTCGGTAAATCGGGTTTTAAAATATTAAAACCAAAACCAACCACAAAAAGTTCGATAATTTTGGTTTCGGTAGTTTCGATTTCGGTAAATAAAAAACGTAAACCGTTACCATTAATTTTTAGTACAAAACGATATGGTACAAGTTTTTACCGTACCGCGAACACCCATACGTAGACCAATAGATGCACCTATAATAAGAGGAAGATTATTAGAAATAGAGAGTAAACTAGAAAGGGGCCGTGCTAAGCTATCGTGGGAGGAAATTATTAGGAGAGATCTTAAGGATTTAAACTTGAATGATAAAATTGCTTATAACAGATTAGAATGGAAAAGGAGAATCCATGTGGCCGACCCCATGTGATGGGATTAAGGCAAGGATGATGATGATGAAAGAGCTTTTGTTTCCTGGTAAAGATTAAAGGATATGAAATGCTCCAGACTAGCTTCTTTATTTATTTTCATACTATAATGTACCGATATCCTAAAATTTCTACGACTCAAGTACTTTTTAAATATATGGCAGTTGCTTGTTCCCTCTTGATATATACTCATTCCTTTACAAATTAAGAGTCCATACCTTCTTTTTTGGATACACTTAATTAACAACTAAGATCAACACTATAATTGGACTCGTAATTCGAGACAAAGATAGTATTATAGATATATAGAGGATGATAATGATGTGTGATGGGTGGAGTCGCCTATTTGTTTATGTGATTATTTTTTGCATTTTTAGATTGTGTGTATCATGGTTTAGAGGTGTCACATAGGGTGATGTGTACGCTCTATTGATATATGGACTCTTATTTCGGGATGAATGAAGTTTTATAGACAGAGAGGATAATATTAAGGTATAATTGTTATCAAGTCCCATTCACTTGGTCAATGATGCAAGATGTACTTCGATCGAGTCAATGGTGTAAAATGTCCTATTTTGCCACCTCAGCGCATTAAAATGAAAAAGGACTTGATAACAATTCACCCTGTCTAAATATATGTAGTCTATAATGAAAAAGGACTTGGTGCATTAAAAAAAAATCAACAGGGAAAACCTAAGTTGAACGGTTCTTTTTCATATTGTTTGTTATGTAGGTGCCATTTTTTAAAATAAACATCTTTGAGCATATTTATTATTTAATGTCTCTATGTATTTGATTTTACATTTTTGTTGTTTTTCTTCTGCAAAGTGCTTTTGTTTCCCAATACAGATTAAAGGATATGAAATGCTCCAGACTAAGTTCTTTATTTATTTTCATACTACAATGTACCGATATCCTAAAATTTCTACGACTCAAGTACTTTTTAAATATATGACAGTTGCTTGCTCCCTCTTGATATATACCCCTTCCTTTCCAAATTAAGACTCCATACCTTCTTTTTGGGATACACTTAATTAACAGCTAAGATCAACAATATTTACTATCGATATATAGAGAATGCCTAAAAAGAATAATTGGACTCTTAATTCGAGACAAAGATAGTATTATAGATATATAGAGGATGATAATGATGTGTGATGAGTGGAGTCGCCTATTTGTTTATGTGATTATTTTTTGCATTTTTAGATTTTGTGTATCATGGTTTAGAGGTGTCACATAGGGTGATGTGTACGCCCTATTGATATATGGACTCTTATTTCGGGATGAATGAAGTTTTATAGACAGAGAGGATAATAATAAGGTATAATTATTATCAAGTCCCATTCACTTGGTCAATGAGGCAAGATATCCTTTGATCGAGTCAATGGTATCAAAGGTCCTATTTTTCCACCTCAGCGCATTAAAATGAAAAAGGACTTGATAACAATTCACTTTGTCTAAATATATGTAGTCTATAATGAAAAAGGACTTGGGGCATTAAAAAAAAATCAACAGGAAAAACCTAAGTTGAATGGTTCTTTTTCATATTATTTGTTATGTAGGTGCCATTTTTAAAAATAAACATCTTTGAGCATATTCATTATTTAATGTCTCTATGTATTTGATTTTACATTTTTGTTGTTTTTCTTCTGCAAAGCGCCTCTCTTTCCTGTAAGGATATGAAATGCTCCAGACTAGGTTCTTTATTTATTTTCATACTACAATGTACCAATACCCTAAAATTTATACGGCTCAAGTATTTTTTAAATATATGACTGACCTCTTGATATATACTCCCTCCATTCCAAATTAAGAGTCCATACTTTCTTTTTTGGATACACTTAATCAATGACTACGACCAACACTATTTACTATTGATATATAAAGGATGCCTACAAGGAATAATTGGACTCTTAATTCGAGACGAAAAGAGTATTATAGATATATAGAGGATGATAATGATGTGTGTTGAGCGGAGTCGCCAATTTGTTTATGTGATTATTTTTTGCATTTTTAGATTTTGTGTATCATGGTTTAGAGGCAGAGTTTTAAAAGGCGCGCCTAGGTTGAGGCTTGGGAGAAACGCCCCGCCTTTAACCTTTTATGTCTTATTCTTGGTAAAAACCTTAAGGCACACTTTTTTTAAAACAAAAATTCTTTAGTGAAACGATATCACCTTTTAAAGTCTTTTTTTTTTTACAAATCGGACCAATATCTCGTCCAAAACAATCAAATAGTATTTTAATTTGCAAATATTTAGACATATTTTTAAGGTATATACAATTTTAGTATTTTTGATAGCCTTGTTATGATTAAAAAATATTTAAATATATTAAAAAAGGCCTAAACCCCTTTTAACGCCTTTTTACGTCTAAGACCTGCCTAGGCTTCTAAGGCTTAAGGCTTGGCCTCCATGCCTTGATCACCCCCCGCATTTTTTAGAACCTTATTTAGAGGTGTCACATAGGGGTGATGTGTATGCCCTATTGATATATGGACTCTTATTTAGGGATGAATGAAGTTTTATAGATATAGAGGATAATAATAAGGTATAATTGTTATCAAGTTCCATTCACTTGGTCAATGAGACGAGATCGTTTGACTGAGTCAATGGTGTCAAAGGTCCTATTTTGCCACCTCAGTGCATTAAAATGAAAAAGGACTTGATAACAATTCACTTTGTCTAACTATATGTAGTCTATAATGAAAAAGAACTTGGTGCATTAAAAAAATCAATGGGATTTGATGCATCTTTGACCCAATAAATGGGAGTAACCTTGAATTATCCTTGTTTTAATGCACCAAATCCTTTTTCATTATAAACTACATATATTTTGGCAAATGTACCCTCACATATACCAATTTTAAATCCATTTACTCTCTCTCTCTAAAAATAAATATATAACCCCACACTATTTCTCTCTCTAGCAGCCCCACCCCCACCCCACCCCACGCCACCCACCCACCCACCCACCGGAGACTCACCGAAACAGGCCACCGAAAAATCTCGCCGGAATTCTCATCGGAGTGTCTCTCTCTCTCTCTCTCTCCATCTATTTCTTTGTTTTTCTGATCCGCGCCAACGGCACCATCGTTCGAGCTGGAGAAAAAGGGTTTTTGCTGAAAAAAATAGAGGAAATTTTACAGAAACAATTTCGATTTTTTCGTCAAAAATCGAATATGAGTGTTGTTTGATAGATCCCGACGAGTAGATTCCAAACATATAATTTTTGTGAATTTTGGATTTGTAGATTTGAAGTTGTGGACTTTTAAAGATTTGATGTTTTTTTTGAGTGGTGCTATGGGTACCAAACAAATCTCCCAAATCTCCCCCAAATAGCATTAATGAGTTGTGCTCTGGCGGGACCCATACCACAAGGTATACCACTTAATGCTGTTTGGGAGAGGATTTGAGGAAGTTGTTTGGGACACAAAACATTTCCCTTTTTTTTTGCAAAAAAGCGAGGTAACATCTGTCAAAAGATATGTTGAGGGTGTATTTATCATTTAATACGTTGAGTTGGCAAAATAAGACATTTGATACCATTGACTCAGTCAAAGGATCTCTTGCCTCATTGACCAAGTGAATGAGACTTAATAACAATTACCCCTAATAATAATGATGCATATAGATTTTTTAGTGCTGCATTAATTTTGCAGTCTGATGGTGTGCCAAATTGTGTGGAATATATCTGAAAAATAGAGTTTTGAAAGTGAATTCTATATATTTATGAAGAGTATTGAGAATCTTAAAGTGAATCTGTAGACAATTTGTCTATATATTTATGAAGAGTATTGAAAATCTTAAAAGTGAATCTGAAGATAATTTGTCCGAGTCCTTTCTATCAGGTTTACTGGCCTTTTGTGTGATTTATATGTTTTATGTTGGTCAATATGGTTTCAGCACACCTTCCACTTGTGACAACCAGCTACTTAGTTTCCTTGTAATTGAACCAAATACGTATGGTTTTGCTTACCATAAAACCCCACCTATCCATTAAAGCAATCTTAGAAAAGGGTAAGATTATTATTTTTGGTTTGATGTTCAGTTGGACCCATTTTCCCTAATATTGAATAGAATCACATTAAAATCCATCCGATGAAGGGAGGATTCTTATTTATTTATGGGAATTCTTAAAAAATACTGTGTAGATAAAAAAATGTCACAATGTATTAAATTATAATATACTTTTTAAAACATAAACATGTATTTTGTGAAGAAAATTGGTTTATAATAAATTTTAAGTCTTTTACAATGTCTTGGCATGTAATAATATGTGTAATACACCATATTCTGAAAAGGAATTAAATAATTGGTTCAATTATTGTGGAAATTAAATAATTAGTTTAATTATTAGAAATTCAGATTTTAATGATTCATATAATTGTTTAACGATAGTTTGTTAATTTAAATTTAAAATGGGTTAAATTGGAGTAATGGAGTTTAATTGGTGGCTTGTTAAAGTATTAAGGGATTTGGATTAATATTAAAGAAATTTTGGCATGAATTTTAATTAATTTGAGTTAGAACACTATATGGCGGATTTGGGTTAAGCCCAATGTTGCTATGGCCACTATAACATTTATTAAATAACAAGTTTATTGGGCTGCAATCAGGGAGAGAGAATTTTTGCTTTTACTTCCCTTCAACTGCATGAAACCTAGCACTGGCAAAATTATGGGTTGGGCCTAATTTGGGCGGGCCAAATATGGGTTGGGCTAAATGTGGGTTGCACCAAATATGGGTTGGGTTAAATGTGGGCTGGGCCAAATATGGGCGGACCAAATATGGGTTGGACCAACCCATTATTTTTTTACTAAATTAAGTATTACAATTCGAGGTATATATAAAAAAAACTCATATTTTACTCATAACTTTTTAAAATGAGTATTATATTTGATTTGTATCTTTTAAAATTGGGCTCCATATTTGATTTCTTGCTTTGAAATATGAGCCCCATATTTAACTCATCGCTTTGAAATATGGGGCCCATATTTAACTCACAACTTTTAAATATGGGCCCCATATTTAGATGCTTGGGCTAATATGGACTGTTTTATTATTTGGGCCACATTTTGCCACTACTAATGAAACCTCTCATTCCCTCAGAGACTCTCTCTTAATCCCTCTGTCTCTCTACGTAGAAACCCATTTTCTCTATAACCTCACTCTAATTGAAGAGAAGGAACAAATCAGATTCAAACAATTTCAAAAAGGATTTCAAGACTATTTTTCTAAGGGTTCAAGGTTTCAACAATTAATCTCAATTTTTGGACAATTAAAGGCAGTGGCGAATCCAGGATTTTGTGTGAACTGGGGAGAAAGTTTCGATAGTTGCTAGGGGTTCGGGGGCGGGAGCCCCCGAGGCGATTTTTTTGGGGGTTATTTCGAGTTTTTTTGAGCATTTTTTGGATTGTTTTTACTTTTTTGGGCATAATATTCATTTTCAACACTAATTGGAGTGGGAGATGATTGAACCTCGCTTCGGATACGGTTGGTGCGTTGTATCCTCTTTTTCGTTTAAAATATTTCTTCATTGATTCCCTATATTTACAAATTTAATTTAATTTCACATATAAATTTAATTTCATATAGGATTTTTTTTGGAGTGGGAGAAAATAGGTTTTTTTTTTTTATTTTATTTTTTATTTTGGTATGGGAGAAGAGGGAGTAATAGACCTTTAAGTTTTTTTTTTAGTTTATTATAGATTTTTCCCTGAACTTTGACTATAATTTCAAGTAACCTCCAGGTTTAATTTTTTTTTTAAATGAACTGGGGCGGCCGCCCCACTTCGGCCTGGGGTGGTTCCGCCCCTGATTAAAGGCAAATTATCATTATAGTATTGTCCTTTTATATATATGAATGTTAATTTCACCAAAACCTAATTAATATGCTTAAAATTGAGTAGAAACAATTAGGGTTTCATAACCCCTCTTTTAATCCCCGTTCTATGATAAAATTGAGACAATATTCACATGATTTAATCTATGATTAAGGTTTAATTGAGATAATAAATTGTGAATTTGGATAAATTGGTATTAGAATTGCATATTAGGGTTTTGGTTAATGGAAATTGATTAATATAATCCATGATTATAATTAGGTTATTATCAATAATTGACTTGAGGCTATGTAGGGTTAAACTCAGAGCATCGTAAGTTGTACTCTTATGTAGAAATACCTAAATAATGTAGTTCAATGCATGATGACTAGTAATTCGCTCTTAATTTCATATGTAGTTTCACAATTGATGATTATCCCATGATTTTAGATTAGTATGATCATTAGATTTCCTTTACATGATTAATTAGTTAGGAGTTTGGATTTAGAACTTTATTTGTTGAATTAAACTCTTAAATTCTAAGTAGTTGGCTTAAAATTGGTTCACATGGTGGGTTTGTTGTTGTTGGCTTGGGACTTGAATTTCAATTGGTTAAAATTTAATGAATCATCTTAATTTTATATAACTAATTCTAGTGTCTCGACGTATACCTAATCTAGGTAGAAGTGTATGGGGGGGGGGGGGGGATTCCTTGTTTGGATTTCATTTATAAGACGTCCTCTAATACCCGCACCCAATATTTTATTATCTTTCCCGTGTACGTTGTAATCATAGTAAACCCTTGGGATTTGGATTGTCAATATATGGACTTTTATTTATATTCATTTATTCAATTGTCCTTGAAGACAATTGTTGGAAGTTATGGGAAATTTTAGAAAATTCTTTGGTTTAAACGATTACATGGCTCGTTCGAACGAGGTCCTGTCTCGTTCGAACGACGATGATGTTTGCTAAAATGAAAAATGCATGTCGTTCGAAGTTGGGTTCTAACGAAGATCTAACGAGATATCTCTGTATTAGGTTTCCAACCTCGTTAGAAGGCCGATCGAATGAGATCTTAATCTAGTTCAAACGAGGTCTCATTCTCGTTCGAAAGACCTGTTCAAAAATCGATTTCTGCAGATTGGAAAGTGTTGTCAAAACCTAAACCATTGGATTAAGACACGTGTTCAGCTCCTGCAGCAGTAGATCAATTCGTGGATAAGGTTTGGGGCATTTTGGGGATTTTAAGGGTTTCAGAATTTTTGGGAATGTTTGGGGCTATTTGGGGCTCATTCCAATCATATTTCCCCCGTCTCTATAGCTTTGAGAGTTTCGACACCACCAACCATTATACACCACCCTAGCACCACCATCCCTCCACCCAAAACTACCACAGTTTAATCATGTTCTTCTATATTTAAGCCTTTTAACCCCATCCACACCATTATTGGTTAAAATTACATATTTTGGAGCTATTATCGAGGGATTTTTGAAGAAGAAATGTAGTAGATTAATGGAGTTTGAAGGGGTTTTCTTGGAGCTTTCTTAGCGGTAAGCTTTGTTGTAAGGACATGATTTTATAAATGTCTGTTATCAATTAAGTATGTCGTATACCGCTACAACCATCGAAGATTGTTCAAGATCATACAAGCATCGAGACAGATCCGAATATCAAGCTTCTTCAACATTCAAGCCTCTGCAAGGTTAATTTCGGTGAGAAAGTACTTAAGTACAGTTCACTTGAAAGTGTTGGGATAATTTTAAAAGTGGTTTGAATATTTTTTTAAAATATTGTCTAAGTGTTGAGGCGTTGCTTTTCGTCAAAATGAATTTTCCAAGATTAAAAGAATAGTTTTTGAAATAAAAAATTATATTTATTTTTCACGAATCCGACTCAATTTTTTTTATATAAAGCGCGTTAAATCACTCCGTTTTCGTTAAGGAGACCTGACGATTTTTGATACCAGTAATCTGCTAACAGCAGAACACTTCGTCTTCTTCAATTTTAGGGTTTAAAACCTTATTTTTCAATTCACAAAACATCTCAATTGTTTAGTAAATTGTTTTGGAACCCAAAATATGATCTTGCCGATCTTACTATTTGTAGAGAGGATAAACGTATACCAAACCGACCGACACCTGCGGGTATTCGTGTGTCAAAATCTATTTCATTATAACCGTGTAAGTTGTGATTTACAATTATAGTAAAATAAAAGGTTTTGCCCCCGTGGGGGATTTTTCCTCATATTGTGACTATCCTGTTATTTGGTTTCCTTTGCATGCTTATTGCTTTATGATTTCATATCACTTAGATGCATGTGTTAGGACTGAATTAAAAGTTGGATTTTATTAAAACTAGTTTGGTTGACACACAATTAAAATTGATTTATTTGAGAAGTCACATTTATTCCTCTGTAGCACTCTCATTTGTGGAGCTAGGCAACCTCTTCGAGGTCACCTTAGGAGGTGGGAGGTTGCCATCTTCTTCTATCTTCATCCTACCATTTTCGGAGCTTTATTTGAGGTGGGAAAAACTCTACTCTTAAGGTTAAGACTCTATTTTCCTAGTATTGGTCTTGCATGTAGATTTTAAGAGTAGGATGCATATTTGATTTAAGAATGATATTTCTTATAATTTCTGAAAATGGATTTACAAAAGGTTTCAATGATTTTGAGCAAAATGGTATATTTCAAGAAAACATTGTGTTTAAACATTTTTATGGAACAAAAATGTTGGGAATGTTTTATGAACAAATATTTTCAAAGTTTTCTTATATAAATTGGGATTTTTGTATAAATAGACATTTACTCAAATTTTGGAGAAATAAAAATGTCTTTTAGCTTGAACAACATGTTGATGCCAATATTGTGAAGTTTTTATAATAAACCATATATTTTCGACTCATTTAATAAGATTTTTGGATTTAAAATCCATATTCTCATGTATATAAACTTGTAGTATTTTGATGTTGAACATATAAACAAGTTTAATGAGGGTTCAAATGAGTTTAAACATGAAATAAATAAAATAAAAATTTCAACCTTTAAGGAGTAAAAAAAGGGCGGTGATAAGTGGATATTTAACTCTAGTGTGAATATAAAGGGAAATGGCATTTTCTTGTGAAATAGTCTTTAAAGGGTAAAATAATGTAGTTTTCTTAGTAAGGAAAGTAAAGAAATGAAGAGATTTCCAACTTGAGATGAAGTTAAGGACATTGAAGACGTTAGTACGGGTAACTTAATAATGTTTTGAGAAATAACACTTGTGAAAATGGAGGAAAATACAATTTTGGAAACAAATGGGTAAAATGGAAATTTTACGTAAAGTTGAACATTTTTATGAAATAAAAATATTGAAAAAAGTGTTACAAAAAATAGTCCTAAGTGAACATTATTTTTGGGATAAAAATCAATGCAAATGTATAAAGGACAAGAAATGATGATTTTAAAGTGTAACACAAGTTATGGTGAAACCCCGGGTTTTAGCTTCAGCCGGTAAAATAAAGTAGAATAATGTGGACATTTGTAAAATTTTAAAAAACACATCAATATAGACTTGGATGCCACTAGGATAATTAAGGGGGCCCCGGAGCGCTAGGGTAAAAGATTCAAAATCACCGGCCAAAGCATATGGTAGCATAACGAGCGATGTGAAACCCGTTAAAGTATGTGCATATTGGAAGATTCCGAGAAAAAGATAATGAAAAGTGGAACTTGTCAAGAAATGGGTTGTTTGGTGAATATGAAAAAAGATAACCTAACTTGAATGAATTAATAAATGTTCCGGTAAAAGATAACATGGACAAGTAAATGTAAAAATTGTTAAATGTTCCTAAAGTAAAGGAATGGTAAAGTGAAGTGATTAAATGGGTAGTTAAGTAACCTAAAGAGGTTTAACCCATAATTAACACAAGAGTGTGTCCATGAAAGGTTTTCAAAGAAAAATACATATTTTTTAATACGGTGCTTGCGTGTGTTGAAATGTGATTTTCAATGAAAATACTAACGTGAATTAGTATGAATAAAGGGTTAATTTCGGTGACAAAAATGCTTTTTCTTAAATAAGGGTATTGTTTAAAGTATTTAACCGAGTGTGTTAAATCAAGAAATAAATGTTAAGTCAAGTTAAAGGGAAATTGTTTTACATGATTAAGGTAAATTAATCGGGGTAAGTAACGTTTTTGGAATAAAAATGGTTTCATACATTTAAGTATATATATTTATATATCTATAAGGTAGTTGCATGTGCACGGAAATATAACATGTTAGAGTCTCCTTTCTGTCATTCGATTCTATATTGCATTGTTGTAATTTTCCACTAGGCATTCGTCTCATTCCCTTGTCTTTGTTATGACAGGTTGGGCGCGAGTACGTATTTTGAGAGCGATGCACAAATAAGTATTCTTTTTATTTTACGTTAGTAGTTCTGTATGATTGGATTTCGAGGACGCTTTCCACGGGTCCCTCACGTAGCATGATTTAAATGAAAATCGCATGCTAAATAAGTGAAATGGTAATTAAATAAAACAGGACTAGCAACATTATGTAGGTTGTTTCATTGCACTTCACACGTAATGCTCGGGTCGGATCGGGTTAACCACGGTAACCCATGAATCCGAGTCAGGGTGTTACACGTCCTATGCATGGAATCTAAAGTAGGTTAGGACTTGGGATCTTAGAAATCATTTAATTAACTTTTCTCCTTTAATGAAAATCTTAGATGTTGTGAAACC
This sequence comes from Sambucus nigra, assembly GCA_949130495.1. Lineage (NCBI taxonomy): Eukaryota > Viridiplantae > Streptophyta > Magnoliopsida > Dipsacales > Adoxaceae > Sambucus > Sambucus nigra. Next base: position 428,588,752 of record OX422211.1, on the reverse strand, counting down.
CCTCTGCTAATTAAATTCACATATGTAGTTGGTATAAATCTCTTTATCAGATAATTAGCTAAAGTAAGTGACAATTTAAAATAGTTTGATATTTACGACAACTGGTAAAATGAATATGTTGACATTATAACTACCGAAATAAGTTTAAAATGAGGATTGTGTAACAATACAATGATAATGATGTTAATGATCAATTGAAATTAATGGATTGAGATGGTGTGATATGGGGTGTGCCGAGAGAGGACACCTTATTTGTTGTGTGCCCATAATAATAGTCAGAATTGACAGGATATGACAATATTTTATATGCGTGCCTTGAGTGAACGGTGGGACCATGTTAGGGAATGGTGGGTCTGGATCCATAGGCGATATTATTTGTGCGTCACTCGTGTTTAGTGGGACCATGATAGAGAATGGTGGTGCCTGTATGATGTGACGAGATTATGTGTGCGTACCACATGGTTTTGGGATGGCCGAAGAGAAGGGGCACACCGTGGATACATTTTAATTAATTAGTGAAACTGATTGTTTATTTTAAAATGAATTGTGAGGTTTCGTTTATACAGGTGGCCATTATAATAGGTTAGATCACCCGTGAACTTATCATTTATATACATAACTATTTTTTAGTTGTGTGCTTTGGTAACTTGGTGAACTCTTACCCGTTTATTATAATTGAAACATTTCTGGTGCCAAAATGGTACTACGTGATTAGTTTCCCTTCCAGCTAGCATAGTTTCCCCCTCTCTTACTTATCAATTTCACTACCAGGAGCATGTATGTAGGTTCCTATGACATTTGTCTATTTTTACCTTTCAGTTATGTGTTGAGTAATGCTTTTATTTTTAATTGTCTTGTATACAGAGGAGGCATTTAACATGTACCTTTTGTTTTGGTACTATCTTGTACGTTGAGGCTTAGACTTTGTATTTATGATTCATGGTTAGATTGCAATATTGTGGATGATGAGATACTTTTATTAGTCATTAGTATGCGTCATGATGATTCAATATATTTGAGGTTTATCATATCGCATCCGTATATCTTCTTATATCTTTTTATATCGATTCTTTACATGTTGAGAATGATATTTAAATTGTTTTAGCAATTTGTATATTTTAATGGTTTAACTTGATCAACCATAGTGTTATAATATGCAGGTTGTTACAATTTGGTTATCTTACTCAACACACTTTTTTTTCGTTATAGTCGCGATATATTTATTATGTTTGTTAACATCGAAAGATCCTAAATATTTTTTTAAGACAAACGTGGATTCATGCATTTATAAATGGTTCACTATATACTGATGCTTTAGTATATGCCAAAAAATTAAATCATAATATGTATTGTAAAAAATATTACAAAAGAGTATTTTGGATGTAGTGGACATTCTATATCACTTTTCGTGCATGGAACAAATGACGACATTTACATTTCGAAAGGAATTCATTTAAATTTCGAAAGGAATTCACTAGTTAATCAAACAGAGCCACATGATTCTGAATCATGTTAAAATGTTTCTTCACACTTTTTTAGTAATCACAATCCACCTAAATTATTACTATGTATGAGAAACGAACAAATAATGTTGTGGAATTGGTATTCCAAAGCGTGGAAATAATTTCTCAAACACAAAAAATGGTAATTACAATTTGAGTTCCAAATTTTCTATATGATCACGATTAATTTCTTTTTTTAAACTTTACCCTTTAGATAATTGCGTAACTAGACATAATCACAAGAGTTCAAATATTAGACTTACCCCCATGTATTATCCCAAAGGGTAAAGTATTACTCGTTTAATTGTAAAAGATGTTAAATCCATGTTTTTTTGTTATAGCGTTAGTTATTGATTTAGTATTTAGATAATGAGAATAATATACAAGCTTAATGTTTGCATTACTTTAATGTAGCGTCGGTTTCTTTTATTTCTCATGGTAGGTGAAAGGGTGTGTAAAGTACGACTTCCACAAAAAAGATTAAATCATCAGTTCTTGAGGAATATAAGTCTCTCGTTCAAAGTCTTAAATGAAATTTAAAACATCATTGGTAGCGCTATATCACAATTTTTATTTGGTCTATCTTGATTAAGATTAAGGGTATAATTTTAACTTATTGTACAAGTAACTTTATGTGTATTGAATTGAATCATGTCAAGGTCATTGTCTTTATACATATTTAATAAGACAACATAAACCTCATAATAATTAGGTTTATTGAAACTCTTAATCTTGATATACTTAATGGACATGCACACTAGTTAATAATTGCTTTGACCCATCGAATGGGATTCATTAGCAAAAAACAGACTCAATATTTTAGGTAATAGTGATTAGTGTATGGTGAAAGTCATAATTGGGAATTTACGTCTCGGTGTAGAGAGTCTTAAAGTAAAGATCGCGATACCTTCCTTGAGATGTTTATAAGTTTTGTATGCCTCAAATCTACAAGTGGATTGTGTTACTCTGACACTATAAATTGTCATTAATTAATTTTATTAACAAATATATGTAAACTAAAAGTGAGAAATTATCAATGAATTAATAATGAGGAATTCAAATTATATTTTTTGACTTAAAGAAAAGAGTTGTAATTGTGATTATTTAATAGAATTAATTATTATTATTATTATTAATGATTTGGGATTAGTATCCGAGTTGGATAAATTTTACCTATATTAGAAGTCACGTCCTTATCTCTCCTTAGGGTCCATATCATTAACTATAAATATGCATATAAAGCTCTTTTCTTGAGTCACTTTTCAAACCTTAATAACTTCAAAAATAGACGAAGAGGAATTTTATTATTTTATAGGATTAAAGGGTCAACTAATTAATTTTTTTGACGGTCTTTGCCTCGATAATAATACTAAAAGGAATTGATATTTCTTGTTTGTTTTTGGAAAATAAATTAACCAACAACGAAAAGCTATTCAACGGTAATTTACTAACAAATTATGAAAAAATCGATAGAAGGAACCATATTTTTAAATTTGAAATTCAAGACGTTTGCATGACGTATAATAATTTATTTTATTATTTGATTCTTAATGTCATGATGGAAGTTATTTTAATCCTATTAATTCCATTCTCAAAGAAAAAAAATAATTGAATATATTATCTCGAAAAGAAATTTGGATATAATGTTAATTGTTGAAAAGTACAAATTTGTGCTCTATGTTTTTTTTTTATCATGAGCAACTCGGTGATGGAGCCACCAGATAGGAAACCTTAACTGAAATGGGTAAAGGATAATGAAATTGCACGATGTTACATTTTAACATATATGTTAAATGTTCTACGACATCAACATCAACCTCTGTCTATAACCAATGAATATGCCAAGATATTGAACCTCAATGACATGTTTGGGGATCAGAATTGTGTCACAAGAAAGATTGATATAACGTACCTCATGAACAAAAACATGGACCACAATGAGGAGTATTTTCTAAGGATGATTGCATTCTCAATGAATTTGAAATTCTTGGAGTGAAAATCGATAGGGAACCACATGTCAATATTGTTCTCTAGGCTCCACCAGAGTCATTCAAGTAGTTTGGCCTAAATAATAACATGAACAAATTTTATTACTCCTTGGTAGAAATACTTCATTGGGTCTCATCAGGCGGTTATAAATTTCTCTTCTTGTTGATAAATGTTCAACTTCAAATCCCATTTGTAATAACAAGTTGAAAAGACTCAAAAATAAATTGCGGTCCCTTAACCAATTATTAAGGCTTAGAGAGGTGTAAAAAATGACAAGGGTAAGTATTTTAATTGTAAAAAGTTAGGTTAACTCAAGTTTATTTCATTCACACCTCATTCAATCGTGTTTTGTGGCTTTTACTATTGGTATCTAGTGTGTAGATTGAGAGCGAATAATTATGTCTGCAATCTTCACATGGGTTATAGTAAATCAAGCATCTTTGTGATGGAAAGATATGTACGTTACTTTGTGAAACCCTATGAGAGTTGAGGTTGCTATTGTGGGAACATTCTATGAAACCTTACAACTGTTTGAGTTGATTCATATTGATTTATTTGGGCCTATGAAAACTCGGGGAAGAGGCAAATTTTAGTATTTTATGACTTTTATAGATGACAACTCAAGGGTTTTGGTATGTTTGCTTAATTCACCACAAGTTCAAAGCCTTTGAGAAGTTCAAATTATATAGGTCATTAGTATAAAAACATTTGGGTTAAAGTATCAAGACACTATGGTCTAAGTATGGAGCCAGGTACCTTTTAGGGTAGGTTAGGCAGTATCTAAAAGATAAAAGGTATCATATCATAGTTTTTTGCACCTTATGTGTCTCAGCTGTATGCTGTACTAGAGTAAAAAGATAATATTATTTTAGATAAGGTTAGATACATAATCAGCTACACAAATCTCCTAAATTCCTTTTGAGGATGTGCTGTAGAAACAACAACATTTGTTTACCATCGAATGTGGTTTCCATTATACTTATGTAATTGTGACTTGCACGTACTAGTATATATAACATACACAGATTTTAGGCAGTCCATTGAAATAGATCATGGTAAGTTAGAATCAAAATTATTAGTGTGTTTCATGATTGGATACCCCAAGTATACCATGGTTTATTTATTCTGTGATCCTAAGGATCAGATTGCCAATTTTAACGCTAACGAAGATTATTGGAAGAGAATTATATGATAAAACCGTAAGTAGAGTTGTTATAGAAGAGTTAAAAGGTGACTAACCAATTTTCTTCCCAGTTGTACAAGATGAGACAACACAATGTGTTGCTACTAGTGCACTAATATAAAGACTACATTGATGGAAATTTTTTAATCAACCCAAATGATTTTTTATTCAGACCATCTTATAATAAGGTCCTTGATGAAGTTGATCCTTATAACTACAATGAGGTTATCAATAATAAATAAATTTTGAGATGGAATATGTGTATTATAATCAGGTCTGAAATCTTGTACATCAACTCAAATATATAAAACTCGTAAGATGCAAGTGGTTTTATAAGAGGAAGATATGCGTGGATGAAAAAGGAGTAACCTAAAAGACACAACTCGTGGCAAACATGTTTACTTAGAAGCATGGTATTGATTATAGGGAAACCTTCGCAAAGGTAGGTATGCTAAATTCCATATGGATTATCATATGGTCTCATTTTAATTATAAAATATTGTAATTGGATGTAAAGACTTAATTCGTTATTGGGAGTCCTGATAAGTGCATCTACATAGTGCAACCAGACACTTGTGTAACTAAAGTCCAAGAGTAAAAACTTTACAAGCTTAAGAGATCCATTTATAGAATGAAAGAGGATTCTATATCCATTCATTTTGAGCACATAATTAAATATTATGATTTTAATCAATGCTTGGATAAGTCCCACATGTACAAGAAGTGCCTATAAATATTACACACTCATCTCTTGTGGGAGACTCATGAGACTTTACATTTTGTTATGTTTCTAAATTCTAAAGAGAACTTGAGATCTTGTATTATGTACACTCCAATGGCATTTGCCCAGTAATCAGTAAATTCTCGAGGGCCTGTGGACATAGGCACCAAGTTGGGCCGAACCATTTCTCCTTTATCCATTTACTTTCTAGTTTATTATTGTGGTAGTATCTCAGTAATTCAATTTCTTTTCTATTTATCTATTGGTAATTAGTGTATTTAGCTAAGATAAATAATATACCAATTTCAGGTGATGACAAATTGGTGCCATATGTGGAAAATGACTTTTTATGTTATTTTCCACCATTTTCGATTGCTAGGGCTCAAGGATACCCAACTTTAGTAAACCTATGGATTGCAAATCGATTCACCTTGGTTTCAGAGCGTTAGAGCTATCTCAAAGCAATTTTAGTTTGATTCTTATAAATTTCTTAGATCTCTGCTTAGATATCTGTCATTCTGATTTAAATCTGCATTACCTATGAATTTATTTTCTTTGTATTATGATACTTTATATTTTTTACGTCGATTATGTTGAAATTTTTTGATAATTCAAAGAGTAGTGGTGATGGAGAGGGATTACCTCCCTCCACATGGGTTAAATTGGGTGTTTTTCAACGTATCCGACAGAGCCTAAATAGAAGCAAGGAGACCATGCAGAAAAACTTAAAACAATTGACTCAGAGTATCATGGCTGGAAAAAACAATATTGGAGATAATTCAGATCTAAGGAGAGAGATGCCACCTCCATCCCCACACAGGGATATGAGGCAGGTGCAATGAGAAAAATCTTTATAGAACCCTAGGCAACTGGAACTGGGATTAGGCGAATAAATGAGTCGGTCAAGACGTGACGAGTCTTATTGGGAGGGTCAATCCTACAGACCGTGGATAACTTCAGTAATACGATTGATAGAAGATGATCAAACCTATATTATTGAGCGACCTAGTGTGCCGAAAAGGTTAAGATGAGGGAACGACTTTTATCGATTAGGGCTAAACCCAAGAGTGGGTAGAGGATATCCCTACAAAGAGCACAATGAGGAGTCAGAGATATTAGATATTAGGAAAGTTACCTTCTCGATGATATCCCAACAAAGTGCAAAAGGCTCAGCGAGGTCCAAGCACACTTCTAGGAATGAGGAGAGTTTAGATGAGAGACAAACACGAGTCGAGAAATTAGTGAAGGTTGACCAGACAGAGAAGCACCAGTTGTGTAAGAGGTCATTCTATTGGTGGGAGGATCATTTAGGGGACTTGATCAAGACCAAAAAACCTTTATAGAGGAGTTATGTACAAGGGTCACCTTTTGCCACATCAATCAGGAGTTACCTAACCCTAGAAAAATTCAAACCATCGGTGATAAACCAAGATATGACGGGAAAACAAATCGCATGCACCACATTAAATAGTAGCAAGCTATGTTTGACATTTATTTTATACCCAATGAGATAAGTCCAGAACATATTCGAGCACATTAATAGGGTCAGCTCATGTCTGATACGTGGGGCTCCCAAGGGGGAAAATCATAAACATCAACTGGACGATCTGGTCATCAGTAATTTTTACTTTGGGATGAGTCCTGGGAAGAGGGTTGCTCACTTTCTTAGCGTTAGGCAGAAGAGAGGCGAGATAATAAGGGAGTACATCACCAGGTTCAATTCTAAGAAGTTAAAGGTGGTAAATTATGTCAAGAAAATAAAAATGACCACTATTGATAGAGTAGACTTTTGCGTATATATTTTTCGTCGTTGCTTGAAAAGCTCCTCTAATCAAAATCCTCAAATTACCTACAAAATATAACAATCTCAAGTGTAGAGGTAAGTAAGGGTATCAATCCACATCAAGGGGGTAATCTAGAGACAAATTCAATTATAATTCACTTTTTATTTTCTTTTTGGGCTTTTGCTTTTTCTATTTTTTTTAGCTTTTTCAAATATTAAAACAATTGGGTGAGGTGTGGTGAAATAACACTAAACTAAAATGTGAGATGAAAACGACTAACTAGAAAGGGACTAAAAGTGAAAAACAATCAAGGAGTAGGATTACACTAAAATAAGAGATAAAGTGAGGTAAATAAATGTGAGAACAATCAAGGAGTAGGATTACACTACAAATTTTAGCTATTCTAACTAATTAATTTAATTAATTGAATTCTCCCAAATTAATATCAAAATTACAAATCAACTCTCGTTGCAAATGTAATTTTAATAGCAACCTTTTAGAAAAATTAAGCTTAACACCCCACAACTCTAGAAAAATAGATCTACACTCCTTTTAATTAATCACCTGCTAGGATCGATCAATTAAAAATCATGTAAATCTTAGAAAATAAATTTAGAGTTGAAATTCAAGTAATAATACCCCAATTAAGAAACTCCTATCTCTAGTTCGAATCTAAAATGAGTATTATAACTAGAATTTTGATTTTCTCTCGAAAATCATTTACCCTCTCTCGAGGCGTAAATTTAAGGCTTAGGGATCAAAATTAACATTCAAAGGGAATTTTCAAGTAATCAAACTAATTAAATTAAAATAACATCAAATAAGGGTTTCCCCCACCCCTTGAAAAGGGATTTAGCCTAACATAATACAAAGTATGATAATCAAATAATCAATAAGCATTTAATATAAAAGAGAAAAGAGAAGAACAATCAAACCAATCTCTTGAATTTAATTGACTCCAATTCTCCAATTTGAAATTTACATCCCTCCAAGTGATTTGCAATTAAATAATCACTCAATTAAATCTCATACAAAATTTCTCCTCACAAATCTCTAAAAAAAATAAAACTAAAACTATTTACAAAATGGTGTTTATCCTAATTTATTTTCTACACTAAACTATTTTTAACTCTCTCTAGAGTTCTCTTCTCTATTTCATGATATCATCTCTCAAATGGGGTTTTCCATCCTTAAATAGTAGGCATGGAGCATGGGGTAAAAATGGGAGGACAAAGGTGTATGGGATATGGAAGGTATTTGGGTGAGGGTATCTAGGGAATTATGCACACATGTTCATTGGTAAGAGGTGAGGTCATGTGGAAAGTGTGATGGTGAGGATAAAATTAGATTTGGTTTGAGGGGTATTTTGGGCATTGGGGTTTAAAAGGGATTTGAGGGTATTTGGGTAAAATGGTTTTAAGTGGGTTTAAGCACATGTGGGTATTGTTGGGGTTTGGCTTGTTTTGGCATTTTGGCTGGTGAAAGAACACGATTTTGGGAGAAATGGGTTTTTGGTTTGAAAATGGGAAATGGGTATGGGTGTGTGTGAAGGTGGCAGGTTTGGATTGAGATGAAGGTGTAAGGGTTTGGGTAAAGGTTGAGGGTCCGATTTTATTGGTCGGAGTTGGCCGGAGCATTGAGTCGCGATTCCGGGTTGGTCGTGAGGTGGGGTATGGAGGTTGACGGGTCGGGGGCTAGCAGGTCCGGTTTCGAACTCGAGTTGGAGGGGGGGCTGACCAGAGGTCGCGAATCAGCAGGTGGGTCTCGCCGGGGTAGTGGGACGACGGACTTTGAGCGCCGGGGCTGGTGATGTGATCGGAGGTAGGTTGTGGGTTAATATGGGTTGGGTGAGTGAAGAGAGATAAGTTGGTGTGTTAATGGATTTATGAGGTTTTTGGTTATACAGGTTGGAGGGAGGAGAGAGAAAGTGTTTGGGTGAAAGGAAGAAGATGGAGGTGAGGGGTTTGGGTGTTTGAGGGTGTAGGGTGGTAGTATGAGGGTGAGGGTTTGTGTTGTATGTAGTATAGTTTATGGGAGGTTTAGGATAAGTGGTGTGTGTGTGTGTGTTAGTTTGTGACCCTAAATAAGTAAAACTAAAAACATAAAATTAATAAAACTGAAAAAAAATAAAATCTAACTAAAGATAAAACAAACTAAGCAAAATAAAAAATATTAAATCTTAAAAAATAAAATCCTAAGCTATATAAAAACTAAACTAAAACATAAGAAATAAAAACTTAAAATGTAAATGAAGACTAAAGTCCTAAAAAGTATAAAATCTAATAAACTAAAAATAAACTCCTAAAAACTAATCCTAATAAAACTAAAAACTAATAGAAATCAAAATAAAATAAATTATAAAAATAAAATATAAAAATAGAAAATAAACCTAAATAAATCTAAAATAAAACCTAAAAATAAAACGACTCAACTAATAATCTAAAAAAATATAAAAGGGCACAACCTAAACATACAAGGGGTTCGGGGTAGGCTTAGGCTCGGTTTAGGGTAGGCTAGGATACGGGACAACGGTAATTAGCTCCATAATTCGCACAATTGCCTTGAAATATGCATTTGAACATCACAACGTGCATTCGACCTACAAAATATACAATAAAGCGCATAAGACCCAAATTGCCGAGAATTAGCAACTAAAGTACATCTATTCGGGGTATAAAATATACGCTTTTGAGTGCTTATCAACTATCATGAGTGGCCTCCTACTAGGAAAATTATACTGGACCCTTGCAAAATATCCTCCCACCATGATGGCCAAACTCTTAGCAAAGACCGGGAAAATTATGAATGATAAGGAGGCTAGGGCAACCAAAGAGTCGGGTCACACCAAATCTGATGCTGGAGTAAGCTTGGACATAAGGGAGAATGATGAGTTCAATAATCCAAAGCAATATCGACCAAAGAAGTTTGAAATATACACTCCCATTTTTGTAGGGGTACATTATATTCCCGATGAGGTCCGAGGAAGTGAGAAGCCGAGGTAGTTGAAAAAGTTAAAAACTCCTACTGGCTGGAGAGATAAAAGTTAGTGGTGAGACTTTCACAATGACCACGACCATACAACTAATGAATGTTTATCCTTGAAAGATAAAATTGAGGCCCTGATCAGAAGGGGAAAATTGAATAAATATATCAATAAGTCAGGCCGAGCAACCAATCCTAGGGGTGATCCAGGCTGAGGCGAGGATCAAAGTCTCCTTATCAAAGAAACCCAAAGAGCTGAAGGATCAGTATCCTTGATCTCTTTTGTAATGCACTTTATTTTCGGAGGAGATACTGGCAGTGGAGACGGCCCTGCGAAAAGAAAATCTTACTTGAACGAGGCAAAGCCTTACGCACTCAATGGTAGAGACGAAGTAAAAACATGGGTGGATCGTCAGAAACTTGCCATTATAAGGTAAACAATCGTTTAATTATTAGTTTTTCTAAAGATGATTTATTTGGACTGGTTTACCTGCATTATAACAACTCACCCAATATAAAAATAAATCCCTTAAAAACCTAAAATTCCTAGGTAACCCCCAGACTTTTGTCAAATTTCCAAAATGCCCCTAAACATGAATCATACGAGTATTTACACCTTATTCTACCATTTGAATCCAAACTTGAACCCAAAGTTTCATAAAATCCCAAATACTTAGTATTAATATCATGAACCAATCCCATAAGTTTGAGATATTACACTTCAGCCCCTAAAACTTTTAAAAAACCAATATATAAGTCCTAAAAACTAAGATTTAAACTACCTCAGGACCAAATTGAAATCAAAACTTATTTTCACTTTTGCCTCTACCGATGTGAACTAGGTGGCATCTTCCTTGGCATGTGACACATGGCTATCCCATGTCACCCTTGTATACCGAATAATAAAATTTTAATTATGCTTTCGTTCAAATAATTTATTATAATTTCCATTACTCCTTGGTTATCATCGAGCATGGAAACGCAATTACGACATACATGATGATACATTGGTGGTAAGTCTGATGGTTCCTGAGTGGACAATATAGAGGATTTTATTTTACAATGGCAGATCATCTGATGTGGTATTTTATGATTGATTCAATATATTGAAGTTGTCTGAAAGAAAATTTCAAGCCTACCACCACCCATTGATTTGATTATGAGGAGATAGCGTGTATCCCATGAGAACTATTGAACTAGAAGTCACAACAAAGATATGGCCAACTTGCATTACCCAAATGATTCGTAAAAATATCGCCTCAATCTACAACATCATTTTTGGTAGGGTCGACCTAAAGAAGTTTGAAACATTACCTCAATAGTACATGAGATCTTAAAGTTACCAATGAATTATGGAATAGGCTGGATGAAAGGAAGTCAAGTGATGGCAATGGAATGTTACTACACATCAACCGATAGATGTGAGAAGCTGGTAGCTACCTATTAAATTGAGACTTTAGATCCCCGAGATGAATAAATGTTGGTTACGAGTGAGAAAGCTGAGAAGATTGAGCCTATGATCCTGAATGATGAACATTCAGATCGAACCATCCAGATCGACTCATCCTTGGACCCGATACTAAAAAAATAACTTGAACATTTCCTAAGGTAAAGGAAAAATGTATTTGCATGGATCCGTGAATACATGCCTAGCATCGACCCAGATGTTCTCTTTCACGATCTCAATATATTAAAAAATTCCAAGCTCGTAAAACTAATGAGAAGAGTGTTCGCCGAAAATAAGATATGGCAATTGAAGTAGAGGTGGATAAGCTCAAAAAATATAAATTCATCAAAGTGTGAAGTACCCGAGTTGGATTTTGAGCTTCATAATGGTAAAGAATAATAATGGAAACTGGTAGATGTGAATTGATTTTACAAATCTTAACAAGGCCTGTATGAATGATCATTATTCTCTAACTCAAATTATTCTGATGGTCGACACCACTACCTAACTCGAGCTGCTCAGATTTATGGATACATATTCGAGGTACGACTAAATTAAGATGAAGTCAAAAGATATGGAGAAAACCTGTTTTATAACCAAGTTACTTACTACTATAATGTTACACCCTTAAGTCTAAAAAAGTTTTGAGTAACGTATCAAAGGTTAGTCAAACAGGTTTTAAGGAGAAAATTGGAAATAATATGGAGGCCTATGTCGACGACATATTGACTAATAATAAGAAGGTAACCGACCACATCAGTGATTCTCATCCAAACATCCAATGCTATGTAGAAGTATTAAATAAAGCTAAACCTTGCCAAGTGTGTTTTCAGCGTACAAGTAGGGAAATTTCTTTGGTTTATTATCAATCAGAGGGGTATTGAGGCCAACCTCGACATGATTAAAGTCGTTATTAATATATAGTCTCCAATTAGTAAGATGCAGATACATAGATTGACATGTCGTGCTACAATTCTCAATAGGTTTGTATCACATGCCACTAATCGATGCAATCAATTCTTGAAGGTCCCTAGAAAAACCTTTGAATGGAACAAGGAGTGCGATAATGCATTCCAAGATTTGTTAAGATACCTAGGATCCCCTCCTTTGTTGTCGAGCCGATCTTAGAATATAAGTTATATTTGTACCCGGCCTTGTGTGAGTTTTCTGTGAGCTTGACACTCTTGTGATGTGAAGATGGGGTGCATAAACCAGTTTACTACATGAGTATGGCATACATGTGTGTATAAATCAGGTACCCAGGTTGAAAAAACTAGGGCCAAAGCTATTCAAAGCCTTGAGGATAATTATTTATAGACTCACACGATCATCGTATATACTGATCTACCCCTCCGATAAGCCATCCATAAACTTGAGAAATTTGGTAGGTTGATGGCTTGGGTTATTGATTTAGGGGAACACAACATTGTGTATGAGCAGGGAAATACTATAAAAGGGCATGCAATGAGGGATTTTATAACGGAGTTCACTTACGACAAAGAAACAAGGGAAAAGCCAGTCGAAGTCCAGCTGGTACCAATTTCGACCAATGACAAGCCATAATCATCTATGAGACCGACAAAGAGGGATTGTTATTTGGAAAATGAAGATATTCAAAAATGACTTTCTGGTTGAGGAGGGTTTTGATCAAGGTACACCCGTGTGGAATCTTTTTCTTGATGATTCCGGTAACGATAAATTTCACATCGAGTTAATTTGTATAGTATTTTGGCTTTATTTTGCTTGGACAAAACTTATTTGAGTCATAGATTAGGATATGAGTTCAATTTTTCCTTCTATCCTATGATGCATATTGAAGACCGTAGTGACCAAGTAAAGCAACGATCGTGTCATTTTGAGTCCACAACAAGTTTCGTCTTCAACATCCATGGTATCTCAATGAGGTATAAATGCATATTATCTTTGGTACCTCAATATGTTTTGGGTTTTAGTGTTTTAAAATATTTTTGAGGCCATTTTTTGTAAAGTTTTTTAAAAGAAAAATATTTTTTTATTTTCTCAATTGTTCGAACGAACCTGACATTTTCATTCAAATGATTTTGTACAAGTCATTCGAACAACATGTATAGATAATTTAAACGACAAGGCAGTTTTTGTTCTAACGGACTTCAAACAACCTTGAAACGAGAAGTTTCAGTTTAGTGGAAATTTTTTGTTTAAAGTTCGTTGGATGGCTATTCAAACGAGTTTGGCTATCTTTTTCAAACAAGTTTTATTTCGTTCAAGTGAGAATTCATAACTCATTTGAATAAGTTGTCTCAAAGTGCTTTTCTACTTAAAATTACAAATATATATATATATATATATATATATATATATATATATATATATATATATATATATATATATATATATATATATATATATATATATATATATATATATATATATCATATTTGTACAATAGTTTCTTTTTTAAGGGTTTCAAAAACAAATTTTCATATCTAACCAAAGGCTTCAAAAACCCTAGTTTACACACATTTGTTTAAGATCCAAGTTTCAACATAACATGTATGTTTTAGATCTCATGTGTTATGCACCAAGACCATTTTATCTTCATTGAGTGTTGTTTCGAGTGGTAGATTTCGTATTTGCATTGGGCGACAATTAGAACCAGTCAAGAAGCAAGTAAGATCGGTGGATGTTGAGACACGGGAAGCGCTTAAGTTGTGATTATTATTGGAAGGCATCCAACAAGGGATGTAAAGAAGGTAGAAAAGATCAAGGAAGCACGTCAAGTATGTGAGTAAGTCTAAATTTTCCTAGTAATGAAACCTATATCATATTGGACTTGTGTGTCCGGGACATTCGAGGTTTTTCTCGTTGTGGATTTTCCTCGTAAATTGTCATGTCATGGTTTGTTTTATTTTACTCTTGCTATATTGCCTAAATGCCGCAGGATTAAAAATTAAAAAAAATGGTGTTTCCATATAACCCTAGCATATATCATGCATTTTTTAATTTGTATCAAAGCGGGTTACGCTAGTTTATCATGTAAGATCCTTATTTTATGGATTTAGGGTTTTTGGATGGATTTTAGCCAAGAGGGAAGTTCCATTACCCAACCTCCAATGTTTGATGGGTTAAACTATCTCTGCTAGAAGGAACTAATACGTTTTTTCTTAAAATTAATTGATGAGAAAATTTGTAACTCAGCTGAGTAAAGATGGTCTCCTGCCACCGAGGGTAGTTTATCGAAAATATAATAACTTTGGACAACGGCTGGAAAAATGCTTCAATTTTTAATTCCAAAGGCATGATATTTTTTAACACTGTGGACGCAAAAGAGTTTGGATGTATTATAACATCTAATAGCGTGAGAGATGCTTGCAAAATTTTAAAATCCACACACGAGGGCACTGGCATTGCTAGAGTTTCTAAGTTATAAAATTTAACAACTAATTTTAAAGCGATTAAGACGTTAGAGCATAAGTCTTTTGATGAGTTTTATAATGAGTTGTCAGATATTGTTAATTTCTCATTTAACTTAGGTAAGTCTATCCCCAAGTCAAGAGTGGTGCAAGAAATCTTAAGGTCTTTGCCTGAAAGTTTTAACGCTAGGGTCACAAACCTAGATTCTCTTGGTGGTGTCGGTACTATGTGGGTCTAAGAACTTGTAGGTGATCTTCAAATTTATGCGTCCATGTTGTTTAAAGTGAGATAGGGGATAAGAGCAGGGTGCCTAATAGGGGCAGGAGTTGCAGTAATTCTTTGGGAAGTTTGGGCGTGAGTATTACGTTCGTGAACTAGTTGAACAACCAGTGCCATTGGAAATTGAAGGTATGCTTTCTATCCATGGGTAAATACGACAACGTTTGTGTGGCACAGGTGCATCAAAGTAATTGTATTAGCACTAGATTCGCGCGTGAAACGAGTTTACTGGATGTAGTGTTAGTATTACTGTTATGAGTATATATTTACCGTGGGGTAGTGGGGATCTCTTTAGTTCCATCTGTAGGGGAGAGAGTGTGAACACTGGGAGGATATGTTCAGTTGGATTTACTCGTTTTAGAGAGGCATGAGTAGGATGTTATCCTGAGTATGGATATGTTAGCAATGGTTTGAGAGATGGTGAACTGTTACAGTAAGGCTATAGTGTTTGCTGTTCCAGGACATAATCTGTTGATTTTACGATGTCTCGTCTTGAGAGAGGTCGAGCTCGCGTTTATATTATATTGGAGAGGCGACATCGGAGAGTATATTTATCTCATTATATTCGATCCCTGCACGTAGGAATTTTACGAATGTGATTCAGGGGATACCGAGGTTACTGTCGAGCCGAGAGATTGAGTTCGTTATTAACTTAGCACTTGGAACTTAATGATAGTGCGAGCAGCGTATTTTATGCCTCCTTTAGAGATGTGGGAGTTGAGGATTACTTATTACTTTGGAGGGTAGGATTTTTGAGTGTTCTGATAATGGGATTTAGGACTACGGATCTTGATGCTCGACAACGCGAAGTAGTAGTGTGTTGGGGTGGTTCCTTATTTGGATTTCACTTATGAGATGTTCCACGCATGAACCTTTAGTAAGCATAGGGAGTGGGGAGACATTTTGGGGTTTTAGGGTATTGATTTAGTACGTTAGTTATTACATAGTATATATAATACTTCGAGCAGAGAGCTATTATATGAATTAAGGCCAATGGAGCCAGGTAGTGTTGCGTAAAAATCATTGGGGACTGTTTGCACCACCAGTTAATTGGTGGGGTAATCTCATGAAAAATTGAGTCATGATTAGTAGGGTATTGGAGTCTACCCTTACTGTATAGTCATGCGGAGTAAATCGTGCCGAGTTTTATGCATGTAAGTTGAATCTGTGATGATTGTACAAATATGCATGGGGTATAGGGTGTATGCACTTTGGTTAGTTCGATATTCATCATCGTCCGAGATAAGTGCGACACCCCGCCTATTAAAATAATAGGTGGCCAACCCTCTACCAAAATAAAATGTTGGTCTCATATCCCACCTAATTACTTTAACGAGTAGTGTCAAATTTTATCTTTCATTAGCATATAACAAGATTAACCAATACCCAATAAATTCATACATAGTGACAATATAAATGAAACACCAAATAAAGTCTAAAGCTGAGATAAATAATCAAGGTTCCCGAGAAAAAAATCGAGAAAGAATCCAATCCAATAAATCCAATCAACTAAAAAGTCTGAAAACATAAGTCTGAATAAAAAAGGAAATATGCCCAACAATACTAGAATATAGAACCTAATCTAGAATATCAAGAATGAAATCGGCTACTTAAGAAACCTGCAAGCTTCCACATCAGCTGCAACTACGTGTACCTAGAAAGAACAATCATCATTGGCGTACCTATGGCTGCACACTTAAAAGTTTTGAAAATAGATTTAAAAATGGGTCAGAGTGCAAGTAATTAAGATGCAGTAAATAAATATGTAGTTAAACTTTCCATATTTAAGCCGGTCTTGCACTGTCATGGAATTACCCCTCACCTCGTAACTATTGTGGACCCTAGCACCTACATCTTAACCCACTTGGTTACACTACCCTGTCTAACTAGTCTTATTGGAAATATCACTAGCACACTAACCTGACTCGAGTATTGTCTAACTTTCATTTCTTAATTAGCTATATATCTCATTATCTCATTAACTCATTAATCAATTTATAACTTTGCTCCAGTTATTTATTCACGTTCATCATTAACCTATTAAGCCTGTATATAACTTATTTCTCTACTATATATGTTTATAAGATATGTCAAACCACGACACTATATATATATATATATATATATCACTCGTAATATATGTAATCGTCTTTTTGAATGTCTTTCACATTCTGAAAGCGAGCTCACTAGCATTCCATCGTGCTCCAGGAATGTCCACCATATTCTGGGCAACTAGGATGGGATCTCACCACCGGACCCAAAAATCACAAATGAACATTAGAGGCGGTCAACTACTACTCCAATTCTTATTCCAATAATTTATTTCAAGTTTTACACCTAAATTAACAAAATTGTCATTTTCCAAGCAACCGAATCGGGTCGTAAATTTTCTAGCAGATTAAACACCCAGTAGTAAAACTGTGATTTCTCTCTCTACAGAACTCCAAATGACCTCATTCAAAGCTCATTGGAAAGATAAGACCTAGAACGTTCCAGAAATCTATGTCATGCAATCTGATTCTAAGTACAATTAAAATGGCATAAGTTTAAATTAATGTAAAAAATTCTGACAGATTGATATGCTGTAAGATTAAACTCCCTGTGGTAAAATTGCGATTTTCCCCCTACAGAACTCCATATGACCTCCTTCAAAGGTCATTGGAAATATAAGACCTAGAACTTTCCAAACATATATGTCACATAATCTAATTCTAAGTACCATTAAAATAGAATAAGTTTAAATTAACATAAAAAATTTTGGCAGATTGTCATGTTTATCAATTAAACCCTAAGTTAATCAAGATCCGTGTTATTCAATCAAGAACCCAATAAGATTCCATATTTATGTGTTTTAAAACTAAAATTTTGAAATATAATCTAATTTCAGTAATCATAAATGATTTTACTTCATCAATTGATCATTTAAACTACACATGATATCAATTTCATTAAAAAACCCCATTTATATGTGAGATCACTTCCCAAAATTTCTTTTGTTCTACACCTACCATGATATGAACATGAATACACGTCAATTTGATTTAAATCATGTTAATTACTTACCATGGATTGTTATTAGGGTCTGATTTTTCTCTTATGTGTGTTGAATTGATGTTAGGAACCTTGTATCTCTTCCTAAATTAGCCTCTTCTAGCTTTCTCCTTTGATTTTTCTTCTTTCTCCTCTCTCCCTTCTCTCTTAGGGTTTAGAATAAATGTTATGACTGCCTCAAATCTCTAACCCTTATATTTTAATTCACTAATCCCGAAATTATGTTATTAGCCTACATTAAAATGACCCAAATACCCCTATGTGAGCCCGAACTAGTTTAAAAAGCCTCCGGAACCCAAATACAACCCCCAAGTATATAATTATGACTATTTTGACCTATTTCGGATCAATCGTGCACTTGAAACTACCATCCTAGTCACTAAACACAATCATCCTATCTCAACCCAAAAATAACCCACACAAATATCCCGATTGTGATACCGTCAATTCCCACCGTTTATACTCACATACGATGCACTATAATTGACTTAATTGAATTTACTTAAACACGCTAGTAAATTTACCACATATATATTAATCTTATTCTCACAAATTTATATTTACTAATTTCACATTATTTCCCATTTAAATTAAATCATGTCACACATGAAATTTAACCGCTAAAATATATTACTCAAAATTACGGGGTGTAACAATAAGGTAACATAGAGGTAAATGAGTTGAACCATATGCCTATAGGGCAGTTAACAACAAAGTTGGAATAATATAATGCACTGAACTTCGTTAGAGGAAGATGAAAGTCCGAGCATATACAAAAAGGAGAGTTATCACACCCGAGATAGGTGATACATCATGAATATTGCATATTAGCACCCGTTATTCTTATGCATTGTAGCACTTTTGTCTCCGTTATATCCAACTTTTATGCTCATATATTGGTTAACCTCGATTTTGGATATATATATATATATATATATATATATATATATGGTTTATGAGATCTTTTGTAGGTATTAGAACGCTTAACGGAGCAAGTGGTTGCATTTTAAGGAAGTTCAGTCGTCTGATGCAACTTTAAGGGCATTTTAGTCTTTTAATAATTCATGGTATGGCTAGTGGATATCTATGGGAGTGTAGTTCGTTGAGTTAGATTCACGTTACCATAAACGTCACATCGTTTCAAGTCGTGATGATGAAGTTCGAGCCATTTCCGTAATGCATGTTTTTCCCCTTTTGAAGGATTGATTGCCCCAGAAAACAGAATACTGGTTGATCGACCCCAAGCCCCGATTGACCATCTATTCCATTTATGCCTACAAATGAAGGCATTGGGATTTAGACCAGACACCCAATCAATTGGTCCCTTGGCCCCAGTCAATTGGTCCCTCAGATGTTTGGCGATTTTGTTCTCTTTATGTTTGTTTCCATTTTCTTTTTCCCAACTTACTATATATTTGTAAGTTGAGTTTATTCTAAAATATATAGTTTTTATTTCATTCTTAGGTTAGACTAGGGTTGGGTTTGGGTGTGCTTTCCCTCTCTCCCTCTCTCCTAGGGTTTCACCCATTTGGGTATGTATAATCACTATTTATCTTCTTTTTCCTTTATATAAGTTTTCATTGTTAATTTCAAGCTTTGTTAATTAGTTGTATTAATTTATTTCTTGCTTTATTTACTTACTTTGTTTAATTACAAGTCATTTAATATTCTTTGTAGGTAACTTAGTTTAGGTTAAGATAATTGAACTCACTATGAATTAATGGGTTGCTTTGCTTTGGTGATGGGTTTTATGAGTTTAAATGGGTTAGGTTGTTCTTGATTTTATGCCTAGGAGATTTAATGGTGTATATCATTTATGCACCGTATTCACGACCGTAGGTGTTTAATCTTAGGGATATTTGTTGATGCCAAAATCATAGTAGGATTTTATCAGAATTTGGGGATGACAACTCTAGATTTTTATTAATTGATGAAATGAGATTTAATCTTGCCAAACTTGTCTTCTCGTGTAACCATTCATAATAGTTAACTCGAGGTGAGGGATAATATTCTTAATCTGTAGTTTTTACTCATTTTGTTAATCTCAGTTTAAGTACATGCTTAGATTTATCTTTTTTTTACAACTTTCATCTTTTACACTCTTATTCTAGAAATAATAAAATCAATTAGCATCTAGCAACATTCCCTATGGATTTGATACCCAGACTAGCCGTTATACTTCCGTAAAAAGTGTAGTTAAAGTGTAGGTTTTTTATATAGAGATGGGAGATGAAAACAAAGACAAGCGTATTCACACGACGCTCAATTTTCCTGACTGTAAATTGCACCGTTGTCGGGGAGTGCTTGTTTTAGAATTTAATTGATGTAGTATTTTGTAAAAAAATTCTTTCTATTTGTATTCTTTGTTAACTAGTTTTGTAGGACTTCTATATTTGAGCACCAAGAAATGCTTGAATCTATCAGTCGTACA
Organism: Sambucus nigra; assembly: GCA_949130495.1. Lineage (NCBI taxonomy): Eukaryota > Viridiplantae > Streptophyta > Magnoliopsida > Dipsacales > Adoxaceae > Sambucus > Sambucus nigra. Next base: position 428,567,990 of record OX422211.1, on the reverse strand, counting down.
TCACTTGAGAATTTTTTCATCTTCAGCCTATTGGGGTAAGCATGTCTTATTCTAATATTTTTGGTAATTGTAATGATAATTCTCAAAATACCCCTAAACCTAGGACTTTTGGTTAATACTCTGAAAGTCAAAACCTTGAAACATCTAAAACGACTTTAGATGAATATTACAAAAGTCAAGATATGGATTATGGGAATTTAGAGAATGATCATTCCAATAGTGGGCCAAAAAGTCATTATAATAAGAATGGTGAAACTAATTGCAATAGATTTCAAAATTCTTATAATAATGATTTTGATAGTAGTTCGAGGATAGTTTCCAAACTTCTCATTTTTAAGAATTCGCACCTCCTCCTATAACATTGGGTGAGGGTTTGTGCATTCTTGAAAATCAAAAACTTGAAAACCATTACCGGGAAGAAAATCATTGTTGGGAACAAGAGTTGGATGCATTATTCGAATCCAACGATGATTTTTCGTCCGATACTTTTGAAGTTGAGAAATGTTTTGAACCAAATGTGAATTCGTTGCCTACATTGGAACAAACCATTATTCTCTTAGCCCATAACTTAATAGAATATAAAAGTGAGGAAGAAATGGATGTAGTATCCATTTATAATGAAATGATTTCTTCTTTGAAAAACAAAGAGGAGATTGAGACATATGTTTCACCTCAAACAATTTTGGAAGAAAATTTCATTAAAAGTGAATCTTTTCATTTGAAATTCAACCATCAAGCTATGATGAGTCATCTTTTGAGATTGAATTTATTTCCTCCCAATCTTTAGTCCACATTATCAAACCATTGCAACTATCCCATGAATTTGTTCAAAAATTTAAAATGTTCAACCCTTTCACCGATGAGACTTACTTGCTTGAGTAGCTTTTCATGAAAGCATTTTTGCCTCGTTGTGTGCCACCTCCCATTCCATTTGAAAAATCTTTGGGAGGACATTTTTTTTGGAACCCATGTGTATTCGTAACCTGTTAAATCCAAACCGCCCATCATCCCTCAAAAAGTTTTAAATGATGATGGCTCCTTTCTTCCGCCTTACACATACCTACTGTTGTTCAAATGAAATTCTTATTTTCCAGAAGGTATACACTCAAATGATGGTACATCGATTCTCCCTCAAAGTCAAATGGTATTTTTGATGAACCCTTAAAATTTTCAACTTCTAGTGTATAGTTAGTTAGAAGTTAAATGTTAGGTTGTCTATGTTTGATTGTGTTTTTTTTTTCTTTAAATCTAGTGTAATTAATTGAATAATTATGCTTGGTACTAACATTTTTTGTAGATACTCTGGACTTGTACTTTCCTGAGATTGCTCCATTTTGGGTAATATCGCTCTTTTCTTTCTTTAACTTGGTTCTTAATTCAGATTTAAGACAATGCAAGGTTTAAGTTAAGGGTGTGAGATATTCTTCCCGTTGCTTTTTTAGTCCACGATATGTTCTTGTGACATCCCGCCTAATTAAATACCGGGCGATCACTCCTTGATTAAATTAAAATCAAGGTGAACAGTTGGTTCATTCTTAGCATCACTGTCGCAAAAATAACTTTTCCAATTAAACACCCTAAATAATTAAGCTAAGTGTCAAAATCATTTAAAACCTTATTTCCATTTTATTAAATCCGATTATAAAACCTTTAACAATTAACATTTTTAAGAGTCACACATTAAGTATGAGAATAGAACTGAACATTCAAGAGTTTAACCATAAATCATAAATCTCAACATTTAAAACACTAAAGGAAAACATCCTGCCAGTAAAAAATCCGAAATAAAGATACTAAAATTTAAAAGAATTACAATCTCTGACAATACCAACTAAATAATGGAAAAGGGCGACACATGCCCCCGCTGGATAAAGCTGAACTAGGAGTAGAGTCAACAATGAGGTCGTCTAAGCAATGGCCTGCAACTCCCACAAAGGTTACAACGCGTTCCATCCAAAGAATCCTAAGTAAGACGCCCTTGTGGCTGGGCACCTGTAATACATATATATATACACAAGAGAGAAGAGGTAACAGCAAACGGGTCAGATCCCGAATGTAAAACAATTTTAAAAATAGTTTAGCAAGTATTAAAATGCTTACCGGCTAATGCAACAGTCATATTAGTATGCGACACTCCCTTCTGAATTCTCACCTCTCATCTAGTGTGCACGTCTATCGTACTAATGGATCCCATATACCTCTCTAACCTATTCTCCATAAGTCTTAACACGTGAAATTAAGGTTATGATATTCACTTTAGAAAAGACTATCTCTTCAAGATTTCTTACGATATTTAGAATAATTCCGTATTGTTATAATGTTTCCGAATACTTATAGTGAAGTTGATGAATTTCATACTTTACTTAACTACTATTTTACTCAGTAGAAAGTTCTCATATAGATACACGTATATATATTAATTACTCGTATAATATATATACAAATAGCACCCCACATAAAAACTATGGTGCCGGACTTCCATATATAAGTATATATATACCAATTACTCATAAATTATATCTATACTAACGGCATCCCATATAAAAACTATGGTGCTGGCATACTCTGCTATCAAGTCCCTGTATCACACATACTTAGGGATATGCTAGTTCAGAATCACTCTCGAACTGCATTAACACAAAACATAAACAAATGGAGGCGAAACATAGTCCCAAGTCCTAAGAGGTCAGGACATACGCTCACGTCTCTTAGGACCATCTGACTATCAATCAGATAGCCTACACCAAGGAATCCTATGTTCTAGGGTACGCGTCAATATCCCCCATAAAGGCTCATCAAGATAAGACTGTACCAGCGCGAAAACCCCCGTGATAGCAAGTAACCCGAGTATGATTTTTATACAGATATAATATATAAACAATCACACACTCATATATATATATATATATATATATATATATATATATATATACACACATCCACATTGTTAAATTAGGTGTGCTCACGACCCAAAATATTAATTATCCTTTATTACACATTTTACTCGATTATTTCATATAACGGACTCGTTTATTTTATTCCCGTAAATAAATCATTTTAAACTCACTTCTCGTCTCTCAAAGTATTTCCTTTTCTTAAGTATAATTTCAGTAGGCCCTCACTTTCCTTCTACTTCAACTTCCTAAGGCATTTCTATTATTAAAATCAACGCACGTATAATTTTCTAAGTATGAATATCTCCCCGTTTACCCCTTTATTTCGCTTCATATTAAAGTCCCACTTAACGGGGTTTATCTTGACCCTACTGGTCCTCTTTATGTTCCATTATGTTCTAGCAACCCTAATAGAGGTTTAACACGCATAAAATTGGATTAAGCTAACACGAGCAAAAGTGCAAGTTTCCAGGAGGGGTCGATCGATCGATAAAAGGGGGTCGATCGATCGATCAAGCAGTTATGGAGAAACTGCAGAAAACCCAGTTACGGAATTGTTACCCCAAACTCCTCCAAATCATCATGTTTCGGTCCCAAACTCCCAATATATTATACTATAAGTGTTATATACCCATATAAACAATATCCTACGTAACACATGCGAATTTTCATCATTTATAACAAGATAAAAGGGCAAAAATATTTATAAGTCTCAAGAACCCTAATTTTTTCTTTAACTTAGTTTCTTCCATTCTTTTCCAGATTTTTTTATCACTAATACCGTGGAAATTCGTGGTTCAACCTCTACATGTGAAATGGATTTCCAGAAATATGATCTCTGCCTCTACAACATGCAATTTTTGTCTTCAATTAACGTTTTTCTTCAAGAGCACTAATTCTAATCAACCTAAGACTAATATAAAAGGATGCATTAACTTGATAAAAGCAAGATAGATACTTTCCTGGAAATTTAGTCTCTGATTTGTGGAAGAATTTGGTGTGGTCAAGATCCTCGTTGCGCGATCTACCATTTGGCGGTGCAATTGGAGGTGTTCTTGGCCTAGAACTCCTTGGAGAGCTTCTCCTCTTCCCCTCCAATGGCCGTCATTAGTTTTAGGTTGTGTTAACCCTAAAAGATAACACTTAAAATCTGATATAACCCTTGCAAATTCGTGGTTTTAATTACCCATAATTACGAAATGTCCGAAACGCCCTCCCGGGGTGCTAATTAAGCCTAAAAACGCCTCGAGATCCAAACTAAACCCCCGGGTACACTTTTTTGACTATTTTGACCCTTCCGGAAATTTTGGCGCACTCAAAACGACCATACGAGCAACTTATAATTTATTCACTTTTATTTATCAACATTTACTCTCGACATGACACCGGCGCGTCCCGACTTAAATTTCCACAATTGTCATTTTATTTACACGTGATAATATTATAAAATAAAACTCATATATTACTATACTCATCCAGAAACATTCAACAAATAACAAATTTCCAATAATTACTAACTCTCGTCACGCTAGTAAATATTAAAAACAACATTCCGGATTAAAATTAAATTAATTTATCTCAATTAAATTTAATAAATCCCTAAATTTAAAAGCCATAAAAATACTGGGTATCACATACTTCCCCCCAATAACGAAATTTCGTCCCGAACTTCGAAAAATAAGGCCTACCAGGTAGCACAATTCTGGATATCCTTGTCAGTACGGAAACTATCTACATAGTACGACGCTCAATCACTATAGTCCTTTCCTCACAGCAAGTTTGTTTAACAATTCTCATTGGAGACACTTCACATGGTGCTCCCAACCGACAACATTCGCATGAGTCACGCTTATACGTTATAAATTTCCATTATCTCACTATTATTAGGAGGCCGCACCTCACTACATGACAACTACTCGGATTTATTCATATACAAAACTCCCATTTTGAAAAAACCATACGCACATTTAACCACTCTTGTTTGCCTAAAACAGTCGTGGAATTCTACCATAGTTTATCGAATATTTTCTTGACCGATCCAAAATTCTAATTATCTACTCACCTCTAAACATACGGAAGGAAAATAGTCGAGGTTCTTCCATAACAAAATCTTAATAAGCACCTCGTACGCGACAAACAAGTACGAGTGCTTCTACAGAGCATTCCTGAAATCATCGTACCAAGATTCCAAAATCTCCTTCACGTGGCTCCACTAATCTTTAATCACCGTGCGCCTATTCCCTGGCTAAGGGTGATACATCCTACTCGAAACGAAACCTTATCTCCGCTGGTTCCTGAAATCCCATATCAAAGGTGGGATTCACCAATCTCATCCTGATTCAGAAATATATACTGCGCCGGACCATGCACTGGCGCGATCCTTCCTTTCAAAGGAAGTCTGGGGCATACTAGTTAATATTGTAAACCAGCCCAAAGGAATATCAATCACTTCCTTCTCGGTGACTTAATTCACATGTTCGGGATGAACCCTTGATCTTGTTTTGAGGATGGCAACCCATCCAAGAACTTTACCGACTTTACCAACCTCTTCCAATTTCAGGAATTGTCGATAAACACAAAATTCTTTGGTTGATTCTCCTCTTTCAACCAAACCTTACCTATGGGCGGTGCATGTAGAGACTAATCACTACGTCCCGCTAAACATCGATTTTTCCTTTGAAATGTCTCACATTAAGTGACACGTATTACTCCCCTTCCTTCCCTGGAGTATGTCAAAAGTTCCGACCTGTGCACTTCTCTCCACGAAGCGCACTTCTGGATCTCTTATACCATACTAACATCATTACTCTTTGTATGCGCAAGTCTCTCTCACACTTGACTAATAACAACTCCACTTCGAGTGTGCTTCATAACAATTAAATTCTACTCTATTCAAGGAATACCAATTCTTAAATGGCTTCCCACAGCCTTCCAGCAAATTAGGGTGTGCTATTCTAATTTCACACTTATGTATGGATTTTTTCCCCTCATGTGGCGTTTAATCCACTCTATCACTTCCACTTCGTTATACTAGTCCCACAAACATATACTTCACACGTCTATTACTACGTCCCTTCGACTCGTACGATTTTAACTGCAGCTAACCCAGATGCCCACATTTTTGCAACACTCCGACCGCCCTGGGAGAGCGAACGACGTGCTACTCATCTGTAGAACTAACTAAATTCAACGAAATAGAAGGAATAGGGTATTCAAATTCCATGACAATAAAAGAGGAATAACAAATCTCAACCTTCTTCAGATAAGTACAACAATTTTCCCCAAATAGGTACAACAACCAAAATAAATCACTAACGCTCTATTCATCAAAATAATTACAGGTCATCTCTTTTGTATAATAAAGTTCTTTCTAGATAATCCATGCTAAAAATCATTCCAATTATTTATTCACCTTGTGTTCTGAACGCGGTTACGACATTTGGGTACTCTCAATCACCCTAGAAATTAAAATTTTTAAATCCTACTTATCATCGTTCCACCCCTCAACTCGTGGGGATAACTTTCAATGCTTTCTTACCACAAAATCCGGCTCCAATGGCTTTAAAACAAAATTCAACTTCCAACTTACATACATAATTACTTGATCCCATTTCGACCAGGGTACCGAACTCATGGAATAGTGATCAAACGTCTCTCTATTTTCAACCTTACGCTAAGTTTCATACGTGGGATGTCTCGAAAAGCGAAATCCAAACAAGGAACCCCCCCGATACACTACTTCCTAGCATTGTCGTTTATCGAAATCCGTTAGGTCCTCCGTCCATAGCATGTACCCATTTATTCCGTCCCTTGATGAAAAAGTTACAATTCCTCCCGTAATTATGCTTAACAAAGAACGTTTCACCAATTTCACTATCGTCCCGTATTGGTTGATGGTAATTGCATTCTATAAACCTCGAATACATACGATCGAAATTCTTGAAATTCCTTTCCCTAATAATAGAGGTATAACTCTTAACTCCCACATCTCTAGAGGATAGATATAACACTGCACTCTTCCTATCACTAAGTTCGGAGTGCTAAACATAATACTGAGTCAAGTATTTTCGCTCAATGGTAAATCCCGATACATAGTGAATCATACTGACAAAGTCTATACATACAGTGGCATCGAATATCTCGAGCCCACTATCTCCTCCGAAGTCTCTAGGATAGATAATATAAGTGCGAGTCCAACCTTCTTACAGGTAAAGCCTCGCCAAAACAAAACATGATGCACTAATGCAACTACTCCGATAGCCTTGCAATAAATGCCCACTGTCGTACTAACCATTTCTATAACGTTTTATCAAAGATAATACTATACTCGTATATCGCATCACTACGACGAGTAACCTCAATAAAATACATAACACTGTTAATATACACGTTCATCCTCCACGGATAACACTAAATAAAAATCCCGCTACACTAGGGAAAAATATCCACATAATAATAACGTTTATAATTATATGCATTAAACTCGTCTCACATGCTAATCTAGCAATGAACAAAATATGGTGACTCGCTCGTGTCACATAAACACGCCGTATCCTCTGAGGATACAACTTATACTTCCACCTTGTCAATCGTCTTGACTGCGCAAATGGTTTCCGGACGTAACATGTCTACTCAAACCAAACAATATTACTTTAATCGTTGTCTTTTACTAGGCACCGTATTCTTGTCGTTTTACTCACTTTGGAACATATTATCGCGAGCGATTTCACTCCGCACAAAATACCTCAACACATAATCCACTTACTACCTGTCCTACTAACCAGGTTAGGATTGTCCTGCTCTCGGACTTTAGTAGACTCGATTCCTGTTAGCTGCCTCGGTTATACCCTTAGCCTTTTAGGCCCTAAAGATCAGGTCACTGTCTATAACAGTACTTACTAAATTTACCATCACTTGGTAAGAATTCAACTATCTGAATCATTTAAACGGGTCCCCTGATGTGTATCCACCTCCCTTTGTGGTGCTATACCACCACCGTTGTATTCAGCGTTATTCTCCACTAAATTCTTCAATTCCTTTAACTTCCCCCACAAAGAAGCGTTATCAACTATATTGACAAAATATGACATTGTCAACCTCTGAATCAGAATTTCCTCCTTGAGTGTTATCAACTATTATTACGAGTTGGTCTCCCACTTGGAGTCGTTTCCTCCACTTGTATCTACATCTTCCGATACAAAATTCGCTAGCGGTTAAGATTCATATTCACAAATGGACCCCTGTCATGCCCTCCCGCGATGAGTTCAGAAACACGTTCGCTTCTAATCCTGAATAGTTGAGGAAGGAACATACGGTCAACACTGTACCTAAGGTTCTCCTATAGGAATATCATTCCACTTCTAAAATTGGTGGTTGACTCCCATCATTATAACTTCGTCCCGAAAGCCAAGAAAATTTTCTCTAAATTTTCACTTTCAGTTAGCCACACTCCGTCCTATATCTAAACCCTTGGATACTTTACCTCCTTTGGTAAACACACACAATTCCCGCATTTTTAGAATTTCCACAGACAGTTCTCTACCCGTTTTGGAAATCATTGCTGCGCCTTTGTCACCTTTCTAGTCTTTGCTTCCCGTGCCATAATAGAGGTGACCTCGACTACGGTCATCATTCTAGGATATATATTTCCACCTCAACTGAGCCTGGCCTCCTAAGGTCCGCTTAACGGTCCTCTTCTGACATCCGTCATCGCTCGACACACGCACACATCCGAACGCAATAGAATTCACTAAGACATATACGTTATAGCAGGAGAACGAAATCTCGTCAAAGAAATCGATAATCCTAAACATAGGGCTCTATATCAAATAAGCAACGCTGAAAGCATAATAAGCCGTACAGATCCTAAAGGACACTAGAACCTGATGCTCTGATACCACCTGTGACACCCTGCCTAATTAAATACCAGGCGATCACTCCTTTATTAAATTAAAATCAAGGTGAACAGTTGGTTCATTCTTAGCATCACTGTCGCAAAAATAACTTTTCCAATTAAACACCCTAAATAATTAAGCTAAGTGTCAAAATCATTTAAAACCTTATTTCCATTTTATTAAATCCGATTATAAAACCTTTAACCATTAACATTTTTAAGAGTCACACATAAATATGAGAATAGAAATGAACATTCAAGAGTTTAACCATAAATCATAAATCTTAACATTTAAAACACTAAAGGAAAACATCCTGCCAGTAACAAATCCCGAAATAAAGATACTAAAATTTAAAAGAATTACAATCTCTGACAATACCAACTAAATAATGGAAAAGGGCGACACATGCCCCCGCTGGATAAAGCTGAACTAAGAGTAGAGTCAATAATGAGGTCGTCTAAGCAATGGCCTGCAACTCCCATAAAGGTTACAACGCGTTCCATCCAAAGAATCCTAAGTAAGACGCCCTTGTGGCTGGGAACCTGTAATACATATATATATACACAAGAGAGAAGAGGTAACAGCAAACGGGTCAGATCCCGAATGTAAAACAGTTTTAAAAATAGTTTAGCAAATATTAAAATGCTTACCGGCTAATGCAACAGTCATATTAGTATGCGACACTCCCTTCAGAATTCTCACCTCTCATCTAGTGTGCACGTCTATCGTACTAATGGATCCCATATACCTCTCTAACCTATTCTCCATAAGTCTTAACATGTGAAATTAAGGTTATGATATTCACTTTTGAAAAGTCTATCTCTTCAAGATTTCTTACGTTATTTAGAATAATTCCGTATTGTTATAATGTTTCCGAATACTTATAGTGAAGTTGATGAATTTCATACTTTACTTAACTACTATTTTACTCAGTAGAAAGTTCTCATATAGATACACGTATATATATTAATTACTCCTATAATATATATACAAACAACACCCCACATAAAAACTATGGTGCTGGACTTCCATATATAAGTATATATATACCAATTACTCATAAATTATATATATACTAACGACACCCCACATAAAAACTATGGTGCGTGGTTTTAATTACCCATAATTACGAAATGTCCGAAACGCCCTCCCGGGGTGCTAATTAAGCTTTAAAACGCCTCGAGACCCAAACTAAACCCCCGGGTACACTTTTCTGACTATTTTGACCCTTCCGGACATTTTGGCGCACTCAAAATGACCATATGAGCAACTTATAATTTATTCACTTTTATTTATCAACATTTACTCCCGACACGACACAGGCGCGTCCCGACTTAAATTTTCATAATTGTCATTTTATTCACACATGATAATATTATAAAATAAAACTCATATATTACTATACTCATCCAGTAACATTCAACAAATAACAAATTTTCAATAATTACTAACTCTCGTCACGCTAGTAAATATTAAAAACAACATTCCGGATTAAAATTAAATTAATTTATCTCAATTAAATTTAATAAATCCTTAAATTTAAAAGCCATAAAAATACGAGGTATTACAGTTCTTCCCAAACATGATTTTGTTTTAAAAATTAAAAATCTTTAAATATATATTTTTTCTTTTTTTTCTCCTTAGTTGGGAATTTTGCATTTGTTTTCGATGATAAATTTCAATAAATGCCCAATCCAATAGAAAGTTCAATGTGCATGTTCTTGATTTTAGAAGTCCTTAGACTTTAGTCTTAGAATCAATGATATTATGAAAAACTTCATGAATTAAACTTTAATCCCCTGAGCACATATATTTTTCTTGTTTAATTGATTTGGTTTAAGACGTTTATAACTCGGTAATCTTTTATAGCATTGTATATACGTACACCAACTGAGATTTTGGATTTTTTTTAATTGTGAGTGTTATACATTACTCTTTCCTCCTTGAAAACGTTAAAGTCATCGGAACTCTAAATATTCTTTCATTGATCTTTTATTAATTGAGTTCATATTTTAAATGTGTTACTTGAGCACGATTGTCAAAGTTGTGTTGACTCGAGAATTGTGTAAAATTTAGGAAATGATCATAGGACCTCTTTGTTATTACACCCATATTGACCTTGACCTCACTTTATATATTTTTCCTCATCAACCCCTTTAAACCTTAATACAGTCTTTCGTTTTCAAACCCCAAATGTCATAATTAACTCCACATTGGAGTTATAAACCATATATATATATATCACCTTTCATACCTTTGTTTGGAATGATACTTGGGATTGAATGATGTTGTCATTATGTGGTTGCAATAAAGCAGGTGAGAGTGTGAAAGAAAAGAAAATGAGAAGAAAAATAAAAGAAAAAGAGAAGCAAAATAAAACAAAAGAAAAACAAAAGAAAAAGAAGAGAAAAGGTAGAAAGCAAGCGAAAGGGAAAGTATTTCCATTTTATACATAGAGTTCATTAATCTTTGTCAGTTTCCAATGTTATATCCAATGCTTATTATGGAAATCATATTCCAGTTTTGAAATTGCCCACAATTTTCCATCATCCCGAGTATTCTCCTCCAAATACCTTTGAATCCGTACATATTCCCTTCATTTCATAACCTTAATCCCAAACCTAAATTACAACACTATAAGAGTACTATGTGATCCTAAAGTGAGTGAAATTCAAAATTTTAAATAGCTACAAGAATCTATGAAAAGGCATTTCACCTCTTTAATGATGATATCCTTTCATTGAGATTACATTTTTTGCATTTTATATATAACGTTATTTAATTAATAAGATGTGCGTGACCTATTTTTCATTTCCATTTACTCTTTATTCCCGCATATCCCGTGTGCGTTACACCCCTTTTCATAGTGATCAATTTGTTTAGTGTGTACACCGATAAGGATTGATATATGCACTCTTTAATGCTTATCCACTTTATAAGAGTTTTACCAAATTATACTTTGCATGTGTTGGCTTTTCCTCTCATGCTTAAAGTTTCAATTCGATGAGGTTCATTCCATATTGTTAATAACTAAGTACTTTAGTGTGAATTCATTCACTACGCTAATAATATGTTGAAATCCTTTTCGTTATCGTTGGACTTGTCGCATTGTTGTTGGGTATACCTTTTGAGAAACTTGATTTTTGTAGGTTTCACCCTGAAAACCCTCATGAGACAACACGCGTTCACCAGGGTAACCTAGGGGTTTAATGTCTTATTGCATATGCTAAATGCAATCGTTCACCCGCGAAAGTGACACTTCTATTTTTTATGCTTATATACGTTATTCTTCGCTATTTGTTGGACTGGTTTTGTTTTGTTTCATCACTAGGGACTAGCAATGTCTAAGTTAGGTGTGTGATATGTCACAAATATTGCTTATTAGCACCCATTATCCTTATGCATTCTAGCACTTTTGTCTCTATTATATCGTACTTTTATGCTCATATATTGGTTTGCATCGGTTTGTGTGTGTATATATATATATATATATATATATATATATATATATATTCTTTTCCGGATTTATGTGAGCTTTTGTAGGTATTAGAATGCTTAACGGAGCAAGTGGTTACATTCGAGAATGTTCAGTCGAGTGACGCAACTTCAAGGGCAATTTAGTCTTTTAATGCTTCATGGCCTGACCATGGATGTTCGTGGAAGCGTAGTTCATTGCATTATCTTATCTTGGTCATAAATGACACGTCGTTTGGAGTCCGAATCATAAAGTTAGAGTCATTTTCGTAATGCATGTTTTCCCTTTTTGAAGGACCATTTGCCCCAGAAAATAGAGTACCGGTCAATCGGCCCCAAGCCCCAGTCAACTGACCATTCCATTTATGTCTACAAAAGAAGGTAGTGGTCTTCAGACCAGACTCCCGATCGACCGTCCCCTTGGCCCCAATCGATCGGTCCCTTCAGATGTTGGGCGATTTTATTCTCTTTATTTTCTTTTTCCCAACTTACTACATATTTGTAATTTGGGTTTATCCTAAAATATCTAGTTTTTATTTCATTCTTAGGTTAGATTAGGGTTGGGGTTTTGGGGATCTTTCCCTCTCTCCTTCTCTCCTAGGGTTTCACCCATTTGGGTACGTAAAATCACTATTCATCTTCTTCTTCCTTTATATAAGTTTCCATTGTTAATTTCAAGCTTTGTTAATTTGTTGTCTTCATTTATTTCTTGATTTATTTACTTCATTGCTTTAATTATAAGTCATTTAATATGCTTTGTAGGCAACTTAGTTTAAGTTGAGATAATTGAACTCACCTTGGATTAATGGGTCGTTTTACTTTGGTGATGGGTTTTATGAGTTTAAATGGTTTAGGTTGTTCTTGAGTTTACGCCTAGGAGATTTAATAGTTTATATCATTTATGTGCCATATTCACAACCATGTGTGTGTAATCTTAGAGATATTTTTTGATGCCAAAATCATAATAGGCTTTTATGAGAATTAGGGGGATGACAACTCTAGATATGATTAATTGATGAAATGGGATTTAATCTTGCTAAGTTTGTTTTCTTTTGTAACCATTTAAACTAATTATCCCGAGGTGAGGGATATTATTATCAATCTATACTTTTTACTCCTTTTGTTAATCTCGACTTAACTACATGCCTAGATTTATATTTTGTTAAATAACTTTCATCTTTCACACTTTTATTCCTGAAATAATAAATCAATTAATGTCTAGAAACATTCCTTATGGATTCGATACTCGGACTAGACTTTATACTCCCGTAAAGAGTGTAGTTAAAGTTTAGATTTTTTGTAAAGAGCTGGGAGCCAAAAATAATGACAGGCGTATTTGCACGACACTTGGTTTTCCTGACTGTCAATGGGTTAAACTATTGTGATTACATAAGCAGGGGAATCCATCGCGCAAATGGAGGGTCCAAAAGTCTTGGGAAGTAAAGCAGAGTCGTACTCAGTCAAGTTTTGTGGGTGTCTTGTGCATAAGTAGGTTGTTGATTATACCACATAAGAAGGGCCGACAAAGTGCATGTTTTTAGAGCAGATGCATGGCTCACGATTTTTGGTATACCATAGGAAGGGGAGTAAGATGTATCATATAATATGGGATACAAGACGTGTGGCTCGGGTGGATCAAGACATGGCGAGGTTTGTATCCAGGTTCACCACCCATAGAAAAGGTTGGTTCGAGGCAATCAACTAAAGGTTTGCAATAATGGGTCATTCCAGTAATAGAATGGGTGTGTAGACCGATGGAGTTCCTTTTGGGTTATAACATCACGAAGGAGTTTAGATTCCTTATGGGTTATTATCATCAGTTGATCTAGATGGAGCAGTTATTACTAAATTGGGTGAATTACACGACCGAGCAGTGTGCCCAACAATTTATTATAGAACAAGAATGAGTCGACACGAGATACTGCTCAATATTTTTGTGAATTAAGATAAGATCCTTGTGTCCAACCTCTGTATAATTGTCAAGAGACGATGGGGACTAAGTTGTGTTTGAGCAAGGCGTATCACCCGCAAACCGATGGGTAGAAGGGAAGGGTGTCTAAAATGTTAGAGGATATGTTGAGGATGTGTGTTCTGGACTTTAAGGATAATTGGAAGCAGTAATTACTGTTGGTAGAGTTACGTATGGCGTGGTGACTTTTGAGGCTTTGTACGGGAGACCTTATCGTCCACGCTCTGATCGGTTAGAGGTGGGGTATGGCAAGCTTCTCGGGACATATGTGATTTAGGGTTCGCAACGACACAACTCTTCCGATGCTCCTGAGCTACTATAAAATAATTCCTGATTAACTCAATCCCTGCTAAAGAACCGAGGATTTTAAAAATTGACATGAGTGGTCAGGTATTACCGCGGGTATCTCCCATGAAGAGAATGATGTTTTTTGTGAAGATGGGAGATTGACACCTAGGGATGTGGGGCATTTCCTCATAATTGAGGTGATAGAGTTAGTTGTGTATAGGCTCGTCTTCCTGGATCATTTACAGCGGGTTCACAATGCGATTCATGTGTCATCATCAAGGAGAGACCTTAGGAATGACGTGGTATAGCGACACATATTGATTAGAAGAGACTCGTTGGTATTTTTGGGCTGTAGTGAATATGACTCCGATCAAGGTGGTACCGTTAGTGCTAGTGTAGTTGGGGCACCACAATACTGTCGTGAGTTGATTTGGTGTAATACCCCATTAATTTTGAGAAATTAATAAATTAAGGAGTATTTAAATCAATTAAGAAAACACGATAATATATGTGGATAAATTAAATTTATTTGGTGTCACTATGTTAAATTAAACTTATATGATGGTCTATGAAATTTATAGACGTGAGATAAATTTTTTTATGGATATTGGATCTAATTAGTTAACATAAGAAATTAATGTAATTAGTATTACTAATTACATTATTAGTATGGGTTATGTACTTATTTTGTATTATGGGTTTAAGTAGTCTAATTAACTTAATTTGTTTAATGATTTAAGATGAGTTTATTTACTCTAATTAGCTTAGTGGGTTTCTGAATTTAAAGAGTCTGATTAACAAAGAAAAAAAATGGGCTTAATGCTACCTTGGACCTAAAGAGAGTAAGGATTTTTAGGGTAGAAATTTAAAAAAAGATGGTAGGTCTATTTTAAAATTGATGTCGTATACAAGTATAAAAGGATTATAGGGTTTGAGGTGGCAATAATTTTGGAGGATAGCAAAAAGGTATTTAAGCTAACAATGTGGCAGACCATCTTTTTCTTTCCTTTTGGGATATAAATAATTAACCATCTTGAATCAAAAGGCAGCTGAGTGGGGGCCCAAGCCTTTGTTATTATATAAGGTTCCCTCCCATGCTTTATTTATTTACCAATCAGTGTAGTAAAGCTAAGATACATACGATTTCCCCCCATTCCTTCGCTCAGGAGACTACCAATATTTACCCAAATCACAATTTAAACCCCAAACTTCTAATTGCACATTTAAAAAGTGGATTTAGAGACCTTTTTCTAGCGGACTTTCAAGAGGGTTCTACACCAACTTGGTAATTAGTTTTAAGAAGCGTTTTTTTGGCAAGTTTTTTTCTACACCTATCCTTTTATGTGTCTATTTGCTAAATTCACCTAAACTAAGTTTTAATAATAAAATTTATTAGTGACCCTTGGAAAAGTGTGCAATCCTAATTTATATTTTATTAGGTGAATTTAAATAGTTTTATATACTTAAAAATTTATGTCGAACCTATTAGTTTGTGAAAATTAATTAGTGACCCCAACGCATGAACATAATAATTTTGGACTTTGACCCCATTTGTAGAAATTGATAATCCGGGATACGAGAATAAACGATGCAAAATTAATTTAGAGTTAAAATGTTTTGAAATTTCAATTCCTCAGTAGGGTTGTACCTTACGCTTTAGGAGTACTACTTTTGATATGTGTGTACCAAATTAATGAGATTTGTTATGCCACTTTTATTCATGTTATAATAACCAATATGAAAATATTGAAAATGACTTGGGACAATTGATACGCATTAATGGATCCCTTATGAAGTAACATACCCACGCAAAATTATTACATGTCCCTTTAATGTAGAAACTCAATTGTGACACCCCGCTTAAAATAATAATGGGTGGACAACCCTATACTACATTAAATCAGGAATCTCAGATGGCCCGTTCTCAGCATCAACAAACTATAATATAAATAGATAAGGATAACTAACCGAAATCATAAAAGCGGATGCCAAAATGAAATAAAACATGCAACGGATAACAAACCAACAATATAGCTATCTAGCAAAGGTAAAATTGTACACAAGTACCATGACCAAAGAAAGTGCTAGAATAAAATGAAATGAATACATACAAGGAAAATATACCCGAATAAGCTGTCGGGTTACAGATAGTACAACAATCATAAAGAAGAAATATAAATAGCTACAAATAACTCTTGGGTGTAAACCCGATATACAAAAGAGTCCTATCTAGATTTGCATAGGAATAGGAAGCGACTACAATCTATATCCCGCAACAGTCTGCACCAGCTACGGCTCCCAAGACTCTGGATAGAAAAGCATCCGATATCCATGCGGTCGGACACCTGTAGTACAATATACATACATACATAGCAAAAGAGAAATATAAACGGGTCAGAGCCCGAGGTGTAAAAATGTTTAAGAAGTGTTTTAACCGTGCATAATAAATATCAATGCATTGTTTCATAATTACAGTGGAGTCGCACTCTCGTGAAACCCCAAACTCACCTCTCATCTAACAGCATGCACCTATTCGCGTCCTGGATTCTTAATTAAGCTACCCGACACAAAATTGGGACAATCTCATTAACTGTATGCATGGCCTATACCCACAAGCCCCGCCTACCTAACATAACTAAAGAATCCTTTCCATTCTAACCCTGCATAATATATATATATATACAAATGTATATGCCTTACCAGGCTATTATTGGTTTCAATCATTAACTTAAACCAGTTATAAGACTTAGTACGTTACACACTAACATTTGGTTTCAATATAAGAGTTTATTACTCACATTAACATGCATATAAGTATTAAGGACAAAAATTCTCTCTATTATCAACATTGCACTACGTTTCGTGCGTGGGGCGTCTCGCAAAGCGAAATCTAAATAAAGAACCCCCGATACACTACTCCTTGACAATGCTGATCGTAGGGGTCCATTATGTCATCCACACAAATTCTATTACTGCAACTACTATAATTATAGATTACTATCTAAGAACATAATTAAAATATCTATTAAATCCCTGGGTTGACATAACCGCAATTGTCTCTAAGTACGATCCTTCGACCCTAATGAACCAGTACACCAAAAACCACCCAAGATGTACATCATCGAAACTTAATATCCTCTTCACCTATAGGATATACAACTATATCTATATATATTTACTCTAAATATATATAAATATACGATCATTCATTCCCATAACCAAGTATAGATATCACACATAATGAACACTATGCAGTTCACATAACATAAATGGCTATAGAATGCAAAAATACTGCACCATGCTATCATCTTCCAGGGCATCACTCACATACCATCCTGGGGACCACCGGTAGGACTAAATGTCACCTACTTCGTGGTCAAAATCAAATCACAACGCATGGGAAGCGGTCATAGTTCCTAACCGTCAAGTGAGAACGACCCATACCCAAGACTTCTCACCCCCAAAATATAATCACACAAATAATAATGAACGACTATGACCTGGGGACTATCCACACCTTGCTCCTCAAGCCAAGGTGCTCACCCTCATCGAGCAACTTCCCATGATAGCATGTTCCGGGTATGCTTCACACCATTAGTGTATATATATATATATATATACATACATATATCACACTATATATATATATACATCCATATGATCTCATCATATAATTAAACCATCACACACGGTTTAGATATTCACGCCATGAGTGTACACATATATACATATCTATACAGATATATATCCATATATACACATATATACACACCATCTCTCATCCGCATGTATGAAATTCATAACTTAGCTATATATGTACATATCTACTAGCTATCACTCCATGCATAATAACTTAATTCGTTATATAAAAACAATCCCTCCCTTGAAGCATATTCATCCATTACCCCTATGATATGAATAGTCTTCCCATATATCGAGCATTAAGATTATCAACCCAAAATCTAACTCATATAACAATTACTACACATCCCATCTATATCTGAAAGCACATCGATATATCTAGTAATAACTTCGACTATTGGTATGCACATAACTAATAATCTACAAACCTCAAATTCAATCTTAAATTCATTCCAAGATCCCATCCATAATTGGAATCCCCCTTTGTTAAACACCCAACGATATATAACAACTATCTCGACTAGATTTACAACACACACTATTCTAGTTGATAGCATGATCCCATCGCTCTCAATTCCGACTACGGTTCAATTGCTCCTATGAACCCTTAATATTACCACGTTTACGATTTTACTCCTTTAGTTTATCATCACTAAGGATACGTGACCTCTACCTCTCATTGGTGTCCAAATCACATCTTAAATAGAATCCTATCGTTATAAGGATTCAACACAAATATCGGCCTACAATGTCACACCATACCCTTACCACTCTCCCAAAGAGTCCTAAACCTTAAACCATAGCTAAACTCACCTATGACCTCTAACCAGAACTTCCATCCTCAATGAGATTCCCCACAATACCTCGAATCATCTATTATTCATACGCGCATAAACAAAAAGGGATCATCTCTACATTTCATAACTAATTCATGATAGGTCACCACCATCTTATTAATAAAATCCGCCAATCATACAGTACCATAATCATTTCCTTTCCAAAAGAAGCATCCCACCCTCATAAACCAATTTTTACATAGGCCCGAACGCCCCTATTCATCCTATGGCATGAATCCCTTAACATTGTATCCTAACTCTCCATAACAAGCCCATTAAGAAGTCCCCTAAGAATAAAACCCAAAAGAAAAGGGGTTAAAAAGGAAATCCAAATCTTGGGCTAAAAATAAGGGACCGGTCGATCGGTCCCTGACCCCCAGTCGACCACGGGTCCAAAATTTTATCCTATGAAGAATGCAGTAGGCTATTCCTTTGAGGCACGATCGACCGGTCCCCTGGGCGCGGTCGACCGGCCATACTAGATATCATGACCATTTTCCATTTTTGAACAAGCCCTATTTCTCCAAACACCCAAATCTCGTCAACTAAACCCCAATATTTAACTCAATCATAATCTTAACATTAAACCTCATCCTTTATCTCAACCCATCAATTTATATGTCATCAAGCCCATGTATAATCATCAAATTCAAGTTAAAATACCCAAAATCTAGGTTTTCACATATAACCCCTAAATCCATTTCTTTTATCCACAAATTATGAAATGAATTACACAAATGAAATATTTAGCAAGATTAAACACTTGCCTCAGATTTTTAGAGGTAGAATCATCCCCGAGATTGCGTACGGGTCGGAATCCCCAAGGTTTCTCCTCCCTCCCTCTCTTCCTTTCTTCTTCTTTCTTTTTTTCCCTCTTCTCTTGTTCTCTCTAGGGTTTATCACAAATGAGATTGGCTTGATCCGTAAGCCTCTTAAACCTTTAAAACACAATTCCAATTTTAAATGGTAATACACATTTTAAATGACTCGTTTACTCCAATCCGAGTCAAACATACTTTAAAATATTTCGGAATCGAAATAAAACCCAATGTCAGTCATTTTGACTATCTCAACCCATCTGGAATCAATGGCGCACTCGGAATCATCATCCAGAATACTTCATAATGTCCCCAATTTTAGTCCTCAATTTCCAAATTTAAAGTTCCCCAATTAAAATAAAATTTAGTTTCTCCCAAAAATTTAGTTTCTCAGTCCCAAAATCCTGGGGCGTTACCGATCTTCCCTCCTTACAAAAATTTCGTCCGTGAAATTTAGGTTATGCCTAGAACTTTGAATCTCATCTAGTCCTTACATATACCCTCCACATCACTATACATACCTCTTGCACTTCTCACATCGAATCATATAAACTTTAAAATCAAACTAGCTACCCAGGGCACCCATACACCCGATTTTTGAGCTCCACTCGTAAGAACATAACTCTGCTCCACTAGCCTCAAATCGTAATATAACTCTCAACAAATATATCTATAATATCACATTCAGTATATATAAAAGTTTGAAATCCCCAACGGTTGAACTCTTCTCAATTCTTGACATGAGCTACCTTCATGCGGGGGAGGTCTCGCAAGCGAAATTCAAACAAGGAACCCTCCTAATACACTGTTGTGTAGCTATGTCGGGGATTGAGATTAGTCAAACCAGGGTTAAGGTTTTGTAAAATATTTTATAATTATAGATATTGCCCGAAGGCCTATATAACAATATAATATAAAATAATTCCATGTCTTTCGACACGCCAAACAAACACCTTATGTTCAAGACACAAGGCCTCAACAAATACAATACTCTAACCAACTCCTAGTTCTCAAGACTAACCCAAGTCCTGAGCTGAATTCCTTGCTCAACAATGCACCTGCTAAAATCTGAACCTCTCAGTTATACAATTCCTTTACATTACATTAAAGCATTACCGTAAGGTAGGTCCTTCCCTAACTGGAATACTACCATTACCCTTCCTAACTTATCTATAAAACAATAACCTTAACAATCCGCACTTTCAAAAATCAATAGCACAGTTCTCTACTAGCTCATTGCGAAATGATTTATCATCCCCAAAAGATGCCATACAAAAGCCACATTTGCCCACTCCTTTCTCCAAGGAAAATTCTACACACACAATGGTTATAACATCTAACCACTCATAAAACCTTACATGCAACGCTCCCAATACCGCGCAAAGCATGAACTAAACCCAATGAAAGGTATTCTACCTTATACTTCCATAACCCAATTGATTTACTTCATCCATGAATCCCTATTCAAAGTCCTCTACTCCTTCCAGGACAAGCCCTCTTACCTAAGGTCTATTTCTCCACAAGAGAAATATCTTCCCAAAAATCCTTCCTAACCATTTTGAAGGACAAAGCGCTCTTGCGACCCCCGACAACCCCTTCATTCCTACTCAATGAATCCAAGTCTCCCAATTTCTTACTCCCTTCTTAAATGAAGACGATATTCCTGAAAATGGGATAATAACACTTACCCTTTATCGGTAAAAGTCAGCAACATCGGTTTTTCGAACAAATGCTAGCAAATTCATCAACCCAAACCTCCCAAGGGCTTCACTATTCGCTTCTCCTCAGTACTTACCTTATTAATCACAAAATTCTCCATTCGAATCAATTATCCTCCTTACTCGACCACCGTTAGATCACCTTGAGTTACCGCTAGAAATCTTCTCCTTATCTCCGCCTGAGTCACGAAAAGAAAATACCTCCAGTCACAGCGTACCCAAAATATCTTATGGGTATTGCATCTCTCATCTTGCCCCTTCCTGGATGACTTATTATTGGTGACGTCTGAGACGAGAGCAACTGTGTTAAAATGTCGTTCAAGTGAGTACACCTCGTAGAAGGAAATAGACGTAGGGAACACAACAGTCCTAATAGTAGGTCTCTACATCAATAACGCTTGCGAAGGAATGCATAAAACCCGCACAAATCCTAATGAGACTAGAACCTAATGCTATGATACCATGTGTGACACCCCGCTTAAAATAATAACGGGTGGCCAACCCTATACTACATTAAATCAGGAATCTCAGATGGCTCATTCTCAGCATCAACAGACTATAATATAAATAAATAAGGCCAACTACCAGAAATCATAAAAGCGGATGCTAAAATTAAATAAAACACGTAACGGACAACAATCCAACAATATAGCTATCTAGCAAAGGTAAAATTATACACAAGTAACATGACCAAAGAAAGTGCTAGAATAAAATGAAATGAATACATACAAGGAAAATATATCTGAATAAGCTATCGGGTTAAAGACAGTACAACAATCATAAAGAAGAAATATAAATAGCTACAAATAAATCTTGGGTGTAAACCCTGTAAGGACATTTTTCTCATGTCCAACATGTTACATTTATGTGTGTCGTACGCCGCTACATTTGGCACGTCACCTCACGATCTCAAATGACGGCCTCTATCCGAATTCTGAGAATCAAGCATTCAACATCTCCACTAATGTGTCCCACATCTGCCTCAACGACTTCACGTTCCACGATTTTAGGGACTTAATGCAAGTGGTACGCAAGGGAAGTCAAAACAGTGAAAAAAGGCACGATAGGAGAGTTCAAGGGAATTTTTGTAATTTTACATCCATAGTCCAGAGGTCTGGTCAACTGTAAAGTTGAAGAGCTTGCCTCAATGAAGATACTGGAAGAAATGACACCTCAATCCGAGCTACGGTGAAGGAGTTATGACCTTTTGAAGATGGAGAAAATTTCTTAAAGAATGCTATTTTTTTTAATCCCCAAACCAGAGAGGTACCCCAAACCGCATGGGGAACCGGTTCAGGGGGGAACCGGTTTGGGGTACACCAGAACCGGTTCGGGGTACACGCACAGAAACAGTCCCAGTTTTTTAAAACTCTTTTGGTTTCCTTATAAAAGCCAACTTCGGGGGAGCTGTTTTGCAAGACTTTGATAGACGAATTTGAGAGTCCTAATACCTCAAGTCTTCATATTTTTTGAGTCCCAAGACTCATGTTTTGATTCACACATCCTTGCCAAATATTTGTGAATCCTTTTGCAACCCAAGAACACAACTTTGGTTTGTTCAACCCTTGTGGAGAAGCCATCTTTCTTCTTCATTGCTGTCCTCCTGGAAAGGGAAAATTTCAGCCGACAAACGTGTGGAGAAGCCGTTTCTCTTCTTCATTGCAGCCCTCCTGGAAAGGGATATTTCCAGCCGCCGACTACAGAATCCGACACCTGAGGGTAATTCTTAGTCACTTGTATTTTCATTGTAATCCGAAATTGTACTGTTACAATATTATAATGAAAATAAATGGTTTTGCCCCTTTGGGGGATTTTTCCTCACAAGCATGTGTTTGATTTATCCTGAAAGTGTTTGTTTTATCCTGCATGCTTTATTTTATTAGATAAATCATCTAGATGCATGATTTAGGATTTAACTAAAATTTGGGATTAATTAAAATTGGTTTTTATTTAAGAAGTCACAATATTTCCGCTGTAGCTACTCTCTCAAATTGGTATCAGAGCGGGTTACGCTAATTTATCGCGTGATCTTGATTTTTCAAGGATTTTTTTTTATACAATTTGACTTCTCACGTCGTCAAATTGATATCAGAGCGGGTTGCCCTAATTTATCGCGTACTCCTTTTTCCGCAAAATCGTGTGATATTGATTTCTTTTAAAAAATTCAATTTTGTGAAAAATCGCAATTTTTTCAATGGAACGCCCGTTTAATGAGGAGCCTATTTTTGAAAAATTTCACGACCATGCTAAAAATTTAAAAAGTTTGAATTTGAAACTTTGCAAAAGAATTAAAGTTTTGGAAAAAGAAAATTCTCGTTTTAAATCCGCGATGGATCTTTTGCAAACGGTTCAAAATCAAAGAGATTTTTATCGTGAAAAAGTTGTTTCCTTGGATCATGACTTTGTTTCTTTAAAATTGTCCAAGAAGGAGAGTGATGAAAGGGTCCTATTTTTAGAAAAAGAATTGGAGGACCTTAAAAATTCGATGGTTTGTGTTTGTGCCAAAGAGGAGAAAAATATTTCAGTCAATGAGTTTGTGGCACGTGAAAAGACTCTTAGGAAAAAGTTTACTTTAATTGAGGGAGAGAGAGATACGCTTTTAAGAATTATTGAAAACTTGAAAAAGGCATCCCTTAATTTGGAAGAGTCTAATTCTTTGCTTGAGTCAAAAATTTTGAAATTGAAAAATGATTTGACAGACTCAAGTAGGTTTGATAGTGATGGTAATGTCTCATTGTGTTCTCATGCTTCTAATGCTAAAGCCAAAACCATTATTTGTTTTAGAGGGTCAACTAATTCCAAGGATGTTAGAAAAGATCACACTTTTGGTGTCGTTCCACCCGTTTACACATGTTCATATTGTGGTAGGAAAGGTCACCTTAGGAGATTTTATTTTGATCTTGGAAGAGGCCCTAGGAATTCAAAGTCTAGTGTTTTGTTGGTTTCTAAAACCCCGTGTCGACGTGTTACATCCACTTGGGTTAGGAAATCACTTTTGGATACGCTAGATTTTAGAATAGTTGATTCCCGTTTGCTTGCACATGATTATTCTCTTGCCATATCATATAGATGATTGTGTTTGCATGTTTGTCATACGCTAGTTATGCTTTTTGATATATTTTTGCTAGCGTTGTGACATGTACTTTTTGTATATATTTTTTTTGAAATTTTTTGAAAAATACAAAAAGATTTTTTTTGTTGCACCATTTATGGATGGACACTTAGGATGACCGAGTCACAACATTATTCCATTATTTTCATGTGACTATTTGATAGTGTTTTGAGACAATAGGTCAATTCATCCATGTGCTTTATAATGTTTGAAGTCATTAAGATGTAATTAAGTGTTACTTCCTACATGTTTGACTCATGTTTCCTTTATTGCACACATGCACGGATTTGTTTGATTATGGTGCTTGTCTTATCACATGTTGGTTGGGTGTTTTCACTTCAATCCTGTCTTTAAAATGAACCAAGCGCGATAATTTTTATAAGGAAATTGTGCATATAAGAACCGTTTTGTGAGTTTGTGTGCTTTGTTTGAAAACGGGAAAGGGCTGCGAAAGGTTCATTTTGCCTTTGCGAATACTAAGCCACCGTTAAATTGGACCTTAAAAATGGAGAAATTTTATTATCCGGGGTCCAAAGAGGTTTAAAGAGCCCGAAAAAATTGAAAGGCAATAAAAAGAAATTCATGCCAAATTATGGGCCATTTAGGTTTTTGCACCAATTCTCCAAAGTTTGAGAATTTAGATTACCTCTAAAAGAAAATATATATGATGGAGTTTGGTTGGAGAATTTAAAACGGGTTTGCACGTCCTTCAAATGCTTGAAAATGCGCTACATAGTTTTGGACGTTATTGGTGTGGAAATCACTTTGACTTTGATTTGTTGGTTTGCATAAGACGATGTCATTTAAATTCAATAATTTTTTTTACACCTAAGGATAATTTTGATGATCATTTGTTAGGGGTACACATATGCATCATGCACATATGATTGATTGAGTTGATTTACCTATCGAATGTGTTCACACCCATTCATTCCGTTTCCATGACTTGGTTGTTTGAGTCTAAATCCATGGTGTGATTTTTTTTGTATCATGTTTTACATATTTTTTTTAAAAGGTATCAGATTTTTTTTTGTTCGAAAAATTTGAAAAATAAAAAATAGTTTGTGAAGTTTTTTTTTGGCAACTCTTTGCTAGAGCACGTTTGCCATATTATTTGATGCCTTGTTTTGTATACCGTGACACCCCGATTTTGCTTGATTGATTCATTCTTCTTATTTGTCTATTTGGGGACATCATAAAAAGGGGGAGAAAGAATTATCTTATTTTGGGGGAGCTTGAATTTTGGGAGTGTTTTGAGATTTGACTTATGCTTATCATATATTGGTATCTATGTTTATCTCATTTCAAACTCGATATGTCACTTGTTATTTTTTCTTTATCGCATGTGTGTAGGTACTACATTGATGATCACTGAATTGCACACCCTGATGAGAAAAGATTTGAGATTTTGAAGATTGAAGATTTGAAGTTTTGAAGATTTGAAGAACAAACGATGAAGACTTAATCATTTGTATCTTTCCAGTTTTGGGTTCATGGAAGGGTAGATTTGTATAGGCAGTTTTGTTATTTGATAATTCGGATTTTTTATGTATGTATCGGCATAGACATAGGGGGAGATTTGTAAGGACATTTTTCTCATGTCCAACATGTTACATTTATGTATGTCGTACGCCAATACATTTGGCACGTCACCTCACGATCTCACATGACGTCTTCTATCCGAATTCCGAGAATCAAGCATTCAACATATCGATTAATGTGTCCCACATCTGCCTCAATGACTTCACGTTCCACGATTTTAGGGACTTAATACAAGTGGTACGCAAGGGAAGTCAAAACAGTGAAAAAAGACACGATAGGAGAGTTCAAGGGAATTTTTGTAATTTTACATCCATAGTCCAGAGGTCTGGTCAACATTAAAGTTGAAGAACTTGCCTCAATGAAGATACTGGAAGAAACAACACCTCAATCCAAGCTACGATGAAGGAGTTATGACCTTTTGAAGATGGAGAAAATTCCTTAAAGAATGCTATTTTTTTTAATCCCCAAACCAGAGAGGTACCCCAAACCGCATGGGGAACCGGTTCGGGGTACACCAGAACCGGTTCGGGGTACACGCACAGAAACAGTCCCAGTTTTTTAAAACTCTTTTGGTTTCCTTATAAAAGCCAACTTCGGGGGAGCTGTTTTGCCAGACTTTGATAGACGAATTTGAGAGTCCTAATACCTCAAGTCTTCATATTTTTTGAGTCCCAAGACTCATGTTTTAATTCACACATCCTTGCCAAATATTTGTGAATCCTTTTGCAACCCAAGAACACAACTTTGGTTTGTTCAACCCTTGTGGAGAAGTCGTCTTTCTTCTTCATTGCTGCCCTCCTGGAAAGGGAAAATTCGAGCCGACAAACGTGTGGAGAAGCCGTTTCTCTTCTTCATTACAGCCCTCCTGGAAAGGGATATTTCCAGCCGCTGACTACAGAATTTGACTCCTGAGGGTAATTCTTAGTCACTTGTATTTTCATTGTAATCCGAAATTGTACTGTTATAGTATTATAATGAAAATAAATGGTTTTGCCCCTTTGGGGGATTTTCCTCACAAGCATGTGTTTGATTTATCCTGAAAGTGTTTGTTTTATCCTGCATGCTTTATTTTATTAGATAAATCATCTAGATGCATGATTTAGGGTTTAACTAAAACTTAGGATTAATTAAAATTGGTTTTTATTTGAGAAGTCTCAATATTTCCGCTGTAGCTACTCTCTCAAACCCGATATACAAAAGAGTCCTATCTAGATTTGCACATGAATAGGAAGTGACTACAATCTATATCCCGCAACAGTCCGCGCCAGCTACGGCTCCCAAGACTCTGGATAGAAAAGCATCCGGTATCCATGCGGTATGACACCTATAGTAAAATATACATGCATATATAACAAAAGAGAAATATAAACGGGTTAGAGCCCGAGGTGTAAAAATGTTTAGCAAGTGTTTTAACCGTTCATAATAAATATCAATGCATTATATCATACTTAAAGTGGAGTCGCACTCTTGTGAAACCCCAAACTCACCTGTCATCTAACAACGCGCAGCTTTTCACGTCCTGGATTCTTAATTAAGCTACCCGACACAAAATTGGGACAATCTCATTAACTGTATGCATGGCCTATACCCACAAGCCCCTCCTACCTAACATAAGTGAAGAATCCTTTCCATTCTAACCCTGCATAAAATATATATATACAAATGTATATGCCTTACCAGGCTATTATTGGTTCCAATCATTAACTTAAACCAGTTATAAGACTTAGTACGTTACACACTAACATTTGGCTTCAATATACGAGTTTATTACTCACATTAACATGCATATAAGTATTAAGGACAAAAATTCTCTCTATTATCAACATTGCACTACGTTTCGTGCGTGGGGCGTCTCGCAAAGCGAAATCTAAACAAAGAACCCCCCGATACACTACTCCTTGACAATGCTGATCGTAGGGATCCATTATGTCATCCACACAAATTCTATTACTGCAACTACTATAATTATAGATTACTATCTAAGAACATAATTAAAATATCTATTAAATCCCTGGGTCGACATAACCGCAATTGTCTCTAAGTACGATCCTTCGACCCTAATGAACCAGTACACCAAAAACCACCCAAGATGTACATCATCGAAACTTCATATCCTCTTCACCTATAGGATATACAACTATATCTATATATATTTACTCTAAATATATATAAATATACAATCATTCATTGCCATAACCAAGTATAGATATCACACATAATGTACACTATGCAATTCACATAACATAAATGGCTATAGAATGCAAAAATACTGCACCATGCTATCATCTTCCAGGGCATCACTCATATACCATCCTGGGGACCACCGGTAGGACTAAATGTCACCTACTTCGTGGTCAAAACCAAATCACAATGCATGGGAAATGGTCATAGTTCCTAACCGGCAAGTGAGAACGACCCATACCCAAGACTTCTCACCCCTAAAATATAATCACACAAATAATAACGGATGACTATGACCTGGGGACTATCCACATCCTGCTCCTCAAGCTAGGGTGCTCACCCTCATTGCGCAACGTCCCATGATAGCATGTGCCGGGTATGCTTCACACCATTAGTGTGTGTGTGTGTATATATATATATATATATATCAGACACTATATATATATACATCCATATGATCACATCATATAATTAAACCATCACACACAGTTTAGATATTCACGCCATGAGTATACACATATATACATATCTATACAGATATATATCCACATATATACAGACTATCTCTCATACGCATGTATGAAATCCATAACTTAGCTATATGTGTTCATATATACTAGCTATTACTCCAAGCATAATAACTTAATTCGTTATATAAATACGATCCCTCACTTGAAGCATATTCATCCATTACCCCTATGATATGAATAGTCTTCCCATATATATCAACCCAAAATCTAATGCATATAACAATTACTACACATCCCATCTATATCCGAAAGCACATCGATATATCTAGTAATAACACTATTGGTATGCACATAACTAATAGTCTACAAACCTCAAATTCAATCTTAAATTCATTCCAAGATCCCATCCATAATTGGAATCCCCCTTTGTTAAACACCCACCGATATATAACAACTATCCCGACTAGATTTACAACACACACTATTATAGTTGATAGTATGATCCCATATCTCTCAAATCCTACTACGGTTCAATTGCTCCTATGAACCCTTAATATTACCACGTTTACGATTTTACTCCTTCAGTTTATCATCACTAAGGATACGCGACCTCTACCTCTCATTGGTCTCCAAATCACATCTTAAATAGAATCCTATCACTATAAGGATTCAACACAAATATCGGCCTACAATGTCACACCATACCCTTACCACTCTCCCAAAGAGTCCTAAACCTTAAACCATAGCTAAACTCACCTATGACCTCTAACCAGAACTTCCATCCTCAATGAGATTCCCCACAATACCTCGAATCATCTGTTATTCATACGTTCATAAACAAAAATGGACGATCTCTACATTTCATAACTAATTCATGACAGCTCACCACCATCATATTAA
Source organism: Sambucus nigra (assembly GCA_949130495.1). Lineage (NCBI taxonomy): Eukaryota > Viridiplantae > Streptophyta > Magnoliopsida > Dipsacales > Adoxaceae > Sambucus > Sambucus nigra. The sequence goes on along the minus strand of OX422211.1, from coordinate 428,538,252 downwards.
TAAAATCCGCCTATCATTCAGTCCCATAATCCTTTCCTTCCCAAAAGAGGCATCCTACCCTCATAAACCAATTTTAACATAGGCCCGAAAGCCCCTATTCATCCTATGGCATGAATCCCTTAACATTGTATCCTAACTCTCCATAACAAGGCCATTAAGAAGTCCCCTAAGAATAAAACCCAAAAGAAAAGGGGTTAAAAAGGAAATCCAAATCTTAGGCTAAAAATAGGGGACCTGTTGACCGGTCCCTGACCCCCGATTGATCGCAGGTCCAAAATTTTATCCTATGAAGAATGCAGTAGGCTATTCCTTTGAGTTGCGATCGACCGGTCCCCTGGGCACGGTCGATCGGCCATACCACATATCATGTCCATTTTCCATTTTTGAAGAAGCCCTATTTCTCCAAACACGCAAATCTCATCAACTAACCCCCAATATTTAACTCAATCATAATCTTAACATTAAACCTCATCCCACATATCAACTCATCAATTTATATGTCATCAAGCCCATGTATAATCATCAAATTCAAGTTAAAATACCCAAAAACTAGGTTTTCACATATAACCCAAAAATCCATTTCTTTATCCACAAATTATGAAATGAATTTCACAAATGAAATATTTAGCAAGATTAAACACTTGCCTCAGATTTATAGAGGTAGAATCATCCCCTAGATCGCGTACGGGCCGATATCCCCAAGCTTTCTCCTCTCTCTCTCTCTCTCTCTCTCTCTCTCTCTCTCTCTCTCTCTCTCTCTTCCTTTCTTCTTCTTTCTTTCTTTCTTTCTTTCTTTGTTTCTTTCTTTCTTTCTTTCTTTTCCTCTTCTCTTTTTCTCTCCAGGGTTTCTCACAAATGAGATTGGCTTGATCTGTAAGCCTCTTAAACCTTTAAAACACAAGTCCGAGTTTTAAATGGTAATATACACTTTAAATGACTCGTTTACTCCAATCCGAGTCAAACATACTTTAAAATATATTGGAACCGAAATAAAACCCCATGATAGTCATTTTGACTATCTCGACCCATCCGAAATTAATGGCGCACTCGGAATCATCATCCAAAATACTTCATAATGTCCCCAATTTTAGTCCTCAATTTCCAAATTTAAAATTCCCCAATTAAAATAAAATTTTGTTTCTCCCAAAAATTTAGTTTCTTAGTCCCAAAATCGTGGGGTGTTACATCAATATGAACCCATGTTTGAAACCGTGCTATTATTGGTGTGCGTTCTATTATTTAGACGTTAAACTATTATGAATGGTTCGATTGTAGTGTGGATTAATTCGGAGATTTCATTCGTTGACATTTAAATTCTTGTCCTATTAAACCTTAAATAAATTGTCTTAGAAACTACTCTATCTAAACGTAAGTTTTATTAGGAGGGTTCGTTGTTTAGATTTCACTTCGGTGAGACATCCTACGCACGAAGTTTAGAGACAGGTTATCGTGATGACTTAAATCATTAATAAAATTAAAAACCTTCAACTTTACGCTTTGCGTTGTGAAGAATCACTTGCATGATGTTTGTCCCTTTAGTTCTCTATAAAATAGTTTAAAATATAGATTATGAATCGTAAATATCATGGACGAGTCGGGGTAACTGGAATAATTGAGGTTTGAGTAGTTTTACCGAAGTGAATAATTGCGAGTTAAAATGTCAATATTAATTGAACATGTTAAATGGAAATGAATAGGTGGGTACCATGGAAGAACACCCCGATATTATGATATGTAAATTCCCGACCATACTAATACAAGGTGGCGTCAAGGTGTAAAATGTGATGTTTATGGTTTATTATGATATTTGAATCCCGTCCATACGAATAACAGGTGGCGTCAGGGCATGAGACGTGATGCTTGTAAATTATTGTATTATGTGTATTGCCGACCATGCGAACAACAGGTGGCATCAGGGCATGAAATTTGATTATTTAAATTTGGCGTACCGCATATTTATAAGATGTCCGAGAGGAAGGGGTGCATGCCGGTTACGTGGTAATTAATTAATGAGCATAATTGATTAATGAAAGAGATTGAAATTGTCAAGGTGCGGAAGCCCCCAAAAATTTTAAATTCTTAAAATTAATGTGATGGTTCAATATAATTCCCAACTAAAATTTCAAATCAAATTTTAATTTCTTTAAAATTAAAATTAAGTTAAACTTAAAGTGAAATTAAACTACTCAAACATATTAATTTCCACTTAAACAATATTAATTCAACCCAAGTCCTAAAAATTGCCTAACGATGATTTATTTTAATTTTCAATATAAGCCAAATCAAATTTTATCAAATTAAATTCTGGATATGAATTAAATTAAACTTCCCCAAATTATCCAAACTTACATTAGCACCAAATTAAACAAGTGTGATGATTTAAACCACTTTTTATCTTGTTTATCCTAGCATGCATCTATGGTGATTTTTGTAAGATAAAAAATAAACACAATCACACTACACGACGATGTACGAGAAAAACCCAACCGGGAAAAACCTCGGACGACCCTTGCTTAACGAATCCACTAGGTACAGTATGTTTACAAAGACAATGACAAGAAGACTTACAACACTCGACTCGACTCCTTCAAGCCCCGACGCTTTATTTACTCTTCAACCTCTTCCTTGTAGATAACTTCGGAGTCCACTGGAATCTTAGAGTCCACCAATGGAGGCACAACAACCGTCAACCACAGATGGTGCCTTTCACCATGTGAGAACATCGCAGCAAACACAAGTTCTTCTCCTTTGTGGGTATAGAATAAACCCAAACTTCTCTTCTTGTTGGTGTAGAGAAAATCTGATGCCAAACAAACTCTCCAAGAAAAAAAATAAAAAAAAAAATATATATATATATAAACAAACATGGGTGGATGTGTGTTTTGTAGAATTTTAATCCATGAATGTACACACACAAAACTTGAACTTTTGATAGATAACTTTTTGCTCTAAAAAACTAGAATAAATATTTGTCAAAAGTTACTCTCAAATTTCTTGTTCCCGCATTTTGTTAATCAGGCAAAAGAGATGGGAAATGAAGTGGGTAAGTGGGAAGTTAAAAAAAACTATCAGAAACCTGCCCAGTCATTCGAGCGAACTCATTCGAACAAACTTCGAACGACGTTTCAAAAATGAATGCCCTAAACTCGTTTGAACTTCGTTCGAACGACTTCGTTAGAATGATTTTTCTAATGAGAATTCAGAGAAAATAAATCAAAGTCATTGGAAAACTCGTTCGATATCTCACTCGAATGACAATCTCATTCGAACGACAATGTGACACCCCACCTAATAAAATACCGGGTGATCAGTCCTATACCAAATTAAAACAGGAATCCCAGTTCGTTCATCCTTAGCATCACTGTCGAAAACTTTTTAAAACATACTAACCACCTAGTATTCCAAAAGCTGGTGGCAAATTTTAACTTTTTAATTAAACAAAGCAGTACATGCGGAAATTAATATAAACCATTCACACAATTGAATAAAACTCAACTGAATAATTAATTACAAAACTTGCCGAATAAACAATCGGCCACCAAAGTGAAATAATCCAATACAAATATTCAACATCGGAATAAAACAAATCTGAAAACTGAACTGAAAGTTTGGGCGACATGCCCTAAATAAAACTGGAACTGATGAATGATTCCTACTCTAGGAATGAATAAGCGAGGCGTCTAATCCCAATTCCTGCTAGCATCCACACATGCCGCAGCTCCATGTCCCTGGAATAGAATATCAATCCTGGCGTCCCTGTGGTTGGACACCTAAAAGGTTTTGAAAATAGTTTTATAGCAAGGGTTAGAACCCAAAACATTTTGAAAATATTTAGCAAGTGAATTAACTGCAGTAATTAAAATGCATGAATGCGCTTCATATATAAGTTAGTGTCGCACTCCCTTGTGGACATTCTCACCCCTCCACTAATGTGCACACCTAACGGTTACCTTAATCCCACCTAGTTGTACTACCCAGTCCAACTAGTCTTGGTATAACCTCCCCTTGCCATACTACTCTAACCCGAGTACAATAATTATTGAATATTATAAGTTATCTTATAATTAACTTAATTAATTCCTTCTTAAATAGTAGCATATAACCGTGTCACAAGTTATATAAAGTAAATACATCACACACTGTATTATTACCCGCATATAATACTGAATACCATTATATACGTACCTTTACTAAAACATCCACACATATAACATACGTATATCCATCCCTCTGAGTATCCCCTCGTCGGATGATTCCCTATAAAGTGCTATCTCATAACCTAGTTACCCAAGTTGGAATCGCTCACCAACCTGGCCCAAAACATAAACGAAATGGAGGTGGTCATATTCCTTCCCTGAAAGTGAGATAATCCCCTCACTTATATACCCGACGCTATGGCCTAGGGATATACTCACCCTACTTCTCAAGTTAGGGGATTCACCCGCATCGCGCAACCTCCCTTGATAGCACTAGAGTATATAAATTAAATAACTATTTAATCACTGATTTAATAGCACACACACAATATATATATATATACACACATACTATCACTACACCATATATATATACTATAAACCCCGACTTTACCGTGTACTCAAAGATCCGTAACACTAGCCTAAAATTTTTCGAGTCTCTGGCCCGACTCAACTTAATTAATTTTCTCACTTATTAAATTATCATTACCCGAGTCTGTGGTCTGTCTCTAATATATTTAATTCGCACTCAATTAATATAATATTTCCCCCCAGTCTATGGTCCGACTCTAATTAAATTAATTAACATACCTATTAATTTAATACCGATCCGAGTCTGTGGTACGACTCTCATTTAATTAATTTACACATTAATTAATTAATACCCTTCCCGAGTCTAAAATCCGACTCTAAATTAATTAATCACAACATCAATTAATTTATTACTTTTTCGAGTCTACCTTCCGACTCTACCTTCATTAATTAATACATCCATTAATTTAATTACTTGGTGCCACTCAACCATTATCCCCGGACTCGCTCACTTGTCCCATAACTTAATATTTCCCGAGTCTATGTTCTTATCACAAGGAAACACACAATAGGCATTCACAACCCAAGTAATCCTATAAAACAGTATGTATTTACACAACCCAATTATTCATACTTGTACGTAATATATTTCTCTCTAATATTCACCGTACTTGTTTGCTTTACGAATTTATTTCACTTCCGTATTAATTCAAGTATTCACACAACTATAAGGGTACTAGTTACCCCTTGTTATATCAATTTAGTAGTTACCCTTGTTAACCCACTGACCTAACAAATTTAAGCTCGCTCGCGTTTTTTCGTAATTATTTTCTTATCATCTCGAATTAGAGTACGTCACAATCAAGCCTATGAATCTCCACTTTAACTCTCTCACAAAATTAAAGTTCAACACTCAATCATAGACCTATTGCCATATCATTATTCCATCAATATATTTTATCAAGGTTCCAAACACTTCCCCGATAAAATTTTAGACACTTGAGGCTTAAAAAGAAAGATCTCAAATTTTCTGGCAGATTAAACACCCTCTAGTAAAATTTCGATTTCTCCCTCTACAGGACTCCGATTGACCTGATTCCAAGTTCATTGGATAGCTAAGAGAAATACCTTTCTAGTAATGTATGGTTCACACTCTAATTCGAAGTAAAATTCAAATCAAACGTGTTTAAAGTCACGTCAAAATTTTGGCAGATTACTATGTTGACAGATCAAACACCCTATAATAAAATATCGATTACTCCCTCTACAGAACTCCAATTGACCTGATTCCAATTTCATTGAATAGCTAAGAGAAATAAATTTTCAGGAATGTATGGTTCACACTCTAATTAGAAGTACAACTCAAATGGCATACATTTAAAGTTGTGTCATTGACATCTTGTGTTCATCAATTAAACCCTAAGTCATTCAAGATTCATGTTCTTCATCCAAGAACTCATAAAGATTCCATGTTAATCATCAAATATATTCAAATTTCATTTTATCTTTACTTAGGGATATATAATACACCAATATCTTACTTTGAATCTCAGTCAAGTATTCCATTAACAAAACCTCATTTTGTACCCATTTATCCCCAAAACGAATTTTAGTTTACACATCACTAAAATATGAATTGGATATCACCATTTACACATTACATCAAGTTAACCACTTGCCTGGAATTGTTCGTAGGGTCTAATCCGTTGGTGTAGAGAATGGTTGATGAAGAACACCCCAAATTAGCTCCTTAATTTGGCTCCAAAAGATCCCCCAATTGACTTCTTGATTACCTTCCTCTAAACCTCTCCCAAACCCAATTAGGTTAGAAACACTAAATCCCGTTTTTGGCCATGTGGGCCTAATTAAAAAGGCTCAACTCACCCCGTGTGGGCTCGGCTATGCCCAAAAATATCCCGAGATCCAATTACTACTCCTGGGTGCTCTTTTCCGACTATCTCGACCCATTCGGACTCAACCGCGCACTTAGAATTTCCATCCAAAATACTTTTTGACATATCTAAATTTTGACCTCAAAATGCGACACACATTAATTCGAACAATTAAGATTAAAGTCCCCAATTATAAATAATTCGGCTCACTCAAATCAATTCTCCAACTCATGAATTTAAGTTTCTCCAATTTAAATATTTATAACTCCCAAAATAATTAAATATTAAATTCTCAAAATTATTGGGTGTTACATACTCCGCCCTTACAAAGGAATTTCGTCCTCGAAATAAAGATAAGCCTAGTGCTCCAAGCTTCAAATCTCACTCTATAGTCATATGCCTCCAAGCTCACTATATCTATCTCTCCTGCTTCTAACTATAAATTACACATTTTAATTAAACAGGGCGCCCAAACACCCTTACCCATGCTTGACCGCACAAAAGTTGCCTTAATTAACCCGGGTGCCCATACACCCTATCCCCGTGCTTTACCGCACGGAAATTACCCGACTATTCTAGTCGTAACCCGTAATATAACTTCGAACCCGTAGTCATATCACACACACACACACACACACACACACACACACACACACACACACACACACACACACATATATATATATATATATACACACTGCCCGGGGTACCCAACCCATGGACTAATGACAAAACATCTCCCCACTTTCCAACGTCGCGCTAAGTTTTATGCGTAGGACGTCTCACAAAGTGAAATCCAAACAAGGAACCCCCCCGATACACTACTACCTAACATTGTCGGTCGTTGAGATCCATTAGACCCTCAGTCCATAGCACGTACCCCAAAATACTTTTCTTTTAACACAAAAGTATATACTCCTACCCTTATGCTACCAAAGGCAACATAAAATACCGCGCCCTTACTATCACTAGTTCTTGCGCAAAATACAACCCGAGCTATCTCTCTTTGCTCGAACATAAATCTAACCACCCTGATTCACTTTAGTAATCACCCCTACTTACCGGGATAAAATGTGAGAACACAAGACCTCACTTGGTGTCCATCGTACCACACAATATAATATATATACACACATTTACATAGGCTAAACACCCTCTCAGGTGATACCTAGTACCAAACATACCCTGGTATCGTGAACACCAAAACTTAACCCCACTATCCACAATAGTTCAATTCCATCGCTATCCAACCTATATTTAGGAAATATTGTCAAACCTACTCCCATAATTCTCGAAAGTAGTAACTCTTCCCATAATTCAAACCTTCTCTCGGTGTACATCTCCACTCTCCCGTGGATAACACCAAAGAATTTTGCTACCCCATGAAAATTTTATCTACATATTATAGCTGCTACAGCCAGCGCACTCACTAAAATCGACTTACCTGCGAACTCTAGTGAAAAAAAATTCTTATATTGTGACACCCTTTAGTCACTCAAAACATACCCCATGCCCATAAGATAAAAGACAATTACCTCTATACTCCAGCTGCAATGGATGATCCTCGGGTTCCAGAGCAGCTTCCCCCCTGCCCGAACGCACCCATGACTTATTGTAGTGGCTGCACATCCAGGACCTCATCCTGTATTTGACCCCTTCCTCGCTGAGGACAATTTCTCTTCACGTGTCCCGCTTCCCCATAAACGAAAAACCTCCTAATAAATTCACCTTGCCACTGATCCCTTCCTTGTTGGCCTTGTCGGAAGTCCTGGTCATCTTATCGATAGCCTCCAGACCTAAATCGCTTGGCTTGATTCCCCTGTCAAAAATCCTGCCCCTGATGTCCCCTTGTCTGCTGCTAAGATACCCCACTAGTACTTTTCCCTTTCGCTTTATCCGACTGACTGGTTTCCCCTCCCCCTTGCTTCCTTTCACGTGGAAGCGATGTTCCTGACAGTGCAAGAGTGCTGCATTTATGACGTTCGTATAAGCTACTAATGCGGGATTACCAATCAAATGTTGCCTGATCCTCCAGACTAACCCATCCATGAACTTTGACTTCTTTCTTTCTTCGTCACTTACCTCATCTGGTATAAAATTTGTCAAACGAGTGAACTCTTCCTCGTAATCGGCCACTGAACGGTCCCCTTGTTTTACCTCTCTAAATTTCCTCCTCATTTCAGTCTCAACTACTGGCGAAAAATTCTTGCGGTCAAACCGGACCCAAAACTCGGCAATAGTTACTTTATCCCTTTCCTCAAATGTGGTGATCGACTCCCACCACTGTAGCGCTGCTCCCACTAAACGAAAAGTGGCTAGTATTTGCTTCTGCACCTCATTGCAATCTACCATGCATAGGTGACGCTGAATATCTATCTTCCACTGACATGTCAGTACCCCATCTGAATCCCCTCGAAAATCTGGTGGATAGCCCTTTTGAAAGACCTCTCGTACTTCCTGCCACCCCGACGGCCCCATGTGAGCCTGAACATCTGGCGCCACTAACACTTGTGGCTGATCTCATGGAAAGTACCTTGCCGTTGAGACCATCATCGCTTCAACTGCCTGCGCCACCAATTCAGTTACCTGCGCTGCCAAAATCATCTCTGGAAGTTACTACGGTAACTCTGGCTCCTGATGAGCCTTCCTAGTCTCATCTCTTCCTGCTGCCCTAGCTGCTCTCTCTCTCTCCTGAGCGGCATCCTGAAATGAAAATCGAATCATATGAGTTCACCCTCAAATAAAAGTAATTGGCAGAAGAACGTAAATGCGCATACGTATGAGAATACAACAATCCTATAATAGGGCTCTATATCAAAGATTGCTAAGATGAAACGTAAAAAGCAGCACAGATCCTAAGGACACTAGAACCTGATGCTCTGATACCATCTATGACACCCCACCTAATAAAATACTGGGTGATCAGTCCTATACCAAATTAAAATAGGAATCCCAATTGGTTCATCCTTAACATCACTGCCGAAAACTTTTTAAAACATACTAACCACCTAGTATTCCAAAAGCTGGTGCCAAATTTTAACATTTTAATTAAACAAAATAGTACATACGAAAATAAATATAAACCATTCACACAATTGAATAAAACTCAACTGAATAATTAATTACACAACTTGCCGAATAAATAATCGGCCACCAAAGTGAAATAATCCAATACAAATATTCAACACCGGAATAAAACAAATCTGAAAACTGAACTGAAAGTTTGGGCGACATGCCCTAAATAAAACTGGAACTGATGAATGATTCCTACTCTAGGAATGAATAAACGAGGCGTCTAATCCCAATTCCTGCTAGCATCCACATATGCCGCAGCTCCATGTCACTGGAATAAAATATCAATCCTGGCGTCCCTGTGTCTGGACACCTAAAAGGTTTTGAAAATAGTTTTATAGCAAGGGTTAGAACCCAAAATATTTTGAAAATATTTAGCAAGTGAATTAACTGCAGTAATTAAAATACATGAATGCGCTTCATATATAAGTTAGTGTCGCACTCCCTTGTGGACATTCTCACCCCTCCACTAATGTGCACACCTAACGGTTACTTTAACCCCACCTAGTTGTACTACCCCGTCCAACTAGTCTTGGTATAACCTCCCCTTTCCATACTACTCTAACCCGAGTATAATAATTCTTGAATATTATAAGTTATCTCACAATTAACTTAATTAATTCCTTCTTAAATAGTAGCATATAACCGTGTCACAAGTTATATAAAGTAAATACATCACACACTGTATTATTACCCTCATATAATATTGAATACCATTATATACGTACCTTTACTAAAACATCCACACATATAACATACGTATATCCATCCCTCCGAGTATCCCCTCACCGGATGATTCCCTTTAAAGTGCTATCTCACTAGGTGTGATCACATAACCTAGTTACCCAAGTTGGAATCGCTCACCAACCTGGCCCAAAACATAAACGAAATGGAGGCGGTCATATTCCTTCCCTGAAAGTGAGATAATCCCCTCACCCATATACTAGACGCTATGACCTAGGGATATACTCACCCTACTTCTCAAGCTAGGGGATTCACCCGCATCGCGCAACCTCCCTTGATAGCACTAGAGTATATAAATTAAATAACTATTTAATCATTGATTTAATAGTACACACAATATATATATATATATATATATATCACTACACCGTATATATATACAATAAACTTTGGCTTTTACCGTGTACTCAAAGATCCGCAACACTAGCCTGAAATTTCCCGAGTCTCTGGCCCGACTCAACTTAATTAATTTTCTCACTTATTAAATTATCATTAACCGAGTCTGTGGTCCGACTCTAATATATTTAATTCATACTCAATTAATATATTATTTTTTCCTGTGTCTATGGTCCGACTCTAATTAAATTAATTAACACACCTATTAATTTAATACCGATCCGAGTCTGTGGTACGACTCTCATTTAATTAATTTACACATTAATTAATTAATACCCTTACCGAGTCTACAATCTGACTCTAAATTAATTAATCAAAATATCAATTAATTTAATACTTTTTCGAGTCTACCTTCTGACTCTACCTTCATTAATTAACACATCCATTAATTTAATAACTTGGTGTCACTCAACCATTATCCCCGGACTCGCTCACTTGGCCCATAACTTAATATTTCCCGATCTATGTTCCTATCACTAGGAAACACACAATTGGCATTCAAAACCCAAGTAATCCTATAAAACGGTAGGTATTTACACAACCTAATTATTCATACTTGTATGTAATATATTTCTCTCTAATATTCACCGTACTTGTTTGCTTTACGAATTTATTTCACTTCCGTATTAATTCAAGTATTCACACAACTCTAAGGGTCCTAGTTACCCCTTGTTATATCAATTCAATAGTTACCCTTGTTAACCCACTGACCTAATGAATTTAAGCTCTCTCACGCTTTTCCGTAATTATTTTCTTATCATCTCGAATTAGAGTACGTCACAATCAAGCCTATGAATCTCCACTTTAACTCTCTCACAAAATTAAAGTTCAACACTCAATCATAAACCTATTACCATATCATTATTCCATCAATATATTTTATCAAGGTCCCAAACACTTCCCCGATAAAATTTTAGACATTTGAGGCTTAAAAAGAAAGATCTTAAATTTTCTGGCAGATTAAACACCCTCTAGTAAAATTTTGATTTCTCCCTCTACAGAACTCCGATTTTCCTGATTCCAAGTTCATTGGATAGATAAGAGAAATAAATTTCCAGTAATGTATGGTGCACACTCTAATTTGAAGTAAAATTCAAATCGCACACGTTTAAAGTCACGTCAAAATTCTAGCAGATTACTATGTTGACAGATCAAACACCCTATAGTAAAATATCGATTACTCCCTCTACAGAGCTCTGATTGACCTGATTCCAAGTTCATTGGATAGATAAGAGAAATACCTTTCCAGGCATGTATGTTTTACACTCTAATTATAAGTGAAACTCAAATGGTGTACGTTTAAAGTTGTGTCATTGAGATCTTGTGTTCATCAATTAAACCCTAAGTCATTCAAGATTCATGTTCTTCATCCAAGAACTCATAAATATTCCATGTTAATCATAAAATATATTCAAATTTCATTTTATCTTTACTTAGGGATATATAATACACCTATTTCTTACTTTGAATCTCAGCCAAGGATTCCATTAACAAAACCCCATTTTGTACCCATTTATCCCCAAAACGAATTTTAGTTTACACATCACTAAAATATGAATTGGATATCACCATTTACACATTACAGCAAGTTAACGACTTGCCTGGAATTGTTTGTAGGGTCTGATCCGTTGGTGTAGAGAATGGTTGATGAAGAACACCCCAAATTAGCTCCTTAATTTGGCTCCAAAAGATCCCCCAATTGACTTCTTGATTACCTTCCTCTAATCCTCTCCCAAACCCAATTAGGTTAGAAACACTAAATCCCGTTTTTGGCCATGTGGGCCTAATTAAAAAGGCTCAACTCACCCCATGTGGGCCCTGCTATGCCCAAAAATACCCCGAGACCCAATTACTACCCCCGAGTACTCTTTTCTGACTATCTCGACCCATCCGGACTCAACCACGCACTCAGAATTGCCATCCAAAATACTTTTTGATATATCCAAATTTTGACCTCAAAATGCGACACACATTAATTCGGACAATTAAACTTAAAGTCCCCAATTATAAATAATTCGGCTCACTTAAATCAATTCTCCAACTCATGAATTTAAGTTTCTCCAATTTAAATATTTATAACTCCCAAAATAATTAAATATTATATTCTCAAAATTACTGGGTGTTACAAACAATTCGAATGAAAAATTAGAAAAAACTATTTTTTCAAGTTTAAGCCCAAAAACTTATGGAAAAAGTTCTAAAGGGATTTTCTGAAAATAAAAATTCATAAAAAGTGTTTTAGGAAATACACCCAATAAAGGTTCCATGTTCATATATATATATAATGCATTAATACCTTTGGAGCCTTGGAATCCAATTGATGTGGACGTAGAAACATGGCACTAAACTCGACTAGGATGAAGTTGTAAATTCTGGGCCGCTATGTCTTCAACTCTTCAAACATCATTGTATTGATAAGAACAAATTTCTATCTTATGACTCAAATGATTTTGTCCGGAATTAAGCCAAAACTACATATGGACTCAATTGAAAATTTGTGTGCTTACAGAAATTAATACATGTGATTACTTAAACTTAGAGTACCACATGTACTTGAGATGGCCGAGAGGAGGGGGAACATGTCAGTTATGTGTTAATGAATTATTGAGCATGTCGTTTACGTATTGATTAGTTAATGAGAATGATTAATTAATGATATTAAATGAGATCATTCTAATATATGGTGAGAGTATGTTTATGGGTTGGGTCGTTCATTAGATTATTAAACCGTGACTTTATCATCTATGTATATAATTGCTTTGAGTTGCGTAGCTAAGTTACTTGCTAGGGTTTTAACACCCTCTTATGTTGAAACCAAGTGCTAGGGCGGGACCTCACACTTAGATTGTCTTGCAATCTAGTCAGCACGTGTTATACATCTCCCAGGGTATCGGCTCTAGAGACATTACATATCTCTATCTTCTCATATTATATTTCAACCTTTCAGTCTAGTTTAAATTTATTAGGTCTAGTTTTATGTTTAGAACTAGTTAACTTGTATTATTCAAAGACTCTTTGGGGATTGTATTTATGTATTACTCTTAAGATAGCATTCCTTATAGTTTTTGGATCTTGGAGATTATGTGTTATATTTGAGGAGTTCCAAATTATTTCCAAAATACTTATCTATTATTTTATTTGATCTCTTCATGTTGAGAATGCTATTATTTCATTTTATTAACCCGTATGATTTTAAATTTAGACTTAATCAACCTAAGTGTTTGATTACACAGGGTATTACATTTGGGTACGTGAGGATGCCATGCAGGGAAAAGTATTTGGAGATCTTGGTACCAGGTATGTCCGAATTTCAGGGACAAAATTTCGCTGTAAGGGAGGGAGTATGAAACACCGTGTATTTTTAGAGTATTTTAAATTACACGTATTCTCGTAATTTAATTATATTGAGAAATAAAGTGAACTAAATAAATATTATTTAGAGAGAGAAAATGATTAGAATTTATGTTCAATTGTATTTACTTGTGAGATAAGTAAATGAAAACATGTTAATTTATATTACGTCATAAGTGAGTAAAATTGAAAGAGTTGGCGGTATCTCATTCAGGATGCGCGAATAGGGTCGTGTTGGGAATGATATAGAAAATTAATGTTATATAACTCTGATGGTAATTTGAGTGAACCAATGATTCAAAATGGGTCAAGATAGTCAAAATTAGGTACATGGGGGTTGCTGGGTTCTGGGGATTTTTAGGCTAAACGGGACCTGTATAAGGGCATTCGGATCATTTTACACATAAGGCCTAACCTAATTTTCGGATTGAGGAAGGTTAATGTTATATCAAGGAATTTGGATGGAGTGGTCATCCATTCCACCATCCAAAAGACTTAGGGTTTGAGAAAGGAGAGAAAAGATAAGTAAAAACTAAAAGAATTTGAAGAGAAACGATCCGAGAGGAGAATTGTGGCATTTTGGGCTTATAATCATTACATAAAGAAGAACCAAAAAAGAAGAACTCAGAATCTCTACGATTTCAAATCCAAGTGTTTATCTTGATTTAATTGTTTATGTAGTTTTAATCTTTTGTATCAAAATTTGGTGTAGGAACACAAATTTTTAGGTGGGATTAACATGAAAAACGGGACTTTGGGGAATGAATTCACTGAGAAACAATTTGAATGTAATCCCATGTTAAATATGATGTGATTTATATTATAAATATACAATCTTTAATGAATAATATGAGAATTGGTGAAATCTTGAATTAGGGTTGAGAAAGTGAATGATTCTTGAAGAACAATTGATATCCTTATGAATCTAAAGGTTTTAGATTTGTTTTGGACATAGAAATATGTGTAATTACGTCTAGGATTGATAGGAAATTTATGTTTTGGGTTTGAATGATGTTGGGGATTCATATGGTTGATGGGAGGAGGATGAAACTCGTAAAAAAAATTAGCTTACTATTCAGGTGGATCGAACCGGTTCGCTGGGCAGGGGTGAACCGGTTCACCCACCGAATTGGTCCGGGCAGCCATGCGAATCGGTTCACTCTGCATGGCTGCCTCACCTTTTTATGTGTGGTCATTCGTGGGCTGTTGAGCATTCGTCTTGGTTTATGAATTTTGATAGTTGACATATGACTTCTGGGAATGTATATGAGATACTAAAAACTACCTTAAGTAAGACATGAATGAAATCCGGGTACGAGTTTACGGGTGTAATATGGTGAATAACACTCAGGTTATAATTTATGAAATCAGGTTGGTATTTCAAAAAGTGCTAGGCTACGGGCTTGAGTAGAATAATATTGTGGCCAAAAACATATAATTTTAGAATTAAAATAAGTAAGTGAATACTTGATAATTCGAGAGTCGCGGTAGACTCGAGAATTATGGGCTAGTGCTACGAGTGATACATACACGATTAGCCAGTTATATATATATTTATGTGTGTGGGTGTGAATGATATAGATGTGAACATACCTACTCTAGATATACTATCATTGAAGATTGCGCATAGTGAACGATCCACCCTGTTGTGACTAGCAAGTGTTGGGTCATTTCCCTAGGTCATAGGACTATTGCATGACCACTGTATGTGAGTTGAGAGTCTGGTGGGATAATGTGATATGGTTATGACCCACGAATGTATGTCTATTACCGCTTCCAACTATGTGTTTACGATTTGGGATTGGTGGTGAGATTCTGACCCAGTGGCCCAAGAGTGGTACGTGAGGTACCTGGAGCCTGATAGCATAATAGGGATTGCATCTAGAAGGACAGCTCGGGGATGCTATGTATATAAGTATAAGAGTGTTATATGCATATGTGTGATAAATTGAATGTGTGAACATGGAAACTAGAACTTGTGTACTGATAACAGGGGGAAACCGCGACGCAGGAGTCACCTATACACCGATCATTTTGATTCGGCCCCCCACCACTATACAAAACCTAAACTATGACTACACTCTTTACGGGAGTATAACGGTCAATCCGAGTATCGAACCCACAGAGACTACTTGTTAGAATTCTATTAATTTAATACTTCGCGAATAAAAGTGTAAAAGATAATTTGTGAGAAAATTATTAAAGTAGGCATGTATTTAAATTTAGATTAACAAAACGAGTAAAACCAAACTAATATCCCTTCTCTCGGATTAATACGTATAAATGGGTACACGGGACTACAAATTTATCAAGATTAAATCTCATTTCAACAATCAATTAAATCTAGAGTTGTCACACCCTAAATTTGCATAATAGCCTTATATGATTTTGGCGTCAACAAATACTCCAAAAATTACACACAAAAGGTCGTAAATACGAAGTATACATGATATACCCCATTAAATCTCCTAGGATTAAAATCAAGGACAACCCAATCGAATTAAATGCATAAAACCCATCACCAAAGCAAAGCAACCCATTAATCCAAGGTGAGTTCAATCAATCTCAACCTAAACTAAACTAGCTAGAACGCATCATAAATAGCATGAATTAAAAGTAAGAAATAAATGAAAGCAACAAATAAAGAAAGTAAACTAATTTACAAAGCAAGAATAACAACAATGGAAGCTTAGATAAATGGAGAAGATAATGAATAGTGTTCTTACACAACCTATCTAGGTAAACCCTAGGAGGGAGAAATGGCACACCCAAAATCCATCTCCAAACCTTAACTTCCCTAACCTAACTAAGATAGAAATAAAAAATAGAATATATGTCTTCAAATGCACAAAACTCACTTATATAGTAAGTGGTAAAAGAAATAAATGGAAAAGAAATTATTTGTCTTAAGTGGTTTTGGTGTTATCCTTCCTCCACGATAAATCTCGTAACTTCTTCGTTATTGATCAGAATAGCGCACCGTCAGTGGCCACAAGAAGATGAATCAGAGGGATTAAACTTCCATGGAGACATTGGGTCAGAAACACAAATTGTGAAATTACTAAAATGCCCCTGTACATGTGATTGTCGACGAAACTTCTTCAGAATGCTACCGAACTTCACACTACGCATCGTAATACCTCCAAAAGCTCAATTATACCTCAAAAACATGTAAACATATAAAATAGAGGTTTTATGGTTAACGAGCATAAATATAGGAATTAAGGTACCCGAGCAGGCTAAAATGCATAAGTAAATATGGTGAATATATGCAATATTCGAGCCGAGCGCCCCAACACAACCTGTCGACCCATCCACAAAACGAAACCAAGACCTGATTGATCAGTTGATCAATCCTAAATCGGCGATCGATCGATATCCCCTTTCTAAGCCCACTGTTTTTGTTTCAAACCAAAATGGGAAATAATGGTCGATCCTACTATTCAAACCGGTCGACCGGGCAACATGAAAAACACAACCCTTCTTTAATTGCTTTGTACAAACCAGTTGCCAAAATTTAGTTAAATATATGATTAAGGTATATAAATATATGAAAATACTATAAACAAATATGTACTCTACAATATTAAAGTAAGGATGAAAAAATTAAAATATATATATATACACACACACTACAATTTTAATATAAAGATGAAATTTACAATGGGGGACACATAAACACAATTAAGAAAGATCCACAAACGCATGTCCAGGATGCGCAATCTCCGTAAATTCTAGTTAGTTGAACCGACAAATAATGTCAGAACCAAGTATACACAAAAAAATAAAGAAAACTAACTAATTACACTAAAAGCTATACGAAAATAAATAAACACAAAAAACTTAACTATGTACAACCTAAATTTCAATTACTCACTCGACTATACAATAAGAGCTGAAATTTCTACAATGTTTTGACTTTGAGGGATAATTGGTGGTCTCTCAATTTCATGCATACCTTCCAAAAAATAGGAATTCCGTTCGAACAGCGAAAGGTATGCATACAGTGAAAGATATGAACCATCATCCATTAAATGTTTTGGGGGGATGATGGGGGGAATGGATTGGACGGGAGACAGGCACACGTGGGATCCGAGAGAAATCAAATTTCCCCCCAAAGGATTTTCAAAAATCATGAAGGGAGGGGCACACACAGAGAGGATCCCATCAACGTGAGCAACATAAGAAAATATTCCTCATCGATGAATGGATTGAACGTTTCAAAACTTTCAACCGACTCATAGGAATGTTGTAATGGTTGAATAACGGTGAATGGAAACGGGGAGGAAATAAATTCAACCTGGAGAGATGGCTCGTCATCACTCGATGGTTGAATTCCTAAGGAAAAAGTTTCACTTTCAGTGAAATGTTCTTCCAAAATTGCTTGAGGTGAAACACAAGTGTTCAACTCATATTTGTTGTTTATGGAAGAAATTATCTCATTAAAAAGTGTGTCAATCTCCATATTTTCACCGTCATCATTCTCCATCATGCCTTGGGCAAAATGGTTTGTTCCAAAGTAGGCATTGTCGACTCAAGAACCTCGAATTCCTCATTTGGTTCAAAACATTCATCATCTTTCGAAGTTTTAAGAGAAGAATCATCGTTGGTTTTAAATAATAAATCCAAATCATGCTCCCAACAATGATTCTCCTCCCGATAATAATTGTCAAAATTTTCCATTTTTTGACTTTGCAATGCTGCACCAAACGAATTCGGTGGCTTCAAAACTTCTCCAAATAGACTAATATGAGAATTATTATGGTAACTTTTAAGCTTATTAGTATAACAACTTTGAAAGTTATTGTCATAATAGTACGAAGAACTACTATCGCAATGGCTTTCAACGTCGTTATTGTAATAAGTTTGAGGCATTTTGTCATTATAATAAGTTTCAGAAATCCTGAAATTGTTATTTTGATTTTGTAAATACCTGTCGAAAGTAATCTTGCGATTTTCATTCTTCTCAATATGCAAGTATTCACCAAAACTTATAGGCTTAGAGGGACTTTAAAACTTATTCTTAGGACAAACTCCCGAACCCAAATCATTACAACAACTAAAAACATTAGTGTAAGACATACTTACCCAAAATGGTTCCTCGATGGATGCTTAACAGTGTGGTGTGTAGGCACGAGTTCGACGTTTCTTGGCGCTCAAATGTCCAAGTCTGTAAAATCGGTTAAAACAAAAAAATACAAATAGAAAGAAAATATAGTAGCAAATATTAAGTCAAAAAAGTTCTAAAACAAACAAGTCTCCGGCAACGGCGCCATTTCGATAACAGGGGGAAACCGCGGCGCAAGAGCCACCTCTACGCCGACCATTTTGATTCGGCTCCCCACCGCTATACAAAAATCTAAACTATGACTACACTCTTTTACGGGAGTATAGCGACCATTCCGAGTATCGAATCCACAGAGACTAGTTGTTAGAATTCTATTAATTTAATACTTTGAGTATAAAGTGTAAAAGATAATTTGTGAGCAAATCATTAAACTAGGCATGCATTTAAACTTAGATTAACAAAATGACTAAAACTATAGATTGCAACTAATATCCCTCGCCTCCGGTTGATACGTATAAATGGTTACATGGGACTACAAATTTAGCAAGATTAAATCTCATTTCAACAATCAATTAAATCTAGAGTTGTCACCCCCTAAATTTGCATAAAATTAGTATGATTTTGACGTCAATAAATACCCCAAAAATTACACACGCATGGTCATAAATACGGAGCATACATGATATACCTCGTTAAATTTCCTAGGTATAAAATCAAGGACAACCCAATCGAATTAAATGCATAAAACCCATTACCAAAGCAAAGTAATCCATTAACCCAAGGTGAGCTCAATCAATCTCAAACTAAACTAAACTAGCTAGAACGCATCATAAATGGCATGAATTAAAAGTAAGAAATAAATGAAAGCAACAAATAAAGAAAGTAAACTAATTTACAAAGCAAGAATAACAACAGTGGAAGCTTAGATAAATGGAGAAGACAATCAATAGTGTTCTTACACAACCTATCTAGGTAAACCCTAGGAGGGAGAAATGACATACCCAAAGTTCATCTCCAAGCCCTAACTTACCTAACCTAACTAAGAGAGAACTAAGAAAAAAGAATATATGTCTTCAAATGCACAAAACCCACTTATATAGTAAGTGGTAAAAGAAATAAAGGTCCGTTTGATAGCCTTACAATTCCAAGGCAAATTCAAAATAGTTGGAGAATTTGAAAAATTTTCAACTTTTAGATTGTTTGATAGCCTTAATTTGCCTTAGAATTTGTTTTCTATGTCAACACCCCTTAATCACAATTTTCCACCAATGGGTGGAAACCAATTCTTGGGGGGGGGGGGGGGGGGGGGTGTTTTTGTTTGCCACCTTTGCGTGGAAAATATCTCAAAACCATTATTTCTAAAAACTCTATATATTTCATATATATATATATATATATATATATATATATATATATATATATATATGGATTATTTTTAAAAATATACAAAATATATAAATAGAGGGAATACATTAAATATACGAAATATGCATATATATTAAATGTACGAAATATGCATATATATTAAAATATATTAAATATATAAATGTACAAAATATATTAATGTATGAAATATATATATATATATATATATATAAACGAAATATGTACATATATATGAAATATATGCAATATACATATATACTAAAATATATAAAATATACATATGTATTAAAATATACAAAATATATATATTTACAAATTTATGAACAATATATATATATATAAAATATTCCTTAAATTTTATATATTCCATAAACAAATTTTCCACATTTATATCTATTTTCCAGCTTTTGTGTTTGACAGATAACGTGGAAAATTGATGATTTTCCAACTTGTATCGATCGTACACATGTTGGAAAATATTCATTTGCCTTGAAATTGTTTACCATAGAATCAAATGCCCTAGAATCATTTGTATTTTTTGAGTTTTCTATCAAACGGACCCTAAATGGAAAATAAATGATTTGTCCTAAGTGGTTTTGGTGTTGTCCTTCCTCCACGAGAAATCCCGTAACTTCTTTGTTATTGATCGAAATCGTGCATTGGCATGTGCCATACGAAGATGACTCAGAGGGCTTCAACTTCTGTGAAGACATTGGGCCAGAAACCCAAATTGTGAAATTACTAAAATGCTCTTGTACGTGCAATTATCGACGGAACTTTCTCGAAACGCTACCGAACTCGACACTACGCATCATAATACCTAAAAAAGCTCAATTATACCTTGCAAAATATATAAACATATAAATCAAAGATTTTCTGGTTAACGAGAATAAATATAGGAATTTTGGTATCCGAAGGGGCTAAAGTGCATAAGTAAAGAGGGTAAATATATGCAATATTTGAGCCGAATCATGTACAATTATGTAAATTGTGTTACGATAAGATTATAATTGAGAATTATAATGATAAAGCTTATGTGATAGTTAAATGAGAAACAAAGCAAAGTAAAATACGTGTATCACGATTGGGCAAAAGATTGCTTTTGGAACTAAGTTAAGTGGTTATACTAGTTAGGTGGGGTAGCATAACTAGGTAAATAAAATAAATGCATTAGGTGCGCATTAGAGATGAGGGGCGAGGATAATCTCATGCGAGTGCGACATCAAATAAATATGAACAATTCTGTTGCGTATTCATTAATGCATTTTAAATACTTGCGAAATATTTTCCAATGGTTTTGGGCTCTGACCTGTATCAAAAATTCTTTTTTAAAACCTTTTAGTTGCTCAGCCACAGGGACACCAGACTTAGCTATCCATACAGATAGACCATGATGTAACAGCTGTGGATGACTGGAGGCTTCGACTAGACGCATCTATCCTTGGTATCTAGATAGGATTTCATTTTAGTTATTTATTCGAGCATATCACCAATTGTTGGACAATCTTTACATTATTCAAACTTCACTTTATTTTCTTATCAGTTGGATTATTGTATTTAGTTAATTTATTTGCTCCATGACATCAGTATTTGTTTTTATACTTGTGGGGAATGTGTATTTAAATGGTTGGATGTTTTAGTAAGACAAGTTAATAAGTTTTTAATATTTGACACCGGAATTAATAGGTTATTAGCAATTAAATTGGTTTTTGACAGTGATCCTAAGAATGAGGCAAACTGAGATTCCTATTTTATTTTAGTATAAGGTTGGACACCTATTATTTTAATAGGTGGGGTGTCACATATAATCCCCAAATGATAAATACGTTGAATTTAATTAAGTTTGGAAATTTATAAACTTTAATTAATTGTGCAATCCGTCGTAAGGGATTGGGTGGTTATTGTTGGACACTTGGAAAGAGCATTACTCATTGGTTGTAATAAGAAATTATTATGTGTTGTATATGTATATGTGTGTGTTATTGGTTCTGTGAACATGCTTCATTCATGGTGAATCTATCGGTCCGGGATTATGTTGGACGTTGCAACCATGTACCATGCGCCTAGTTGCTGATTCAGGATGTTAGAAGGTCATGTATGATCATACATTTAGTCGGTTTTGACGTCATGACAACAGAGGTCGATGATATGGCCGTCGGTGACTACATGTTGATTCCCCACTCTTTTGTGTGTGATTTAACTTAGTTAATTTATTAAGTGAGGGACTCCTATGGACTTTTCGATAGAAGCACGAGAAGGTCCAAGAAGGTTGTTGTCTTCGTGTGTGATTCAAGTGTGACATTAATTAAATAAATATTCTAGTATAGTGGTATACAATTATAATTTGAACCCTATGTCACTTTTAATGTCTTGTTGTGAGTTAAGTGTACTCTATTTGTGGGAGGCTATTATCTGAGTTTATTCTCACATTCGTATTAGAATCAATTTTATTACACTTGTTATGCATTACGTATTCATCAAACTAAAGATTTGATACATATAATAATCTGATTACCTTGGGTTGAGGACTTGTGAATAGTATTTCCTTTAGGCGAGGGGTGAGATGCTTATTACATGAGAGTTTTGGCGGATTACATGTTATTATAAATGAGTCGCATAATTTATATTGATGTTATTGGAGAAATTTCTTACAATTTTCGGGCTCTGACCCAATATATGTATAAAAAACTAATTTTTAGGCATTATTTGACATGATCCCCAGGGATGAGGCAATTTCAGGCTTGATTTTCTCTCTGATGCATTCACAACATATGTTGCTATTTATTCCGTTTAGTTTTGTTTAGCAGTTGAGTCTCATTTGTAAACTCTTTATTATTCAGCTGGGATTTATTTTTATTCAAAGTTAAGTTACAGTTTTAGCTTCTACATATTGTGAATGGTTTTAGATTTTCTTATGTTTATTTAGTGCTTAATATCGGGAATGATATAGATTGTTAGACAATCCTTATCTTTGCCATATTGGCATGGTTGACTGTTATATGGAAAATAGGGGTTCTTTTGGTTAGCAATTCCTTCCTCACCTCCTTCTATTTCATAAACCCCGGTCTTTACATTTTATTGATTTAGATGAGCATCTTTTGTGTAGATATGAGTTTCTGATAATGGACATGGACTTTTATTGTTCATTATATGTTCTTGTTATAAAGTATTTTTCCTTAAGTATGATGGGTTTGGATGCCTAGAGGTTAATCCAATTTTAGAGATATTTATGCTTTCTTAAGAAAAAATTTAGGGTTTTCCATTTTGATCTTTGAGAATCTAAATTATGGATCCTTTTTTGGATACATATATCATTTTACCAAAGTACCCCTCGTTGTTTAAAGATCGTTAGATATAAATCCTTATTTGAGGTCACGGACATAGGCAGTATTATAATATGCCTTACCTTGTTCATGTTTCGTTGGATTATAATGTTGAGGTTATGGCATTGATGCACCAGGCCAAGGCATTACTTTTGGAGTGCACTCCTAATTTGTGCTACGGTTAGAAGACTAGCTCGAGGGATATTGAGCATGGGCTAGTTACGGGACTTGCACCTTAGTAGAGCTTGAATGAGGTAGTAGAGTTAACATCAGATCGCATACCACTCATCTTGGAAGTGGGAAGGAGAGGAGGCCGCGTCCTGTGGCATGACTGGGTCAAGAGGAACTCATAATAAGACCATGGACTTGTAAAGTCTATCCAAGTCCGGACTAAAGTCCATTAAAGACGAAGAGATTTGGGAAAACCAAGGGTGATTGAGCCTTAGGAGATGTAATATCCCGCCCCAATAATTAGATTAAATTTTATATGGATTATAAATCGATGAGATATTAATGGTAAGTGTGGAACAATTATGAGTAAAATTGGAGAAAAATAAATAGAAATAGTGTTTAAGAAACCTCTACCCTTTCATTTAATTTAATTTAATTTGATGGCTCTTGAAAGATTTAGGAAGTTGTTGGGTTAAATATGCAAAATTTAGAAATTCAAGTCGTTCAAATAAAACCCCCTTATCATTCGAACGATGAAGGTGGTCGCTCGAACGATGCCTGATGTTTTGCATTCCTGCCATTTGTGTTGTCACTTTTCGAACCATAGATCTCAATTTTCACGTCAAATCTTGGAGCTTGACGGTGTAGATTATCTCTTAGTATACATTATAAGGCTTGTAGGTTGTTGGTTAAATACAAGGGACGGAATCTTGGGATTGAAAAACCCACAGAGACAGTCCTGCCATTTATGCTATCACCATTAGAGCCGTTGATCCAGTTTTTGTGTCAGCTCTTGTAGCCTGACGATCACAGATGGAGCAAGTGGTGTATTTTATGTGATTTATGGGCTTTTTTGTGTATAAGTGAGATGTCAGGTAATAAACTTAGACAACCCTTATCACATTAAGAACCATAAACACCTCTCTCTCTCCCTCCTTGAAAACGTTTCCGCCATTTTGTGTGTAGTAGATACATTCACACCAATAAATGCGTAATTTTCTACATTGTTAAGGTATAGCTGCAAAATAGATAAGCTGTTTGTTAGGGATTTTGATGGGTATTTGAGGGGGTATTATTAGAGAAAGAAGATGGGTCTGTTGAGAATTCTGGGAGTAAATTTAGAGCTTATATGGTGGAGCATTTTGTGACTCCCTTTAGGGCCACCTTTGGATGTGGGGGAGTCATCCATCTTCACCATCACCACCACCATCTTTGAAGAGTTTTCAGGTGGGAAAAACTAATTTTGATCCAAGTTTAAAGTGTTTGTATAAATCCAACGTGCTTATTTTACATATAGTAGACTAAATATGTGTAAAATTGATGTTAGTTTACACCTAAGTGTTGATTAGTGATCATCTTATTATTTGTATGGAAATGGGATTCAAAAAGGTGATTCAAAATGGGTTTTGAAACATTAAAAATTTCAGAGTATATAACTTCAACATTTTATGCAATAAAATGCGTTATAATGATATTTTCAAGGAAAATAATGCGAGTTTATGGAATAAAATCTAATAAGCTTGTTTTGGCCATTTTGTGGGATTAATGGATGATTTCATACATGAATAAATGAAAAAGATAAGCTTTCACTCTAATGGGTATTTAAAGTGTGTAATTTTATGTAGGGAGTAAAAGCTCACTTTTTATACATTTAAATGTATAAAAAGTGAGGTTTTACATGTATTGTGGTATGAAAGTTATTATGGAAATTAAAGGGTTTAAATGTGTGAATAGTAGCAAAGTGGGTGTTAAGATGGTAAATTTTACTAAATAAAGTGTGTATTTCAAATGTCTAGAAAGTGGAGCTTTAATGTGAAAAATTGTGTTATTTTATTGTGACACCCCACCTAATTAAATACCGGGCGATCACTCCTTTATTAAATTAAAATCAAGGTGAATAGTTGGTTCATTCTTAGCATCACTGTCGTAAAAATAACTTTTCCAAATTTAACACCCTATTTAATTAAGCTGAGTGTCAAAACCATTTTTAAACATTACTTTCCAAATTTTATTTTGAAAATAAAGATTTAATTATCTACAACAATTCAATACTTAAAGAATCACACCACAATAATCCTGGAACATATAATCCAATTAATTTAAACATTCAACAACTAAATCCCAGCATTTAAAACTTAAATTAAAACATACATGCTGAATAAATCCCAAAGTAACATTACTAGAAATAATTGAAATACAAATGTCCCAATAAAACAGATAAATAGAGGAAAGGTCAACACATGCCCCAATAACTGGGAATGATAGAAGTGGAATCAAGTAAATAAAGTCATCTAATCAAGTGGCCTGCAACTCCCACCTAAGCTGCAACACGTTCCTTCCAAGGGATCCTAAGCAAGACGCCCCTGTGGCTGGGTATCTGATAGAAACGGGCCAGAGCTCGATAGTGTATATGATTTAAAAATTCGTTTAGCAAGTATTTAAATTGATACAGGCCAATGCAACAACATATTAGTGCGACACTCTCTTGAGAAATTCTCACCTCTCTTCTAATGTGCACTCCTATCGCACTAACCTTCCCAATGGTTTATCTCATCATATATCACACTATCTTTCCCCAAGGATTTAACTTATCTTAGGTGACTCTCAAGATTTAAGATTTAACAACATCATGGTTTAAAAGGAAAATTTCATTTAGTACAAAACGCTCATTTTAATTTTATTGATTCATAAAGTTTTTCAATATCATACTATACTTTTCAAAACAAGTATTTCCAATTTGAGTCATTATACATGTCTCACTTACCATAACACAGTAGGCAGTTTCCCAAATTTCAGAAGTTCATATATATATTAAATACTCGTATAATATATATATTCTAACAGCACCCCACATAAAAATTATGGTGCGGGCATACTGTGCTATCCAATCCCCGTATCAATCGTACTAAAGGGAATACAAGTTCAGAATCACTCTCGAACTGTATAAATACATACACAAACAATATTGAGGCGAAGCATAGTTTCCAAGTCCAAGAGGTTAGTACATAGCCTCACGTCTCTTAGGACCGTGACTACCGATTCGATAGCATGTACCTAGGATTTCTATCTTCTAGGGTATGAGTCAATATCCCCCATAAGGCACATGAGATAAGATCGTCCCAGCGCGGTAACCTCAGGGATAGCAAGTAGCGCGGGCATGTTTTTCACACATAGATAATATATGCATACACAATCATATAACTATACTAATATTACCATATCAATATTGCGTATATTCTCAAATCCCAA
The DNA here is from genome assembly GCA_949130495.1 of Sambucus nigra. Lineage (NCBI taxonomy): Eukaryota > Viridiplantae > Streptophyta > Magnoliopsida > Dipsacales > Adoxaceae > Sambucus > Sambucus nigra. The sequence continues at coordinate 428,511,092 of OX422211.1, read as the reverse complement.
ACTTACGACATTATTTCTCATATCTCATTATTTGTTATCACATGTAACAGTTTGTTTTTAACCTTGATTCGGTATTATTCCAACTTACCACATAACTCTCATGGTTTTATCCTCCCACCTATAAAAATTCAGTAGGTATTCATCTATTCTCTTTCGTAACTATTTTACGTAATCTTCTCACTTTAAATACGTAGTTTTATCGTTTCTTATATATGAAATCTCCCAAGGATACAACTCTCGTCTAACCTTAAAGGTCCCAAAACTTATTCATATACCCTACTGGTCCTCTTTATCTCTCAAAACACATTTATAAGGGTGTCCATGAATTATTTCTCATGAAAGTGAATTTCAACTAATTAAGAAGGGAAAACATGAGTCTTCCAGGAGGGGTCGATCGATCGAGGTCTGGGGCTCGATCGATCGAACCCTCGATCGATCGAACCCTCGATCGATCGAAGCTCTGGGCTCGATCGATCGATCAAGCAGGTATGGCGAATCCTGCAGTTTTGCAGTTATGGGTTTCATCCTCTAACCTCAACCCATTCCATATTTTTCATCCCCAATCGTCCCAGAATTTATACTACTAACATTCCATCATCATATTATGTATTTTCTACGTAAAGCATGTAAGTTTCCGTCACTAACCATGGATTAACAACCCAAAATTCATGTAAATATCAAGAACCCTAGAAATCAACATGGTTCTAATACATCTTTTCCAGAATTTCCTTCTTATAAAACATCATAAATTCGTGTTTTAATCCTCTATATGGCAAAAGGGTTTCCAGAATATCATTTAAATCATCCCTACATGCAATTTCCTATCTCAAATGGGGTTTTTCTTCCATACAACTCATCATAATCATTCCTAAACTAATATGAGTGATGCATCAACGAAAATAAGCAAGATAAAAACTTGCCTAGGATTTTCAGAAGTCTGGTTTGGTGCCGAAATAGGTGTGGTTGCGTTCCCCGTCTCGCGATCTACGCTTTGGCGGTGGCGGCGGTGCAAACGGGTGAGTTTTGAGCCTTGGAATGCCTTGAGAGCTCTCTCCTCTCCTCTCCAATGGCCGTTCTAGTGTTTTGAGTTATCTAACCCTAGGAGATAACCTATACATCTGATATAACCCCTTTAATTTTCGTGGGTTTAATTACCCAAAAATATAAAATGACTAAAATGCCCTCCCGAGGTACTAATTAGGCCTAAAAACGGCCTGAGACCCAAATCAAATCCCCCGGGTATACTTTTCTGATTATCTCGACCCTTCCGGACGCGTTGGCGCACTCAAAACGACCATACAAACAACTTATAAATATTCACTTTTATTTATCAATATTTAGTCCCGACGCGACACGGGCGCGTCCCGACTCAAATTTCCAAATTGTCATTTTATTCACTCGTGACATTCAATATAACCAATATTATATATTACTTTGCTCATTAGTAATATTCAACAAATTTTCCCATAATTACTAACTCTCATCACGTTAATAATTATAACATAATTAATTTTCGAATTTTTATTAAATAATTAATTCACATTAAATTTAATAAATCCCCAAATTAATATGTAATAACCTATCCTTTTTGAAGAGGATTAAATTCCATAATTAAGTATAATTTGGAAATTGGAGAATTTCTCGAAATAGTGATTTTGGGATATTTGAGGATTTAATAATTTTCGAAGGGTGTTATAAATTATTTTGGGACTATATAGGTCGAAGTAATTTAATTATATGTCGCCGTGGAGTATAGCGACAAAAGAGGTAAGATTTTGAGTACCTCGGATGGAAATTTCGACTGCGCCATGAGTCTCGGAATGTTCGAGATAGTCGGAAAAGAGTGTCCGATTGTCGAAATTGAGTTCCGGGTAATTTTGGAGTTAAATAGGCTCGTAATTGGGTAAACGAGTCATTTTTGGGGGTATTAAGGGATTTAACCCTTTTCTCCTTATAAAAGGAGGGAGGGGGGAGAAAAGAGAAGAGAAAAGAGAAATAAGAGAGGGAAGAAAGAGATGAGGAAGAAAAGAGGAAAAAGGGGGAGATTCCGGCCAACCTCCGCGGGATTCGGCTCGAGGACGTCGGATTTTATCCACGAGGCAAGTGTTTACTTGATTTATTTATATTTAAGCATAAATATCTCATATCATTGTTGGTATAACAAACCCTAATGATTTTGGGTTGGGTATTCGTGGATAAAACGGGTTTTTGGGAGTTAAAATGAATAAACCCCTAAAAATGGTAAATTGGAGAAATTTAGAAATTAACCATGATTCCAGGTTCTAGGATGTTTAGAACCCGTATTATAGGTGTATTTGTAGTTGGTTGAAGTTGTAGGCCGTTTGGTGAGGAGATGGAAGCTTGGGGGAAGATTCCATGGCCGAAACAGCTTCTCGGAGAAGAAGCTGCCCGACTTGATCGATCGATAGATCGATCATGGGGGCTTGATCGATCGAGCCATCGATCGATCGACGACCATGGGTTGATCGATCGAACCCTGCTGAAAGTTGATAATTTTTCTAGGATGATTTGGATGGGATAGATTCCATTTCATCTTGCTTTGAGGTTAATTAGGTGATAACCTAGAGGACCTTTTAGGACTTTATGGTCCATAAATTAAGGCAATTTAGGAGGGTAAAGTAAGGGTTTTTAGTATATAACCCTTAATCTATATTTTCGAGGAAAATAGAATATTTGCAGAAATTGATGGATTAGGGTTCCTAAATTATATTGGGGACTTCTAAATGATTAATTGGACTAGGTGTAGTCTTGGGGGTTCAAGTAAATGAAATCCTTAACTCGTTGAATTTAAGGTTGTTCGGGTGAGATAAATCCCGAGGATATTTCTCGTAGGCATACAGGCCCATATAATTATGCTTATGGAAAGCATAATTATATCTAGTACTATTAAGTATATCCTAGGAGATAATTAGGATAATTTGGGAATATAGGTATTTGTTGATTTCACTTAGAGTGAAGGGTATCATTGGAGATATCCAATAAATCCTTAGATAGGATTGAGATACATAGTGATTATTAAATTAAGAAATATTTGGGTTTAGTATCATGCTTATATGAATGCATGATTATGATTCCTGGAGGGAATCTTTGGGATTATTGGTCATCGCTAGATGCTATAGGCCACTATGGCCGTTTATATATATTCTAGGAAGAATATATAGGATATGTATATACTGTGTGATTTAGGTATATATATATGTTATGATGGAAATGATTTTGAATGCAAAAATGAATATTTTCAAAATGGTAAATAAATGATTTTCATAATTGATAAAATATGGATTACACACCTCTCTAAATCGCTATCATAAGGGAAGTTGCGTTCGTATGGTGAAGCCCCCTGGCTAATGAATGCAGGGTGGATATAGTCCTATAGGCCATGTGAGCGTTTGTTGATATATATTTTCTGCGCTGGTTAGGAGATTCCGGGTGTGGTCTTGACTATCCCGCAGGCACATGGCCGCTTCCCGACGGCTTGCGATATAGGATCCCAGGTTGTCTTGATGATAGGCCCTGGAAGATGATAGCCATTTAGGGGCGCGCACAGTGGGGAAATCCGGACGGGCGGTCTTAGAACACGTTATATTAGAGCAATTCATGATAATGGATTGGCTTTAATTACATTTCCAGGATATAGGAAGGGAAATGGGTTATATGTTTATCTTCGATAACACTCCCGGATGGAAGAAGGGATGTGGAAGCATATGATATGATCAAATCATTTTTATGATAATGAAAATGGCTTTGAATACATTTCCTGAATATAAAAAGGGAAATGGGATATTTGAAAAGGAAAAGCATTTTTATGATAATAAAATTGGCTTTTAAAGTATATGATTTGTTAAAGCAATTCATGATAATGAATTGGCTTTTATATTTACATTTCCTTGATATAATAAAGGAAATGGGAAGTTTTGAGAAAATTAAAGTAGTGATAAATACTGTGTGTATCGAATACACCTCAGTCCGGGAGGTAGATCCGGATGTGTATTATAAGATATAATTGATATTATGTAAACCTCAGTCCGGGAGATATTATCCGGACGTATATTGTGAATGCACATATATATATATTTATACGTTTGTGTGTGCTACGGGCCCAATGGATCTCTACCATTAACCCTGCCAAGTAGTAGTGTATCGGGGGGTTCCTTGTTTGGATTTCGCTTTGCGAGACACCCCACGTACGAACTTAGCGCAGTGTTGAGAATGGAGGGAAGTTTAGCCCTTAGCACTTGGACTATCTGGGGTAGATAGTAGTTGGGAAATAGACTAGTTAGGCCAGGACAGCTTGACTAGGATATGTTGTTAGGATGCGTTAGGTGTGCACTACTAGAGGAGAGGTGAGGGGTATCTCATGGGAGTGCGATACCAATTTAAATATGAGATAAAACTATTTTTCTAAAAATAAAGCATTTATGCACTTGCAAAATATTTTCAAAATTCGGGCTCTGACCCGTTTATCTACTCTCCTTTCTTTCTATATATTATATATATATAGGTGTCCAGACACAGGGACGCCTGGATGGAAATTCTTTCGAGTCAGACGTCTGCTGCAGCAGCTGTGGATGCTTGCGGGTTCTCGATAGACGCTTCTTTCCTTGTACTCTAGATAGGAGGTATTGTACAAACATTCGGGCCAATGGTCCAACTGATTTTATTTATTCTTTGCACGATATTCGATATGGTTGTATAATTTGAACCGAGTGTTCGGTTATTTTAGTTCATTTCATTTTCCCTTCAGTTTTATTTACGCATTAAATTGTGGATGTTTTATTTTAATCGTTAAAAAGAGTACTTAAGTAAAAGTTTTTAATGCTCGCCTAATAGGATATTAGTAATTAAATGGATTTTTGACAGTGATGCTAAGAATGATCCATATGTGACTCCTGTTTTAATTTGATATAGGAGTGATCGGCCGGTATCCCATTAGGCGGGTTGTTACATTAATATAGCATAAAAATACGGGGTATTACATACTTCCCCCTAATAACGGAATTTCGTCCCAAAATTCGGAAAATAAGGCATACCTGGTAAGAACAAATCTGGATATCTCTCGCGCATATCGGCCTCGCGCTCCCAAGTGGATTCCTCCACGTTATGATGCTCCCACTTGGACCCGTACAAGTGGAACTATCTTCGACCTCAATCTCCTCTCACTATAGTCTAGGATAGCCACCGGTCTCTCCTCGTAAGAGCTGTTAGGCTGCAAGTCTATCTCATCTATCGCGATGTGAGTATGGGCCATATCATCCCGAATATACCATCTCAACGACGAGATGTGGAATACATCGTGAATGCGATGTAAATGCTCTGGTAGTCCCAATCTGTATGCCACCGGCCCAATCCTCTTGATAATGGGAAATGGTCCCACGTACCTCGGGGACAATTTCCCTTTCTTCATGAACCTCATCACTCCCTTCATAGGAGATGCATGCAGTAACACTTGGTCCCCCACATTAAACTCCTGAAAGAACCGTTTCGCATCGGCGTAGCTCTTCTGCCTGTCTTGGGCTACTCGAATGCGACTCCTAATCATCTCAATCCTCACGGAGGTTTCCTGAATTACCTCTGGTCCTAGCAACTTGTTATCCCCCACCTCGAGCCAATAAGTTGGAGAACGACAAGGCCGGTCATACAAAGCCTCAAATGGAGCCATACCAATCGTAAACTGATAAGAGTTATTATAAGCAAACTATACTAGTGGAAGATGTGGCTCCCAACCTCCTCCAAAATTAAGAACACACATGCGTAGCATATCCTCTAACATCTAATTAGTACGCTCTGTCTGTCCATCTGTCTGTGGGTGATAAGCTGAACTCAACCTCAACTCAGTACCCATAGCCTCCTGAAAGCTTTGCCAGAAATGTGAAACGAAATCTTATCTCTATCTGACACAATATTCAGTGGCACCCCATGTAATCTGACAATCTTAGAAATGAACAACTGAGCATACTGACCCGTGGTATAATCTGTCCGCACCGGCAGAAAATGAGCCACCTTGGTCAAACGGTCTACAATCACCCAGATAGAGTCGTGGCCCCGCTGTGATGTAGGCAACCCTGTAATAAAATCCATGGAAATACTCTCCTACTTCCACGCGGGTACTTCCAATGGCTGAAGGAATCCTGATGGTTTCTGATGGTCCACCTTCACCAGCTGGCAGGTAGAACACTTGGACACGAACTCAGCAATGCCCTTCTTCATCCCACTCCACCAGTATTGCCTCCTCATATCCTGGTACATCTTATCTCCTCCAGGATTTACCGTAAATCGGGACCCGTGAGATTGGGTCATCACTACATGACGCAATTCTACCCCTTCTGGAACTACTAACCTCCCATTAAACCTCAAACCCCCATCAGAACTAACATAATAGGACTCAGCAAACTCGGCTGAAAGTCATACAATCTGCTCTTGGCAAAATGGGTCTGTGGTTTGGGCCTCTATTACCCTTGTAACAATCTCGGGTGTGACTGTTATAACAGATATGAAGGAACGGGCTATTGCGTCCTGGTGACCCCTTCCACTTCGCTTTCCAGACGTCTGCTACCTCATTTAGAGGTCTATGGCTCAACACATCAGCAACTATGTTGGCTTCCCCGAATGATACTGTATGTCGAACTGATAGTCCTTCACAAACTCTAACCATCTGCGCTGACGCATATTCAGCTCTCGCTGAGTGAACAGGTATGCAGTGACTTGTGGTCTGTGAACAAACGGAACTTCTCCCCCAATAAAATGTGTCTCCATATCCGCAGTGCAAAAATGACCGATGCTAACTCCAGGTCGTGGGTGGGGTAATTCTTCTCATGCGACTTAAGCTTGCGGGAGGCAAAATCTATAGCCTTCTCTTCCTGCTGAAGTACTCCCCCAAGTCCCCGTAAAGAGGCATCGGTGTAAACCAGGTACTCCACACCCGGCTTCGATAAAGCAAGGATTGGTGCTGAAGTAAGATTGTCTTTCAGCTCGTCGAAAGCCAATTGACAAGCATCATCCCAAACATATGGTACCCCTTTGCGAGTCAGGTTCGTCAATGAACCCGCTATTTTGGAGAATCCCCAAATGAATCTCCTGTAGTATCCGGCTAACCCCAAGAAACTATGCACTTTCGTCGGTGTCGTGGGCTGTCCCCACTCCCTCATCGCTGACACTTTACTCGGGTCAACTGCTATCCCCTGTTCAGAAACAACATGCCCCAAGAACTGTACCTCTCGCAACCAGAATCCACACTTCTCGTACTTAGCATACAACTGATGCTCTCGTAAAGTCTGAAGAACCTGCCTCAAGTGCTCGGCATGCTCCTCCTCGGAGTGTGAATATATCAAAATGTCATCTATGAAGACGATGACAAACTGATCCAAGAACTCTCTGAATACTCGGTTCATTAAGTCCATGAATACGGCTGGAGAATTTGTGAGACCAAATGGCATCACTCTGAACTCGTAAGACCCATATCTCGTCAAGAAGGCAGTCTTTGAAACATCCTGCTCTCTAATACGTAGCTGATGGTACCCCGACCTCAGATCTATCTTCGAAAAGAAAGTTACTCCCCTCAGCTGGTCGAACAGATCATCGATTCGAGGCAACGAATACTTATTCCGTATCGTGACCTTGTTCAACTCCCGATAGTCCACACATAACCTCAGTGAACCATATTTTTTTTTCATAAACAAGACTGGAGCGCCCCAAGGTGAGGTACTCCTGCGAATGAAGTCCTGACCTAACAGCTGCTCTATCTGATCTCGTAACTCTCGCATCTCCGCCGGAGCTATACGGTATGGAGTGTGTGCTATCGGCCTGGTATCTGGCAATAAATCTATGACAAAGTCTATCTCTCAACTGGGGGGTAGGCCTGGTATCTCCTGAAACACATCAAAATACTCACGAACAACTGGAATCGAGTCTAACGGAATCACAGCATCCTTAGAGGTATCCTCCTCTATATAATACAAATGAGCGGTCAAGCCTCCCTCTGGGTGAGGCATCGCCACTACAAACATCTCTTGCCCCGGAATGGCAAAAACAATGCTCCCACCAAAGCAATCAATCATGGCTCTATAAGATGCGAGCCAATCCATACCGATAATAACATCATGCTCATGCATATCTAAGACTAACGTGTCTGCAGATAATACCAAACTACCAATATCTACCCCCACTCCCCGGCATATAAAGAAGATAAGCGACCCACACCCCAGTGGTGAGTCTACACACGTCATTGTGCTCTCTGTTGCGGCTAACAACCCTAAGGACTTCGCAAAATGCGTAGCTATAAAATAATGCGTCACCCCAGTGTCAAACAAAACCCGACCCATAGTACCATGGATAGGAAACATACCCTCAATCGCGGGAGGTGCCTGTGGAGCTGCTGCCTGGTGGATGTTATAGACACGTTCGTACTGTAACTTCCCCTGCTGCACTGGAGCTGCTGGAATGGTTGGTAGGGCTGGCACCTGGGCTGGAGCTGGGTGGGCAGCTGGAAAAAGTGGTCTCTGTGGCTCATTACGGGCACTCTGCTGCTATGGGGCCCTATTATCCTCTGGACAATCCTGGCGCTTATGACCATGCTTTCCGCATACAAAACACCGGCCTCTGAAGTTACCTCTCCTCTAACCCTGCTGACCACGGCCCTACTGGCCGTTACCTCCCCGCCACTGGCCCTGTTGGCCCTGATTAGCACGCTATTGGCCCTGTTGATTAGGCTGGCCCTGCCTATAACCCCCAAATCCCTGTCTAGAATCACGTGAATGGAATCTCTTAGCAGGGTCCCCCTGATGGGAACTCTGCTCGTGCTGACGAGTCTGTTCATGAGATGGTGCCCCACTAGCACTACTATCCTCGGTCCTGCCCTACAGTCTAGACTCTCCTGCTCTCTTGCTTCCTTGCAGATGGAAGCGGTGATCCTGGCAATGTAGTGACACAGCATTGAGTACATCAGTGAAAGTACTTAGAGATAGATTCCCTATAAGATGCTGACGGATCCTCCAAGCTAACCCGTCCACAAACAACAAAATTTTCTTACTCTCAGTAGGTGCCTCATCTGCCACTATGGTGAGAAGTCTCGTGAACTCCTCCTCATACTCAGCAACGGTAGAGTTCTCCTGTTTCAAATTCAGTAATTTCTGCCTCATCTTAGTCTGCACGGCGGGTGGAAAGTACTTGAGGTCAAACCACTCCCAGAACGACTGAATAGGGATCGTGTCCCTCTCCTCTAAGGTGGTAGTGGACTCCCACCACTGCAAAGCGGACCCCACCAGTTTAAAGGAAGCCAATAACTGCCTTTGCACGTCGATGCACTCATACATACGAAGATGCCGCTGGATGTCTTTCTTCCATTGGCTGACAGTGAAGATATCTGAGCTACCAGAGAACTCAGGGGGATGCGCCTTCTGAAAAGCATCCCTAACCAACTCCTATGCAGATGGAAGCTATGTTGGTACTGGCGCCACTGCCGGAGTCTGGGGTGGATGTAATACCTCGTATTTTTATGCTATATTAATTTGGGGATTTATTAAATTTAATGTGAGTTAATTATTTAATAAAAATCCAGAAATTAATTATGTTATAATTATTAACGTGGCGAGAGTTAGTAATTATCAAAAAATTTGTTGAATATTACTAATGAGCAAAGTAATATGTAATATTGGTTATATTGAATGTCACGAGTGAATAAAATGACAATTTTGGAAATTTGAGTCGGGACGCACCCGTGTCGCGTCGGGACTAAACTTTGATAAATAAAAGTGAATATTTTATAAGTCGTTCGTATGGTCGTTTTGAGTGCGCCAACACGTCTGGAAGGGTCGAGATAGTCAGAAAAGTGTACCCAGGGATTTAATTTGGGTCTCGGGGAGTTTGTAGGCCTAATTAGTACCCCGGGAGGGTATTTTGGACATTTCGCAATTATGGGTAATTAAACCCACGAAAATCAGTAACCTATATCATCCATTTAGGTTAGTTAGCTAGGGTTAGAAAACACAAACACAAGAACGGCCATAGGAGAGGAAGGAGAGAGCTCTCATGGCAAAATTCAAGGCCCAAAATCCATCCGTTTGCACCGCCACCACCACCAACGCGTAGATCGTGTGACGGGCTACGCAACCACACCAAAATCATATGCAAATCAGAACACCAAAAATCCTAGGCAAGTGTTTATCTTGCTTATTTCGTTGATGCATCTTTCATATTAGTGTAGGAATGATTAGGGTGAGTTTTATGGAAGAAAACTTAAGATTTGAGATAGGAATCGCATGTAGTTATGGTTTAAATGATAATTATGGAAACCCTTGCCATGTAGAGGAATTTACCCACGAAATTATGATGTTTATAAGAAGAAATTTCTGGAAAAACAGATTGGAACCATGATTTAGAGATTTATAGGGTTCTTGATAATTGTATAGATCTTGGGCTGTTAATCCATGATTAAATGACTGAAATCCACATGCTTTACGTTGAAAATACCTAATATGATGATATAAGGTTAGTAGTATCAATTCTGGGATGATTGGGATTAGAAAATATGGAAATTGTTGAAGTTAGGAGATGAAACCCGTAACTGCAGAATTTCAGTTTTCGATGACCTGCTTGATCGATCGATCGAGCCCAGAGCTTCGATCGATCGAAGGTTTGATCGATCGAGCCCCAGACCTCGATCGATCGACCCCTCCTGGCAAACTCCTATTTCCCTTTTTAAATGAGTTAAATTCAATTTATCGTGAAATAATTCTTGGACATCCTTAATAAAGTATTTTGGGAGATAGGGAAAATCAATAGGACATATGAATAATTTTGGGACTTTTAATATGAGACGAGAATTGTATTTTTGGGGATAATTACTTAAGGGTCGATGAATTTATGTATTAAAGGGGGAGATACATAAGAGGGTTACGTTGGAACATAAAAAGGACACCTACTGAATTTTATACTTGGGAAGATAGAGTCCATATGAGTTACGTAATAAGATGGAAGAATCCTTCGAGTTAAGGTTAGAGACGAACCCTTATACGCGATACCAATAATGTGAAAATAAGAATAAATGTCGTAACTATGGGATTTGAGACATACCTAATATTGTTATGGTAATATTAGTATAGTTATATGATTGTGTATGCATATACTATTTATGTGTGAAAATCATGCCCACGCTACTTACTATCCCTGAGGTTACTGCGCTGGGACAGTCTTATCTCGATGGGACCTTTATGGGGGATATTGATTTGTACCCTAGAAGATAGATATCCTTGGTACAGGCTATCACTGTGATAGTTCAGACGGTCCTAAGAGACGCAGGCATGTGCCATCCTCTTAAAGACTTGGAATCTATACTTCGCCTCAATATTGTTTGTGTATGTATGTTAATACAATTCGAGAGTGATTCTGAATGTATTCCCCTTATTATGAGTGATATGGGGCTTTGGATAGTAGAGTATTCCCGCACCATAGTTTATTTGGGGTGCTGTTATAATATATATATTATACGAGTAGTTAATATATATATGAAATTCTGAAATTTGGAACTACCTACTGTGAATTGATATGTAGGACATGGTTGATGACTCAAATTGTAAATACTTGTTTTGAGAAAGTATAATATGACACTGGAAAAACTTTATTGACTAATAAAGTTAAAATGAGAACTTTGGTTATTAATTGAAATATTCTTTTCAAACAATTGTATCGTTAAATTTTGAATCCTGCGAATAACCTAAGATAAGTTAAATCATTGGGGAAGGATAGCGTGTTATATGATGAGATAAACCATTAGGAGGGTTAGTGAGATAGGAATGCACATTAGAAGAGAGGTGAGAATTTCTCAAGAGAGTGTCTCACTAATATGTTGTTGCATTGGCCTGTATCAATTTAAATACTTGCTAAACAATTTTTAAATCATATACACTATCGGGCTCTGACCCATTTTTTTTTCTCTCTCTCTCTCCCTTGTATATATTTATATATTACAGGTGCCCAGCCACAGGGGCGTCTTGCTTAGGATCCCTTGAGAGGAACGTGCTGCAGCTTAGGTGGGAGTTGCAGGCCACTTGCTTAGACGATTTTATTCACTTGATTCTTCTTCTATCATTCTCAGTTATTTGGCATGTGTCGCCCTCTCCACCATTTATCTGTTTTATTGGGACATTTATATTTCAGTTATTTCTAGTACCGTTACTTTGGGATTTATTCAGCATGTATGTTTTACATTTAGTTTTAAATGTTGGGATTTTGGATGTTGAATGTTTAAAATAATTGGATTATGTTCCAGGATAATTGTTGTATGATTCTTACTTATTGAAAATGTGGTTAATAATTAAATAAATAAGTTTTTTCTTTAAAAAAATATAATTTGGTTAGAAAGGTTAAAAATGGTTTTGACACTTAGCTTAATTAATTAGGGTGTTAATTTGGAAAAGTTTATTTTTACGACAGTGATGCTAAGAATGAACCAACTGTTCACCTTGATTTTAATTTAATAAAGGAGTGATCGCCCGGTATTTAATTAGGCAGGGTGTCACAGGTGGTATCAGAGCATTAGGTTCTAGTGTCCTTTAGGATCTGTGCGGCCTATTATGCTTTCAGCGTTGCTTTCTTTGATATAGAGCCCTAAATACTAGGAATGTTGTGTTCATCTCTATACATTGGGAATTCGTGCTTCTACGATTTGTTTATTTGAATGATGAACTCATCCAAATTTATTTAAATTTTCAGATGGACCGTCAAGAAGAACTAGCTATAACGGTTAAGGGAGTCAACGAGCAAGATCGACTCACATCTCAGGTATCCCCATAGAGAATATCAACCACCGAGTTAGCAGGTATCGTAGCATAAGCAGTTACCACTGCGGTCTTGCAGTATCAAGAACGCAACACACAGCTCATGAGGGGCAAAAGATCTAGAGAGTACAATCAATCTGTCATAACTGGAAATAACAAGTGTGTGAAGACACAAAAAGTGCAACAACAAGCTCTTCAGGCCCATAAAAGCCACGAGGGTAACAAATTGTGCGGGGAAACCCAAAAGCGTTAGGGTCAATAAAGCCAAGGTCCAAGTGAAATCACAAAGAGGTGTTTCAGTTGTGGAATGGACGATCATAAACGTAAATCTTTTCCGAATCAGACTGGGGATAAACTACAATCCGACCAGTTGAGAATTTTGAAACTTTGCTATAAATGTGTACAGTCGGGTCACAAGTGGATGGATTGTCCTCACCCTGACATAGTCTTTCCACAAATTTCCCCTCAAGGCCAGCAAGACCAAGGAAAAAGTGAGTCTAGTCAACAACGTGGTAAAGTGAAGCAGTTTCTAAAGAGGAATAAAGTCCCAAGTCAGCAAGGCCAACACCGACAACAGCAGGGTCGGAGGGGGAGTAACTTTAGAGGCCGATGTTTTGGGTGTGGTAAGCACGGCCATAGGCGCCAGGATTGTCCGGAGGGAGATAGGGCCCCACAACAGCAGGGTGCCCGTAATGAGGCGCAGAGACCACTTTTCCCACCTGCCCTCCCAGCTCCAGCCCAGGTACCAGCCCTACAAGCCGTTCTAGCAGCTCCAGTGCAGTCGGGGCAGTTACAGTATGGAGGTGTCTATAACGTCCACCAGGTAGTAGCTCCACAGGCACCACCCACGATTGAGGGTATGTTTCCTATCCATGGTACTATGGGTCGGGTTTTGTTTGATACTGGGGCAACGCATTATTTTATAGCTACATATTATGCGAAGACCTTAGGGTTATTAACCACAGTAGAGAGCACAGTGACGTGTGTAGACTCACCACTGGGGAGTGGGTCGCTTATCTTCTTTATATGCCGAGGAGTGGGGGTAGAGATTGGTAGTTTGGTATTACATGCGGACATGTTAGTCTTAGATATGCATGAGCATGATGTTATTATCGGTATGGATTGGATCGCAGCTTATAGAGCCATGATTGATTGCTTCGGTGGGAGCATTATTTTTGCCATTCCGGGGTAAGAGATGTTTGTAGTGGCTATGACTCGCCCAGAGGGAGGTTCGACCGCTCATTTGTATTATATAGAGGAGGATACCTCTAAGGAGGTTGTGATTCTGTTAGACTCGATTCTAATTTTTCATGAGTATTCCGATGTGTTTCAGGAAATACCAGGCCTACCCCCCAGTCGAGAGATAGACTTTGTTATAGATTTATTGCCAGATACTAAATCTATAGCACGCGCTCCATACCGTATGGCTCCGGCGGAGATGCGAGAGTTACGAGATCAGATAGAGCAGCTGTTAGGTCAGGGCTTCATTCATAGGAGTACCTCACCTTGGGGCGCTCCAGTTCTATTTGTGAAGAAGAAAGATGGTTCACTGAGGTTGTGTGTGGACTACCGGGAGTTAAAAAAGGTCACGATACGGAATAAGTATCCGTTGTCTCGAATTGATGATCTGTTCGACCAGCTGAGGGGAACAACTTTCTTTTCGAAGATAGATCTGAGGTCGGGGTACCATCAGCTACGTATTAGAGAGAAGGGTGTTTCAAATACTGGCTTCTTGACGAGATATAGGTCTTACGAGTTCAGAGTGATGCCATTTGGTCTCACAAATGCTCCAGCCGTATTCATGGACTTAATGAACCGAGTATTCAGAGAGTTCTTGGATCAGTTTGTCATCGTCTTTATAGATGACATTTTGATATATTCACAGTCCGAGGAGGAGCACGTCGAGCATTTGAGGCAGGTTCTTCAGACTCTACGAGAGCCTCAGTTGTATGCTAAGTACGAGAAGTGTGGATTTTGGTTGTGAGAAGTACAGTTCTTGGGGCATGTTGTTTCTGAGCAGGGGATTGCAGTTGACCCGAGTAAAGTGTCAGCGGTGAGGGAATGGGGACAACCCACGACACCGACGAAAGTGCATAGTTTCTTGGGGTTAGCCGGATACTACAGAAGATTCATTCGGGGATTCTCCAAAATAGCGGGTCCATTGACGAATCTGACTCGCAAGGGAGTATCATACGTTTGGGATGACGCTTGTCAGTTGGCTTTCGACGAGCTGATACAAAATCTTACTTCAGCACCAGTTCTTGCGTTACCAAAGTCGGGTGTGGAGTACCTGGTTTACATCGATGCCTCTTTACGGGGACTTGGGGGAGTACTTCAGCAGGAGGAGAAATCTATAGCTTTCGCCTCCCGCAAGCTTAAGCCGCATGAGAAGAATTACCCCACCCACGACCTGGACTTAGCAGCGGTCATTTTTGCATTGAGGATATGGAGGCACTACTTATTGGGGGAGAAACTCCGCTTGTTCACAGACCACAAGTCACTGCAGTACCTATTCACTCAGCGAGAGCTGAATATGCGACAGCGCAGATGGTTAGAGTTTGTGAAGGACTATCAGTTTGACATATAGTATCATCCGGGGAAGGCCAATGTAGTTACTGATGCGTTGAGCCGTAGACCGGTAGACGAGGTAGCAGACGTCTGGAAAGCGAAGTGGAAAAAGTTAGGCCACCAGGACGCAGTAGCCCGTTCCTTCATATCGTTATGACAGTCACTCACGAGATTGTTATAAAGGTGATACAGGCACAGACCACATACCCGTTTTTCCAGGAGCAGATTGTACGACTTTTAGTCAAGGGTGCTGAGTCCTATTCTGTTAGTTCTGATGGGGGTTTGAGGTTTAATGAAAGGTTAGTGGTTCCAGAAGGGGCAGAATTGCATCATGCAGTGATGACCCATTCTTATGGGTCCCAATTTGCGGTACATCATGGAGGAGATAAGATGTACCAGGATAGGAGGAGGCAATACTGGTGGAGTGGGATGAAGAAAGACATTGCTTAGTTCGTGTCCAAGTGTTCTACCTGCCAGCTGGTGAAGGTGGACCATCAGAAACCGTTAGGATTTCTTTAGCCTTTGGAAGTACCCACGTGGAAGTGGGAGAATATTTCCAAGGATTTTATTACAGGGTTGCCTACATCACAGCGGGGCCACGATTCTATCTGGGTGATTGTAGACCGTTTGACCAAGGTGGCTCATTTTCTGCCGGTGCGGACAGACTATACCACGGGTCAGTATGCTCAGTTGTTCATTGCTAAGGTTGTCAGATTACATGGGGTGCCCCTAAATATTGTGTCAGATAGAGACAAGATTTTCATCTCACGTTTCTGGGAAAGCTTTCAGGAGGCTATGGGTACTGAGTTGAGGTTGAGTTCAGCTTATCACCCACAAACAGATGGAAAAACAGAGCATACTAATCAGATGTTAGAGGATATGCTACGCATGTGTGTTCTTGATTTTGGAGGAGGTTGGGAGACACATCTTCCACTGGTAGAGTTTGCTTATAATAACTCTTATCAGTTTACGATTGGTATGGCTCCATTTGAGGCTTTGTATGGCAGGCCTTGTCGTTCTCCCACTTGTTGGCTCGAGGTAGGGGATAACAAGTTGCTAGGACCGAAGGTGATTCAGGAAACCTCCGCGAGGATTGAGTTGATTAGGAGTCGCATTCGATTAGCCCAGGACAGGCAGAAGAGCTATGCCGATGCAAAACGGTTCTTCCGGGAGTTTAATGTGGGGGACCAAGTGTTACTACTTGTATCTCCTATGAAAGGAGTGATGAGATTCGGGAAGAAGGGGAAATTGGCCCCGAGGTACGTGGGACCATATCCCATCATCGAGAGGATTGGGTCGGTAGCATACAGATTGGGACTGCCAGAACATTTGCATCGCATTCACGATGTATTCCACATCTCGTCGTTGAGATGGTATCTTTGGGATGATATGGCTCATACTCACATTGCGATAGATGAGATAGACTTACAGCCTGACAGCTCATACGAGGAGAGACCGGTGGCTATCCTAGACTATAGTGAGAGGAGATTGAGGTCGAAGATAGTTCCACTTGGGCGAGTCCAGTGGGAGCATCATAATATGGAGGAATTTACTTAGGAGCGCGAGGCCGATATGCGCAAGAGATATCCAGATTTGTTCTTACCAGGTATGCCTTGTTTTCCGAATTTTGGGACGAAATTCCGTTATTTGGGGGGAAGTATGTAATACCTCATATTTTTATGCTATATTAATTTGGGGATTTATTAAATTTAATCTGAGTTAATTATTTAATAAAAATCCTGAAATTAATTATGTTATAATTATTAACGTGACGAGAGTTAGTAATTATCGGAAAATATGTTGAATCTTACTAATGAGCAAAGTAATATGTAATATTGGTTATATTGAATGTCACGAGTGAATAAAATGACAATTTTGGAAATTTGAGTCGGGACGCACCCGTGTCGCGTCGGGACTAAACTTTGATAAATAAAAGTGAATATTTTATAAGTCGTTCGTATGGTCATTTTGAGTGTGCCAACGCGTCCGGAAGGGTCGAGATAGTCAGAAAAGTGTACCCGGGGGTTTAGTTTGGGTCTCGGGGCATTTTTAGGCCTAATTAGTACCCCGGGAGGGCGTTTCGGACATTTCGCAATTATGGGTAATTAAACACACGAAAATCAGTAACCTATATCAGCCATTTAGGTTAGTCAGCTAGGGTTAGAAAACACAAACACAAGAACGGCCATAGGAGAGGAAGGAGAGAGCTCTCAAGGAAAAATTCAAGGCCCAAAATCCATCCGTTTGCACCGCCACCACCAACAATGCGTAGATCGCGCGACGGGCTACGCAACCACACCAAAATCATCTGCAAATCAGAACACCAAAAATCCAAGGCAAGTGTTTATCTTGCTTATTTCGTTGATGCATCTTTCATATTAGTGTAGGAATGATTAGGGTGAGTTTTATGGAAGAAAACTTAAGATTTGAGATAGGAATCGCATGTAGTTATGGTTTAAATGATAATTCTGGAAACCCTTGCCATGTAGAGGAATTTACCCACAAAATTATGATGTTTATAAGAAGAAATTTCGGGAAAAACATATTGGAACCATGATTTAGAGATTTATAGGGTTCTTGATAATTGTATAGATCTCGGGCTGTTAATCCGTGATTAAATGACTGAAATCCACATGCTTTACGTTGAAAATACCTAATATGATGATATAAGGTTAGTAGTATCAATTATGGGATGATTGGGATTAGAAAATATGGAAATTGTTGAAGTTAGGAGATGAAACCCGTAACTGCAGAATTTCAGTTTTCGCAGACCTGCTTGATCGATCGATCGAGCCCCAGACCTCGATCGATCGACCCCTCCTGGCAAACTCCTATTTCCATTTTTAAATGAGTTAAATTCAATTTATCGTGAAATAATTCTTAGACATCCTTAATAAAGTATTTTGGGAGATAGGGAAAATCAGTAGGACATATGAATAATTTTGGGACTTTTAATATGAGACGAGAATTGTATTTTTGGGGATAATTACTTAAGGGTCGATGAATTTATGTATTAAAGGGGGAGATACATAAGAGGGTTACGTTGGAACATAAAAAGGGCACCTACTGAATTTTATACTTGGGAAGATAGAGTCCATGTGAGTTACGTAATAAGATGGAATAATCCTTCGAGTTAAGGTTAGAGACGAACCCTTATACGCGATACCAATAATGTGAAAATAAGAATAAATGTCGTAACTATGGGATTTGAGACATACGTAATATTGTTATGGTAATATTAGTATAGTTATATGATTGTGTATGCATATACTATTTATGTGTGAAAATCATGCCCACGCTACTTACTATCCCTGAGGTTACTGCGCTGGGACAGTCTTATCTCGATGGGACCTTTATGGAAAGTATTGATTTGTACCCTAGAAGATAGATATCCTTGGTACAGGCTATCACTGTGATAGTTCAGACGGTCCTAAGAGACGCATGTATGTGCCATCCTCTTAGAGACTTAGAATCTATACTTCGCCTCAATATTGTTTGTGTATGCAGGTTAATACAATTCGAGAGTGATTCTGAATGTATTACCCTTAATATGAGTGATATGGGGAGTTGGATAGTAGAGTATGCCCGCACCATAGTTTATTTGGGGTGCTGTTATAATATATATATATATTATACGAGTAGTTAATATATATATGAAATTCTGAAATTTGGAACTACCTACTGTGAATTGATATGTAGGACATGGTTGATGACTCAAATTGTAAATACTTGTTTTGAGAAAGTATAATATGACACTGGAAAAACTTTATTGACTAATAAAGTTAAAATGAGAACTTTGGTTATTAATTGAAATATTCTTTTCAAACAATTGTATCGTTAAATTTTGAATCCTGCGAATAACCTAAGATAAGTTAAATCATTGGGGAAGGATAGCGTGTTATATGATGAGATAAACCATTAGGAGGGTTAGTGCGATAGGAGTGCACATTAGAAGAGAGGTGAGAATTTCTCAAGAGAGTGTCGCACTAATATGTTGTTGCATTGGCCTGTATCAATTTACATACTTGCTAAACAATTTTTAAATCATATACACTATCGGGCTCTGACCCGTTTTTTTTCTCTCTCTCTCTCCCTTGTATATATGTATATATTACAGGTGCCCTGCCACAGGGGCGTCTTGCTTAGGATCCCTTGAGAGGAACGTGCTGCAGCTTAGGTGGGAGTTGCAGGCCACTTGCTTAGACGATTTCATTCACTTGATTCTTCTTCTATCATTCTCAGTTATTGGGCATGTGTTGCCCTCTCCACCATTTATATGTTTTATTGGGACATTTATATTTCAGTTATTTCTAATACCGTTACTTTGGGATTTATTCAGCATGTATGTTTTACATTTAGTTTTAAATGTGGGGATTTTGGATATTGAATGTTTAAAGTAATTGGATTATGTTCCAGGATAATTGTTGTATGATTCTTACTTATTGAAAATGTGGTTAATAATTAAATAAATAAGTTTTTTCTTTAAAAAAATATAATTTGGTTAGAAAGGTTAAAAATGGTTTTGACACTTAGCTTAATTAATTAGGGTGTTAATTTGGAAAAGTTTATTTTTACGACAGTGATGCTAAGAATGAACCAACTGTTCACCTTGATTTTAATTTAATAAAGGAGTGATCGCCCGGTATTTAATTAGTCGGGGTGTCACAGTGGAGCCTGCTGAACCACCGCTAGCGCGGCATTCATCGCCTGAGCAACAATGGCGGCTACTTCATTAGCATTCATAGTGCCTTGTGACGGAGCTACTGGCTTCTCGGCCTGGGCACGCCTATCCTCCGATGCACATCTCGGAGGCATCTGTAACGTGAAGTAGTTTATTAGTCTACAGTCATTATCAAATATCAAATAGCTGAAGACGTAACGTAAAAGCAGAAATACAACAATCCTAAAGATAGGGCTCTATAGCAAAAACGTTAAGATGAAAGCGAAAATAAGCCGTACAGATCCTATGGACACTAGAACCTGATGCTCTGATACCACCTGTGACACCCCGCCTAATTAAATACCGGGCGATCACTCCTTTATTAAATTAAAATCAAGGTGAACAGTTGGTTCATTCTTAGCATCACTGTCGTAAAAATAACTTTTCCAAATTTAACACCCTATTTAATTAAGCTAAGTGTCAAAACCATTTTTAAACATTACTTTCCAAATTTTATTTTGAAAATAAAGATTTAATTATCTACAACAATTCAATATTTAAAGAATCACACCACAATAATCCTGGAACATATAATCCAATTAATTTAAACATTCAACAACTAAATCC
Source organism: Sambucus nigra (assembly GCA_949130495.1). Lineage (NCBI taxonomy): Eukaryota > Viridiplantae > Streptophyta > Magnoliopsida > Dipsacales > Adoxaceae > Sambucus > Sambucus nigra. The sequence continues at coordinate 428,490,446 of OX422211.1, read as the reverse complement.
CAGCATTTAAAACTTAAAGTAAAACAAACATGCTGAATAAATTCCAAAGTAACAGTACTAGAAATAACTGAAATACAAATGTCCCAATAAAACAGATAAATAGAGGAAAGGGCGACACATGCCCCAATAACTGGGAATGATAGAAGTGGAATCAAGTAAATGAAATCGTCTAATCAAGTGGCCTACAACTCCCACCTAAGCTGCAGTACGTTCCTTCCAAGGGATCCTAAGCAAGACGCCCCTGTGGCTGGGCACCTGAAATATATACATATATATACAAGAGAGAAAGAGGAATAGAAACGGGTCAGAGCCCGATAGTGTATATGATTTAAAAACTCGTTTAGCAAGTATTTAAATTGATACACGCCAATGCAACAACATATTAGTGCGACACTCTCTTGAGAAATTCTCACCTCTCTTCTAATGTGCACTCCTATCGTACTAACCTTCCAAATGGTTTATCTCATCATATATCACACTATATTTCCCCAAGGATTTAACTTATCTTAGGTGACTCTCAAGATTTAAGATTTAACAACATCATGGTTTAAAAGGAAAATTTCATTTAGTACAAAACGCTCATTTTAACTTTATTGATTCATAAAGTTTTTCAATATCATACTATACTTTTCAAAACAAGTATTTCCAATTTGAGTCATTATACATGTCTCACTTACCATAACACAGTAGGCAGTTTTCCAAATTTCAGAAGTTCATATATATATTAAATACTCGTATAATATATATATTCTAACAGCACCCCACATAAAAATTATGGTGCGGGCATACTTTGCTATCCAATCCCCGTATCAATCGTACTAAAGGGAATACAAGTTCGGAATCACTCTCGAACTGTATAAATACATACACAAACAATATTGAGGCGAAGCATAATTTCTAAGTCCAAGAGGTCAGTACATACCCTCACGTCTCTTGGACCGTGACTACCGATTCGATAGCATGTACCTAGGATTTCTATCTTCTAGGGTACGAATCAATATCCCCCATAAGGCACACGAGATAAGATCGTCCCAGCGCGGTAACCTCAGGGATAGCAAGTAGCGCGGGAATGTTTTTCACACATAGATAGCATATGCATACACAATCATATAACTATACTAATATTACCATATCAATATTGGGTATATTCTCAAATCCCAAACTTACGACATTATTTCTCATATCTCATTATTTGTTATCACATGTAACAGTTTGTTTCTAACCTTGATTCGGTATTATTCCAACTTACCACATAACTCTCATGGTTTTATTCTCCCACCTATAAAAATTCAGTAGGTATTCATCTATTCTCTTTCGTAACTATTTTACGTAATCTTTTCACTTTAAATACGTAGTTTTATCGTTTCTTATATATGAAATCTCCCAAGGATACAACTCTCGTCTAACCTTAAAGGTCCCAAAACTTATTCATATACCCTACTGGTCCTCTTTATCTCTCAAAACACATTTATAAGGGTGTCCATGAATTATTTTTCATGAAAGTGAATTTTAACTAATTAAGAAGGGAAAACATGAGTCTGCCAGGAGGGGTCGATCGATCGAGGTCTGGGGCTCGATCGATCGAACCCTCGATCGATCGATCAAGCAGGTATGGGGAATCCTGTAGTTTTGCAGTTACGGGTTTCATCCTCTAACCTCAACCCATTCCATATTTTTCATCCCCAATCATCCCAGAATTTATACTACTAACATCCCATCATCATATTATGTATTTTCTACGTAAAGCATGTAAGTTTCCGTCACTAACCATGGATTAACAACCCAAAATTCATGTAAATATCAAGAACCCTAGAAATCTCTTAAACATGGTTCTAATACATCTTTTCCAGAATTTCCTTCTTATAAAACATCAACTAATTCGTGGCTTGGCTTTTCAAATCACTTTTTCTCAAACTTTTCAACCAGAAGACCTCTCTAAAATTACTCCCTTTCATATACAAACCATAGCCCCAAACTTATTCAAGATTTCAACCTTAGATTAGAAGGCTTATTTGGTGTTTTCTCGAGTTTGGGCTGGAATAAGATTTGATTATTTTTACGAGAAGAATGTGATGGTGTGAATATATTTTGAGGCTATAATTATGTGATGATTAATGTTGGTTCTTTTTGGTGGTTTAAGGTATGGGGTTTTACACAATATGCTCCTAAATCTCGCGAGTGTTTATTCCGTTGAATTCTTCTGAATAAAACTCATATTTTGAATTGTTAAATTCATTGAAATCTGCAAAAATAATTGTTGGAATTATTTTGATTCATGTGGTATTATTCATGGTTTTGTTGAGCACGTTGTCATGCGATTATAATATGGCACGGACGTTGGGCACCCGCCAAAATTACTGCTTCCAAGGGCTATGACTTGATAAAGCATATGCGGATGGGGTGAGGCCTGGTGACCCTATTAATGTGTTGTTGAGAAATTTATTGATAAAATGCTATTGAGATATGCATTTGATTTGAATATTCGTATTAGTATTGTTACGTTTTATTCACCGCTAATATTCGTTGAGCATCTTTCCTGTCGTTTTGTGTACTTCCCCATATTTTCTTTTAGTGGAAGTTTAGCGCGGATTTTGGGCGCTTGGGATTAATTAGAGATGGATTTTAGCGTGGATTATTTTGGGAAGATTTTAATACAAGAGAGAAGATTGTATTATTTTGATGTATAGAGCATTGGAGATTTATTTGTTTTTGAGGTAGTTAGATTGTTGTAATTATTTTGAGAAAATTGTTGTGTTTAATTTGAAGATGAGATTAGTGGTTTCTCTTTTTGTTGTGGGATTTAGATGCTCTATACCTTGTTATTTGTGGATTTGAATTAGTTTATCGCAGTAGCGCTCCGCTCCCCCCCCCCCCCCCCCGGCGGGAGGGGTGTTACATTTATATATTAAGGGTAATAAAGTGGCAAGTGTGAAAGTTGGGTAAAAGTGTCATATTAAACAAGTGTTAAAATCTCCAAACGTGTTTATAACTATGAAGCCGGAAACTTAATAACCATTTTGGGAAAATGACACTTGTTAAAGGACTAAATTGTAAAGTTGGCAACAAAAAGAGGTAAATTAATAGTTTACTTTAAGTAGAACATTTTATGAAATAAAATGTTAATAAATGTTTTACACTAGTCTGGTGTGACACCCCGCCTAATTAAATATTGGGTGATCAGTCCTTTATTAAATTAAATAAGAATATCCAGTTGGTTCATTCTTAGCATCACTGTCGAAAAACAATTTCTTTATTAATTCACCTAATAATTAATTAAGATAAGTGTCAAAACTTTTCCATTTTTATTTTTATTAAAATATCATCACATCACCACTAAATTAAAAGTAACAATAATAAATGTAACTAGAATAAACTTTACAATTTAAATATCTCAGTATCATCATCCAAACCAAAATGATAATAACAGTACCGATGTAAAACCAATACAATATTCGAAACAGAAATGAGATAACTAGAATCCTGGGCAACATGCCCTAAATGAGACAGGTACTAATCCAAGTCGTATTAATCCAAGACATTCCCTACAGAAAGAGGAATCAATGAAATGAAAGTGTCTAATCCAAGTCTCCATCTCCAGAAGCACGTCAAAATATCCATACTCTAAGGCGGGCGTCCCTGATGTTGGGCACTTGATATAATAGATATAATAGATAAGAGAATACGCAAGGAAACGGGTCAGAGCCCGATTGTAAAAGAGTTTTAGAATAGCAAGTACTTAACAAGTGCAATTAAGAAGGTATCATGTACATGTTAGTTCTCGGGCTCTCACTTGAGAATATCACCTATCATCTAGTGTGCACACCTAACGTACATTAATATCTCCCTAATTAAGGTTCTTAATTATAATTTTATCCCTTATCATTTACTCGTATTTCACACGTAGTATGTATATTAATTAAACATGTTCATTTCTCTTTACAATGAACTAGGCTTTCAAGGATTAAGTATTCACTCACTTAATTCAATTCAAACTTCATTATACAATTTTAACCTACTAATTCACACAATAGATCACATCACAGTATATGTATATTCATCACACTATTATATCCATATAATAAGATGGAATGGTTTTTGAATTGGCAAAAATGTAAAAGAACAATAATGGTTGAGATTCTTTCCCTAAAAATGAACGGCTAAGATTGTTCCCCTCAATTCAATATCCCGCCCAAATTTTTTACGTCACCTCTCTCCTACTACCTAACTCGGTAACCACACCCGAACACGCGCCATATCATCACTCAATCCTCTCACTTAACTATTCTTTCCATTCTCTCTCAAACCCTCTTTCATTACTTTCATCACAACTAGATTCCACAAGTCACGAAGCAGGTACAAGAATACGGTTATCATACTCATTTTTTTTGTTATATGATCTATTGATTTCTTCTATTAGGTATATGGTTTTTGAGGTTTTTTCCTTTGGCTATGGAATTTATGAATATTAGGGTTTCTGGCATATTTTTCCCCATGAATTTTAGGGTTTTTAGTATTATTGCTCTTACTCATTAGATGTTAAGGGTTATAATTTTATACAAGGTTTTTAGGAAATTCTTTATTTCCCTTTTTCCATTATTAAACCATTAGTTAAATTTTTTTATATAGATTCTAAGGTTTTTAGTTTTGATTTGATTTGATTTGATTTTGCAGATACTAGATTCAAACTCAGGGGTTTTAAAAATAGGGCTTTTAGTAACTATTGTAGAGTATATTGATTGGCAATTTCTTTTGTAGTTTTAATCAGGTATAAACTCTCTCTCTCTCAAATATATGTTTCACTGTTTGGTTTCAGATTTATGTAAGTCAAATCTATTAAAGCGTAGTGTAAATTTGATGTTCATTTTGGTCTTATACGTACTAATGGGGTTTTAAATATGGTAGTTTTTCTTATTTAGGGAGTGATGATTTGATTATATAGATTATATTTTTACTAGACTTGGGTTATTAATCCATATATAGGTTTTTTCTTCAAAATGTAGATTCAGATATAGGAGCCATTCCAAAACCATAATACATTTTGTATGGAGAAGCTATGTAAGTATTTAATCCTTATTGTGATGTTATAATTTCTTCATTTATTACTTTACTTTATGAGTTTTCCTTGTTATCATTTGTGGAATGTATAAATATTTAATCCTCCTCCTGACGTATTTGGTTCTTTATTATCAAATTGAACTTCTAAAACCACGTTTCTCATAGAACAGAGGTTGGGGTAGAGAAACAACGCAAAATATACGGAGGTATCTTTTTATTTACGATCCTGCAGTTTTAAGTTGTTAGTTTGATATATTAGTGTTTTTTCATGCTTTATTTTTCTACATTAAAAAAGGATTGAAACTTATGTTTTTAAATTTAAAACAGAGTTATAATTTAGATCTCTCAATATCTAATTTACCATACTAATTTTGTGTTTTGTTTTTGTGCGTGTGTTACAGCCTGTGTGTATGGACATATTATATTGATTTTTTTTTACATTTACAAATGTTTAGGTACCATAAATCTAAATGTATATTCGGGGATGCTAAACTTTTCTCTCTTGGATTGTGACTTACACAATAAGATTTTTCAATTTGGCTTCATATGGTGATATCTCTCGAGTAAAAGTGGAGAAAAACAATGCACGTGGTGAATGATGGACATATTAAAAGTAAGTCTTTTAGCATTCGTAATTAATTTTTTGAACATCTTTTGTATACTATTTCTTTTGACATTTCTACTTTCTCACTTCTTTTGTTTTTTATAGTTTCAAAAGGGTGTTGAGTCCAGTCTTCCTACATGGATCTTATGGTTTGAATTGACTTATTAGGTGTAATATGGTAGGAACTATATTATTTATTCAGTTTGAGGAGGTGAGTTGAAGTCTGGGTTTCAAGTGTTAAATAGTAAAATCTATTTGTGAGTATCCTTTGTTGGTACACTCACTAATTTAAAGTACGTGACACCCCGCCTAATTAAATACCGGGCGATCACTCCTTTATTAAATTAAATCAAGGTATACAGTTGGTTCATTCTCAGCATCACTGTCGATAAAAATGAATTTTCCAATTTAACACCCTAAATAATTAAGCTAAGTGTCAAAACCATTTTCATGCATACTTTCCAAATTTTAATTTAAAGAAAAAGATTTATTTAATTAAAAACAACATTCTTACAATTTAGAATCACACTACAGTAAGCCAAATAATATAATACATTCGTCAATCGAATGTCAACATACAAAACTAAAATCACAAGTCCATACTGAATAAATCCCAAGGAAACAATACTGGAAATGACTGAAATATAAATATCTCAACAACTAATGAAATGATGAAAAGGGGCGACACGTGCCCAATAAATGAGAGTACTAGGAGTGGAGTCAATAACAGAAGCCGTCTACTCAAGTGACCTGCAACTCCCACCTAAGCTGCAGCTCGTTCTTCTCAAGGGATCCTAAGCAAGACGCCCCTGTGGCTGGGCACCTGAAAATATACATATATATATACAAGAGAGAGAGAGAGAGAAAAGAAGAAACGGGTCAGAGCCCGAAAGTGTGTTTGATTTTAAAATACGTTTAGCAAGTATTTAAATTGATACATGCCAATGCAATAACATATTAGTGCGTCTCTCTCTTGAGAAATACTCACCTCTCTTCTAATGTGCAAACCTATCGCACTAACCTTCCCATTGTTTTGTTCTTATCAATCTCGCCCTTGACTTCCTAAAAGATTTAATCTATCTAAGATTACTCGCACGATTTACAATTCACGATTTTATTTTTAAAAGAATGTTCCAAACAGAAATCAAAGTCCTCCATTTTAACTTTATAAAATCCATAAAGTTTTACCGTGACATATTATACCTTTTCAAAACAAGAATTTAATAATATGTGACAATAACTAGGTTCTACTTATCAAATCTCAGTAGACAGTTTCAAATATCATAATCTCATATATATATTAACTACTCGTATAATATATATATATATATATATAACAACACCCCGAATAAAACTATGGTGCGTGCATACTTCCACTATCCAAAGCCCCATATCACTCATATTAAGGGGAATACATTCGGAATCACTCTCGAATTGTATTAACATAAATACACAAACAATATTGAGGCGAATCATAGATTTCAAGTCTCTAAGAGGGTGGCACATACCGACGTCTCTTAGGACCGTCTGAACTATCACATCGATAGCCTGTACCAAGGACATCTATCTTCTAGGGTACAAGTCAATATCCCCCATAAAGGTCACATCGAGATAAGACTTGTCCCAACGCGGAAACCTCAGGGATAACAAGTAGCGTGGGTATGATTTTCACATGCATATAATATATGTACACACAATCATATAAATATACCACTTTATCATATTAATATAGGTTCTTCTCATCACCCGTAAATATACCGTTTATCCTTAATTTCACATTTATAGAACTTACGTATAAGGTTTCATTCCTAACCTTAACTCGAAGGCTTTTCTCACTTATTACCTAGCACTCATGGGTTATATCTTCCAAATTCTGAAATTCAGTAAGTGACTTTATTTGATTCCAACGTAACTCTCTTACGCACCTCACCCTTTAAATTCATAAATCTACCAACCTAAAGTAAATATCCCATAAATACTATTCTCGTTGAAGATTAAAGGTTCTAACATTTATCCATATACCCTACTGGTCCTCAATGTCTCCCAAATCATTTTATTTAAGATGCCCAAAGATTATTTCACGATAAACTTAGTTCAACTAATTAAACAAGGAAAAATAGGAGTCTGCCAGGAGGGGTCGATCGATCGAAGCTTGGGGCTCGATCGATCGAACCTTCGATCGATCAAGCAGGTCTGGGCAAAAATTCTGCAGCAATTGCAGTTACGGGATTCATCAAAATTCTTCATCAAATTCCATATTTTCCAACACTAATCGACCCATAAATTCTACTACTAACATACTAACATAATTCCAGATGTTTTTAACGTTCAACATGCGTGTATTCATCATTAAACATGGTTAAACAACCCAAAATCTCATCTAATCATCAAGAACCCTAAAGTTTTCATAACTATGATTCAATTCAGTTTTTCTCCAGAATTTCTTCCTAATATAACATCCAAAATTTTTGGTTAATACATCTATATCATCAAAAGTTTCCAGCATAAGGTTTTAATCTTCTCTACATGCAATTTCCTATCAAAATTTGGGGATTTCTTACATGGATTACATTCCTAATTAATCCTAAACTAATATGAACATTGCACTAACGAAATACGCAACTTAAACACTTTCCTGGGATTTTCAGAAGTCTGATTTCCTGTTGATTATGGTGTGGTTGCGTTCTCCTCCTCGCGATCTACGCGGTGGTGGTGGTGGCGGTGCAATCCGTTGGCTTTTTGGCCTTGAATTGCCTTGGAGCTCTCTCCTCTCTTCTCCAATGGCCGTCATATGATTTTTGAATGTTCTAACCCTAAGAGGCTGACCTAATGGCTGATTTAGGTTGGCTGAAATTCGTGGGTTTAATTACCCAATTTTGTAAAATGACTAAAATGCCCTCCTGGGGTACTAATTAGGCATAAAAATGCCCCGAGACCCAAACTAAACCCCCGGGTATAATTTTCTGACTATCTCGACCCTTCCGGACGCGTTGGCGCACTCAAAACGACCATACGAACAACTTATAAAATATTCACTTTTTATTTAACAAAATTTGTCCTGACGTGACACGGGCACGTCCCGACTTAAATTTCCGAAATAGTCATTTAATACACTTATGACATCCAATAAACCAATATAATATTATTACTATGCTCATTAGTAATATTCAACAAGTTTCCCATAATTACTAACTCTCGTCACGTTAATAATTATAACATAATTAATTTCTGGATTTTTATTAAATAATTAACTCACATTAAATTTTAATAAATCCTCGAATTAATATAGCATAAAAATACGGGGTATTACATAGTTCCCCCCTAATAACGGAATTTCATCCCGAAATTCGGAAAATAAGGCATACCTGGTAAAAACAACTCTGGATATCTCTCGATAGTACGCGAGCTAACTACATAGTACGGCGCTCAATCACTATAGCGTTTTCTTAACAACAACATTGTTTTACATTCTCATTGGAGACACTTCACATTGCGCTCCCAACTGACAACATTTGAATAGGTTTTGTCTATACGTTATAAATTCCATAATCTCACTATCATTAGGAGGCCGCACCTCACTACATGACAACTACTCGGTTTTATTCACACATAAAATTCCCATTCTGAGAAGATCATACGAACATTTGACCACTCTTGACTGCCTGAAACAGTCGTGGAATTCCACCATAGTTATCGGATATTTCCTCGATCGATCCAACAATTCTGATTATCTACTCTCCTTTAAACATACGGAAGGAGAATAGTCGAGGTTCTTCCATAACAAAACCTTAATAAGTACCTCATACGCGACAAATAAGTACGAGTGTTTCTACAAAGCATTCTTGGAATCATCGTACCAAGATTCCAAAATCTCCTTCACGTGGCTCCACTAATCTTTAATCACCATGCTCTTATTCCCTAGCTAAGGGTGATACATCCTACTTGAAATGAAATCTTATCTCCGCTGGTTCTTGAAATTCAATTCAAAGGTGGGATTCACCAATCTCATCCTGATTCAGAAGTTTATACTGCGCCGGACCATGCACTGGCGCGATCCTTCCTTTCAAAGGAAGTCTGGGGCATACTAGTTAATATTGTAAGCCTGCCCAACGGAATATCAATCACTTCCTTCTCGACGACTTAATTCACATGTTCGGGATAAACCCTTGATCTTGTTTTGAGGATGGCGACCCATCTAAGAACTTTACCGACTTTGCCAACCTCTTCCAATTCCAAGAATTTTCGATAAACACAAAATTCTTTGGTTGATTCTTCTCTTTCAATCCAAACTTTACCTACGGGCAATGAATGTAGAGACTATTCACTACGTTTCGCTAAACATCGATTCTTCCCTTGAAATGTCTCACATTAAAGGACACGAAATAATCCCCTTCCTTCCTTACAGTATGCTAAAAGTTCTGACCCGTGCTCTTCTCTCCACGAAGCGCACTTCTGGATCTCTTATACTATACTAACATCATTACTCTTTGTATGCGCAAGTCGCTCTCACACTTGACTAATAAGAACTCCGCTCCGGGTGTGCTTCATGACAATTAAATTCTACTCTATTCAAGGAATACCAATTCTTGAATGGCTTCCCACAGCCTTCCAATCAAGTTAGGGCATGCTATTCTAATTGCACACTTATGTATGGATTATCGTACCTCATGTGACGTTTAATCCACTCTATCACTTCCACCTCGTTATACTAGTCCCACAAACCTATATTTCACACGTCTATTACCACGTCCCTTCGACTAGGTCTATTTTAACTGTAGTTAACCAAGATGCCCATCTTTTTGCAACACTCCGACCGCCCTGGGAGAGCGAACGGTGTGCTACTCGTCTGTAGGACTAACTAAATTCAACGGAATAGAAGTAATAAGGCATTCAAATTCCATGACAATAAAAGCGGAATAATAATTCTCAACCTTCCTCAGATAAGTACAACAATTTTCCCCATTAGGTACAACAACCAAAATAAATCACTAACGCTCTATACATCAAAATAATCACAGGTCATCTCTTGTATAATATAAAGTTCTTTCCAGATAATCCATGCTAAAAATCATTTCAACTCATTATTGACCTTGTGTTCTGTACGCGGTTATGACATTTGGGTACTCTCAATCACCCTAGAAGTCCAAATTCCTTAAATTCTCCTTATCATCGTTCCACCCCCTCAACTTGTGGGGATAACTTTCAATGCTTTCCTACCACAAAATCCGGCTCCAATGACCTTAAAACAAAATTCAACTTCCAACTTACATACATAATTACTTGATCCCAATTTCGACCAGGATACCGTACTAATGGAATAGTGACTGAACGTCTCCCTATCTCCAACCTTACGCTAAGTTTCATGCGTGGGATGTCTCGCAAAGCGAAATCCAAACAAGGAACCCCCCCGATACACTACTACCTAGCATTGTCGATTATCGAAATCCGTTAGGTCCTCCGTCCACAGTATATACCCCTTTATTCCGTCCCTTGACAGAAAAATTTCAATTTCTCCCGTAATTATGCTTAACAAAGAACGTTTCACCAATTTCACTATCGTCCCGTATTGGTTGATGGTAGTTTCATTCTATAAGCCTCGGATACATGCGATCGGAATTCTCGAAATTCCCTTCCCTAATAATAGGGGTATAACTAATAATTCCCACATCTCTAAAGGATAAATATAACAACTCACTTTTCCTATCACTAAGTCCGGAGTGCTAAACATAATACTGAGTCGAATCTTTTCGCACAAGAGTAAATCCCGATACATACGGAATTACACTGATAAGGTCTACACATACTTTGGCATCGAATATCTCGAGCCCGCTATCTCCTCCGAAGTATCTAGGATAGATAATATAGTGCAAGTCCAACCTTCTTACAGTAAGGCCTCGCCCAAAACAAACATAAAACATGTTGCACCAATGCAACTACTCCGATAGCCTCGCAATCAATGTACACTATCATACTACCCATTTTTATAACATTTTAACAAAAATAATATTATACTCGTGTATCGCATCACTACAACGAGTAACCTCAATAAAGTATAGCACACTGTTAATATACTCATTCATCCCTGCGGATAGCACCAAAGAAAAATCCCGCTATACTAAGGAGAAAAATATTCACATAATGGTAACATTTATAATGATATGCATTAAACTCATCTCACATGCTAATCTAGCAATGAACAAAATATGGTGACTCGCTCGTGTCACATAAACACGCCGCATCCTCTAAGGATACAACTTACACTTCTACCTTGTCAATCGTCTTGACTGCACAAATGGTTTTCGGACGTAACACGTCTACCCAAACCATAACAAAATTATTTTAATCGTTGCCTTTTACTAGGCACCGTATTCTTGTCCTTATACTCACTTTGGAACATATTATCGTGAGCGATCTCACTCCGCACAAAATACCTCAGTACATAATCCACTTACTAACCAGGTTAGGATTTGTCCTCCTCTCGGACTTTAGTAAACTCGATTCCTGTTAACCATTCCGATTGTTCCTTTAACTTTTTAGGCCATAAAGTTCATGTTACTATCTATAATAGCACGTACTGAATTTACCATCACTTGGTAAGAATTTAACTATCTGAAGCATTTAAATGGTTTTCCCGATGTGTATCCACATTCTTTTGTGGTGCTACACCACCACTGTTGTATTCAGTCTTATTATCGACTAAATTCTTCGATTCCTTTAACTTCCCCCCACAAAGAAGCGTTATCATCTATATTGACAAAATATGACATTGTCAACCTCTGAATCGGTCGTCCAACAGAATTTCCTCCTCGAGTATTTTCAAATATTATTACAAGTTGGCCTCCCACTTGGAGTCGTTTCCCCCACTTGTATCTACATCCTTCGATACAAAATTCGTTAACGAATAAGATTTATATTCACGGATGGACCCTTGACACGTCCTTCCTCGATGAGCTCAGAACCACATTTGCCTCATCCTGAACAGTTGAGGAAGGAACATACGGTCAACATTGTACCTAAGGTCCTCCCATAGGCATAGCATTCCACCTCTAAAATTGGTGGTTGACTCCAACCATTATAATTTCGTCCCGAAAGCCAAGAAAATTTTCTCTAAATTTTCACTTTCGGTTTGCCACACTCTGTCCTATATTTAAGCATGTGAATACTTTACCTCATTTGGTAAACACATTCAATTCTCGCGTTTCGAAAATTTCCCACTGACAGTCTCTACACGTTTTCGTAATACGTTGGGTAAGTTTACCCTCGCACATCATTTGGCTATAACAGCATTTGAAAATCATTGATGTACCTTAGTCTCCTTTCTAGTCATGGCTTCTCGTGCCATAATGGAGGTGACCTCGACTACGGTTATCATCCTCGGATAAATTTCATAATTCTCCACAGAGCCCTGCCTCCTGATGTACGCTTAACGGTCCTCTTCTGAAACCGTCATCGGTCGGCTCACGCACACATCCGAACGAAATTAGAATTCACTAGTATATACACATTATAGCAGGAGAACGAAATCTCCTCAAAGGAATCGACAATCCTAAACATAGGGCTCTATAACAAACAAAGCAACGCTGAAAGCATAATAAGCCGTACAGATCCTAAGGACACTAGAACCTGATGCTCTGATACCACCTGTGACACCCCGCCTAATTGAATACCGGGCGATCACTCCTTTATTAAATTAAATCAAGGTATACAGTTGGTTCATTCTCAGCATCACTGTCGATAAAAATGAATTTTCCAATTTAACACCCTAAATAATTAAGCTAAGTGTCAAAACCATTTTCATGCATACTTTCCAAATTTTAATTTAAAGAAAAAGATTTATTTAATTAAAAACAACATTCTTACAATTAAGAATCACACTACAGTAAGCCAAATAATATAATACATTCGTCAATCGAATGTCAACATACAAAACTAAAATCACAATTCCATACTGAATAAATCCAAAGGAAACAATACTGGAAATGACTGAAATATAAATCTCTCAACAATAAATGAAATGTTGAAAAGGGGCGACACGTGCCCAATAAATGAGAGTACTAGGAGTGGAGTCAATAACAGAAGCCGTCTACTCAAGTGACCTGCAACTCCCACCTAAGCTGCAGCTCGTTCTTCTCAAGGGATCCTAAGCAAGACGCCCCTGTGGCTGGGCACCTGAAAATATACATATATATATACAAGAGAGAGAGAGAGAGAGAAGAAGAAACGGATCAGAGCCCGAAAGTGTGTTTGATTTTAAAATACGTTTAGCAAGTATTTAAATTGATACAGGCCAATGCAATAACATATTAGTGCGTCGCTCTCTTGAGAAATACTCACCTCTCTTCTAATGTGCAAACCTATCGCACTAACCATCCCATTGTTTTGTTCTTATCAATCTCGCCCTTGACTTCCTAAAAGATTTAATCTATCTAAGATTACTCGCACGATTTACAATTCACGATTTTATTTTTAAAAGAATGTTCCAAACAGAAATCAAAGTCCTCCATTTTAACTTTATAAAATCCATAAAGTTTTACCGTGACATATTATACCTTTTTAAAACAAGAATTTAATAATATGTGACAATAACTAGGTTCTACTTATCAAATCTCAGTAGACAGTTTCAAATATCATAATCTCATATATATATTAACTACTCGTATAATATATATATATAACAGCACCCCGAATAAAACTATGGTGCGTGCATACTTCCACTATCCAAAGCCCCATATCACTCATATTAAGGGGAATACATTCGGAATCACTCTCGAATTGTATTAACATAAATACACAAACAATATTGAGGCGAAGCATAGATTCCAAGTCTCTAAGAGGGTGGCACATACCGACGTCTCTTAGGACCGTCTGAACTATCACATCGATAGCCTGTACCAAGGACATCTATCTTCTAGGTTACAAGTCAATATCCCCCATAAAGGTCACATCGAGATAAGACTTGTCCCAGCGCGGAAACCTCAGGGATAGCAAGTAGCGTGGGTACGATTTTCACATGCATATAATATATGTACACACAATCATATAAATATACCACTTTATCATATTAATATAGGTTCTTCTCATCACCCGTAAATATACCGTTTATCCTTAATTTCACATTTATAGAAATTACATATAAGGTTTCATTCCTAACCTTAACTCGAAGGCTTTTCTCACTTATTACCTAACACTCATGGGTTATATCTTCCAAATTCTGAAATTCAGTAAGTGACTTTATTTGATTCCAACGTAACTCTCTTACGCACCTCACCCTTTAAAATCATAAATCTACCAACCTAAAGTAAATATCCCATAAATACTATTCTCATTGAAGATTAAAGGTTCTAACATTTATCCATATACCCTACTGGTCCTCAATGTCTCCCAAATCATTTTATTTAAGATGCCCAAAGATTATTTCACGATAAACTTAGTTCAACTAATTAAACAAGGGAAAATTGGAGTCTGCCAAGAGGGGTCGATCGATCGAAGCTTGGGGTTCGATCGATCGAACCTTCGATCGATCGATGCTCTATGCTCGATCGATCGATCAAGCAAGTCTGGGCAAAAATTCTGCAGCAATTGCAGTTACGGGATTCATCAAAATTCTTCATCAAATTCCATATTTTCCAACACTAATCGACCCATAAATTCTACTACTAACATACTAACATAATTCCAGATGTTTTTAACGTTCAGCATGCGTGTATTCATCATTAAACATGGTTAAACAACCCAAAATCTCATCTAATCATCAAGAACCCTAAAGTTTTCATAACTATGATTCAATTCAGTTTTTCTCCAGAATTTCTTCCTAATATAACATCCAAAATTTTTGGTTAATACATCTATATCATCAAAAGTTTCCAGCATAAGGTGTTAATCTTCTCTACATGCAATTTCCTATCAAAATTTGGGGATTTCTTACATGGATTACATTCCTAATTAATCCTAAACTAATATAAACATTGCACTAACGAAATACGCAAGTTAAATACTTGCCTGGGATTTTCAGAAGTTTGATTTCCTGTTGATTATGGTGTGGTTGCGTTCTCCTCCTCGCGATCTACGCGGTGGTGGTGGTGGCGGTGCAATCCGGTGGCTTTTTGGCCTTGAATTGCCTTGGAGCTCTCTCCTCTCTTCTCCAATGGCCGTCATATGATTTTTGAATGTTCTAACCCTAAGAGGCTGACCTAATGGCTGATATAGGTTGGCTGAAATTCGTGGGTTTAATTACCCAATTTTGTAAAATGACTAAAATGCCCTCCTGGGGTACTAATTAGGCCTAAAAACGCCCCGAGACCCAAACTAAACCCCCGGGTATAGTTTTCTGACTATCTCGACCCTTTCGGACGCATTGGCGCACTCAAAACGACCATATGAACAACTTATAAAATATTCACTTTTTATTTAACAAAATTTGTCCTGACGTGACACGGGCACGTCCCGACTTAAATTTCCGAAATAGTCATTTAATACACTTATGACATCCAATATAACCAATATAATATTATTACTATGCTCATTAGTAATATTCAACAAGTTTCCCATAATTATTAACTCTCGTCACGTTAATAATTATAACATAATTAATTTCTGGATTTTTATTAAATAATTAACTCACATTAAATTTTAATAAATCCTCAAATTAATATAGCATAAAAATACGGGGTATTACAAAGTACGACTCTTATAATATTTTCTATTCATGGATCATTAATGCTTAAAACGATTGACAGCTTCATCAATTTCAAAGTGCATACCACTATCCATGAAGGGCCGTTTACTAAGCAACCAAAAAGTGAGTCAATGAGAGCCCCTATGTCCGAGGGACCAAGAATATCATTTGTTGGAGCTAACTGTTTGCGAAGCACATCAGCTAGCGACAGTGAAAGAATCATAGAGACGTGTTTGGGGAAGAAACAATCGAAGAGACTAGATTCGTGTGTATTTCTTCTTATTTGCATTCTCATTTCAGTGTACTATTTTTTCTTATGTTTTGATTTCCTATGTACTCAACTTAAAGATATGTATCCATAGTTGATATGATTGTGTTTATCAAGTATGAGAAGGGGAATTTGAGTAAGAAATCCCATTTTTATCAGTGGAAGAAATCAAAGTTAACTACAAGAAATCAGAGTTTTTTGTTGCATTGAAATGAGCAAGAAATCAAGTATGAGAAGGGGAATTAGAGTTGATTTCTTGATCATTAAAGATATGTGTCTAGAGTTGATATATTTTTGTTGCATTGATGGTAATCTCATTTCTTTCTCGCAATTGTTAACGGCGTGTCAAGTTTCTATCTTTTTATATGCTCATACCTGTATATATATATACTGTTTTTCTTTTTCATTTTTGTTATAATGTTAAACTGCCATTTCCTGAAAGTTAGTCTTATTAGAAAATTATAGAGTCAAAAACTATTTTGTTTGATAAAGTTTTCTACATTCTTCGTGAGATAATTAATATTATTACACCTCAAAACTACAAAATAATGACTATACATTCTCCGTAAGTTAATTAATTTTATTATTTTTTTGTTTTCATCAATCGCAAGATGCTGCACTATGTGCAGGTCTGTTACTTCTAATTTAATTATAACAATTTTATTTTTTATTTGCAAGTCTAATATTTCAATTGTTCACACTTGACTAAGTCTAATTGTAGTCTAATGCAATTAGAACTACAAGTGTGCACAATTAGAATTAGAATTAATAGTGCACACTTGACTAAGTCTAGTTCTAGAATTAGAATTAGAATTGTAGTTAGAATTAGAATTAGAATTGTAGTTACTTTTAAGTTTAATTGTAGTTACTTCTAATTGTTCAATAATTATTTCAATTATTATAATCACTACAACAAAAAAACATCATTTATGTCAGTTTAAAAAGTGACGTTATGGCAGACAAATGTAAATTGATATAAATGATATTTATTTATGTCAATCTGACTTTAAAGGTATATTTTTATTTGAATTTAAGTAAAGTTGAGATAAAAAAAAAACATTTATCTCATTTTTATATATAAATGGCATAAATAGAATGTTATTTATTTGAGGCTTCAAGTCAAAACTGAGTTAAATGGAAAAAGGAGCGTTTTTTTTTCACACTCCCACTCGAAAATTTGTTCCTAAAAATTATTTGGCGGGTCTCCATTAGAGCTCTCTCTTTCTACAACTCTCTCTCTCGGTCGCACGTCTCTCTCTCGGTCGTACCTCCTGCGCCGGCCAGGCTCCATCACGCAGGTACAAAAATCTCTCGATTTACTTGATTCGATTTGTGCATATGTGTTTTTATGTATGAGATTTGTGAATATGCTATTTGTTCTTGATTTTGTGTATGCGATTTGTGTATATGTGTTTGTGTGTTCTTGATTTGTTTATACGGGATTTGTTCTTGATTTGTTTATATGGGATTTGTTCTTGATTTGTGTGTGGGATTTGTGCAGGGGTGTCCCCATTAAGTCCCGAGTGGGTGCGGGCGCACCCACATAATTTTTGGGATTTTTATATATATATAGTGTTCTTTTGAAATTATATGGGCCTTGGTGTAATTTTTCGAAGTAAAATGCAGCTGAAAAATGTTGTTAAATAACTCAGAAGCGACCTCTGTAATTATTTTAAAATCTTTTAGAAAAACCCACTTATTTTTAAAACTCCTTGCAATATTTGGGCTCTTCTCATTTTAAAGAGAAAAAACCCTAACATTTAAAAACCCAATTTAGCAGCCTACGTGCACACCACTGCTAAATTATGTGTTTCTTTTGTGGTTTATCAAATACAAATTTCAAGTTTTGATGTGTTGATAAGTTATTTGGATCTTTCTTTAATGGAAGTGGCAGTCATTTGAATGGTTGTTGTCATGTCGTAGTTTGATTAGATTTGTAAAACAAACATTGACATTTGAAAATTATCCTTTAAAACAATTTATGTTAAAAATTTCCTTTACTTGCCTTAGTTTGATTAGATTTGTTGGTGATTAGGTGCACATTCTTATTTTTGTTTGGGTATTGTTAAAATTAGTGGGGTGTTGTTAATATTAATTGGTTATTATTTTGCATTTCCAAATTTAGTTGGATGTTGTTATTTAGGGTTTGAAGTTGATTTGGTATTGTTCATTTCAATTAAGTATTGTTATTTGGTATCCAAATTTTTTTATTTGGAGTTGTTGATTTTATGAATTATGATAGTATAATGGAACTTTATACCAAATACAACCCTTAGAATTTCATTGAGATCAAATGAGAAAAAAAATGTTTATGTTGATTTTGTATTTTTGGCACTTAATGCATGATATTTAACAATCATGTGGTTTCATAGATAGTTGTAATAACCCAAACACTGATAATTCGAAAGTATATTTTTTTAGCATTGTTGTCATGTTTGTG
The DNA here is from genome assembly GCA_949130495.1 of Sambucus nigra. NCBI lineage: Eukaryota > Viridiplantae > Streptophyta > Magnoliopsida > Dipsacales > Adoxaceae > Sambucus > Sambucus nigra. Next base: position 428,471,404 of record OX422211.1, on the reverse strand, counting down.
GAGAGAGGGGTTAACTAATCACTTATGTTTAATATGTATGTTAATATTTTATTGAGAATCGTGTACCAGTTAACTTTTACCCCCTAGATTACTAATGATAATCATATCCTCCATTAAAGGAGCTTTGTGCTGTAGTATCTTCCAAAATTACGTCACTATATATATTTATGTATGATGTTTTTTGGGTAACTGACAAATATAAAAAAGATAATGAAATTAGGAAATTGTGTAAATTATATTGAAGTTGTTGGTTAAGCCGTATTCTTAGTTTTAGAAAGCACACTTCCATATATTTGTGGGCATGGAATTGCTATTGAAATGAAGTGAATGGTACCATTTATTGAAATTCTAAATAAGATAATTCACATTAGGGAACCGATAATTGTTACGAACGATGAAGTGAGAGAGCATTAAAATTAGCAATGATTTGTAACTCATTAACACTAACTGATCAATATTACAGATTCGCAATATTTTTATTATTATGATGTCACTTGTAAGAAGTTTCAGAGCCCTTGTTTACTTTTATAGGTGTTAAAAGATACTCAATACCTAATTCGAATACAGTATAACACATCTTATTAAAATCCAGTTATGGTGCTTGTACATGCAATTTTGAACCCCAATTACACTGTCATTCGACATTTGCTCACTATTGTTTTGACGTAGCAATGCGTATACAAACATTTAGATAAAAGATGTATTGGAAAAATGAATAATGTACAAAGGCTATTGATGACAAGGTGATAATAACCAAGTAAAGAGTTGAAATAAGATTCAAACATCATGTTTTTATAGTATCCCCATTAAACTCAGATATTCATTGGATACCAGAAGATTTTCATTACTCCATGAATGTGTTCATGACTCACAATTATATTGCCTGACCCATTTATTGAATGTTGAACATGTGTAATTTCCTATGTACAAGTATTAGTTATTTCCAAACACTTCGCTATCTCTTAATGAGGTATAACAAGGGTTGCTTTAATTAATTTTCTTCCATTCATGTTTGAGTAAAAAATTCTCAGTTTTCTCAAGAAAATATTGATGATATATTTAAAAACTTAAAATTTATGATAGATTCATAAAAGTGGGTTCTTTTCATTATATTTATTTGTGACTTATTTGTATATTTGAATTTGTCACTTTGATGTGTTTGTTTCTTTCTTATTTTTCTTGTATGTATATCTTCTCATTGGCAACCTTAATAGAGCAATGATCCTTGATGAACTATTGTAATAATTCTCTAAGTTGTTTAATAGATAATAACTCATCCAAGCCTATATTTTAGAATACTTTCTTAATAGTTATTTAGCATAGTAGCCAAGAACTCTTACCCTTAGAGGACACTTTTGAACACAGACGCTGGGCAGAAATGGCCATGACTCAAACCTTCATCGCTTTTTATTTCTCATTGATTGACTTCAACAACCCATTGGTAGGATCAGCAATATTATATTATATGTGTTTAGGTATAATAATTTCAAGTGACTCTCTACAGTTGTGTTCTTGTTCGTATGAATAGAAGGAAAATTTTTGTACCATAGGGTGCGTTACGATATGTTAAAGTTTGGTTTTGAAATTTCAGGTGACTCGCTATAATTTTGAAGTTTGGTTTTAGTACGTATAGCATATACTCGCTAATGCCTCACTTGTGTGCTTTCATTAATTTTTCACATTGCTTCATATGTTCTTGTCCCATGCTTATATTATGTGCTTTCATTATATTATAGGTACATAATCGCTAATGGTTGTTACTTGCATGTATAATATGTATAACATCATAGTATAATTTATATAATAATTTTGTGAATTGAAGTTCTTCAATGATTGGAATTGGTTTTGATCATATAGTGTTTGTGTGTTGTATTAGTGTTCTTGAGTTGGTTATTTATAATTGATTGAGTCTTATTACTGTTAGGTGTTGGTGTATTTGGTAGTTGTTGTGATAGTTTTAGAGGGCTATTATGTTTTCTACGATAGTTTCTAATGGTGTGAATGTACTATGTTGTATGATATTGCATTATGTTTAACAATTACACATCTTTTATTGCTTATATCTCACTCGTGGTGGTTTACATACTTAGGCCAGAATAGATAGGTCTTGGATGAGTAAGGACAGATTATCAAAAGAATACATAGAAGGTGTTGATAATTTTCTTGGGTTGCTCAAAATGCCTCCTTGGATGAGAAATTCATACGATGCCCTTGTAATCAATGTGAGAATAGATTAAAAATGGGTGTTATAGAAATTAGACAACATTTGTATAGTTCGAATATCGATCCGAATTATACTGTATGGAAGTGGCACGGAGAGGAGGATCATCATGAAACAATGTCGGATATTAATATGGGTGATCCTATCTGGGACGATCATAATATGGATACCATGAAGGATGTTGAAGAGTCGATTGACATGGTAGAGGCTATAAAATAAGACTTCATAGGAAATGTAAAAAAAAATATTTATTTGCTTGTAGATGCGGAGAAGCCGTTGTATGAAATATGTAAAAATTATACAAAGTTATCCGCTATCGTCAAGCTATCAATCTTAAAGAGAAGAGTGGGATGTCCGATAAATGCTTTTCAAATATGTTGTCAATCATTTCCGACATGCTTCCAGATGACAATATATTGTATTCATCCAATAATGAGTCAAAACGTTGCTTATCGGTATTTGGAATGAACTTTCAGAAGATACACGCATGTCCTAATGACTGTATACTTTATAGAAAAGAGTATAAAGAAGCTGTTGAATGCTCCACTTGTGGAACATCCAGGTAATTTGAAAGAACAAAAAAGGGCTGAGGGGAAACGAGATGTTCCTGTGAAAGTGTTATGGTACTTTTCACCCATTCTGAGATTTAAAAGGTGGTTTCAATCTACAGAGACTGCTAAGTCTCTAACATGGCATGCAAATGATAGAATTGTTGATGGTTTGTTGCATCATCCAGCGGACTCACCAACTTGGAAATTAGTTGATGAAAAGTGGCCCGATTTTGTAGCAGAACCAAGAAATCTTCAATTAGCACTACCAGCGGACAAAATTAATCCTTATAGTTCCCTTAGAAGTAGGTACAGTTATTGGCCGGTTATGTTAAACACGTATAACTTTGAACCGGAATTGTGTATGAAGAGAAAGTTTACAATGTTTACTATATTGATATCGGGTCCAAAACAACCAGGAAAAAATATAGATGTTTATTTGGATCCGTTAATAAAAGATCTTAATACCTTATGGCATGAAGGAGTTAATGCATATGACGTTTTTCGACAGGAATCTTTTACTTTGTGGGCAATACTGTTATGGACAATTAATGATTTTCCAGCATATGGATATTTATATGGAAGTGTTGTTCAGGTCTATAATGCTTGTCCAATATGTAGTGAAAAAACATATTCCACCAGATTATAACACTGTGGAAAGTGCGTTTATATGGGACATAGGAGATACCTTCCACAAAATCATCCATTTCGAAGCCAGAAAAAGGCTTTTAATGGTGAGCAAGAGTTCCAAGCCTCCCCTGAACCTTTAAGCGGTGAATAAATATTGATAAAAGTTGGGAGACTTAAGGTTTCATGGGGAAAGAAGGTAAAAAAGGTGAGGGCGGTTAATTTGAAGAAATCATCAAAGCATAAGAGATCAAGGAGGATAGTTAATGGGGTTGAAAAAGGCGGTCCTAGAAACGGTGGGGTTGAAATTTTTGGAAGAAGAAATCGATATTTTTTTAACTTCCTTGTTGGAAGTATTTGTTTATTCGACATAACTTAGATGTCATGCACATTGAAAAGAATATTTGCGATAGTATCATTGGAACCTTGCTTAATATTCCAGGGAAAATGAAAAGCGGGGTGAAGTGTCGACTCGACCTTGAAAAAATGGGCATAAGAAGTGAGTTAGCACCACATGTTAATGAAAAAGGGGCATACCTACCGCCAGCATGTTATACGTTATCGAGAGAGGAAAAAAAATGTTTTGCCAAACTTTACATGACCTTAAGGTCCCGACTGGGTACTCTTCTAATTTTAAAAGCCATGTCTCTATGGAAGATTTGAAATTATATGGCTTGAAGTCTCATGATTGCCATATTCTAATGAAACAACTTCTTCCAATTGTAATTCGATCGATGTTGCCAAAACATGTAAGATATGCATGAGAGTATGCTTTTTATTCAATGCCCTTTGTGCCAAAGTAGTGGACTTACAAAAACTAAAAGAAATTCATAATGAAATTGTGGTCACATTGTGTTTGCTGGAAAAATACTTTTCACCATCCTTCTTTGACATTATGGTGCATTTAATGGTGCATCTTGTGAGGGAGGTCGAACTTTGCGGTCATGTTTTCTTTCGATGGATGTACCCAATTGAAAGGTTAGGTCAATCTACTTTACTATCATGTATTAATATAAGTAAATAAGTGTACCGATTTAGTTTTTTTTTATGTATTAGGTACATGAAAGTATTAAAGGGTTATGTGAGAAATCATAATCGCCCCAAAGGTTGTATTGCTCAATGTTACATAGTAGAAGAAGCTATTGAGTTTTGTTTTGAGTTCTTATCGAAATTAGATTCAATTGGAATTCCGGCAAGTAAGGATGATGATAAACTGATAGGAGGCTCAGATGTCGTTGAAGTTGATCGCATGCCCTTGGAACAGTCACATCTTCATGTGTTACATAACATGAATGATGTTCAAACATATTTAGAGTATTCTTTTCCTAACTTCCCATTAATATAAAGTTAGTTCCTTACATATTTACCTCTAGATATATTAATAACTAATGTTGTGTTACTCATTAATACATTGTCAGGGAGCATGAACAGTACTTGAAAGAAACCCATCCTCTAAAAGGGAAAAATAAAAAGTGGCTTGAAGATGAGCACAACTGCATGTTTATCCATTGGTTACGTAAAAGGGTATGATTAATTTAGGGACAATGCCACTGCTTTTTTATTAGACATTACCCATTTTTTAGTTTTATTTTTTCATTAGACATTACCCATTTTTTAGTTTTCTTTTTAGCAATGCCACGACTTTTTTATTTATTAGTTGCAAATCTTAGTGAAAAACAATGTCGACGTCTAATACCAACTAGTGGAAAATAGTGACAAAGTGTAAAATAAAACTAAATAGTTAATTTGAATTTTGTTTTGTAAGTAACTAAAATTCTTATATTAATAGGTTGCGCTTGAAGAAGAACTCCCAAACAATAATAACTCAGATGACTTAAAATGGATTGCTCGTGGACCTCGTCAAGACGTCATCAAAGTTCACGAATATGTTATTAACGGTATTCGTTACCTAACAAAGGATCATGATGATGCGCAAGTAACCCAAAATATTGGAGTGAGACTAGTTGCTAAGACGCTGCAGATAGCTAGTGCAAAGGACATCAATCATGTTCGTACTGATATGATTTTCTACGGTGTTATAAGGGAGATATGGATACTTGACTATTTTTCAATTCAAATTCCTTTATTCAAGTGCGATTGGGTTGAAAACAAAAACGGAATTAACATAGACGAGCTTGGTTTTACATTCGTCGATCTTGATAGAGTTGGTCATAAATTCGATTCTTTCATCTTAGCCTCTACAGCGAAACAAGTTTTCTATGTTCCGGACCAAATGAATCCTAAATATTCAATTGTACTGTCAACTCCTCAAAGGGATTACTATGATGATGATGATGATGGATGTCTCGGGAATGATATTTGCACTAAAATTTTGCCAACTATTGAATCTTTTGACGTGGTTGAGGAATCTTCTGAAACTTATTTGCGTGAAGATTGTGAGGGGACATGGATAGACAATACAACAACATAATTGTGATATGCGATGCTATGATGCTTAATATTTGAATTGTCCTTTATTATTAGTTATAATTGCTTAAAATGTAAGCTTGTTTGGTGAAGTTTTCCAACTTTTTTGTTTTTTGTGTATAACCTACAACAGTTGATTATTGGAAATTGAATGTATGGAATATTGGCTATGTGACATTTGTTCTAGAATATGGTTTATTATTTTCGGCTTAATATTTTGACAATTGTTCTCTTGTACATTTTAATTAACATATAATGAAATGATGACTTTTAATTTGTGGTACATTTAAATAATTGTATTGTTTGAGTATTTATGACTTACTTGTATTAATGAAATCTATATTATCACTCTTTTTTGTCTTTCAATAGTTCGATTGCTTCAACTTGAAATGGAAGACATTGACCTCGAACCTGTGGAGAAACCTTCACAATATAATAGTAAGGTAGAGATGCGTCGAAGCTAAAGAGATTGACTAAAATAAAGAGCATTGAAGAACGGATAAGATTTGTATATAACGATCTTGGGCAACCAATAAGTACTAGAAAAAAAAGAATTATCAAGTTATGGGGGTTTGATGGTGAAGTTCTTTGTGCCGATAACTTATCCAAGTGGGCGTAAAGTGCCAATCAAATTGAAGAATGATTTGTGGGAGGCAATACATGTACATACATATATATATATATATATATATATATATATATATATATATATATATATATATATATAAAATATGGTTTGATGCATTTTTGTTGTATGTATGTGTGGATATTAAACTGATGCGCATCAAACTGGGATCCCTCTGGTGGCAGACCTGCTATGACTGTAAATAGAACAACCTTTCATGAGCAAAAAATAACAACTTTGCAACTAAAGGCATGCCTAAACATTAAAATCACCGACTCACAAAGTACTACATGTTTAAACCTATTAACCTTTTTTTTGTATGCGTGTGTAACTTTTGTGCTCTGTTTTTTTTTACCTTAATATATATAGACATGTGTTTTTATGTGTGTTGTTGTCGATCATAGTTATTTGGTATTGACGTCCTTCTATTGTCCAAGTTAATTGTGTTAGCATAGCATGCATATGTAAACAAATTCAACAATTTACTGTTTACTGTATTACAAATGCGGGAATGCTTAGAATGAGCTGACATTTCTTGTACTATATATATATATATATATATATATATATATATATATATATATATATATATATATATATATATAGAGAGAGAGAGAGAGAGAGAGAGTCTAGGAATGAGAAAGTAAAAATAGGGAAATTATGTAAAAACAGGGCAGGAGAAAGTAAAAACAGGTATATGACTGTCAAACAGGTACAAAGTCTATTCTTTCATTCTTTTAGTGCATTTTGTATCATATGAGACCAATATCAAGAGATTGCAGTTGAATATTATAGATTTTTTTGTTTAAAAAACATGCAACATTCAAAAGGAAAGTGAAAATCCATTACAGTTCCCTTATGATACCAAAACTTTGTATTATTCAAGTGCTAATGGTCAATTTTCTACCCATGTCACAAATGAAAAATTATTGTGCTTTAAAGCCCAAAATTGGCTCATAAATCTTCTTATTTCTCAAAGTATTAACATATTTTTTTATTGATTTTTTCATTTGTGAAAGAGAATCCTTAAGCTTATGCACCATATTAAACCAACAAACACGGGCCACCCTAAAAAATTGTCATTTTTGAATTCTACAGAACTTTAAATCGCTACAAATTATAATATGAAACAAAAGTTAAATGATTATGGTAGCAATTTAGGATAATGGTAGTTTGTTGCTATTGGTTTGTTTTATGGCAGCAGTAGCAACAGTTAGGGGCAACTGCAGCATCAGTGATAGGCACTCATCAATGACGGGGTAGATGAAACAACCCTGCCAGACTTAACTATCTTTGTTTTGTCTGAAACTAATTGATCACCTCCTTAGCGCTTCTTGGACTCCGACGCGCTCTTATAGTGTAGATAGCTTTTCACTTTCAGTGACACTTGCAACCCATAATATATAGTGTTCTTCTTGTGGCACAACCATCATTTGTGTTTGTCTTTTCAATACAATCAAAGACTAAAGACAATTGCCCTGAAAATATTAATTCCAAAACATAATCAAAGCATATCTCATGAGTAGAAATAAAATCGATCATGAAAAGTTATATAAAAAAGTATAGTAAAGTAAAAGAATGTGGGAAGAGTCCTAAATGCTCGAAAGTAGTTCAACACCTTAATTTTGCATATTGATTCTAAGACATGTATTCAACATCTTTCTTTTTCAGATCAAATTTGATATTGATCCGAACAGTAAGATAATGGTATTGTGCTTTATGGGTTGCAGTTGGAGAGCGTTCAAAACAAACCTCAAGAGACTTTGGATTAGACCATTGAGACACCAACGCGAGCTTATCAAACGTCCTCCACCAAAATACAAGAAATTCATTAGTCCGGATGTGTGGACTGAATTTGTTTGCATCCGGCTAACCAAAGGATTTTAGGTATAATTGAAAAAACAGTTGAAGATTTGTAGGGTACTTTTTCTTTTTCTTTTCTAATTTGTTGCTTTGATTTATAAGATTGTAAGTGAGGCATAAAGGGAAAAGCGATTCAAGGTCACATACAATCATCGTATGATCAAGAAGGGTTACACCGGTCTTGCTAAAGATTTGGTATGTTTTAGTCTGAATATTTTCATTAGATTTGTGATGGTTTTGAACTTGAACATTGAATTATTCTTTAATAAAATGATTTTTTGTTTTACAATTGATACCAGAAAAACAAGATGGGTTCGGAATATGAAGATGACAGAAGTTTCTTATGGTTGAAAGGCCGTGTAAAAAAAGATGGTGAATATGAAGATGATTCATTAAAGGAGGTGGCAGATAAAATGGTTAGTTTTTATAAATTACGACACGAGTTCCTTTGTTTGGTGTTTTTTAGTGTATGATTTGTAATTTTGATAATGTTAAGATGACATTCTAAATGATTGAATCTACTTCATTATAGGCTGAATTGAAAAGATAAGTTAAAGATGGTAGTTTAATCATCGAAGGAAGTAATGATGTTCTCACTATGACATTGGGTACTCCCGAACACTCGGGCCGTGTTCGGGGGTTGGGATTTGGAGTTGTTCCCACAAGGTAATTCTATATTCCAAAGTGTGGTTCCAAGAGACATATTAATGAATTATAATCTGAATTAAGAGATGCGAAGAAAAGATTAAAAAATATGGAAGCTCAGTTGAAGTTAAGAAATGAGTCGATTGTCGCAACCCCAATAATCGCACCCCGAGCTAAGAAAGTTGCTTCATACATGCGTGAAAGTGAAATTATAAAGCATTCCAGTTCAAGTGGAAAAATTACAACAAAATCACTTTCATCGAAGGTATAATAACACAAAGATAATTATACAAACGCATACCATTAAGGTTTAGTATTTTTTTTTTTTGTAATTGCAATTTATTTTTGTGTTTCTTTGGCTTAACTCAAAGATAGTGGTGTAACATAGTGAAAAGTTACCACCTCATTCAATAGCTGCTATCAAAAGTAGGAAACCTTCTTCGATAACTGCTAATAAAAGTACGAAACATGCGTCTTCTTCAAAGGTAATGGGATCACTTTTTTCGATGGTAATAACTTTGTAATTTTACTTGGTTGGGTCAGTAGGGTACTGAATTTTATATAGTTTTACTTGGTTAGGGCCGATAAATTGCTGAATTTTAATACATTGCTGAATTTTAATGCGATTATTTTTTGTAATATAGGTTAGATAATGTAAGTTGGCTATTGGAAATAAAACTAACATCGTTGTCGAGGGGATCGTATTCGATAGGAATGGACCGAATGAGAAAATTCGTAATGTAGCGTTGGGAGAAAACAATGTTCGGGTTTCGATTTCTAAAGTTATTTCTTCTAGTGCCATCCTCCCGACACCCATTCCAAGTGAAATGTATTTTGTGAAAGATGCTATTGGGTCATATGTTGCTTGGCCCAAAGAGTTAGTGTTGTTAGGATTTGAGGTAAACTTTCGGTTCTTACGTTTATTTATAAGTCTAAGTTTGACATTGCTTTCTGACATTTCACATGATTCAATGCAGAATGAAATGGAAGTTGGAAAAAAAATGGACCATGAGAAAGAGAAGGATGTCTTCGGTGAAAGTAAATCTGATATAGTTAAAAAGAATGCTGATTGTGATTTGATAACCGCCTTCACCCATAATTTATTGATAATGAAGACGAATCAAATAACGATTCCACTGGAGAAAGAGATGTTTGGAGAAGATAAGGGTGAATGCTATGTTTTTAAGAACTATTTGTTGGACTTTTATGCATTTAAGACTTTAGATGTAACATCCATTGTTGCATACATGAGGTATAACTTAATTCAATCGTGTTATTTAACATGCATTATTGCATAGATGAGGTATAACTTAATTCAATCGTGTTATTTAAAATGCGTAGTGACTAATTTAGTTACTTACTTTTTTAGGTTATTGTATGATAAGTTTTCGTGCTCCCGAGAAGGGTTTCAGTCCTTTAATCCCGAGTCTTTCAATGGTACAAAAAAATTGGCTTAACTCAACTTATTGGAAAAATGTTGGAGAATGCAAAAAAAAAAAGTCAGATTTGCTTCATTCCTTACAATCTCGAAGATATGTAAGTAGTTAAATTAATTATATTCCTTACATTCGGTAAACTATATAATTATGACAATATTCGTTTTACAGGTTCCATTGGGTATTGATTGCCATTGATTTGTCCACAAGAACTATTTATTGGTTGGATTCATTGAATACGGTACCACATGACAAAGATAAGATGTATATCACTACGTCAGTATAATATAATTTTAAATTTTGTTTGACATGCATTATGAGTACATTATTATTGTGATCTCTTATACACATCTTTGAATTCTCTTTATGTGTAGTGGGATTAACACATTGAACATCGTTGGGAAAAGACAGAACTCATCGTGGAGTTGTATTAAGGTATATTTTATCAGTGCTTGTGTGGAGAATTCTTTTGGAGAAAATTCCTACTTTACATCCTCTATCTTGATTTTTGATGTCATTTGGAGGAATAAGAACCTAACCATTTTTAAAAACCATGCTCCATTTATTTTGTATTAAAGAGATGTTTAAGCATGGGGTTGCTATATATATATATATATATATATATATATATATATATATATATATATATATATATATATATAGCAGATAGCAGGGCTGCTATATAGCCCACTTCCCTGGTTTACATGGGCTTGGTGGGTGTTGGTTAAAACTGGTTTTCATTGTGGTTGAACCAGGTTGGATTTGATAGGGTCAGGTGGTGCTGGTGGGTAGCAGCTGGGGGTATAAGGTTGGGTTTTATGGTGGGTATTAGGTCAGGTTCTAGTGGTTTATTCAAGGATTGAGGTGGTCTGGAGCTCGAGTTAGGTAGGTGGGTGGAGGGTGGTTTAGTTGGGTCAGATGTTGGGTCGTCGGGCATGGTAGAGGGTTGGTTCAAGGTCAATGAGTGGAGGTTGGGTTAAGGCAACAGGTATGGTGGTATTCGTGTCAAAATTATCAGTTCTACTAATTATGTCTTATCATGTTAATCATGTGTTTACTCGTATGATCGTTTCTATATATAATTAAATTTAGTAATTTAATTATTTCAAATATTTCTTCCTCTTTAGGTATTTTGGTGAGATCATTGTTGATATCCGTGTCTACTATCTTAGGAATGTAATTGATCAGATTAGTACTATCATTAGTTCCTTCATCACTTAAAGCCTCTTGAAAAAGGTTAACAATTTCATCATTTAGGGAAGTACCTATTTTCACCCAGTTATTGTATTTATTTTTTGTTTTATGGATCATTAGGTGTCTTTTAGAGTTATTTACAACTGCATGAAAGTACTTTATGTTTAAATCCCCCTCTTTTATCCATTTAATTATGGCCTTTTGACTCCAATATTATTCTTCACATTTCATAGCCTAATTGAGTTTAGATTTAGTTTCTTCCATATCAGATATGTTCTCATGAGTAGGATTATCTTGGTATATATATCTTCTTTTATTAATAATTCATCCTCTAGATTTGATATCTCTTGAAAAATGTTTTTAAATGTTTTTTTTGTTTCATTCTTAGAGATCCTTTTTGAGAATTTTTAAGTTCATATAAAAGTTATTAAGAGGACTGCCACTAATAACTTTGTTCTAAGAAATTTGGACACAATCTTTGAAGTCTCTATGGTTAGTCCACATGTTTTGAAACTTAAAAGGTTTGATTATAGGATCTCTTATTTGGAAAATCGAAGCAATAGAGATGAGTGGTCTGGACAATTCTTATTATGAATTTTAACTATTGTGTTAGGGTACGAAGCTAGCCACTTTTGGTTTATCAGACCTCTATCTAATCTTTACCATATACCTCTATCAAAATCCCGTTTGTTGTGCCAGGTAAATTTAGTTCCTAGATAACCTAGATCTATCAAAGTAGCTGATTGGATACAATTGTTGAATTCTTCCACTCCTCTGATTTCTATATTCCTCCCACCTGTCTTTTCAGAACTATCAGCCACTATGTTAAAGTCTCCTATAGAGATTTAAGGTAAATCTTGACATAAGAGGGAATTGGATTCAATATTGTTTCATATATTTAACCTCTCTAGTCTAGTGCACTTGGCATAAACTAAGTCTATTAATATTTTAGTAAGGAAGTTAAATGGATAGGTTATATTAGAGCATTATGTTCTCTATCATAAATGGTGTTGCAACTAACTTCATACCTCCCAAACTACCATATTTTGATGTTGATATTATCCCCACAATCATCAAAGTTCATTCTTTTTCTAAGATCCTCTAATTTATGCTTTTCTATTTTAGGTTCTAAAATAGCAATGCAGGGGAGTTTATGAGACTTATAGAGTAGTTTTAGCCTTCTTTTTGTAACTTTGTTGGCAATTCCTCTTGAATTACATACAATTGTGTTAATAATTTGTACCTTAGGAAGGAAACTCTATTGTTCTTCTTGACATTAGCTTTGGTCACTCTTTTGAACATAGGGTATGCTATTTGGACTTTCTTTTTGAAGTCATCTTTAGTGGTAATAGGATTGTTGATTTGTTTATGCTCTTGTAAGAGATCTTCCTTTTTATTTTTTGATTTTTCTAATCTTACATTCAAACTTTTAAAGAAAAGTATTAACTCCTCTAAATAGGGAGTTTCTTCTATTGTTTTGCTTTCACTATCCAAGGGGGATAGATAGTCATAAAAAGATTTCCTTCCCTTTATTGGCAATTCAATAGCTTCATGGGGAAAATCTAGAATTTCTATAATTCTGGTGTCCTCATACTCAATATCTAATGTTTTTATTTTATCTATATGTTCTTGCAAAACATACTTAGGAATACCAGTGTTTCCCTTTAAGCTATTGTTATTGTGATTTAGCACAGACCCTGAGACAGTTTCATTTTTGGTAGTGGCTTGAGTATCCATTTGAAAAATTCTTGGGGTGTGTTCTTGATGAATTGTTTTATTTCTTTGAGTATTTACTTGGTTTACCACAATGGTGACCACATCTTCCTGGTGATTTGTGACTTTATCAAGATCTTCATTGTGTGGTTGATCCCTTTGCACTAGTTGCCAGTTTGTAGGATTATTTTTAGGCTGTTCTATTTTCTTGGTGGTTGAGTTTTCTTGAGTTAAGACTTTTGTAACACCCCGCCTAATTAAATACCGGGTGATCAGTCCTTTATTAAATTAACATCAAGGTGAACGGTTGGTTCATTCTCAGCATCACTGTCGTAAAATAATTATTACCAATATAAACACCCTAAATAATTAAGCTAAGTGTCAAAACAATTTAAAGTCTCATTTTTCCTTTCTTAAGTACCAATATAAAAACCATTTTAATACCCAACAATTAATAGTCACATAAATACTAAGGATGGAAATTAACACACAAGAATTAAACCATCTATATAATCCAAACCAAGTATAACAACCCTAAATGAAATCATCCTGACAATAGTTAACTCCCAAGGAGCATTGAATACCGAAAATATAAATGAACATAAATTTTTGACAAGATCTAAACGGAATAGGAAATCGGGTCACACATGCCCTAACTATGAAGATCTAAAGTAGGAACGGATTAAATGACGAAGTCGTCTAAAGAAAGGGCCTGCAACTCCCACATAAGCTGCAGCACGTCGAATCCAAAGAACCTAAGCATCACGCCCCTGTGGCTGGGCACCTGTAATACATACATATATATACAATAGAGAAAGAAATGACAGAAAACGGGTCAGAGCCCGAGTGTAAAACAGTTTTAAAAATATTTTAGCAAGTATTTAAAATGGTTACCAGCTAATATCACAACCATGTTAGTATGCGACACTCTCTTGAGAATCATCACCTCTCATCTAGTGTGCACTCCTACCGTTCTATTAATCTCATAAGTCTATCTAACTTATTTCCCATAAAGTTTTATCCCGAGAAGTACTAAGGCCATAATATTTAGTTTTTAGAAAATCATTCTCTTCCATATTCTTACGTTACTTATAACCACTCATTACCGTTGCGAAAATTCATGAACACTTGTTATAAAGCTGAAGCATTTATTCATTACCTAACTACTTATACACACAGTAGAAAGTTTCCATATATAAGTACATATATATCAATCACTCATATAATATATATATATATATATATATATATGCACCCCACATAAATTTATGGTGCTGGCATACTCTGCTATCAAGTACCCGTATCACTTGTACTAAGGGAAATACTAGTTCGAAATCATTCTCGAACTGTATTAACACAATGCACACAAAAATGGAGGCGAAGCATAGTTCCAAGTCACTAAGAGGTCATCAAATACCCTTACGTCTCTTAGGACCGTCTGACTATCAATCAAATAGCCTGTACTAAGGAATACTATGTTCTAGGGTACAGGTGAATATCCCCCATAAAGGTCCAATCGAGACAAGACTGTCCCAGCGTGGAAACCTCCCTGATAGCAAGTAGCCCGAGTATGATTTTTACAAAGATACATAATATATGCACAGTCATATATATAGATAATCGCATTTTCCAAATTAGGTTCACCCACGACCCATAATTATTGTCATCCGTGCTTAGTACAAATTTTACTTAATTATCTCGCATAACGGATTCGTCTATTTTATTCTCATTTATTATTTACTTCATTCTTACTTCTCATCTCTCGAAGTATTCTCTCTCACTAAGTATAATTATCAGTAGGTATACCATCATTTACCTTCTAGTCTAAATCTTTCACAAGTCTCAATCTTCTAGTAAACATACGCACAATTCCCAATGCATAAATAACTCCCCGTTAATCCACAATTTCATCTCATATTAATTTCACTCAACGGAGTCTACTTAGACCCTATCGGTCCTCTTCATAACCCATTATACTCAATCAATGATGATCAAGGGTTCCTACGTATTTTAACCGGACTAAACAAAAAGGGAAAAAATATGCAGTTTTCCAGGAGGGGTCGATCGATCGAGGAAAGGGGGTCGATCGATCGATCGATGTTCTTGAGTCGATTAATCGATCAAGCAGTTCTTGCCCAGTTTTCTGCAATATTCAACCTACGGGTTCAACCATTTTAACCCCTTCAAATCTCTATAATTTCATCCCAGACTCCCATAAAAGTAATCCAATTGTATAAGCAATGTACATAAACCAGTTCTAACGTAACGACATCAATAAATCCTCAGCGAATCAATCAAAAAGGGGTTTAATCTCAAATCTCTTTATAAAACTAAATTTTGCATGAATAATCACCACCCTCTATTTTAATCAAGATTTTCTTCCCAAATATCATAATAAATTCATGGGTAATCCTCTACATATGATCAAGATTTTAGACCACATGGGTTCTCCCTACAACACATATAAATTCTCTTCCAAAATATATAATTCTTCTATTGAAACATATGATTTTCATTCCTAGACTAAGTTGGAAGGTATATTAACTTGGAAATCAGCAAGATAGATACTTTCCTATGATTCAAGGATCTGATTTGTTGATGAGAAATATATGGTTGCATTCCTCGTCGTGCGATCTACATTTTGGTGGTGGTGGCGATAAAATCGGGTGAGTTCTAGGCCTTGGATTGCTTGGAAAACTCTTCACCTTCTTCTCTAATCTCTTCACCTTCTTCTCTAATCTCTTCACCTTCTTCTCTAATCACTTCACCTTCTTCTCTAATGGCTGGTTTAGGTTTTGTGTTTGTTAACCCCAAGAGACAAGTCCAAATGGCTAATATATACTAAGAAAATTCGTGGGTTTTATTACCCAAAATTACAAAATGTCTAAAATACCCTCTTGGGATGTCAATTAGGCATAAAAATGCCCTGAGACCCAAACTAAACCCCCGGGTACACTTTTCTGACTATCTCGACCCTTCCGGACACTTTTGTGCACTCAAAACGACTATACAGATGACTTATAATTTATTCACTTTAATAATAATAATTTAGTCCTGACACGACACAGGCGCGTCTCAAATTAAATTTCCATAATTGCCATTTAATTCACTCGTGACAATTTTAATAAAATCAATCTCATATATTACTTTAGTCATCTAGTAATATTCAAAAAATTTCCAATAATTACGAACTCAAATCATGCTAGTAAATATAAAAAAATAATTTCCGGATTAATATTAAATTAATACCTCGAATTACATTTAATAAATCCCTAATTTTAAAAGCCATACAAATACGGGGTATTACAAATTTATTGTGGAGAAGACATTTTTATTCTTTATAACCTAGTTTATATAACTTTACACAATAGGATGGGATATTTTCATATTCTAGTGCTTGCCAAAAACCATATTCTTCACAGCCAAGTCATACCAAGTCAGGTCTCTGTGCTGATAAGTCCAATTCCACGCATACCCTAGCTATGCTTGGCCTATTGATTGAGACTGTTGATTCATCAAGTTTAAGGGGTTAGCCAGCCACCTGGGCTATCGAATAGAGGGATTCTTTTGCAAATACGTGAATTGGTAGGCTTGGGAATGAAATCCAAACTGGAACAATCGAGCTTTCTTTGTCCAAACGAAATTTTGGAGACCATTTAAATGTTCTCATTAGGAATTTACATATAAACCATTGCTCCTTCATCCACAATCGAATAAAATCTTCTTCAGTATAAAGTCTTATAAGAATATATTTTTGATCAAGAAGCCCAATATGGTATGCTTCCTTCAATCCAAAAATTTCAAATTGTTTCATAATAATGTCTATACTTGGTCTTCCGTGAGATAATTTACCCACCATTGATGTTTGAATGGGTCAGCCAGTTTCTTAATGTCATCTTTAGAGAATAAAATTGTTGGTTCACCTCAAACTTTGATGGGGTCTTGATTTGTATTTTTGATGGACATGAAGAAGATGTTAAAACACTTACGAAATATTTAACCCAAACTGCTGGTTGAGGATCAAGGGGTTTGGGTTCAGATTCCATGGTGATTGTTCGATTATTGTTCTTGCTAACTCTAATTAGGCTTAAGGTTGGCTAGATTATGAAGACGATTGCTAGAGAGAGTTTACTAGAGAGAGAAAGTCTCCCATCCTCCTGATCAGTATCCGTATGATTCGGAGTCAGTCTATAATTCTAAGAAAGTGAACAATTAAGATATTAAGTTTTTTAACCTTAATAATGTGCTTTATATGAAAAGGATAAAAGTGAATCTCAATAGTATATATTAGTTATGTGATGAAAAACTTGCGGTGAATTTACCTCAAAAGGGTTGTGAATTTTTTTTATAAAGTGAGAAGATGATACTATATGGTGTTAACTATTATGGACTTTTTTATGTCCTTATCGTGTTAAGCATGTGTTTACTCGTGTGATCATTTCTATATATATTTAATTGGGTGTGAAATTCAGTAGTGACATTTCGTGTTTTACTTGGGTCATTTTTGTTAGATATAAAAATTGTATTATGTCATGTCCATATCTATAAAAACCTTTATCGGGTGCGAAGCAAGTAGATACTATGTGATGAATCCCATAAAATGTCAATACCCTTTGCCATTGAGGCTAGAGTACCCTCTGCCATTTATTTATATATATATATATATATATATATATATATATATATATATATATATATAAAAGATTTTGTGATGAATCATTATACTTGTATCTCACTTTAACTAACAAGACCTTTAGGTTGGGAAAACACGTGGAAGTTGGAGGGAAGTCAAGAAACAAATCCGAACATAGTTTCAAGACCACTAAGGAATTGGAAGAAAGAAAACTTTAAGGAAAGTCATAAGCATCCCACTCAATTTCAAGCAGTAAATGTGAAACATTCTGCTCTCTGGCAGCACATATACATGACTCTAGGATTGAAGAATTACGCTGTTATAATCTTATAGCAAACTTTTTAAGAAAAGGCATACTATGACCCGTCAATATTTTATCTAAAAAGTTCAAGACCCCCACATTTATGTCATTGTCTCAAAGAAAGTCATCTTGTATTACTCTCAAGTCGAGAGTTTGGACAGAAGCCCAGAGGGACTTCCACCTTGTTGATAGAATGCTAGTTCTTACGACTTCCTTTATTGGAAGAGATGAAAGTATGTGAGTAAGAATGTCATCCGGTAGATTGCTCAACCTATCTTTTGAATCCCCAACTTCTTCGCTATAATTTTCCTTTCTTGTGAATGTAAGCATGATTCTGAAAATTCAAAAATACAAGGAATTATTATTAAAATCATAATGTACTCTATGTGAACTCTTATTCCAATTGTTTACTTAAATCCCATTTAGTTGGATGGAAAATGGTGGAATGTAAATATATATATATATATATATATATATATATAAGCAGGTGTGAGCAAGTATATATACCTATATATGTATAAGCAGGTATATATACTTATATAAGCAGCATGCTTATACATATAAAGGTATATATATATATATAAGAACTCGGATTGCTGATGTACTATCCGACTGAGGTAGTGAAATGGTTCTACACGCCCTGCTATACATATAGCAGCCCTATATATTTTGTTGGTGCATTTTATATTTTTAAACAGGGTGGATAGTCCTATATATAGAGGAAACTCTGACCAATTTTTTTTGAAGTTTTTATAATTGTTTGTGTTGTATAAAAAATCTTCTTGACTTGTACTCTTTTATTATTTGTATGGTAATAATGTTTTGTGTTAACTAGTGCCCAATGCAAGGAAATGATAATCTTCATTGCGGATATTTTGTGTTGAAGTTCATGAAGCACTTAATGGAGGATCCTTCCCTACCTTTTGAAACAAAGGTATGTTACCAATGCTTTCTCTTTTTCTCTTATTATATAAAATATTGCTTAGTTATTAACTATTATATACCGTAATAACAAATTCAATTCCATCTTCAATTTCTTAGATGAGAAGGTTGCTCGATAAAGCAACGTACACATTAAATGTGCTAAATGAAGTTCAATTGGAGTTCATTGAGTTCATTATGGATTATATACATTAGGTACTTTCGAATAACTGTATTTTGTTATGTCATAATGACAATTTATTAAGATGAACGAGTTATGATGACAATTATGTTGATTATATTTGATTGCAGGGTTACTCATTTGGGTTGGATAGCGTTGAGAACAAACTTGATCGAGTATTACATTCGACACGTCATAGCTTGAGTATTGCGGATCTTATGATGTAGTTTTCAATGCTAGTTTTTGGATATTGTGATGTATCATCACTATTTTTAGGATATTATCACGTAGATAACTAGACGTTAGCTAAATTTTTGGATATCATCACGTAGCTCACATACTACCTAGTTTTTGGATATGATGTAGCTCACATCAATATTTATTGATTGTAAGTATCTTGACGTATATATCAAGTTCGTGATATTTATGTCCTTGATTACTATGTATTTACAAGGGTTGATTTAACCTCAAATAATAGTTGTTTATTGATGGAATAATGATTTTTTTTAATTTTTATATTAACATTTATGTCAGTTTTAAAAAAACTCTCATAAAATTGCTAAAACTGAGATAAATGTGATGTTATTTATGTCAATTTTTCATGAAAATGTGATTAAAAACATGTTGAATATTGTAGTTTTTATGTGTGTTCTTAAAAACTGAGATAAATGTGATCTTATTTATGTCAGTTTTATGAACATTTATGTCAGGACTTTATATGTCAGTTTTAAAAAATTCTAAAACTAACATAAATGGTCATTTATGTCAATTTTTGACTGACATAAATGACCATTTTTCTTGTAGTGAATTGTTCACTCACAGCGCAATCGTGGATCATAGGCAACCAGCGCAATCACAGCAGCAAACCAGCACCCCTCCTTCGCCGCCCCTGCCACCCCTCATCTCTCTCGGGTCTCTCCCTCGAGTTAGCGATTCGCATCAGCAAGCCATTTCCCATACATTTTCAATGCATAACTGTATAAATATAGTTTTTTACCATACATTTTCAACGTTGGCATTTCCCATACAGTTTATTATAGTCTTTTTTACATTTTCTCAATGTCTTAATATAGTTTTTTACTATTTTTACATGAGGTTCTTCCTCTGAAATTCAGCATAGATGGTAATGTTGGTATCAAGGTAGGCCTCTTTCTTGAAGTGTTAATAAATAAAATTTTGCAGATTCAGAAGTTGGAGTGAAGGCCATTACGTTGCAATTTTTTTTATGTGAACTATGCCAAGATATCCCGCGATCAAGATCAATGGTTCGAGTGTTTTTTTAAGTTGTCCCATGATAAATATCAAAGGTCAACTCTTATCTCAATGTAATCTCTCACTTACTTTATTTTTTTATATTTTTGGTTTGAAAATAAAAGGTCAAACACATTGGTTTTTGGAAGATGATCTTAAAAATCTAGGTTTTGTGTTTGAAAATAGAGACCTCATATCAAACTAAATCAAGGTTGTGTTCTTTAATATTTTTTGCCATGATTTTTATCTTTTTGCAGATTAAACGGGATTTTTTCGAGGGTGAGTAGTGGCCTAATCTTGAATACACAACGATGGTGCCCTGCCACCATTGTAGTTGCCTTTTGCTTGAGTACACAGTCCCGAGTTTGAAGTTTAGTGTTTCTAGAGGAAGACATTGCAGTATTCTAGCATAATGCCTTTTCAATGGTCGATTGAGTGAAAAAAGTAGTGTCGGGTTTAGCTCCCGAAGAAGAAAAGGTCAATGGGATACTCGATTAAGATAATATTTTATATTTATTTTGTATACAATTTTGTTGGCATTTTAACATGAACCAATATTGTTATCATGGATTTTGGTTGTTATGAATTATAGTGTTAATAATGATTTTTTTGTTTGTTTATATAATGTTCAGGATGGACTATTTGTATAGTTGAGTAGTTTTGGTTTCTTAGATAGGATTCTTTTCCAAATTTTCTAAATCAAGTACACATTTTTGTGTTTTATAATAAATTATATGATTATAAGTCATATATATATATTGGGGAACGATATATTTGTCGAGGAATGATATTTTTATCGTTTTGCGATTAGTACTTTCAAATTTTTTGTCGTTTTGCAGTTATGTACTTTGAAAATTTTCACCGTGCCTTCAGGCACGGGTATCCATTAGTATTCTAACATGGCACCACCCAGACACAACTACAGTTCATGCATACTCTGCTATAATGTATAGTTACATCTCTCTCTCTAAAAAGGACTATTGGCTCGGCATCTCTCCCGAACCATAAATAACACAACACACATATTTGGAAACGAGCATACTCTCCATCCGAATGGGTTACGCACATACCTACGCTCCCATTCAAACGTTGAAACTATCATTCTCACCGATAGAATGTGTCCAAGGTCCTATGCTCAAGGTACGAATCTAAAATCCCCCCAAATGGGCTCGTCCGGATAAGATCGACCATAACGTGAAACCTCCATCCCGATAGCAAGACGCGTAGGTATGTCATACACAAGTCAAACTATAATATATATATATATATATATATATATATATATATATATATTAATAAGGTATTCGCACAACCCATATGACAATTCCATACGTAGTAAATTTTTATATCTAATATCCTAAGTATTTATAGAATATGACTTTACTCTTTATATACTCCCAAGCTTTCCCAACACTCAAAGGTTATCAATTTCTTCTCATATAAGTTCAGTAGGTAGACCTCTACACCCTACTGGTCCATGTCGTCCCAATTCATGAATTTTCATGAATTAATATCATCCTCAATTGGGTTTATTCTTCGATAAAATCTAATTTGATTTTTAGCCCATTATTTCATTTTCAAGGATTAATCCCATACATTAACATTTTTCAGGTCATAATCACCCCCCTACTAACCCTCCCTAAGTCCCATTATGCTCAAATTAATTAACACTAACCATTCTTAAAAGTTGGGATTTAATCAACTATTAAAAGGGAAACAAATCACATTTTTAGGGGAGTCGATCGATCGACGAATTTGGTCGATCGATCACATATTTGCCAAGATTTCCTTAACAGTTACGGGTTTAATCATTTTTCATCCTCAAAACCTCTACTATATGATCCCAAACTCCCTATAAATCATTCCAAATGATATAAAAAGATATATAAGTGATCTTTAATCATTAAACAACATAAATCCATCAAGAAGTTTAAATAAATCATGATTTTTTCCTTTAAAATTCAAAAACTCCTTATTCTATCACCCATACAAGAGCACCCATAAAACCCAAATTTTTCTTCACCAAATGATTCCCAAATTTCATGGATTAAAATACATATTCAAAAATAGATTACTCCTACATAATTCTCATTTCAAGGAATCAATTAAAATCACCATATTTTATCTTGGAATCATGCAACTTTTCAAAATTTCATAACTATCCTAACATGGACAATATACATGCTAAGTTCGCAAAGGTTAAATCACTTGCCTTTAGATTGTAGGTATGAACCGTTGGTAAGGATAATCCTCCTAGTTTTCCTCCTTTTTTCTAGCCAACCTCCGGTGGTGGTGGTGGTGGTGCAGGATGGCTTTTGGCCTTTTGGCTTCCTAGAGAGTTGCTTCCTTTCCCCAGAGAAGTCTCTCAATCTCCCCTAAGTCTTTCCCTCTAAGTTTGGTGAATGACTATGAATCTTACCACCTTTAATAACACTCAATTTTCTTGGGTACTATTCACCTTAATTGTAAAGTGACCCAAATACCCCTTTGGGGTGTCTATTCGGTTCCAAAATGCCCCGAGACCCAAATCAAACCCCCAAGTAGATATTTTTTACTATTTAAACCCTTTCGTACACATTGGAGCAGTCAAAATGACAATTTGGATGACATAAAAATAATTTACTTTTCATTCCATTTAAATTTAGTCTCGACATGACTCACACGCGCGTCCCGACTTAATTATCGTAATTGTCATATGTATTGCTCGTGATAATTTTATTAAATCATAATCATATGTAAAGTCATAAGCATACATTACTTGTAATCACTAAGTAATATTCAACATAAATCACATATTACTTTATTCCCGAGTAATATTTAAATCCAAATTAATTAATTATCCCACAATTAATTCTAATTAATCCCATTTTAAAAAAAAAGCATTAAAAATACAGGGTATTACATACTCCTCCCATTATAACGTAATTTCGTCTTGAAATCCAAAAAATAAGGCATACCTGGTAAAAATAACTCTGGGTATCGATCGTGCATCTCATCCTCGCGCTCCTAAGTAGACTCTCCACATTACGGTGCGCCCACTGAACACTCACTAGCGAAACTACTTTCGATCTCAAATGTCTCTAACTACGATATAAGATTGATATTGGTCGCTCCTCATAAGAACTATTTGGCTGTAAATAAACTTCCTCCGATGCAATATGAGTGTGAGTCAACTCATCTCGAAGATACCGCCTCAGCGAAGAAATATGGATCACATCATGTATACGATGCAAGTGCTCTGGCAGCCCAAGTCTGTAAGCTACTGGTCCAAACCTCTTAGTAATAGGAAATAGTCCCACATATCTCGGTGCCAATTTCCCTTTCTTCCTAAATCTCATTATCCCCTTCATAGGAGATACCTGCAATAGCACATGGTCCCCCATGTTAAGCTCCCTGAGGAATCGCTTAGCATCGGCGTATCTTTTTTATCTATCCTGGGCTACCCGAATGCAACTCCGAATTATTTCAATCCTGACATACGTGTCCTGAATTACTTTCAGACCAAGTAGCTTATTGTCCCCTACTTCTAACTAACACACCGACAAGGTCTACCGTATAACGCCTCAAATGGAGCCATACCAATAGTGAACTGATAGGAATTATTATACGCAAATTCCACCAGTGGGAGGTATTTATCCCAACTTCCCCCAAAATCCAAAATACACATACGTAACATATCCTCCAAGATCTAGTTAGTACGCTCGATCTGCCCATTTGTCTATTAATGATAGGTCGTACTCAATCACACCTCGGTACCCATGGCCTCGTGAAAACTCTCCCAAAATCGAAAGACAAAAATCTTGTCTCGATCGGATAAAATATTAAGCGGTACTCCATGTAACCTCACTATCTCGACTATAAAGAGCTACGCATACAGTCCTGTAGTATAGTCAATCTGAACCAACAAAAAATGAGCTACCTTAGTCAATCGATCCATAATTACCCATATGGAATCATGACCCCTCTGAATAGTAGGTAACCCAGTAATGAAATCCATGTAAATGCTCTCCCATTTCCACATCGAAATCTCTAGCAGCTGAAGAAACCCGATTGGCTTCTGATGATCCACCTTCACTAACTGACAGGTAGCACACTTAGAGACAAACTCAGCAATGTATCTCTTCATCTCACTCCACCAATACTGTCATCGCATATCCTGGTACATCTTATCCCCACCGGGATGTACCACAAATCAGGACCCATGTGATTCTGACATCACTGCATGTCGCAATTATTCCCTCTCTGGAACAATCAGTCTACCGTTAAAGTACAAGCCTCCCTCTGAACTCACCGAGTAGGACTCTGCTCCCTCGGCTAAAATTTGTCGAATTTTCTCCTGACAAAATGGATCCGTCGCCTGAGCTTATACTACCCTCATCACAATCTGGGGAGTAATAGTCATAACTGACATGAATGACCTAACCATTGCATCCTAATGTCCCGGTTCCTTTTATTTAGCCTTCCTCACCGCGATTATATCACCCCCGGGCCTATGACTCAATGTGTCTTCTACCACGTTAGCCTACCCCGGGTGATAATGTATCTCAAACTAATAATCCTTCACGAATTCAAGCCACATGCGCTCTGGCATATTCAACTCTCTCTGAGTGAGCAAATACTATAATGACTTGTGATCCATGAATAGGCAAAATTTCTCACCAAACAAATAATGTCTCCATATCTGAAGGGCAAATATTACTACTGCTAGCTCCAAGTAGTGGGTAGGGTAGTTCTTCTCATGAGGATTAATCTTCCTAGAGACATAAGCTATAGCCTTCTCATCGTGTTTTAACACCCTATCAAGTCCCTATAACGATGCGTCAGTAGACACTAGGTACTTCATTCCTGGCCTGGGTAGTGCTAGTATGGGTGTTGAAGTTAACTTATCCTTCAGTTCAACAAATTACAACGGACACGTATCACCCTAAAGAAACAATATGCCCTTTATGGGTTAGATTGGACAATGGACCTGCAATCTTCAAAAATCCCTGGATAAATCGTCTATAGTAACCAGCTAGTCCCAAGAAACTACGGACCTTTATCGGTGACGTGGGTTGTCCCCACCCCCTCACCATTGATACTTTTCTAGGATCCACTACTATACCCCTTTGACACTATATGCCCTAGAAACTGCACCTCCCGATGCCAAAACCTGTACTTTTCATATTTTTCGTACAACTTATGCTCACGTAGTGTCTGTAGGACCCTTCACAAATGCTCAACATGTTCCTCTTTGGTATGAGAATAAACCAGGTTGTCATCTATGAAAACAATGACAAACTGATCTAGGAACACCTTGAACACTCTATTCATTAAGTCCATAAATACAGTCGATGCATTGGTTAATCCAAATGGCATAACTCGAAAGTCATAAGATCCATATCTTATCAGAAAAGCAGTCTTCGACACATCATGCTCCCTGATCCGCAACTGGTGATATCCAGATCTCAAGTCTATCTTTGAGAAGTAAGTTTCTCCTCTTAACTGATCAAATAATTCATCGATGTGGGGTAATGGATACTTATTTCGGATCGTGACTTTATTTAGTTCCCGATAATCCATGCATAATCGTAGGGATCTATCCTTATTCTTCAAAAATAGAACTGGGGCACCCCGGGGTGAGGTACTCCTACGGATGAAAGCATATCCCAGTAACTGCTCAATCTGATATCTTAGCTCCCTCATCTATGTAGGATCCATACGATAGGGGGCACGGGCTATCGATCGAGTTCCCGGTGCTAAATCAATCACAAACTCTATCTCCCTGCTCGATGGTAGCTTCGATATGTCCTGGAATATGTCTGCAAATTCCCTAACAACCAGTATCAAATCAAGGGGAATCACAACTCCCGTATAGGTATCCTTATATATGTAATATAAATGAGTGGACGATCCTCCCTCGGTGAGAGGCATCGCCACTAAAAACATCTCTTATCCCGGGATAACGAATACAATGTTCCTACTAAAGAAATCAATAGTGGCACTATAAGCAACTAGCCAATTCATCCCAATAATAGCGTCGTATTCGAACATGTCTAACATAAGCATATCAGCTGGTAAAATCAGACTTTCAATCTCTATACTCACACCCGACATATAAAGAAATAGGCGTCCCACTACTCATCGGTGAGTCTACATAAGTAACAGTACTATTGGTTGTGTCTAATAATCAGATGGCCCAAGAAAATCTAGTGGAGATGAAAGAATGTGAGGTCCCTGTATCAAAAAAATACATCCCATGGCCCCAAAAATAGAAAATATACCCTCAACTGCAGGTGGTGGCTGCTGAATTACTGCCTTCTAGACGTTGTACACATGCCCATAATGTAACTGCCCCTGTTGTGGTGGGGCTGCGGGAGCAATGGCAAGTAAGACTGGCATCTGTGATGGTGATGGAAGGGTAGCTAGAAACATAGGCCTTTGTGGTTCCTGATGTGGGCCCTGCTGATGGGGTATCTTACCCTTATCAGGGCACCCTTGCTTCTTGTGGTCAATTTTTCCACAAGTGAAGAATCTACCTGCAAATTGTCCCCCATTTCGACCCTGTTGGCCACAACCCTGATGACCATTTCCACATTTATCTTAGCCTTGATGGCCCTGCTAATTGTGTTGCTGGCCTTGGTGGCCCTGTCTATTACCTCCCTGCCTATATTGAAATCCTCCTGATCTCAGTCGCTTAGCATAATCCCCTTGCTGTGAATTATGTTCACCTTGCCTTTGTTGTCCCTGAGCTAATGATGATCCACTGCCACTGTTTCCCCCAATTTGACATTGCTGACTAGATTCAGATCCTCGCTTGCTTCCCTTAACATAAAGACGATGGTCCTGATAATGAAGTAGTGCAGCATTCAATACATATGTATAGGTCTGTAAAGAAATATTGCCTAAAAGGTGCTAGCAAATCCTCCATGTAAGACCATCCCTGAACATCTGAATCTTATTCTCTTCAGTGGGTACCTCAGCTGGCACCAAATTGGTTAGCATATTAAAATCTTCTTTATACTTGGCAACTGAGTTCTCCTCCTGGGTGAGGTCCAAAAGTTTCCTCCTCATTTTGGTCTGAACAACTGAAGAAAAGTATTTACGATCAAACTATACCCAGAAGTCCTGAATAGCCACTGTATCACTCTCCTCTACTGTTTTAGTGGATTCCCACCACTATAGAGTTGTTCCAACCAGCTTAAAAGTCACTAAGATCTTCTTTTGAACCTCCATGCACTCATACATACGCAGATGCCACTGGATGTATTTATTCCATTAGCTAGCAGTCACGACATCGGAACCCCCTTGGAATTTTGGTGGATGTGCCTTTTGAAAGGCATCCCTGATACGCTCCCAAGCACTGAGAAAAGCCTGTACTGGTGCTAGTGGCACTACCTATGTCGGTGGTAGTGATTCTTGGACAATCGCTAAGGCCGCATTAATGGCTTGAGCAACAATGGCAACAACCTCTGCCACGTTCATAGTGTCGTGTTCTAGAGTGGGCTATAATGCTGGCTGCGCCGCACCAGGGGCTCGTCGTGCACGTCGAGGTGGCATCTGAAATAAGGGAGAAAGATTTTTATCAGCCTTTAAAATATTACCAAAATATCTGAAGTCGTAACTGCTCAAATATAAATACAACAATATCAAAGGACGCTAAGCAAAAAGCATAATAAGCCTTACAAATCCTAAGGACACTAGAACCCGATGCTCTGATACCACTCGTGACACCCTGCCTAATTAAATATCGGGTGATCAGTCCTTTATTAAATTAAATCAGAATATCCAGATGGTTCATTCTTAGCATCACTATCGAAAAATAATTTCTTCATTAATTCACCTAATAATTAATTAAGCTAAGTGTCAAAACTTTTCCATTTTTATTTTTATTAAATCCATTCCATAATACAGAACAAATTAAAATATCATCATATCACCACTGAATTAAAAGTAACAATAATAAATGTGTAAGGACACAAATTTCCAATTTAGTCTTATGTAGTGTTGGCTCGTTTCCGAACAAAAACATTTGAGTCATAGGGTAGTGTACATGAGTATCCTCCATGCCTATGACAAGTTTGAGTTGAAGACGTATCGGCCTAGTTCAATGAGTTCACATCATTTCCGAGTTTCAAGTGCCTCGAGTTGCCTCCTCAACAATTCATCATATTTCAAGTCTCTAATAAGGTATGAATGCTATATATATATTTGTAGAGACTTGGAATAATTTTAATGGGTGTAATTTTTTATTTAAAATAAAGTTTAATGGGCTTAAATCAAAAAATGAACATTCTGAAATTTCGTTCGAAATTGTCGTTCGAACGAGAATGTCGTTCTAATGAGAATTTCGTTCGAACGTGTTTTTCCAACAAGTTTCCCTTTTGGGACACTGACTTTTAAAAAAATGTCATTCGAACGAAATGTCGTTCGAATGAAACGACATTGATTCTGGTTCGAATGAGGTCTAAAGTCGTTCGAACGAGATTTCAAACGATAATTTGCTTTTTTGTTCTGACTTATCGTTAGAAGTGTGGTTCGAACGAAAAGTCGTTCGAACAAAAATGTCATTCGAACGAGATTTGGCGGGAATAGCTTTTTGGCAGTTTTTCCCACTTTCCTGCCTTTGTTCCCACTAACTTTTTCCCAGATTTTATATGTGCGGGAACCAACCTTTTTCATATAACTTTTCACACACTTTGAGAGAGAAATATTTAGAGATAATTTCCAAAATCAAAAGTTCATGTTTTTGTGTTTTTAAGTCTTCATGAATTAATTTCTACCAAAACACATACACCCATTAGTTTTAAGTTTAATACAAGTTCTCATTGTTATATACTTGCTTGGACTTTGTTTGGCACCGGGTTCTACTCTACCGTTTAAAGAGTTGTTTGGGTTGCTATTACATCCCTTAAAGAAGAAGGCTTTTTCATTGTTGCGGCATTCCCACTCGGAGAAAGGCTTCGGGTGCAGGTTGACGGTTGTCCAAAAGCTTCATTGGAGGAGTCCAAGGTTCCAGTGGAGTCCGGGATTGTCGACAAAGAAGAGGTTGGTACAAGAAGACGTGTCAGGGGCTTGAAAGGAGTCTAATCGAGTTGTGTAAGTCATTTGTCTTGTATTTATAAAATTCCTTACTTAATGGACTTAAGGCTAGGGTCGTCCAAGGTTTTTCCCATTTGGGTTTTCCTCGTACATCGCGACGTAGTGTGTTGTGAATATATTTTATCTTGAAAATAACCTAGAACTCATGTTTAGGATTAAAAGATAAAATATGTTTTAATTCACACTCTAGTTTAATTTGGTGCTTAATTTAAGTTTACGTGAAATTGGGATTAATTCAATTCAAAGATAATTTAGTCTGGTAAAATTTGGTTTGGCCTAATTTGCAAAAATGAATTAATCTTGTTAGGCAAATTGTAGGACTTGAATTGAGTTAAGTTGTTTTAGTGAAAAATTTATTAGTTGTTTAATTTCATTTCACTTTGATTTTAGTTTAATTTTTAATTTGGAAAGGAATTAAAATTTGTTGTTTGTGTGTGTGTTGTGTGGAACCATCATATTCCGCATTTTAGGAAAGTTAATTTAAAAGAATTTTTAAAATTGAGGGGCTTCTGCGTTTTCAAATTGGTATCAGAGCGAGAGCGCTAATTTATTGCGTTAAGTCCTTTTAGATATTTTTGGTTAGAAATGGAATTTTTCCCATTTTCAAAATTTCTTATTTTCGATGGTTCCAATTACGCATATTGAAAAGCGCGTATGAAATCGGCACTAAAATCTATCTATGAGAGGGTTTGGTTGTCAGTTGTTAACGGGTGGTCCCCACCCACATGTTTGGTAGAAAATGAGCATGTTCCCAAACCCGTAGATAGATGGAGTGAGAATGAATATAAACTTGATAATTTTAATTCCCAAGGATTAAATGCTTTGTTTAGTGCGGTCACACCGGATGAATTCTGACGTATCATGGTGTGTGAAACCGCTAAGGAATCTTGGGATGTATTACAACTTAATCACGAGGGAACTAGTGTCGTTAAAACTTCGAAACTCCAGATCCTCACCACTCAATTTGAAACCATCAAAATGAATGAACAAGAAACATTTGATGAATTTTATGCTAGACTTTTCGATATAGTAAATTCATCTTTTAATTTGGGTGAGGAAATACCCGATGACCGAGTAGTAACGAAAATTTTAAGGTCCCTACCCGAGAGATTTATCCCTAAAGTGATAGTTTTAAATTCTTTACCCATCGTGCACTCTACCAAACCTGAGAAATTGGTAGGTGATTTTCAAACCTATGAGCTAGATATGTTTCCGTCCAAAAATGAAAAGAAAATAGATAAGGGCAATGCTTTGAAAGCCCGAAAGAGGGAAAAATAAGTTGTGGTTGATGAGAGTGATAGTGACTTGGAGGACATGGCTATGTTTGCTAGGAAATTTTAAAAATTTCTTAAATTTAATAAAGATAAGTTTAAAAATGATTTTAAGAAATTTGAAAATTCTAAGCATGACAAAGCCAAAAAGATCCCTAAATCTTATAATGAAAATCTTAATAGGGAAGAGTCAAATAGGTGCTTTGGTTGTAAAGGGTATGGTCGTAGGGATTTTGAATGCCCCACTAAACTAAGGAGAGAGGGCAAGCAACCAATTTCATACAATGCTACCCTTAGTGATAGTGATAAGGAAGAGGGACCCGATTCCTCCATTGAGCGCAATTTTACCGCGTTCATGGCAAGTCATGTTAGTGATAGTGAGAGTTTATCCAATGATGACACTAAAATAAATGACACTTTCGAGGCCAAAGTTTATGATTCCCTTATTTTTTTATGGTTGTGAGAGTGGAGAAGAGAGAGAGAGAGAGAATGAAAGTGAAAGTGATGAAGAGGTTGATGAGAGTGAATTTCAATTTGTATTTAGAGAATTATGTGAAGAATCTACTAAAATAAAAAAAGAAAATTTGAAGTTAGAAGCTAGTTTAAGGGAGCATGCCAAGGTCGTTGATGAGAGTGCGTTGGTTGATGACCTTAGGACACGTGAGAGAGCTCTTCGTGCGAAGCTTGAGTTTGTTGAAAAAGAGAGAGATAGTCTCAGAGGTTTAATGGAGACTATGAAAAAGGAGCTTATTGAGTTTGAAGAGAGTAAGAGGTTACTTGAGTCTAGGATTGTAGAGCTTGAGAAGAAAGTGAGGGACTCAAGTAGAGTCAAATTTGATTTGGAGAGTCGTTCGGAGAAATTAGATAAAATCTTAGGAACGATCCAAATTAAAAATGGAACTTGTGGTTTAGGCTTCGATACTAGTCATGACTTAACTCATAAAGTCAAAACCAATGTTTTGAGAGAATCACCTGGGAAAGCTTCTAGAGGTCAATCCTTAGGTACCACTTTTAGGCATGTCTTTAATTATTCACATTGTGGTCGAAAAGGTCATCTTAGAAAGTTTTGTTTTGATCTTAAAATAATTTCTAGGAAATCCAAAGGTAAGGTAACCGAGGTAGCTAAGATCCCAAAATCCTAAGAGTGTCAATCTTCATTAGTTTGGTTTAGGAGATCCGACTTGGTTGCTTTACAAAATAGGATTTTGTATTCTCATTTACTTTCACACGATACCTCCCTTGCTAAATCTAAAGGTTAAATTTGTTAGTTGTTTGCATACTCTAGCTTTTTATGCCTTATATCATATATCCTTGCTATGTGTATGCATGTTTATCATTATCTAGTCATTTCTTTATCTCATATCTCATACTAGAATTATGATTTTTGTTTATCTTTTGTATTATAGTTCTTTCATTTTAGTTTGCATTAAATGAAAAATACAAAAAGATTTTGTTTATCATTTGTGTTTTACCTTTTTAGAAATTTAGGCTTAATGAAAAATACAAATGATTTGTGTTTGGCTTTTGAGTAAATATTTTTTTATGTTTGGTTAAAAATTTCAAAAACTCAAAAAGATTTTTGTGTGTATTTTATTTTGACACACTTTATGTGGCATCTACTTGTGGTTGAATCCTTTCCTTTTCGCTTCCATGTGGCTAGAACTTTTGGTTAAGACTGTTAATCCTTAAAATGTTCTTTGTCATGCATGCATGGAGTAGTTGGATTTTGTGTTGCTTAATGAATTCTATTTTTATATGCCTCAATTCACACATGCACGAGCTCACTTGAAATTTAATCATCACATGTATATTTGAGCTAAGTGAGATGTTCTCCCATCAATTTAGTCATCTACATCTTGCTATGACCATGGAGGATTTGTGCATGTAGTAATCGTTTCTCGGAATTAAAAAATAGAAAAATATGTTTATCCGGTGTAGTTATTTATTAATGGAATCAGGTTGCGAAAGACAAAATTACTTTGCGTGAAAAGCCACCATGAATATTCGGCATTAAAGAAATGTGGCATTAAAAATAATATTTGCCAAGGCCAAAAACAATTTAGTTAATATGTTCAAAAGGAAAAGAAAAAGAAAAATTATGAGGAGTTTGGTTGGATGTATTAACGGGTTTGCACAATGACTTTGAATCCTAGTTAAGCTTTTATTGTCATGACTCTATTGGTTTGTAGAATCATCGAATTTCTAGGCTTGTGTGCATTGTGTATGTTTGTTCATTGAGTTCAATTTATATTGCCACATAAGACTATATCTAAATGTGATAAAGTTTTGCAATCAAATGATAACTCCATGAACATGTTTTAAGTGATTGGGTCAAAATTTAATTATTAATAGTTCACACCCGTACACGTCCGTTTACCACATGTATTTGGACACACGTTTGTCATATGAGTGTGAAAAGCTTAATGTATTTTGTGTCATGTGTGGTGTTTATACCTATGTATATGTGCGTGTGCATTAGAAATTTTCATTATGTATACATATATATGGTATATTTTTTAGTTTTTGAGTCTTTGCCATGCTAGCTAGTCCATATATGCTTTTAATTCATAATTGGTATCTATCTTGTTGTGTATTTTGGTTGATATCCAACACTTATAGTAGTACATTTTAGTGGTATCTTTTGTCATCGTATCTAAAGTTGATATTTTTATTTGAATGGATTAGTCGAACTTCATTGTTGCCCACATGCTTTAATATTCTGATCACTTTATGCACCATCATGTTTTACTTGCTTTTCCCATATTTATCTCTTACTTAGTTATATTGGGGGAGAAATGAGTATTTTATTAATTCGATTACCTTTGTCTATTCCTAAATAAAAAAGGGGAGAAGTGGTTTCTATCCTTTAGTTTAGGAGATCTAATTTAGCATATCTAATTTATGGGGAGAGCACTATCTTCTTAGGTTGATCATATTTGATAAAGGGAGAATTAATTTAGGGGGAGTAATTATTTTAATTGCATATAATATTTTGATATTCCCTATGCGTTTAATGTTTTGCTTTAGTGTACAGGACTTATAGCACATCTTTATAGCGAAAAAGATCGTCATCCTTGGGTTTTGAGTCGAGTTTGTATTTTTTATTTTGGGTGGGATATTTTTGAGTCTGGTTGAGCTTGACGGACCTTTAGGATTTTTGTTTAGTTTTTGTCCCGGAATATCCAAAGGGGGAGATTTGTAAGGACATAAATTTCCAATTGAGTCTTATGTAGTGTTGGCTCATTTCCGGACAAAAACATTTGAGTCATAGGATAGTGTTCATGTTGTATCCTTAAAATTATATAACAAGTGTATGTTGAAGATGTAGCAGTCAAAAATTTAAGAATATATCCTTGCCGATTTTCGTGCCAAATTTCACGTCATCAACATGTGGATTCCAATGTCTCCTAAAGGTATCCAATGTCTCCTAAAGGTATGAATGCATTAATATATATATATATATATATATATATATATATATATATATACACATATTGGAGCTTGGAAATTTATTTTGGGTGTTAGTATTTTTTTGTTAAACTTTTTTTTGAATTCATAGTTCTAAAGATTTTATTCTCGGGCACCTTTTCGTAGAAAAATTATATCAAATTCAAAAAAAATCAGAAAAATACGAAATTAGCGGCCACGCGTTCGTATTGAAATTATCTGCAATCGTGATCAGTCATTTGAATGACATTGGTTCTCATTCGAACGAGATCCAAAGTCGTTCGAATGATATTTCAAACAATAATTTGCTTTTTTGTTCTGACTTATCGTTAGAAGTGTCGTTCAAATGAAAAGTCGTTCGAACGAAAATGTCATTCGAACGAGATTTGGCGGGAACAGATTTTTGGAAGTTTTTACCACTTTCCCACCTTTGTTCCCACTAACTTTTTCCAAGATTTTATATGTGCGGGAACCAACCTTTTTTAGATAACTTTTGACACACTTTGAGAGAGAAATATTGAGAGAGAATTTCCAAAATCAAAAGTTCATGTTTTTGTGGTTTTAATTTTCATGAATTAATTTCTACCAAAACACATACACCCATTAGTTTTAATTTTAATCCAAGTTCCTATTGTTATATACTTGCTTGGAGTTTGTTTGGCACCGAGTCCTACTCTACCGTTTGAAGAGTTGTTTGAGTTGCTTCTACATCCCTTAAAGAAGAAGACTTGTTTGTTGCTGCGACATTCCCACTCTGAGAAAGGCTTCAGGTGTCGGTTGATGGTTGTCCAAAAGCTTCATTGGAGGAGTCCAAGGTTCCGATGGAGTTCGGTATTGTCGACTAAGCAAAGGTTGGTACAAGAAGACGTGTCAGGGGCTTGACAGGAGTTGAGTCGAGTTGTGTAAGTCATTTGTCTTATATTTGTAAAATTCCATACTTATTGGACTTAAGGTTAGGGCCGTCCAAGATTTTTCCTATTTGGGTTTTCCTCGTACATCGTGGTGTAGTGTGTTGTGAATTTATTTTATCTTGCAAATCACCTAGAACGCATGTTTAGGATTAAAAGATAAATATGGTTTAATTCACACTCTAGTTTAATTTGGTGCTTAATTTAAGTTGGGTGAAATTGAGATTAATTGAATTCAAAGATAATTTAATCTGGTAAAATTTGGTTTGGCCTAATTTGCAAAAATGAATTAATCTTGTTAGGCAAATTGTAGGACTTAAATTGAGTTAAGTTGTTTTAGTGAAAAATTTATTAGTTGCTTAATTTAATTTCACTTTGAGTTTAGTTTAATTTTTAATTTGGAAAGGAATTAAAATTTGTTGTTTGTGTGTGTGTTGTGTTGAACCATCCTATTCCACATTTTATGAAAGTTAATTTAAAAGAATTTTTAAAATTGAGGGGCTTCCGCATTTTCAAAATGTAACTGGAATAAACTTTCCAATTAAAATATCTCAGTATCATCATCTAAACCAAAATGATAATAACAGTATTGACATAAAACCAATACAATATTCAGAAGAGAAATGAGATGCCTAGAATCTTGGGCAACATGCCCTAAATGAGACAAGTACTAAAGAATAGGAATCAATGAACTGAAAGCGTCTAATCCAAGTCTGCATCTCCAGAAGCATGTCAAAATATCTATACTCTAAGGCGGGCGTCCCTAATGTTAGGCACCTGGTATAATAGATATAATAGAAGAGAGAATATGAAAGGCAACGGGTCAGAGTCCGATTGTAAAAGATTTTTAAAACAGCAAGTACTTAACAAGTGCAATTAAGCAGGTATCATATACATGTTAGTTCTCGGGCCCTCACTTGAGAATCTCCCCTCTCATATAGTGTGCACTCCTTACGTACATTAATATCTCCCTAATTAAGGTTCTTAATTATAATTCCATCCCTTATTATTTCCTCATATTTCCCATGCAATACGTATATTAATTAAGCATGCCTATTTCTCTTTACGATGAACTAGGCTTTCAAGGATTAAGTATTCACTCACTTAATTCAATTCATACTTCATTATACATTTTTATCCTACTAATTCACACAATAGATCACATCACTATATATATATATATTCATCACACTATAATATATACTAATATGGCACCTCCCGGACTCAGCTGCGGTGCATGCATACTCTGTTATCTTGTCAAGTTACATTTCTTGCTGTAAAAAGGACTATTGGCTCGGCGCCTCTCCCAAACGATAAATAACACAACACACATAATTGGAGGCGAGCATACTCCCCAGTCGAATGGGTCACGCACATACCTACACTCCCATTCAACCATCGAAATTATCATTCTCACCGATAGAACGTGTCCAAGGTCTTATGCTCAAGGTACGAATCTAAAATCCCCTTAAATGGGCTCGTCGGGATAAGATCGACCACAATGCGAAACCTCCACCCCGATAGCAAGCAGCGTAGGTATGTCATACACAAGTCAAATTATAAAATAGGTATTCACCCCACCTATATATATATATATATATATATATATATACACACACACACACACACTAGGGTATGCCCATGCCTGAAGGCACAACGATCAAATCATAAATTTTATGTATTATAATATCAATAGTGGTCAACTTTCCCAAAGGCACGCATAATTTTCCAAAAAGTCACATAGTGCCTACCAAACTTTGCTCAAGTTTCATTCATAATACAAATATTTTATAAAAACTGGGAAGAATTTCCTTTGTTTATATGTATATCCACCTTGTTTAGACAATAGAAAATACCATAACAATAATAATAGTCCATCTTGGACCTCGCGTATATCATCAACTATTTAACTCAGAAAATAACATGTATCAAAATAGACATAAGATGGATTATTATTTCATTCGAAGAAAATTCCATTTACACCAAACGTCAAAGTTGAATAAATGCGCATCCAAATAAGAATGGAAACATAAGATTAAAAAGCCAATA
Organism: Sambucus nigra; assembly: GCA_949130495.1. Lineage (NCBI taxonomy): Eukaryota > Viridiplantae > Streptophyta > Magnoliopsida > Dipsacales > Adoxaceae > Sambucus > Sambucus nigra. Next base: position 428,434,062 of record OX422211.1, on the reverse strand, counting down.
CTTTTTCTTCACCTTCATGTGCTGGTCGATCTTCTTTGACTCCCAATACTTTGTCTTCTTTGAAAGCGTCGAATTTGTTTGGGAAAAAGGAAAATGAGGAAGAAAAATACGTAGGTGATGTTGTTATGGCTGCTGCCTCTGTGACTGGAAAGTTGCGGGTAATGGACATAAAAAGTGTTGGAAACCCAGTAGAAGTAGTATAATGTGCGACTTTAATTGAGACATAGGTTAAAAGTGATGCAGTTGTTGAACAGGTAACATCTTAAATATTGTGAAGTTCATGGAAATAATTGATAGGGATAAAAGGATGGAATCAATGATTATTAATACAGAAAATTCTCTTGACACTATTATATTATGTTCCCTCTTTTATGAAATTAAGTTCAAGTAATTCTGATGTTCTTGCGTTATTGAACCCGAATGTAGTTTGATAATGACAGTGATATAGGAATAATAGGCACAAAATACTAATATGGTTTATAACGGTACCTAGAATTCTTGACCCTTATTGGTAAGAACATGTAAGTTTCATAACAACATTATAAAAAAAATAACTTAAATGACTGAAATCAGTCCCTTCAACATATACTAACACAAACATTAGTTATGCAACATGCACCCTGTAACGTGAATACAACTTATTAATACATTAATCATAATAAATGATGTTTATTCTTATTAAAAACTTGTTAATACACTCTCTAATATAAGAAAAAAATATGTCCATACACTCTCTAACATGAAGATCAGTTAATGGTATAAACTAAAATGCAATTAACTTGTAATTCAAACCTGTAATTCAAACTAAAATATAATTATCCAATGTTAAAAATAAAGAGACAGCGTAAATCTAAAAAGCGATAGATACCTTACGGTCTAAATGTAGCAGCAACAGCTCTAATCTGCACCCTCGCAAGGGCTGAGGGGAGGAGGCGTGGCAGTGAGTTGAACTGTTATTATGGATCGACACGTTCATTTACGTCTATAGTATGCACCTGTTTGGTATCAACAGTTAGCTACAATTATCATTTTGGATAAACAAAGAAATCATATATAAAACACCAACATTTGTGTGTATAAGCTACAATCAGGTAACGATTACAAATGTTCAACGAACAACTAACGGCTCTCGAATCAATAAAAATGTACCATTACATACGCGTTCAATGGGCTTTTATGGGAACTTCAAAGGAAAGTGAGGGAATTTCACCAATCAGCAAAAAAAATTGTCTACACAATGGGTAAATGGTCGATAACAACATGGTGGAATTCAAAAATTGGAAACCACCCATGCCTATTTGCATAGTTTGTAGTTATCTGACCATGTTCTTTAGATCACTTTCTTGACATGATACCAATTGACAACCCTGACTCATTAATAAATGGGCACTCAGTAAATACAATCAGTAATAAACAATATAAATATAACATTAAAACCCTAAGATATATAAGACCCCACTGATGTATGTAAGACCCCACTGATGTATGTAATAATCCAATAGGAACAATACGATAAAAAATGTAGTATGCAACAATATTATCATACTGTTGGTTTCAATATTATCACGGTATGCAGAAAGCATATTGAAACCTTACAAATGAATGGACTATTGGTTGCTGAAAGAATATGCTTGTTGGTTACAAATGCAGTATGCAGCAAGAATATTAACACAGAATCAATACAAACAATACGATAAAAAACTAAAAGTGATTGGAAACAAATCAAGAATAAAACAAATCCCCGTCAAAATTAATTCCAGAAAACCAAGTAAATAATAAAACATTGATCCGAAGGGTAGAGATAATAAAAAGAGAGCCCTTTTGAGGAACCACCAGGCACACATCACCAGCGAAAAAAAGCCTCTTCAACACATATCTCATTTTTTCCCTTTGTTTGCTTCTTCACTAAGCACTCGCAACACAAAATTTATCCACTTCATACCTGTCAAACAACATGAGTTATACAAATCAAACACTCCAAACAAAGGAAAAAATGCTAACAGAGTAGAGAGATAAAGATAGGGTAAACGAAATAGTCCGGACAAAGGGAAGATGGGACTGTCTTTGTTAAACCTGTTAGATAACACGATGCTGGAGGTCATGAATTAATTTTAGTTTCAAGTAGGCTTATGGGCAATGAAACTAACGAACTATGTTTGACAGACGTTGTTAAATCCAACGATACGAATGAAAACAACAGGATATGCCTCCTTGACTTCTTCAATCTCGAATCCATGCTCAATCTTCAGTGCACTCAAACATGGGCAACTTCCACATTGTCCAGTATCTCGAATCCGTGATAAATGTCCGTGCAGGGAATTGTTGTGTTCATGGTACATGGGCATAAATCTAACAACCCTCGCCTTTGAGAAACTTATTCTATATTAATTTACTATGTGAAGTAATTATATAAAATGTTGGAAGATGGAGTAAATATTAATTGAATGAGTTGAAAGATAATATTTACTTGATTGTTGCATATTTACTGTATGTGTAAGTAAATATCATCATGCTACGTTTTTACTGTCGTGTGTTTTAAACGACATTTATAGTTTAAATGAAACCGGAACTTGAAATGATTTATAAAATTGTCGGATGCCAATTTAGAGGGCGTAGTAAGTCCTGAAATGTGCGAGATAGTCAAAATAAGTGCCATATTGTATTTTTGGGTTCCGGGCACTTTTGACTTAAATGCATAGTTGTGAGTCATTTTAATGTGGTATTAACCATTTAAGTTGGGAATTTAGACTAAAGTCACGATTTAGTCTTGCACCTCATTTATTTCTCTTAAATGTGTATTACTAAACCTAGATAGAAAGAGAGAGGAAGAGAATTGGTGGATAAAAGAGGAGAAGAGAGAGAGAGATTGAAGATTTAGGATTTGATCTTGCTTTCATCTTCCAAGAGTCTGAGATTTCAAGCTTAACGCAAGTTTTTTACTTGCTAATATATGATTTAAGATGAATAAGTTGTGTGATTGTTGTGTATGTGATCAAATGAACAAATATGGATTTTATCGATTTTATGGATTTGTGGTGTTTTAGCTCTAATCATAGTTTAAATTGGTGATTATGTGGAGTTTAGTAGCTGATAAACATGTAGGATGGTTTTAGTTAGAATAATGGTGGTTGATGTGTGTAAAAATGGAGGAGATTTGGGTTTTGGGGAAAAACTAGGGTTCATAACCCGTAGCCCATTCTTGGCAAATTCGCAGGGGAGAATCGATTCGCTAAGGGGTCAGTTTACAAGTCTAGGGACCCAAATCAATTCGGGTTAAGGCCGAATCGATTCGGTTGAGGAAGAATGTTGGGTTCTTCATTTGAATCGATTCGTTTTTTAGGCGAATCGATTCGCTGCTTGGGGCGAATCTATTCGACCCTAGGGCGAATCGATTCGAAATCAGGTTGTTTTGAGTTATTTTTCTAACTCAATTTTTATCCTTTTCTTTTGGGCTTAGGACTTAGGAACCTTCTTATATGAAGTAAACTTAGTGTCCTATAGTCTTATATTGGGAAGGCAAATATACTATGTTAGAAGGGGATAGTTAGGACTTATTTGGGGATTAGTAAATAGAAGATTAGGTGCTCTTTTCCCTTAATTAGTTAATGTAATATTTCTAGATTGTAGAAATACATAATTGAAGAGTTTTTGCCACATTATTAGGAGAGGCTAGACTTGGTGGTTTATAATAACACCATAAAATGTTTGGAGGATAAATTAAGAGGTCTATAAATCATTGAGGTTATAATGATGATATGAATTACGTATGGCTCCGGATAAAATGTGATGTATTTTTTAAAATGGAAATGAAAATGGTAAATAATAATTTACTTAAACACACCTCTCTAAATGCTATCATAAGGTAAGTACACGCATGAGGTGAAGTCCCCTGGCTAGTGAATGCAGGGTGAATATAGTCCTCGGCCATATGATCGTTTATTATATATGTTGTATTTATTTTACGATGTGGGGTAATTCTGGGTGTGGTTATGACTCACTCGCAGGTATATGGCCATTTCCCGACGTTGCGTTAGGATGACCAGGTTGTCTTGTTTGATAAGCCCTGGAAGATGATATCATTTAGGGGGCGCACAGTGGGGAAACCCGGGCGGGCGGTCTTAAAAATCATTATATATAGATGAATATAACTATTCTTATTTAAGTTGGACTTGATTTATGATAAATGCCATAAAGAGCATATAATTGTGATTATGTTTCACAATGAGATATGGAATGATGAAATGAAATATGTTAAAGGATAGAAATTCTTAAATAATGATACTCATTCATATCCTCTTGCATAACTGAATTAAACTTATGATCATTTAATTGCCTTAGTTTATGCATTGAGATTGTGTAGGTAGATTCTTATCTATATCCATCATGATTAATGGTTCATAACTGTCATACTCTTTATTCATCTGGTGATCATATAAAATTGAACCCTGATCGGTTCATATTTCTTGTTGTGCATGAATCTTATATCCGCTCAGGTGCTCCGCCGCAAGGACGCCCGTACTGACTTTCCTTTCCAGTGTCATGGAGCTGCAACACCTTGCGGATGTTGCGGGGTATTTTATTGTAGACACCTTCATTTTTGTACTCTAGTTACGATTGGGTCATTTACTCGAGCGTGTGGCCCAAGCTTTTGTATTTGCTTACTGTAATGTATTATATAACTTAATTAAATGGTTGTAATGCGTTGTAAGAGACTGTTAACAGTCAGACTATTCGGTTATTGTGTTATGTATGTATTGTTCAGTTTTATTCTTCTAGATTCTATCCACCTTCTTATTTTAAATTGGGTTGTTTAAATGTTTTTTTTAACTCATAAAATAAAATTTTGGCAACCCGTTTTTCTAAAATATAGGGTGGTTGACCCGTATACTTATTGTATTGTTGTGATGCTGAGAATGATTCATCTATGATTTCTGTTATTATTGGAGTATCGAGCTAGCCACCCCTTATTTTGGTGAGCGGGTTATCACAGATGGTATCAGAGTATCTGGTTCTAGAGTCTTTAGGATCTATGCGGACTTGTCACGTTCTACCGTAGCGTTCTTTGATATAGAGCTTAATGTTAGGACTGTTTTGTTTCCTTTGTTCGCGACCTTCTACAAAATAGATTGTTCTAAATAGTACTATAATTCAATTATTTCTTCATTTCATATGCCGCCTAAGAGAGGTCGCCCCGCTTGAAGGAATAGAATTGTAGAAGAGGAGGTAGGTCCTCCACCGCCACAGCCGGGAACTATAAATGCTACTGAGGTAGCAAATATTGTGGCCCAAGTGGTCAATGCAGCGATGACGGTTCAGCAATTGCCACAAGCTCAACAGCAATGAGCTCAAGAGGCATAAGCTCCTACGGGACCTTTATCGTGGGAGAGATTTAAAGAATCCTTTTTAAAGGTCCATCCCCCAGAATTCCAAGGAGGTTTCAATGTCATAGTAGCTAATCAGTGTAAAAAGGATACGTAACGCCATCTGCGCATGGTGGAGTGTAGTGAGCAAAGGAAGCAAATCCTTGCTACCTTTAAACTCGTTGGAACTGCATTACATTAGTGGGAGTCGATGACTAGGCCAGATCAGAGAGATGCTATGACTATCAATGATTTATGGGTTCTATTTGATAGAAAGTATTTTCCTCCCGCAGAGGGAGATGAGAAGAAAACTTCAAGATGTGGTGCAAGGTGAACGATCAGTTGCGGAGTATGAAGAGGAATTCAAGCGGTTAGCTAGTTTTGTACCTGATGAGGTAATTCCGGAGGAGAGGAGGATATCTAAATTCATTGGAGGTTTGCACTGGAGGATACGGCAACATTTGCTGGGCAATTTAGCTTTGCAGACTTTTGGAGATGTGATGAATGCGGCATTACTCCATTGTCAAGAACATCGGTTGTATATTCAAGGTAGTAAGAAGGCTTCAGTTTTGGGGCAAGCTAGGAAACTCGGAGGCAATGGGATGGGAGGAGGGGCATTTCTCTCGTCCCAATCTTCGAGAAATAAACAAAAAGAAAGGGACCCCCAGCAAGGGGACTTGTCTAAACGACAGCGTTTTGGTGAATTCAATGTTGGTGGCAGTAATATTAGGCACGGTCAAGGTGCCCCGCAATAGCAACAAGCAGGTCGGGGTGGTAATGGGGCTAGAGGCCATCCAGGCCAAGGAGTTAGCCAGTTTAGAAATAATAGGGGCCGAAATCAGGAGAACATGATGAATTGATGCTTTCAATGTGGGGAGTCGGGTCACTATAGGAGGGCGTGTCCTCAGTTGATTGGGGGACAGCTTCCTAGGATCCCACAGCAGCCAAAGGCTGAGTAACCGCCATAAGTACCTAATCCAGTTGTCCCTCCATAATAGGGGAAGCTACAGTATGGTCGTGTTTACCACATTCAGGATGTTATTCTTCCTCTGGCCCCGCCAGCGCCGCCAGCTATTGAGGGTAAGTTTCTCATTCAGGGGCATATGGGTCATGTATTATTTGGTAGGGGTGCGACACACTCATTTATTTCTAGAAATTTTGCTCAGTCTACAGTATTGATTGAATCTGCAGAGAGTACCTTCACTAATGTTGAGTTTTATATGGGTGATGGTTCACTCACTTTCTTTGTTTGTAAACAAATCGGAATAAATCTTGGCAACTTGTGTTTTGAGGTCGATTTACTCGTCCTTGATATGGTCGGGTACGATGTAATCCTGGGTATGGATTGGCTAGTAAAGTATCGTGCGATAGTTAATTGTTATGGAAAAAGTATAGTTTTTGCCATTCCGGGGTAAGAAATGTTTTTAGTGGTTATGCCTCATTCAGGAGGAGGTTCTAGCACTTACCTGTATTGCATCGCGGAAGAGATTTCTCGGGATGTAGTTATTTCTTTAGATTCGATTCCGGTTGTTAGAGATTTCAAATATGTTTTCCGAGAAATACTGGGTTTGCCTTCGAGTAGGGAGATTGAATTTATAATTGATTTAGCACCGGGAACACGAACGATTGCGAGAGCTCCGTATCGTATGGCTCCTGTTAAAATGAGGGAGTTAAGGCATCAGATTCAAAACTTATTAGAACAAGGGTTTATTAGGCGAAGCATGTCGTCGTGGGGTGCTCCGGTGTTATTTGTGAAGAAAAGGGACGGTTCTCTCCGGTTGTGTGTTGACTACAGGGAATTGAATAAAGTCACCATCCAGAACAAATACCCATTACCTCAGATTGATGATTTGTTTGATCAACTTAGGGGAGCGTTGTACTTCTCTAAAATAGATTTAAGGATGGGGTATCACTAGTTGCGGATACGTGAGCAAGATGTGTCCAAGACTGCGTTCCTAACGAGATATGGGTCCTATGAATTTTTGGTTATGCCTTTCGGACTAACCAATGCTCCTGCCTTTCAAACTTGTCATCGTGTTCATTGATGATATTCTAGTGTATTCTCAAACTGAAGCCGATCATGCTACTCATTTAAGGTTGGTCCTGCAAAGGCTGAGGGATCACCAATTGTATGCCAAGTTCGATAAGTGTGGTTTTTGGTTGCAAAAAGTACAGTTTCTGGGTCACATTGTGACAGCCCAAGGTATTTCGGTAGACCCAAGTAAAGTTATTGCGGTGAGGGAGTGGGGTCAGCCCACGACACCTACCGAGATTCATAGTTTTCTGGGTTTGGCGGGTTATTACCACCGGTTTATCAAGGTTTATTCCAAAATTGTTAGCCCTTTGATAAATTTAACCCAGAAAGGGGTGAGGTTTGTTTGGGATGATTCTTGTCAGTCAGCTTTTGACGAGCTCAAGGATAGGTTGACTTCTGCTCCAGTCCTTGCGTTACCAAGGCCAGGATTGGAATATTTAGTCTTTACCGATGCATCTCTACAAGGATTAGGAGGTGTACTACAACAAGAACGGTGGGCTATTGCTTATGCTTCTCGCAAGTTAAAGCCTTATGAAAAGAATTATCCGGTGCATGATTTGGAACTTGCCGCAGTAGTTGTTTCCTTGAAAATCTGGAGGCATTATCTCCTAGGGGAGAAATTTAGTCTTTTCACGAACCACAAATCGTTGCAATATTTGTTTTCGCAGAAAGATTTAAATATTCGACAATGCCAGTGGTTAGAATTAGTGAAAGACTATCAATTCGACATTTACTATCACTCGAGCAAGGCAAATGTGGTAACGGATGCTTTGAGTCGGAAACCCGAGGGGGAGATAGCGGAGGTATGGAAGCTAAATGGAAGGAGCTTAGTCAGGAGGACGCAGTTTCTAGGGTGTCTATGTCGGTGTTGACTGTTACGCCTACTATTGTGGCAAAGGTGGTGGAAGCTTAAGGAAGGGATAAAGGTTGTCAGGACCGTATATGCCAATTGTTAACCGAGGGAGCAGAATCCTACTCTATAAGTTCGGAGGGTGGATTACGTTTCCACGAGAGACTCATTGTCCTAGACGAAGGGGATTTAAGACGGGCCGTGATGACAGAATCTCATGGGTCTAAATTCGTAGTGCATCCCGGTAATGACAAAATGTACCAAGACATGCGCTGTCAATACTGGTGGGTGGGCATGAAGCGGAACATTTTTGAACTTTTTTCCCAATGTACCACTTGTCAATTGGTCAAGATAGATCATCAAAGACCAATGGGCTTGATACAACCATTGGAGATATCGGTGTGGAAGTGGGAATGTATATCGATGGATTTCATCACAGTATTACCAACGTCGCAGAACGGTCACGATTCTATTTGGGTAATTATCGACCGTTTAACTAAGTCGACACATTTCCTACCCGTATGCACCGAGTATAATACTGCTCGTTATGCCCGGCTATTTATTGCGGAGATTGTTAGACTCCACGGGGTGCCAATAAATATAGTCTCTGATAGAGATAAGATTTTTGTTTCCCATTTTTGGCGAAGTTTCCAAGAAGCTATGGGAACCGAATTGAAATTGAGTACTTCTTATCACCCTCAAACAGATGGGCAGACAGAAAGAGTTAAGAAAATATTGGAGGACATGCTCTAAATGTGTGTGCATGATTTCAAAGGTGGTTGGGAACAATATCTCCCTTTGGTCTAATTTGCTTATAATAATTTGTACCAATTTACTATTGGGATCGCACCCTATGAAGCACTTTATGGTAGGCCATGTAGATCACCCACTTGTTGGTTAGAGGTGGGCGATAATAAATTTCTTGGACCTGAAATGATCCAAGATACTTCTTCCAAGATTGAGCTCATTCAGAACCGCATCCAAATAGCCCAAGATCGCCAAAAGAGTTATGCCGATACGAATAGAAGGCATGTAGAGTTGGAAGTTGGAGACCAAGTCTTGGTGCAAGTATCACCAATGAAAGGTATAAAGTGCTTTGGGAAGAAGGGAAAGCTTGCGCCGCGCTATGTTGGACCTTTTCCCGTTATTGTTAAGGTAGGTCCAGTGGCGTATCAACTTGCCTTACCGGGACACTTACAACAACTCCATGATGTATTTCATGTTTCCTCTTTGAAACAGTATAAGAGGTGTGAAGGAGCCCTTTGGCATATTTCTTGGGAGGATATCGATTTGTAACCCGATATTTCGTATGAAGAACAACCAGTTGCAATCTTAGAGCACGGGGAGCGTAAATTGAGATCTCGAGTGGTGCCCTTGGTGCGAGTTCAATGGGGTCATCACGACGCCAAGGAATCAATGTGGGAGTGTGTGGACGATATGCGGGAAAAGTATCTGCATCTCTTTTTGCAAGGTACGCCTGAATTTTGAGGGAAAAATTCCCTCATAAGGAGGGGAGTATGTAACAACCCTCGCCTTTGTGAAACTTATTTTATATTAATTTACTGTGTGAAGTTATTATATAAAATATTATAAAATGGAGTAATTATTAATTGAATGAGTTGAAAGATATATTTACTTGATTGTTGCATATTTACCGTATGTGTATGTAAATATCATCATGCTACGTTTTTAATGTCGTGTGCTTTAAACGACATTTATGGTTTAAATGAAATCGGAACTTGAAATAATTTATAAAATTGTCGAATGCCAATTTAGAGGGCGTAGTTAGTCCCGAAATGTGCGAGATAATCAAAATAAGTGCCATATTATATTTTTGGGTTCCGAGCACTTTTGACTGGTTTTGACTTAAATGCGTAGTTGTAAGTCATTTTAATGTGGTATTAACCATTTAAGTTGGGAATTTAGACTAAAGTCACGATTTAGTCTTGCACCTCATTTATTTCTCTTAAGTGTGTATTACTAAACCTAGAGAGAAAGAGAGAGGAAGAGAATTGGTGGAGAAAAGAGGAGAAGAGAGAGAGATTGAAGATTTGGGATTTGATCTTGCTTTCATCTTCCAAGAATACGAGATTTCAAGCTTAAGGCAAGTTTTCTACTTTCTAATATATGATTTAAGATGAATAAGTTGTGTGATTGTTGTGTATGTGATCAAATGAACAAATATGGATTTTTTGGATTTGTGGTGTTTAACTCTAATCACAGTTTAAATTGGTGATTATGTGGAGTTTAGTAGTTGATAAACATGTAGGAGGGTTTTGGTTAGATTAAGGGTGGTTGATGTGTGTAAAAATGGAGGAGATTTGGGTTTCGGGGAAAAACTAGGGTTCATAACCCGTAGCCCATTCTTGGCAAATTCACAGGGGCGAATCGATTCGCTAAGGGGTCAGTTTATAGGTTTGGGGACCCAAATTGATTAGGGTTATGGCCGAATCGATTCGGTTGAGGCAGAATGTTGGGTTCTTCACCCGAATCGATTCGCTTTTGGGCGAATCGATTCGCTGCTTGGGGCGAATCGATTCGAAATCAGGCTGTTTTGAGTTATTTTTCTAACTCAATTTTTATCCTTTTCTTTTGGGCTTAGGACTTAGGAACCTTCTTGTATGAAGCAAACTTAGTGTCCTAGAGTCTTATATTGGGTAGGAAAATATCCTATGTTAGAAGGGGATAGTTAGGACTTATTTGGGGATTTGTAAATAGAAGATTAGGTGTTCTTTTCCCTTAATTAGTGAATGTAATATTTTAGATTATAGAAATACATAATTGAAGAGTTTTTTCCACGTTATTAGGAGAGGCTAGACTTGGTGGTTTATAATGACACCATAAAAGAATAAATTAAGAGGTCTATAAATCATTAAGGTTGTAATGATGATATGAATTACGTATGGCTCCGGATAAAATGTGATGTATTTATTAAAATGGAAATGAAAACGGTAAATAATAATTTACTTAAACACACCTCTCTAAATGCTATCAGAAGGGAAGTATGCACATGAGGTGAAGTCCCCTGGCTAGTGAATGCAGGGTGAATATAGTCCTCGGCCATATGACCGGTTATTATGTATGTTGTATTTATTTTACGATGTGGGGTAATTTCGGGTGTGGTTATGACTCGCTCGCAGGTATACGGCCACTTCCCGACGTTGCGTTAAGATGCCCAGGTTGTCTTGGTTGATAGGCCCTGGAAGATGATAGCCATTTAGGGGGGCGCACAGTGGGGAAACCCGAACGGGCTGTCTTAGAATCGTTATATATAAATGAATATAACTATTCTTATTCAAGTTGGACTTGATTTATGATAAATGCCATAAAGAGCATATAACTGTGGTTATGTTTCACAATGAGATATGGAACGATGAAATGAAACATGGTAAAGGATGGAAATTCTTAAATAATGATAGTCATTCATATTCTCTTGCATAACTGAATTAAACTTATGATTATTTAATTGCCTTAGTTTATGCATTGAGATTGTGTAGGTAGATTCTTATCTATATCCATCATGATTAACTGTTCATAACTATCATACTCTTTATTCATCTGGTGATCATATAAAATCGGGCCCTGACCCATTCATATTTCTTGTTGTGCATGAATCTTATATCCGCTCAGGTTCTCCGCTGTAAGGACGCACGTACTGACTTTCCTTTCCAGTGTCATGGAGCTGCAACACCTTGCGAATGTTGCGGGGTATTTTATTGTAAACGCCTTCATTTTTGTGCTCTAGTTACGATCGGGTCATTTACTTGGGTGTGTGGCCCAAGCTTTTGTATTTGCTTACTGCAATGTATTATGTAACTTAATTAAATGATTGTAATGCGTTGTAAGAGACTGTTAACAGTCAGACTATTCGGTTATTGTGTTATGTATGTATTGTTCAGTTTTATTCTTCTAGATTCTATCCACCTTCTTATTTTAAATTGGGTTGTTTAAATGTTTTCTTTAACTCATAAAATAAAATTTTGGCAACCAGTTTTTCTGAAATATAGGGTGGTTGTCCCGTATACTTATTGTATTGTTGTGATGCTGAGAATGATCCATCTATGATTCCTATTATTATTGGAGTATCGGGATGGCCACCCCTTATTTTGGTGAGGGGTGTAATACCCCGTACTTTTGGCTATATTTATTTTTGGGATTAATTAATTAAATGCGTATTAATTGGAAATTAATCCGGGTTATAAATACTAATGAGATGCGTATTGGTATTTGATTATGTGCATATATGATTATATATGTACTTGGTATTATAAAATTTGTCGTGGGATTTATATACGGCATTTTAGAAATTTTGTTGAGACGCGTGGGACCGCCGCGTCACGGTATAATATTTTGATAATAAAAGTGAATTTAAAATCTATAATCCGTATGGTCGTTTTGAGTGCGCCATCGCGTCCGGAAGGGTCGAGATAGTCAGAAAACACTAGCCGGGGGTATAGTTTGGGTCCCGGGGTATTTTTAGGCCATACCGGCAACTTAAAGGGTATTTTGGTAATTTCACGTTTTGAGGAATTAAAAGTGACGAAAATTTGGTTAATTAAATCTGATGTGGATAAGACCCACTAAGCCCATAACCAACCCTTATTAACCTAGAAAGCTACGTAGGTTATCATTTAGTCTTCCAACTCTCCCAAAGGAAACCCTAGCCACCATAGCCACCTTTGGAAGAAGAAAGCTTAGAGAGGAAGGGAAAGAGGAGGAATTCTGCAGAAAATCTGCAGAAAGAGCTTACAAATCCAACACCAAATCCAGAGACAATCAAGGCAAGTGATTTATTCCATTTAAATTTCGGAGAATGCTTCTTCCATGTTAGATTATTCAAAAACTTTATGTGTTCTTGGAAGATAATAAAAAAAAAAACCCATAAGATTGGAGTTATTAGTTTAATTTTTGGGATATAGGTTGCATGTAGAATGTTACTGGAAGGTCATATTAAGAGAATTACTGACTTTTGTGATACCAAAAACGGATTTAAGATGAGGTTTATGAATGTTCTTGAGATAAATTAGAAAACTAGGTTTTTGATGAAGATTGATCCATATGTAGCCTTTAGTTGTTGAAATATTGATTTATGGACGTTAGAAATATTGTAGGATGGTTATATGACAATTACTATAACGTTATATTAGAGAATCATGCTTTAAAAATAAGTTTTGGGATGTTTTCAAATCTGCAAATCGAAACAGTCCGTAACCACACCTGTGTAATCGATCGATCGACATTCATCAGTCGATCGATCGACAAAATCGATCGATCGAAGGTCAAGGTCGATCGATCGACCTTCCCAGAATAAATGAAGTTTTCCCTTAATTGAATTTTAGTGGTGTTAACCCTTGGATAATATTATTAGAGACTTTATGAATACCCTTAACTTTAAGGAAGACCAGTAGGCATGATTATGAAATGGAACTTTATTTGGAATGTAATTTGAGGAATTATTCTAGATAAATGAAATTGTCATGTGAGATAATATTTGGGTTAATAGTACAAATTTGAATAAGTTGATGAAATAAGGTTTGGGGCAGAAGCAAAGACCTTAGGTATAAAGATGTCATATGTGGGAATTATGGGAGACTTAATAGTCTATTTGAGATAGGTTTTAAGTTTAAGGAATTACGACGTGAGACGTGTCGACCATTTAAATTATATATTATCGGGATACTTGAAATATATGGATTCGGAATAATGTTATAATGATGTAGAGTATAACTTTATTAATATTGAGATATCTAAGATGTGTGAATGCTTAGCATAAAATCTTATGTGTATGACATACCTACCATACTTGCTATCACGGGAGGTTTACGTTCGCTTAGGGCCTTCTTATCCTTGTGTTGCCCGGATTTAGATTGGTTACCTCGATGAACATAGGTCATAGAAGGACTTATTGTGATATTAATAAATCTGCATGATCATGGGAGCGTAGGTATGTGCATGACCCATGTGATGGTGACTGTGTTCGCCTCCACTATTTGTGATTTGTGTTATCTGAACTATTCCTGAGAGATTCGGAATATGTGATCCTTATGTACGTGATGTACCGGGATGGATAGCAGAGTATGTGTGCACCATAGCTTTGATTGCGGGGTACTTGTATCGTATATTTATGATGTGAATAATATACATTATATTAATAGAATCCTCATGTTAATGTTGTAAAAATATTACGGTATTGTTTCGAGTTATATAATGAGTTAACTGATAGTTATATCAATGGCATATTTTGTAACTGAGTTTACGTTAAACCTCTATTTAATTACGAGCATTGTTAATAAATGAACCGAGTAATATGAATAGAACCTTTGGCAGTCTAGCTAGTTATGTTGTTAGTTAGCTAGTAGTATGGGTCGTTATAGATGGGTACTTACGTTAGGAGTGCACAGTTAGACGAGAGGTGAGAATATCATGTGAGTGTACGTCCTAACATGTACTTTGCATTTGATGTTTTAAATGTTTTTAAAGCACTTGCAGGTTTTTAAAATATAACTCCACATTCGGGCTCTGACCCGTTTGCTTTTCAAATCTTTTTTTTTTCTTTGTAAAACCATTTTTAGGTGTCCAGCCACAGGGACACCAAGCATAGGATACTCATTCAGGTGACGAGCTGTAGCTGCTTGTGGAAGCTACAGGGATTTGCATATAGACGCTTCTATCTTTTGGATTCCAGAGTTACCCTCTATCAGTTGTAGGGCATGTTGCCCATTTTTACTTAGAGCATCTTTTACATTTCAGTTTTCAGACTTTAGCATGTTTTATTTCAGTTCAGTTTATTTATTTCAGTTTTGGGATTGTAGTGAGGGGTTTCCTCCAGACTTTATTTACTCTATTTGTGATGGTTATTCATTTTACTTCAGCATGGTGAATGGTGTTATTTATTTCTTCCTTACTATTGTTGCATGTTAATCAGACTTAAATTAACATTTGGCAACTTGCTTTTTAAATACTAGATGGTTAGTAATAATAAAATGTTTTCGACAGTGATGCTATTAACTGAGCCAACTTGGCATTTTGAATTAATTTTATAAAGGAGTAGCTACCCGGTATTTAATTAGTCGGGGTGTCACAAGGGGGTTATCACAATAAACCATCCAAGAATCTCAAGATCCTTTAGCACTAAAATAGTATCCCAGACATTTTTGTTGTCGCAGTTTACTTTCTCTACTTTTCTCCTAGGTAAAAAGTACTCATGGAATATAATTGTTGGATGCTTACTTGTAGCAGTTGGTGTTGTCACAACAGTTTCAAGTGGGTCTGAAGGTAGTAAATGTTATCTAGAACAGGGTTTGTATGGCCATTGCTAATGATAGCTTCAAGTGCTTTTCAAGATGGTTCATTTATTCTTAAGGGGAAGTTACTCGACATATTTGTTCTCAATTGTTTTGGATCTGGATTCCATGCTCTTTTTGTACTTTCAAAGTGGAGCTGGTTGCTTTATCAATATTGGAGCCAATATACTTGATTACGATGGAGCTCCGTTAAGATGAGACATAAAGAACCAACCACCTGAGGTATTCATCTGACCTTCACATTCAGGATATGATCGGCTTTGGCCCCCATGATAAAAATCCGCAAGGATTTCTCGGTTGATTATCTGATGGGATAAAGCAAATATATACAGACACACCAACTAAACAGACACTGGAGCTAATGATGATGGGATAAAACGATTAAGATTAAATGACAATGGATGGGTAAAATGAGGAAACAAACAAATGCGCATATACAATACAAATGTTCATCAACAAAACAGTCACCAGCATCACAATCTCTCCATCGTTCACCTGAATCAACCAACAACAATTATATGTACTCTGTATTTTATATGGAAACAATACAAAAGCCAAGTACAAGCAGCGACATAATTACAACCCTTATAGTTTTAAATGTCGGTTTATGGGTAAGTTAAAGAAGCGATTATGGAGTAACACTATTGGGAGTATCGCACATGTCAATTATTGATTTGTCAACAACCCCATAATGATGATACATTAAAAAGGTTATGGCCGTGACAATATATTTGAACATGAAAAAGGTTACTAAAATTTTAGAATGAACTCTAATTTTGTCCATTAAATACACACCATCGGTACTTATTGACAGCAATATAGAATTATAATGAGACCAACCTGTTTGTCTTGGGGTATATAGGCCTTCTGCTTGGCTATCGCGAAAGCCCAAGAGATCCCACCAATAGCATCAACTGAAACATCACCATTACCAATCCAAACTCTTCTTCGTGCGGCCTCTTCAATTTCAACTACCTATTACAAAATGATTAACATTTCAATGAATTGATAAAAAATAAAAAAATCAATTCCAAAGTGCAACTTTGATGGACTAAGTAAACTATCATCTTTGAATAAACTAAAAGTAAGCACCAAAATAATTATGCGTCTCTTTATCTACTTGAGGTCCACGACAGTTATCGGTGCTAGTGGGAAAGACAAATGGAATTTTTTCCAATAAATAACACAAAAAATTTAAACACAACTAATGCGATTCATAATTTTTTCACTTGATCAAAGAATAAAAGAAAATCATTATTCTCATTGAACTCCGATAATGAGTTGCAAATATTAATCATTGCTAATTTCAATTCTACTATACATCAGAATATACCTTAACATTGAAAAATGACACCACCGTGACTAATTTGTCTTTCGTATCCATGAATGTAACTATTATCTTGAATGTGACGGAGGTAATGAATAGTAGTTACACGAATGAAAATTGAACAATAACTTTAATCAATAAAGAAAGTAAAATGCATATTCTTAAAATGTTAGAAATCCCAAAATATAGGAAATGAATGCAACCTACGTTGTCAAATATTGTGAGGTTATCCATTTCCAATGAACTTTAATGTATTCCACTTACATCATACCTAATATATGCCACTTACACACGGGATAAAATGTGCATTGTTATAAAAGATCACTATTGATTGTCCACTATTATAAGTTCCTGCAAAAAAATGTTGATAATCAGAACTCAGTGTTTATATCATTTGAATTTTCAGTTAGAATCTGTAAAATAACCGCAGACGATTCATTATAACAATATTTGTTTATAAGATAGATAAATAAAGTGGGTTTACGAACCAGATTGACAAAAGAAATGCACATTAATTTCGATAGTAGGAAAGTGAGGACTCCTTCAACTTCTTAGGCTCAACTAAGGTGTCCCTGTCACGGAGTGCCCTCTTCTTTGAGGTCGATTGGATCGAATCACATTACCTCGAGTACCGATACTGAGTTGAAATATAATAGACTTTTGTGGCAGCCCTCTCTACGTTATATGTCTGCTATGGAGGTTGTTAAATACTTGATAAACAACACCCTCATATAATGCTAAGGCAACAACAATGTCCCCTGTTAAAGATAACTTTTTAAAAATATAATATTTACTTGATCCAAAGCTTTAATTTTAAAACATATTCAACACATAAGTACCTTTAACATATGATCAAGTAGTTGGTATGCAGCCCCATCTAATTTTTAATATGGATATAGTACACCTTCAACCCAAAACAACTGTAACACTCCGCCTAATTAAATACCGGGTGGCCAGTCCCATACCAAATTAAAACAAAATATACAGTTGGATCATTCTTAGCATCACTATCGAAAACATATACAACTCACCCAATACTCATTAAGCTGGTCTTAAAAACTTTCCAAATTTTAATTCCAAAATCCATTTCCAGTTTAAGAATAACACAACACATTTTATTCTACAACACTGATAACCAAGTAGATAACACAAAATAATTTAAATGCAATTGGAATAAACATTCCCAAATAATATTAATCCATTACAGTAATCACAACAATATTAAATGTATTAAAAAGACCCGAATACAATAGTATTTGACCCCTATAGAAGAAGATAACTGAATCCTTTGGGCGACATGCCCTACTAAGAGAATATTGTGAATCAAATGATTATAGGCGTCTAAGCAAAACTCCATAAATCCATAGCCTGCCATAATCCGCTAAGGTTGGCGTCCCTGTTGCTGGACACCTGATATAGAAGATACAATAGAAAAGAAAATATGCAAGGAAATGGGTCAGAGCCCGATTGTGAAAATAATTTTTAAAACAGCAAGTATTTAACAAGTGAAATAAATCTTTTATTATCTACATGTTAGAACCAACTCTCACTTGCCATTCTCACCTCTCAACTAGAGTGCACACTTAACGTTTCCTATTAACCTCCTAGTTAATGGTTCCTCTTTTCTAGTCTCCATATTATAATTCCATCCCAATATCATAATCCCCGTATGTCCCATACCACACGTCACATTATTATTCATTTACATTTCTCAT
Organism: Sambucus nigra; assembly: GCA_949130495.1. NCBI lineage: Eukaryota > Viridiplantae > Streptophyta > Magnoliopsida > Dipsacales > Adoxaceae > Sambucus > Sambucus nigra. The sequence continues at coordinate 428,415,471 of OX422211.1, read as the reverse complement.
CGTTTCTCATTAACATGAATCATTTCTCATTAATATGAATTAAGTTTTTCAATAAACATTCATTAACTTAATTCAATTATCTTTCTCTATTCACCGTTATCTACAATTATCACCGTAGATAGATTTAACCATAATAAATATCCATTCATTCCTTTAATCCATTATATATATATATATATATATATATATATATATATATATATATATATATATTCATATATAATACGGCACCCCGAGTCACAGCTGCGGTGCAATGCATTACTCTGCTATCATGTCCCAATATCGCTGGTCGCCGAAAAGGGGACAAAAGGTTCGGTGAGGATACCTCGAACCATTAACAACAACACAATCATTGGAGGCGAACATAGTTCTCATACCCATGGGTCACGCACATACCTACGTACCCATAGTCAGCGGACTTATCAACTCCCTGATAAGTCTTTCATAGACCTATGTTCTCGAGCGACAAATCAAAGATCCCATGGATTCATCAGGATATGACTGCCCTCATGCGCAAACCTCCCACCGATAGCAAGTAAGCTAGGTATGTCATACACATAAATCATCAATCAATCAAATAGGCATTATTATACCTATAATATAATATCAATAAGGTAATATCACTACCCTAAGATAATTCCCATACGTAGCATTATATCTCTTTTAAATTCCACGTATTAAAATATCATATCTTTACTTCATAATTTAATTATCCTCGCATCCTATAACATCTCTCCACTCCCGACGTCGTTAAGGTTCATGCGCGGAGCGTCTCGCAAAGCGAAATCCAAACAAGGAACCCCTCCAATACACTACTACTTAACTTTGTCGATTGAGGAGGTCCGTCAAATTTAAATACGTGATTGGGATAACCTCATACCCTCTTTCAACCAAATGTGTTCTAAACTCCCATCTCTATCCAGGAGTCATACTGCTAAGCGCTCGTATTACACTTAGTCCTTTCACAATCAATAATGAGCTTAAACTAAATCCTTGATGTTCATATTGTAATCCTAAGGCTACCCAGGTGTTACATTCAATCACCACTACTGGACCTATCCTTAATCCTCAAGCAAACCAATTATAATCCAATAAATGAATCTAGCAACCGAAATTTCTTTAATTTAATTATCATCATTCAAATCAATTTAAATCTCAATCAAATTAATTCAAATCTTATCAAGGGTCTACTGATATTTTCTAAGTCCCATAATATCCAATTAATAATCACCAAAGATCCACAAAAGTTTTGGGATAAGAACCAACATTAAAAAGAAACAACATCATGAATTCTCATATTTTAAATACTCAGAAAAATCAGATCCAAAAATTATTCGAATCATCAATCCGACTTCAGATTTGGATTTTACACGAAAAATTGAGTCAGGTATGTGTTTTGAGTTTTTCTTAAATCTCATCCAAATGCACTCGAAAAGGAGATCTAAACATTACAAATTGGCTCTTCTCATTCCACTCGTTTTTACCTCTTTTTCCAGAAAATTATCAACATATTATCTTCAGGAACACTAAATTATTTTCATAATTTCTTCCACAGATTGATGAATATTTATTGGATTACTAACTACCTACAACATGAGTTTAATTCCTATATATTTTTAGATTCCAAAAATCCATTAACAACTATATCCTTTCATCTTCCAAGCATGAAAATTATCTCTTTTTATAACTATCCTAACATGGATAATATACGAACTTAAATTGCAAATATCAAACACTTGCCTCTAATGAAGATCTGACCCTTTGGAGTTGAATAACACAGGTGGTGATGGTGGTGGTGACCTTTGACCTTTGGTTCTCCTCCTTTCCAAGCAAGTTTTTCTCTTCCCAAGCAACCTTTCACTCTCTCTAAGAAGATGACCTTTCAATTTTGTGTAGAAGAGATGAATGAACCACATTCAACTAATCTCCAAATACTTATAATAAGACAAAACCAGAAATCACTATTCATCCCCCTTGTAAAAATAACCAAAATGCCCTTTTGGGTTGTCTTTTCATTTTCAAATGACCCGAGACCCAAATCCAACATCCAAATAGACTTTTCTGACTATTTCAACCCTTCCGGACGCAACGACGCAGTCGAAATGACTATAAGGTCGATAGAAAATAAATTTTCTTTTTAATTTAATAAATTAGTCCCGACACGTCCCATACCGCGTCTGACTAAAAATTTAAATTATCGAATTTATATCATACCGTCATATCAATGACATCACATTCATTTATTACCTAAATATCTTTACATAATATTCAGAATCATCCATTTTAATATCCACAATTCGGATAAAACCCAAATGAATTAATTTATAATAAGATCCAATTAATCCATTAATTTAAAATATAACCCATTTTAAAAGTCATTAAAATCACGGGGTATTACAACAACATGAAGAGTATAACTTGCAAATTGTAGGAGCACTTAACCGGATACTATATGTATCCTTCAAATTGTGATAATTATATTATGCAGAATAAAAATTGTAATAATTATATCATGCAGCACAAAAATAACGCACGCACACAGGGGAAACAGTTCAAATTGGTGGGAAAGCATACAATTTGTTCGCTGCATATAATTGGGCTTGATCTTTTGGCATTCTGCATAAAATCAAGAAAAGAAGGACCGAGTTAGGTTAAAAAAATTATGATTCAAATGGCAAGTGGTTGGTTAGCATAATAACATTGGGGCACATTATCGAAAGAAAGCAAAAACAACGAAACAGGATGTACTGAAATCAAAGGAAAATACATTGAAACACACAGATTTTGATCTGAGTAACTTTTCCACTGTGTGAGTTTGAGACATGGAAAACAAATAAAATCAAAGAGACTAAATGTACCATATTGTGGTCCTCTTAAGACTTACATCCATTTCCCTCCTCTTAGGTGGATGGATGTTATTAGTTGCTTGTAATCATATGTCCCTGCACCTGAAACTAACTTGAGTGAGATATATTGAAATCAATTTAGTAAAGACAACAACGTAAGTATGTATGTTATCATAGAGGACACGCAGATCTAGTGTTAGAGGCAACAAAAATAACTAAAAATACTCAGTTTGTCATTTTGTCAAGCAGATACGATGCCAATAAGAAAATGATTTCTTAGTATAATCACTTATTGGGGAAAAAAACTCTTGGGATTAGAATAACAAACACTCTGCCATCATTACAATGCATAAGAATTTAAAACCAAACTAAAATAATATAACATGATTAAAACTAAAATATAGATAATCAGAAAATGACAAATAATAAATATATCACATAGATTTTAAATTCAATATAGTATAATAGACTAAATCCCAACAAACAATGAATAATTGTTTTCTAAGTTACATATTGGCCACAATGGAAGACAAAGAAATTAAACTTCATTACAAATATAAAGCATGTTTGGAATCAAAAACCCGCTGCTACATAGAAGGGGAAGAAGTGTTTCTCACCATGATTGGTATGGAAAATTCTTAAAGGCCCACAACTCCTTTAAATAACCAACGTAAGGATAAAAATGAACTTATTAGTCCACATACATAACAGGTATCAAACTAAAACAAAATGAGATCGAAGATACAAAATTAGTTTCAAAGGAAAAATCATAGCAATTCTAATCCCATTCTCATTTAAGGTGAAGGAAAAATCACTAAGTTGTCGGGAAAAATCACTAAATTGCATAGGACCGATTTACACTAATCAGTTGTCGGGATTAGAACTGAGTAACGCAAAAAAATAGGACGCTACAAATTCAATTTATCTTAGATGACAAAACCAAAACTTCTACAAACCTTTGAGGCAACTGTCCATATGATTCCTGAATTTCCTTTTGGATTCATCATGAGATCCTAAGTCATTACTAAATAGAAATAATTGCAATACTAAAATATTTTAAACATTACAAATAAATCAACATTTTATTTGTAATGTTTAAATATTTTAGTATTGCAATTATTTCCCAAATCCAAAACTCTCAAAACATACCAAAAACTAATCAAATAGAAACTAAAATTTTAAAAATGAAAAACTCAAAAATCCGAGATTTCCCAAATCCATCTCTCTCAAAAATCTCAAAACATACCAAAAACTAATCAAATAGAAAAAAAAAATTAAACATGAAAAACTCAAAAATAAGGTCAACAAACCGAGATGGAACTTGATTACAATTTATATAGCCTATCTTGAGGTTGTGAGAGTAAAAATCTTGACATCAGTTATGTGAACCCTATATCTGAATGTAAAAAACACATACCTTTGAGAGTAAACCCTAAATCTGAATGTTCACACTTCCAAATCACAAAAACATTAGATCCGCAGAAAAAACATTGTAAATGTGAAAAAATTAAGCTCCCAGATCTATGTGTGCGTGTGTATGTGTGGGTGTGTGAGATTGACCTCCCAAACCTATGTGTGTGTGTGTGAATGTGTGCGCGTGTAAGAGGGTGATAGAAAGACTACATGAAGTTGGAAGACTTCGAGGTGTAGGGTGACGACATCGGAGGGAGAGAGCATAAATAAGTGAGATTAGAATGAATGAGGGAGTGATTTTTGCAAAAAGGGGAAATGATGAAATGGGATAGAGTGAGAGAATGAGTAGGACGGCTAGGGTTTGGAAAATGAGTGTAATGAGAGAAATGATCTCAACCCTTCATTTCGTGCGTAGGTGGCGTTGATCTGAACCGTGAAGTGTCTTCTCATCTTATGAATAGTGAAAACACCATTATAACTTATTATATAGATATAGATATATATATATATATATATATATATATATATATATATATATATATATATATATATATATATATATATATATAAGGTATTCGCACAACCCATATGATAATTCCATACGTAGTATATTTTTATCTCTAATATCCTACGTATTTATAAATTATGACTTTACTTTTTATATACTCTCGATTTTTCCCAACACTCAAAGGTTATCATTTTATTCTCATATAAGATCAGTAGGTAGACCTCTACATCCTACTGGTCCATGTCATCCCAATTCACAAATTTTCACGAATTAATATTATCCTCAACTGGGTTTATTCTTCAATAATCTCTAATTCGATTTTTAACCCATAATTACATTTTCAAGTATTAACCCCACACATTAACATTTTTTGGGTCTTAATCACAACCCTACTGACCTTCCCTAAGTCCCATTATGCTCAAATTAATTAACACTAAGCATTCTTAAAAGTTGGGATTTAATCAACTATTAAAAGGGAAATAAATCAAATTTTCCAGGGGAGTCGATCGATCGACGAATTTGGTCGATCGATTGATTAGTTGATCGATCGACATTTTAGGGTCTATCGATCAGATATTTACCCAGATTTCCTTAACAGTTAAGGGTTTAATCATTTTTCATCCTCAAAACCTCTACTATATGATCCCAAACTCCATATAAATCTGACCAAATGATATAACAAGATATATAAGTGATCTTTAATCAATAAACAATAAAAATACATCAAGAAGTTTAAGTAAATCATGACGTTTTCCTTTAAAATTCATAAACTCCTTATTATATCACCCATATAAGAACACCCATAAAACCCAGATTTTTCTTCGCCAAATGATTCCCAAATTTTGTGGATTAAAATACATATTCAAAAATAGATTACTCCTACATAATTCTCATTTCAAGGAATCAATTAAAATCAACATATTTTATCTTTAAATCATGCAACTTTTCAGAATTTCATAATTATCCTAACATGGACAATATACATGTTAAGTTTGCAAAGGTTAAATCACTTGCCTTTAGATTATAGGTTTGAACCGTTGGAGACGATAATCCTACTAGTGTTCCTCGCTTTTCTGGCCAACCTCCGGTGGTGGTGGTGGTGCAGGATGGCTTTTGGCCTTTTAGCTTCCTAGAGCGTTGCTTCATTTCCCCAGAGAAGGCTCTCAATCTTCCCTATGTCTTTCCCTCTAAGTTTGGGGAATGACTATGAATCTTACCACCTTTAGACTTATATAATAACACTCAATTTTCGTGGGTACTATTCACTTTTATTTGTAAAGTGACCCAAATACCCCTCTGGGGCGTCTATTCGGTTCCAAAATGCCCCGAGACCCAAATCAAACCCCCAAGCAGACATTTTTGACTATTTAAACCCTTTAGAACACATTGCCATGGTCAAAATGACCATTACGATGACATAAAAATAATTTACTTTTCATTCCGTTTAAATTTAGTCCCGACACGACTCACACGTGCGTCCCGACTTAATTACAGTAATTGTCGTATGTATCATTTGCGATAATTTTATTAAATCATAATCATATGTAAAGTCATAATCATATATTACTTGTAATCACTAAGTAATATTCAACAAATCACATATTAGTTTATTCCCGAGTAATATTAAATTCGGATTAATTAATTATCCCACACTTAATTCTAATTAATCCCATTTTTTAAAAAAGCATTAAAACTATGGGGTATTACGTGTGGGTGAAATAGAGCTAACATGTAAAAGTGTAAATGATTTTTATATAAAATCAATGCGAGTTTGAATAAAGGACTTAAAAGAGAAAGAAACAATTTTCCAAGCGTTAATAGAAAAACGGATGGTTAAGTCCGGGCTTTTGGATTTGGCCTATAGATAAGAAATAATGTGGACATGTGCAAAATGTTAACACACCTAAAAGGAAACTGGGATGACACAGAGATGAAGCAAGAAGGGCCTGGGGACCTTGGGTGAAAAGCCCTAAAACACTGGCCAGAGCATATGGTGGGCATAGCCGGCGGTGTAGAGCGTGTTGAAGTATGCGGTAATCGAAAGACTTCGAAAAAGATAATGAAATATGGAACATGACAAGTAAAGGGTTGCGCGGCGAATGTGTAAAGACAACCTAACTTGAACGTATCAATAAACTTTCCAGTTAGTGTAATGTGGACAATAAAATTGAGAATACTATTAATGTCCGTAAGAATAGTGAATTGGTTAAGTAAGGTGACTTAATGAGCAATTAATCTAACTAATAAGGATTTAGCCCATAATAACACAGGCGTGTGTGTTGTGTAAGTCTTTCATGTTAAAAAAACAATTCTAACACAATGTGTGCATGTGTTGTAAGAAAGTCTTAAGTGGTGGTTAAGCAACTCAAGTATGAGTCAATAACCGTTGGGTAATAAGAGTTTTCAATGGTCAGTGAAGGGTTTTTCCTAACAATTCTTAAGTGTTTAACCGTGTGCGTTAATGGGAAGAAACTCTAGTTTTAAACATAACGATGTAAAATACCTATTCTTTAAGGACCACTACACCGAAAACAGGAATCTGGCATGGTTTAAAACTGTGCCAGATCAAATCTGGCATGGTTTTGAACTGTGCCAGAATCAGGTGTTCCAAAATGGCCATTTTTTCTGGCACGGTTTAAAAGTGTGCCAGATTTGACCAAACAAGAACACTTTTGGCACACTTTTAAACCGTGTCAAAATTTGATATTTCTGGTACACTTTTTGCACAGTTTTGAACTGTACCAGATTGAGCACATTTTAATAAACTTTTGGCACAGTTCAAAACCGTGCCAAAATTTGATACACTTTTGGCACGATTTTGAATTGTGCCAAATTTTTGGATAAAAGAAAAAAAAATTATTTGAAAACAAGAAAATTCACAAATTGCAAATCTTGCACGTTGTTGATAAACTAATGTATATACAAACTTCATAATATTACTAGTCTTTGCACGGCCACAAAATATAACAATAAACTTACAAAAGATCACACGGCCATAAAAGTTAACAATAAAACTACAAAAGCCCGCACGTCCCTAACACAAAAAAATAGAATCATGAATAAACCCTTTGTTGTAAACCATTGAGTTCTCCGTGTGCTCCACGTGAATAAATGTTAACGATAAAATGTTATCCTGTAAAAAAATTATGATACAAAAAAGATACGATATTAGTAACCAAGTAATTTATAAAAAAATCTTACTCAAGCTAAAAAATTACATATAGGAGTTGCAATTATTACTATATTCTAAAATTCAAAATCTTACACAAGTTATGACTAGTTTATCAGTTCCTACGAGTTACATTGGTCTCGTGTGAGGTGTTAGTGCTTCTTACGGGATTGTTTGGGGGCTAGTTTGGGTTTTCACCCTTCAACGACTTGTTTCTAAGCATAATACATATATTATCAAATTATCATCATATTATCAAATCGAGAGGCCCATGACTATGCTGTCAGTTCATATAAGTTACATGGGTCCCGTGCGATGTGTTCGTGCCTCTTATGGGGCGTTTGCGGGCTGGTTTGGGTTTTCACCCTCAAACGGCTTATTTTTAATCCTAATCTAGATATTTTGAAATTATCATCATATTCTCAAACCGAGAGACCCGCGACTACGCGGTCAGTTCATCCAAGTTACATTGGTCCCGTGCGAGGTGTTCGAGCCTCTTACGGGGTCGTTTGGGTTTTCACCCTCAAACGGCTTGTTTTCAAGCCTAATCTACATATTTTGATTGAGGAATGTAATGATTTTATTCCTCACTTAATTCCCATTAACCCTAAAGACCTCATAGTTAAATCTTAATTATACAAGAAGTGCAATCTTATCTCCCTCTACTTAAGTAGGTCACTGAAAAGAGCCATCAATTTTAAAGCCAAAGAAGACATTTCCTTACATGATGGGACCAAACTGAAAGCTGAATTAGCTCAAGAATCCATAGAGCAAATCACTAAGGGCTACGATAACCTTTTCTCAAAGAGTCTTTAAGGAAATTAAATCTTCATCCTTGGACCCTAAAAAAGCGGAGGAGGAGATGATTAAACTAAATCAATAAAAAATATAGAGGTGCACAAATTAGAGCACCTTGTATAATCAGATAACATTATCTCATTTTTTCTTCTAAACTACAAAAGAGGTTAAAGTGAGATTAAAGTTATCCATCTTTAATCGAGTTAAGTTGATACATTATACTATGCCTTTTCAACTGAAATAAGAATAAATAAAACCTTACCCAAAATTTAGATGGTCGAAACATTTGTCGATGTTGAAAACTTCATGGGCTATACGTTCATCTTATCTAATATAAACATATATACAAAATAAAAGTAGCTTAGATGACATATCATATCAATACGATATGAAATACAATAGTCCCGATGAATATATGATAAAAATAGAAACTATTGGAAAATCAGTACTACATTAAAATAACAAAGTAATTGAAAAATGAATCTTTTTATATCTTTTAAGAATTTGTCATTGCGACCTATTCACATTGGGCTCTCTTATGATTCAAGTCATAGTGTTCCAAATGTATTATCACAACATTGCACATCATTACTTCTAATTCATCCCATGATTCAAGTCATAGTGTTCCAAATCTCTTATGATTCAAGTCATAGTGTTGCAAATGAATCTCTTATGATTCAAGTAATAGTCTTCACGTTGTGCTCTCTTATGATTCAAGTCCTAGTGTTCCAAATCACTACTATTTTTTTTTCTTAAATTTTCAACACAAAATATCATTTATCATACATTGATAAAAACAGAAATGCAAACACTGCCTCGTAAGAATAACTAACGCGAGCGTAGGGTGCCGGTTCAAATAATTTGAAAATTCTAAAAAATATAGGTTATGGGAGACGAAAGAAATAAAATAACAATATAGCATTATTAGCATATAAATTAATAAAGAAAATAATTTTATAGTATATAAATTCTACTAATCGTTATTTAATATAGATAAATATAAATCATCTTAACAATCACCAACTCTAAAAGTATTTAATGATTCAACAATTCTAAAACACCCTAACAATCGATACTCAGCACCGGTGCCAGTAACACATATACACATTATACTGATCACATACAACTACTAGTAGGTAATATTAAATCTGACAATCAAAAGCCCACAACCAGTGGTGACACCAAAACTATCAATTATAAAAGTTCAATGCCCTTCTCACAATAGGAGGAGGTCAAGGTAAAAGCACACCGACAACCAAGGTATGTGAGTGGCAGCTCAACATTCAAATATCAAGGTATAGTGGTGGGATGAAAATATGAATATAATTTAATAATGATACAAGTCAATATACCAATGAAGTGTTTGCCAAATGATTCTCCCGTAATTCCACGCGAGCCAATCCATACATAATTGCTACAACTCAATTTAGTAAAAACGTGTACGAGGTCATACTCCTTGAGTTCCATCTTAATAGTCACCATTTGAAAGTAAAACATTTAAAAAAAATTACAATCCAAATTTATTATTATGAGAATTACAAATATATTTAGAATACAACATATACACTTGAATCATTACTTTTCCCTATATAATATTGGAATGTTTTTAATATTGGAATGTATTCTAAAAACATGACTATTAATGTGGGACATATCAAAAAATAAAAATAAAACTATTCATCGTTAGGGATAGCTTTGTGTTCAAACTCTCATCCTCATGTAGGATTTGAGGGTTTGATTCCCCCCCCCCCCCCCCCCAAAAAAAAAATATGTGGATAATCTCAATATTGAGATTTGAATCTCAACATACTATGAACTATCAAATCTCAAATAGAAACTTAAGCATTAGAACTATTGAATCTCAAGCAACATACTATGTATTACCTGTGTAAGAGCCTCCAAAGTGACCAAAGTGACGAACGAAAGACCTGATATTCCAAAGTGACAGCAAACATGAAGAACTCAAAAGTGATGGAAGACATGAGACTCCAAAGTGATGGCAGACATGGGACTCCAAAGTGACCAAAACGTTAGAGATAAAGAGCCGAGCGATAGACTCCAAAGTGAGAGTGATGACTGAGCGGGAGATTTTTAGGGCATTTTATATATTAGTCAAGTGTACTCAATTTTGGCACACTTAAAAAGAGTGTCAAATTTTGGCACTATTTTAAAGTGTGCCAGATTGTCATTAAACTGTGCCAGAATTTGGCACAATTTAAAACTGTGCCAAATTTTTAATACCAGGGTGTGCCAAATTGTTGTTTTTGGTGTAGTGGACAAGGAGAATAAATGACACTATATAAAATTCTGAAGTAAGACGGTTTAATGCATTGAGATAAGTATTTTTGAATGGTATATGTGTGTGTGTGTGTGTGTGTGTGTGCGTGTGTGTGTGTGTGTGTGTGTGTGTATATATACGTATTTCCACATACATGTAGTTGTAGAGCATGAGTATTCTTTCATGCCATTCATTTCTACACTGCATTTTATACTTCCCACTGGGCATAGGCTCACACCTTCACATTGTTACGGTAGTGTGACACCCCGCTCAAAATAATAACGGGTGGCCAGCCCTATACTAAAATAATCATGAATCTCAAGTGGATCATTCTCAGCATCTACTGACGATTCTAAAATAAACACGGCTGACAACCCATTACTACAGAAAGAGGATGTCAAAAAAATTTAAAACATTTATTTATAACTTTACTAAAACAAACCATGCAACAACTAACCAACGACATAACATCTAAATATTATAAGAGACACACATACTCAATTAATATAAAAGAGACTAATACAAGAGTACAACAATATCTCCAAAATAAAATACCCGAATATGCTATCGGGTCACAAACAATACGATAATCTGATAAGGGAAGATATAAAAGTGCTACTCTACAACATTGGGTATAAACCCAATATACAAACTGAATCCTAATCTAGATTCACAAAAGATAGGAATCGACTATAATAAAATACCGCAACAGTCCGCTACTGCCACAGATCCACGAATACACTGGATGGATATCACCAATGGCGTCCTTGCGGAGGAACACCTAAAATAATACAATATATACACATAGCAAGAGAAAATATAAACGGGTCAGAGCCCGAGGTGTGAAAATATTTTTAGCAAGTGCATTAAAATGCATAATAATTATAAATGAATTATGACATGATTAAAGTGGAGTCGCACTCTCCATAAATTGTAACTCACTTCTCAACTAAAGCGCGCATCTAAACGTATGCATATGATCCTCAAGTAATTGCCCAAAACAATCTAGGTCAATAATCTAACCTACCCCAAAAATTATACTCATTTAAAATCCATCTAAACTTTCTCTTAACTTCTACTATTACCAATCTCAAATATTTGCCCACTTTCTAAACATATAAAATATAAATAAACATTCTCTTTTATTAGAATTTCTCATATTCTAGTTATTAACATAAATATATATATGATTTATTAGCATCTAAGTGCTAAGGACTAAACTTCTCCCAACTCTCAATACTGCACTGCGTTTCGTGCGTGGTATGTCTCGCAAGCGAAATCCAAATAAAGAAACCCCCCGATATACTACTCCTCGGTAGTATTGATTATCAAGATTCATTATTCCCTCAATGCATGACGAGTATAACCCAAATTTCTTTTATACTATAAATGATTTATCATTCTCAATTCTCAACAGTACACGACGTTTCGTGCGTGGGACGTCTCGCAAGCGAAATCCAAACAAGGAACCCCCCCCCCCCTCCGATACACTACTCCTTGGCATTGTCGATCGTCAAGATATATACTAATATAAATATGAGCACTAAGGAATAACTTCTCCTCACTCCCAAAATTGCACTGTGTTTCATCCGTGGGACATCTCACAAGCGAAATCCAAATAAGGAACCCCCCCGATACACTACTCCTTGGCAATGTTGGTCGTTGAGGTCCATTATGCCCTCGATACCCAAAGTACTCTATATACTCATACAATTATCTACTCTTCATTTTCACTTTAATATATTCATCACAATTTGTCCAGTTAAAATCTCCCGGAATGAGATTCAATCAATCTTTTAATATCTCTTTACTCTAAAGATAAATGATATCACATAATCATATACAATTAATATACTATTCATACAAGTATAATAATAACGATCCCAGCGAGCTATAACACGAGGATGCAAGTTCTTAATGCTATCATCTACCAGTGAATCACTCGCATATCATCCTGGGTACCAACGGTCGAAATCTCACACCGCCTTGGCAAAAACCATATCACAATGTACGGGAAGCGATCATAGTTCGTCCCTAGAAATGAGACGAAATATACTCACCACGTCTCAACCCTAATAAAAATCACACAATAATAAATGGACGTTACGACATAGGGACTATACGCGCCCTACTCCTCAAGCCAGGGGCCTCACCCACATCGCGCAACTTTCCATGATAGCATAGAAGGGATAAATGTATACCATCACACAAGGTATATATATATATATATATATATATATATATATCACACTATTTACATACTCTTATTATGCTCGTAGGCCTAAATGAAATAATATCATTATTAAATATATTTTACTCTCGATATACTATTTGTCAAAAACTCACATAACTTCCCCACTTAGTATACACTATACTATTTCTCACTTGAAATTAACACATCACTTCTATTTGTATGAATCATCTCTCAATTCTATTTACGTTAAGGATATTCTCCATATCCGTATGCACGTCGATCAGCATTTATTATTCTCTATCCATACTATGGTTCAATCAATCATATGAACCTTTAAGTTATCCCATTTGGGATTTACCCAATAACACTAAGCGCATCCCAACTCTCTCTTATAAGCCCATGATTATCTCCGCACAAAAATCTCAATGACAGTGGGCTTCCCCACTATGTCGACACGATACTCTCCAATCGGTATTCTCTTGAATTGAGTCAATATGACTCGAATAATTTCTCATAAGGGAAACTCCCTAAAAGTCTCCAAAACGCACTTCTCGGAACTCCTGTAGAGATTCCCAATCGATAACCTCAAACGAAATGAGATGAAACTCACCCTAGAAAAGCATCCCTAAAACTTCCATGTTTACGAATCGATTCGGCCCAATCCGAATCGATTCGGCCTCAAAGGTGAATCGATTCGGGTCCAAAGACCTGGGATTCTATCTCAGGACGAATTGATTCGAGTTGGGGCCGAATCGATTCGTTCACTCAGACCTGTGCACCTGCAACATTTTGAATTGATTGAATAAGGGGCCGAATCGATTCGGCCTATCAGAAGCTACGAAAATGGCAATTTTTCTCAAAAGCCAAAAATCCCAAAAATCATATATCTCAACTTCTCTCCATTTCTCTTCAACCCAAACATATATATAACATTAAAACTCATTAAATAACACACCTCAACTAATTTGTAACCTCAAATCCATTATATACACAACAAATCAAAGATTTTACCCAAAATCTAGGTTTTAACATTTTAAACCCAAAATCCATAATTTTATCCACAAATCATGAAATAAATGATACACAACAATCATTTAACAATTTTAATCACTTGCCTCATGTTTGTAGAGTCTGAATCGTCCTCGAAATCGCGAATCGGCAGGAAAAACCAACTTTTCTCTCTTTCTCTTCTTCTTTTCTCCTTCCCTTTCTTTCTCTCTTTATTTTTCTTTCTCTTAAGTGATAATGGCTTCTCACGTAGGATTTTAAGCCTTAACTCCCAAAATACACAACTTTAAATGATAATACACACTTTAAATGACTCAGTCACTTTAATTCGAGCCAAACGAACTTAAAATATTTCGAAACCCAAATAAGACCCAAGTACAGTCATTTCGACTATCTCGACCCTTTCGAAAACAATTGTACCCTCATAATCGTCATTCTAATCACTTCCTAACATCTTCAAATTTTGGCCTCAAATGCCAATTTAATTATTCTCCAATTAAAATAATGTTTATTTCTCCCAAAAAATAAATAAGTTATTGTCCCAAAAATCTCAGGGTATTACAGACTTCCCCACTTACAAGAATTTCGTCCTCGAAATTAAGCTAAGCCTAATACTCCAAATCTCAACTAGTTCCTACTACACTTATCCTCACTAACACTAAACCCAAACCTCTATCTTCTCATGACGAATTTATTTTAATTTTTATAAAATCAATTATTACTACTAGGGCGCCCATAGACCCTTTATTCGAGCTCTACTCATAAAAACATAATTAGGCTTCACTTGCCTTCAATAGATAGTATGATAACTTGAAATATATTAAATTATACTAACATACTAATAATATAACAATTTTGAAAGGTTCACGGATTTAGCTTCTCTCAATTCCTGACATTCGCTACTTTCATGCGGGGGAGGTCTCGCAAGCGAAATCCGAACAAGGAACCCTCCCAATACACTAATATGTAGCGACGTCGGGGATTGAGAGTTTGTTAGATCGGGACTAGAGTTTAAAATATTTTTGTGGAAATTATTTTTGATATTTCCCAAAGGCCTATAAAAAGTTTATTTTAAAACAGTATATATCTTTCGACATTTAAATAAAATACCTCATGCCCACGTAACAAGGTTTTAATAATTATCATACTCATAATAATATATAGTTCTCAAAATTAGCATAATTATGAGCTAAATTCTCTTACTCCACAATAATCCACTAAATTCTGAATCATTTCAGTCATAATAATCTCGTATCTCATAAAAAAATATTGCAATACACTAGGCTCTTCCATAACTGGAATACAGCAAATATATAAGTCTAGCACGACTATAAAACAAATAACTTTACCATTACTACTCAACATATCTCAACAATTCCTACATTCACAACAAAGTTATAGCTCTCTGTAACAATCCGCGTAATTTTTGGGGAATTTTCGAAATAAAGAGGAAAAATAAATTTTGAGATAAAATTACTTTTATTGCTCAAATATGTTGGTTATTATTTTTAAAGGCGAGAATTTCAAACGGTTTCGAAATCGGAATTAAAATGGAGTTTTAATTGAATTTTAATTATATAGAAGAGTCCTAAAAACATAAAACTCTCTAGCCAAAAAATATTGAACGGTCCGATCGAACTGATTTTTTTTTTTTAGCTTCCTCTCGTCTTCAGCTAATTCTCTATAAAATTTTATCCAATTCCAACGCTCCGATCGTCTGGCATAAAAAGTTTAGTGTTTGTATCTGATTAGAACTCTTTTCTTAATCAAACTCTTAATCCTTTATATATCAACAAATTCGTGGCTTGACTTTTCAATTCACTTTTTTTAAAACCTTTCATTCAGAAGACCTCTCCAAAATTACTCCCTTTCATATACAAACCATAGCCCCAAACTTATTCAAGATTTCAACCTTAGATTAGAAGGCTTATTTGGTGTTTTCTCGAATTTGGGCTAGAACAAGATTTGATTATTTTTGCGAGAGGAACGTGATGGTGTGTTTAGATTTTGAGGCTGAAATTATGTGATGATTCATGTCATAATTTTGAGGTATGGGGTTTTACACAATATGCTCCTAGATCTCGCAAGTATTTATTCCGTTGAATTCTTGTTAATTGAACTCATATTTTGAATTGTTAAATTCATTGAAATGTGGAAAAATAATTGTTGGAATTATTTTGATTCATGTGGTATTATTCATGTTGTTGTTGAGCACATTGTCATGAGATTTTAATATGGCACGGACGTTGGGCACCCGCCAGAATTCCTGCTTCCAAGGGCTATGACTTGATAAAGCATATGCGGATGGGGTGAGGCCTAGTGACCCGGTTAATGTGTTATTGAGAAATTTATTGATAAAATCCTATTGAGATTTGCATATTCGTATTTGTATTGTTACGTTTTATTCTTCGCTAATAATTTTCTTGAGGATCTTCCACTCGTATTGTGTACTTCCCCATATTTTCTTTTAGTGACAGGTTAACGCGTATTTTGGGGCGCTATGGAGATTGATTTATAGTGTGGATTATTTTGAGAAGATTATTGGAGAATACATACTTGAGAAGATTGTATTTAATTTTGATGTATAGAGCATTGGAATTTATTTTATTTCGAGATAGATAGTTGTATTAATTCGAGAGATTTGGTTGTATTTATTTGAAGAGATTTGAGATTAGTGGTTTCTCTTTTGTTGTTTGGGATTTAGATGCTCTATACCTTGTTATATTGTGGATTTGGATAGTTTTATCGATAGCAGCGCTCCGTTCGCTCTCCCCGGGCGGGCGGGGTGTTACACTCTCTTTCTAGCACATTACAAAATAATATGTTCTTTTAAAAGATACTAACATAAGAGCCTCCCTTGCTCAACTTTCCCTTCCTGATCATTCCTTACATAACAGGGCTATAGTACTACCCTCTCATAACAATCTTACATACGATACTCCCGAAGTCTCATATAGCATAATCCTATTCACAAAGGAAAATAACTTACATCATACCTCTCTAGTCCGATTGCATCTCTTCATCAATGGGTTCCCACACAGAGTCCCCTGTCCTAAAATGGCCTCGAATCTGCTGTAAGGGTTTCACTTCCAAAACTTTCTCAAAACGTGGTTCTTTACCTCTTTTAGGACAACCTCTCTTTTTATGACCTATTTTTTTACAAAAGAAACATCTACCTGCAAATCCTCTTCACCCATCTTGAGGAACACAACGCTGTTGTGACCCTCTATAATTCTGCCTATACTCTTTGGCATTACTGTCATTCTCTTCGCGAGACCTACTTGATGAACCCAAATCTCTGAAGTTCTTAACCCCTTGTGAACGAAGACGATATTCATGACACTGTAAGAGTGTCTCATTCACTACCTCGGTGAAAGTCACTAACGCTGGGTTCCCTAACAAATGTTGTCGAATTTGCCAATTTAAACCTCGCATAAACTTTGATATGTGCTTCTCTTCTGTATTTACCTCATCAGGTACTAAATTAGCCAATCGAGTAAATTCTTTGTGACAACCCGAATAAAATTATGATAAATTATATTTAAATCATGCTTATATTAAGTGATATGAATAATTTATTATTAGTATATCTAATGTTAAGTTATTATGTTTATTACAATCCTACTTTCATAAATCATGAAAGGTCGAATTATTTACAAACACAAAATTTTATTATTTTTGATAGAAATGTTCCTGTTAGAGACTAGTTTTGACCCTTATAACATTACAATTGACTGTAGGTAAAAACTAGATAGTTGTATAAATGTATTTAGGGTTGTAACACAACAAACGGTGCATCAAACGGATGTACGAGTAAGAAGTTAGGTCAAATTTACGAATAAGGGGCAAATCTGTCAACTCCCTTTAAGTGGTAAATTGTCTTTTATTAAACCAAATGGTTTAATTTGATTGGTTAGCTTGGGAGGCAGCCTTGGCCGACCTTATACCCTTGAAATAGCTTTATCCTTCAGCCAAAATCATCCATGAAAGGGTTTTACCTTGAGTAAAGAGAATTAGTGAGTTTAGGAAGGAAAAGTGAGGAGAAAAAGTTTAGAAAAATCTGTAGAAATTACGTAAAAGTCACGAAGGTAATTCTAATCTCAAATCTTGTTATTTTTATTATATTATTGATTTATATGATATAAATCATCATAATTTTACGCAAATTTCAGCCCTTTATATATATGTATGGTTAGATGCAAGTATAGGTTAAGTTGAATGTAGAAACCCTTAAAATTGCTTTGTATTGAAACCCCTTGTATTCAAACTTGCATATCTCTTTGTGTGCTTACTGGAATTGAGAAATTCCAATTGGATTTGAAATTAGACTCATATATTCATATCATATCCGAAATTAGAATTTATCTCCTTGTGGTTAGGCCGTAATGATGATTTCAATTTGGTACATAGTTGTTGTTTGTATACTTGATTTCGGTATGCCCAAAGTTTAGTCAAGCTTTTGAGATAGAAAATGAAGTCAAAAAATTATGAAACTTTAATTATGTACTATTAATATGTGTAATGGAAATTGTATGAAAATCATTGAAAGTTATGCTGTAGAAAAATTATGAAAATTCTTGCAAGTTGAAGGAACAATAGAGGAGCTTGTAGGGAAGATTTCTTGTGTTGTAAAGAAATGGTCATAACTTGATCTAGGAAGCTTGAAAAATTACACCATCACTTGTATTGGAAAGTATTTTCATATATGTTTTCATATTGATAAGGTGGGACCCCTTTATTTACACAATTTAGGAATATAGGATGGTTAAGTATAGAGGGCAATAATCTGAGGCCATACTGGATACCCCATGAAAGGATATTGTTATCTCCTCTTTCCAAAGAGTATTTTGAATACATGTTTCATGTGTATATACATTTAGAAGTATACTTTCATGTTACTTGGTTTTGGTAATAAATTCCTTATGAGGTATTTCTTACGATTGAATGTTCATAACTTTATTAACATGGATAGCATTGTTTTGTCTTTACTCATGGTTTATGAAATGTGACTTAAGTGGAATTATGTTCTTGGTGCATAGTCATGAAAAATTACATAATTATGTTAGGATAATACTTATAATTGAGATTCAGTATTGATTTAGTTGGATTGACAGGTGTAAGGTCTAATCAACCCAGTTCAGCTCCACCCGAAGGAAACATAAATACATAGTTGACAACCCAAGGTGAGTGTACTCACTCGAATGATGTATTTGTATACAGTTACGAATATGATCATAATGTTATGAATATAAAATTGTTCATTTCGGTTTACCAAAATGGGAGGTTACTCCCCGACCCGGAATGGGGGAGATTTGTCTATTAATGACAAGGGGTTACTCCTCGACCAGGAATGGGGGAGAATTGTCTATTTAGACAGGATATGTGAATCATGATTCGGAAAAGTTGGTCATTCATTATGAATGAGTCGGATAAGTTAATATATAAGTATATGGACACGATTTATTGCATTTAAATTCATGCAGTAGTATAGTAGTGATGCATTCACTGGGCTATTTTTACTCATGGTTCCTATGTTCACATTTTTCAGATAATGCGATGTCACTGCCAAATCTAGGAAGTCGGGCTGGATTAGCCAGGAATGGGAGAAACAAAGATTTTGTTTAAATGTAAATGATTTAATTAAGTTAAATTATCCGTCAAGAAAGTTTCTATAAGTATGACTACTCTGATGTTGTAAAAAGGTTTTCAGTTATATGGATTTACAATGATGACTCTGAAATTAAAACTCATGTTTATGGTTTGGTTAAATTAACCATGATTTTACTCACTTTGACTTTCAAACTTAGTTATTAGTAACTGGGTTGGGGTGTGTCACTCTTCTTCGTACTCGGCCACCGTTCTATTACCTTGAAACACATCCATTCATTTCCTCCTCATTTCCTTTTGAATCGCAGAAGGAAAATATATTCGATCAAAAATTTCCCAAAAATATGTTATAGGCAATATATCTCTCTGTTCTAATGTGGTGACAGACTCCCACCATTGGAAAGTTGCTCCCGTTAACTTAAAGGTGGCTAGAAATTGCTTTTGTACTTCACTACATTCAACCATACGAAGGTGCATTTGCATATTATTCCTCTATTGACTTACATCCATCGCATCAACTCCCCTAGAAAACTCTGGAGGATGACCTTTCCAAAAATCTTCCCTCACTCTTTCCCACAGAGATGGTCCTGAATGGGTTTGGGCTGCTGGAACTGCAGGTTGATGCGCCATCGCAGAAATGGCAGCAGTTACTGCTTATGCCATAATACTGGCAACTTCATCTGTATTCATAGTCCTTTGAGGAAATTGGGGTTCCACGCTCTCAGCCCCTTTATTTGCACTGCTTGGACGGCCTCTCATCGGTGGCATCTGAAACAAGAACAATTGTATCAGATCGCCTTTCAATTATTTTCTCATCACAGAAGAAAATATGGACGTATGAACACAACAATCCTAATAATGGGGCTCTACATCAAGAACACTTACGAAAGATCGCAGTAAGCCCACACAGATCCTAAAGACACTAGAACATGATGCTCTGATACCACCTGCGACACCCCGCTCAAAATAATAACGGGTGGCCAGCCCTATACTAAAATAATCATGAATCTCAAGTGGATCATTCTCAGCATCTACTAACGATTCTAACATAAACACTGCTAACAACCCATTACTGCAAAAAGAGGGTGTTAAAAAAAATTAAAACATTTATTTAAGACTTTACTAAAACAAACGGTGCAACAACTAACCAACGACATAACATCTAAATATGATAAGAGACACACACATGCTCAATTAATATAAAAGAGGCTAATACAAGAGTAATAAAATACCCGAATATGATGTTGGGTCACAGATAATACAATAAGCTGAGAAGGGAAGATATAAAAGTGCTACTCTACAACACTTGGGTATAAACCCGATATGCAAACTGAATCCTAATCTAGATTCACAAAAGATAGGAATCGACTATAACAAAATACCGCAACAATCTGCTACTGCCACAGCTCCACGAATACACTGGATGGATATCATCAATGGCGTCCTTGTGGAGGAACACCTAAAATAATACAATATGTACACATAACAAGAGAAAATATAAACGGTTCATAGCCCGAGGTGTGAATACATTTTTAGCAAGTGCATTAATATGCATAATAATTATAAATGCATTATGACATGATTAAAGTGGAGTCGCACTCTCCATAAATTTTAACTCACATCTCAACTAAAGCGCACATCTAAACGTATGCATATGATCCTCAAGTAATTTCCCAAAACTATCTAGGGAAATAATCTAACCTACCCCCAAATTTATACTCATCTAAAATCCATCTAAATTTTCTCTTAACTTCTACTATTACCAATCTCAAATATTTGTCCACTTTCTAAACATATAAAATGTAAATATAAGTTCTCTTTTACTAGAATTGATCATATTTTAGTTATTAACATAAATATATATAAATATATATATGAGTTATTAGCATCCAAGTGCTAAAGACTAAACTTCTCCCAACTCTCAATATTGCACTGCGTTTCGTGCGTGGGATATCTCGCAAGCGAAATCCAAACAAGGAACCCCCCGATACACTACTCCTTGGCAGTATTGATTATCAAGATTAATTATTCCCTCAATGCATGATGCGTATAACCCAAATTTATTTTGTACTATAAATGATTTATTATTCTCAATTCTCAACAGTACACGGCGTTTCGTGCGTGTGACGTCTCGCAAGCAAAATCCAAACAAGGAACCCCCCCGATACACTACTCCTTGGCACTGTCGGTCGTCAAGATATATACTAATATAAATATGAGCAATGAGGACTAACTTCTCCTCACTCCCAACATTTCACTACATTTCGTGCGTGGGACGTCTCGTTAGCGAAATCCAAACAAGGAACCCCCCCCCCCCGATACACTACTCCTTGGCAATGTTGGTCGTTGAGGTCCATTATGCCCTCGATACCCAAAGTACTCTATATACTCATGCAATTATCTACTCTTCATTTTCACTTTAATATATTTGTCCGGTTAAAATCTCCCGAAATGAGATTAAATCAATCTTTTAATATATCTTTACTCTAGAGATAAATGATATCACATAATCATATACAATTAATATACTATTCATACAAGTATAATAATAACCATCCTAGCGAGCTATAACTCGAGGATGCAGGTTCTCAATGCTATCATCAACCAGGGAATCACTCGCATATCATTCTGGGTACCAACGATCGGAATCTCACATCGCCTTGGCAAAAACCATATCACAACGTACGGGAAGCGGTCATAGTTCCTCCTCGAAAATGAGATGAAACATACCCACCACGTCTCACCCTTAATAAAAATCACACAATAATAAATGGACGCTATGACCTGGGGACTATACGCGCCCTCCTCAAGCCAGGGGCCACACCCACATCGCGCAACTTCCCATGATAGCATAGAGGGGGTATGCTTCACACACACACACACACACACACAGATATATATATATATATAATTCATACAAGATATACATACATCATAACATCATATAAATGTATACCATCACATAAGGTATATATATCACACTATTTACATACTCTTATTACGCTCTTAGGCGTAAATGAAATAATATCATTATTTAGTATATTTTACTCTCTATATACTATTTGTCAACAACTCACATAACTTCCCCACTTAGTATACACTATACTATTTCTCACTTGAAATTCACACGTGACTTCTATTTGTATGAATCATATCTCAATTCTATTTACGTTAAGGATATTCTCAATATCCGTATGCATGTCGATCAACATTTATTATTCTCAATCCATACTATGGTTGAATCAATCATATGAACCTTTAAGTTATCCCATTTGGGATTTAATCAAAACCCAATATCACAAAGAGCATCCCAACTCTCTCTTATAAACCCATGATTATCTCCGCACAAAAATCTAAATGATAGTGGGCTTCCCCACTATGTCGACACGATACTCTCCAATCGGTATTCTCTCAAATTGAGTCAATATGACTCCAATAATTTCTCATATGGGAAACTCCCTAAAAGTCTCCAAAACGCACTTCTCAGAACTCCTATAGAGATTCCTAATCGATAACCTCAAACGAAACGGGATGAAACTCACCCTAGAAAAGCATCCCCAAAACTGCCATGTTTACGAATCGATTCTGGCACAATTTGAATTGATTCGGCCCAGCGAATCGATTTGGCCTCCAAGGTGAATCGATTTGGGTCCAAAGACATGGGCTTCTATCTCAGGCCGAATCAATTCGGGTTGGGGCCGAATCGATTCGGTCACTCAGACCTGGGCACCTGCAACATTTCGAATCGATTCGGTAAGGGGCCGAATCGATTCAGCCTATCAGAAGCTACGAAAATGGCAATTTTTCTCAAATGCCAAAAATCCCAAAAATCATATATCTCAACTTCTCTCCATTTCTCTTCAACCCAAACATATATATAACATTAAAATCATTAAAGAACACACCTCAACTAATTTTTAACCTCAAATCAAATATATACACAACAAATCAAAGATTTTATCCAAAATCTAGGTTTTAACCTTTTAAACCCATAATCCACAATTTTGTCCACAAATCATGAAATAAATGATACACACCAATTATTTAGCAAGTTTAATCACTTGTCTCATGTTTGTAGAGTCTGAATCATCCTCGAAATCGCGGATCGGCCAAAAAACCCAACTTTTCTCTTTTTCTCTTCTTCTTTTCTCCTTCCCTTTCTTTCTCTCATTATTTCTCTTTCTCTTAAGTGAGAATGGATTCTCACGTAGGCTTTAAGCCTTAACTCCCAAAATACACAACTTTAAATGATAATACACACTTTAAATGACTCGATCACTTTAATTCGAGCCAAACGAACTTAAAATATTTCGAAACCCAAATAAGACCCAAGTACAGTCATTTTGACTATCTCAGTCCTTTCGGAAACAACTGCACCCTCAGAATCATCATTCGAATCACTTCCTAACATCTTCAAATTGTGGCCTCAAATGCCAATTTAATTATTATCTAATTAAAATAATGTTTATTTCTCCCGAAAAATAAATAAGTTATTGTCCTAAAAATCTTGGAGTATTACAGGTAGGTTGGGATAGGTTTCGTATTTTGAAAGCATTATTCAGGTAAGCATTCTTATTTTTATCTACGTTAGTAGCTCTGCATGCTTGGACTTCGGGGTGCTCTCCATGGGTCTCTCATGTAGTTTATTTTGAAACTGGCATCGCTTGCTAAGCAAGCAAAACGTTAACTAAAATAAAACTGGAGTAGCAACATTATATAGGTTGTTTTATTGCACTTCAAGCCTAACGCTCGATTCCGACTGGGTTGACTACGGGCAACCCATAAATCTAGGTGGGGCATTACAAACGGTATCAAAGCTCTTGCTTCAAGGTTCCTTTCGAGAGTGACTGTAATACCCCGTGATTTTAATGACTTTTAAAGTGGGTAACATTTTAAATTAATGGATTAATTGGATTTTATTATTAATTAATTCAGTTGGGTTTTATCCGAATTGTGGATATTAAAATGAATGATTATGAATATCACTTAAAGATATTTAGGTAATGTAGGAATGTGATGTTATTGATATTGCTGTTAATTGTAAATTCAGTAATTTGAATTTTTAGTCGGACCCGGTATGGGACGTGTCGGGACTAATTTGTTAAATTAAAAAGGAAACTTATTTTTACATCAACCTTATAGTCATTTCGACTGCGTCATTGCATCCAGAAAGGATGAAATAGTCATAAAAGTCTATTTGGATGTTGGTTTTGGGTCTCGGGTCATTTGGATATGAAAAGACAATCCAAAAGGGCATTTTGGTCATTTTGACAAGGGGTGAATAGTGATTTTGGATTTTGTCTTTTTATAAGTATTTGGAGATTAGTTGAAGGTGGGTTCATTCATCTCTTCTACACAAAATTGAAAGGTCATCTTCTTAGAGAGAGTGAAAGGTTGCTTAGGAAGAGAAAAACTTGCTTAGAAAGGAGGAGAACCAAAGAACCAAAGGTCACCACCACCAACCACCATCGAAAGTTGGCCGAAGAAGGTAGAACCACCTGTGATACACCACCACAAAGGATCATACCTTCAATAGAGGCAAGTGTTTAATAATTGCAATCTAAGTTTGTATATTGTCCATGTTAGGATAGTTATAAAAAGATGAGATTTTTACATGTTTGGAAGATAATGAGGAGTTGTTAATGGATTTATAAAAAATGAAAGTTTATAGGAATCAAACTCATATTATAGGTAGATAGTAATCTATGAAATAATCATAAATCTGTTGAAGAAATGCTGAGAATCAATGGTGTGTTCTTGAAGATATCATGTATATAATTTTCTGGAAAAAGAGGTTAAACATATGCTTTTAATTCAAACTCTTGATGATTCTAGGATGTTTAGAGCATTAGAAATCATTCACATATGTTGCTATATCATGTAGTAAGTATTATAAGTCATTTTGATTGTTAATATGAAGGTTTGAATAATTAAAAGTGATGAAACCCGTAGTAGAAGAAATGCAGAAAAACTGGGCTGATACCTGGGGAATTGATCGATCTACCCCCTGTCTTCGATCAATCGACCTCCCTAGAATTCCTATAGTTAATTCTTTTTAATGTTTGTTCTTATCCCAAACCTTTTTTAGATCTTTGGGGATTATTAATTGGATATTATGGGACTTAAGGAAGATCAGTAGGCCCTTGATAAGATTCGAATTAATTTAATTGGATTTAATTGATTAGAATGACGATAATTATATTGAAAGGTATTTTGGTTGCTAGATTCATTTATTGGATTATAATTGGTATGCATGAGGATCAAGGGTAGGCCCAGTAGTGGTGATTGAATATAACACCTGGGTAGCCTTAAGTTTACAAGAGGGTTTAATTCTAAGTGATAGAAGATGTGTTTATAAGAGATTTGAAACTATCGGTTATAACCCTATTTAAGGGAGAATTTAATTCGTAGTAATTCGGGAGATAAGATGAGATGGACTAGTAGGATATTAGTGAATTCTTACTGAATAAATACATTAAGCAAACCCTATTTTAACCATGAGTAATGAGTGAGGCTCGGGGATAATTGAATTAAAGAAGTAAAGTCATAATA
Source organism: Sambucus nigra (assembly GCA_949130495.1). NCBI lineage: Eukaryota > Viridiplantae > Streptophyta > Magnoliopsida > Dipsacales > Adoxaceae > Sambucus > Sambucus nigra. Next base: position 428,389,098 of record OX422211.1, on the reverse strand, counting down.
TTTTAATACGTAGGATTTAAGAGAGATAATGCTACGTATGGAAATTATCTTAGGGTAGTGTGAATACCTTGTTGATATTATATTATATTATAGGTATGATAATGACTATTTGATTGATTGATAATTTATGTGTATGAAATACCTAGCTTACTTGCTATCGATGGGGAGGTTTGCGCATAAGGGCAGTCATATCCTGATGAATCCATGGGATCTTTGATTTGTCCCTTAAGAACATAGTTCTATGAAAGACTTATCGAGGAGTTGATAAGTCCGTTGACTGTGGGAACGTAGGTATGTGCGTGACCCATGGATACGAGAACTATGTTCGCCTCCAATTTATGTGTTGATGTTTGTGGTTCGAGGAATCTTCACCGGACCTTTAGTCCCCTATTCGGTGACCAGCGATATTGGGACATGATAGAAAAGTAATGCATTGCACCGCAGCTATGACTCGGGGTGCCGTATTATATATATATATATATATATATATATAATGAATTAATGAGTGTATATAGTGGTTAAATCAATCTACTGTGTGATAATTGTAGATAACGGTGAATAGAGAAAGAGAATGGAATTAAGTTAATGAATGTTTATTCTTAAAGATTTGAAAATCTTAATTCATATTAATGAGAAACGATTCATATTATTGAGAAACGATTCATATTAATGAGAAAAGTATATGAATGATTATACGACGTATGGTATGGGACATACGGGGTTATGATATGGGATGGAATCATATTAAGGAAATTAGTGAGTAGGAACCATTAACTAGGAGGTTAATAGGAAACATTAAGTGTGCACTCTAGGTGAGAGGTGAGAATATCAAGTGAGAGTCTGGATACTAACATGTACATAATAAACTCTTTATTTCACTTGTTAAATACTTCTTGTTTTCAAAATCATTTTCACATCGGGCTCTGACCTGTTTCCTTGCATATTCTCTTTTCTATTGTACCTTCTATATCAGGTGTCAACCAACAGGGATGCCAACCTTAGTGGATTATGACGAGCGATGGAGCTATGGAGATTGCTTAGACGCCTGTCTTCATTTGATTCACAGTATTCTTTTAGTTAGGGCATGTCGCCCAAAGGAATTCAGTTATCTCTTTTCTATCGGAGTCAAATACTCTTGTAGTCGTGTCTTTTTAATACATTTACTATTATTGGGATTATTGTATTGGATTATTATGTGGGAATGTTTATTCCAATGGCATTTAAATTCTTTTGTGTTAGCTTTTCGATTATTAGTGTTGTAGAATAATATGTGTTGTGTTATTCGTAAACTAAAAATGGATTTTGTTAAAATTAAAATTTACAAAAGTTTTAACACCAGCTTAATTGGGTATTGGGTGAGCTGTAAATGTTTTCGACAGTGATGCTAAGAATGAGCCAACTGTATATTCTATTTTAATTTGGTATGGGATTGGCCACCCAGTATTTAATTAGGCGGGGTGTTACAAGTGGTTTCAGAGCATCAAGTTCTAGTGTCCTTTAGGGTCTGTACGGCTTATTGTGCTTTCAGCTTAGCGTTCTTTGATGTAGAGCCCTATGTTTAGGATTATTGATTTCCTTGGTGAGATTTCGTTCTCTTGCTATAACGTAGATATTAGTTAATATTATTTGCGTTCGGACGTGTTCGTACAAGAAGTATGGCAGAAGATGGCCATTGGATGGATAGTGAAGGTCGTACTTAGGAGGTTATGAAGTATGTTCGAGGATGATGACCGTAGTAGAGGTCACCCCTATTATGGCATGAGAGGACAGGACTATAAACATGGTTAGGACGCAGCCTACAAATTCCAAGTGCTGCTATAGTCAAAGGTGATGCCAAATTAGTACGCTTGGGAGAGGGTCAAATGGAAAGTTGAGGAGAGTCATCGGTAGAAGTTGTAGAAATGCAGGAATTGTGTGTGTTACCTAACGAAGGCAATATATTCAAAGGCTTGGGCATATAGTGGAGTGTGGTGAACTAGAACTGAAAATTTGGGGTAAAATTTCTCTTGATTCATCGGAACAAAGTTATAATAGTGGGAGTTAACAACCACCACCCGCGAATGAGGGTATGTTTTCTATCTAAGGAGTTATGAGGCGTATATTGATTTTTGTAGCGATTAATATTGTATGGGAAAAAGGGTTGCCAAACTTAGCCTATAGCACTATTAGTTACGAAGACTCACCGAGGGGTGTGGGACACCTATATTTTACATGTCATCACGTGGGTTTGATTTTTATCACGAAATTTCTTACTTGGGCATGTCCAAACACGATGTGACTATCGTCGTGGATTGATTTGTGGTATATGAGAGCGTATAGTTAGCATCTTGTCTTTAATAAGAGAGTAGATGAGTAGACTTTTATTTGAAATCGATAAAACCTGTAGAGAGGTTATAAACTATTGACTAAGGACCTGAGGAGTTTCGATGACCGACTACTTTAGGTAGTAGTGTATCGGGGGGGTTCTTTGTTTGGATTTCCCTTGCAAGACGCCCCACGCATGAAACTAATAACCGTTGGGAGTCAAAATAAGTTAGGTCTTTAGGGTATGAGTTTATAACCTTTGCGATAAATATTATAACGAAAGTTGTACGATGGGGTGTATGGGCGCCCTGGATGGTTGGATTGTAGTATTTTTCATAATTGTGAAAGAGTAAGTAGTTGGGACTTCAGGATTTATTTACGTAATGATTAAGGATCATTTTTCCAAACTTTTTCACGAGGATGGTATAGGAAAGATTGGATAAAGTTTAAATTCGATTCAGTTGGAACTATATGGTGAGGCTTGGCGTATAACACCAATGGAGATTTTCATTAATGTACTGTATGGGCGGTACGACAAAGATTACTTGCGATGTGAGATTTATACTCAGAGTTGACCTTACCAGTATGGTTTATTTTTCTGAATTTTGGGACGAAATTCTGTTATAAGGGGGGAAGTATGTAATACCCCGTGATTTTAATGACTTTTAAAATGGCTTATATTTTAAATTAATGGATTAATTGGATTTTATTATTAATTAATTCGGTTGGGTTTTATCCGAATTGTTGATATTAAAATGAATTATTCTAAATATTACTTAAAGATATATATGTAATGTATGAATGTGATGTTATTGATATTGTTGTGAATTGTAAATTCAGTAATTTGAATTTTTAGTCGGACGCGATATGGGACGTGTCGGAACTAATTTGTTAAATTAAAAAGGAAACTTATTTTTACATCAACCTTATAGTCATTTCGACTGCGTCATTGCATCCGGAAGGGTTGAAATAGTCATAAAAGTCTATTTGGATGTTGGTTTTGGGTCTCGGGTCAATTGGAAATGAAAAGACAACCCAAAAAGGCATTTTAGTCATTTTTACAAGGGGGATGAATAGTGATTTCGGATTTTGTCTTATTATAAGTATTTGGAGATTAGTTGAACGTGGGTTCATTCATCTCTTCTACACAAAATTGAAAGGTCATCTTCTTAGAGAGAGTGAAAGGTTGCTTGGGAAGAGAAAAGCTTGCTTGGAAAGGAAGAGAACCAAAGAACCAAAGGTCACCACGACCAACCACCACCGGAAGTTAGCCAGAGAAGGGAGAACCACCAGTGATACACCACCCCAAAGGATCAGACCTTCATTAGAGGCAAGTGTTTGATAATTGCAATCTAAGTTTGTATATTGTCCATGTTAGGATAGTTATAAAAAGATGAGATTTTTACATGTTTGGAAGATACTGAAGAGTCGTTAATGGATTTCTGAAAAATTGAAGTTTATAGGAATCAAACTCATATTGTAGGTAGATAGTAATCTATGAAATAATAATAAATCTGTTGAAGAAATGCTGAGAATCAATGGTGTGTTCTTGAAGATATCATGTATATAATTTTCTGGAAAAGAGGTTATACATATGCTTTTAATTCAAACTCTTGATGATTCTAGGATGTTTAGAGCATTAGAAATCATTCACATATGTTTCTATATCATGTATTAAGGATTTTAAGTCATTTGGATTGTTAATAAGAAGGTTTGAATGATTAAAAGTGATCAAACCCGTAGTAGAAGAAATGCAGAAAAACTGGGCTGATATCCGGGTGATCGATCGATCTACCCCCTACCTTCGATCGATCGGCCTCCCTAGAATTCCTATAGTTGTTTCTTTTTAATGTTTTTTCTTATCCCAAACCTTTTGTAGATATTTGGTGATTATTAATTGGATATAATGGTACTTAAGGAAGATCAGTAGGCCATAGATAAGATTCGAATTAATTTGATTGGGATTTAATTAATTAGAATGACGATAATTATATTGAAAGGTATTTTGGTTGCTAGATTCATTTGTTGGATTATAATTGGTATGCATGAGGATCAAGGGTAGGTCCAGTAGTGGTGATTGAATATAACACCTGGGCAGCCTGAAGTTTACAAGAGGGTTTAATTCTAAGTGATAGAAGATGTGTTTATAAGGAATTTGAAACTATCGGCTATAACCCTAATTAAGGGAGAGTTTAATTTGTAGTAATTCGGGAGATAAGATGAGATGCACTAGTAGGATATTAGTGAATTCTTACTGAATAAATACATTGAGGAAAACCTATTTGAACCTTGAGTAATGAGTGAGGCTCGGGGATAATTGAATTAAAGAAGTAAAGTCATAATATTTTAATACGTAGGATTTAAGAGAGATAATGCTACGTATGGAAATTATCTTAGGGTAATGTGAATACCTTGTTGATATTATATTATAGGTATTATAATGCCTATTTGATTGATTGATAATTTATGTGTATGACATACCTAGCCTACTTGCTATCGATGGGGAGGTTTGCGCGTGAGGGCAGTCATATCCTGATGAATCCATGGGATCATTGATTTGTCGCTCAAGAACATAGGTCTATGAAAGACTTATCGGGGAGTTGATAAGTCCGCTGACTGTGGGAACGTAGGTATGTGCGTGACCCATGGATACGAGAACTATGTTCGCCTCCAATTTATGTGTTGATGTTTGTGGTTCGAGGAATCCTCACCGAACCTTTAGTCCCCTATTCGGTGACCAGCGATATTGGGACATGATAGCAAAGTAATGCATTGAACCGCAGTTGTGACTCGGGGTGCCGTATTATATATGTATATATATATATATAATGAATTAATGAGTGTATATGGTGGTTGAATCAATCTGCTGTGTGATAATTATAGATAATGGTGAATAGAGAAAGAGAATGGAATTAAGTTAATGAATATTTATTCTTAAAGATTTGAAAAGCTTAATTCATATTAATAACAAATGATTAATATTAATGAGAAATGATCCATATTAATGAGAAAAAGTATATGAATGATTATACGACGTATGGTATGGGACATACAGGGTTATGATATGGGATGGAATCATATTATGGAAATTAGTGAGGAGGAACCATTAACTAGGAGGTTAATAGGAAACGTTAAGTGTGCACTCTATGTGAGAGGTGAGAATATCAAGTGAGAGTCTGGATACTAACATGTACATAATAAATGCTTTATTGCACTTGTTAAATACTTGTTGTTTTCAAAATCATTTTCCCATCGGACTCTGACCCATTACCTTACATATTCTCTTTTCTATTGTACCTTCTATATCAGGTGTCCAGCAACAGGGACGCCAACCTTAGTAGATTATGATGAGAGATGGAGCTATGGAGTATTGCTTAGACGCCTATCTTCATTTGATTCACAGTATTCTTTTAGTTAGGGCATGTCGCCCAAAGGAATTCAGTTATCTTTTTTCTATCGGAGTCAAATACTCTTGTAGTCGTGTCTTTTTAATACATTTACTATTATTGGGATTATTTTATTGGATTATTATGTGGGAATGTTTATTCCAATGGCATTTAAATTCTTTTGTGTTAACTTTTCGATTATTAGTGTTGTAGAATAATATGTGTTGTGTTATTCGTAAACTAAAAATGGATTTTGTTAAAATTAAAATTTGAAAAGTTTTAACACCGGCTTAATTGGGTATTGGGTGAGTTGTAAATGTTTTCGACAGTGATGCTAAGAATGAGCCAACTGTATATTCTGTGTTAATTTGGTATGGGACTGGCCACCCGATATTTAATTAGTCAGTATGTTACAGTGACGTGGTGAGGTCAGAAGAAGATCTTTAGGCATCGGTGTTGGCTTGGGTCGGTCGTGCTAATTGGTGATGGTTTTATTTCGTGTCCCTAACGGTGTTGTCTATAAGGTTAGTATGACAAGTAAGTTAGTGCCAAGTGGCGTATGGTCAAGTTATTTATTATTAAATCGCTTTCGCGCTTTTGATTAGATATGTCTTATGGGTGTCCATGTAATACGATAATTGGTGACACCGTGGTTCTTAGTGTGAGGTGTTCATGTTCCAGCCTTTGGTGATGAAGAGTCTTTAGAGATGTTGATAGAATGAGATGGCACCCATTGGGTGGGTGGAACAAATTTGTGTATAATCAACGGAAGAGATCGATAGTTGTAATGTCATAATTGAGCAATGATGAATTGTGATTTCAAATGCATAAAACCCTTACCATTTGAGGCGGTCAGTGTTATGGGGTGAATAGGAGAATTCGATCCTTGGGGTAATACAGTGATTTATGGTAAACACGTGAAATTGTGTGGGTTAACACTTAGGAATGAGTACATTCAGTCCTAGTTAAATGGGGTGGTATCCTTATGGGTGAGCATCTTAGCAGTTATTGACCGATGAATGTATCTTATGAGCCTTGGTCAAGGTTACGGGCCACTTATGATGAGAGGTCACGTAAGTGACAGTGATGAGTTGTAATGACAAGGGAGGGGACCTTGGGTAGTCCTTCGGAGTAGTGATTGAAAAGATAATGCAACAATTGATGAATAAGATCTTTAGTGACACTGGTAGCTTATACCAGGGGGTGTACCAATTATACTTCATGCCATGTATCCTGCCAAAAGCCTTAATAATAGTAGTAACATAGTGTAGTGTCTGCCATGACTTAGCGAAAAAGCATGTGAATTTTCCCCTTTAAATTAAACGATCGAGTGATGTGCTTATAAGTGCTTGTTCCCTGGTGAGCACCTATTAGGTCCCTTGGTTGTGGGCTTGGATTTAGTATATCTTTATTTATGTACCTCGACTATAATGTTAACTAAGTTGGTCGTGATGATTTGAGGTAACCAAGGAGTGAACCTGAATATTTTGGTGACTGGATGTTAAGTACTAGTATTGTGATATTTTAGAATAGGACCTCTTTCGGCATCATTAGGGTGAGCCTCCTTTTGGGCAATACCCGACGTCTTGTGTCCTACCTAAACTTTGGTGATATTAATTTACAGTTTAGCAATTATAGTGTGTCATTGATAGATAGGATCCCATGTGGTGTTAGTAGGCATGAACCTTGGTGTTTGTAGGTTGTACCCAATGTCCCGTATCCTACCATAGTATATAGTTATGTTAGTTGGTAGATTAGAAAGTATGTTTACATAGAGAAACAATTTAGTTGTCATAATAGAACACTCATTATGAATTAAATGATGTAGCCTAGCGAAGTTGGCTTCGGGTTAGTAATATGCTTAGGCATGCCAAATCGTATAAAGATTCTTTGGAGATGTATGTTAAGGTATATCTAGTGAAATGTTAATGCGAGTGGTATACATACCCTAGTAATAATGAGATTGAAGTTACGTACCATGCATTATAATGATAATAATGTCTCTCCTCGAGACCTTTAGGAACTATTATTGCATCGAGGTTTATGTGGTGATATACATTTCATAGTGGTATATTCCAGGTTATGAAGCGTAGGTCATGATATGACTTATGGTTTCTCGTGATAGATGTGTACACTATTTAGAAAGGTGATTAAGTTTGATGTCATCACCCATAAAGAATTTGGGAATCGTTGTTACATTAAAGATGACATAGTAATGGTAAATCATTGATGAGTGTAGTATGTTTAGGTCATGTTGATTTATGGGAGTACTTGGAGTTAGTGCCACAGTTTTTGTTTATAAGCATGTGTCAGGATTTGACCATCGAGGATAATGTCAAAAATAGGTTTATAAGTGCTCGATTATGCACCCAAGAGAATTAGGACACAATGATGTTCATCATGGAGTGTTTGGATTGAATATAGCACTTATGTGTGCTACCCTTATGGTTTGGTGTGACCCTAGTGAGGGTAACCATTAAGTCTTAGACATGGGAAATGCTTGAAAGTTTGAGGTACCATCAGAATGGTTATGATTTGGAATCATATAGGACATTGCTAAGGGGCGTAGTAGTGTTCCGCGACTTGAATGTTTAACACTATGTGAATGTTGTGTTTCACTTAATGGAGGTGGCTCCGAAAACTGAGGTTAGATATCACGTATTGAATTTTCGGATGCCTAGGTGTGATCGGTCGGTAACTTATGGTAAGTGCCAAGAGAAGTGACTTTTCCTAAAATGAGGATAGATATTCTTTCTAATGATGGACAAGGTAGCATCGATCCTAAGGAGGGAAGCCTAGAGTTTTAGCTTCTTGGAAGAATTGATTTATTTTTCCTTCATCTGGCAAGGATGCATGATTCATGGTTAGAACTCGTCATGGTTAGTGGGACAAGCCAAGATAGGTGGCAAGGATAAGACTTTAGATGGCATAGATAAAGAGTAATAGGCTTCAAGGGTACGTTATGGGCTTGTACGTTATATGGCACGTGTAATTATTAGAATCTGATTATTTTCTTTAGGCATGGCAGTCGCCTGATTTGTTGCTTCTTTGTGTCTTCCTCGGCCCGATAATGGGAAGTCATCAATCGGTGGTAACTCGGGTATGGTGCTACATAAGCTCAGTAGTGGTGCGGGTTAGGCCAGTTGTGGCTGATGTGTCACGGTATAGGAATGCACTTTTCTTCGGAAGTGCCTTTATCCTACCCTAGTTTGTATGTACGCACGGTCTCACACTATTGCATATAGTTTGCATATCTTATGCAATTACTTTATGTTAACATGTTTCGTTGGTTAACTGGTATAGCTAGTTATGAGTTGGTCGTGTGTCTCGAGGTCGTGACTTGAGAATATTCTGAGAATCAGATCTTGATGTAGCATTAGGTACTAGCGTTGCACTCGATTGAGCGCAGTACGGATTGAGGATGTGATCGATTGGGAAAAACTGTGTTATGATATCTGGGATGACTCTAGGTTAGCAGAAGGATTTTGTAGAGGATATCGGTCGGGTAGACCTATGTGAGAAAGTGATTGTCTTAAGAATCATTGATGTGTACGATGAGAAGTGTTGAGGTTGTATCAGCCTAGGCTAAGTGTGATCCAAGATTTATTTGAAGAAATGAAGTCATGAATCCTAACGTAGAAACGATCCTTGGTGATGAGTTCAATTGATGATAGTGCCATATTTGGTGAGTATTGGTCATCTTGAAGTTTTGTCTAAGTGAACGTGTACGGCATGCTTGAGAATTTGCCACAGGACCTTAGAGTTCATCATGGTCGTGGTGGAATTGAAATTTTGGGGTTTATAATATAATGTTGAGAATATCCTAGGGCCAGAAATAAGTTACTAGTTAGTCGAGCTCTAAGTTTTGATAAGCCAAGAATTTTGGGGATGAAATTCCCCAAGGAGGGAAGTTTGTAATATCCCCAATAATTCGATTAAATTTTATATGGATTATAAATCGACGAGGAGTTAATGGTAAGTGTAGAAGAATTGTGGGTAAAAATGGAAAAAATGAAGAGAATTAGTGTTTAAGAGACCTCTATACTTTCATTTAATTTAATGTGACGCCTCTTGAAAGATTTAATAAGTTGTTGGGTTAAATCTACGAAATTTAGAAAATCCAGTCATTCAAACGAAACCCCCTTATCGTTCGAACATCGAGCCTTTATCGTTCGAACGATAAAATCCATATTATTCGAATGACGAAGATGGTCATTCAAACGACGCCTGACGTCTTACAGTCCTACCATTTACGCTATCACTTTTTGAACCGTATATCTCAAATTTCACATCAGCTCTTGGAGCCTGGCGGTGTAGATTATCTCTTAGTATACATTATAAGGCTTGTGGGTTGTTGGTTAAATACAAGGGACGGAAGCATGGAATTGAAAAACCCACTGAGACAGCCCTGCCATTTATGCTGTCACAATTAGAGTTGTTGATCCAGTTTTCGTCTCAGCTCTTGGAGCCTAACGATCACCGATGGAGCAAGTGGTGTATTTTATGTGATTTATGGGCTTTGTTTTGTGTATAAGAGAGAGGTGGGGGTAATAAACTAGGACATCCTTCATCACATTAAGAACTCTCAACACCTCTCTCTCCCTCCTTGAAAACGTTTCCGCCATTTTGTGTGAAGTAGATACACTTGTGACACCCCGACTAATTAAATACCGGGTAGCTACTCCTTTATTAAATTAAATCAAAACGCCAAGTTGGCTCAGTTAATAGCATCACTGTCGAAAACATTTTTTTTTATTATTAATAACCACCTAGTATTTAAAAAGTAAGTTGCCAAATTTTAATTAAAGTCTGATTAACATGCAACAAGTGTAAAAAGAATAATAACACCATTCACCATAATGAAGTAAATAGAATAACCGTCACATGATATAAATAAATCTGGAGGAAAAACTCCTCATAACACAATCCCACAACTGAAGTAAATAATGAAATACCGAATACTGAATGAATACATGCCAAAGTCTGAAAAACTGAAATGGAAATGTATCTAATAGAATTTGGGCCAACATGCCCTACAACTGAGGAATACTGAGTAAGGAATCCAAATGATATAAGCGTCTAAAAGAAAATCCCTGTAGCTCCCACAAACAGCTACAGCTCGTCATCTGAGTAAGAATCCTATGCATGGTGTCCTTGTGGCTGGGCACCTAAAATGGTTTTACAAAAAGTAGACTTGAAAGCAAACGGGTCAGAGCCCGAATGTGGAGATATTTTAAAAACCTGCAAGTGCTTTAAAAATATTTAAAACAGTATATGCAAAGTACGTGTTAGGACGTGCTCTCACATGATATACTCACCTCTCGTCTAACTGTGCACTCCTAACGTTCATGTACCCATTCATGTGTTATCTCATAACTATCTAAAGAGTTTCTAACACTACTACTCGGTTCACGTTTAATTTCCAACCTTAACAATTAAATAGAGAGTTCTACTTTAATCCCCGGATTCCCAATTATAAACAAAACCATTTATTGATAAAAGTTCCCTTTTTATCTTTTCAAAACATTACCATAACTATACTCACAATTTAACATAGTAAATTCCTTCTCATATAACCGTAGATTTTCACATCATAAATATACAATACAAGCACCCAAGGGCTAAGCTACGGTGCACACATACTCTGCTATCCATCCCGGTACATCACGTACATAAGGATCACGCATTCCGAATCTCTCAGGAATCATTCAGATAACAACATCACAAATAGTGGAGGCGAACACAGTCACCCTCAAATGGGTCACGCACATACCTACGCTCCCACGATCAGCAGACTTATTAATATCACAATAAGTCCTTCTATGATCTATGTTCATCGAGGTAACCAATCTAAATCCGGGCAACACAAGGATAAGAAGGCCCTAAGCGAACGTAAACCTCCCGTGATAGCAAGTATGGTAGGTATGTCATACACATAAAATTATATACTAAGCATTTACACATCTTAGATATCTCAATATTAATAAAGGTATACTCTACATCATTATACCATTATTCCAAATTCAAATATTTCAAGTATCCCGATAATATATAAATTAAATAGTCGGCACGTCTCACGTCGTAATTTCTTAAACTTAAAACCTATCTCAAATAGACTATTAAGTTCCCATAATTCCCACATTTAACATCTTTATACCTAAGGTCTTTACTTCTGCCCCAAACTTTATTTCATCAAATTATTCAAATTTGTACTATTAACCCAAATATTATCTCACATAACGAATTTCATTTATTTAGAATAATTCCTCAAGTTAAATTCTAATAAAAGTCCAATCTCATAATCATGCCTACTGGTCTTCCTTAAAGTAAAGGGTATTCACAATGTCTCCAATAATATTAATCAAGGGTTAACACCATTAAAAATTCAATTAAGGGAAAACTTTATTCATTCTGGGAAGGTCGATCGATCGACATTTACCTTCGATCGATCGATGGTGGTCGATCGATCGACTGATGAATGTCGATCGATCGATTGCACCAGGTTTGTTACGGACTGCTTCGTTTTGCCGTTACAGTTTCGTTCCAAAACTCCATTTTTAAGCATGAAACTCCAAGACAAGGTTACTATAACATTATACTATCATCCTACAACAGTATTTACATTCTAAGTCCCATAATTCATCATTTAAAGGCTTGGTTTAGATCAAAACTACATCAAAATAATTTCCAGAATTCTTTCATTCAAGAATATCATTAAACTTCTTCTAATACCACTTTTAGATCATCAAGGTTCTGTTTATAACATATAAATTCGTCCAGAATATACTACATGCAATTCCTACATAAATCATGGCCTTTAACTTCCAATTCATGGGTCTAATTTATCTCCAAAAATCAATTTCGAAAATTCCTAAACATGGAAACATATCTTGAATCAAAAGAGTTTAAATCACTTGCCTTAATTTATCTCAGAATTTGGTGTAGAATCTTGAATTTAGGTTGTTCTCCCTCTGTTTTTCTGCAGAATTCTCTTCCTTCTCTCGCTCTCTCTCAAGCTCTTCCCAAGGTTGAAGATAATGGAGTATGGAGGTGTGTTATGGTTTTTGGTAAGTTAGAATGGTATATCAACTTCTCCCGTAGCCCATGATGTCCCATAGTGTAGTTAGTGGGTTAAGTGGGTTAAGGAAATAGTCAGATTGTAATTTCTATTTTCGTCACTTTTTAATTCCCAAAAATGTAAATTACCAAAATACCCTTTATGATGTCGGTATGGCCCAAAAATACCCCGGGACCCAAACTAAACTTCCGGCTAGTGTTTTATGACTATCTCGACCCTTCCGGACGCGTTGGCTTACTCAAAATGACCATCCGGTTAATGGAACTAAAATTCACTTTTTAATTTAATAACAAAATACCATGACGTGGCGGTCACACGCGTCAAGCAAAATTCCCAAATTTCCGTATTTAAATCTCACGACAATTTCAATATTACCAATATTCATATAATGCCAAGTATACACATTATAATAAAATACTAACTCACATCTCGTTAATATTTTTATCCGGATTAATTTCCAATTAATAAACGTTTAATTCAATTAATCCCCAAAAATAAATAACACAGAAAATACGGGGTATTACATACTTCCCCCCTACTAACTGAATTTCGTCCCGAAATTCGAAACTAGAAGGTACCTGGTAAGAATAACTCTGGATAACGTTCGCGCATCTCATCCTCGCGCTCCCATGTGGACTCCTCGACATTATGATGTCGCCACTGAACACGTACTAACGGGACTATCTTTGACCGCAGTTTTCGCTCACTTCGGTCTAGAATAGCGATCGGCCCCTCCTCATAGGAGCTATCTGGCTGGAGATCAATGTCCTCCACAGCAATGAGAGAATGAGCCAAATTATCTCTAAGGTATTTCCTAAGCGAGGAAATATGAAACACATCGTGGATCCGATGCAAATGCTCCGGTAACCCAAGTCTATACGCAACCGGTCCGATCCGCTCAATAATAGGAAATGGTCCCACATATCTCGGTGCCAACTTCCCTTTCTTCCCGAAAAGCATAATCCCCTTCATAGGAGATACTCTGAGCAAAACCTGGTCCCCCACTTGGAACTCTCTGAAGAATCTCTTCGCATCAACATAACTCTTCTGTCTGTCCTGAGCCACCCGAATGCGACTGCGAATCAATTCTATCCTTGCCGAAGTATCCTGAATCACTTCCGGCCCAAGTAGTTTGTTGTCCCCCACCTCCAACCAACATGCTGGGGAACGACAAGGTCTACCGTACAATGCCTCAAATGGAGCCATGCTAATGGTGAACTGATAGGAGTTGTTGTAAGAAAACTCCACCAGTGGAAGATACTGCTCCCATCCACCCTCAAAGTCAATGGTGTACATACGTAGCATGTCCTCCAACATCTGATTTGTGCGCTCGGTCTGCCCATCGGTCTGCAGGTGGTATGCCGTACTCAACCGCAATTCCGTGCCCATGGCCTGCTTAAAACTCTCCCAAAACCGTGAAACAAATATCTTGTCTCGGTCAGACACGATATTTAAGGGCACACCGTGAAGTCTCACTATCTCTGCAATAAAGAGCTGGGCATACTGTCCCGCAGTGTAGTCTGTCCTTACGGGTAGAAAATGAGCGACTTTTGACAACCTGTCCACAATCACCCAAATGGAGTCGTGACCCCTTTGCGACGTAGGCAACCCCGTGATAAAGTCCATAGAGATGCTCTCCCACATCCACATCGGGACCTCTAACGGCTGTAACAGTCCTGCCGGTCTCTGATGATCCACTTTTACGAGCTGGCAAGTGGCACATTTTGAGACAAATTCGGAAATATCTCTCTTCATCCCGCTCCACCAATACTGACGTCTCATGTCTTGGTACATTTTGTCCCCTCCGGGATGTACCGCGAACCGTGAGCCGTGCGACTCTGCCATTACCTCATGCCGTAATTCCTCCCCTTCTGGGACCACCAATCTCCCATTGAAGCGTAATCCCCCGTCTGAGCTAACGGTATAGGATTCGGCTCCCTCTGCCAATAATCGAACTATCTGCTCCTGACAGAACGAGTCATTTGCCTGTGCCCTCACTACCTTCGTGACAATCTGTGGTGTAACAGTCATCACAGACATGAATGATCGGGCCACTGCATCCTGGTGTCCCAATTCCTTCCACTTGGCCTTCCACACATCTGCCACCTCCTCTACCGGTCTACGGCTCAACGCGTCTGCCACCACGTTAGCCTTCCCCGGGTGATACTGGATATCGAACTGATAATCTTTCACGAATTCAAGCCACCTCCGTTGCCGCAAATTCAACTCCTTTTGCATGAATAGGTACTGTAGGGACTTGTGATCCGTGAACAATCGAAACTTCTCCCCCAAAAGTTAATGTCTCCAAATACGAAGGGCAAATACCACTGCCGCTAACTCCAAGTCATGGGTAGGGTAATTCTTCTCGTGAGGCTTAAGCTTACGGGAAGCATAAGCTATGGCCTGACTCTCCTGCTGCAGTACACCTCCCAGTCCTTGTAAGGACGCATCGGTGTAAACAAGGTACTCAACTCCCGGTCTCGGAAATGCTAACACAGGTGCTGAGATTAACTTGTCCTTCAACTCATCAAATGCCAACTGACAGGCATCACTCCTAATGAACGGTACACCTTTACGGGTTAGGTGTGTCATGGGACCCGCTATCGTGGATAAACCCCGAATAAACCTCCTGTAGTATCCTGCTAGGCCCAAGAAACTACGGATCTCTGTCGGTGTCGTGGGCTGTCCCCACTCCCTCACCGCGGATACCTTTCCCGGATCAACCGATATTCCCCGGTCGGAAATAATATGCCCCAAAAACTGAACCTCCTTCAGCCAAAACTCGCACTTCTCATATTTTGCATATAACTCATTCTGGCGCAGTGTCTGCAAAACTAGCCTCAAGTGCTCGGCGTGCTCCTCCTCAGTCTGGGAGTAAACCAAAATATCATCGATGAAGACAATGACAAACTGGTCTAGGAAATCCCTGAACACCCTATTCATCAAGTTCATACATGCTGCTGGAGCGTTGGTCAAACCAAATGGCATAACTCGAAACTCGTAAGAGCCATATCTCGATAAGAACGCAGTCTTTGAGACGTCTTCCTCCCTGATACGCAAATGATGGTAACCAGATCGCAAATCAATCTTTGAGAAGCAGGAAGCTCCTCTCAACTGGTCGAATAGGTCATCGATTCGAGGCAACGGATACTTATTCCGTATCGTGACCTTGTTTAACTCCCGGTAGTCCACACACAATCTCAGTGAACCATCTCTCTTCTTCACGAACAACACAGGGTCACCCCATGGTGAAGTACTCCTTTGAATAAACCCCTGACCCAACAACTGTTCAATCTGATCCCGTAACTCCCTCATCTCAGCTGGAGCCATACGGTACGGTGCTCGTGCTATAGGTCTCGTATCTGGTAACAAGTCTATAACGAAGTCTATCTCTCGACTGGGGGGTAGGCCTGGTATCTCCTGAAACACATCAGAATATTCCCTGACAACTGGGATCGAATCTAAAGGAATCACAACCTCCTTAGAGGTATCCTCCTCAATGTAATATAATGTGACACCCCGACTAATTAAACACCGGGTAGCTACTCCTTTATAAAATTAATTCAAAATGCCAAGTTGGCTCAGTTAATAGCATCACTGTCGAAAACATTTTATTATATCTAACCACCTAGTATTTAAAAAGCAAGTTGCCAAATTTTAATTTAAGTCTGATTAACATGAAACAAGTGTAATGAAGAAATAAATAACACCATTCACCATACTGAAGTAAAACAAATAACCAACACAATAGAGTAAATAAAGTCTGGAGGAAACCCCTCACTACAATCCCATAACTGAAATAAATAAACTGAAACAATAATAAAACGTGCTAAAGTCTGAAAACTGAAGTATAAAAGATGTCTCTAAATAGAAATGGGCAACATGCCCTACAATGGATAGATAGTGACTCTGGAATCCAAAAGATAGAAGCGTCTACATGCAAATCCCTGTAGCTTCCACAAGCAGCTACAGCTCGTCACCTGAATGAGTATCCTATGCTTGGTGTCCTTGTGGCCGGGCACCTAAAATGGTTTTACAAAGAAAAAGAGATTTGAAAAGCAAACGGGTCAGAGCCCGAATGTGGAGTTATATTTTAAAAACCTGCAAGTGCTTTAAAAACATTTAAAACATTAAATGCAAAGTACATGTTAGGACGTACACTCGCATGATATTCTCACCTCTCGTCTAACTGTGCACTCCTAACGTAAGTACCCATCTATAACTACCCTTTCCACTAGCTAAGTGACAACGTAACTAGCTAGACTACCAAAGGTTCTACCCATAATACTTGGTTCCCTTATCATATAACGCTCTTAATCAAATAGGGTTTAGTTTAACTCAGATACTCAATATACACTATATATATTACTATTAGTCAACTCACTATATAACTCAAAACAACACCGTAATATATTTACAACATTAACATGAGTATTCCCATTAATATAATGTATATTATTCATCTCATAAATATACAATACAAGCACCCCGCAATTTAAGCTGTAGTGCACACATACTCTGCTATCCATCCCGGTACATCACGTACATAAGGATCACATATTCCGAATCTCTCAGGAATAGTTCAGATAACACAAATCACAAATAGTGGAGGCGAACACAGTCACCATCACATGGGTCACGCACATACCTACGCTCCCATGGTCAGCGGACTTATTAATATCACAATAAGTCTTTCTATGACCTATGTTCATCAAGGTACCAGTCTATATCCCCCCCGTAGGCACACAAGGATTAGAGGGTCCTAAGCGAACGAAACCTCCCGTGATAGCAAGTATGGTAGGTATGTCATACATACAATCCATATATCAATACTAAGTAAACACACATCTTAGTAATACCGTATTATATTCGTAGTACATTTTGCACTCTCGTACTAATTATAATTATCACAACTTATTTTATTCCGGTTCATAATTATACGTGCCATAATTTATCCTCACATCGTAGTAGACACTCACGTCTCAACCCAAACGGTTCATTGAATATAACTCTAGTGTGTGATTTACTCATCTCAATAACCCAAAAGTCCCAAATCAATCACTATATCATCAAAGGAATACTAACTCTACCCTTGAACCAGTTCCCGGGACTTCAAAAGTCAAAACAGTCCAAAAAGGACCAAACTGTCAACTCGTTAGAAGTCTCGTTCGAACGAGGCTTCGAACGAGTTTGGACTGTCAGGTCGTTAGAAGTCTCGTTCGAACGAGGCTGTTCGAACGAGATCCCAGTTCGTTCGAACGAACTGACCCTTCTAACGATATCTCGTTCGAACGAGATATCGAACGAAATCCCCACTCGTTAGTAGTGACTGGTCAACTCGCTAGAAGCTCGTTCGAACGACCTGGGGCTGCTTCTAACGAGAGGCCAGTTTCGGCCCAGAATTTCCCAAAAATCATTTTTCCCCATTTTTACTCCTCAAATCACCTCTAAAATTTATCCCAACGATTGTTTTAAAGTCTCTAAACAATTCTAAACATAGTATAACCACATCCTATCACGTTTGTATGGATTTACTCACCCAAATCATCAATCAATTTACAATTACATAAACTTTTCCCCAATTCATTTATGAACATGAACCCTAAAATTTGGAACCTTCAATTCATCAAATAAAATCCGTTTTTCTTTCACCCAAATCATGTATTAACATCAGATTAATCATTTACCTATCCTTCTACATGCAATCCTTCTCAAATTCCTCAAGTTTTATCATCTAGACTACATGGGTTTTCATATTTCATCAAGAACAACCATAAATCTGAATTTTCTAACATGGAAAAGACATTCTCAGTAATTAAATGGAAATAAAGTCACTTGCCTTGGTTTGATTTCTGAATTTGGTGTGGATTTGGTGTAGAATTTCTGCAGAATTCCTCTCTCTCTCTCCTTCTCCAAGCTTTCTTCTCTAAAAAGCTATGGTGGCTAGGGTTTGCTTTGGGGGAACTTATGAAAACCTAATTTAATAAACCTCCGTAGCTTGTTGGATTAATAAGGGTTGGTTGGGTCAAATCCTTATCAGATTACAACTCTCAATTTTCGTCACTTTTCATTACCCAAAAATACCAAATTACTAAAATACCCTTTATGGTGCCGGAATGGCCTAAAAATACCCCGGGACCCAAACTATACCCCCGGCTAGTGTTTTCTAACTATCTCGACCCTTCCGGACGCGTCGGCGCACTCAAAATGACCATACGGATTATATATTTTAAATTCACTTTTAATATCAAAATATTATACCGTGACGCGGCGGTCCCACGCGTCTCAACAAAATTTCTAAAATGCCGTATGTAAATCCCATGACAAATTTTATAATACCAAGTTCATATATAATCATATATGCACCTAATCAAATACCAATTCGCATCCCATTAGTATTTATAACCCGGATTAATTTCTAATTAATACACATTTAATTAATTAATCCCAAAAATAAATATAGCCAAAAGTACGGGGTATTACATACTCCCCCCCTAATAACTGAATTTCGTCCCGAAATTCGAAACTAGAAAGTACCTGCTAAAAATAGCTCTGGATAACGTTCGCGCATCTCATCCTCGCGCTCCCATGTGGACTCCTCGACATTGTGATGTCGCCACTGAACACGCACTAACGGGACTATCTTTGACCGCAGTTTCCTCTCGCTTCGGTCCAAAATAGCAATTGGCCCCTCCTCGTAGGAGCTATCCGGCTGGAGATCGATGTCCTCCACAGCAATGTGAGAATGAGCCAAATTATCTCTAAGGTATTTCCTTAGCGAGGAAATATGGAACACGTCGTGAATCCGATGCAAGTGCTCCGGTAGTCCAAGTCTATACGCGACGGGTCCGATCCGCTCAATAATAGGAAACAGCCCCACATATCTCGGTGCCAACTTCCCCTTCTTCCCGAATCGCATAATCCCCTTCATCGGAGATACCCTGAGCAGAACCTGGTCCCCCACTTGGAACTCCCTGAAAAACCTCTTTGCATTAGCATAACTCTTCTGCCTGTCTTGAGCTACCCGAATGCGACTCCGAATCAACTCAATCCTTGCCGAAGTATCCTAAATCACTTCCGGCCCAAGTAGTTTGTTTTCCCCCACTTCCAACCAACATGCTGGGGAACGACAAGGCCTACCGTACAATGCCTCAAACGGAGCCATGCCAATCGTGAACTGATAGGAGTTGTTGTAAGCAAACTCCACCAGTGGAAGGTACTGCTCCCATCCACCCCCGAAGTCAATAATGCACATGCGTAGCATGTCCTCCAACATCTGATTGGTGCGCTCTGTCTGCCCATCGGTCTGCGGATGATAAGCCGTACTTAACCGCAATTCCGTGCCCATGGACTCCTGGAAACTCTCCCAAAACCTCGAAACAAATATCTTGTCTCTGTCAGACACGATATTCAGGGGCACACCGTGAAGTCTCACAATCTCTGAGATGAAGAGCTGGGCATACTGTCCCGTAGTGTAGTCAGTCCTTACGGGTAAGAAGTGAGCGACCTTGGACAACCTGTCCACAATTACCCAAACAGAGTCGTGACCCCTCTGCGACGTAGGCAACCCCGTGACGAAATCCATGGATATGCTCTCCCACATCCACACCGGAACCTCCAACGGCTGTAGCAATCCTGCTGGTCTCTGATGATCCACTTTTACAAGCTGACAAGTGGTGCATTTCGAGACAAACTCAGCGATATCTCTCTTCATACCGCTCCACCAATACTGCCGTCTCATGTCTTGGTACACTTTGTCCCCTCCGGGATGTACCGCGAACCGTGAGCCGTGCGACTCTGCCATCACATCGTGCCGCAATTCTTCCCCTTCCGGAACTACCAATCTCCCATTGAAGCGCGATCCCCCGTCTGAGCTAACGGTATAGGACTCGGCTCCCTCTGCTAGCAACCGAACTATCTGCTCCTGACAGAACGTGTCATTAGCCTGTGCCCGTACTACCTTTGTGACAATCTGTGGGGTAACGGTCATCACAAACATGAAAGATCGGGCCACTGCATCCTGGTGTCCTAATTCCTTCCACTTAGCTTTCCACACCTCTGCCACCTCATCTGCTGGCCTGCGGCTCAACACGTCTGCTACCACGTTAGCCTTACCCGGGTGGTACTGGATGTCGAACTGGTAGTCCTTCACAAATTCAAGCCACCTACGCTGCCGCATATTCAATTCCTTTTGCATGAACAGATACTGCAGTGACTTGTGGTCCGTGAATAGCTGAAACTTCTCCCCCAAAAGATAGTGCCTCCAAATCCGTAAGGCAAATACTACTGCCGCCAACTCCAAATTATGTGTGGGGTAATTCTTCTCATGAGGCTTAAGCTTACGGGAAGCATAAGCTATGGCCTGTCTCTCCTGCTGCAACACACCTCCCAGTCCTTGCAAAGACGCATCGGTGTAAACCAAATACTCAACTCCCGGTCTCGGCAACGCTAACACAGGTGCTGAGGTCAATTTGTCCTTCAACTCATCGAATGTCAACTGACAGGCATCACTCCAGATATATGGCACACCCTTACGAGTAAGATGTGTCAAAGGACCTGCTATCTCTGAGAAACCCCGAATAAACCTCCTGTAGTATCCTGCTAGACCCAAGAAACTACGAATCTCTGTTGGTGTCGTGGGCTGTCCCCACTCCCTCACCGCTGACACCTTCCCCGGATCAACCGATATTCCCTGGTCGGAAATAATATGACCCAAGAACTGGACTTCCTTCAACCAAAACCCGCACTTCTCATATTTTGCATACAGCTCGTTCTGACGAAGTGTCTGCAAAACCAGCCTCAAATGCTCGGCGTGCTCCTCCTCTGTCTGAGAGTAAACCAGAATGTCATCAATGAAGACAATGACAAACTGATCTAGGAAATCCCTTAACACTCTGTTCATCAAGTCCATAAACACTGCTGGAGCGTTGGTCAAACCGAAAGGCATAACCCGAAACTCGTAAGAACCATATCTCGACAAAAACGCAGTCTTTGAGACATCCTCCTCCCTGATACGCAACTGATGGTATCCTGACCTCAAGTCAATCTTCGAGAAGAAAGAAGCTCCTCTCAACTGGTCGAATAAGTCATCGATTCGAGGCAACGGATACTTATTCCGTATCGTGACCTTATTCAACTCTCGGTAGTCCACGCACAATCTCAGTGAACCATCCCTCTTCTTTACAAACAAAACTGGAGCGCCCCAAGGTGAGGTACTCCTGCGAATAAAGCCCTGCCCTAACAGATGCTCTATCTGATCCCGTAACTCTCGCATCTCAGCTGGAGCCATACGGTACGGTGCACGTGCTATAGGTCTCGTACCCGGTAGCAAATCAATAACGAAATCTATCTCTCGACTGGGTGGTAAGCCTGGTATCTCCTGAAACACATCTGAATACTCCCTGACAACCGGGATCGAATCTAAAGGAATAACAACCTCCTTAGAGGTATCCTCCTCTATGTAATACAGATGAGCGGTCGATCCTCCCTCTGGGCGAGGCATCGCCACTACAAACATCTCTTGCCCCGGAATGGCAAAAACAATGCTCCCGCTGAAGCAATCAATCATGGCCCTATATGCTACGAGCCAATCCATACCGATGACCACATCGTGGACATGCATGTCTAACACTAACATGTCCGCAGGTAATACCAAACCACCAACCTCTACCCCCACTCCCCGGCATATAAAGAAAATAAGTGACCCACTCCCTAATGGTGAGTCGACACACGTCACTGTGCTTTCTGCCGTAGCTAACAATCCTAAAGCTTTCGCGAAGTGTGTAGCAATAAAATAGTGTGTAGCACCCGTATCAAATAACACCCGACCCATAGTGCCATGGATAGGAAACGTACCCTCGATCGCGGGCGGTGCCTGTGGAACTGCAGCCTGGTGAACGTTGTAGACACGTCCATACTGTAGCTACCCCTGCTGAGCTGGGACTGCTGGAATGGGTGGCAAAGCTGCCATCTGTGGCGGTGCAGGAAGAGCGGCGGGAAACATAGGTCTCTGTGGCTCCTGGCGAGCACCCTGCTGCTGCTGCTGTGGGGCCCTGCCCTTATCAGGACAATCCTGCTTCTTATGGCCAGTCTTGCCACAAGTAAAGCACTTCCCTGGGAAGTTCCCTCCCCTCTGCCCCTGTTGTCCCCGGCCCTGATGGTCATTACCATTCCTCCCTTGGCCCTGCTGGCCCTGATGGAACTGCTGCCCATTCTGCCCCTGCTGGCCCTGATGGCCGTTTGGACCCTGATGGCCCTGGCGGAAACCTCCCTATCCCTGCCTGTAGTTCCCTGACCGGAACTTCTTATTGTCCCCCTACTGGGTACCCTGCTCAGTCTGTCTCTGCCCCTGACCGGTTTGTGCCCCGCTGGCACCATGTCCTCCAGTCCTGCCCTGATGGCTAGACTCCCCTGACCGCTTGCCCTCGGCCATATGAAAACGGTGGTCCTGGCAGTGTAGTAATGCAGCGTTAACCACATCATAATACGTGGCCAACGATAGGTTCCCAAGCAGATGCTGCCGGATTCTCCAATTCAACCCATCAGTGAACTTCTCTATCTTCTTCTTCTCTGTTGGAATCTCGTCTGGAACGATATTCAACAGGTTAGTGAACTCGGCCTCATACTCGGCCACGGTCTTGCCCTCTTGCTTCAAACTCATTAGCTTCCTCCTCATCTCTGTACGAACTGCGGACGGAAAGTACTTGCGGTCGAACCGCACCCAGAACTCCTGAATCGTGAGGGTATCCCTCTCCTCCGCGGTGGTAATGGACTCCCACCACTGCAGTGCAGATCCCACTAGCTTGAAAGTAGCTAGCACCTGTTTCTGGACGTCAGTGCACTCATGCATCCTCAAATGCCTTTGTATGTCCTTCCTCCATTGGCTCGAGACTACCACGTCTGAGCTACCTGCAAACTCTGGCGGATGCGCTTTCTGAAAAGCGTCTCGTACACGTTCCCAAGCAGACGGGAATGCATTAACCTGTGCTGGCGCGGCAACTGGCGCCTGAGGCGGTGCCTGCTGAATCACGGCA
Organism: Sambucus nigra; assembly: GCA_949130495.1. Classification (NCBI taxonomy): domain Eukaryota; kingdom Viridiplantae; phylum Streptophyta; class Magnoliopsida; order Dipsacales; family Adoxaceae; genus Sambucus; species Sambucus nigra. The sequence goes on along the minus strand of OX422211.1, from coordinate 428,365,297 downwards.
ATCGCGGCATTTACCGCTTGGGCTACTATAGCAGCAACCTCAGCGGCGTTCAACATACCCTGAAATGGAGCGGGCTGGGGTTCGGGCGTTGCATTCCTGGGAACTCGTCGTGCACGTCGTGGAGGCATCTGAAATAAGAACAAAGTTTATAAGTTCGCAATTTATAAACTTAATATAGCTGAAGAACGAAGCATACACAAAAGAGTACAACAGTCCTAAAATATAGGGCTCTATATCATAGAAAACGTAGCGGAAACATAATAGCCGTACAGATCCTAAAGGACACTAGAACCTGATGCTCTGATACCACCTGTGACATCCCGACTAATTAAACACCGGGTAGCTACTCCTTTATAAAATTAATTCAAAATGCCAAGTTGGCTCAGTTAATAGCATCACTGTCGAAAACATTTTATTATATCTAACCACCTAGTATTTAAAAAGCAAGTTGCCAAATTTTAATTTAAGTCTGATTAACATGCAACAAGTGTAATGAAGAAATAAATAACACCATTCACCATACTGAAGTAAAACAAATAACCAACACAATAGAGTAAATAAAGTCTGGAGGAAACCCCTCACTACAATCCCATAACTGAAATAAATAAACTGAAACAATAATAAAACGTGCTAAAGTCTGAAAACTGAAGTATAAAAGATGTCTCTAAATAGAAATGGGCAACATGCCCTACAATGGATAGATAGTGACTCTGGAATCCAAAAGATAGAAGCATCTACATGCAAATCCCTGTAGCTTCCACAAGCAGCTACAGCTCGTCACCTGAATGAGTATCCTATGCTTGGTGTCCTTGTGGCTGGGCACCTAAAATGGTTTTACAAAGAAAAAGAGATTTGAAAAGCAAACGGGTCAGAGCCCGAATGTGGAGTTATATTTTAAAAACCTGCAAGTGCTTTAAAAACATTAAAAAAATTAAATGCAAAGTACATGTTAGGACGTACACTCGCATGATATTCTCACCTCTCGTCTAACTGTGCACTCCTAACGTAAGTACCCATCTATAACTACTCTTTCCACTAGCTAAGTGACAACGTAACTAGCTGGACTACCAAAGGTTCTACCCATAATACTTGGTTCCCTTATCATATAACGCTCTTAATCAAATAGGGTTTAGTTTAACTCAGATACTCAATATACACTATATATATTACTATTAGTCAACTCACTATATAACTCAAAACAACACCGTAATATATTTACAACATTAACATGAGTATTCCCATTAATATAATGTATATTATTCATCTCATAAATATACAATACAAGCACCCCGCAATTTAAGCTGTAGTGCACACATACTCTGCTATCCATCCCGGTACATCACGTACATAAGGATCACATATTCCGAATCTCTCAGGAATAGTTCAGATAACACAAATCACAAATAGTGGAGGCGAACACAGTCACCATCACATGGGTCACGCACATACCTACGCTCCCATGGTCAGCAGACTTATTAATATCACAATAAGTCTTTCTATGACCTATGTTCATCAAGGTACCAGTCTATATCCCCCCCGTAGGCACACAAGGATTAGAGGGTCCTAAGCGAACGAAACCTCCCGTGATAGCAAGTATGGTAGGTATGTCATACATACAATCCATATATCAATACTAAGTAAACACACATCTTAGTAATACCGTATTATATTCGTAGTACATTTTGCACTCTCGTACTAATTATAATTATCACAACTTATTTTATTCCGGTTTATAATTATACGTGCCATAATTTATCCTCACATCGTAGTAGACACTCACGTCTCAACCCAAACGGTTCATTGAATATAACTCTAGTGTATGATTTACTCATCTCAATAACCCAAAAGTCCCAAATCAATCACTATATCATCAAAGGAATACTAACTCTACCCTTGAACCAGTTCCCGGGACTTCAAAAGTCAAAACAGTCCAAAAAGGACCAAACTGTCAACTCGTTAGAAGTCTCGTTCGAACGAGGCTTCGAACGAGTTTGGACTGTCAGGTCGTTAGAAGTCTCGTTCGAACGAGGCTGTTCGAACGAGATCCCAGTTCGTTCGAACGAACTGACCCTTCTAACGATATCTCGTTCGAACGAGATATCGAACGAAATCCCCACTCGTTAGTAGCGACTGGTCAACTCGTTAGAAGCTCGTTCGAACGAGTTCGTTCGAACGACCTGGGGCTGCTTCTAACGAGAGGCCAGTTTAGGCCCAGAATTTCCCAAAAATCGTTTTTCCCCATTTTTACTCCTCAAATCACCTCTAAAATTTATCCCAACGATTGTTTTAAAGTCTCTAACCAATTCTAAACATAGTATAACCACATCCTATCACGTTTGTATGGATTTACTCACCCAAATCATCAATCAATTTACAATTACATAAACTTTTCCCCAATTCATTTATGAACATGAACCCTAAAATTTGGAACCTTCAATTCATCAAATAAAATCCGTTTTTCTTTCACCCAAATCATGTATTAACATCAGATTAATCATTTACCTATCCTTCTACATGCAATCCTTCTCAAATTCCTCAAGTTTTATCATCTAGACTACATGGGTTTTCATATTTCATCAAGAACAACCATAAATCTGAATTTTCTAACATGGAAAAGACATTCTCAGTAATTAAATGGAAATAAAGTCACTTGCCTTGGTTTAATTTCTGAATTTGGTGTGGATTTGGTGTAGAATTTCTGCAGAATTCCTCTCTCTCTCTCCTTCTCCAAGCTTTCTTCTCTAAAAAGCTATGGTGGCTAGGGTTTGCTTTGGGGGAACTTATGAAAACCTAATTTAATAAACCTCCGTAGCTTGTTGGGTTAATAAGGGTTGGTTGGGTCAAATCCTTATCAGATTACAACTCTCAATTTTCGTCACTTTTAATTACCCAAAAATACCAAATTACTAAAATACCCTTTATGGTGCCGGAATGGCCTAAAAATACCCCGGGACCCAAACTATACCCCCGGCTAGTGTTTTCTGACTATCTCGACCCTTCCGGACGCATCGGCGCACTCAAAACGACCATACGGATTATATATTTTAAATTCACTTTTAATATCAAAATATTATACCGTGACGCGGCGGTCCCACGCGTCTCAACAAAATTTCTAAAATGCCGTATGTAAATCCCACGACAAATTTTATAATACCAAGTTCATATATAATCATATATGCACCTAATCAAATACCAATTCGCATCCCAATAGTATTTATAACCCGGATTAATTTCCAATTAATACACATTTAATTAATTAATCCCAAAAATAAATATAGCCAAAAGTACGGGGTATTACATATAAATGAGCGGTCGAGCCTCCCTCTGGGCGAGGCATCGCCACTACAAACATCTCTTGCCTCGGAATAGCAAAGATAATATTCCTACTGAAACAGTCAATCATGGCTCGGTACGCAACAAGCCAATTCATACCAATAATGGCATCATACTCGGTCATCTCTAATACTAACATATTTGTAGGTAATATCAATTTACCAATCTCTACTCCCACTTCCCGGCATATAAAGAAATGAACCATTTCCCCAGGGGTGAGTCTACCTACGTTACAGTGCTCAATACTGTGGTTAATAACCCTAAGGTCTTCGCTTAATATGTAATTATAAAACAATTGAGTTATCCCAGTAACAAACAAAGTTCAACCCAAAAGTCTCGTGGATAGAAAACATACCCCAAATCGCGGGTGGTGCCTGTGGGGCGGCTGCCTGGTTGATATTATAGATATGTCTGTACTGTAACTGCCCCTGCTGCACTGGAGCTACAGGAAAAGTTGTTAGGGCTAGTACTTGAGCTGGTGCTGGGAGGGCGGCGGAAAACATAGGCCTCTGCAACTCCTGTCGGACACCCTGTTGCCGTGGAGTCCTGCCCCTATCTGGACAATCCTGGCGTTTATGGCCATGTTTGCCACATATGAAACATCGGCCTTTGAAATAACTCCCCTTCTGACCTTGCTGTTGACGGCGTCGGTCTTGCTGACTCGGGACCTTATTCCCCTTTCGAAATTGCTTCATCTTACCACGCTGTTGATTAGAACTGACTCGGTCTTGGGTAGTTGTTGTCGAAATTTCGGGGTCTTCGCAAATTTTTCAGTTTTATTCACATGCCTCTGTCTAACCTCTCTAGGTCTTTTGCCTCTTTGAAGTTGTATGCTGCGTTCTTGGTATTGTAGAACTGCAGTGGTAACTGCTTGTGCCACGATACCTGCTAACTCAGTGGTTGATATCCTTTCTGGAGATACCTGAGTTGTGAGTCGATCTTGTCCATTGACTCCCTTAACCGTTTTAGCTAGTTCTTCAGGACGGTCCATCTGAAAATTTAAGTAAATTTGGATGAGTTCATCATTCAAATAAACAAATCGCGGAAGTACGAATTCCCAATGTAAAAAGATTAATACAACATTCCTAGTATTAGGGCTCTATATCAAAGAAAGCTCAGCGGAAACATAATAAGCCGTACAGATCCTAAAGGACACTAGCACCTGATGCTCTGATACCACCTGTGACACCCCGACTAATTAAATACCGGGTAGCTACTCCTTTATTAAATTAAATCAAAACGCCAAGTTGGCTCAGTTAATAGCATCACTGTCGAAAACATTTTTTTTGTTATTACTAACCACCTAGTATTTAAAAAGTAAGTTGCCAAATTTTAATTAAAGTCTGATTAACATGCAACAAGTGTAAAAAGAATAATAACACCATTCACCATAATGAAGTAAATAGAATAACCGTCACATGATATAAATAAATCTGGAGGAAAAACTCCTCATAACACAATCCCACAACTGAAGTAAATAATGAAATACCGAATACTGAATGAATACATGCCAAAGTCTGAAAAACAGAAATGAAAATGTATCTAATAGAATTTGGGCCAACATGCCCTACAACTGAGGAATACTGAGTAAGGAATCCAAATGATATAAGCGTCTAAAAGAAAATCCCTGTAGCTCCCACAAACAGCTACAGCTCGTCATCTGAGTAAGAATCCTATGCATGGTGTCCTTGTGGCTGGGCACCTAAAATGGTTTTACAAAAAGTAGATTTGAAAGCAAACGGGTCAGAGCCCGAATGTGGAGATATTTTAAAAACCTGCAAGTGCTTTAAAAACATTTAAAACAGTATATGCAAAGTACATGTTAGGACGTGCTCTCACATGATATACTCACCTCTCGTCTAACTGTGCACTCCTAACGTTCCTGTACCCATTCATGTGTTATCTCATAACTATCTAAAGAGTTTCTAACACTACTACTCGGTTCACGTTTAATTTTCAGCATTAACAATTAAATAGAGAGTTCTACTTTAATCCCCGGATTCCCAATTATTAACAAAACCATTTATTGATAAAAGTTCCCTTTTTATCTTTTCAAAACATTACCATAACTATACTCACAATTTAACATAGTAAATTCCTTCTCATATAACCGTAGATTTTCACATCATAAATATACAATACAAGCACCCAAGGGCTAAGCTGCGGTGCACACATACTCTGTTATCCATCCCGGTATATCACGTACATAAGGATCACGCATTCTGAATCTCTCAGGAATCGTTCAGATAACAACATCACAAATAGTGGAGGCGAACACAGTCACCCTCACATGGGTCACGCACATACCTACGCTCCCACGATCAGCAGACTTATTAATATCACAATAAGTCCTTCTATGATCTATGTTCATCGAGGTAACCAATCTAAATCCGGGAAACACAAGGATAAGAAGGCTCTAAGCGAACGTAAACCTCCCATGATAGCAAGTATGGTAGGTATGTCATACACATAAAATTATATACTAAGCATTTACACATCTTAGATATCTCAATATTAATAAAGGTATACTCTACATCATTATACCATTATTCCAAATTCAAATATTTCAAGTATCCCTATAATATATAAATTAAATAGTCGGCACGTCTCACGTCGTAATTTCTTAAACTTAAAACCTATCTCAAATAGACTATTAAGTTCCCATAATTCCCACATATAACATCTTTATACCTAAGGTCTTTACTTCTGCCCCAAATTTTATTTCATCAAATTATTCAAATTTGTACTATTAACCCAAATATTATCTCACATAACGAATTTCATTTATTTAGAATAATTCCTCAAGTTAAATTTTAATAAAAGTCCAGTCTCATAATCATGCCTACTGGTCTTCCTTAAAGTAAAGGGTATTCACAATGTCTCCAATAATATTAATCAAGGGTTAACACCATTAAAAATTCAATTAAGGGAAAACTTTATTCATTCTGGGAAGGTCGATCGATCGACATTTACCTTCGATCGATCGATGGTGGTCGATCGATCGACTGATGAATGTCGATCGATCGATTGCACCAGGTTTGTTACGGACTGCTTCGTTTTGCAGTTACAGTTTCGTTCCAAAACTCCATTTTTAAGCATGAAACTCCAAGACAAGGTTACTATAACATTATACTATCATCCTACAACAGTATTTACATTCTAAGTCCCATAATTCATCATTTAAAGGCTTGGTTTAGATCAAAACTACATCAAAATAATTTCCAGAATTCTTCCATTCAAGAATATCATTAAACTTCTTCTAATACCACTTTTAGATCATCAAGGTTCTGTTTATAACATATAAATTCGTCCAGAATATACTACATGCAATTCCTACATAAATCATGGCCTTTAACTTCCAATTCATGGGTCTAATTTATCTCCAAAAATCAATTTCGAAAATTCCTAAACATGGAAACATATCTTGAATCAAAAGAGTTTAAATCACTTGCCTTAATTTATCTCAGAATTTGGTGTAGAATCTTGAAGTTAGGTTGTTCTCCCTCTGTTTTTCTGCAGAATTCTCTTCCTTCTCTCTCTCTCTCTCAAGCTCTTCCCAAGGTTGAAGATAATGGAGTATGGAGGTGTGTTATGGTTTTTGGTAAGTTAGAATGGTATATCAACTTCTCCCGTAGCCCATGATGTCCCATAGTGTAGTTAGTGGGTTAAGTGGTTTAAGGAAATAGTCAGATTGTAATTTCTATTTTCGTCACTTTTTAATTCCCAAAAATGTAAATTACCAAAATACCCTTTATGATGCCGGTATGGCCCAAAAATACCCCGGGACCCAAACTAAACTTCCGGCTAGTGTTTTATGACTATCTCGACCCTTCCGGACGCGTTGGCTTACTCAAAATGACCATCCGGTTAATGGAACTAAAATTCACTTTTTAATTTAATAACAAAATACCATGACGTGGCGGTCACACGCGTCAAGCAAAATTCCCAAATTTCCGTATTTAAATCTCACGACAATTTCAATATTACCAATATTCATATAATGCCAAGTATACACATTATAATAAAATACTAACTCACATCTCGTTAATATTTTTATCCGGATTAAATTTCCAATTAATAAACGTTTAATTCAATTAATCCCCAAAAATAAATAACACAGAAAATACGGGGTATTACAACACTCACACCAATAAATATAGAAGCTGTAAAATATAGAAGTTAGGGGTTTTCTTGGATATTTGAGGGGTATATTTTTAGAGGAAGAACATGGATCTGTTGAGAATTCTTGGAGTAAATTTGGAGCTTCCACTAGAGCTTGTATGGTGGAGCATTTTGTGACTCCCTTTAGGGGAGTCACCCATCTTCGCCACCACCACAACCATCTTTAAAGACTTTTCAGGTGGGAAAAACTATATTTGATCCAAGTTTAAAGAGTTTGTATAAATCCATCACGCTTATTTTACATATAGTAGACTAAACATGTGTAAAATTGATGTTAGTTTACACCTAAGTCTTGATTAGTGATCATCTTATTATTTTTATGGAAATGGGATTCAAAAAGGTGATTTAAAATGGGTTTTAAAACATTGAAAATTTCAGAGTATATAACTTCAACATTTTATGCAATAAAATGTGTTATAATGATATTTTCACAGAAAAGAATGTGAGTTTATGGAATAAAATCTATTAAGCTTGTTTGGTCCATTTTATGAGATTAAAGGATGATTTCTTACATGAATAAATGAAAATAAATGAAAAAGATAAGCTTTCACTCTAATGGGTATATGAAGTGTGTGTAATTTTATGTAGGGAGTAAAAGCGGGCTTAATGTTTAAATGTATAAAAAGTGAGGTTTTACATGTATTGTGGTATGAAAGTTAATAATGGAAGTTAAAGGGTTTTAATGTGTGAATAGTAGCAAAGTGGGTGTTTAGATGGAAAATTTTGTAAATAAAGTGTGTATTTCAAATGTCTAGAAAGTGTATCTTTAATGTGAAAAACGGTGTTATTTTATATATTAAGGGTAATAAAGTGGCAAGTGTGAAAGTTGGGTAAAAGTGTCATACTAAACAAGTATTAAAATGGCCAAACGTGTTTTTAACTATTAAGTTGGAAACTTAATAACCATTTTGGGAAAACGACACTTGTTAAAGGATTAAATTACAAAGTTGGCAACAAAAAGAGGTAAACTGATAATTTACTTGAAGTAGAACATTTTATGAAAAAAATGTTAATAAATGTTTTACACTAGTATGGGTGAAATAGAGTTAAGTCCAAAAAATTTGAATGATTTTGATATAAAATCAAAGTGAGTGTGAATAAAGGACTTGAAAGAGAAAGAAACAGTTTTCCAAAGGGTTAATTAAGTCTGGGCTTTCGGCTTCGGCCTATATATAAGAAATAACGTGGATATGTGCAAAATGTTAACACACATAAATGGGAACTCGGATGACACCGGCATAAAGAAAGAAGGGTCTTGGGGCCTTGGGTGAAAAGTCCTAAAACACTGGCCAGAGCATATGGTGCACATAATCGGCGGTGTAGAGACCGTTGAAGTATGCGTTAATTGGAAGACTCTAAAAAAGATAGGGAACATGAAATAGGGAACATGATGAGTAAAGGGTTGCGCGGCGAATGTATAAAGACAATCTAACTTGAACGTATCAATAAATGTTCCAGTTAATGTAATGTGGACAAGAAATTGAGAATATGACTAATGTCCGTAAGAATAGTGAATTGGTTAAGTAAGGTGACTTAATGAATAATTAAGCTACCTAAAAAGGATTAAACCCATAGTAACACAGGCGTGTGTGTTGTGTAAGGCTTTCATGTTAAACAAACAATTCTAACACGATGTGTGCATGTGTTGAAAGGAAGTCTTAAGTGGTGGTTAGGAAACTCTGGTATGAGTTAATGAGCATTGGGTAATAAGAGTTTTCAAAGGTCAATGAAGGGTTTTTCCTAACAATTGTTAAGTGCTTATACATGTGCGTTAATGGGAAGAAACGCTATTTTTAAACATAACGACGCAGAATACCTATTATGTAAGGACAAGGAGAATAAACCACACTATATAACATTTTTAAGTAAGACTGTGCAATGCATTGAGATAAGAATTTTTGAAGGGTGTGTGTGTGTGTGTGTGTGTGTGTGTGTATACATATTTCCACAGACATGTAGTTGTAGAGTGTGAGTATTCTTTCCTGTCGTTCATTTCGACACTGCATTGTATACTTCCCACTGGGTGTGACACCCCGCCTAATAAAATACCGGGTGATCAGTCATATACCAAATTAAAACAGGAATTCCAGTTGGTTCATCCTTAGCATCACTGTCGAAAACCTTTTTAAAACTTACTAACCAACTAGTATTTCAAAAAGCTGGTGCCAAATTTTATCTTTTAAATTAAACAAAACAATAACATGCGGAAAGATAATATGAGTCATACACGACGACTGAATTAAATCAACTGAATAAATTATAAACTACATGCCGAATAAACCATCGGTCACCAAAGTAAATAGTCCAATACAAATATTCAACGCCTGAATAAAATAAATCTAAAAACTGTACTGAAAGTCTAGGCGACATGCCCTAAATAAAACTGAAACTGATAAGTGATTCCTACTCTAGGAATGAATGAACGATGCGTCTAATCCAAGTTCCTACTAGCATCCACATATGCCGCAGCTCCGTGTCCCTGGAATAGAATATCAAGTTTGGCGTCCCTGTGGCTGGACACCTAAAAGGTTTTGAAAATAATTTTATAGCAAGGGTTAGAACCCAAAACATTTTGAAAATATTTAGCAAGTGAATTAAATGCAATAATTTATAATATATGAATGCGTTTTATATTTAAGTTAGTGTCGCACTCTCTTGAGGACATTCTCACCCCTCCACTAAAGTGCACACCTAACGATTACCTTAACCCCACCTAGTTGTACTACCCCGTCCAACTAGTCCTTGTAATCCTCCCTTGCCTTTCCACTCTAAACCGAGTATTATTATCCATGGGTTATAATTTATCTCACTAATTAACTTAATTAATTTCCTTTAAATAATATCATATAACTGTGATACAAGTTATATAAAATAATTACATCACACACTGTATTATTACCCGTATATAATATTTACTACCATTATATACGTACCTTTACCACAACATCCACACATATATCATATGAATATCCATCCCTTCGAGTATACCCGCTCCGGATGATTCCCTCTAAAATGCTATCTCACTAGGTGTGCTCACATAACCCAGTTCCCCAAGTTGGAATGCCCAAAATACAAACGTAGTAGAGGCGGTCATATTCCTTCCCTGAAAGTGAGATAAAGCCCTCACCCAGATACCTTACGCTGTGACCTGGGGATATACTCACCCTACTCCTCAAGCTAGGGGATTCACCCACATTGCGCAACCTCCCTTGATAGCACTAGAGTATATAACTTAAATAAACATCTAGTCCCTGATATTTAATAACACACAAAAAGTACACACATGTATATATATACTATCACCACACCGTATATATATATAAAATATAAATTTCGGCATTACCATGTACTAAAACCCGTAACACTAGCCTATATTTTCCTGAGTCTCTGGTCTGACTCAACCTAATTAATTTTTGCACTTATTAAATTTATCATCTTTCCGAGTCTATGGTTCGACTCTAATTTATTTAATTTATCATCGTCTCGAGTCTATGGTCCGACTCTAATATAAATGCTTCACACATTAATTAATATAATATTTACCCGAGAGTCTATGATTTGACTCTAATTTAATTAATTTACACATTAATTAACTTTATTATCTTGTGGCACTCTACAACATACCCGGACTCGCTCATTTGGCCCATATCTTAATATTTACCGAGTCTATCTTACGACTCCAATTTAATAAATTTATTACTCCTTAATTCATTTAATCACGTAGCGTCGCTCAACTACAATTCCCAAACATTTTCCTCGTTCCGAAATTAACACTAAAATTTATTTCTCAACATTCATCCATTTTGTGACATACAATTATCACCCTCCTTAAACCCAACTTTAATTACTTAAATGACTAGAAGGTATTCCTTGTATTTATTTGTCTCTAAAAAAATAAACCTCAAAAAGGAAAAGAACTAATTTACTCCATAAAATAAAGGAGCTGACTGTCAGAAATCCTCGACCGTCGATCGATCGACCAATTCCATCGATCGATCGATCGATCAGGTCAGCCTTCTCCTTCGCCTCTGTATTCCACCATTGACGAAAACCCAAGGTTTGTAAACCTTAATTTAAACCTTAAATCAAGTCACCCCACCACATAAACATGTTTAACCTACATCCTACGCATCATATGGACCTTAAGATAAACAATTTCTCCACTTATTTCATAATTTTCGAAATGGGTTTTTCCATAAAAATTCAATTAACTTTGTTCTACAATCCCAATTCGATATCCAAATTCCACCATTTTATATTCCAAGTTTCTCATTCAAATCATATATTTATACTCAAAGATCTATAGCACACATAATTCTTACTTTGAATCTCATTCAAGTGTTCCATTAACAAAAACCCCATCTTGTACCCATTTATACCCAAAAACGAATTTTAATTTACACATCACTAAAATATGAATTGGATATCACAAATTTAACATTACAGCAAGTTAAGAACTTGCCTGGAATTGTTCGTAGAGTTAGATTCGTTGGTGTAGTTATGGTGTTGATGAAGAACACCCCAATTAGTCCCTTAATTTGGCTCCAAAATCCCCAATTGGTTCTTGATTTACTTTCCTCCGTGTCTCTCTCAAAACCTAGGTTTAGAATTTGTTAACCGCCGTCCAACTTTTCCCCCAATTAGGTTTAAAACCCCAAATCCCGTTCTAGGCCATACGGGCCTAATTAAAATGGCCCAAATCACCCCGTGTGGGCCCGGCTATGCCCAAAAATGCTCCATACCCGATTACTACCCCCGAGTACTCTTTTCTGACTATCTCGACCCATCCGGACTCAACCGTGCACTCAGAATTATCACCCGAAATACTTTATAATATTTTCAAATTTTGACCTCAAAATGCGACACATTAATTCAAACAGTTTAACTTAAAGTCGCAAATTAAAAATAATAATTCCCAATCAAATAAATTCTCCAAATCATAAATTTAAGTTTCTCCAATTTAAATATTTTTATTTCTCCCAAAAATAATTAAATACTAAATCCTCAAAATACGGGGTGTTACATACTTCCCCCCTTACAAAGGAATTTCGTCCTCGAAATTCAGATGAGCCTAGTGCTCCAAGCTTTGAATATCACTTTCTATACATGTGCCTCAAAGTTTGCTATATCTAATATATATTTTGTCGACCTAAAATGTGAGAACACAATGTGAGAACACAACAGTTACGACCTAAACTTGTCGACCTTCAAACGACATATAGATCTCGTTCGAACGACTTATCGACTTAAAGTTTTTTATTTAAGGAAATTATTTCCCAGGATTTCGAGTGTGCAGAACTGAAAATCCATAAAATAACATATACGTTTCTCTACACTTGTTTTCAAAGATTTTCCAAGCCAAAAACATCCTTTGTGTTTACAAGATCCGATTTTTATAACTGTTGTGTTTAGAGATCTTATGTTTGCACCATGGTGTATTCTTCCTTGTTTGAAGAACTATTTTCATGTGGTGGACTCTGTACGTACTGATTGAGGTAAAAAGCGGTGGACTCTGTGTTTTGAATTGCAGATTTTGCAAGTTGTATCGGTGGATACCGAGGCACACTTTGACTCATGTGTTGTGGACCTAGCGTAGGTGGACTCCTGCTTTGAACTGTGGAGGAGCGGTTGAAGGATCAGAAGAGCGTCAAGGCTTGCGGGGAACAAGTCATTGAGTAAGTTTATTGTTTGTACTTTCTAAAACCGTACCATAGTGATTGTCTGGCTTGGGTCGTCCGAGGTTTTTTCCCTTAGTGGTTTCCTCGTACATCGGCGTTGTGTGGACTTAATTTACTTTATCTTGCTTAATCTCACCTAGATGCTTGTTTAGGATGAAGAAGATAAAATTGGCTTAATTGAAATTGGTTCACAAACTTGGTGCTTAGTTTAATATTGAATTTTTTGTTGGAAAATTAAATTTTACTTAAAAGCACACGTTGGGGGCCTTTAGAAAGTGAAAGGTTAATTAAAATAAAACTGGAACTAGCAACATTATATAGGTTGTTTCATTGCACTTCACACCTAACGTTCGATTCGAATCGAGTTGACTACGAGCAACCCATAAATCTGGGTCGGGATGTTACAGGAGAAGTCGGAGACTGGTGGACCAAGGGATATTGAGCCTTGGGATGCCAAAGGTAACTAGCTGGGCAGATTTGAGCCCTCGATCGATATTCTTTTGTTAATCTTTGAGGTTTAACCTGGGTTTGGGGAAAAATATATTCTTTCCTTATATTGAACCTTTTTCAAACTTATTGTCTTTATATCTTACTTTGTATCTCTGTTAGTATATATTTATGAGTACTAACATTAGCACTTGTTGTCCATTAGCTCCGACATTGATTCCTTAGCCAAAATATTCATCAAGGATATTGTCAAACTCCGCAGAGTACCAGTGAATATTGTATCAGAACATGATTCTAGGTTTACATCTGGGTTCTGGAGAAGTTTTCAAAAGGCTATTAAGTTGTATCTCCACTTCAGCACAACCTTCCATCCTTAAATAGATGGGCAAACGGAGAAGACGAATCAAACTTTAGAAGATATAAATCATGTGCTTGGTACTTTCGTATAAATTAGGATGGAAACCTCCCATTAGTAGAGTTCGTTTATAAATTCTATCAGGCTAGTTTCAAGATGGATCCTTACGAGGCCTTGTATAGAAGAAAATGCCACAATCCCTTTTGTTTGAATGAGGTACGAGAAAGGAAACTTTTGGGACCAAACTTAATAGAACAGTCCGCGACCAAGGTTAGGATTATTCAGGATGGGTTGTCGAATGAACAAAGTACACTGAATAGTTAGTCGGACATCAAAAGAAGAGACATAGCCTTTGAGGTCGGGGACCATATTTTTCTCAAGGTCATCCCATGGAAGGGAGTAATGAGATTTAGGAAGAAAGGCAAGCTCAGTCCATTGTATGTAGAGCCTTTTGAAGTAATATAGAAGGTCAGGAAGTTAGACTATAGAGTCCCCAAACTTGGCTCATATACACAATGTCTTTCATGTTTCAATTTTGTGAAATTATATTAGGGACTGAAACCACATTATCAACAACGAACCTATAGAATTTCGCAGAGATTTGAGTTATGAAGAGGCCCCGAAAGAAATTTTAAACATGAATGATAAAATGCATAGGGACAAGAAAATTTCCACAGTTAAGGTTCTTTGGAGAAACTAAGCCGCGAAAGTTTCCATGGGGAACTGGAGTCACCATCAGAGAGAAATACCCACAGTTGTTTTGATGTATGAATTAAACCTTACCTTATTTATCCTGAAGTTACAAAAATGTAATTTCCTAAATTTGGGGACATTGTAACTACCCAAACCATAATATGTCGCGACATATTATTCAGTTTATGACCAATACTACTGATGACACGACCAATACTACGAGGTATCAACCTGTAATAAGGACTTAGTCGATGGGGACTTAGGTTGGAACCCCCATTCATTTAGTAAATTTAGGATACAATACGGATATATAAGCCTTAATAGTTCATGGAGTGATAGTAAGGCCATGACCATAACCCTTAGGCCGCGGATAGTTACCAAGGCCACGATCGTAATCCTTAGGTTGAGGCTTATGGTTCTAGGCCGCAAAGTTTACACCTCAAAAGTACAAATAAAACCCAACACGTGGATCAATTATGTGGACCAGTCATATCATTTATTAAGGACCAAATTTTAGAGCTTTTAAAAGCCTTTTCGAAGGGGCTTTTTGGGAAAAGTGGTAATATAATTAGAAACCCTAGGTTACCATCACTTCCTATAAATAGAAATCTTGGGCTCCATTCCCAAAGTTGTGAGATGCTTTGAGAAAATCATTACTAACACTCTAGAGAGAAAGAAATGAGAATTTGAGGGCAAGTGAAGGTGTTGCCTAAAGGAGGCCGAGGAGTTTCACTGTTCACGGGACAGATTAGCGTTGTTCAAAAGGGCATAACATCGTTATTCATCGTCAAACTAAGTCATTTTATAAGGGATTCCTTCCTCACCTTCTTCTCTTTGATAAACCATAGCCTCTACGTTTTATTGATTGAGATGAGCCCTTTTGTGCAAATTTGAGTTTTTGAGAATGGCCATGGAGTTGTACTGTTCATCATACGTTCTTGTTATAAAGCATTTTTCCTTGAATATGATAGATTTGGGTGCCTAGAGATTAAACCGATTTTAGAGCATTTATGCTTTCTAAAGAAAATTGTCTGGGTTTTCCATTTTAATGTAACACCCCACGCAAATCTGGCGTTGGCCGCCACCAAAGTTGCGTCGAGCGCTACTGAATAAAATAACATTCTCAGCATGTGACAGATATGAGACAATATAAAATTTATTCCACAAGATAATAATTAGATTTATCCCAACAAATAAAACCATCCATGCAATATGAAATATCCATCACTATGCTAATCCTCAAAATAAATCCAACTTAATTAAATATAAATCTCCAATGAAATAAATTCAACTAAAATATCTAAATGAAAATAGTAACAACTATGGAACCGATTGGCCCACCAAAATCATAAATTGAGTCTCATAATAAATGTGAATAAATAGAAAACTAAACTAAACTACTAAGATTAAATTAAATCTCCAAGTTGCACCTCCAAAATATACTCCAATATTCCTATGTAGCTACTCCAACACTAATACCTAAAAAAGGTTAGTCAACGCACGGGTCAGAGCCCCGAGGATGAATACACACTACTCCCCTCAAATAGGATGCGTGAACCCAAACAGTAGCATTATACATGATAAAAATCACAATAGAATATTTTAAATTAAACTATATAATCAATAACGATGTGAATATGAACCAACACAACTGCTAATCAAGTAATTAGGCTACCCCATAATTATGAAAAATTTATAATGTCCCATAGCAATAATTCTCTTAAGGTCTTGTCTTTAATTTAAATCACTTAATCCATTTTTTATTATTAATCTTGAGCAGTATCATCATAGCCAGCTGACCTTACAGTATGCCCTGCACTTATTCAGGCCCAAAAAGATTTCTACACCACACCATCCCCTCGTCATAGCCAGCCGGCCCGGTACGCTGTCAACCCTGTGTAATACCCCGAAATTTTGAGGGCTTTATTTATAAACTATTGTTTAAGATTTTGATAATATTATTATTTTTATTGATCGGGATATTGATATTATATTTATTTTTATTTGAAATGAATCGAATATTTAAATTCAAATTTAATTGGCTTTTGGATATTTTGTAATGGTTTAAATATGTAAAGTACGCAATTTTAAATTAAAGGGCAATATGGTAATATGCATTAGCTTAGGCTCTAACACAGGGTTTGAGAGAGGGGATATATAAGGAATGTTATGGGTGATTATTAGGAAAGGGAGAAGAAAAGAGAGGCCAAAAATGAAATCCAAAGAGGCAAAAACGAGTGGAATGAGAATAGCCAATTTGGAGTGTTTAGATCTTCTTTTTGAGTGCTTTCGGATGAGATTTGAGAAAAACTCAAAACATATACGTGACCTAATTTTTCGTGTAGAATCCAAATATGAAGTCAGATTAGTAGTTTGAATAATGTTTGGAGCTAATTTTTTTGGGTTTTCAATACAGGCATACGATTGTGGATTTTAACTCTCTTGAGGTAGTTTCGTTCTCCCGTGATTAATTTAGTGTGCTACACTTATTCAATCTTGATTGTATATTTATATCCATTCTATGTGTTTCATTTATATGTATTGTATGCTCGTATATTATATTCGTTCGTGCACCCATTTTTTATATGTTATTTTCATGCCGTATAGTTTGGATAACGAAGCTAGTTGATTTTACGAGCATGTTGGGTTGTAGAAATGGGTAGAAAATAGGTAAACTTGATTTATGATGATTATTATTGGAGAATTCATAGTCATTACTTAGACAAACCACCCGCTGGACGGGGTGTGTTGTCGTCTACGATTTTGTTTATTATCCAAAGACTAGGCCATGGACCTCGATTGGCGAGTATGCCAAGATTTTATGGCGATTATGTCTGTTAAAGATGGATCGTGTGCCCAATTTATGTTATTTATTTTAGGGGGGCCATTGGATTGTTTCGAGGATAATCAACAGGATAGTGGAATGTGATACATACCGTATTGTGGGAAGTGCGGCGGAAATTTTGATTTTGGGTCTTGGATTATGTAGTGTCGCAGTGAGATCATAGGTGATAATTATATTATTGAGATTTTAGTTTGAGTGTTCATATTGCATACACTCTTGTATATGATGCACGCACACACGAGTATGTGTAGTTACACTTGGTGCATTTATACGAGCTACTGAGTTTCCCGCTCACCCCCTATAGTTTGTTATGTTTCAGGTTTGTTGGGAGATGATATTTATAGCATCGTTGAGATTGGGATCATCGTTAGAGGCTCTGTATATTTATTTTTAAAATTTAAATATAACACACTGTTTATTGTAGTTTTTTTTGTAAAAGGACATTTGAGATTTAATAAAATTGAGACATTCGATTCATTTTATTTATGTATTTATGTTTTCGCAAATTTATTATCAATCTAAATTGTATTGTTTTATAAAAAATCTTTAATTTATCAATATTTTTTAGTAGCGCCTTCCGAGGTGTTACACTCTGCACTTATATCCGAGGTTCCACACAAGACACGCCATAATAGTCAGCCAGCCCATTTAACTGTCAGCCCTGCACTTATTACGATGCCAACACACACCCACGTCACAATAGTCAACCAACCCATTTAACTGTAAGTTCTGCACTTAAAAAAGACGCAAATATATTTTAATACCCATTTTATTATCTTAGGTATTAATTCTCAATGTCTCATCTATTTTAATTTACCCCACCCTTATTATCGATGTGAAATCCTCAAATTACCCTTAGTCCCATACCTAAGGTCTCCAAAGCCCAAATACGTCCTATCCTGTCGTAAAGGAATGAATTTCAATCATAAATATCTCCCTAGCCTTATGTCTAGGTAAACGCATCGACGGAATAAAATAAAATAAGTCCCCACCCCGGAATATTCCATCAAACCCCAACTAAGAACTATCCACAAGTCCCATACCTAGCAAGTATCCTATAAAGTAGGTGAGAGCAAACCCAACCACAACCGTCATCCCCGTGATAGTAAAATAATATAGACAAAGATCACACAATACAAGCATAAACAATAAGGTTATTTTTGCATGAGTTCACAATTTAATTGACTTTAATTAATAACCACCATCATCGTTATCAACATAATTATTTTCACATAACCATACTATTTTAATAAACATGCGAGTATTTTAAAATATGCTCAAATAATTCACTTCCTATCATTGATACATAATTTATGAGCGTGCACGAGCCTGGATTTAATTTAAATAAAATACCCACAATATCTATATCCAATCCTACGCCAAAATAAACTCAAAACCCATCTCTAACCAATGCACCCAAGAGTTATGAATATTAATTCAAGTTAATAATTTTAATAAAAATAGTACCAAAATTAATGTCCACTTTCTCCAATTAAGGTTACTAATTCTTTTAAGAAAATATCTAATTAATGGTTTATGTGACACTTAAAACGCATAATACTAAAGGAAACGAATAGAGTATTCATGCCTGAGATTTGTTGAATCAAAATTCTGCGTAGCCGGTTGAATCCCTCTCGAAAAATTAACAAAGTGTGGTTCTTGAGTAATCTTGGACAAACATCAATTATGCCTTCAAATCTTGAGTTAAACACTTGATAAAAATAGGGACTAAGGTTTGTATTTGAGAGGAAATAATTTTGAAGGAGTCTTCTGGCGCAAAAGTTTGTGAAAAAGTGATTTATGAAGTCCATCCACGAATTAGTGTTGATATATAAAGGATTTAGGAGTTTGAATACAATTAGGACTCTAATTAAAATTAGCCTTCCCGTCGCCTCTCTATCATTCCGAATCGATTCGTTCCCAAGCCGAATCGATTCGGATTGGTACTTCTGCCCAGTTCGCCCACTTTTCATTATATAAGTAAAACTTTAATAAAATTCTCGTTTTAATTGTGATTGCAATTTCGATTGAAATTCCACTTTTTAATAATGAAACTCAATATTTTAAATTACGAAAAATAATTAAATCCAAAATTTTATTTTTTTTTAAATTTCGATTTTAATTAATTTAATTTAAATTTAAATATACGGGGTGTTACATTTAATCTTTGAGAATCTAAATTATCGATCATTTTGGGGATAAAATAATTATTTTACAAAAGTACCTATTTTTGTTTGAAGATTAGGAATTCTAACTCCTTATTTGAGGTTACGGGCATACGCATTATCATATTGTCTCTTACCTTGTTCACGTGTTTCATTGGATTCTGATGTTGAGGTCATGGAATTGATGCGCCAGGCTAAGTCATTATGTTTGGAGTGGCATCCTTCTTTTTGCTCGAGGTTAGATGACTATCTCGAGGGAGATTGAACCTAGGGTAGTTATGGGGCTTGTGTCTTGGTAGCGCTCGGCTAAGGTTGTGGAACCAATAGTAGATTGGGGATCGCTCATTTTTGGAAGTGGGCAAGAGAGGAGGCCACAGTCTATGGCATGACTTAGTCAAGAGAAACTCATAATAAGGTCGCAAAGTTGTGAAGTCTACCCAAGGCTGGGGAAGATGAAGAAATTTGGATGAACGAAGGGAGATTGAGCCTTGGAGGAAGTCGGGTACGAGTGAACCAAGGGAGATTGAGCCTTGGGATGTGAGAGGTAACTGTCTCGGGAAATTGTAGCCCTCGATCAATATTCCTTTATTACTCTTTGAGGTTGAAACCTTGTGTAACACAATTATTTTTAAAGTATTTTAAATTACATGTATGCACGTAATTTTAATTTAACCAACAAATAAATTAGCTTATATAAATATTAATTAACTAATAAAAAGGATTAATACTTATGTATATTTACATTTACTTGTGTGATAAGTAAACAATAATGTATTAAATTATGTTACGTCGTAAGTGAGTTAAGGCTATGGGTTTATCAGTATTTCATTTGGGACACGCGGGAAGAGTCGTGTCGGGAATGAGATGAAATTTTATGTTAGGTGAATCGGATGGTAATTTTGAGTGCACTCATGGTTCGAAATGGGTGAAAATAGTCCAGAATAGGTACATGGGGGTTATGATTGGGTTCCATGGGCTTTTTAGACTAAGTGTGAACCGTAAGAGGGCGTACGGGCCATTTTACCTAAGGGGGATGACCCTAATCCGATTTTATAGAGTTTAAGGTTGATATTTAATTAAGGTAGATAGAGGAGGTCTGCTATCTATCCATACAAAATGGCTAGGGTTTGTGAGAAAGTGATAAAAGAGAAGAGATTGAGAAAGAGGAAGAAGAAATGATCCGGGATGGAAACCCATCATCTTCGGGGTTTAATTCATCATCAAAAGGAGTTCATAAGGAGAAACTCATAATTCATCATCTTTAAGGCAAGTATTTACTTGTTTTGATAATCTCTTGTAGTTACATTTATTCATCAAACTTTGGTGTTGAATAGCATGTGAAAAATATAATTTTCGGGTTGAAAAACTAAGATAAATTCGAGTTTAAAAATTTATGAATGATGGGAGATGAATCTCAAAATGTTTTTAAAAATGAATCTGAAATAAATCTACATAGAAAGATAACTTCTTGAATAAATTAAGAAGAAGAAATCGAATCTTGAAATTAGGGTTTGTTATTGTGTCGATTCTTGATTAAACTTGTTATTCAAGGGATTAAAGGTTGTTTTCGGGATGATTTTTACGTAGAAAACTGTTGGAATATGTTTGGGTATGCTCTAGGGTTCTTGGATGGGATTTTGGTGGAGGTTTCAACTACCATGGATTGAGCGAACCGATTGGCAACCCAGCAAATCGAACCGATTCGCTTTCCGAACTGATTCGCTTCTGGTGGCCTGCCAATTTTGGTTTGTGTTGGTTTTTCGGATCGTTTAAAGATTGGTCACTGGATTTTGGGTCCGAGGATGAGTTTAGGTTTCTGGGAATTCAGTGTGAGGGATAGGAAGAGTCGTAGGCTAACCGAGGATGGATTCCGCGTAAGGGAAAGACGTGAATAAGTAAGTGTACGTTTACGGGTGGAAATCGAGAAATCGAATTAGGATTTCAGGATGGTTAGGCTAGTGCTTTGTGTGATTAGCATGTTGGCCAGAATAATCAGTGGGTTAAATTCGAAGTAAGGGAATACTTAGGTAAAATCGGGAAGTCGAATTAGACTTTGGGATTTGGTGTGTATATATATATACACAGTACTACTCTTGTGTGGATTGTGTCATATATTAACAATGCGAACTGGACATATGTCACTTAGCGGTGAGTCCAGAAAGGAGAGATAGAGAGAGAGTGTCGATAATTTCTAAGCTCACCGTCAGGTGACACATATCTAGTCCGCACTGTTAATATGCGGGACAATCCGCACAAGAACATTACTATATATATATATATATACAGAGAGAGAGAGAGAGAGAGTGGATTAAGTGAGGTCCCTGAATGAGGTCCATTTTTTAAAAAAAAAAAAAAAAAAATTGGGGCTAATTTTTTTTTATGATTTTAATTTCTAAACATTTCAGTATGACCATAAAAAAATAATCAACTCAAAATTATTTTTTTTACTATTTTAAAAAAATCGATCAAACTTTGTAAGTTTTTAATAGCTTAAAAACTTACACAGTTTGATCGATTTTTTTAAAATAGCAAAAAAAATCATTCTGAACTGATTATTTTTTTATGGTCCTACTGAAATGTTTAAAAATCATAAAAAAAATCAACTCAAAAATATTTTTTTAACTATTTTAAAAAAATGAACCTCATTCAGGGTCCTCGAACTGGGACCTCTCTCTCTCTCTCTCTCTCTCTCTCTCTCTCTCTATATATATATATATATATATATATATATATATATATATACGTTTCGAGTGTGAATAGTATATATATGTCTATGTGTGATTGATTTTATGTGAACATACCTACTTTAATATGCTATAGTTGGAGGTTGCGCGGAGTGAGCGATCCACCCTGGCGTTGATAAACAGGCATTGGATTGTTTCCCAAGGTCATAGTACTGTAGCATGGCCACTATCCGTGTATGAGGATACGTGTTGGTTTCGAGTCTGGTTAGGTGTGATGTGGTATGATTACGACCCACGGTTGTATGTTTATGACCGCCTCCATTATGTGTTTATGTTTTGCGATCGGTGGTGAGATTCCGACTTGGTGGCCCAGGAGTGGTACGTGATGTACATGGTACCTGATAGCATTCTAGGGATGCTATACGTATAAAAAGTGATATATGTATATGTGCTTAAATGTTTGTGTGAATATCAAGTTATAACTAGTGTACAGTTACGTTGCCTATGTAGTTATATAAATACAATTGAGAAATCTTAAGTTATAGCTTATGGGTTTGCTATGTAAGACATAGTACGAGATATCATATGGCGGTACGAATGGGCTAGCTGTTTAGCGGATTATCATATGTTGAGGATGGATAGACTAGTTAGGTGGAGTAGCATAACTAGGTGAATAAAATAAATACATTAGATTCGCACTGTAGATGAAAGGTGAGGATAATCTCATGTGAGTGCCACACTAAGTTAACATGAATATTTCATACCGCTTAATTATTATTCTGGTTAAATACTTGCAACTGTTTTTCAAATGTTTTGGGCACTGACTCGTATCAAAAATATTTTCAAAACCTTTTAAGTGCTCAGCCACAGGTTCACTAGTGATAGCCACTCCATTTTAGTCAGACGATGCTGCAACAGCTGTGGAGGCGTGCAAAATTTGATTAGAAGCTTCGCTTCATTCTATCTAGATAGGATTCTATTTCAGTATTTACTATATGGGTGTGTTGCCCGTAGTTGGATTGTTTCGTTATCAGACGTTATTTACATTTCTCAGTTTTAGTATTTGGATTATTGTATTTTGAATACCGAGGATTTGTTCAGTTTATTTGTTTATACTATCACCATTCTTTGTGTTCAAGTCACTGTGGATGTTTATGTATATATTGTTGATTGGTTTCAATTATGCATGTTATCAAGATTTAAAATTGATATCGAACTTCATAGGTTATTAGATTAACTAATTGATTTTCGACGGTATTGCTAAGAATGAAATCAGATATAATTCCCATTTAATTTAATAAAATCCTGATCAACCGATATTAGACTAGGTGGGGTGTCACACCTGGGTTTAGGAAAAAATATCTTCTCTCCTTATATTTAAGCCTTTGTCATACATCATCGTGTTTATATCTTATTTTGTAGCTCTATTAGTATATATTTATGAGTACTAACATTGACTAGTTAGGTTGAGGACATTTGATTTAATCCTTACTAGGCTAATTAAGCTCATCCCTTTATTCATTGGCTTCCTCAGGTTGAGAGGTCGCAGAGTATATAGAAGCCGCGGAGAAGAAATGATTTAGAGAGTACATTTTTTTAAATTTTCATATTTGTAGTAAAAACACTTTGTTGAGTCATTTTGATTGGTAAATGGGAAGTGATAATCATTATGATGATGAGGCCTAGGCCCACTTAGAGGTCGTCATCTTGTAAGATTGCTCTATTTAAAATTGTTTAAACTATATTCGTGTGAGGTCAGGGCTGTAAAATGAACCAAGCTACTCGAGCTCGGATCGTGTTCGTTCGGAAAAAAGCTCGTTCGAGACAAGCTCGTAAAATAAATGAGCCAAGCTTGAACAGAAATTTAAGCTCGTTATCTTATTGAGCTCGGCTCGGATTCGGCTCGATCATCGATATCAATATTAAACTAGTGTAAAATAACCAAGTTATTCGAACTCGGCTCGTATTCGCTTGCTTAGAAGCTCGTTCGAGCTTGGATCGTAGGATAAATGTACCGAGCTTGAACATACTTTTAGGCTCGTTTACATTTACAAACCAAGCTTGAGCAATCTTAAGCTCGGCTCGGCTCGGCTCGCCTCATTTTCACCCCTATGTGAGGTTAAGAGAACTAACCCGAGACCTGGTAGGGTAAGGTCACGGGCTTTACACCTAATTATCTTGGGGTGATGATTATTTAGTTTTAGACTAATAATCATATGTATCCACAAATGTACTAATAATGGTTCTTTATAATGTAGTAAAGATTTTACATGTTCGTCACAAATAGATACATATTTGTAGGACCTATCAATTTAAGAAATTTTATAACGAGAATATGAAAAGTTTAGAACCTACGAACAAAAGCCCCTAAAAAAAATCATTTTAGTTTAGAACCTATCGAACAGGTACTTTGCTTGTTGTGCCCAAGCTTGGATCTCTAGCAACTGGAGTTAATACGTTTATCCATAACTCAATACTCTTGGAAAGGGGTAAAACTAACATCTAAAATAATGGGTTTACCCATATTTAAAATACTCTCTGACCCCCTCAAACTTTACCCATATTATCACTTAACCGCCCCAACTTTCATTTTCTACACTAAACCCTTTAAAAACGATCAAATTGCCTCAAATCTTAACAGTTTAATGTTCTGTATGAAAAATTGATAATGCACATCGCGCACAAGGGTGTTTTCGTACAAAAATATACTCATGTGTCACATAGATGGTCAATTTTCCATCTATTAGGTTTAAGGATAATTTGAACCATTTTTAAGAAGTTAATGGTAATTAGTATAAAAAATGAAAGTACGGGTAGTGAAGTGAAGTGAAAATGGTCAAATTCGAGGAGTCGAACTATAATTAACCCTAAAACAAAAGTAAAAACAACTCTTAATAATTGTACTCTGCACGGCCAAATTAGTAGTCCCTAACCCCTATCCTTTTTCGCACTATTTGGAAGTATTCTTGGCCAAGAGCAACATTTGTTCAAAATCATTTATGTACAAAAAAGGAAGAGAAAAAAAGCTGACTGAAAATTTGGAATAGCCCAAAAATTGGTGAAAGAAATGAAAAAAAAAAGGCAGAATTTATTGTATCTTCAAAATATTTCCCCCTCATCTTTCTATCCCCAAACATAGCATTCAGAGTCACATAGGGATTTCACATAATTGTTGTAATGGAACCCAAGTGTACAAGTTACAAAGGCTTAAAAAAAGGTCACAAAGCTTTTAAGTGATGGGTTGCAATCCCTTACAACTCTTGAAACTCATTTCTCTCAGGAAATATCTGCCTCGAGTCTTGGTAACACGGTAACACCACACCACCCACCCTTTTCCTTACCTAACACGCACACAAAAAAAAGGACATAAGCCGGAGTAATCTTGCTGACAAGAAGACTTCCAGCAACAAACAATAAGATAGGAACATAAGCCGAGTTATCGTCAAGCAGACAGTAAAGTTCTAGCAGATTCTCCACGACGGAACAAACTCGGACAACATAATGACCATCGCGAAAACTAGGGGAGACCCAAACGAAGGGGCACCACAGCCCGTCTTTTTTCCACAAGATTGAATATCTTGACATGACTGAGTTTATGCTGTTGATTCCAGGTTCAACCTATTTTGAGAAATCACAAAAACAACGGAACAAGACAGTATAAAGATAACAAGTATCAAATGGAAAACGAAATTAGTGTTTCTAAGCACATGCCTTAACACAGGCTTCTGGACTGAATCACAGCTAGATCCATCCTTGGACTCCATTGCCATCCCTAGAGACATATTTGGCTAGACAACAACGTAAATCAAAGAGAAATTAAGAGTTAATTTAGTTTGGAATCTCAAATTATCGAAATTTACACTCTTGAAAACATGAATGAAAAGTCTTCCATCTTTAAAATTGAGACTATTTTTTATGTGAAAAATACCACATATGTGGACGTACACACCCACACATATATGTGAATTTACACACACGAACGTACTTGAGACCCACTGCTCATCAGGTATTGGTCTTGTATGTGCAAACAACGAACAAGTCTCGACATTTGTAGATTATTATATAAAGAAATTGAAGAGTTCATTCTGCGCAGGAGAAAAGCCACACAGACACGAGTAAATTTCTACATGTAGACTTCTCATAACATTTGAGTACCCTAATTGTATACAAACCCTATCAGATAGACTTAACAACCCACTACACAACTATTAAATAACAATGCTAACTCTTCGATGATTCACACCTTAAACTGCTGCTCCACAATACGTGTTACACCATGGCATGCTTGTGTGCCGCACGGTATGACTATCATCGCCCCCAACACACGAAAAAATAAGAGAAAAATGAACTTTGTCCTCAAGGTTCACGTCTGAAAAGTTCGTATCTTGTCAATATCCTCTGCTAAAGCTGACTTCGTTCGTTGTAGTGAACAGGGTGAGTGGTTTCAATCATAAGTAAAACTGGCACATTTATTGCCTGAGGTAAACCATTTGTTGCATTGAATCCCAATTTTGCAGAACCATAACTTGCACTCCGTTTGATATCAACATTATGCGAAGAAGGTTCGCATCAACTTGTGAATGGTCTATGAAACTCCATGGACACCCATCTCAGTTCTCTTTGTTGGTTGGATGAGACAAGGCTTCGTTACTATGTGATAGATTACTATACAAGAATTGAAAGTTAGCGAGGGCTACTCCAGAACGA
Source organism: Sambucus nigra (assembly GCA_949130495.1). NCBI lineage: Eukaryota > Viridiplantae > Streptophyta > Magnoliopsida > Dipsacales > Adoxaceae > Sambucus > Sambucus nigra. Next base: position 428,338,208 of record OX422211.1, on the reverse strand, counting down.
CTAGTCCTTCAGCAGCACAGCCTACAGCTCATGCAACGTGGAAACCCCGAAAAGCCCTTTCGCCCGAACCACGCCTTCTTTTATTTAAAAGAAGTGTTCTTTTTGGGCAGGAAACAAGCCACACAGACATGGCTGTATTTCTCCTTGAGATTATTACATTTGAGTACCCTACTTATATTTCTCCTTCATAGACTTACCTACCCACTACATATAACTATTAACCCATGATGCTAATTCTTGCACTATTGCTCACTTTATACTGCTTCCCGGATGTTCCACAATCCGTCAGTTATACATGGCTTGTGTGTCACATGGTTAAAAGACATGCTTTTGTAAATTAAAAGTATTCATATTGAACTTTTTTTTCAGACAAACTACAAGAGATATTGGTTTGTCACAATGATCCTAGAAAATAGAAATAGACCGGAACGGAAAACTCAAACATACATGAACAAATATAAACTAGGGAAAATTACAAGAAACACACTGAACCGTGGTTCAAAGACTCTGTCTCGATCCCCGTATCGGACGCCCGATTCTCAACTCGGCCGTGGTATCGGACGATACGCAACGATACACTATTTAGATAGCCCACAAAAATTCTGAAAAAAATATAGAAAATTTTAAAAAAATAAGATTAATAATGTGGACTAATTAAATAAGTTCAAAACCATCAAATAATAAATATCATTGTCAAAATGATTATACTGGCACGCGTCGGACTTGTCAGATTTAACATTCCATAATAAATCAATATAAAGTTAAAAAAACAATCTAATGACACATAAAACTAGAAAAAACATTATATAATAATTAGTTAGAAATGATTGATTTGTTTTCATCATTTTCATCTTCATATTTCGTTGCGACATTGATCATGGTATGGGTGTAAGGGTAATTTCCGCCCGTAGGAGCCATTCTACAAATAAAAAGGATACAAATATTATTTTTTTACAAATGATTACAAATATTAATATATTTTTAAGGAATACTTCTAATTTTGAAAAAAACAATACCAATTTATTTACAATGTACAACACCTTTTTTCTGAATTTTTTGGAAATAGTAACAATCTAATTAAAATGTAAAACAAATTAAAAATGTATAACACTTTTTTTTAAATGGGAAAATTAATGTTTAGTTCCTAGGAGCTAAGTACATTTTGCACTTAGTCCACCTTATTATTTTATGTTCCAAAAAGTACTGTGTTTTTTTTACAACTAGTTTTTAGGTTTAGGATAAGAGAATAGAGTGTTGTGACATTTTTTATGGTGAGGGACTTTTTGGAATAAAATAAAAAAGTTCGGACTAAACGTCAATTAAAAAAATGTCGAGTGAATTTTCGTCGAATGACCAAAAAAATTATTAAGACAAGTACTAGTTTATTAATTATGTACAACAAAGTTATTAGAAAATTGTATAACTAATTTTTAAGATATTATATTATATTCTTATAAAAAATGTAACGCCGATTTACATTCTTATGAAAAATAACGAGATATCGGCGATATACCACACTTGTTATTTTTTGTTTCGCCTCTCGGAAACAGAAAGGTGCCTTGCGATGCCAAGTCAACTTGGCCGAGACTTTGAACCATGCCCTGAACCACACTAGTTGCAAGTACATACCTGGCCTTTTAATTTTGCCAAAAATTCCTTAAACTACTCCTATCGGTTGCAATTTACCTTTCTCGTAGCAACACTTTCTAACAACACACAAGGGAGTATCTGCAACTTTTCAATAGTTTAGTGGGATATGTTGGAAGGAAGGGTCATTTGCAATCGGTGCAATAGTTAAAGGGGTTTCTTGTATGTTACGCAAAATATTATAAGTGTAAAAAAATGCCGAGAAAAAAAAAGGATCAAGGTCGAGATGAAAAACCTCTAATTTTTCAGGCAAGCCATTTTCAGATACTCCACTCCCACTCAGACATTCCCTTCCGAGTGGCGACTTCAGAGCTGCAATGCCTACATCACCCTGCAAGTATATCCTTTTGGCTCTCACTTATCTTCAAAACTTCCATTATTTCACTGATTCCAAACCCAAAATCCTCAAACGTAGAAACTCACCTCGCATGTGAGATTTTGCATTCTGGGGTTCGATCCAAATACACTCCCGGCATTTTCTGCCACCACTGTTTGTCCATCATCCTCTCTCTGAGCATTATCCATATCAGTTGATGCCAAAGTTCCCACTTTACCCTCAATTAGTTCAACCCCACATGATTCCGTAGTCCTAGTACTAATTAACCCGCATGGAACGAGTAACCCCTGGCTGGAAGGGGGCTGTACCACAGGCTCACCCAGCCTCACATTACTCCTTACAGTCCCCTTTTCGATCTCCAATGGCCCACCAGATGACCTATCAGACCGACGCAATACACTTTCAGGAGAAACAGATACAGGCCATTGAGGGCTAATAGATGCCCGCTTCTCAGTAATGTCTGGTTTCACATTAACCACTTCAGCATCGGGTTTCCTCTTCAGCTTCCTTTCTACAGAAGGAGACCTGTAGCCTTTGACATCTTCATTGCAATTCTTCGAAGCATGCTGTGCTGTTTGCCTTGACAGTCGTGGACGTTTATACCCTTCGGGGAAGACGTATGAAGGTATTTGTTTCCTACGAACATGAGAAACAAAGATATCCATACCCGGTTTCCACAACATGTACATGTTTATATCTTGCTTAAACTCATCAACTGTTGCACGTATATCGAATTGCTGCCCTTCTTGAACGTTTACCCCTTCACTTCTCTGCAAGCCCATGAAGAAAGCACAATGCGGACGTGGCTTGGACGAATCCACATACTCGGTTGGATAAGGATGGCACTGTAACATCCCATATGTGTCTCGTTCTATCTGCAAAGGGCCATAATTGAATGTGTGGTTAAGAATGGAATAAAATTGTCTTTTATCTTTTTGTGCTAGAGACTAATTTAACATAAATAGATAATCTTTTTAAGACTATTAGATTTGAGGTGAAATAATTCCACTAGGTGAAAAAATGAATTCGTGAAAGTTTTTTACCTATCCAGAGTTAACGTTTTATCACTGTTTTTCTCAAATCACATAATTATAGCTTGCAAAGTGGAGACTTATTCACAATTTTATACCAACAAAAATTTAACTTCAAATAGGTAAAACTATTATGCCCCATTTGACTTTTCATTCTAAGCTAAACGGGGTCAATGGGGTGAAATACTTTTCACATTGGTGAAAAATAAAATGGTGAAAAGTATGTTCGCAAATTCAGAGTTAAATTTTAATCCTTATTTTTCCCAAATCACATGATCATAGCGAGCAAAGTGTAAACTTATCTACAATTTTAAACAAATAAATTTTTCACTGTCAAAAGTTGAAAATATTTTCACCAAATTTACTTTTAATTATAGTGAAAAGGACTCCATACTGGTCGGCCTTAAAGTATACTCGATATGCAAGAATTCCACCTTCAAAGTAAGTTGTCTAAGCCGGGACTCCACCCAGCCTTTCCACGCTAGCAAATCATCATTATCTGTTGCAATAATGTCAACCTGCAGGTAATTTTTGTATGCCTCAAAGAAAATATAAGGCTCAAAAAGAGCACTCCAATGTGATTTCTTCAACTCAATATCCTACACGATGAAAAATAAAGAGGCAACGGCATCAGCAATCAAATGAGACATCTTGAGAAGAGGAGACGGCATCAAGTAATTTAAAATATAAAAAATCAGAAGAGTTCCTCTGTAAACATTAATTTTTTGCTTCACAAAAAGTTTCTTCAATAAAGAGGAGCCTTTTTAAAGCGGTCTAAACTAAGTCAAATTCACAGATTTGTTACTGAGAATTCATATACCCTAAGCTGAAAGTATCTGGATTGCATCCACACTCTTATTAGTTTGTTAAACCTAATTGTGAAAAGATACTTTAAAACATTACCCTATGTCTTACCTCGCAGATCGTGTTCCCAAATTGGAACTGGTCCATCATAACCCGGAGAGTACTTATAGAGACGTTGTAGCTAGAGTTCATGCATGGGTATGCGGGTGTGATGATTGGCATATGATGAGTTTTATCCCTAGGGTTTTTACGAGGATCCCATACAGGAAACCCAAGTTCATCCTCTCCAATCGGGCACAACATCACAGGGTTTGGCCAACGCCACTGCGTATAAACTCTGAAAAAACGGAAAACCAGCATACTAGGGATTGCATTGGGATACAGCTGGCATATCCGAGCAACTAAAAGAGCCCAATTTACACCACCAAGAAATCCAGTAACCTAAAGGCCATGGCGAACAAAATGAAAATGTACCTTGAATGCAAAATGCCAATGAGAAATGAAAATAACAAACTAAACTAATACACTGTCAGGGTAAATTCAACAAAAGGCCCCCTGTGCTTTAGTAAAAATCCAGAGACAGACGTAAGTTGGGTAAACTAATGCGAACTCCACTGAGTTTTGATCAATCATCCATAAATGACCCTTGTTCTAATGAATAGCTGATTGACACAGTAAAGTGACCAATATAGTTTTCTTTGATAATTTATTAAACATATTGATTAAAAAAGATTAATAATTAAATGTAAAAATCAATTTAATTATCAAAATTAAATGTAAAAATCAATTTAATTATAAAAAATGAGAGCATTTTTGTTTTGTGAGCGTTTGAAATATTGTGCTTAATCAGATAGTTGGCAACAGAGGCGTTAATGATATTTATATTGTGTAGTTTAATATTTAACTACTGACCAATGGTTTTATTCAAACAAAAGAAGTTTGAAGAACACAGGGGGTGGAGGTGGATTTAATCGAACCACAGGAGGTCTTAATAAAGAAATTTACCCAATATTGTATCTTACATTTGAATAAACGCCACGCCTTTTGGCCCAAAACTTCAAGCATCTGAGCGTTGTACAGAAATGCTACAATTTTCAAGATGATTAATTAACTGTCAAGCCAACAGAATCTCTAATCCAATTAAGGTAATATGACAACATCTCACCTCTTTATTTGGAACAAGTTTAAGAATTTGATCTGCAACCCTACAGCCATTAAGACTTCGCACAGTTTTCTCATCAACATTGTACAGCACGGAGCCATGTGATATGTCCAAGTCCTATCCAAACATTAGTTCCACAATGAAAATAACATTAAACTGAATATAGGCAAACAACAGATGCAAATTTTGAATTGTTGACTTCCCAACTAGACAGCCACTATCGAATGACAGATCAGACGCACAACAAACATATGAGCCAACATACAATTCATTGAGAACATGAAATGGATCTAAGTGTTAGGACACATCAACTAAGAGAGCACTAATATCTTATTAATAAGGTACATAAAAATAAAATAAAAGCATCAGACACATTTAGATATTTCTTCCACCAATGTTTTTCTAATTTTTTTTACTATAAAAAAAATCTTTAAAAAAACACTACTACAAGAGAGGACGGCATATCCACCCACAGAGGTACAAAAACATCCCTACGCAATGAAGTGAGGACTTATAATAAGATCACTGTTACAAAAACAGCCTATAAGAGCATTCATATCGCACCAGTTAAACTGGTAATTTTACAATAAAGATTTTGTAGTGCAATGTATAAATCGGTGTATTTGAGGGTTGGTATGGGATAGAGGTGGTAAATATACCCACCACTTAAAATTTGCTCACACTGAAATGAATACAAAAATAAGCCAAAACGGGGGCATCTAGTCTCCATTTCCCACAACAATATTTGTTTAATCTCCCACTGAACAATGTTGTTCGTTTGAAATTTTTACCTTTTAGCGACGTGTCAAGTGGAACAATGATTGCTGCTGGACAAGAGAAGAGGCAGCCCACTCTCAGCCGGAATAATCTGTCCCATGCGAGAGTAAAGATCCAAACGGTGACATTTCATTCAGTTTTTACATTTGTGCGCTACATTTTTTTTTGGGGTTAGCACCCTATAATAACCATACCAATGTTAAGATATACGATATCATGGTTCAACCCTACAACAATTTTTCCAAGAGGAAAGAGAATGGAATCTTGCACAGTCCTTTCCCACAGACGCGTGCGATAATTTGATTATGCCCCACAGACCCTCTTTCTCTACTTTCTTCTATCAAAAATACAAGAATTTCTTTCACCCCAAATGTGTCAAAACAGAGCCAAGACCACACATATTCAAATGTGTCCCCTTTTGTTGCTCCCATTCTTCACGTATTCAATAAAAAACATGTCCAGGGCAAGTTGGGGAAGAGTATATTTGATTTCAAATTCCCACATCACCTTATTCGATAAAAAATAAAAAAGCAATCGGGCAATTGAGGAACAAATGGTCCATGGTTTCTTTATTCAAGAAATACATACTATCAATCAGGAGATAAAAGTCCAATCCTTCAACTTCCTTTAAATACAGTATCAATCAGGAGACAAAGCCCCTCAAACGACCCTTTATCTTAATTGTATCCCACCCCTTTTGATACTATCTCAACAACATTCTAGTCCAACCTCAGCTGAGCTCTTTCCACGAATCCACCGGCTCATATATCTCTACCATACCCTGTCTTGTCCATCTCTCTCTATTACTTCCCCTATTTCAAACAAACTCCCTTCGACCTTCCAACAACACCATGACACCTTAAAATGGGGTTTAAAGCAATTATTTTTAAAATGGGGATGCAATGTGAAACAGGTCATATAAATGGGGGTAAAGTCAGCATAACTTTCTTTTGATAAGGTTGACCATTTACTCAAATGGGTAGATGCGGAATGAGGGTCTATAGCAAATAAATTAATAATGAGTGGTTATAGCAAAACTGATCATAAAAGTGGAGGCAACCTCAAAATAACCCTACAAAGAATGAAAGCCATTCGCAAATATTCTTATTCATGAAATACATGTAACTAACATAAAGAAAGCCCAGCTAACCTAAGAAATGCAAAGACAGTCACGGGACACAAACGACTTGACAATGATACTCCAATACTACAAATCCAATAAAAAACAAACATGTATGCAATGTGGAAAGAGATACAGATTCAATTGCATATATATAAACAAAATCAATCCTACAATTACAATCAATATCCTACACTTCTACTTTGATTATTAAATACTATGGAAGATGAATGTTAGTGAAACTCACACACCTTACCTTGGTGCAATGGCAAGTGCCCTCGCTCAAACTACGGTTGGTCTCGGGTTTGAGACATGGGAGCAGCCTCTCCATATATGGGGGTAAGGCCAGCCGACATCCGCCTCTCCCAGACCCTGCAGTTAAGCGGGAGCCTTGTGCACTGGGTATGACCTTTTGATGTCACTTTCTCACGTTTCCTTTAAAAGCACAATAAGGCATTTAATTGGTTCCCATAGTGTGCAACACTTCTATAAAGAAGTGATGTACTATAGAGGTTGTGTAATTCTTTCATTTATTTATTTATTTATTACTTACAGGTAAATATGTTGTTAAATGATGCGTCCATTAGTGCAGCCAAATGTCAAAAAATTTGAAACTTTTGTTTCCAAATTATTTACTCCCTCCCGATTCAAGAGCCCACTTTGAAAATCAATGAACCAAATTCCACGATATTCAAGTAAGCTTTAAGTTTGATCATTGATTATGTTGTTACAGGTCACTTTACCTTAAAAAGTAATTTAAAAAATCTTGGGACGGAGGGAGAATATGCCCATGAATTCTCACACCCCTAGCACCTAACGGCCGTAATGAAGATACCAGCAAAGATTGTACAAAAGTAGCTTTGATTTAAAAATTCATATAATATGAACATCGTAAATGGAAATGGAAATACAAATAGATTAAAGAGGAAAATAACACATATAAGATATTTGTCTTAGCACTTACATCTTGAACAACTAAAACGGATATACTCGCATAAAGGAGATCAATTGATATTCCCTGGAACTTAAAATTCATTACTGGGACATGAGCATCTGGAACTGGCTGAAGTTCAGCAACTTCTTCCATTTCAGCCAACATATCATGTAAAGTAATGAAGAAATCTTCCTGGGAAACGAAATGAAAACATTACAGAATATTCAAAAAATTCTACTAGATTCATCATAACGAATTACAAAATAACCCAAATATATTATAGTTCACCTCTCGGTTCACATAAGACGGTCCAACACACAAGGTGTCCATGTCAGCTCCAGGACCATGTACCTGTAAATAAAATTGTTGGTTACCTCGTCGTATATTAAGAAAATATAAATCATTTGATGATGATCCAACAAATCAAACACTAGAATACTTTTCATAAACAGAACACGCAATTCGAATGGCTGTATATCTTTAGAGTTTTGACTATATTGCTTGTGGTGTCTTGAGATCTAGCAGTACTACTACATATATCAACCATGTACCTGTAAATAAAATTGTCGGTTACCTCGTCGTATATTAAGAAAATATAAAGCATTTGATGATGATCCAATAAATCAAACACTAGAATACTTCTCAGAAACAGAACACGCTATTCGAATTGTTGTATATCTTTAGAGTTTTGGCTATATTGCTTGTGGTGTCTTGAAATCTAGCAGTACTACTACATATATCAATTAAATAACCCTCTTCAACAATCATTCTATACTTCCAAAAAAGTCATGTTGGTCATGGTTGAAGGTCCCCGCAAAGACAGACAAAATGCCCAATCTTTTCAATCTTGGTAGGGGCAAGATAATCAATGACCACACAAGAAAGCATAGTACCTGTATTAAATCAATTAATTAAAGGTTTTTTTTACTTTGCCCATTGAGATAATGTTGTATAAAGACATAACCCCCCGTTTTTCAAATAATAAGTTTAATTATTTGAAAAGTCGGGGGGGTTATGTCATATTATAGCATAATCTTAGGGGGGAAAGTAAAAAAAAAAACTTAATTAAATATATTATGTTCTTTCTGTTATTTCTTATTTTTCACGGGACACTATTTATATTTGACGAGTGATATGCATGCATCTACTTCCCAACCAAGAGTTAACCTTCTCTTTTCTTAATCCAACCATTACCCCCTAAAACTAAAAATTAAATCTAATAGATAACCACGGCATAAACCCTAAAGCTCCCTTTTTGGAGGATGCTAAAAATACCACTCAACTCGAGCTAATGACCAACAACTAGTGGTTAATACTTTTTAATTTTCTAAGCAATGTCCGTAGTGTATAGTTGTGTCTCCATAGGGAAATAAATGGATTATAATCGAACATAGTGGCGGAGGTACATGCACTTGAGTGTAGTCAGCTAACTACACGGAACTGAAATATATATAATAACAAAATAAATAATTTTAGGGGTTGTATCTAAAATTGATCGCCTTAAACTTGATAAAAACAATAGAAGTGCAGTCAAATTTGTAATACTTACAAAAGTACTTGTGGTTCAAAACATGATACATAAGCCTTGACTTTTTTATCATAATTCGTAGGATAATGTGTGGTTAAATGGTAGAAACAAATGACTGTTTCTGATGAGTACAGGTGAGTGGCACGTGCGTGAATCAAACCAAGGATGAAAGATATTTTTAATCATCATTAATTGTATTTTTATTTCTTTATTATTAGTGGAATAAATGAACAATCCTAGGAATGTTCTAAATTAGGTTAGTTAGGTCTAGTGAGGTCATTGCTTAGGACATGAGGCCCATGACATCACACTAAGCTTGTCCACCGAGATTAGGCCCATACACCATTATTATGAATATACGAGGAGTTGAGAGATATTATTGATTATTTCCTTTAGTGTGGGCGTAAATATTCGACTACATTAACATCGAATTGGTATCTTGCTCTGTATTCATACTAATTGGTGTACGGAGCTCAATATCCAAATAATGGCTTCAACTCGGAAAAAGATCGGCCAGGATAGTGGCTTGACCCCGATCGGCACCGCTGGAACTGTAAATGAAGATTACAAGGGTCGCCAACAAGGTTCCGATTAGGGCATTAGGTTCACCCACTTGATGGTGCGAAAACATAATGACAAAGTGGTTGTTAACGTGCAGCCAATCAGAAAGAGAACGAAAAGGATAAAGATCGAAAGGGATTACATAGAGCAAAGGTAGGCGTCAAACATTGAGGACCTTCACCATCGCTGTCACAGGCGAAGTCCGAGCCGTTTAATGTTTGGAAAGTCCAGGCCGGCACCTGTCATGTTGCCGCTAGGGTCAAAGGGTTTTGATGATGGAAAGTGGAGTGTTTGGCTGCCCAAAGTTTGGCAGGGCTAAGGGTCTGTTTGGCCTCGGAGTTGGATCTGCGTCGGGAACCCTGTTTGTTTGTGGGTTCAAGTTGAATGGGACTGAATCGGCTGATAATAAATGGAAACATGAAGCTCTATTTAGACAGCCTAACTGCACAGTGTAAGTTGGGTCCGCTTGAGGCTGTGTTCAATTTTAAGCTTTTTGGGCGGTGACAACAGATTGGGGCTACTGTGGCCTTCATTTAAAAGATGTTGGGCGGAGTTCTTCAGTCCCCAAGTATGATAAAATGATTTTATTGGGGTTGAGAACATTGAGCCCCCTTCAGATTTTAAACACTCATAATTAATTATATTTGACCCCAAAAATATCAAGAAAATTATATTGATCCCTCAACAAATGACAAATATTTTTCAAAAATTTGTTCCTTTGGCACGTGCAGCACAAATTTACCCCAAAATCTCGGGCCTGAGAGGGGAGAATGACGTGTATAGGTGTGACAAGTACATGGAATCACGACAAGGAGCCTTGATATTTTTAATAGTCACTAAATGTATTCTTGTTGCTTTATTATAAGTGGCATAAAGAAACATTCCTATGATGTCATGGCTAAAGTCACTAGGCCCATGGCATCATATATTTAGCTTACCCACCAAGTCTTTGTGACTCCTCATTTGACAATATGGGGAGGTTAGAGATATTACTGATTATTTTGTTGTGTGTGAATATTCCATTATGTTTACATCACTTTCTATTTATAACTAAATGTGGCGAACACATTGCATTACACCCAACCAAAACCTAGTCCCACTTGATTAAGGTAGATATTAATCCAGTTCACTGTAACAATTCCGTTTGAATCTGATTTAATAATTACATGGATTGCTGCCCTGACCTCAATCCAGAGCTGAATTGATTATAAACCAAATCTCCGATCCGACAATCTAGTTCAACACAACAGAGAGGAAAAGGTAGATTACACTTGCATATTTTAATCCTATGGTCTATGCAACTGTACTGAGCTCTGCTATCACAAATTGAGTAACGGTGCTAAAAAGAAGAAAGTGAAATATTGCTTTGTCCTTAGCTAAGAGCCAAGACGGAACACCATTCATAAATTCATACTGCAGAGTTTTTAAAAAAAAAAACGAAAACAAATATGATCATCAAAACCCTCCTGCCCTTCAACGTTTCTTTATCTCCAAAGCTTGATCCCCTCTCTTTGAACTCTATCCACAGTCAAGCAACACCATTTCAATGCACATGGAGTTCATCTACACAGCCATGTAAACCGTCTTCCCTCAATCAACCACCTCCCACCATTAGAAATACACATTGGGTTACTCAGATGGTTTAATTTAACTTAAACACAGCCTACATCAAGAGTTGAATAATTGGATCATTCTGCAGAATTTTTCAATAGTAAATACAGAGATGTGGTAAAATAAAAATTAGAAAATCATATTAATTCATGTGGATGATTCCCTCGAGTGTGAGAGAGCTTCAATCTAAGAGAGGGTGGTCAATTGTAAGTGAGAAGTCTAGTTGGTGAAATTGAGCTTTAGATAATGCAAGTGAAATTTCTAAAGAAGAGATGACAATGTGATTGTTGAAGGAGAAGGCAGAAAAGGGCGCCTTTGGAGCGAATGAAAAAGTGGCAGACACTGTTGTGTATGTGTCAATATACCCCAAAGGCAGGGCTCGTTGTCCTAATGAGAGGGCGAACTCGCCGTCATCTGAGATGACAGCATCCTGGAGGACCTGGACAATGTAGGAAATTTTATTGATGACACAGAGGTACAAGATGGGGTGGATCAGCATCCCACAGAAAACAGGGAAAAAAGGAATATACAACAGAAAAATTTACAGTAAAAAATCCAGGGTACAAAGACTTGAGAATGCTTCATCCCTCAAGCCTACTGCCCTGACACAGTAACAGCCAACATCACTTCTTATCAGATGCAAATTTCCAAGCATAATTCAGATTTTATAAATATACATCAGCATCTCAACCATGTAACAATACAGAACCCAGAAACCTCTTTTGCTCGCAAATGTTCTTCCAATTATTGATGATTTGGGGGGAGGGAATTCCAATCCTTCATGACTTCTCTCCTATCTCTATACTTTGAAAAATCTCTCTCTCCCCCCCTCCACACACACCATTCCAAAGCTAAAGAAATACATCTCCGTAGAGACTTGAGTCTCTTCCACTGCCTATCCTTCACCCTCATAATGATTCGAAGTCATGGTTTCAATCTATCACTCAATCATCCAATTTTCAACTCGGTGTCGGTATCGGCTTTGAGCGATACGCAACAATATGCTGTTTACGGAGCCCAATTATTTTTATGAAAACAAAGAGAAGTTTAGAAACATAAGTATAATAACATGAATCAATTATACAAGTGCAAAATAATCACTTAGTATGCATAGCATTGTCGAATTGATTATATTGCACATGGTGCACTTGTCAATTGCATTGTTTCAAAAGTTATAACCACATCTCCACATATTTTAAATTAAAAAAAGAATTTATGAAGAACAGAAAAATTATACACTTATAAGTATAATTATATATATGGATTATACATATATAACTTAATTAATCCATTTCAGTGATTAAACCGAGTCGCCGATATTTAAGCTGAGCCGGACCAAGTTAGAACTATTCCGTTTATTTCGCAATTCGTGACTCAACCTCGGGTCGGTGCCATGCGATACCTAGTCAACTCAGGCCTCTCCCAGTACAATTCTTGAACTTGAGATTTGAAATCACCAATGTTGTAAAAGGGGTTAGGCAGGGAGGCTATTTTTAACGTAAACCATTGAAGACAGGCTAAGTAGCTAAATCATTGTAGCAATAACAATACACAACCAAATGTATATATACGTATGCCCTAAAGCCAGGAGTAGGGGCCTAAAAGGGATTTTTATAACATTGAGTAGTTAAGAGAAAGAGGATATACATGTGTGTATATGCATACAGATAGACGACTCACTGATATAAAGGATAGAAACTCAACACACAAGATACACCGGTGTATAATGCACGGACCCACACACAAGATGATCCAAAGACAGACAGAGACAGAGACAGAGACAGAGACAGAGACAGAGAGAGGTCAGTGGATATAAACAACCACAATTACAAAAATATTCATAAGCTCCTCTAAAAAATTAGGAGTATACACATAAAAAGGAAGTATCAAAAACTCTTTTTTCTGCTAGATAAATTTCAAGGCTTACCCCTAACCGATAGGATCCAAAAGTAAATATGACAGCATTTGCATCATCCACCATTTGATCTGTATACCCTTTCTGGCGGGTTAATTCCTTCACCCAAAACTTTACAATCTACAATACAGAAATAACATTTGTTACAACAATTTAGTTCACGAAAGAAATTGCAAAATTCACCAAAACTTGAAGAATAAAATGTGAAATGCAAATTAATTCAAGGGACGTGCATTATCCAAAGCTTCAAAACAAAAAGACAAAAGAAAGGCATCCCATGATTGGTAAAAATATTATTGAAAATATAAAACAAATAGTAATTCTATACCAAAAATATACTGGCTTAAGAGTACTTTAGTCCACAGCAATGGGGAAAAGCTAACAACATCTGAACTAATTAAATAAGAGATTCGTATAGTTTATAATTCAAACTAAAAAAAATATGATATAAAAAATAAAAATAAAAATAAAAAGCTGTCAAAGATAGATATGATGTACAATTAGTACCACACGACACTCCATATTATATTTGTCCAGACGATTTTTCTATGGGATAGTAGGTAACAAGTCCCATCACTTGGTAAATGACAGGAGAGATCATTTTACTGAGTCAATAGTATCAAAGGCCCTATTTAGCCAATTCGGCGCATTAAAATTACCAGCGTACCCCCAAAATATCTTTCACAGCTAACTACCTCGCTTTTCCCCGAAAAAAGCCATCAAATCTTTTTAAAAGTCCATAACTTCAAATCTATAAATCCAAAATTCACAAAATTTATATGTTTGGAATCTACTCGTCAAGATCTATCAAACAACACCCATATTCGATATTTTTTTATGAAAAAATCGAAATCGAATTTATTATTTCTGTAAACCCTCCATTTTTTTCCTGCGAAAAAACTTCTTCTCCAGCTCCGGTGATAGTGCCGCTGGCGCGGACCAGAAAAAGGAAAGCAATGGATGAAGACAGAGAAAAACGAGGCAAGGGAAACACTCCGGCAAGTATGTACGCCGGCCTGCGACGAGCTTTGGTGGGGTGGGGGTGGGGGTGCTACAGAGAGAGAGAGTGGTTGTGCATTTGTTTTTAGAGAGCGAGATTGGTTATGTGTTTGTTTTTAAAGAGAGAGCAAGTGGGTTTAAAATGGGTATGTGTGAGGGGTACATTTGTGTAAATATACGAGCTCTATAATGAAAAAGGTCTTTGTGCATTAAAGGAAAGTCAATGAGATTTTATGCATCTTTGACCCAATAAATGGGACTAGCCCATAATAATGCCTTTTTTTCTATTCACATAGCTTACAAAAGATCCCTGAAGCTTCTTTTCTAGGTTTCAAATAAGAGAAAAATAGAACCCCGCACTTAATAGAAAATTACATTGAGATTTGAGCATCATGAACATGGTTCAAAGTCTCGGCCGAGTTGACTCGGTCTCGAGGGTGGCCGAACCGATTCCATGTCACGATTCAAAAAAAATGAATCGGTTAAATCTCGCGATATCTCGCGATATCCAAGATATCGACCTAAACCGAGATTAAGCCGAGATATCGACCGATATGAATTATTTTTCCCCAAAAAAAAATCAAAAAATAAAGGGCCCAATGAGTAAACAAAAAATAACATAAGAATAGGTTTGCAAAGAGGGAAGTATGTGTGTTTGTGTTGGGAGGTTGGACGAGAGTGTGAGTGAGTGTGTGTGTGTGTGCGCGCATGTGTTTGTGAGAGAGCATACCGGGTGCTTGGGTTGGGGGGCTGGACGACGAGTGGCACCGCAAGGGAGAGATGAGGAGGATGGGTTGGGTTGGGTTGGGTTGGGTTGGGTTGGGAGGTGGGATAAGGGAGAAAAATAAATTAAGGGTTTTTAGGTTTAGGGTGTGTGCGCCGGCCAAGTGGGTTCTTTAACTTCTTCTTTTTTTCTTTCTTTATTTTTTTCTTCGTTTTTAACTACTTAATATTATTCGTTTTTAACTACTTAATATTATCCATGTTTTTTTTTGTTTTCAGACTCCACAAGTCTTTAAAACGTCCTTGCGTCGGCCCCTTTTCTTTTTTTTCCCACTTATTGCGTCGGCCCCTATTATTTTGTACCACATTATTTTTTTTTTTTGAAAACTTTTGTACCATATAATTTTGTACAATGTATTTGTTGTTGCGTGAAAATGGATCTACTAAAGTAAACCATGCCATCAAAGTATAGAATTAAAATAAAAGGGAGAGAGACATCAAACAAACCTACGTCCACTTCAGGCCTGATTATTATTATATATATACATTCGGTACATGTTGGGAGCATTAGAAGCGTACAAAAAGATAGAAGTAGGCTAAATACAATGACATACTTATTACTGTGCAATTGGGGTCGTGGCCTTATAATGCAAACTATTATGAAGCCGCGGCTATGTCTGACTGGGGGTTGCCGGAGCAGGTGACCGGAGTGGGTACTCCAACGTAGAGAGAAGCTAAAGAGAGTTGGGCAGAGATTCGCTACTCACATGTTTCTTGTCAAATAAGGGGGTACACGTGCCTTGTGGATAAGGATGATATGAAGAAATATTTTTAGAAGGTGGACACTTGGCAATCCATTGCTGACAAGTAAGGGTCGGCGGCTTGTTCCTCTGGAGTTATCCTAAGGTTGAGAGGCCGCAACCTGTGAGACACCTGGTCGTGGCCTTATGAGGTAATCTGTATTTAGGTTCCACGGCCTTTGAGAGGTTAGGTCGTGGTTTTATATGTTTAAAGGCATAATGGGGTACAATTCACGGCCTAGTAAGGTACCAGGTCATGGCCTTCTTTACAAGTTGAGATCTTTTGTCAGTCCGATATCTTCATATGTTTGTGTGGGCTTCCATGCCACGTCTCTTGTCCACTGGTTGAAATATTTTGGGTACAACAGTATTTTTAGAATGTACCATAGAATTCTTACAAAAAAATGTGCACCTAAAAATATTTTGAATTCATAAAAATAATGTTTTGTATAAAAAATGTTTAGAATTTCTAAAAATTCCAAAAAATAATGTTTTGTACAAAAATGTTTAGAATTTCTAAGAATTACTAAAAATAATGTTTTGTACAAATAATGTTTAGAATTCTTAAAAATCCTGTTAAGAATTTCTAAAAATCCCAAAAATAATGTTTTGAACAAAATATGTTTACAATTCTTAAAAAATGTTTAGAATTTTTAAAAATTCCTAAAAATAATGTTTTGTACAAATTATGGGTCATCCAGCCAGTCATCCCAACTCTCTGAGCTGCAATATGGTTCATATTTCTCCCTTACCCTTCTGGAGGAAATTAATTTTATCCACGTCCGTATGATCGATATCGCAACTAGATAGGGAGATGAAATGACAAACATTGTAATCATTTCTATTCATCTTCAATGTAACTTTTTTATCAAATTTTATGTGTTATTAGATTATCTTTCTATATTAATATCAGTTTATTATGGAATATTGAATCTGACAAGTCCACCGCACTTCAGTATAACCAATTGTACAATGCAATACATATTTAAGAATGATTTTGAACGTAGCTGATTGGTCCACATTGTTAATCTTATTTATTTTTGGAATTTTTTGTGCTCTCTAAATAGCGTATCCCCCGATACCGCGACCGAGTTGAAAATTGGGTAGCCGATACGGGGTCCGATACCGAGACTTTGAACCATGATCATGAACATCAACCTCAAAGCCGAACTACAAAATCCCGGGAGCATTAACAATCGTATTACGGCCCGCACAAAGAAAGGGGCTTGAAAGAAACAAAAAAACAAAGATTCCAATTGAAAACGACATTCGCCGAGGAGCATGACCTGAAAAATATTACTTTCAACCACTTTTTCCTTCATTTTACATAAAATAACACTGCATTTCCCAAGTCCCAACTGATCCTAATCACGCACTACTACATTTGGGACATTTCTTGTGAAAAAGGTTTTTTTTCGTGAGGGGGTGGTAAATAACAAAATCACCCTCTCTCTGTGTCTCTCCCCGCCGCCAGCCACCTCTGTTTATGAACCAACGTCGTACCAAACTGTCCACCGTAATCTCTCACCAATTTACTCTTATGTCCCGCAAGTAATCACAAAGTCAATTTCTACAAGTAAAGCAGATTCAATACCTGCATATTCAGATTCAAAACATCTGCCACCGATCAGATTTAGTTTCCGAATTTCAAATCGCAAAAGCTGAAACGAATTATGCAAATCTCATGTTGATTGTCGCCAACACCGACACCAAGGATGAGGGCTCCGAGGAATGCTAAGACTTTACTTCTCAGCATGAGTTCCAGAGGCCGTGGTGGTATTTGCTGATGTGATGGTGGTGGATGGCGAAGCAAATCAATTAGAGACAGAGAGAGAGAGAGAGAGAGAAATCAGATTGGTGATGAGAGGAAATCGACGAGGGATGGCGAAGCAAATAGAACGAGGGTAAATTTGTCCAAATAATAGGGGGTAGAAAACTGCAACCGGTATGTGGGACTTACTTCATGACATTTATAGCTTAATGGGACTTCAAAATGAGGGTAGAGTCAACAGTGTTTGTTTCATCTTCGACCACAAGTCAACGTAACTTATTTCATCTTCAACAACCTACATGAGACTTAAATATCAGAAAGGAAAAACAAAGATAAAAGACAACTGAAGCTGAGTTAATATTATCATGGGACATTTACACGGGGTCCTTATAAATGGTTAGTTTTTTATTTTTTCTTTTTTTCAACTACACTGTCAATCCCTATTAAAGTTGTCATGATTATGATTGACAAATATTGTGCACTTTTACCCTTCGTCCATTAAAACCCTGTAAAGTGGAGACAAAGACACACGACACAAAACTACTCGACCAACAACACAACATTTCTAACAAATATGGGATCTTAATGAAGATTAACATTAACATTATTCTAGTCTCAATAGATATCAAATATATATTAACACAAAAAGTGATTCCAAAAGTGAAGAGGACAAAATAATGCACTCCAAAGCAACAGCTAGATTAATCCAAAATAGAATCTCTTAATAATATTCGTCTTTAAACGAAATTACAATTATACATAAAGTTGATCGTACTACTTCAAGCACGCCCAATTAAGTGAAGAGACTAAATACCCCTTAAATAATTATATTTATTCATTAGAAAGATGCCCACTAACTGCTTACAAAAGAAGCAATACTTGTGTCAATTTTCTACCTCCCTCAACCATATGGAAGGGGTTTCCCCTCCTCATAGGATGAAATAACAACTAGGCCCAAAGCACAAGGATGACGAAGAGGGTAGTTTTTTTTCCTCACTAGGGACAAAACGAACATTTGTCTACCATATGCCCACGATCTTTTGGTTAAAAATATACCATCCTTAATTGGCACGAAGGGATATAGGGAATTAATTTTCTTCACAAGGAAATTGCTCATGCATTTCATACGAGCTTCCAACATAATTGTGAACCAAAACCGAACAAACGACGCTCAATGTGGCTCAGTGGCAAACAGACGTCCATGTTCTCCGATCCGAACTAATAAAATGAAACCCATATAAAAGGACCCAAAGTTGTTTGTTATATATATAGATCAGGAATTTGCTTTCCCAGACATTGGTTTTGATTTTTAATATCTATTGGGGTTGAATGTATTGAAAGCAAATCAATTGAGGGTGTAGTAATACCTTTTACAGAGTTCAAACATCTAGCATCATCACTTGGGTTTCAGTCTATGGATCTTACATGATGGTGGGTTGAAGTTTGAGTCCTTTTCAATGGGTGTCCAACTTGAACCACAGAAGTTATAGGTCGGAATAGAGTCTTGGGAGGAATGAATTGCAATAAGGGACGAAGATCCCCTAGGCGATTCAAGACCAGTTTTGCTTCTCATTTTGACCGTTGAATGGGTCTCTTTGAATGGGTCTCTTGGAGGTCTCATCAACTAAAAAGTGAGGGTTTGAACCCCTTACTAAGTCGTGCACCAATGCAGCGAGAAGGGAGGGCGCCAAAAGCACACATAGGAGGTAACATCATCGCAGCCTACGGATGGTAGCGGGAACTCTCGACAAGGGTCACTCAACACCACCAAGGCCAAAGGGCAAGGTGACAACACAAGGCTGCCACTCGGCCGTAAAAAGGATCAAAGAAGAGTGGGGAACCTCTCGCTGGTTTTGGGAATTCGACATCAAGAAGTGTTTTCACACCATCGATCGACATCGACTCATCCCAATCTTTAAGGAAGAGATCGACGATCCCAAAGTCGTAACCTGTCCGACCTTGCAGAAATAAGGGTCCGTTCATTTGTTTGCGCCAGTTTACAGCAGAAAGCTAGCTTGGGGGAACCCGCTTGCGTTTTAGGAATGACTTCCAACTTTATGTATGGTTCGTCAAACATATGCGGATCCAATCACGATCTTATAATAAGACCATGAGATCTTTCTCGATCAATCTCTTTGCCCCTCATTCTTCGAGAATCACAAAGATTATTTTAAAGTTTGAATTAGTTCATTTGAAATCTGTACTTAGTTTATTTATTTTTTTATTTAATATTAAATTTCTTTGTAAGGCTAGAAATCCAACGACACCACTTGTTGGGGTTGAGCAACCTAGAGGAGTTGTGTTCGTCATGCCACCCTCGTGCGACTCGTACAATATATGGCCTCCACACAGTTATAATTATGAAAAGGACAAAAGTTCTCCTAACTAACTATGAATAATCTTTATTCTACTCCCTTTTGTAGAACACTATCCACTAGCTGGGCACATTCCCTCTACACAAAATGTATAAGCGTGTCGCCCAAGTCCCAACGTGTCACAAAGTCGAGTGTTTGATTATTAAATGTCAAATGTATATCTCTTGTATATGGGTTTCCGTCGCCTTAGGCGGCTTCTTTTATTATACCTTGCTTACTTATCGAAAAAAAAATTAACATGTGAGTATTTAAATTTTTACATATCATGTATTAAATATATCTTATTACGTGACTCTTAAAAACCATGTATAATAGTATTCTTGCTATATATTTCAGGTTATAGATATAAAACAATCTTATTCGATATGATACGTACCTAGCCTTACTCCTTGCGCCTAACCTCTTAGAGATATTGGTGCCTTGTTGCATCGCAAATATACGTGTCACGTTCCAAGAGTTTCGCATCGATGCCTGACATGTGTTGAACACAAACATGAAGCTTCCTAGAGAGTGTCACTTATACACGTGCAAATATTAAGTCGAGCATCGAAAATGATGATGTCCCCTCCCTCACATCACATGCCACCAGTGAAAGAAGGAACACTTACGAGAGAAGTTGTTCATATCGGACACGTGTCGAATACCAACACACTCTTAACTCTCGAACACGTGTCTGACACTCTTTTACACGCATCTATAGTCTATACATATATAAAAAATTAACGTGCCCTACACTAGTTTGCATTTGTCTATACTTAATGTATTAGTATATAACAATGCAAGTTAAATTGGTGCCATTGTTTCCTGTAAGAAATATGTCCCAATGGCACTCGAAAGGCTCCTCCCGCTCTACTAGCACCAAACAATTCTCCACGAAAGGGCTTAAAAAAATAAAAATAAAAAATTACATAGTGTGCTAAGATATAATTCATTCTCTTTAATAAGTATTCCAACACGTATTTTTTCTATTGTCTTTGTAAATTTATTAATATAAATATATCTATCCATCGATGCATTCTCACTGTGTCGTTTCCTAAACTTTTTAGATTTGTAGTGTCGATGTGTCCTTGTTTGATGTGTCTATGTCATTTCAAACTCAACACCCACACACGTCCATGCTTCTTAGCATGCCAACACTTTCACCAATGTCTATCAAAATAGACACCTAAACTTCCATCTCCCTCCTATTTAACCTTTTATCCATTTGATCATGGGAAAATTCAAATTTCTGCAACATTTGGACAGATCCCCCCCCCCCCCCATTTTTTCTTGGGCTGACGGTATTTTAACAGCTAAATCAATAATATTCTTTTTCAGGGTTTGTATAGAGGCCTATCATTGTATAAGTGGACAATTTGCCCCCCTTCCTCTAGTACCTAGGCTTGGATTATATTTTTATTAAAAAAATGTCACTTAACACACATTTATTTTCTTCTCATTTGGGTTTGGAGCTCACATATTCATGGAAGTCAAATGGCATGTGAATCAATGTAACCAATTGATTGGTGTTCCTCACTTGATCACTGTCCTTAAGGTGGTGATGTACCACTAGCCAAGTTTTTTTCTCATTGCTAAATCCAACCAACGGCGCCCTTGCGGACTTAAGATCTTTGGTCTCAAAGCCTATTTGTACAAACGTCGATTTTTAGTTGTGCTACCTCCGCCAATCAATGCCCTTCAATTGAGCAATTTGTGATCTTCAATGCAACCACTGATGCGCCTTTGCAATCGTTCACTCTCTTGCTCCTTCAAGGTTCTTGATTGAAAAGGCTAGGGTATCCTCCTACACAATCTCAACTTGGCTATGACTCACTATCATATTGAATCCTAGGGCTACTTGTATGAGCACCTTATTGTGTGTTACTTTTCTGCTGGAGTTGTTAAGCATTCATTAACGGTTATTCTACGTTGCCCACTCTGCATCATGTCATGCTCAGTTGTCTGTCCATGGTAACTTGACGCCATTATGTTTGATTTTCTCAATTGTAAACATCTAAATATACACGCAAACACACATTCACTATAAGGAGAGCAAGGTAGTTTGGTTTGCACATGAAGTTACCATAATACCCTCATTCAATAACTATCAATTGCTATGTATCATCCAAAATTATATAGACAAATTAAGGGTTTTTTCACTTTAATACATTACTTATTCTCCGTTTTAGAATTAAACACATTTCAATTTAAAAATTAGTTTTGCACAAAATCATTAGAAAATTTGTTACCTTTAACTGCCATGTGGCATTTTAAATTACAAGTAATTTAAAAACTTCAAAAATCTAGAGCAAATTAAATCTAAAAAGAAAAAAAAATTATATATGAAATAATTCAAAACTCTCAAAAAAGGTAAAAAAAAGAAAAACAAAAAACCAAGAATGTTGCAGTCACACGCCCATTTATCTTGTTCCTGGTATGAATCAAAGAATAGGCATCGCCATCGAAGCCATCGACCACCAAGGGGTGGTCCGGCAACCGTCTCTCTCTCTCTCTCTCTCTCTCTCTCTCTCTCTCTCTCTCATGGATAAGTTCTCTCTCTTTCAGATTGATTTCTCTCCTCTCGGCTTCTCTCTCTAGATCGATACGAGGTTTTCAATAGTTTTGAGGTTTTACTATGGTTAAGCTTGATTACGATTTCAGACGTTTTTGAGATTTCAAATTTATTTAACTTGGTGTGTTTAATTTTCAAATCTCAAAATCTGGGTGGGTTGCGAGTTAGAGGGAGGCGACGAGAGAGGTGGTAGGTAGGGGAGACATAGTGGTCGGAGGCGAAAGGCGCACCACGCCGCCAAACGAGGAGCGCGTCTGATCGAAATGAGGTGCAAAGTTTATAAAACATATAAAAGTTGTATATCTATAAATAATATGATCATTTATGATCAAAAATTTGAAATATATAGCATAAATTACTATTACACAAGGTAAAGAAACATCGGAAGAAAATAGAGCTTATACCACACCATCATGAAAAAAATATATATTTAAATATCAAATTTATTTAACAAATTAATTGTCCAATTATCAACAAAAGAAAAAGATATTGATTTAGTTAAATAAAAGATACTCCAGTGTGTGAAAAGAAAAATCAACATCAACATATAAATTATTCTAAGATGCAACACTATTAGAGTTTAATTTTGTTTTTTTCTTTTGCCTAAGCAAAGATTAGTGAGAAAGACAAAGTTTCACGAGGACTTCCTGTAGTTAGTTTGAGGGTGGAGAATCATCTAATCTTCCATATTTTATTGGAAAATATGTAAAATCAGTATATCAATTGGTTCATTCTTGTATTGGGGGCACTATCCAAAAAAATTTAACGCGGCACGCCTGAGCCGCGCCTAGAGCCTAGGGACACAAGGCGCACGCCTTATTAAAGGAGCCTTGTCTTGTCTTGGTGATGCAAGGCGCCGATGTTGAGCCTAGGTGAGCTTGGAACCAAGGCAACAGGGGCACTAGAATGAAGATGAAAGTTGTCACTTTTTTTTATTTTCTTTGTGCTTTTTTAGAAGTTTTTAAAATTTCGTTTATTCAAACTTATTATTTTCAGTTTTTAATTTTTTCGATATTTGAAGTTTTTACATAACTTTTAATTTAAAATTTCATGTGGCAGTTAACTATTTCGAGTGATTTTGGGCAAAGTCTAATTTTAAATTAAAATTATTGAAATCTGAAATCGAGAATTCGTAATGTATTAAAGGAAAAAAAAAAATAATGTATAAAAAATGACAATGAAATTTTGCAATTATATATTTGCAAAAAAATAATCTTTCAACCCTAAACATTTTTTTAATTATTTAGTTTTTATATTTACGTATTATAAGAAAAATACATTTTTAATATTGTACACTCAGCGGGTTGTACCACGGGTTCTAGTGTCCAAGTATCTATATAACTCATCCCCTCTTCAACTTGCCTCCACTTAGCCTATGGATAAGGCACATTATAAAAATCTTCTGCCCTGAATTCGGCATCCTATCTCTCTCCTGATATTTATCTTAGGACTGAGAACTCTGCGTGTCTTCACCGGTGACTCGAAAGACACCATGGTTCTTCTCGTTTGTCCTTTCCACTCACTCCGCTAAAATGTTGGCCACGCGCTTGTTGTGGTCATGACACTCGTACTTCTGTCTCCATGCATCTTTTACCCTGGCCAACTGCCCTATAGATAATAGGTTCTGCTTAGCCGTGTTCCTTGTTTATTCCATTACTCATATGTATTCTACATAGCCTCGTAGTGACAAGCTCTTCGTCAGGGTACCTGACTGCACTTTACACAGAGTTCTCTTCCCTGGTTTCAATTAGTCTCTACATTGCCTCTAATGTAGTTGCTTAGCTACTACGAGGCATCCAACTTTCTGAAACAAGAAAAAGAAAAAACTAACTCGTTCAACAAACAGTGCCGCGAACTGTGATACCAAAGTCTGCACCAAAAACCAAATAGGACACAACTTTCTCCGGGGCAGCTTCTACAAAATGCAAACAAGGTTATGCCCAAAAGGGAGCCTATGACCTCACCTTCTCACGCTCAAGTCAAAGTTGTGCTCCAATTATTGACTCATAAGGTCTCGTAAAGGAATTCTGTTTCTTCACAACTTTTCCCTTGGATTGGTTAGTGGTTCTTGTGTTAAAAGCAGGCTCTCCAAAAAATCCCAGTATTTGATATGGTAAGCTAGGTCTCCAGTTCATACCCGGTATAGAAATTATAACTCTCACCCTAAAAATCATTACGCTTTTCACTCCAAGAAAACACACAATCACCATTCGTACCAAATTATTGGAGAATCTCGATAAGACAACCACCCTGTGATCCTAAACCTAAAAACTTCTGTAGTCTTAACTCAACATAACATCAAATGTAGGAATCACTATTCAAACTTTCTTAAAACTATAATCAATGTTTAAAAAGGCGATTGAGGCGTACGCCTCGAGGCGCGCCTCGAGGCGAGGCGGGGAAAAAAAGCCTCGAGGCTTAAGCCTCGAGGGTGGAAAGTGAGGCTTACGCCTTTTGTGGTTGAGGCGTTGCGCCTCAAGGCGGTGAGGCGTACGCCTCTTTTACTGGGTGTAAAAAATCAGTCCTAGGTAAATATAACTTCTCTTCTCTGCTCCGAAAGTAGATTCCGGCCTTCGTTTCTCCATTCCGACCTTCGGTTCTCTTCTTTCCCCCATTTCGGCCCTCGTTCCAGCCCTAGGTAAGAACTCCGACTTTTGTTTCTAATGTTTTAACTTCTACGACCTTTATTTGGTATAAAAACTTTGTTTTTTTTGTTCCGGCCCTAGGTAGAAACTTTTTTATTTTTGTAAAAACTTTTTTTTTAATTTCGACCAAGGTTGCTCACAAATTTGTTTGATTTTATTTTTTGTTAATAAAGTTGCTGTTTTTTAATTCACTGTTTTTTAATAAAGTTTTTTTTTTAGGTTAAAGTTAGCACTACAAATATGTAAATGAAACTAATATTTAAATGAATATGTATATCAATTTGATTTTGCATTGATTAATTTATTGTCATGTTATAAAATTACCAATATTTAAATGAAACTAAAAAAATGATTTTATTAATTTGATTTTGCATTAATTAATTTAGTCATATTATAAAATATCCAATATAAGAATGAAACTAAAAAAATAATTATGTCAATTTGATTTTGCATTGATTAATTTATTGCCATATTGTAAAATAACCAATATATTAAATTGATTGTCAAATTACTATTTTTTTTGAAGTCATCTTGGGGGAACAAAAAAATGTCAAACTATGTGAGAAAGTCCTCAAAGATGTTTTTTTTTGTAGTTTTATTTTATATTTCTTTGTTATTTTATTTTTATGGTTTTATTAGTATTTTTTTAATATTTTTTTGCGCTTTTTTTCCCTTTTCGGTGAGGCTTACGCCTCAACCGCCTCGAGGCTTACGCCTCGCCTCGCCTTTCGCCTTTTTAAACATTGACTATAATACATCAAGGAGGTTAAAACTATATAAATCAAGGCGTGCTAAACCACAAGCATAATTTTATAATGCTCCATGATGGTTTTGAGAATCTATGTAATTGAAATCGAACTTCACAAAGAAGAAAATCGAAACACGCTAAAAGCCCTCAAAAGATAAAAATGAAAATGCTTTCAAATAGGCTTCCGGATCAGTATATCTTAAATCCAACGGAATTACGGTTGAGGTTTACAAGACTGAAAAAAAGTGTGAACTTGAAAATTGTTTTTTTTTGGGGGGTTGGGGGGGATTCTTGTAAATTCATCTTTAGTGCATTGGCAGATTCTCCCTCAGTTCCTATGTTCACTTTTCATAAGATGATGCAGAGATCTAGTATACCTCCATACAGATATTCACATGGTTTATTGCACTAAGTAAAATTACGCTTGTAATTTGATCAAGGAAAGAAAGCCGGCATGGTTGTCACAGCTCTTTGATAGAATCACAGTGTGTCGCGCACCCCAATCCTTTATTAGATTTCACCATGACTACCACACATTTACATGAAAGGATACAACGATAATCACCTTCACTAAATAGATTAAAAAAATCATACACAAGTATACCGGGACTACTTGTACATATATTTCATCAGGTCATAGTTTTTTTTTTCAGGGGGAGGGGGAGGGGGAGGGAGAATCGAACCGTCAACCTCCTATATGAGGGTAAGAGCCCTGACCACTAGGCTAGCAATAGTGGTTGGGTAAAACAAATCTAGTTTTAAGCTTCACAAAAATAAATAAAATAAAATCGAGAAAGAGAACCAATTAAATGCAGTCTACATATTTATGAACTTTAGAGATTCTTTTCCCAAATTCACTTTCAATAATTCAATATATAAGGACTTGTGTTAGATTGGTACTGTATGGATACAAAAAGGCTTAGATGGGGAATAATTGCCCCTAACTATCAAATCTTCTCTCTTCTTCCACATTTTGTTTGACTCAAATAAATAAGTCTATTAGTCATTAAACATGTAAATTACAAGCCCTTCAATGTCAATGACATTTAACTGTACCAAGTTCAGGATTCAAATAATAACTAATCTTTACATAAATTATCATTTAATAATGCATGAAGAAACAATAATTAATTACCTTATCAATACGTCTAAGAACCTCTTCTCTCCTCTCAGTCTCTTCCTTGCTCTCATATAGCCCCAAATTCACCAAAAGCTTCCAATAACAAAAAAGCTTCTTAATCAGAAAAACTACAATTTTACATAGAGTAAGAACAACTCCTAAAGTAGAGTAAAAGTTGGATTAATCCAGCAGTGTAAATAGTGTAAAAGTTGTAGCCAACTCCACAAAGTGTAAAATGTAGATGCAAAATGCACCATAATTATACCATTAGGTTTCTCCCTCATCTAAAATCTTTTTAAAAATTACACTCTGTCCCAAATTAATGGTCCTTCAATTCTAATTATAATATGTAAAACTAGGTGAGATTACAAATTTACCCATCCAAACAATATACGAGAGTAATGATCCAAGCATTAGGAGGATAAACATGGGAAGTTTTGGAAAGTAAAACATTTTCATAAGATATTTGACTTTCAAAAGATGAATATTGATTTGGGATGGAGAAAGTATCTTTTTATTGTACATGTATAATTACTGTAAAGTTTATACTCCCTACGTCCCAAATTAATAATCGTGTTTCTAAAAATAGTAGTGCATGAATTCAGAGGCATTCATCAATTTTAAGAGGATTAATTTGAACGGCGAAAGTTATATTTGAATGTTTGAAAGTTATATTTGATTGTTTGACTTTCAAATGACGACTATTAATTTGGGATGAGGGGTATTTCGAAAAGCATTCGTAGCAGCTCTATCCAACAACATCCATATTCCATATAAATATTTGGGATCCTACGAATTTTTCTTTGGTCCCATTAGAAAACAGTTTTTCTCAAATAGGCCCCATTAGAAAACAGGTAGATTACTACCTATGCAACTTGTGCAAAACATATACTAAATATTAACTAGCTCGGGTAAATATGTAATGTAGGAATATCTATTAAGAAAAGTTTCTCTCCATGGGACTAATTGGGCAATATCATATGTAAACAGGACTCGTTTGTCAAGCTCACTAAGGATCCATTTGGTTGTGAAATACTTTTTACTATGGTTAAAAGTAAAATGATGGAATGTCTTTTGACATATTTAAAATTAATTTTTTGTTGGTTTGAAATGGAGAACAAGTACACAACCTATAATTATTCAACTTTGAACAAAAATATTGAACAAAATAGGTTAAAATATATTTCACCCTTTTACTTTCCACCGTGGAGAAATAGATTTTACCCCGAACAGAACGGACCCTAAATATTTTCGTATTGGTAAAATTATTTGTCAAGCTCCCTAAATATTTTCACATTGGTAAAATTACCAATTTTATTGGTCTTTTCAGTTTTATGGTATAGAAAATAAAGTAGTGCGCGTATTTTAGGTGTTGATTGTTTTTACCTCTCAAGTCTTAGGGTCCGTTTGGTTTGGGGTAAAATATGTTTTAACACGGTGAAAAGTAATATGGTGAAATACGTTTTTACCTATTTAAAGTTAAATTTTCTTCTCTGTTCTTGTTTAAAGCTTCATAATTATGAAGCGTGCCCTAATTCACAATGTCAACCCAACAAAAATTTAATTTTAAATACGTGAAAAAAATATTTCACCATTTTACTTTTCACCGCAGTTATAAGTATTTCACCCCGAACCAAATGGACCCTTAATCTAAACCATTCACACTTATAAAGTAGCAAATAGTATTACTTTTTTAAATGATTAAGAAGCTAACAACTATTTTTTTACTTTGAATGATTAAGAGGTAAATGTACCTCTGAAGTCTGAATCAGTCTAAATATATTCATTTAAAGGTTCATTCAGATATAAAAACAAACATATTTTCCACATTCAGATTCCGAACTTCAGATTCAGAGTTCAAATTTTAGATTTCAAATTTCAAATTCAGACTTCAAATGAAAAAACAAACCCAGCCTTAGGTGTTGCTTGTTTTTACCTCTTTAAATCTGAATCTGAACCATTCAGACTTAAGAGCCACCAAATAGTGTTTGTTTTTTTAAATGATTAAGACGCTAACGATTATTTTTTACTTTGAATGATTAAGAGGTAAATGTATCTTTAAAGTCTGAATCTGAAGTCCGAATCAATTTAAATACATTCATTCAGAGGTTCAGATATAAAAACAAACATATTTTCACATTCAAACTTGAGAAAAATATACGCAGTCATCGGTGTTTTTGTTTTTATCTCTTAAGTCTAAATCTGAACCATTCAGACTTAAGAGGTACCCAAAAGTGTTTGTTTTTTATATGATTAAGAGGCTAACGGCTATATTTTGCTCTTAATGATTAAGAGGTAGAGTTACATCTGAAGTCTGAATCAATCTAAATACATTCATTCATAGGTACATTCAGACATAAAAACCAAACATAAAAACCAAGGTTCTAAAAAATGCAGGGCGTGATCGAGGCGTGGAGGCCAAGCCTTAAGCCTTAGAAGCCTAGGCGGGCTTGGGCGTAAAAAAGCGTTTAGGGCTTCTTAATATATTTTAATATTTTTTAACCATAACAAGGCTATTAAAATACTAAAATTGTACATATCATAAAAATACGTCCGAATATATGCAAATTAAAATACTATTTGATTATTTTGGATGTGATCATGGTCCGGTTAGTAAAAAAATTCTTTAAAAGGCGATATCATTTCACTAAAGCATTGTTGTTTTTAGAAAAAAAAGTGTGTGCCTTAAGTGTTTTACCATGAATAAGGCGTAAAAAACTTAAGGCGGGGCGTTTCTCCCAAGCCTTAAGCATAGGCGGAGAACAAACATATTTTTCAGATTCAGATTTTAGATTTCAGTCTTTCATATAAAAAAACAAACGCAGCCTTAGTGTGAAACCTACTTTACACATTATATAAACAACAAAATAATACACTATCACTAACAAAAATGCTCTAAATAAACTGAATTTCCCAATATAAACACACATACATACATATACTCAACTCAACAAAGATTTTTCTCAATTATTTGGCATCGGCTACACGTACATACATATACATATACATACACATATACATATAAATATACCTTTTCCAAATCTGAATTTTGTTGGAGATCTGCTTCAGTTGGGCCAGCAATGGATATTGGCTTAGTGACACCGTATTCGTTAGCAATTAAACTTTCAGACCCCATCATTCCAACTCAAAAAAACCTAATGAACAAAACAAGCAAACATTTTTACCTAAACCCTAACCCTAACCCTTAAACACACAGATCAATTCGATTTCAGTGTAACAGATCCAATGATGATTAAAAAACAGAGGAATTTTGCGGATCAAAGACAAAAATACATAACACGGGCCCGTAAAGGTGAGAAATTTTGGAGTTATACATACATATATAAATGTGTATGTGTAGAGTGAGAGGGATCTGAGGGCTTAACTGAGGGAGCGTTTGGGATGGTTCTAATTAAAATCTTGACTATTAATTAATGATGGGTCCTTATATTTACATTCAAAAAATATCT
Organism: Sambucus nigra; assembly: GCA_949130495.1. NCBI lineage: Eukaryota > Viridiplantae > Streptophyta > Magnoliopsida > Dipsacales > Adoxaceae > Sambucus > Sambucus nigra. Next base: position 428,307,579 of record OX422211.1, on the reverse strand, counting down.
TCAAAATACCCTTTTATACAAAACACCTTAATCACCTAATATTTATGGCAAACATCCAAAAACAAGTACCTTACTCCCAACTCCAAAAACACACAACAACACATTACACTCAAGCTTCATTTCTGATATGTTAAACCATTAAACCTTACTCTCATTATTGTCATGCTCGAATTTTGTGCTCCTATTTTGTGTATTAAGCCCTAGCTTGCAAACTACATATAAGAAATCCATTATAAACTCTTTAAAATATATTCCATTTGCGCGAACAAACCTAAAGTTTACCACGATAAGAAAAAACTAGGGTTTAACGATTTAAAAAAAAGGGAAAAAAATAGTCTGCACCTACGATTTCTCGTAACCGTAGGTGCTAATAATTATCGATCATGTCCAACCGTGATTACATAATATACGGCTAGTTATCACCGTGGTTGTAGGTTTCACGGCCAAACTCAATCGTGGTTATAGTTTCACGGCAAAGCCCAACCGTGGTTATATTTTCACGGTCAAACCCAACCGTATTTAAAAAATGATACTTTAGTTTTACATGATGATATACTAACAACTTGATAAGATTTACATGATGGCACACAAGTCATAATTTACACGAGGCGCCACGCCATAAAATTTATTTTCTTATCCTAATCATGAACACGATCCATTTATTTTTTATACACAAGTAATAATTTAGTAATTTTTTTCTAGATATTTGAAAATGTGTAGGAAAAACTAAAATTAGTTTTACTTATGTATCATATATTATAGGATTATTTATGTAATTATTGTTTCTAATTTTAATTCTAATCTCTTAAAGTACTAAATATATTCCTATTTCATATATTCATTTGCTAGGGTATATAAATGTTGATCTGCTAATATAATTTGTTAATTTGCTAATATAATTTGTTAATTTCTTATGTATGTCATATAAATGGTGAGAAGCAAAAATCCTCATACCGCATCCGAGCGGAAGAGGAGGTTGGAGGCGGCTAAGGAGGTATGACGGCCCGTGTCTTCCTCTAGTAGTAGTAGTGCCACTAAGGTCACTACTTCAAGCGAAGGATATTCTCCGACGACTTCGTTAGATAAAGAGGTAGGAGACTTACTTAATGTTGAGGCGGGCGATACTTCGAAGTCAATTGAGCAAGTAGTTGAGGCGGTTGTAAGTGATTTGATTGGGGTTAGTTAAGGGGGTGAGGTAGGAGTGGTGGGAGATAAAGATGAGGAGAAAAAAGAAGAAGATAAATCATGAGAGAAGGAGAAAGAGAAGGAAAGTGATGAAGAGAGAGAGGCAAGTAGAGAGGAGGATAGAGAGGAAGAATGAGAGATAGGATAAGGGGAAGAAGGACTGAGAGGAGGAGAGGAAGATAGAGTGGAAGATAAGGAGGAAGAAAGAGAGAGGGCAGGAGAGAATGAGTCTTCTTCCTCGAAAGATGAAATCCAACCGTCCACATCGAAAGGCCCAGAGAAGAATACCTGGAAAAAAAACAAGCCACTCTGATTCCCAACCGCTCGAGGGGTGCACACCAAACAACCCCGAACTCCTGAAAAATTATCATAACCATATTGGTTATTCTATTTAGAATAGAGATGAGGAGAGGGGAATAATGAAGTGCGTGTACCATTTTAAGAAATTTGCTGAGTGGAGTCTAGACAAATAGGATGATGGGGTAATAGAGCTGGTGAGGAACTCTGGGTTATACGGTCTGATTAAGCACTCCTATTGGTGCACAGACTATGTATTGGTGTTGGCATTCATCGAACGGTGGCAGCCGAAGATAAATTCATTTCACATGTCGTTCGACGAGATGACCATCACCCTAAATGATGTGTACCATCTCCTTCAAATCCCGGTAGTAGGCAAATCGGTGTACGGTACTGTTCCGAAGAAAGTCGAGGAGAAGATGTAATACCCCGTACTTTTGGCTATATTTATTTTTGGGATTAATTAATTAAATGCGTAATAATTGAAATTAATCCGGGTTAAAATACTAACGAGATGCGAGTTGGTATTTGATTATGTGCATACATATTTTTATATGAATATTAAATTATGAAAAATTTGTCGTAAGATTTATATACGGTATTTTAGAAATTTTGTTGAGACGCGTGTGACCGTCGCGTCACGGTATAATATTTTGATTATAAAAGTGAATTTAAATTCTATTAACCGTATGGTCATTTTGAGTGCGCCAACGCGTCCGGAAGGGTCGAGATAGTCAGAAAACACTAACCGGGGGTTTAGTTTGGGTCCCGGGGTATTTTTAGGTCATACCGGCAACATAAAGGGCATTTTAGTAATTTTGTATTTTTTGAGAATTAAAAGTGACAAAAATTGGGAGTTTTAATCTGATTGGGAAGTGACCCACTAAGCCACTAACCAACCCATATTAACCCAACAAGCTACGTAGGTTATTAGAATTAGGTTTTCTAATACCTTCCCAAAGCAAACCCTAGCCACCATAGCCACCATTGGAGAAGAAGCTTGGGGAAAGAGAGAGAGAGGAAATTTTGCAGAAAAGCCCCATCAAACCAACATCTAAATCAGAGATAAACTCGAGGCAAGTGACTTAATTCCATTTAATTTCAGAGAATGTTCTTTCCATGTTAGATAATTCCAATTTTGCGTTTGTTCTTGGTGAAACATGAAAACCCATGTAGTTTGGAACTTAGAAATTGAAAATCTTGAGGAGAATTGCATGTAGAATGATAGGTAGATGATTATTCTCATGATATTTGTGATGGGAAGAAATTAAAACGGATTTTATTGGGTTAATTCATGATTTAAAATGTTAGGGTTTGTGTTCTTTAAAAGAATTGGGGAAAATTGTAGAATCTTGTAATCTAATGATGTTTAGGATGTATTAATTCCTTAAAAGGTGTTAGAATATGACCTTAGTATGTTTTAGGATGATTGGGGACCTTAAAACATTGATTGGACTTGGTTGAGACTTGAGGTGTTAAAAATGGTGAAAAACGAGATTAAGGCAAATCTGGGACGAAACTGGTAGGTCGTTAGAAGCCCCTCCCCAGGTCGTTCGAACGAACTCGTTCGAACGAGCTTCTAACAAATTGACCAGTCGCTTCTAACGAAAGGGAACCTCGTTCGATAACTTCGTTCGAACGAGATCTCGTTAGAAGGTACAGTTCGTTCGAACGAACTGGATCTCGTTCGAACAGCCTCGTTCGAACGAGACTTCTAACGAGCTGACAGTTTGATCTCGTTCGAACAGCCTCGTTCGAACAGCCTCGTTCGAACGAGACTTCTAACGAGCTGGCAGTTTGGGCCTTTTTGGCCTGTTTTGATTTTTAGAGTCCCGTAAACTTGTTCGAGGGTAGAGTTAACATTCCTTTGATGATGTATTGATGGATTTGGGACTTTTGGGTTATTATGAGGAGTAAATTATATACGAGTGGTTTAAATCAATGAACCGTTTGGGTTGAGACGTGAGTGTCTACTACGACGTGAGAATAGATTATGGCGCGTATGACTATAAACCGAAATCGTATAAAGTGTATAAAGTATATATTAGTACTAGAATGAGAATAGTGCTACAATTAAACTACGGGATTACTAAGACGTGTGTTTACTTAGTATTGGTATATGGATTGTGTGTATGACATACCTACCATACTTGCTATCACGGGAGGTTTGCGTTCGCTTAGGGCCCTCTAATCCTTGTGTTGCCCGGATTTAGACTGGTTACCTTGATGAACATAGGTCATAGAAAGACTTATTGGGATATTAATAAGTCCGTTGATCGTGGGAGCGTAGGTATGTGCGTGACCCATGTGATGTGACTGTGTTCGCCTCCATTATTTGTGATGTTGTTATTCGTGAACTATTCCTGAGAGATTCGGAATACGTAATCCTTACGTACGTGATGTACCGGGATGGATAGCAGAGTATGTGTGCACCGCAGCTTAGTTCTCGGGGTGCTTGTATTGTATATTTATGATGTGAATAATATACACTTAATTAATGGGAACCTTCGTGTTAATGTTATGAATATAATTACGGTATTGTTTCGAGAAAAACATAACGGGTTAGCGGATAGTGAAATATATTGCATATTGAGCATTTGAGTTTACGTTAAACCCCTACTTAATTACGAGCGTTATAATGTTAATAGAACCAAGTAATATGGGTAGGACCTATGATAGTCTAGCTAGATATGATGTCACTTAGCTAGTGGTTTGTGTCGTTATAGATAGGTACTTACGTTAGGAGTGCACAGTTAGACGAGAGGTGAGGATATCATGTGAGTGCACGTCTTAACATGTACTTTGCATTTAATGTTTTAAATGATTTTAAAGCACTTGCAGGTTTTTAAAATATCTCCACATTCGGGCTCTGACCCGTTTTCTTTCAAATCTACTTTTCTTATAAAACCATTTTAGGTGCCCAGCCACAAGGACACCATGCATAGGATACTCATTCTGGTGACGAGCTGTAGCTGTTTGTGGAAGCTACAGGGATTTGCTTGTAGACGCCTCTATCACTTGGATTCCAGATTCATTATCTATCAGTTGTAGGGCATGTTGCCCATTTCTATTAGAGTTACATTTCCATTACAGTTTTTAGACTTTGGCATGTATTGTTTTAGTATTCGGTTTACTTATTTCAGTTGTGGGATTGTAGTGAGGAGTTTTTCCTCCAGACTTTATTTACGTTATGTGATGGTTATTCTATTTACTTCTTTATGGTGAATGGTGTTATTATTCTTTATTACACTTGTTGCATGTTAATCAGACTTAAATTAAAATTTGGCACTTACTTTTTAAATACTAGGTGGTTAGTAATCTTAAAAATGTTTTCGACAGTGATGCTATTAACTGGACCAACTTGGCATTTTGAATTAATTTAATAAAGGAGTAGTTACCCGGTATTTAATTAGTCGGGGTGTCACAGGTGGTATCAGAGCATCAGGTTCTAGTGTCCTTTAGGATCTGACGGCTTATTATGTTTCAGCTAAGTTTCTTTGATATAGAGCCCTATATTTTAGGACTGTTGTACTCTTTTTGTATATGCTTCGTTCTTCAGCTATCTTAAGTTTATAAACAGCGAACTTATAAACTTTGTTCTTATTTCAGATGCCTCCACGACGTGCACGACGAGTTCCCAGGGATGCAACGCCCGAACCCCAGCCCGCTCCAGTTCAGGGAATGATGAACGCCGCTGAGGTTGCAGCTATAGTAGCCCAAGCGGTAAATGCCGCAATAGCCGTTGTTCAGCAGGCACCACCTCAGGCGCCGGTTGCCGCGCCAGTACAGGCAAATGCATTCCCGTCTGCTTGGGAACGTGTACGTGACGCTTTTCAGAAAGCGCATCCGCCAGAGTTTGCAGGTAGCTCAGATGTGGTAGTCTCGAGCCAGTGGAGGAAGGATATGCAGAGGCACTTAAAGATGTATGAGTGCACGGACGTCCAGAAACAGGTGCTAGCTACTTTCAAGCTAGTTGGATCTGCGCTACAGTGGTGGGAGTCTATTACCACCGTGGAGGAGAGGGATACTCTCACTATTCAGGACTTCTGGGTGCGGTTTGACCGCAAGTACTTTCCGTCGGCTGTTCATACGAAAATGAGGAGGAAATTGATGAGTCTGAAGCAGGAGGGGAAGACCGTGGCCGAGTATGAGGCCGAGTTCACGAATCTGTTGAATATCGTTCCAGATGAGATACCAACAGAGAAGAAGAAGATTGAGAAGTTCAGGGACGGGTTGACATGGAGGATCCGTCAGCATCTGTTAGGGAACCTTTCGTTGGCCACGTATTCTGATGTGGTTAACGCTGCTCTGTTACACTGCCAGGCCCACCGCTTTCATATGGCTGAGGGCAAGAGGTCGGGAGAGTCTAGCCATCAGGGCAAGACTGGAGGACATGGTGCCGGTGGGGCACAATCTGTTCAGGGGCAGAGACAGGGTGAGCAGGGTTCTCAGCAGGGGGATCAGAAGAGGTTCCGATCAGGGAACTACAGGCAGGGACAGGGAGGTTTCCGTCAGGGCCATCAGGGTCCAAACGGCCATCAGGGCCAACAGGGGCAGAATGGGCAGCAGTTTCACCAGGGCCAAGGGAGGAACGGTAACGGCCACCAGGGCCGGGGACAACAGGGGCAGAGAGGAGGGAACTTCCCAGGGAAGTGTTTTGTTTGTGGCAAGACTGGCCATAAGCGACAGGATTGTCCTGATAGGGGCAGGGCCCCACAGCAGCAGCAGCAGAGTGCTCGCCAGGAGCCACAGAGGCCTATGTTTCCCGCTGCTCTCCCCGCACCGCCACAGATGGCAGCATTACCACCCATTCCAGCAGTCCCAGTTCAGCAGGGGCAGCTACAGTATGGACGTGTCTACAACGTCCACCAGGCTGCAGTTCCACGGGCACCGCCCGCGATTGAGGGTACGTTTCCTATCCATGGTACTATGGGCCGGGTATTATTTGATTCGGGGGCTACTCATTATTTTATAGCTACACACTTCGCGAAAGCTTTAGGATTGTTAACTACGACAGAGAGCACAGTGACGTGTGTCGACTCACCATTGGGGAGTGGGTCACTTATTTTCTTTATATGCCGGGGAGTGGGGGTAGAGATTGGTGGTTTGGTATTACCTGCAGACATGTTGGTATTATATATGCATGTTCACGATGTAATTATCGGTATGGATTGGCTCGTAGCTTATAGGGCCATGGTTGATTGCTTCAGCGGGAGCATTGTTTTTGCCATTCCGGGGCAAGAGATGTTTGTAGTGGCGATGCCTCGCCCAGAGGGAGGATCGACCGCTCATCTGTATTACATTGAGGAGGATACCTCTAAGGAGGTAGTGATTCCTTTAGATTCTATCCCAGTAGTCAGGGAGTATTCGGATGTGTTTTAGGAGATACCAGGCTTACCCCCCAGTCGAGAGATAGACTTTGTTATAGATTTGCTACCGGGTACGAGACCTATAGCACGCGCACCGTACCGTATGGCTCCAGCTGAGATGAGGGAGTTACGGGATCAGATAGAGCAACTGTTAGGTCAGGGCTTTATTCGCAGGAGTACCTCACCTTGAGGCGCTCCAGTTTTGTTTGTGAAAAAGAGGGACGGTTCACTGAGATTGTGTGTGGACTATCGAGAGTTGAATAAAGTCACGATACGGAATAAGTATCAGTTGCCTCTAATCGATGACTTATTCGACCAGTTGAGAGGAGCTTCTTTCTTCTCGAAGATTGATTTGAGATCGGGATACCATCAGTTGCGTATCAGGGAGGAGGATGTCTCGAAGACTGCATTCTTGTCGAGATATGGTTCTTACGAGTTTCGGGTTATGCCTTTCGGTTTGACCAACGCTCCAGCAGTGTTTATGGACTTGATGAACAGAGTGTTCAGGGATTTCCTAGATCAGTTTGTCATTGTCTTCATTGATGACATTCTGGTTTACTCCCAGTCAGAGGAGGAGCACGCCGAGCATTTGAGACAGGTTTTGCAGACACTTCGTCAGAACGAGTTGTATGCAAAATATGAGAAATGCGATTTTTGGCTGAAGGAGGTCCAGTTTTTGGGACACATTATTTCCGACCAGGGAATATCTGTTGATCTGGGGAAGGTATCCGCGGTGAGGGAGTGGGGACAGCCCACGACACCGACTGAGATTCGTAGTTTCTTGGGTCTAGCAGGATACTACAGGAGGTTCATTCGGGGTTTCTCAGAGATAGCAAGTCCTTTGACACATCTGACTCGAAAGGGTGTGCCATTCATCTGGAGTGATGCCTGTCAGTTGGCATTCGATGAATTGAAGGATAAATTGACCTCGGCACCGGTGTTAGCATTACCGAGACCGGGAGTTGAGTATTTGGTTTACACCGATGCGTCTTTGCAAGGGCTTGGAGGTGTATTACAGCAGGAGAGACAGGCCATAGCTTATGCTTCCCGTAAGCTTAAGACTCATGAGAAGAATTACCCCACGCATGATTTGGAGTTGGCGGCAGTGGTATTTGCCCTACGGATTTGGAGGCACTATCTTTTGGGGGAAAAGTTCCAACTGTTCACGGATCACAAGTCCCTACAGTACCTGTTCACGCAGAAGGAGTTGAATATGCGGCAGCGTAGGTGGCTTGAGTTTGTGAAAGACTACCAGTTCGACATCCAGTATCACCCGGGAAAGGCTAACGTGGTAGCAAACGCGTTGAGCCGTAGGCCAGCAGATGAGGTGGCAGAGGTGTGGAAGGCAAAGTGGAAGGAGTTGGGACACCAGGATACAATGGCCCGATCTTTCATGTCTGTGATGACCGTTACACCGCAGATTGTCACGAAGGTAGTACGGGCACAGGCTAATGACTCGTTTTGTCAGGAGCAGATAGTTCGATTACTAGCAGAGGGAGCCGAGTCCTATACCGTTAGCTCAGACGGGGGATTACGCTTCAATGGGAGATTGGTAGTTCCGGAAGAGGATGAATTGCGACACGAGGTGATGGCAGGGTCGCACGGCTCACGGTTCGCGGTACATCCCGGATGGGATAAAATGTACCAAGACATGAGACGACAGTATTGGTGGAGCGGTATGAAGAGAGATATCGCTGAGTTTGTTTCGAAATGCGCCACTTGTCAGCTTGTAAAAGTGGATCATCAGAGACCGGCAGGATTGCTACAACCATTGGAGGTCCCGGTGTGGATGTGAGAGAGCATATCCATGGACTTTATCACGGGGTTGCCTACGTCGCAGAGGGGTCACGACTCCGTTTGGGTAATTGTGGACAGGTTTTCCAAGGTCGCTCACTTTTTACCCGTAAGGACTGACTACACTACGGGACAGTATGCCCAGCACTTCATTTCAGAGATTGTGAGACTTCACGGTGTGCCCCTAAATATCGTGTCTGACAGAGACAAGATATTTGTTTCAAGGTTTTGGGAGAGTTTCCAGGAGGCCATGGGCACGGAATTGCGGTTGAGTACGGCTTATCATCCGCAGACCGATGGGCAGACCGAGCGCACAAATCAGATGTTGGAGGACATGTTACGCATGTGCATTATTGACTTCGAGGGTGGATAGGAGCAGTATCTTCCACTGGTGGAGTTTGCTTACAACAACTCCTATCAGTTTACTATTGGCATGGCTCCGTTTGAGGCATTGTACGGTAGGCCTTGTCGTTCTCCAGCATGTTGGTTAGAGGTGGGGGACAACAAACTGCTTGGGCCGGAAGTGATTCAGGATACTTCGGCAAGGATTGAGTTGATTCGGAGTCGCATTCGGGTAGCTCAAGACAGGCAGAAGAGTTATGTTGATGCGAAGAGATTTTTCAGGGAGTTCCAAGTAGGGGACCAGGTTTTGCTCAGGGTATCTCCTATGAAGGGGATTATGCGTTTCGGGAAGAAGGGGAAGTTGGCACCAAGGTATATGGGGTCGTTTCCTATTATTGAGCGGATCGGATCGGTTGCGTATAGACTCGGGTTACCAGAGCATTTGCATCGGATTCACGATGTGTTTCATATTTCCTCGTTGAGGAAATACCTTAGAGATAATTTGGCTCATTCTCACATTGCTGTGGAGGACATCGATCTCCAGCCGGATAGCTCCTACGAGGAAGGGCCAATTGCTATTTTGGACCGAAGCGAGAGGAAACTGCGGTAAAAGATAGTCCCGTTAGTGCGTGTTCAGTGGCGACATCACAATGTCGAGGAGTCCACATGGGAGCGCGAGGATGAGATGCGCGAACGTTATCCACAGTTGTTTTTAGCAGGTACTTTCTAGTTTCGAATTTCGGGACGAAATTCAGTTATTAGGGGGGAAGTATGTAATACCCCGTACTTTTGGCTATATTTATTTTTGGGATTAATTAATTAAATGGGTATTAATTGAAATTAATCCGGGTTAAAATACTAACGAGATGCGAGTTGGTATTTGATTATGTACATACATATTTTTATATGAATATTGAATTATGAAAAATTTGTCGTAAGATTTATATACGGCATTTTAGAAATTTTGTTGAGACGCGTGTGACCGCCGCGTCACGGTGTAATATTTTGATTATAAAAGTGAATTTAAATTCTATTAACCGTATGGTCGTTTTGAGTGTGCCAACGCGTCCGGAAGGGTAGAGATAGTCAGAAAACACTAGCCGGGGGTTTAGTTTGGGTCCCGGGGTATTTTTAGGCCATACCGGCAACATAAAGGGCATTTTAGTAATTTTGTATTTTTGGAGAATTAAAAGTGACGAAAATTGGGAGTTTTAATCTGATTGGGAAGTGACCCACTAAGCCACTAACCAACCCATATTAACCCAACAAGCTACGTAGGTTATTAGAATTAGGTTTTCTAATACCTTCCCAGAGCAAACCCTAGCCACCATAACCACCATTGGAGAAGAAGCTTGGGGAAAGAGAGAGAGGAAATTTTGCAGAAAAGCCCCATCAAACCAACATCTAAATCAGAGATAAACTCGAGGCAAGTGACTTAATTCCATTTAATTTCAGAGAATGTTCTTTCCATGTTAGATAATTCCAATTTTGCGTTTGTTCTTGGTGAAACATGAAAACCCATGTAGTTTGGAACTTAGAAATTGAAAATCTTGAGGAGAATTGCATGTAGAATGATAGGTAGATGATTATTCTCATGATATTTGTGATGGGAAGAAATTAAAACGGATTTTATTGGGTTAATTCATGATTTAAAATGTTAGGGTTTGTGTTCTTGAAAAGAATTGGGGAAAAGTGTAGAATCTTGTAATCTAATGATGTTTAGGATGTATTAATTCCTTAAAAGGTGTTAGAATATGACCTTAGTGTGTTTTAGGATGATTGGGGACCTTAAAACATTGATTGGACGAATTTTAGTTGAGAATTGAGGTGTTAATAATGGTGAAAAACGAGATTAAGGCAAATCTGGGAAGAAACTGGTAGGTCGTTAGAAGCCCCTCCCCAGGTCGTTCGAACGAACTCGTTCGAACGAGCTTCTAACGAATTGACCAGTCGCTTCTAACGAAAGGGAACCTCGTTCGATAACTTCGTTCGAACGAGATCTCGTTAGAAGGTACAGTTCGTTCGAACGAACTGGATCTCGTTCGAACAGCCTCGTTCGAATGAGACTTCTAACGAGCTGACAGTTTGATCTCGTTCGAACAGCCTCGTTCGAACGAGACTTCTAACGAGCTGGCAGTTTGGGCCTTTTTGGCCTGTTTTGATTTTTGGAGTCCCGTAAACTTGTTCGAGGGTAGAATTAACATTCCTTTGATGATGTATTGATGGATTTGGGACTTTTGGGTTATTATGAGGAGTAAATTATATACGAGTGATTTAAATCAATGAACCGTTTGGGTTGAGACGTGAGTGTCTACTACGACGTGAGAATAGATTATGGCGCGTATGACTATAAACCGAAATCGTATAAAGTGTATAAAGTATATATTAATACTAGAATGAGAATAGTGCTACAATTAAACTACGGGATTACTAAGACGTGTGTTTACTTAGTATTGGTATATGGATTGTGTGTATGACATACCTACCATACTTGCTATCACGGGAGGTTTGCGTTCGCTTAGGGCCCTCTAATCCTTGTGTTGCCCGGATTTAGACTGGTTACCTTGATGAGCATAGGTCATAGAAAGACTTATTGGGATATTAATAAGTCCGCTGATCGTGGGAGCGTAGGTATGTGCGTGACCCATGTGATGTGACTGTGTTCGCCTCCATTATTTGTGATGTTGTTATTCGTGAACTATTCCTGAGAGATTCGGAATACGTAATCCTTACGTACGTGATGTACCGGGATGGATAGCAGAGTATGTGTGCACCGCAGCTTAGTTCTCGGGGTGCTTGTATTGTATATTTATGATGTGAATAATATACACTTAATTAATGGGAACCTTCGTGTTAATGTTATGAATATAATTACGGTATTGTTTCGAGAAAACATAACGGGTTAGCGGATAGTGAAATATATTGCATATTGAGCATTTGAGTTTACGTTAAACCCCTACTTAATTACGAGCGTTATAATGTTAATAGAACCAAGTAATATGGGTAGGACCTATGATAGTCTAGCTAGATATGATGTCACTTAGCTAGTGGTTTATGTCGTTATAGATGGGTACCTTACGTTAGGAGTGCACAGTTAGACGAGAGGTGAGGATATCATGTGAGTGCACGTCCTAACATGTACTTTGTATTTAATGTTTTAAATGATTTTAAAGCACTTGCAGGTTTTTAAAATATCTCCACATTCGGGCTCTGACCCGTTTGCTTTCAAATCTACTTTTCTTGTAAAACCATTTTAGGTGCCCAGCCACAAGGACACCATGCATAGGATACTCATTCTGGTGACGAGCTGTAGCTGTTTGTGGAAGCTACAGGGATTTGCTTGTAGACACCTCTATCACTTGGATTCCAGATTCATTATCTATCAGTTGTAGGGCATGTTGCCCATTTCTATTAGAGTTACATTTCCATTACAGTTTTCAGACTTTGGCATGTATTGTTTTAGTATTCGGTTTACTTATTTCAGTTGTGGGATTGTAGTGAGGAGTTTTTCCTCCATACTTTATTTACTTTATGTGATGGTTATTCTATTTACTTCTTTATGGTGAATGGTGTTATTATTCTTTATTACACTTGTTGCATGTTAATCAGACTTAAATTAAAATTTGGCACTTACTTTTTAAATACTAGGTGGTTAGTAATCTTAAAAATGTTTTCGACAGTGATGCTATTAACTGGACCAACTTGGCATTTTGAATTAATTTAATAAAGGAGTAGCTACCCGGTATTTAATTAGTCGGGGTGTCACAGAAGACAACCCAAATCCAATGGCTTACTAAATATTTGGGTTGTACCGAGGAGGAGGTCAACGAGGAGTGTAAGTCTGTATACGTTGTTCATTTTTATTGGTTAATGAATTTATGTAAGGGGAGGGTTTAGAAGATAGGGGAAAGTGCTTCAAAAGGGAATATTGAGCAGGCTGTTAGGGGGTACTTGCTTTTTATGGTCTGTTGCTTGTTGTTCCCGGACAAATCGAGCAATCGAGTTCCAGTGTACTACCTTCAGTCTTTGCGAAAGGTCGACAAATGCAAAGACTATGCTTGGGGGATGGGTGTATTGGACCATTTATATCGGCAGTTGGGGATTGCCTCTCGAGTGGACGTTCGACAAGTGGTCGGATATCTTCCCCTTCTAGTGGTACATATTTTAAATTTTATTTTGTAATATAATAATCTCCAAATTAGTATATCTATATTGAAATTTTATTTTGTTTTGACTGTAAGCGTGGATATACGACCACTTCAATTTGGCAGGGGGTGTTAGAAATCTCCATTTCGAGCATAGCGAGCCGCGTCTATACAAATGGAGTGCACAAACAGTTTCAGAGGATGCCTTTGCACAGTTACGGGAGCTAAGGGAAATCTTAGATGATTTAAAAGCTTCAAATGTAAGTATTAGTTATTTTAAGTTCAGTGTTTGTTTTCTTTATTTATGTACGTACTAATATTTGGAAATGCATTTAGGTTATATGGGATCCTTACTCCGAAAAAAGTGAGGCCTACCCATTTCAGGAGGTCTCATGGTACAACGGCCTCCTTATCTACTATGATGTCGGGTAACCCTACTACCCGAAGAGGGTCCTATGCCAAGATGGACGTGTTCAAATAATTCCTAGACCACCAATGCGCCCTTTGTCAGAGGAGAGGGGGAAGAGCTAAGCTCGATACAAATTAAAGTTTGATATCGAGAAATGGTATCAACTTAACTGGGTCGACCATATACTGTCCAATGCCAGACGTTCGACCCCCGGTGAGGTTTGTGCCTTGGGAATGTGTGGATGGGTATATGTCTTGGTACCAAGAAAGATCCCATCCATACATTCAAAATCCTGAGAATAGAATACGCAAGCCAGAGCTAAAGCACTCGGATAAATTGGTAAATGTTTTGAAATTTACCATTAAATTGATTTCCTTTGTTCAGGATTTGTCTAACACAGTTGATGATAATTTATATAGGCTAAGGGGGTAGACGTTGGATCTCACCGTTGAATGTATGGTTACGGCTACAACCCACTGTAAATATACTTGTCACGGTTATAACCAACCGTGTATGTTGGGGTGAAAAAATAGCCAAGTCTCTGCATATAATTAACGGTTACATTTCACCGTGAATATACGTTTCACAGTTACATGACATTGTGGCGAGTATACTTACGGTTTCAACCAACCGTGTATGTTGGGGTGAAAAAATAGCCAAGTCTCTGTATATAATTCACGATTACAATTCACCGTGGAAAGACAGTTCACGGTTAGATGATGTCGTGGTTGGTATACTTACGGTTTCAACCAACCGTGGAGGTTGGGGTAAAAAAAAAGCCAAGTCTCTGCATATAATTCATGGTTACATTTCACCGTGAAGATACGTTTCACAGTTACATAACATCGTGGCGAGTATACTTACGATTTAAATCAACCGTGTATGTTGGGGTGAAAAAATAGTCAAGTATCTGCATATAATTCGTAATTACAATTCACCATGGAAAGACATTTCAGGGTTAGACGACGTCGTGATTGGTATACGGTTTCAACCAACGGTGGAGGTTGGGGTGAAAAAATGGCCAAGTCTCTGCATATAATTCACAGTTACATTTCACCGTGAAGATATGTTTCACGGTTACATGACACCGCTGCGAGTATACTTACGATTTCAACCAACCGTGTATGTTGGGGTGAAAAAATAGCCAAGTCTCTGCATATAATTCACGATTGCAATTCACCATGGAAAGACATTTCACGGTTAGATGACGTCGTGGTTGGTATACTTACAGTTTCAACCAACCGTGGAGGTTGGGGGTGAAAAAATAGCCAAGTCTCTATGTATAATTCACGGTTACATTTCACCGTGAAGATACGTTTCACGGTTACATGACACCGTGGCGAGTATACTTACAGTTTCAATTAACCGTGTATGTTAGGGTGAAAAAATCGTCAAGTCTATGCATATAATTCACGATTATAATTCATCGTGGAAAGACATTTCACGGTTAGATGACACCGTGATTGGTATACTTACGATTTCAACCAACCGTGGAGGTTGGGGTGAAAAAATAGTCAAGTCTCTGCATATAATTCACAGTTACATTTCACCGTGAAGATACGTTTCACGATTACATGACACCGTGGTGAGTATACTTACGGTTTCAACCAACCGTGTATGTTAGGGTGAAAAAATAGCCAAGTCTATCCATATAATTCGCGGTTACAATTCATTGTTGAAAGACATTTCACGATTAGATGACGCCATGTAGAGTATATGTACGACTTTATTAAACCGCGAATGTTTATATCACGTTGTGGTGTCACCGTGTTTTACTAGTTACCAATGAATATTATAGTAATGATTGCAAAAAGATAGAAAAAGTTCCAATCAATCCATTTACATGTAATCAATGACTGTATAAAGGTACAAAAAGTTACAATCATTAGCACTAGACTTTCTCCAACAACCAATTTACATATAACCAATCCTGATAAATTACAAAAAGTTTCCAATCCTGATAATTATAAAAAGTTATAAGAAACCCTAGGAGTTTCACCACATAATTTAAGTCGCGATCAAGTCATCGTCCTCATCCGACGATATCAAGCACGGTTCATCTCTCGTCGCAATGTCTTTAGGACATAAATTTTGAAACATTTGAAAGCGGGACTTAAACAAAGTAGGCCACTGAAGGGCATCTTCACTGCCCTTGATTTTCAGTTAGAGGCAATTGGTGGTAGGGCCAAAATCTTGTGCATTTCAAACTCACCTAATAAATATTTGAAGAGTTCAGGATATAAATGATGTGATTATCTTCCATACTAGGTTTTTCCCAACGTCGAATGGAATAAAAGTTAAGCATTAAAATTTGGATATCAACACAACCATTAGCTTAAGTGCATTCGTCGCAAGGTATCCAAACTCTGGCATTATAAACCATCTCTCTCTTGTGCATGAGTGTCTAAAATAGTCTAATCTCTTCTCATACTCATCAATATCATAGGAGGTCATCACCGTAGCCCAAAATAACTTGTCCGTACGTAACTCAGACAATAAAGCAATACGAATAGCATGAGAATGTTCAATTCCATCCCCAACACCCGCCCCTTATGAAATAGCCCTTTATCCACAGTTTCCATCAGATTTTACATCATATATATCCTCCACAAATTATCAGAAGAACTCGAGAACGTCCTTCATGTACATCTTCTTCTCCTGAGACCACGTCTCCGATTTCACTCCCGTTAATGCAGCAATATTTGTGAAGACTTTTTTAAGTTCCCTTGTGGATGGTACATCTTTCTCCCAAGCACAAGGGGATCTTTTCGTAGATATGTCGGCAGACTTTTTCACCTTAGGTGGCCTTCCCTTTTGACGAATTTGAATGGTCTCCATCAAGGGTGTGGTAAAGGGTTCGACAATCTCCATTAACTTGCTTAGCATGATATTTCTAACAGCTTCACCTGCATCATTCCACCTTTTTTTTAAATATCATCTCAGGTGTATAGTCAAGGTCACAGTACCGAGGGATGTCCGGGACAATGGCAAGTTTCCTCCAATGATCGTCTAGTACCCACGGTGTAATTGCTTGGCCTAGCTACTCCCATTGGGACAACTCATTGACACATGGTAATTCGTATATGGTGCGAAGTACGTGGGAGAATCGTATCTCCGTATATTGGGTGCTAGCTCCTGATGCGCTTAATACTGATCGCATGGAATTTATCTCAATAACAATTAGATCCAATGCATAGTGTGATGCCCTACCATGAATCTCGCGCAACGATGCATTAATGTGTCCATGCTTGGTGCATTAAAGTGATTTTTAAAACTCCGTTTAAATTTGAGTTACTCGGTGGCCAATTAATGCATATATACCCTTCCATACCGTCGCACATAAACCGGTGCTATTTGTTAAATTTTTTTTAGTTGCGCATGGGCACCCTCCACTCTGTTAGTTGTTCGGTTGCCACGGTGGGGTACGCGATTAGTCTATGCATGCGCGAATTGAAAACGTAAAGGGATCCAATTCTTCGATATGTACACAACCATGTTTGAGTATTCTTACCAGTTTTTACAGAAAGCAATCTATGCATTCTCAAAGTCATTAGCAGTCTCTGACTCCAACACCCCAATCCAACCTTGCATAAACACCTTTTTATCCTAGTCTTTAATGTTGTGTTTCACACATGCACCTTCAATGTTCTTCTGTACATGGAATAAGCACAAAAGAACGGTGGCGCGTGGAAACACGCTTGGCAAAGCGTTTAGACAAGTTTGTTGCTTGTCGGAGACAACAACTTGTGGCAAAGCTTCTGGCTCGTATAATGACCGTAAATACTGCAAAGCCCATCTAAAATTCTCCTACTTATCACTCTTCAGAAATGCAAATGCAATACAAAAAGATTGTCCGGTATAAGTAACCCCAATCATCTCAAATAATGGCATATTGTAACGATTGATCTTGTAAGTGCAATCGATCACAAGCACACTCGGGAAGCATTTTACCAACAAGCAAGAGGTGGGATGTGCAAAAAATAAATCCTCCACCATATCGTTTTGCTCATTCCTTCGATGCCAGTGGACATAATTCTTCTCCCTGGGTAAATGCATCAACTGTTGCATGGCGGTGCGACCTTGCATCTCAATGCTCTTCATTTTACCTTTAGCGTTATATATTGTTCGTATTGATGAATAATTGTACTCCGACCTCTTCTTCAATATATGGAGTACTTCCTTTGGGCCAACCCCATTGTTTATCATCTCATTTGCAATGTTCCACTCTTCTTGGGAGAGTCGGTCGGCATATGGGTGCCCAATAAATGATTTTAACACCACGTGGTTGTGTAACCCACATAGAATTTCAACCCCCCATCGGCCATTATCGTGCGTAACCCCTTTAAATCTAAATAGGCAATCACATTCGCGTTCCCGAATAACGCTTCCTCTTCTTTTCCAAATCCTCGTCTTTTTGGGGTCTATGAAGCTCGTTTCGCTCACAACCAAGTATGACCCTACCCTTGTGGACTGTACTGGCCTTGTCGGATTTCAGAATTATCATGACCACATGAAGATTACGACCAACTTGTTGACACCAATCAATCATCTTGTCCCGGTCATAAACAATCTGCACAAGAAGAACATTGTTAAACGAAAGGACATTTTAAACACATATTTCGAGTATAGTTATAAAATCACGTTGAGTACAATATCAATAAACAAAACATACCTCCTCAGTTGTGAATTCGATTGTATGGTCTTGATTAATCTCATCAATATTCAATCCTTCTTCTATTTTTGCATCCTAATAATGCATACAATCAAATTATGTCATATTATAATGTCATGCATTAAATATCTCAAAGTGTTAGAAATTAACTACGTGATATGGTTTTTTACCATAGAGGATGTGAAATATGAAAACAAATCATGCAAACATTTGAGCAAAGTAGATGTCGTTGCTTGTTCAATCATACTCGTTTCACGCATATTCATTTTCTCGGTGGATGCACATTCAGTAGTCACACTCGGTGCAATGAGATTGTCTATATCGTGCCAAAATGTATCATATAAAATCGAGTCATCTAACTTAAACGACAATACAATAATCAGTACATGAATGAATAGCAATATGCATGAAATTAGTATGATTGAACAAGCAATCGTGTATAGATAACCACGGCCACATTAGACCGTGGGTATAATACCACGGCCAACTTAAACCGTGGATAAATAACCACGACCAACTTACAGCGTGTGTATATAACCACGACCAAATTAAACCGTGTGTATATAACCTCGACCAAGTGAAACCATGAGCTGATAACCTCGGCCAACAATCATTACACGGTCAAATGTAACCGCGATGTATCATTACACGACATCATGGGACCGAAACTCGTTGTCACTTACGGTGACGGGAAACCGTAAGTGTAGTGAGTGTATTTTTTTATCATTTCATCATTTTAAATGTTGTTTTACAGATTATATAGTGTGTAGAGGTGTTTTAATACCTCAAAATCATCAAACGAGCGTTAGATATTTCGAGTTTGGGAAGGTTGATCATCAACATTCTTTTCATCCCCCACTGCAATGTAGTCCCTTGATACTTGGTTTATGTATATAAACGACACAACAAATACCACAACAACACGACAAACACACGAAATGAAGATTTGGGAAGAAATGGTGTAGATGATTTTGGCTAGGTTTAACCGTGGGTTTGAGGTTTTCGATGGGAAGAGCAACCGGTATGATTTTGTGTCTTTTGGTTGGCTTGTGGTATTTTAGAGTTTGTGATGTTAATTTGTGTGTAATTTTTTATTTAGTTTGGGGTATATTAGACATTTTAGAAGAAAAAAATGGTATAACACTTTTTGATGTTTTGGAGTAAAGTTTAGATTTAATTTTTATGTGGTGTTTTCGAGATATTTTTTGGGTGTAAATATCAGGACCCGTCAATGGTTGTGTACCATGTCTTTTTTTTTTTATCTTTTCGAGGCAAAATTATATAATTTTTTTTTTCTTAAATGACTCTCTAATCACCTCTCACCGCTTATCTTTATTTTAATAGAAAATGGCATTTATTTCATAATTATTAAAATAGGATCAACCATTAAAAAATAAATACGTACGCACCAGCCAAACTCCCCATCTCACAATGTATTCCGCCCGGATCGGCACGTCGAGGTGTGCCTTTAGTCTAAAAAGAGGGGCAGTGTCCCACTTTTGATTCACAGAATAAGTAAAATAACGTTAAAAATAGTGGTATTTCATTTTCGGCATTTTCGGCTCCCACTTATCCTATACTTCTCAAGTCCTTTCAGAAAGTCGAGTGGCTAAAACTGAATTTTACAAAATCGAAGTAAATACTCCTACAAATTGTTCTCCCACTCCACTTGCTTCTCATATATAAATGAAAGACCACATACCCTTGTTATCAATCCCTTCATCATTTTCTCTATCACTCGTACAAAAGATAATAAAGATTTTCCTTACATCAAAATTATACACATAAATAAAAAGTACAGTTTACTATTAACTGTTTTTTTATAAAACGAAACAATTTTGTTAATTTTTTTAACATAAAAATAATGAATTATTTTATTTAACGACGCGAGTCATGGTCTTACTCGTAATTTTAACGAGAGAACTATACAACATGAAATATATTTTATATTTGAAATGAATGTTTATATAAATGTAAAGATTTAAAAATTATTTTTCTAAATGTTTAATTAAAATTTTAATACTTTTTTTTCGAATAAAAATATACATTTTAACTGTTTTTAAAACAATTTTTTTAACACTTTTTTATATTAAAATAATTTTTTTAACAAACAGTTTTTTATTTTTAATAAAAATGGTTTTGTAGCAAAACAATTTCTTTTTATAAAAAAAAAATTAATAGTAAACTTTTTTTCTATGTCTAAAGTTAATAGTAAACTTTTACTTTTAATTTATCTGTATAATTTTGGGGTAAGGAAAATGTTTATTATCTTTTGTACGAATGAGAGAGAAGGATGGAGAGATTGATAAGAATGGGTGTGGGAGTACTTTGTAGGAGTGGGAATATTCCCACCCAAACGAAATAATGTGATAATCTTAGTTTATCTTTGGTGACATTAAATGATGAAAAATATCATTTAGCGAACAAAAAAATACTAAAGTCTAATAAACTAATTAAATTGTATTAAAGTCTAAAATAAAAAATTAGTAATATGTTAAAGTAAAAAAAATAATTGATTTTTTCGATTCGATTCGATTCTCGATTTCAACACAAACTCAAATCAAATTGAATCACAAATCGATCTGATCTGGAACCGATCCAATCCTAACATATTTTTTAATTTTTATACTTTGTATATTGAAAGATGTTATGTTTTCTCTTTAGTTCGAAGGTTTTTAATCAATTTTGACTTATATGATTTGGATCAAATTCATAATATTTGCTTATTATTTTTATAAGCTAGATTTAAAACTTATCGCTTCATTTATTTTTTATATACAATTTTGGAAACAATGCCTCATCTAAATCAACCCAAGAACCATTAGTTTGGATTAGTTCGGTTCTAAAGATAATCGATTACGATTTTGGTTTGAAAAATGTAGAACCAATTAACCTCGATTTTGGTCATAGATTAGCAATAAAATTGAACCGCCCTCACCCGCGTGCAAGTTTAGATCATCTTCAAGGCATGGAGCATAATAACATTATGTTATTTTTACTACAATATTTGTTGATCTAGGCTCTCAAGAGTATAGAGTAAACTAATAAAGTTGTTTCAGACAAGCAAAGTCAAGAGCATAACGCTTGTTTCATTATATATCAACTGCAACGGGAGCGGCATGCGCACCAGTTGGAAAGTTGTGGTTAATATTGGTAAATAACATAGTCGACTAATATAGCACCCCGTAATTTTTAAAGTATTTTAGATTACACGTGTGCTCGTAATTTTAATTTAATCAAAAAATAAATTAGCTTAGATAAATATTATTTAGAGAATAAAAAGATTAATTTTTATGTATATTTTATATTTACCTGTTTGATAAGTAAATGATAATGTATTAAATTATATTACGTCGTAAGTAAGTTAAGGCGGCGGGTTTATCGATATTTCATCTAGGACACGCGGGCAGAGTCGTGTCAGGAATGAGATGAAAATATTATGTTAGGTGACTCGGATTGTAGTTTTAAGTGCACCGATGGTCCGGAATGGGTTGAAATAGGCTAGAATAGGTACCCGAGGGATAGATTTGGGTTTCGAGGGCTATTTAGACTAAGTGTGAGCCGTAGGAGGGCATACGTGTCATTTTACGAGAGGGGGATGACCCTAATCCGAGTTTAGTGAATTCAAAAGAAGTATTTAAGGAATACAAATGGGTGAGGGTTTGTGATAAAGTGAGAAAAGAAAAAAGGAAAGAAGAAAGGTGTCAGGAAATAAGTCACCATCTTCAAGGTGTATATCATCACCAAGAGAAGAATTTCATAAGGAGAAACTCAGATTTCATCATTTTAAAGGCAAGTATTTACTTTCTTTGAGAATCTTTCGTAGTTACATTTATTCATGCAAACCTTGATGGAGAATAACATGTGAAAAATATAATTTTCGGGTTGGGAAATTAAGATAAATTCGGGTTTGAAAATATATGAATGATGGGAGACGAATCTAAGGATGTTTTTAGAATGAATATGATGTAAATATATTAAGAAAGATAAGTTCTTTAATAAATTTAAGAAGAAGAAACCAAATTTTGAACTGGGGTTTAATGTTGTGTTTATTTTTTATTAGATTTGTATTCGGGTGATTAAAGATTGTTTTTTAGACAATTTTTACATAGAAGTCTGTTGGAATATGTTTGGGTATGAATGAGGGTTGAACCACCAATGATGGAGGTTGGGGGTTCGGTGGAGGGTTGAACCACCATTGATGGAGGTTGGGGCTGAAAACCCGTCAAAAATTTATCTTAGCAGCCCGGCAGAACCAAACCAATTCGCTGGGAGGAGCGAATCTGTTCGCTTACCAAATCGGTTCAGCCCTGCCAGCGAACTGATTCGATTTTGATGGCTTGCCACTATTAGTTTAGTGTGGTGTTCTCAGACCATTTGAGGATTGGTCATTGAATATTGGGTCCGGGGATAACTTTAGATTTTGGAGAATTCAGTGTGAAGGTTAATAAGGGTTGTATGATAACTGGTGATGGAATCCGAGTAAGAAAAAGACATGAACAACTGAGTTAATGTTTACAGGTTATAATCGGGAAATCGAGTTAGGATTTTGGTATGGTTAGGATAGTGTTTTGTGTGAATAACATGTTGTCCAGAAGTGTATATTCAACGAGTTAACTTAAGTAAATGAATACTTCGATAAAATCGGGAAGTCGGATTAAACTTTGGGATTTAACAGGCTAGCTACGAGAGAGGTTGCGTACGCTAGCCGACTATATATATATATATATATATATATATATATGTGTGTGTGTCTATGTGTGGTTGATTTTATGTGAACATACCCACTCTAATATGTTATCGTTGGAGGTTGCACGAGTGGGCGGTCCACCTTGGCATTGACCAACAAGTGTTGAATTATTTTCCCCAAGTCGTATTACTGTTGCATAACCATTATCCGTGCATTAGGATAACAGTTGTTTTCAAGTTCAATTAGGTGTGATGTGGTGTAGTTACGACCCACAGATGTATCTATATGACCGCCTCCATTATATGTTTACATTTTGGGATCGGTGGTGAGATTTCAACCCGCTGGCCTAGGGGTGGTACGTGATATATATGGTGTCAGATAACATACTAGGGATGCATTTGGGAGGTCCCTCTCGGGGATGCTATGTATAATAGAAAGAGTGATATATGTATATGTGATTAAATGGTTGTGCGAGTATCAAGTTATATCTAGTGTATGATAACGTTACCTATGTAGTGATATCATGTAATTGAGAATCCGAAGTCATAACTTATATGTTAGTTATGAAATGCATAGTATCGTATGGGCGGTACATATGGGCTAAATGTTTACTGGATTAAAGTATGTTAAGATTGGTTAGACTAGTTAGGCGGGGTAGCAAATCTAGGTGAATAAAGTAAGTACATCAGGTGCACACTTTAGATGAAGGGTGAAGATAATCTCATATGAGTGATACACTAACCTAACATGAATTTTTATACTGATTTATTATTATTGCATTTAAATACTTGGAACTGTTTTTCAAATGTTTTGAGAGCTGACCCAAATCAAAAATATCTTTAGAACTTTCTAGGTGTTTAGCAACATGATCAGTGATAGCCATTCCAATCAAGTGAGACGATGTATCAGTAGCTGTGGATGCATATAAGACTTGATTAGAAATTTATCTTTATTTTATCTAGATACGTTTCTATTCCAGTATTTTCTCTTTAGGTGTGTTGCCCGCAGTTGGACAGTTTCGTTATCAGACATTACTTACATTTCTCGATTTAGTATTTGGATTATTGTATTGTGGAGACCGATGATTTATTCGGTTTAACTATTTATGACATTAGTATTATTTGCGTTTCAGTCATTGTGGATATTTATGTTTATATTGTTGAGTGGTTTCAATTATGCATGTTAAGAAGATTTTAAAAATGGACACCGGACTTAATAGGTTATTAGCTTAATTAATTGGTTTTCGACAGTGATGCTAAGAATGAAATTAGATATGATTCCCGTTTAATTTAATAAAGGCATGATCAACCAGTACTAGACTAATAATGGTGTCACATACGGCATCAGAGCATCGGGTATCAGTGTCCATAGGATCTATGCGACTTCATTACGTTTCCAGCATACCGTTCTTTGATATATAGCCCTATGACTCAGATTATTGCATTCTATTTGCGCATTTACGTTCTTCCATTATATTTTATATGTGATCTCATATAATTCAGTTTGGTTTCAGATGCCAAACAGGAGAGGACGACCAACTTTGATCGCTAGGAGGTAGGGGTGGCCGTGGGCCGGGCCTGGGCAGGCCCGGTCGGGCTCGGGCCGGGCTTGAAAAATTAACGGCTATCCCAAGCCAGCTCGGGCCCAGATCGGGCCTTATTATGTAATCCCAACCCGCCCAGATTTGAAAGCTCTTTACCCAGGCCCGACCGATCGGGCCATATTATATTAATTAAAAGATTTAAAAAAAAAATTAAAATACCTATTTTTTTTATTTAAAGACCAATTTTTTAATTTAAAATCTGTTTTAAACTCCATATATTACAAAGTCCATATATAAAGTTTCCCACTCTAAATGAAAAGACTTGGTATACGTTTTTATATTTATAAAAGTCCCCCCCCCCATATATATATATATATATATATTTTTTTTTTCGGGCCTCGGGCCGGGCCGGGCCTCATCGGGCTTAAGAACTCATGCCCAAGCCTGCCCGAAAAAAAATCGGGCCTATAAAATTTTGCCAAGCCCGCTTTGCGGGCCTATTCACCTTACCCAAGCCCTATTTTTTTTATTGGGCAGGTTGGGCGGGCTTGGCGGGCCTCGGGCCTATGGCCACTCCTACTAGGAGGGGAGGGGAGGCTAGAGTCGTAGGCCATTCCAGGGACGGTGATAGCTATAGAGATTGCCACAATCGTTGCACAGGCGGTTAACGTCGCGATGACTGCTATGGCACAGTAATTTCCTCAGATCCAGCCATAATAACCAGTGCCACCAGTCGTCCAGGCCCACCCAGTTCCATCGGTGTGGGAGATAGTCAGAAAAGTCTTTCAGAAGGGCCATTTGCTTGAGTTTCATGGGAGTGCGGATGTGGTTACCGCCAACTAGGGTTGTAAACGGATATTCAAAAATCCGCATACGTCCGATATTCGAATCCGAATTTGCGGATATTTATCCGAAAATATGGAAACGGATACGAATATGGATACTCTATAAAAATATCCGAGAAAACGGATACGGATACGGATAGTACTAGTATCCGACACGGATAATCCGTATCCGATGCGAAATATCCATTTTATCGGATATCCGTTTTACCGGATATCCGTATCCGTCAAACATATGTTTAAAATATTACTAATAATATTAGTATTAGTATTACTAATAAAATAATATTAAAAAAAACTTAATCGTTTATTACCTAAAACAAAATAAACATATACTCCGTTCAAAACAAAAAAGCCCTAAAGTTATTATTTTATTGGGTATGTTATGAAATGTCATGTATTAGTATTTTATTGGGTATATTATCGTGGAGTTATACTAAAATTACAATACACCCTATCACACAGCATACACACACTTAAGAACATATACTCCACTCAAAACAAAAAAATACTAACTTCATTTCATTTCTCTTTTGTACAAAACAAGAGAAAAGAAACCCTCACGTGGTTGTTCATTAGTTTTCTTAATTATATATAATTGTAAGAGAGAAACATAAAAGAATATAAGAGAGAAACATAATAGAATGTAAAAGAGAAACAGAAAAGTAAAGAGATGGTTTTGATTGTGATGAGAACTGAAGTTAACAACAGGTATATTATATACAAAATAAAATTATATACTTATTAAAATAAAAATATCAGTATGTTTTGAAAACAAAAGGTCCATGAGGTTATCATTCTCAATAAATTTGATTTAATCTAAAAGGTGCATATTTATTTCTACTGTCATGGAATGCGAATGTTATCTTTCTTTGAATTGCTTTAAGCTTATATGAATGGCTTTAACCATATTATCATTATGGATTGATACTATTATTATGGAATCCATAATTGTTAATGTTAGGAGGCAGTAATTTTGTTATATATTTATTTGGATTGGATTTGATATTTTAATAGTCATTTTTTGCGATGGCTAAATAATCTGAACGGATACGGATATTATCCGAATTCGAGGTATCCGAGCGGATACGGATATCTATTTTAACTATCCGGGCAGATACGGATACGGATATGGATAGTACATTCAGATAGCGGATACGGATATGAAAAATATGGTATCCGATCCGTATCCGTCCGTTTACCACCCCTACCGCCAACCAATGGAAAAAAGACATCCTGGGGCATTTATGAATGGTTGAGTGTAGCGACATTCAAAATCAGATGCTGGATACCTTCAAGCTAGTGGGATAAGTTTTGTAGTGGTGGGAGTCAATCAACACTTCTGAGGAAAGAGACGCCATGACCATTAAAGAGTTTGAGGTGCAGTTTGACTGCAATGTCTTCCCATCATCCATTCAGACTGAAATGAGGAGGAAAGTGATAGATCTTGCACATGAGGGAGAGATAGTGGTCGAGTATGAGGATTAATTCACCCACCTGGAGAACTTTGTGCCAAATGAGCTAAATTCTGATGAGAAGAGGGTATTGAGGTTTGTGGATGGGCTTAACTGGAGGATCCGACAACATCTGGTAGGTAGTCTAAAATTGAGGACTTATGCCAATGTCGTCAATGCCTCACTTTTACATTGTCAGGATCATTGCTTTTACCTTATAGGAATGAAAATGGTTAGGGAGTCTAGCTAGCATGGCTAGACCAAAGGTAATAGTGCTAGTGGGGCACCAGCACGAGGGGGATTCCCAACAGGGGGATTTGGCTAAGAGGTTTGGATCAGGAGAGTTACGACCCGGAGATAGTGGGTTCAGATAGGGCAATCAATGTGTTCCTCAAGGCCAAGGGAATAATGCGGGTGGCCATCAGGGTCGAGGTCACCTGCGCGAGAGACCATGACAACCTCAATAGGAACAAATATAGGGAGACTTTACGGGTAGGTGCTTCATATGTGGAAAGCAGGTCTACATGCGATGAGCTTGCCCGAATCGGGCCAGAGTACAGTAGTAGGGTGCCCAGTAGGGGTCATTAGTGCCATTACTGCCAGTACCACCAACAGTTCCAACAGCCCCACTGTAATAGGGGAGATTATAGTATGGGTGTACAACATCCATAACGATATAGTTCAGCAGTCACCGCCAACCATAGAGGGTATGTTTACTATCCATGAACGTATGGGTCGGGTCTTATTTGATATAGGGACATCACATTCATTTATTTCCACTAGATTTTCACGAGCGACAGGGTTATTAGATACAACTGATAGTATTATTATGTGCATTGATTCACCGTTTAGTAGCGATGCCATAACCAATTCCATTTGTAGGGGAGTGGGTGTGGATATATGGAGACTATGTTTGGTCGTCGACTGAATTGTGTTTGATATGATAAAGTACGACGTTATTTTTGGTATAGACTTGTTGGTGGGATATAGAGTGATGGTGGACTATTTTAGTAGGACTATCGTATTCCTTATACCAAGGTAGGAGATATTTTTAGTGGCGATGCCTCATATCGAAGTAGGGTCGAGCACACACATATATATCATATTGAGGAGGAGACCTCGATGGGAGTTATCATCCCGTTAGACTCGATCCTCACAGTGAGGGAATTTACTGATGTTTTTCGAGAAATACCAGGATTATCATCTATCTGAGATAATGAGTTCGTTATTAATTTAGCGTCAAGGAGTAGGACAATAGCACATGCGCCTTATCGTATTTCTCTTGTGGAGATGCGAGAGTTGAGGGATCAGGTTCAACAACTTTTAGGGCATGGATTTATTCGCAGGAGTACATTACCGTGGGGTGATCCCGTGTTGTTTGTGAAGAATAATGATGGGTCGTTAAGACTGTGTATTGACTATAAAGGTTAAACAAGGTCACAGTTCAGAATAAATACCCGTTGCCACGTATTAATGACTTGTTTGAACAACTGAGAGGAGAAACCTACTTTTCAAAGACTAACTTGAGGTCGGGGAACTATGTATTAGGGAGCAGGACGTTCCTAAGACTACATTTCTGGTGAGCTATGGGTTTTACGAGTTCAGGGTTATGTCGTTGGGGCTAACCAACGAGCCAACAGTATTTATGGATCTTATGAACAGGGTGTTCAGATATTTCTTAGATCAGTTTATCATTATTTTCATATATGATATTTTAATATATTCTCGGACAAATGGAGAACACGCAAAGCACTTGGGTATGGTTCTACAGACTTTGCAAGGCTATCATCAGTACGCCAAGTTCAAGAAATACAAATTCTGGTTACAAGAGGTATAATTCTTGGGCCACATTGTATTAGACAAGGGTATTTCGGTGGACCCGAGTGAGGTAACAGTGGTAAGGGAGTGGGGTAAACCCACGACACCGATGGAAGTTCATAGCTTTATGGGTTAAGCTGGTTACTATCATTATTTTATAAGGGGGTTCTCGAAGATCGCGGGTCTGTTAACAAACATGACTCGCAAGGGAGTGCCGTTTGTATGGGATGATCAATGTTATTTAGAGTTTGATGAGCTAAAAGACAAATTGAATTTGGCACCAGTGCTCGCATTTCCTAGGGGAGGAGTGGAGTACTTTATTTTTATAAATGTGTCCTTACAATGACTTTGGGGAGTGTTACATCAGGAGGATTGGGCTATAACATATTCTTCTTGCAAGCTTAAACCCCACAAGAGTAACTACCCCACACATAGTCTGGAGCCTACAGCAGTGGTTTTTACCTTGATGATGTGGAGGCACTATCTACTAAGAGAGAAGTTTAGTCTTTCACGGACCATAAGTCACTATCGTATCTGTACACACAAAAGGATCTTAATATAAGGCAGCGTAAGTGGCCCCAATTTGTGAAAGACTACTAGTTTGACATTCAGTATCACCCGAGGAAGTCTAACGTGGTGGTAGACATATTGAGACAAAGGCATGCGGGGGAGTTAGCAGAGGTTTGAAAGGTGAAATGGGGTGAGCTTCGGCATTAGTATGCAGTGGCCATAACTTGTATGATAATTTTGACTATTACACCCGAGATCATTATAAGGGTTGTGAAGGCGAAGGTAAAGGATCCATTTTATCATGATAAGGTGCGCCAATTATTAGCAGAAGGAGCAGAGCCTTATTCAATCAGTTCAGAGGAATGCTTACGCTTCAATGGGAGGTTGATAGTTCTAGAAGAGGGGGACTTACGACATCTAGTAATGGCAGAGTCTCATGGGTTGTGATTTTTGGTACATCCTGGAGGCGAAAAGATATACCAGGACATGAAGAGGCAGTATTAGTGGGTCAGGATAAAGCGAGATATTACTGAGTTTGTCTCCAGATGCACCAGTTATCAGTTAATGAAGATAGACCATTAGAGACCAGTTGGGATTTTACAACCATTGGAGATTCCATTATGAAAGTAGGAGAGCATTTTAATGGACTCCATCATAGGAATACCGACATCGTAGAGGGGTCACGATTCCATCTGGGTTATTATGGATCATCAGATCAAGGTGGCCCATTTCTTATCGGTTCGAAAAGATTATACGACGGGACAGTATGCTTAATTCTTCATAGCGAAGATAATGAAGTTGCATAGGGGGTGGTTAACATTGTGTCTGATCAGGATGAGATCTTCGTATCCTATTTTTGGTAGAGTTTCCATGAGGATATGATAACTGAGTTGCGGTTGCGTACAACTTAACACCCATAGACAAAAGGGCAGACTGAGCGAGTGAATCAGATGCTGGAGGATATGCTGAGGATGTGAATACTGGATTTCAGAAGAGGTTGGAAGCAGTACCTTCCACCGATAGAATTCACCTATAATAAATCATACCTGTCCACGATAGGCATGACACTCTTTGAGGCATTGTACGGTAGACCTTGTCATTCACCCGCTTGTTGGTAAGAGGTGGGGGATAATAAGCTTCTTAGACCAAAGATAATCCAGGATAATTTTGTAAAGATTTAGTTGATTTAGGGACGCATGAGGATAGCTCAGGATAGATAGAAGAGTTATGCAGTTTGATATGGGTGATTAGGTGTTATTACGGGTGTCTACTATGAAGGGAGTTATGCAATATAGGAAAAAGGGAAAGTTAGCACCGAGGTATGTGGGTCTTTTCCCGATCATTGAGAGGATTCAGCCAGTTGTGTATAGGCTCGACCTACTAGAGAATTTGTAAAGGATTCACGAAATGTTCCTTGTGTCATCATTGAAATAGTATCGAAGAAATGATATGGCTTACTGGCATATACCGTTAGAGGATATTGACTTGCAACCAGATATCTTGTACGAGGAGAGGCATGTTGCCATTTTAGACCACATCGAGAGAAATCTTCGATCGAAGGTGGTACCGTTAGTTTGTGTTTAGTGGGGGTATCACAATGACGACGAGTCGACTTGGGAGCATGAGTCTGACATGCAAGAAAAGTATCCGTAGCTCTTTATTCCAGGTATTTCCGAATTTCAGGATGAAATTTCATTGTTAGGGGAGAAGTATGTAACACCCCGTATTTTTAAAACATTTTAAATTACACGTGTGCTCATAATTTTAATTTAATCGAGAATAGATTAGCTTAGATAAATATTAATCAGCGAATACGAAATATTAATATTTATGTATATTTTATATTTACTTGTGTGATAAGTAAATGATAACGTATTAAATTATGTTACGTCGTAAGTAAGTCTAGGCGACGAGTTTATCGGTATTTCACTCGGAACACGCGGGTAGAGTTGTATCAGAAATGAGATGAAAATATTATTTTAGGTGATTCGGATGGTAGTTTTGAGTGCATCGATGGTCCGGAATGGGTCGAAATAGTCCAAAATAGGTACTCGAGGGGTTATAGTAGAGTTTTGGGGGATATTTAGACTAAGTGTGAACCGTAGGAGGGAATACGGGTCATTTTACTATAGAGGGCGGACCCTGATCCAAGTTTAGTGGATTAAAAATAAGTATTTAAGGAATGTGGATGGGTGGGGCTACTATTCATCCTCCAAGATTTGTTAGGGTTTGTGAGAAAGTGAGAAAAGAAAAGAGGAAAGAAAAAAATAGGAAGAAGAAAGATGTTGAGAAGGAAGACCTCCATATTCGGGGTGTAGATCGTCACCAAGAGAAGAATTTTCGATGGAGAAACTCTTATTTAATCATATTAAAGGCAAGTATATACTTGCTTTGATAATCTTTTATAAGTACATTTATTCATGCAAACCTTGGTGGAGAATAACATGTGAAAAATATAATTTTCGGGTTAAAAAATTAAGATAAATTTAGGTTTGAAAATATATTAATGACGGGAGATGAATCTAAGGATGTTTTTAGAATGAATCTGATGTAAATATATTCAGAAAAATAAGTTCTTTAATAAATTTAAGAAGAAGAAACCAAATCTTGAACTAGGGTTTAATATTGTGTTGATTCTTGATTAAATTTGTATTCGGATGATTAAAGATTATTTTAGGAATAGTTTTTACATAGAAAGCTGTTGAAATACGTTTGGGTATGGATTAGGGTTCATGGATGGGAGTTTGGCGGAGGTTTGAATCACCATGGATGGAGATTGGGGTGAAAACCAGTTAAAAATTTGTCTTTGTAGCCAGCAGAACTGAACCGATTCACTAGGAGGAGCGAACAGGTTCGCTTGTCGAATTGGTTAGCGAACTGATTTGGCTATGCTGGCCTATCACTATTGGTTTTGTGTGGTGTTTTCAAACCATTTGAGTATTGGTCATTGAATCTTGGGTCCAGGGATGAGTTTAGGTTTTTGAGAATTAAGTTTGAGGGTTAAGAAAGGTCGTAGGTTAACCAACCGTCGATTAGAGTAAAGAAAAGACGCGGAGAAGTAAGTGAATACTTATGAGTTGTAATCGGGAAATTGAGTTAGGATTTCTGGATGGTTAGGATAGTGCGTTGTGTGAATATCATGTTGGCCAAAAGTGTATATTAAGTGAGTTAACTTAAGTAAGTGAATACTTCTATAAAATCGGGAAGTCAGATTGGCCTTTTGGATTTAACGGGCTAGCTACGAGAAAGTTTGCGTACGTTAGCCAACTTTACATACCTATATACATACATACATATATATATTTACGTACATTTATCGAGTGTGACCAATATATATATGTCTATGTGTAGTTGATTTTATGTGAACATACCTACTCTAATATGCTATCATTGGAGGTTGCGCGTAGTGGGTGGTCCACCGTGACCAGCAGGTGTTGGATTGTTTTTCCCTGGTCATATTAGTGTTGCATGACCATTATCCGTGTTTTAAGATATGAGTTTGTTTCGAGTTCAGTTGAGTGTGATGTGGTATGGTTACAACTCACAAATGTATGTGTGTGACCGCCTTCGTTATAGGATTATGTTTTGGGATCGGTGGTGAGATTCCGGACCAGTCGCCCCAGAGTGGTACGTGATGTACATAGTGCCTGATAGCACACTAGGAATGCATTCGAGAGGTCTCGCTCGGGGATGCTATGTGTATACGTATGAATAGTGATATATGTATATGTGCTTAAATGGTTGTGTGAATATCAAGTTATAGCTAGTGTATGGTTACATTGCCTATATAGTGATATACATATAATTGAGAATCCTAAGTTATTGCTTATGTGTTAGCTTTGAAATGCGTAGCGTGAGGTATCATTTGGGTAGTACGTATGGGCTAGATATTTGGCGGATTAACATATGTTAGGGTTGGTTAGGCTATTTGGCACGATATCATAATTAGGTGAATAAAGTAAGCACATTAGGTGCTCTCTTTAGATGAGGGGTGAGGATAATCTCATGTGAGTGCGACACTAAGATAACATGAATATTTCATACCACTTTATTAATATTGCATTTAGATACTTGCAATTATTTTTCAAATGTTTTGGGCGCTGACCTATATCAAAAATATTTTCAACACCCTTTAGGTGCTCAACCGTAGGATCACTAGTGATAGCCATTACATTCTAGCCAGACAATGCTGCAACAATTGTGGATGCATGAAGGACTTAATATACACTTCTCTTTATTCTATTTAGATGCGATTATTTTCCAGTATTTTTTATTTGGGCATATTCCCCGCAGTTGGACAGTTTCGTTATCAGGCGTTATTTACATATTTCAGTTTTAGTATTTGGATTATTGTATTCTGGAGATCGAGGATTTATTCGATTTAACCATTTATGACATCAATATTCTTTGCATTTGAGTCATTGTGGATGTTTATGTTTATATTGCTGAATGGTTTCAATTATGCATGTTAACAAGATTTTAAAAATTTACATCGGACTTAATAGGCTATAAGCTTAATTAATTGGATTCGATGGTGATGCTAAGAATGAAATCTTATGTGATTCTTGTTTAATTTAATGAAGTCTTGATCAACCGCTATTAGACTAGGCGGGGTGTCACAACTAACCCCTTCTTCCAATTGACTACAATAGTTGTTTTTATATTTTTATATTTTTACACACTTTTATGAAAAATAAAAATAATTTTAAGTTTATTTAAACATTATAATTAAAAACGTCATGTATGTTAAAATCAAATCAAACTTAGAATATATATATATACATATATATACCTTTGTCGTGACATTCGAACTACCGTCGGGAAAAGACTCGTGCGGCAAAAGGAATGTCGAAGGAAAATAAATTATACACAAATTCTTAGAGCAAGTCATCGTTTTGGGAGAACAAAATAGTAACGGTGCATTTTGGTGGACAATAATGCTCCAATGCATTGGAGATTTTCTTAGCTATAAACCAATGACAATCTTTTTAATGATAAAAATGTTTTCTTTTTAGAAACTCCATTATGACATGACTAACAAATTGTCAACACAAAAACAGATCATGGGTTAAAACATATTTTACATCGCAACTCGCTTGTTTAAGTAATTTATTTGGGGCATTGGTCCAACAATTAATGCAACTAAATTTTATCCCATCAAAACATATGTAATTGTAACTCAAGTTTTAGTGTAATTCCCAAAACTAAGATGCAAATGAGATGAAATTGCTCTCCGCATTCAAAGACTTTATTTGAAATCAAGTCGTCCATCTCAAGGTGTAGAGGGAGGTTAAAGACAATAGTTGATCGATTATTAATCAGAAATGCTAAGGTGGATTAGAGGATGATCAAACATAAAGAGCTGGGTCAAGGTTGACCAAAAAGAGCTCATTCGAAAGGACTCTCACAATAAGAAAGCTCGCTCAAAGGCACTTAATAGCGAGCAAGGTTGCTCGAAGTCATCCTCACAATAAGTTAGTTCGTTCAAAGAGGCTTCAAGAAAATTACCTGTAATATGTATGATTCGTTCTGAATATTGCATTTAACTCCCCTTTTAACTTATGCATTTTAGACCCCTTCTGGTACTTTAATTCCTATAATTACGATCGATAACCAGAAAACCTCCATTTATATGTTAACATGTTATTTGAGGTATTATTGAGCTTTTGTAGGTGTTACGGTGCTTAGAGTGAAGTTTGGGTGTATTCCGATAAAGTTTGGACGACTCTCGCACTTTCGGGGGCAAATTAGTCATTTTACACGTTAGGATTTTTGGCCAAAGTATTCACGAAAATTGAGGCCCTTAGAGCAAGCGTCGCGTGACAATGAAATGAGCACGAATCCGAGACCAAATGAATAAGTTACGAATTTTTTATCGGGGAAGAAATAAAAGGAAATGTGCAAGACAAAACAATTAAATAAATAACACTTGTGTCCCGAGGTCTTCAAGCAAATGGGTTTTCAACACAACGAATAGCAGGTCTTGGCTTCTCATAACGAATTGTTGCTGGTCATTGGGCCACACCGTTCATGAATCGGGTCTTAGTTGAAGCCATTTGTGGCATTCGATTTGAGCAGGTCACTTTGGTTTACTAATTGAGTTTTGGCATGAGAATTGCAGATCCATGTTGGACTTCAAGTAGGAGTTGGTCTACTGTAGCAACAAAAGGAGAAATTGGAGGTTTGCCATAGCCGGTCGATCAGCCCTGATCCCCCGATTGATCGACTTTTTTGATTTCACCGTGGTGCGAAGACAGTGGGTTTGAGTTGCTTTCAGCAGTCGACCGACCACCACCCCGATTGACCGATCCCCTGTTATTTTCGGCGCTAATTTTTTTCCCTTTCTTGCTATTTCCTTTTTCTTTCCTTTTTCATTTCTTATTTGTAACTTAGTATATAAAATGAGACTTGGTTTATTTTTGGACCCATCTACTTTTGTTTTCCTTCTCTTAGTTTAGCTTAGGGTTTAAAACATTTGGGGATTTTGTGGAGATACCCCCTTTCCTCCCTTTTCTTGTTGGGTTTTCACCCATTAATGTAAGTGGGTACTATTCATTTTCTTCCCTCTTATTTAAGCTTTGTTCCTTTATTTTCATGCTTTATTGTTTATTTCAAACTTAGATAATTGTCGTAAGGTCACAAATGTCCAATTGAGTCTTATGTAGTGTTGGCTAAATTCCGGACAAAACCATTTGAGTCATAGGATAGAAGTTTTTCCTATCAAGCCTATGACGTGTTTGAGGAATTGAAGATGTAGCGACCCAGAATTTAAAAGCTTCATCATTGCCGATTTTCGTGACAAGTTTCACATCATTAACATGTGGATTCCAATGTCTCCTAAAGGTATGAATGCACTAATATATATATATATATATATATATATATATATATATATATATATATATATATATATAGGAGCTTGGAAATTTAATTTGGGTGTTAGTATTTTTTTGTTAGTTTTTTTGAATTCATAGTTCTAAAGATTTTGTTCTCGGACACCTTTCCGTAGAAAAATCATATCAAATTCAAAAAAAATAAAAAAAATACGAAACTGGTGGCCACGTGTTCGTATCAAAATTCTCTAGAACCATGGCCTGAAATCTAGTTAGAAATGTCATTCGAACGACTTCGTTTGAACGAGCTTTCAAACGAAATTTTAGTTTCATCAATTTTTGCCAGTTTTCATTTTTAACCCCTCACTACCCCACTAATTTGTACCTATTTAATTATGTGCGGGAAGACACTTTTTGCTAAGACTTTTCATACTTTTCTAAGGGCTCTTGAGAGCAAAAATTCTCTAAGAAAGGTTTCCTAGTTTTTTGTTAAAAATGTTCAATCCTTATAACAAAACCAATTGTTTCACACCCATAGTTTTAGTTTGTTTTATTTCAAGCTTTTCATATATATATATATATATATATTTTCTTGGAGTGTTTGGCACTGGGCTCTACTCTACCCTTTGAAAAGTTTGTTTGGGTTTGCTTCTACATACCACAAAGAAGAAGACTTTGTTTGCTGCGGCGTTCCCACTCGAAGAAAGGTTTCGGGTGCGGGTTGACGGTTGGCCAAAAGCTTCATTGGAGGATTCCAAGGTTTCGGTGGAGTCTTGGATTGTCGGCTAGGTGGAGATAGTTACAAAAAGATGCATCAAGGCTTGGACGAAGTCAAGTCGTGTGTAGTAAGTCATATGTCTTGTAAACATAAAAACGTACTTAGTGGACTTAAGGCTAGGGGCCATCCGAGGTTTTTTCCATTTGGGTTTTCCTCGTACATAACGGCGTAGTGGTTTGTGATTTATTTTATCTTGCAATATCGCCTAGATGCATGCTTAGGACTAGAAGATAAAATATGGTTTAAATCACTACTCACGCTTAATTTGGTGCTAAAATTAATTTGGGTAATATTTAATTAATTTAGTTCATGTCATTATTTTTAATTTGATAAAATTTAGTTTGGCCTATGTATAAAAATGAATTAATCTTATTAGGCAAATTTTAGGACTTGGATTAAATTAAGTTGTTTAAGTGAAAATTAATTTTTTGATTAATTTAATGTCAGTTTTAGTTTAGTATATTGTAATTTGAAAGAAATTAAAATTTGAAATTAGAATTTGTAGTTTGTATTGTGTTGAACCATTATATTCTGCATTAAAGGAAAGTTAATTTAAAAGAATTTTTAAAATTCAGGGGCTTCTGCCCTAACAATTGTTGTAGTTTATTTATTTATTTTTTGCATTAATTAATTAGTCGTTTTAAATTATGTTTTTCATCGTGTTTAGTGTATAATTTAAATTATGTTGTGTTGATTGAACTCACCTTGGGTTGATTTAGTTGTTTTGCTTTGGTGATGGATTTTATTCATTTAATTCGATTGGGTTGTTCTTGTTATTACGCCTAGGAGATTTAACGGGGTATATCATGTATGCTCCGTATCTACGACCTTTCGTGTGTAATTTTGGGGGTATTTATTGATACCAAAAATATCAAGTGGTATCAAAGCGGGTTACACTAAAATATTGTGCGATCCTAATTTTTAGAATTTTTTTGGGGGAAAATGTGCATTGTTCAAAATTTTTAGTTTTTTATGGTTCTAACATGCTAGTTCATGATTCTTCACTTGCTATATCTTATGAGTAATGGCTTGTATATTTTCATACTCTAACTTCTGTGCATCATGATATATTCTTTTGCTAGTTGTATGCTTATTTGTCATTTTCTAATATATATTCCATGCTTACTTACATGCTAGAATTATGATTTGTGTTTATCTTTTGTATTATATTCCTTTCATTTTTGTTTGCTTTAATTGAAAAATACAAAAAGATTTTATTTATTATTTGTGTTTTATCTTATGAGTAATTTAGGCTTAATGAAAAATACAAATGATTTTTGTTTGTCTTTTGAGTAATATTTGTGTAATTGGTTAAAAAAAAATTAAAAACTCAAAAGGATTTTTCTTTTTTACATTTTGGTTTGACACACCTTTCGTGGCATATGTTGGTGTTTGAATCCTTCATTTCGCTTCCGTGTGGCTAGAACTTTTGGTTAAAATTTTAATCCTTAAAATGTTCTTTATCATGCTTTCATGCAGTAGTTTAAGTTTGACTTGCTTAATGGATTCACTTTTGTATGCCTTTGCACACAAATCCACGAGCTATTTTGAAATTTTAACTTCGCATGTATATTTGAGCCTTATGAGGTGTTCTCCTACCAATCTAGTCATCTACATATCTTGTGACCTAGGAGGATTTGTGCATGTTAAATCCGTTGCACGTGAGATTTGTGTGATGATAGAAATGACTTTTCGATGTATTTGTCGTTGTTGTAAAAGTCTTTCTGATCAAAACCTCAAATACCTACAAATATATAACAATCTCAAGTGTAGAGGTAAGTAAGGGTATCAATCCACTTCCAAGGGGGGAAGCTAGAGACAAATTCAATTGTAATTCACTTTTTATTTTCTTTTTGAAATTTTTACTTTTCTATTTTTTTTAGCTTTTCAAATATTAAAACAATTGGGTGAGGTGAGGTGAAATAAGACTAAACTAAATTGTGAGATGAAAACAACTAACTAGAAAGTGACTAAAAGTGAAAAATAAAGTCTAACACTAAAATAAGAGATATAGTGAGATAAATAATAGTGAGAACAATCAAGGAGAGGGATTACACCACAAATATTAGTTATTCTAAATAATTAATTTAATTAATTGAATTCTCCCAAATTAATATCAACATTACAAATCAACTCCCGTTGCAAATGTAATCTTAATAGTAACCTTTTAGAAAATTAAGTTTAACACCCCACAACTCTAGAAAAATAGATCTATACTCCTTTTAATTAATCACCCGCTAGGATCGATCGATTAAAATTCATGTAAATCTTAGAAAATAAATTTAGAGTTAAAATTCAAGTTATAAT
This sequence comes from Sambucus nigra, assembly GCA_949130495.1. Taxonomy (NCBI): domain Eukaryota; kingdom Viridiplantae; phylum Streptophyta; class Magnoliopsida; order Dipsacales; family Adoxaceae; genus Sambucus; species Sambucus nigra. Next base: position 428,268,591 of record OX422211.1, on the reverse strand, counting down.
ACCCCACTTGAGAAACCCCAATCTCTAGTTCGAATCTAAAATGGGTATTATAATTAGAATTTCGATTTTCTCTCGAAAATCATTTACCCTCTCTCGAGGTGTAAATCTAAGGGTGAGGGATCAAAATTAACATTCAAAGGGAATTTTCAAGTAATCAAACTAATTAAACTAAAATAACATCAAATAAGGGTTTTCCCTCACCACTTGAAAGGGGATTTAGCCTAACATGATATGAAATTCGACAAATTAATAATCAAGGCTACTAAAATAAAATAGAAGGGAATAGAACAAACAAACCAAATCTCTTTGAGAAAGTTGAACTCTACTCTTCCAAATTAAAGCATACAATCCCTCTAATTGAGCATCCAAGTGATTTGAAATTAAATATCCACTCAATTAACTCTCTTACAATATTTAATATCACAAATATCTAACAAAAATAAAAAGAATAAAATAAAACTATTTAAAAATGGTGTTTTTCTCTACAATTCTCTCTCTAGAAATTCCTATCTAAAAAGCTTTTTTTAAATGGGGTCTTCCATCCTCTTTTTATAGTAGTCACATGGAGCATGGGGGTATTTTTAGGAATGGACATGAGTGTGCATGGAAATGGTGAGAGGAGTGTGAGGTCATGTGGGTAAGGGGATTTGGGAATAAAATCTGATATGGTTAAAGGGGTATTTATGGAAAAAAGGGGTGAAAGATGTAATTGGGGGTAGAATGGGAAAAGGGGTTTAAATAGTTTTAACACATGTGGGCATTTATTTGGTTTTTGGTATTATTTTGGTTTAGTATTTTGGCAAGTGGCATGATTTTGGTTAAAGGGGGAAATGGTAAAATGGGTTTGGCTTGAGTATGGATAGGGTCGGATGGAGGTTTGGGTCATGATTGTTCGGAGTTGATTGGGTTTCACGCCTGTGGTCGCCACCGGCGACGGAGGCAGCGGGTAATAGTTTGGATGGTGGCCGCCGGTCGCGGGTTGGGGATGCCGGAGAGAGAGAGAGAGAGAGGTCGGGTCGTGGTTCGCGGGTCAGCGCCGCTGGCGAAGGGGGGTTGCGACCGGAGATCGGGGTAGGGACGCAGGAGGGTTGCCGCCTGCGGCTTAGTTTTGGGGTTAAGCGGCCGGGGAGGTAGTCGTGGCGGGGGGGGGGGGGGTCTGGAGTAGAGTAGGTAGCGGCGCATGGGGCTGCGCCGCACGGGTCGCCGCTGGCTTGGTTTTGGGGTGGGGTTGGTCTGGGTGTACCTATGGAGGAGAAAGAGAGACATAAGTGTGTTTTGGCTATGGAGGTGGGTGATGGGAGAGGAGATAGTGATGATGTTTAATGGAGGTTTGAGGGGTGAAAGGTGTGGAGTTGGTTATGGAGGAAAAGAGGAGAGAGAAAATGAGTGTAGAAGATGATGTTGGGAGGGGTTGTGTGTGGGTGAGTGTAGGGAAGTAATGTGTGGGTGAGGGAGAGTGTTTGGGTGTATGATAGTGTGTAGGGGAGTTGGGTGTGTGTGAGTTTATGTGTGTGTTTAATTTAGACCTTATTAAAATAATAAAGACTCAACTAAACTTAATAAAATTAAAACTAAAAAAATAAAATCTGACTAAAAATAAAACAAACTAAAAACAATAAAAATAAAAATATTAAAACTAAAAAAAATAAAATCCTAAGCTTATATAAAAACTAAAATAAAACAAAAGAAATAAAAACTTAAAATCTAAATGAAAATTAAAGTCTTAAAAAATCTAAAATCTAAAAATAAACTCCTAAAAACTAATCACAATAAAACTACAAACTAATAAAAATCAAAATAAAATAAAATTATAAATAGAAAATAGAAAATAAAAACTAGAAATCCTAAATAAATCTAAAATAAAACCTAAAAAATAAAACGACAAAAAATAAAAATCTAAAAAATATTAAAAAGGGACAAACAAAAACACACACGAGGGTTAGGTAGGTTTAGGGACGGTTTAGGATAGGCTAGGATACGGGACAAGGGTATTTAGCTCCATATTGCACACAATTGCCTTGAAATACCCGTTTGAACACCGCAACATGCATTTGACCTACAAGATAAATATTTAAGCACATAAGACCCATATTGCCGAGAATTAACAACTAAAGTACGTCTACTCGGGGTATAAAATTTACAGTTTTGGATACTTATCACACCACCCCCAAACAGAGCGTTGCTAGTCCTCGAGCAATAAGATAGAGATAAAGAGAAAGATAAGTAACCAAAAGTGTACCACTTTCACGAGCACTTGCGATTACACTTAGCATGTGCAACAAGCTTTTAAACCTATAGATTGCCCTATAGGACGAGTTATGTCTCGTGAGGGTTTGTAGGGAAATACCCACAAAATTCTTATTTGCAAAAGATTTATTGAACGACAGTCAATCTCTTATTAGACGTAGAATAATCGCACAATCCATCACATGGGAAAATATTTTCAGAAATACAAGCTAGAATGTGTAAAAAGATTTAGCTAAGTAAATACTCAAAGCACATCCTCCCTAGAACTCAACGTGTATGGTGTGAATCAGTCAAAACAGGTCGAGTATCACAAGAGTAATTCCTAGAGTACCTTTTCGGAATCAATGCTCCAACTTCAAATCTCACTGGATATAGCTCTCTCTAATGAACTCTCGAGATTATGGTAAGTGTATCGCTCTTGTGTGTGAGTAGGTGAGTAAATGTAAGCAAGTTCAAACGTCTCACACACATATAAGAAATAACGAACAATAAGAAAGAAAATTGATCTCAGGAAAGAATGCTAATCACTATAGTGAGAATGTCGAGTTATTCACCACGTTGACCTTCATTTGCCCGAACACCTAGGGGGAATATATGGATGATTATGGGTGAGGGAAAATGAAATGGAAAGGATATGGTGATATGAGGTAGAATGGTGATGTACGAATGAGTAATGAGTGATGGATATGTAATGGATAAAAGATGGATGCGATATGTGAGAAAAGTTTATACGCTTTAGGCGCAAATGTCTTTATTACATAAAAATTAACTACAACTCTCTTTTTCTTTTCTTTTCTCTCTTTTTTTTCTTTTTCTTTTCTTTTTATCTATTTTTTTCTATGTTTGCTAATTTATTTATTTATTTATTTTTCTCTCTTTTCAAACTAACAATGAAGACATTTAACAATTGGAATCAACACTCTTTTATTTGAAAATGAAATATGATATGGAGATGATAAGTGATGGTGTGGGGAATATGTGTGAATAGGGTAGAATATGGTAATGTAATTGGTGAAGTGAATGGGTGAAAATCTAGTATTCGGGACAAATTTCAAGACACGTGTTTCTTACAACTCGAAAAAGATGTCATTCTCAGTGATTAAACCAAAATTTTTATGAAGAATAATAAGATCATACAACAATTTAATGCGGACCCAGAGAAGTTGAATCAACTTGTGACTCGGAGATTGCGTAAACCACTCTGAAAGGGTGAAAGACACGAATCTCACAAGATAAAGTCTCTACTAGTGATCCTTAAGGTTCTCTTTAGAATTCTAGTACTCCTCAACTCTAAACCGTAGTAACGTGATAAGTGCCCATATTTTGATTAGTCTAGAAATTCATGGTGCAAAATGCCTTGTTATGTATTACATAAGCTATTAGAAAAAAAATATTCTCTAGCTTGATTCCTAGATTTTTGAAAGATGGATGATTGAAAATTCACATCAATGAGTGAGATGAAAAAAATTGCACAAAATTTTAAAAATCAGGTTTAAAAAGCAAATTTTTTCAAAAGAGGTACAATTTTGATAAAATTCCCCACCCCCAAATAAAAAGGAACATCATCCTCGATGTTTAGTAAAATGATTTTTAAAATTGAGAGCATAAGTAGGAAAGATAATACCAGAATGAACCGCTAATGAAGTGGACAAATATCGCTAATAATAAACCTGAATAAATGATAAGAGAAAAATAAAAAATAAAATGTACAAGTCTATAAACATGGCAAAACATAGGGTGATGTGAAACACCACCCCCAAACAGGATGAGACTAGTACAAGAAATGCGGGTTGCCTCCCGGTAACGCTAAGTTTAATGTCTTCACCCAGAACGATGGAATCTCACCCTAAAGATAAGATATATGAAAGCGCGGGGCGACAGAAAAATTGGGTGATGAGAATCACCCCCAAACAAGACTGAAGCGTCAGTCCTGTTGGATAAAGGCTAAAGTGGGTCAATACACCTGTATGGCAAAGTGCATCACACAATGCAAAGCATCGGTGGACCATGGGTGGGTATTAGGGTAAAAGTGAGAAAGGCATGGGTGATGAAGCATCGATCACGGGCCTTATTGAGCTGGAAGGTGAGGGCAACAAGGGACCTATAAGCATAGTGCTCTAATGGGTGAGGGAGACAATATGGTTTGGTAAGTGGAATGGGTTGGGCCTCAGATAAATCACACGACCGTTCTATAAATGGATGATGATAATGGTCGCGTCGTGACACGTGAGAAGAAAAATCAACACCACAAAAGAGTGGTGTGCATGGGGTAACAAGCTCGGTGTCACGGTGGAGAGTAGCACCATAAATACTCTCGTGGGTAGTGGATGGTTTCAGGTTAGGATCTAAATATATGGTTGAAAACTTGAAATGTGCAAAATCAAGATCCAAACCAGGTGGTGGGATAGAAAGGACAATGGGTGGGTCGGGTGGGATAAAAGGTGGAGGAAGATGATCCAACTCAAGAGTGGGAGAGACACACTCCTCATGAGACACAAAGTGATCCTCAAGGGAACTCGCAGGAGGAAATGTGGAAATAAACGAGTGAGTGATCAACTTATCCACCATTATGTCGCCATCCGATGTGGTGAAAGGGTCTAACGAGGCATTAAGATCCGAGATAGATGAATCAACATCAATATTCGGCTCAGGGGGAGCCAAATATGACGGGGGTAGGATCCATATCAAGAGAGGTGGGAACCATCTCTGACGCTATCTCGGTATAATGGTGAGCACTCGTAGCCGAAGCTAACCTAAAATATATGGGCATGTCAGAGACATATGCAATTGGGGCATAAGGTAAAAGCTCGGGCATATTTTTGGATTCTATGGGAAAGTTAACCGCAATGATGGGTTCATATGGACATGGTGGGGTTGGATCAGTCTCACTAATGGAAGGTAAGTCAACACAACTGTCAACTTGGGGCCCGGACCATGGAATGATCTCAACTTTAAGATTCTAGGGGTGGTGGGGTTGTTCACACTCAAAATCTGCGTCACAAGAGGACACATTATCATCACACTCGGGTGCAATAATGAGTGGATGCATGGGAATGTCAAAATCTCTCGCACACTCCAATTCATTTAATCTTTGTTCAAGCCTTTGAAGGGCTTGAGTTTGAATTTGAGTGGCTTGCTCTTGCTCGAGTATGAAATTTTGCAAGAGGCTTTCGAGAGCAGAGGTGGATGGTGGTGGAGTAATGGGTGGTGGCGGTGGGTGAGGTGGACACAACTCGCTACTATCATGAGTGTATGGAGACTACTCAAAGAAAGTGTGGGGGTGGGGCCAAGTTCATCATACACGAAAGGATCACTTTCGTGATGTACAAATGGTTGATACTCATGGGGTGCGTAGTAAGGGAACTGATCGTGAACGGGTGCACAAGGTTGCCATGATAACTGTTGGAACGTGTGAGGATCCACAAAAACGGGTTGGGATTCGTATTGCGTGGAAGGGTGATCAGGCCTCCACGAATAGCTCGGGTACTCACACAACTCGGGATTAGGTATATCGGGATAATGGGCCGAGGTGGGTTCCGAAACAGTGTCATATGGATACACATGGTCCGTGGTGGGTTCAGATGGATATGACAAGTATGGACACTCATGGGACATGTGATCGGCATAATAGTAGTGGGTGAACAATAAAGGATGCGGCACATCGACACTTGACACCGAGGGTGATGGAATATGAGGTGGGTGCATGGACGGGTCAATAGTATCTAAGGTACTCCTGAGAGAGGTGAAACCATTAAGTATCTCATAAAAAGATGGCTCGGGATCACTCTCACACGTGTCTTGTGTCAATGGAAAATGACCAAAGTAGTCCCATAAAGGACGTTCTTCGACCATGTGGAGAGAAATATTTTTTTTGATTTTTTGGAATTTTTTCAAAAGGAAAGAAAATATTTTTGAATTTTTCTAAAATGAAAGAAAGAAAATATTTTTGGATTTTTGTACAATGAAATAAAGAAGATATTTTTTGATTTTTTGTTATAAAAATGAAAGAAAATATTTTTGGATTTTTTGGAAGAAAAGGTGGGGAAAAAATGCGGACTCTTTGAATTGGACAACCAACTAAAACCGACTACCGAAAAATAGAATTTGACACAAACACAAGTCAAGAAAAATTCCTAACTTGCACATAGCCAATTTTTATATATTTAAATTTAGTGAAAGGGTAGTCAAATTTTAATTAAGTCCGCGGGCGATAAAAAATCACAGAAATATTTTAGTGATCGCCTGTGAAAAAATATTCTCCTATTGGGCTACTTATTTGATTGATTTTAAATTTAGTGATGGCTAGGGTAGCACACAACGGCACGCGAGTGAGTCGGGTGATGAAATCCCTTTTCGTGAGTGACCTGGTGTAGGTCTTAATTAATTAATTCATCACACCATTCAAAAATAAACGAGAGAATAAAATCAAGTAAGTGCACACAAAGCACACACACTAATTGACTCACTAACAGGAGAGGCGCGAGTGTGTAGAAATGTACCTCCCACGGTTTTTAGGCGGTCGGGTGTCGAAAAATTTGAGTCGACCGAGGGGATATTACGTCTATCTCAGTCGGCCCCGGGAGTCCTACCGACCCAAGGTAGAGAGGCTTCTAAATCCTCGCCTTTGGACGCCCTATCTCTACCTTGTCCGGTTTCCCTATCACGCTTGTCTTAGATTATTATAATTTTTAAAATGAAAAATAAAATAAAGGTGTCTCTATGCACCGCAATACAAGCAATGATAAAATAATCCTAATACAAGCTTTCGAAAAATATAGAAATGGTACAAAAAATAATAAAGTGCAAAAATAAATGAACTACAAGTTGAAATCCGCTCCAAGTGCTTCATGATTCCAAGAATGGCAACGACGCCATTTGATAGAAAGAACTTTTCATCTCCCCAGCAACGGCGCCATTTGATAGAAATGACTTTTTATATCCCCGGTAACGGCGCCATTTGATAGTAAGAACTTTTCGGTGTATAATTCGTCGTTGCTTGAAAAGCTCCTTCTAATCAAAACCTCAAATACCTACAAATATATAACAATCTCAAGTGTATAGGTAAGTAAAGGTATCAATCCACTTCGAAGGGGTAAGCTAGAGACAAATTCAATTGTAATTCATTTTTTATTTTCTTTTTAGAATTTTTGCTTTTCTATTTTTTTTAGCTTTTCAAATATTAAAACAATTGGGTGAGATGAGGTGAAATAAGACTAAACTAAATTGTGAGATGAAAACAACTAACTAGAAAGTGACTAAAAGTGAAAAATAAAGTCTAACACTAAAATAAGAGATAAAGTGAGGTAAATAATAGTGAGAACAATCAAGAAGTGGGATTACACCACAAATTTTAGCTATTCTAATTAATTAATTTAATTGATTGAATTCTCATTAATATCAACATTACAAATCAACTCCCGTTGCAAATGTAATCTAAATAGTAACATTTTAGAAAATTAAGTTTAACACCCCACAACTCTAGAAAAATAGATCTACACTCCTTTTAATTAATCATCCGCTAGGATCGATCGATTAAAATTCATGTAAATCTTAGAAAATAAATTTAGAGTTGAAATTCAAGTTATAATACCCCACTTAAGAAACCCCTATCTCTAATTCGAATCTAAAATGGGTATTATAATTAGAATTTTGATTTTCTCTGGAAAATCATTTACCCTCTCTCGAGGCGTAAATCTAAGGGTGATGGATCAAAATTAACATTCAAAGGGAATTTTCAAGTAATCAAACTAATTAAACTAAAATAACATCAAATAAGGGTTTCCCCCCACCCCTTGAAAGGGGATTTATCCTAACATGATAGGAAATTTGAAAAATTAATAATCAAGGCTACTAAAATAAAATAGAGGGGAATAGAACAAGCAAACCAATTCTCTTTGAGAAAGTGGAACTCTACTCTTCCAAATTGAAGCATACAATCCCTCTAATTGAGCATCCAAGTGATTTGAAATTAAATATCTACTCAGTTAACTATCTTACAATATTTAATCTCACAAATATCTAACAAAAATAAAAAGAATAAAATAAAACTATTTACAAATTGTGTTTTTCTCTACAATTCTCTCTCTAGAAATTCCTATCTAAAATGCTTTTTTTAAATGGGGTCTTCCATCCTCTTTTTATAGTAGGCACATGGAGCATGGGGGTATTTTTGGGAATGGACATGATCGTGCATGGAAATGGTGAGAGGAATGTGAGGTCATGTGGGTGAGGGGATTTAGGAATAAAATCTGATATGGTTAAAGGGGTATTTATGGAAAAAGGGTGTGAAAGATGTAATTGGGGGTAGAATGGGAAAAGGGGTTTAAATAGTTTTAACACATGTGGGCATTTATTTGGTTTTTGGTATTGTTTTGGTTTGGTATTTTGGCAGGTGGCACGATTTTGGTTAAAGGGGGAAATGGCAAAATGGGTTTGGCTTGAGTATGGATAGGGTCGGATGGAGGTTTGGGTCGTGATTGGCTGGAGTTGACTGGGTTTCACGCCTACGGTCGCCACCGACGACGGAGGCATCGGGTAATAGGAATGTTACATGGGATTGAATGTTGTTGTTATGTTACGGTTCAATTTAGGCATGCGAGAATGTGAAAAGTAAACAAAAGAAAAAGTGAAAAAGAGAAGAAAAAGAGAACTGAAAAACAAAAGAAAACAAAAGAAAACATGAGAAAAAGAAGAAAGGAAAAAGACAGAGAAAGCTGTAAATGTTGTGTATGGTGTTCAAAAAGCTTTTATTACTCTCCAATTGTTATATCTAATGCTTGTTTGGAACTTATTTTCCAATTTTGATATTGCCCGCATTCTTCCCATTATCCCAAGTTTTCATTCTGAACACTTTGAATCCGTACATACATTCCTTTCATTTCGTACCCAAGCCTAGCTTACATTACAACCCTATTCAAGTCCTATGTGATCTTAAGTAGATGTAATTCAAAGGTTTAAATATTTTTAATAATCTGTGAAAATGCATTTCGCCTCTTTTAATGAGCGGTATCTTTCATTGAGATTACAATTTTTAATTTCATATATAGCGTTCTTCATTTTTGACATGTGTGCGACCTAGTTTCCATTTCCAATTATTCTTTATGCCCGCATGTTCCGTGTGTTACCTCCCCGTTTCGAGTGAATTCACTTGATGAGTGTAATTGACCGTGAGGATTGAATTTATGCATGCCTTTATGTTTATCCGGTTTATATTAGTTTTTGCCAAGTCATGCTTTGCATGTGCTCGCTCCCCTCCCACATTTTAAGGTTTCAATTCTATGAGGTGCATTATATAATGTTAATGATTTCGGACTTTTGTTTGAATTCGTTCAATGTGCTAATAATGTGTATGAAATCTTGTTTGCTATTGTTGGGCTTGTCGCATGTTGGTTTGGGCTTATTTTGAGGAAACCATATGATGTTTGTGGGTTTCATCCCTGAAAACCTTCACGAGACGACACTCGTCCACTAGGGTAACTTAGGGGTTTAAAGACTTATTGCATATGCTAAATTCAATCGTGCTTCCTACGAAAGTGGCATTTATATTTTGATGCATATATACGTTTTGTACTGCCTTCTGTGGACTGGTTTCGTTTATTTTATTACTCGGGACTAGCAATGATTAAGTTAGGGGGCGTGATTCGTATCGAATATTGCATATTTATGCCCTATATCTCGATGCATTCTAGCACTTTTACGGTCCTTAATGCCTATATTTATGCTCATTAACCAGACAACCTTGGATTTGGACATATATATGCTTTGCAGGGGTTAATTGTGCTTTTGTAGGTATTGGAACGCAAAAAGTGAGGATCCGTTGCATTTCAGAGAAATTTCATCACCGGATGCTACTTCAAGGGCATTTTAGTCAATTTACATTTCATCTTCGGCTCATGGAAATTCCACGGATGCGTAGTTCGTTGAGTTAGCATCGCGTGGCCGTAAACTACGCGTCGTTTGGAGTTCGGACAATGAAGTTATGGCCGTTTTCGTTAATGTACCTTTCCCCCTCTTTGTGGACCAAATAGATGCCAAAAAAGAGAGTACCGATTGTTAACGCAAAAATTCTCCATCTATGAGGACCAATCGTAAAAGGACACATGTCATCCTATGTGGCAATATTCGACATCCGAGGAGAGTTGGTCGGCACCCGAGGAGAGTTAGTCGGCACCCGAGGAGAGTTGGTCGGCATACCAACCAGGAAGATCAAAGAATAACTATGCATTTAATGTGCATTAATGAAGATGGCAGCGCATTTAATGAGCCTTAATGTACACTTATACTGCATTAATAGATGACAACACATAGCATACCAAGCAATTCAACAATTAGATTCGTTGAATGTAAACATAAATGTCTACATACAATGAATCTCTTTATCTCCCATCACTATAAATACAAGTATCCTCTTAGCCAAAAGGAGAGATCCAAGAGAACCTAGAAACCCCATACACAAGATACACATCCTTTCTCTCTCTACACCCTATAGTGCTATTGTAAACCCCTGGGAATAAAATAACAGTGGACGTAGGCCTTATTCATAGCCGAACCACTTTAAAAATCTTTGTCTCTTATGTGCTTGATTGGATTGATTTCATCTATTTATCTGTGATCATAAAAATGAGATTCGGTCCAGTTTTTTGCATCAACAGATTGGCGCCGTCTATGGGAACGTGTTACAAGCATTGTTCTCCATCAAAAGCTAAGTTTTTATTTTCTCTACGTACAATCAATTATATATTCTACATACATCTTTTGATTCAATCATGATTTTTATGTTTATATACATAAATTAATTGTCCAATTTTTATCTGCAAAATATTGCATATCATGATTTTAAAATCATAACTGTTAGGTTAATTCTTATTTAGAAATCTGAAAAATAATGGATTTCATAAATCATAACTGTTTGCTTGATTCTCAAGTTTTAATTTTATATCATGGAATAAATATTTTAAATGATTACATATACCAATATATATGACGGTGGTAAGATTTGATAATTTTTATTATAAATTTTGTAAGATCTTTGATGACTATTCAAATTCCCATTACATTTTTAATCAGAGAATGGGAAAAGATTGAAGACAATAAAAAGTTTTCTCATGGAAATCATGATCCAGATCTACTTTCTCTCTCTTCAAGTCTGAGTCTCTTTGCATTCATTTTTATGAACTATATATTTAATTTGGTTAATCTTCCATCTATGTTAATAAAGTCTCATTGATTGGTTTTTGATATAAATTTGGTAATAACTTCGATCATTCAGTATATTTTTATCTCTCCAAATAGGGAATAGGAAGGGATCAATATAAAAAATAATGTTCTCTCACCTAAAAAACCATTACCCACCTCTTGTAAAAAAAAAAAAATATCATGACCATATCAAGACTCTGGGCACAAATTTGATATGTTGGCCCCTCGTTCATCACATCACTGGGTTTCTTTGTCGAAATCACACGACCTAGTTGATTAGATAATTATTCATTTAATTAACAATCTTAATGCTTGGATTTTACATCGAATGTTATTTTTTGATCTATTCGTTCGAGATATTTTGGGACATAGCAATCTTATGAAAAATTCATCACTGCGGCTAATATAGCTTTTCGGAATCGTCCACTTACAACCCCTATTTCTGGTCAGCCACACATATTGTTGGTCGGCATCATCTCGGGCCATCTTTTATTAAAGGGAAACTTAACTAGACCATTTTTGTTTGTCGAATAAAAGATATGAAGATCCATCAGCAACGTTGAAATAATTTTATCCAACTACGAGGTATCTTGTTGTTGGTCAGAGACTCTTATTGTAGCTCGATGGAACCAATTGCAGGTCGACGATCATCAACTTCTTGATCGGCGACATCTCATTCTTGTTCGGAGGGTTCAATTTACTGGTCGGAAACTATCCAACCATCCACTTTTTGGTCGGTGACATCTAATGTTGTTCGGTGCTGTCAATGCACCATTTTTGTTGATCGACGAAATTGCTCAGCTGGTCGGGGACCATTTGCTTCTTGGTCGACACTATATATTCTATAACTTGAGATATCCTTAAATGTTGGTCGGCAACATCCATGACGTTTGTCGGCAGCAGTAGAATCTTGGGGTATTAAAAAATGCGAAGCACCCCAGATATTTCTTTAAACACGAGTTCAGCTCGGGAACAAATAGGGGGCTTAAGTCTTTTTTAACTTGTGATCACCCCAAAAATATTTTTAAAACCAAGTGATAAATAATTTTCAAACATCAACTTATACCTGATTAGTTGTTGGAGATTAAAAAACTTCACAAAAAACTCTACGTCTTATTTATGGCGCATATCTGATAAAAATTTGTCCATCTCACACACAATTGGCACAAAAATATTATTTCATATTTTGAAACTTTTATTATTGCCTTATGCTGATACACATCACATATTGTTTGGCTGAATAATTATTCTCATGATAATAATTATTTGATCTAGTCTCGACAGGTGCTCGGGCAGCTTATTAAAATTTCATAGGGACGAGATTCAATCCTGATGAAAGCTCAGCCACAATCTTAAACCTATGGAAACTATTATTGCTCGACATCAGGCAGTTTTACCTCGACATATCAGCCAACATATATTATTTCATTTTTTTGAAATTAATATTTTTATTTCTCAAGCATATACATATCATATATTTATTGGATGAGTAAATTATTCTCATGACTAATCAATTCAGCCTACACAAATGGTAGAGCAAGATATTAATTTTTACAGGTACAAGACTCAACGCCGACGAATGCTCGGAAACAATCTGGAAACTATTATCATTTCACCTCAGCGAGGCATTATATATTTTATTATTACTCGGAGATATCGGCTCAAGCACAAAGTATTCTATATCCCTTGGGATTCATATTGTATATTCATCTCAACATGGAGCTCGACGAAATACTTATTATCATATTCAGCTCCGAGGAAAAGCTACAGCAGTTATTATATTTCACCCCCAACGGATAGTTGGTCGGGGTAATTCTTATTTATATTCAACATGGAGCTCGGAAAATTTCTTCTCTCTATATATATTCATCTCCGATGAAGAACTATAACATTTATTATATGTCACCCCCAACGGATAGTTGGTCGGGGTAATTCTTATTTATATGCAGGCCCAGCAAAGTTCTCAGCCATATTCTTATGTTCTGGAAAATATTATTCTTATTCGGCATTATGAAATTGTGTCTCGACAAGATACTTATTCATCTTTAAGGAGAATTACAACATTCGTTGTGTTTCACCCCCAACAGATAGTTGGTCGGATAATTCTTATTTATATTCAGGCCTGACAACGTTCTCGGCCATATTCTTATGTTCTGGAAGATCTTATTCTTGTTCGGCATTATATAATTCTACCTTGACAGATCAACGAGGCACTTTATTATTTTTAATTATTCTTTATATCTATTTGGATGCATATTCTATTCTTATTTCAGCATGGAGCTCGACAAATATTTATAATCATATATTCAGCTCCAAAGATGTCTCCAGCATATATTATCTTATTCCCAACAATCTGTTGGTCAGCTCCAAGGTTGTCTCCAGCATATATTATCTTATTCCCAACAATCTTTTGGTCATCTCCAAGGATGTCTCCAGCATTTATTATATTTTATTCCCAACATTCTGTTAGTCAGCGCCGAGGAGGTCTCCAACATTTGTTATATTTTATTCCCAACAATCTATTGGTCAGTGCCGAGGAGGTCTCCAGCATTTATTATATTTTATTCCCAACAATCTGTTGGTCAGCGCCGAGGAGGTCTCCAGCATTTATTATATCTTATTCTATTCCCAACAATCTATTGGTCAGCTCCGATGAAGTCTCTATCATTTATTATCAAAAATGTATTCCTCTGGGAAGTAAAACTTGTATTCCTCCGGGAAGTAAAACTTGTATTCCTCTGGGAAGTAAAGATACTTGTATTCCTCCTGAAAGTAAAGCTACTTGTATTCCTCTGGGAAGTTAAGATACTTGTATTCCTCCGGGAAGTAAAACTATGTATTCCTCCGGGAAGTAAAACTATGTATTCCTCCGGGCAGTAAATGTATTCCTCCAGGAAGTAAAACTATGTATTCCTCCGGGAAGTAAATGTATTCCTCCGGGAAGTAAAACTATGCCAACTTATGTTGGTTAAGAAGTAAATGTATTCCTCGGGAAGTAAAAGTATTCCCAAAAATGTCAACTCAGGTTGGTCGGAAATAAGAAGCTGTCAACTACAGTTGGTCGGAAACAAAGTATGAGTATGTGAAAGCGATCAAGCAAAAAGCATTCAAAGTTCACATTCCACACTTGGGGGCTTCTATTATAGATATATTTGTTCATTTGGTGGCACATTCTTATACCATCATACAGTCGAGCATCAAATTCAACTCCACAAACTCACATGGTCGGGGCCCCGACCAATCATCATTCAGGAGTTATTTTTCTTGCTCAGGAATTATTTTTGATATTGAAGTTCAGGAGGTATATTGAAGTTCAGGAGGCGTATTCAGAAGTTCAGGAGGTGCATTCAAAAGTCCAGGAGGCATATTTAGGAGTTATTATGCACATACTATTGAAGTTCAAAAGTCAAGTTCAACATCTACAACACTGAGATCTTTACTACTACTGTCCCGACCAACATTGAAGAAGAAGTTGTATGAAAATGTTTCGAAGTCCACCACTAGCTTGGTACTAATCAGATTGAAGAGTTGGGTTCAAAGACTAGTATGTTACTCGACAAAGTATTCAGAGGATCATAAAATCAGAAGAATCAAACACGTGAAGTTAGCGCTCAGTTGCTCGGCACATGAGGCAGTTGGTCGGCTAGCAAACCAATCAACATACTTGAAGATTATGACAAGCTATAAGCTGCATACTATGGCATGGATGCATCCAAATTCCCAGGGGTGATACATAGCACACGGAGTTCCTCAAAAGAAAGATTAGAAACCATCGATCAGCCTGCATCATATGTCATCCAGGAGATAATGCAATTTATGTTGAACAAATCAAGAAGGTAGATCAAGAATTTCACGAGCACCGAGCAACACTGCAGAATAAATACTCCATCCTTTCAAGTAAACCATTAAGCATGGAGCATTGGGGGCTTCTGTTAACGCAAAAATTCTTCATCTACGAGGACCAATCAGAAAAGGACACATGTCATCCTACGTGGCAATATTCGACATCCGAGGAGAGTTGGTCGGCACCCGAGGAGTATTAGTCGGCACCCGAGGAAAATTAGTTGGCACCCGAGGAGTATTAGTCGGCACCCGAGGAGAGTTGGTCGGCACCCGAGGAGAGTTAGTCGGCATACCAACCAGGAAGATCAAAGGATAACTATGCATTTAATGTGCATTAATGAAGATGGCAGCGCATTTAATGAGCCTTAATGTACATTTATACTGTATTAATAGATGAAAACACATAGCATACCAAGCAATTCAACAATTAGATTCGTTGAATGTAGACATAAATGTCTACATACAATGAATCTCTTTATCTCCCATCACTATAAATAGATGTATCCCCTTAGCCAAAAGGAGAGATCCAAGAGAACCTAGAAACCCCATACACAAGATACACATCCTTTCTCTCTCTACACCCTATGGTGCTATTGTAAACCCCTGGGAATAAAATAACAGTGGACGTAGGCTTTATTCATAGCCGAACCACTTTAAAAATCTTTGTCTCTTATGTGCTTGATTGGATTTCTTTCATCTATTTATCTATGATCATAAAAATGGGATTCGGTCCAGTTTTTTGCATCAACACCGATGGATCGTGGTTTGAGGCCCGGTCGATCGCGGTTTTAACTTTTATCGTGGAAAGGAGATAGTGGGATTTAACTTGAAGGCGCGGTCAACCGCGCCCCTGCGACCGGTCGACCGCGGTCACTAGATATTTATTTCTCTTTTCCTTTATTTCTTTTCCAACTTACTATATAAACCAATTTTGGTTTCTATTTTCAGATATAATTAGATTTTAGATAGTTTAGGTTAGGGTTTGGGGGTTGAGAGCTCATTTCTTCTTCCTCTCTTGGTTTGACACCCATTAGGGTTTGGAAGTTGTACTTTCATCTTCCCTCTCCATTAATATAGTTTGTATTTCCTTAATTCTTGCTTTGTAGTTAATTTACATGCTTTCATAATTAGGATTCCGTGATTTCTTTTCGTGATTTGTAGTGTAGTTTTGTTGCATTTATTTACCGCGTTTATTTATCGCATTTTTAATATGCTTTCTAGCTAAGTTAGTTTAGGTTGTGTCGGATTGAACACATTTCGGGTTGACATGTTGCTTTGCTTTAGTGATGGTATTTTACAGGTCTATTTCGAGTGCGTTGTCTTAGTTATTACGCCTAGGAGATTTGACGGGGTATATCATGTATGCTCCGTGCTTATGACCTTGCGTGCCTAATTTTCGGGGTATTTGTTGATGCCAAAATCATATTAGACTGTTATGCGAATTTAGGGGTGTGACAACTCTTGATTTAATTAACTGTCGAAACGAGATGCTGTTTAAATAACTCGTCGACCCATGTAACCATTTTATACTAATTAACTCGGGTGAGGGATATTCGACGCAACCTATAGTTTTTACCGCTTTTATTAGTCTAGTTTAAATACATTCACCTAGATTAATCTTTCCCTTTTGTGCATCTTTTCCTTTTTGTGTATAATCATCTTTTACACTTTTATTTTGGAATATTAAACCTTATAAATTCTAGCGACTCGTCTTTGTGGATTTCGATATCCGTACTTGGCCGCTATACTCAACCGTTGAGTGTAGTCATAAGTTTAGGTTTTTGTATAGTTGAGGTGAGCTGAATTCAAAAATTTCGACGCGTAGGTGACGCTTGCGCCACAGCGAAACCCTATCTATTAAATACGTCCTTATAAATAGAGAGAACTAGGTTGATGGGGGTGTTGTGGTCGAAGAAGTGAAATACGAGGGTGGTTTGAGGCGGGCGCATTGCCAAGTTATTTCCTGTTAGGAGAATGTTTGCGCATATCATTTTGAAAGTGAGGCGCACTTTGTCGTTTATCTCGCCAACCGATAATGTCTTGGTGATCTAGTTAGTGTTGGGGTCAATGCGGGACATGCACACGTCTTTGTCAAGTGGGAGAAGAGGGTTGGGGTATGTGTACGGATGGGGGCTTGGGACATTTTTGGCAGCCAACTTCTGGAGCAGAAGGGCCAAAGAGAACGGGACGCGAATGCCGGCTACATATGCTTCCGCCTCATTGTGCCCGGTGAGAACAAGGGAGCCATAAAATGCTCGCAATTCGTTGGGCCACACCGCATCATGAGGCTTATTTAGGAAACGGCACCGACCCCGTGCCATAAAAAGTGCAGTGACGGAGTTTGGCATGTCATTCCAAATAACTTGACGCTCAACTTGGAGCTTGCGAGTTTACCCGAAGAAACGCTTACACCACACTTGTTCTTGAAGGGAACGGTAGTCAGCGGCTCCGTCGCCGAGAATTTAGGTGGACTCATATTTTGGGGGAATTGGTTGGTTGGCCATGGTACCTGGAGGTAGTAGAATTTCTTGACAGAAAGAGATAAAGAGAGTGAGTAGTGGTGGTGAGAGTATGGTTTTACAGGTGGTGAGGGAAGAGTGTCGGGTAGGTTTCGAAGGGAAAAGGGGGAAGTATTTGGGAGGGAAACGGTGGTTGGGAAGAGTGGTGGACGAAATTGGAGGGAAATAAATGGATTGGGGGAAAAGGGGTGGTGAACCTTGGGAATGTAATGGGTTCTAGAAACTGGACCGATCCGTGTTCCCAGAACCGAATCGATCCGAACCCTTTTTATTTTGATTTTTCCCGCAAAACGGACCGATCCGGGTTCCCAAAAATGGATCGATTCGGTTCCCAGATCAGCTATAGTGCACCGTTTTGATGGTATACTCTTCTCTCATGAGTTTCGGATGCTCCTATTAATGGTCCTACACACGTTTGACTTCGAAAACCTCTCACATCGACACTGTGGCCAAACCCCGTTCGCCTCATAAGGCGGTGCTCGAATTCCTCTCCTTTCGTGATGTGAACCTATAGACTCTACTACCCTATCTTATATGAAACTACTATACAAAAGAATTCACCCCATACACATCGGGGTTGCGATGACCTCTCAATTTTAGCTCACTCTATCCCGTAAATGGAGCTCGATAACCAAATGGTGTCGATCTCTTCTACGCACGCCTCCACATATGACTTTAGGCATTGTCCATTGGCTTTGAACGTGTTCCCCCTTCTGGATATTCCAATTCCACTACTCCGTGGGGGAATATGATTTTCACAACGAATGGACCAGTCGACCGAGACCTTAATTTACCCGAAAATAGATGAAGCCGAGAGTTATAGAGGAGTACCTTTTGTCCAGGTTGAAACTCTTTTCGTCGAATAATCTTATTATGCGCGAGCTTCATCCATGCTTTTGAAATATTGGCATTCTCATATGAATTATTGCGTATCTCCTCTAACTCATTCAGTTGAAGCTTGCGAGCTTCACCGACTTTGTCCATATCGTAATTTACCCTCTTAATGGACCAATATGCTTTGAGCTCCAATTCAACGGGAATATGGCAAGGTTTTAGATACACAAAGAGGAATGGGGACATTCTAAGTGGGTTCTTGTATGCAATACGATAGGCCCATAGCGAATCGTTCAATCGAAAGGACCAATCTTTCCGATTAGGATTGAAGGTCTTCTCGAGTATGTTTTTGATTTCACGATTCGCCAACTCGACTTGCCCATTCGTTTATGGGTGATACGCCATTCCAACTTTATGAATGACGCCATACTTTCTCATAAGCTTCTCGAATGACTTGTTGCAAAAATGCGTGTCATTATCACTGATTATCGCTTTCGACGTACCGAAGAGAGAAAGTATGTGTTCCTGCAGGAATCTTATCACCACTTTATTGCCATTAGTCTTCGTGACTATATCTTTCACCCATTTAGAAACATAGTCTATCGCGACTTGGATGTATATGTAGCCAAAGGACAGGGGAAACGGGCCCATAAAGTCAATACCCCTGTAGTCGAAAACCTCAATGATGAGAATTCGGGTCAATGGCATTATGTCTCGTCGAGTTATCTCCCCCATCTGTTAGCACCCATCGTAAGATTTGTAACAATTGTTTACATCCCGGAACATTGTGGGCCAGTACAAGCTGCTTTGGAGAATTTTAGCTGTTGTCTTTTTCACAGAGAAGTGGCCTCCACATGATTCCAAATGACAGAATTGGATGACTCTCGAAATTTCATCATCTGGTACGCATCGTTGAATGATTTGGTTGGGGAAATATTTAAAAAGGAATGGATCGTCATAGAAAAACATCCACGACCAAGTGATGAACCTCTTCTTATCTTGCGGTGTCCAATCGGGAGGGACGACTCCCGTGACAAGATAGTTCACTATATCCGTAAACCAGGACAAAGAAGAGGTGGCAAAGAGTTGCTCATCCGGGAAGTACTCATCTATGGGTGTAGGATCACTAGGTATGTCATACGAAAGCCGTGATAAGTAATCGACGACGACATTTTCTACTCCTTTTTTATCTTTAATGGAGAGATTAAACTCTTGTAGGAGTAAGATCCACCTTATGAGGCACGACTTTACGTCATTCTCTACAAGGAGATATTTTAAAGTCGCATGGTCGGTGAAACAGGTGATGAGGGAATCGATAAGATATGATCGAAACTTATCAAGAGTAAAAACTACCGCTAGTAATTTCTTCTCCGTGGTGGAGTAATTGAGTTGTGGTCCGGTGAGAGTTCGGCTAGCGTAGTAGATGACGCGAGCCTTTTTGTCTTTTTGTTGGCCCAAAACAACCCCTATCGCATAATCGCTAGCATCACACATGAGCTCGAATGGTAAGGACCAATCTGGGGCTTGCACGATGGGAGAGGAAACAAGCATGCTCTTCAATTTCTCAAAAGCACTTTGGCATGCTTCATTCCACTCGAACGGGGTGTCCTTCATAAGAAGGTTGCTTAAAGGTCTAGCGATGGTGCTAAAGTCCTTAATGAACATTCTATAATACCCCGCCTGGCCCAAGAAAGAGAGCACGTCTTTTAGCGATTTAGGTGGGGGTAGGTCAACTATGACATCTGTAAAGTCGTATGACTGTATGATAATTGATTAAATTAATTCGCAAGATTCCAATAAACCCTTATTTAATTAGAGTCCATTTTTAAACAAAGTTAAATCAGCCCCTAAACATCTAACTAGGTGTGTGCGTGTGTCAAACCATAAATATATAAATCATGCGACACAAGTTTATGGAAAAATCACCGCAGGGAAAAACCTTTTATTTCATTATAATAAGTAAATCGCAACTTACACGGATTACAATGAAATACAATGACACACGAATACCCGCAGGTGCTAGTCGGTGTCATCAACAATGAATCCACACACAGCGAACCCACATGGACCTCAATCCAATCAGCAAAGGAAGAACCGCAACACTCTTCATTGGCACACAATCATAAAACTTCGTAGAGACTCCCTCAGCAATGACACGCAACCCTCGGTTGCAGAGATCTCCCTACAAAGATGAACAAAAGAAAAAAAGGTGTTCTTGGGTTCCAAAAGGATTCACAAAAATATGGCAATGATGTGTGAATCAAAACATGAGTCTTGGGACTAAAAAATATGAAGACTTGATGTATTTGGACTCTCAAAAACGTCTCTCAAAGTCTTGTAAAATAACTCCCCCGAAGTTGGCTTTTATAGGGAAACCACAGAGAGTTTTAAAATTTCAGAACTCTGCCAGCGTACAGGTACCCCGAACCGGTTCTGGTGTACCCCGAACTGGTTCCCACCTGAACCGGTTCACCATGGGTTTGCGGTACTTCGCTGGTTTGGGGTTGAAAAAAAAAGCGGCATTCTTCTAAGGAATTTTCTCCATCTTCAAAAGGTCATAACTTCTTCATCGTAACGCAGATTGGGGTGCCGTTTCTTCCAGTATCTTCGTAGCGTCGAGATCTACAAATTTCCCATTGACTAGACCTCCGGACTATGGCTATAAAATTAAAAAATGCCCTTGAACTTTCATATCTTGCCTTCTTTCACTGTTTTGACATATCATGCGTACCACTTGCATAAAATCCCTAAAATCATGGAACGTGAAGTCGTTGAGGCAGATGTAGGACACATGATGGAGATGTTGAATGCTTGATTCCCAGAATTCGAATAGAGGCCGTCATGTGAGATCGTGAGGTGACGTGCCAAATGCAGCGAACTACGACATACATAAATATAACATGTTGGACATGAGAAAAATGTCCTTACCAATCTCCCCCTATGTCTATGCCGGTACATACATAAAAATATCCGAATTATCAAATAACCAATTGCCTATACAAATCTACCCTCCCATGAACCCAAAACTGGAAAGATACAAATGAATAAGTCTTCATCGTTTGTTCTTCAAATCTTCAAGAATCACAAAACTTTTCTCATCAGGGTGTGCAATTCAGTGATCATCAATGTAGTACCTACACACATGAGATAAAGAAAATACCAAGTGACGTATCGAGTTTGAACTGAGATAAACATAGATACCAATTTATGATGAAAGCATAAGTCAAATCTCATAACTCCCCCAAAATTTAAACTCCCCCATAAAATGATAATTCTTTCTCCCCCTTTTATGATGTCCCCAAATAGACAATTGAGAGTAATAAATCAAACAAGCAAAGTCGGGGTGTCACGGTATTCAAAACAAAGCATCAATCAGATGGAAAACGCGATCTTGCAAAGAGATACCAAAAAAATCTTCACAAACTATTTTTGATTTTTCAAAATTTTTCATACAAAAATAAGATACCAATTTGAAAAATACGATAATAAAATCATACCATGGAATTAAACTCAAACAACCAAGTCATGGAAACGGAATGTATGGGTGTGAACACATTGGATCGGTAAATTAACTCAATCAATCATATGTGCACGATGCATACGTGTACTCCTAACGAATGAACATCAAAGGTATCCTTAGGTGTAAATTTTTTTTGAATTTAGATGACATCGTCTTACGCAAATCAACAAATCAAAGTCAAATGATTTCCACACCAATAATGTTCAAAACTATTTAACGCTTATTCAAGATTTTCAAGGACGTGCAAACCCGTTATAAAATCTCCAACCAAACTCCCTCATATATATTTTCTTTTTAGAGGTGTTAAACTAAATTCTAAAACTTTGGAGAATTGGTGCAAAAACCTAAATGTCCCATAATTTGACATGAATTTCTTTTTATTGCCTTTAAATTTTTTCGGGCTCTTTTAAACCTCTTTGGATCCCGGATAATAAAATTCATCAATTTTTTAGGTCCAATTTAAACGGCGGCTTAGTATTCGCAAAGGCTAAATGAACCTTTCCCAGCCCTTCCCCGTTTTCAAATAAAGCACACAAACTCACAAAACGGTTCTTATATGCACAATTTTCTTATCAAAATTTATCGCGCTTGGTTCGTTTTAAGGACAGGATTGAAGTGAAAACACCCAACCAATATGTGATAAGACAAGCACAATAATCAAACAAATCCGTGCACGTGTGCAATAAAGGAAAACATGAGTCAAACATGTAGGAGGTAACACTTACTTACATCTTAAAGACTCCAAACATTATAAATCACATTGATGAATTGACCTATTTTCTAAAAACACTATCAAATAATCACATGAAAAATGGAATGATGTTGTGACTTGGTCATCCTAAGTGTCCATCCATAAACGGTGCAAACAAAATACAAAAATCTTTTTGGATTTTTTAAAAAATTTTATCAAAATAAAATCTTATTGTATTTTTCAAAAACAAAAATCTAATACAAAAAGTACACGTCACAACGCTAGCAAAAATATATCAAAAAGCATAACTAGCATATGACAAACATGCAAACACAATCATCTATATGATATGGCAAGAGAAGAATCATGTGCAAACAAATGAGAATCAACTTGTCTAAAATCTAGCGTATCCAAAAGTAATTTTCTAATCCAAATAGATGTCAAACGTCGTGTAGGGGATTTGGGAACCACGGGAACACTAGACATAAACTTCCTAGGACAATGTCCAAGATCAAAACAAAAACGCCTAAGGCGACCTTTCCTACCACAATATGAACATGTGTAAACGGGTGGAACGACACCTATGGGTTGACCTTTTCTAACATCCTTGAAATTGGTTGACCCTCTAAAATAAATAATGGTTTTTTCTTTAGCATTAGAATCATGAGAACAAGATGAGCCATTACCATCACTATCAAACCTACTTGAGTCTGTCAAATCATTTTTTAACTTCAAATTTTTTGACTCAAGCAACGAATTAGACTCTTCCAAAGACATGGATTTATTTTTAAAATTTTCAATTAAACTTAACAGTTTATCACGCTCCCCCTTAATTAAAACAAACTTATCCCTAAGAGTCTTTTCACGTGCCGTAAAATCATCGATTAATTTTTTATCCTCGTCGGCACAAATGGGAACCCTAGAATTTTTTAAGTCCTCTAATACCTTCTCTAAAACAAGGACTCTCTCATCACTCTTCTTTTTGGCAATTTTCAAATAATCAAAATCAATACACAAATTAACAAACTGCTCACGACAAATATCACTTTGAGTTTGAAACTCTTGCAAATATTCAATCTTACTTTTAAAGAGAGAATTTTCTTTTTCCAAAACTTTAATTCTTTTGCAAAGTTTCAAATTCAAACTTTTTAAATTTTCATCATGGTCGTGAACTTTTTCAAAAATAGGCTCCTCATTAAATGAACGTTCCATTGGAAAATTACGATTTTTCAATTTGTAAAGTCGTATGACTGTGTGATAATTGATTAAATTAATTCACAAAATTCCAATAAATCCTTATTTAATTAGAGTCCATTTTTAAACAAAGTTAAATTAGCCCCTAAACATGTAACTTCATATGTGTGTGTGTCAAATCATAAATAGATAAATCATGCGACACAAGTTTAAGAAAAAATCCCCGTAGGGAAAACCTTTTATTTCATTATAATAAGTAAATCGCAACTTACACGGATTACAATGAAATACAGTGACACACGAATACCCGCTGGCGCCGGTCGGTATCGTCAGCAATGAATCCACACACAGCGAACCCACATGGACCTCAATCTAATTAGCAAAGGAAGAGCCGCAGCACTCCTCAATGGCACGCAACCATAAAACTTCGTAGAGACTCCCTCAGCAATGACACACAACCCTCGGTTGCAGAGATCTCCCCACAAAGATGAACAAAAGCAAAAAATGTGTTCTTGGGTTCCAAAAGGATTCACAAAAATATGGCAATGATGTGTGAATCAAAACATGAGTCTTGGGACTCAAAAATATGAAGACTTGATGTATTTGGACTCTCAAAAACGTCTCTCAAAGTCTTGTAAAATAACTCCCTCGAAGTTGGCTTTTATAGGGAAACCACAGAGAGTTTTAAAATTTTAGAACTCTGCCAGCGTATAAGTACTCCGAATCGGTTCTGGTGTATCCCGAACCGGATCCCCCTGAACCGGTTCACCATGGGTTTGCGGTACTTCGATGGTTTGGGGTTGAAAAAAAAAATCAGTATTCTTCTAAGGAATTTTCTCCATCTTCAAAAGGTCATAACTTCTTCACCGTAGCTCGGATTGGGGTGCCGTTTCTTTCGGTATCTTCATGGCGTCGAGCTCTACAAATTTCCCGTTGACCAGACCTCCGGACTATGGCTGTAAAATTATGAAAATGCCCTTGAACTTTCATATGTTGCATTCTTTCACTGTTTTGACTTTTCTTGCGTACCACTTGTATAAAATCCCTAAAATCATGGAACGTGAAGTCGTTGAGGTTGATGTGGGACACATGATGGAGATGTTGAATGATTGATTCCAGGAATTCGGATAGAGGCCGTCACGTGAGATCGTGAGGTGACGTGCCAAATGCAGCGGCGTACGACATACATAAATATAACATGTTGGACATGAGAAAAATATCCTTGAAAATCTCCCCCTTTGTCTATGCCGGTACATATATACAAATATCTGAATTATCAAATAACAAATTGACTATACAAATCTACCCTCCCATGAACCCATAACTGGAAAGATACAGATGAATAAGTCTTCATCGTTTGTTCTTTAAATCTTCAAGAATCTCTAAACTTTTCTCATCAGGGTGTGCAATTCAATGATCATCAATGTAGTACCTACGCACATGAGATAAAGTAAATAACAAGTGACGTATCGAGTTTGAACTGAGATAAACATAGATACCAATTTATTATGAAAGCATAAGTCAAATCTCAAAACTCCCCCAAAATTTAAACTCCCCCATAAAATGATAATTCTTTCTCCCCCTTTTTATGATGTCCCCAAATAGACAAATGAGAAGAATAAATCAAACAAGCAAAGTCGCGGTGTCACGGTATTCAAAATAAAACATCAATCAGATGGAAAACGCGCTCTTACAAAGAGATACTCAAAAAATCTTCACAAACTATTTTTGATTTTTCAAAATTTTTCATACAAAAATAATATACCAATTTGAAAAATATGATACAAGAATCACACCATGGAATTAAACTCAAACAACCAAGTCATGGAAAGGGAATGTATCGGTGTGAACACATTGGATAGGTAAATCAACTCAATCAATCATATGTGCACGATGCATACGTGTACTCCTAACGAATGAACATCAAAGGTATCCTTAGGTGTAAAAATTTATTGAATTTAGATGACATCTTCTTATGAAAATCAACAAATCAAAGTCAAATGATTTCCACACCAATAACGTCCAAAACTATTTAACGCTTTTTTAAGATTTTGAAGGACGTGCAAACCCGTTATAAAATCTCCAACCAAACTCCCTCATATATATTTTCTCTTTAGAGGTGTTAAACTAAATTCTTAAACTTTGGAGAATTAGTGCAAAAACCTAAATGTCCCATAATTTGACATGAATTTCTTTTTATTGCCTTTAAATTTTTTCGGGCTCTTTTAAACCTATTTGGACCCCGGATAATAAAATTTCTCAATTTTTTAGGTCCAATTTAAACGGTGGCTTAGTATTCGCAAAGGCTAAATGAACCTTTCGCAACCCTTCCCCGTTTTTAAATAAAGCACACAAACTCACAAAACGGTTCTTAAATGTACAATTTTCTTATCAAAATTTATCGCACTTGGTTCGTTTTAAGGAGAGGATTAAAGTGAAAACACCCAACCAACATGTGATAAAACAAGCACAATAATCAAACAAATCCGTGCACGTGTGCAATAAAGGTAAATATGAGTCAAACATGTAAGAAGTAACACTTAATTACATCTTAATGACTCCAAACATTATAAAGCACATGGATGAATTGACCTATTTTCTCAAAACACTATCAAATAGTCACATGAAAAATGAAATGATGCTGTGACTTGGTCATCCTAACTGTCCATCCATAAACGATGTAAACAAAATACAAAAATCTTTTTGGATTATTTCAAAATTTTTATCAAAATAAAATCTTTTTATATTTTTCAAAAATAAAAATCTAATACAAAAATTACACGTCACAATGCTAGCAAAAATATATCAAAAAGCATAACTAGCGTATGACAAATATGCAAACACAATCATATATATGATATGGCAAGAGAAGAATCATGTGCAAGCAAACGAGAATCAACTTGTCTAAAATCTAGCGTATCCAAAAGTGATTTTCTAACCCAAATAGATGTGAAACGTTGTGTAGGGGATTTGGGAACCACGGGAACACTAGACATAAACTTTATAGGACAATTTACAAGATCAAAACAAAAACGCCTAAGGCGACCTTTCCAATCACAATATGAAGATGTGTAAACGGGTGGAACGACACCTATGGGTTGACCCTTTAAAATAAATAATGGTTTTTGCTTTAGCATTATATGCATGAGAACAAGATGAGCCATTACCATCACTATCAAACCTACTTGAGTCTGTCAAATCATTTTTTAACTTTAAAATTTTTGACTCAAGCAACGAATTAGACTCTTCCAAAGACATGGATTTCTTTTTAAAATTTTCAATTAATCTTAACAGTTTATCACGCTCCCCCTTAATTAAAACAAACTTATCCCTAAGAGTCTTTTCACGTGCCGTAAAATCATCGATTAATTTTTTATCCTCGACGGCACAAATGGGAACCCTAGAATTTTCTAAGTCCTCTAATACCTTATCTAAAAAAAGGACTCTCTCATCACTCTTCTTTTTGGCAATTTTCAAAGAATCAAAATCAATACACAAATTACCAAAATGCTCACGACAAATATCACTTTGAGTTTGAAACTCTTGCAAATATTCAATCTTACTTTTAAAGAGAGAATTTTTTTTTCCCAAAACTTTAATTCTTTTGCAAAGTTCCAAATTCAAACTTTTTAAATTTTCAGCATGGCCGTGAACTTTTTCAAAAATAGGCTCCTCATTAAACGAACGTTCCATTGGAAAAATACGATTTTTTAATTTGTAAAGTCGTATGACTGTGTGATAATTGATTAAATTAATTCGCAAAATTCCAATAAATCCTTATTTAATTAGAGTCCATTTAAAAAAAAAAGTTAAATCAGCCCCTAAACATGTAACTACGTGTGTGCGTGTGTCAAACCATAAATAGATAAATCATGCGACACAAGTTTAAGGAAAAATCCCCGCAGGGCAAAACCTTTTATTTCATTATAATAAGTAAATCGCAAATTACACGGATTACAATGAAATACAGTGACACATGAATACCCGACCCACATGGACCTCAATCCAATCAGCAAAGGAAGAGCCGCAACACTCCTCAATGGCACGCAACCATAAAACTTCGTAGAGACTCCCTCAGCAATGACACGCAGCCCTCGGTTGCAGAGATCTCCCCACAAAGATGAACAAAAGCAAAAAATGTGTTCTTGGGTTCCAAAAGGATTCACAAAAGTATGGCAATGATGTGTTAATCAAAACATGAGTCTTGGGACTAAAAATATGAAGACTTGATGTATTTGGACTCTAAAAAACGTCTCTCAAAGTCTTGTAAAATAACTTCCCCGAAGTTGGCTTTTATAAGGAAACTATAGAGAGTTTTAAAATTTCAGAACTCTGCCAGCGTACAGGTACCTCGAACCGGTTCACCCCTGAACCGGTTCACCATGGGTTTGCGGTACTTCGCTGGTTTGGGGTTGAAAAAAAATCAGCATTCTTCTAAGGAATTTTCTCCATCTTCAAAAGGTCATAACTTCTTCACCGTAGCTCGGATTGGGGTGCCGTTTCTTTCAGTATCTTCGTGGCGTCGAGCTCTACAAAGTTCTCATCGACCAGACCTCCAGACTATGGCTGTAAAATTATGAAAATGCCCTTGAACTTTCATATCTTTCCTTCCTTCACTGTTTTAACTTTTCTTGCGTACCACTTGCATAAAATCCCAAAAATCATGGAACGTGAAGTCATTGAGGCAGATGTGGGACACATGGTGGAGATGTTGAATGCTTGATTCCAGGAATTTGGATAGAGGCCTTCATGTGAGATCGTGAGGTGACGTGCCAAATGCTGCGACGTACGACATACATAAATGTAACATGTTGGACATGAGAAAAATGTCCTTACAATAATTTTTGCTCTATAAACCTCGATCCCTTTGGATGAAACAATGTGGCCAAGAACTATGCCCTCAGTTACTGATTGGACACAAATATTGTATATTTATTCCCCTAATTTCAGTGCATTTGTGAACCCGAGTGATGTAACCTATATGGATTTGACGCACATTTATGATACTAACCTTCGTTGGCAAGTATTTCGTGTTTCGTGCTTCTCTTATTGGTTTTACAGGTTAATTATGCAAGCAGCGCAAAAGAGAAAGCGAGATAATGAAAGAAAAGCTAAGAAGGCAAGTTCAAGGGCATTTTGGTAATTTTACAGCCAAATACCGAAGGAGGAGTCAACTAGAAAGTTGAAGAGCTCAGAACAACGAGAACACTGATAGAAACGGCACCCAAATCCGAGCTACGGTTGATGAGTTATGACCCGTTGAAGTTGAAGAAAAATCCAAGGAAGAAAGGAAAGAAAACGAGATTTTTTTTTAAGTGTTGAATGGAAGAAAAAGCACCCCAGACCAGCAAACATTCGCGAACCCAGAGGCGAATCGGTTTGGGGGCGAACCGGTTCGGGGGTCCTGAAGCGCGAATTTTTCTCCTTCATTCTGATTGGTTCAAAGAATCTTTTTAGGTTAAAACTCTCCAAGAAGTGTAGATACGTAGGTGGTAACTTAGGAACAGCCGTTCTGGATATTTTTGAGTAGTTTTTGATAGAGAAAAAGTGAGGAGAACATCTAGGAACATAATTTTGATTTATTGCTACAAGATCCATACACTTCTGAGTTTGTTTTCAAGTTGTAATCTCAGCTATATTTTTGTGATTTTCAGTATTCTTGCATGGTAATTTTTCTGCATGGTTTGAATGAATTTATGCGTTTATAATGCTTAGCCACGTATTTTGATCTAGTGTTATCATGAGTTCTTTCGCATGCAACGTTATTATTTCATGCATCCTTCAGTTTAATATGTCCGGCTAGGTTTAAAAGGCCGGGATGCATGAACCCAACCTAATGTGTTAGTGCATGTGTATAAAATTAATCCGATGAATTTAGTGATTGATTATGATCGTATTGCATAGTTACATAATAATTGTGGATCTTTATATCTCGTTTACCTTTGGGTACTCGTGATGATTTAGAGTACAATTTGAGTGTGACTATCGCGATACCGATTTACTCATCCTCAGATTAGGTATGACGCGGGCTTGAACCTAGTTTACATAATGCTTGGGAGTACTAAATTCCGGGTCAGATCAATCAGATAAATTTACGATTAATATTATCACCGCACTACACTAGGGTTGGGGGATTGTATTCCCAACCTGTTTCTCTCATCATTTAAAATAAAAAGTCGTTGAAATCATTAGTCATCCTCCATTTCGGTCGAGTAATTTAGTTGCATCTTTGCTCATTTTCATTATCGCATTTAACTTAATCAATCTCAAAACCAAATCAATTTTTCCTTTTCTTTTTTTGAGTCAAGGTTAGGATCTCTCTGTCTCGTCCCGTCGTCACAACTCCGTTGTCCTAGTTCCCTGAGGATTCGATACCCAGACTAGGCACTATACTCCACAAGAGTGTAGTTATAGTTTAGGTTTTTGTATTGTGGTTGGAAGCCGATAACAACGACTAGCGTATTACACGGACGCTCGATTTTCCACACGATCAAAATGGCGCCGTTGCCGAGGAATTAGGTAGACTTAGGATTAGATCGAGTCAATCCAAAGCTTTAACCAAAAATTTCAAAAATCCAAAAACATAAAAAAATAAAAAAAACACAAAAAGATTCACCATCATCTCTCTTAAGCTTTAATGCAAAATTCTGAAACCACTCCCACACCCCATAATACTCCAACCAGTATTCACGAAAATCCACTTGTTGAGTATAATCCTAATAGTCCCCACACTCCAAACGCCCCACAGTTTTGGATCCCACCTCCCACACCGTCGCACTCAGTCTCCGATAACACTCCCTTCTTAGGACACACTTCGAGCACACCCAGTGAGAACACCGAGTCAGTAAGTGAGGGAGAGATGTCTCAACACAGCAGTGCACCCGCCGGTGAGGAAGAGCCCCCATACCGTCCGATTAGAGAATTCTTATATCCCGAGCGTACTGTCACTCCGGGATGCATTATACTCCCGTATAATGCCAGGCAATTCCGTTTCAAAAATGAGATGATCCAGATGCAACCGTATTACCACGGTATGGATTCTAAAAAGCCATACCTCCATATTAGGGAATTTGAGGATGTGTGTGATACTCTAAATGATCAAACTTGCACACAAGAGGTAATCCGCCTCAAACTCTTCCCTTTCTCGCTCAAAGATAAAGCTAAGGCCTGGCTATGGTCTTTACCTCTAAGCTCGATTCCATCCTGGAATGAGCTACAGTCGAAATTTCTCAAGAAATTCTTCCCACCACATCGAACAATTTCCATAAAGGCTCAAATTCAAGCATTCAGACAAGCTGAAAATGAGTCATTTCATCGATGTTATGAACATTTCAACGAGTTAGTTGCTTCATGCCCCCATCATGGATTTGATTCAGCGCAAGTCATCTCTTTTATCTATAATGGGTTGAATCTTAATTCCAAACAACTTGTTGAAACAATGGGAAGTGGTCCGTTTATCGATTTAGATGCCCAGGACGCTGAGCTTCACTTGAGGTATGCCGCCGAGACTACCCAATCCTGGGACACTTCTGATCCCAACACTCAAAATATAAATAGACAAGCGACCACTACTCCGTCAGCATCCGATCTATTCTATTTAGATAAGAATTCTATGATGGATAGCCGATTGGAGTCTCTTGAGATAGGATTTTGAGATCTGTGCGAGATATATGGAAAAGGACCAGCTGGACCCATTCCAAACCTAATCGAAAAGGTGTGTGCTATTTGCGAGGCGGGACATTCAACTGAGGAATGCCCGACGATACCCGCCTACAAAGCAATGCTGCAAGAGCAAGTTAGTGGTGTAGGAGGTTTTAAGGGCAATTTCGGTGCCCCGCACGGGAATTCATATAACCCTTCTTGGAAAAATCATCCCGGTTTTAGCTATGGGCAACAACATGCCGCAATGAACCCTCCTTCGCATGTTGCCCCTCCTCCACCATAACACTTTCAACAAGCTCCACACATGCAAGGACATGTGCAAGCACCGCCACCTCAAGGAAATTATATTCCATCACAGCGGAGAACTCTCGAGGATACCCTGAATCAATTCATTGTAAACCAGACCGCAACCAATGCCAAATATGATCGTCTGATCGACGACATAAATGCGAACCTGTTAAAAATACAATCTTCGTTGAGTGTCCAAGAGAAGGGCAAGTTTCCTGCCCAGGGCCAAAGACCTCTCCAAGGTCAAACTAGTGTTAGCTCGACACCCCATGACCATCCTGAGCAATGTAGCGCAATTACCACTCTACGTAGTGGGAGAGTAGTTGACTTGTCACCTCCCCCACGAGACGTACTTAAAGACAAGGAGATTTTGCCCGGCACGAAAGAGGCCGAAGATGTCCCCTTGAATAGGAGTGACAAAGAAGACGCTAGTGAGCCCGAGGTAGTAGTGAAACCACCCTCCGCGGCACCATTTCCTCAAAGGCTAATTCCTTCCCATAAAGGAAACCCACGTGATGACGTGCTAAAACAAGTTAAGCTGAATTTACCTTTCCTCGATGCCATTAATCAAATTCCAGCTTATGGAAAAGTCATTAAAGACTTGTTGACGGTAAAGAGAAAGATGAAGGTAAAAAAAATGTCTTTCTAGCACAGAATGTGAGCTTCATTCTACTCAATGATCTCCCGCCTAAATTCAAAGATCCCGGTGCACCCACCATTTCCTGCATCATTGGAGAAAATAAAATCGAAAAATCCTTACTTGATTTGGGAGCAAGTGTCAATATCCTCCCTTAATCCATCTATAGGCAACTTGACTTGGGCGACCTCAAGCCCACAAAGGTCACTCTCCAATTAGCGGATTGAACCGTAAAGATCCCAAGAGGCATAGTCGAGGACGTGATCGTCCAAATTGACACTTTCTACTTCCCGGTAGACTTTGTCATTTGGGACACGGAGCCCTCCTTTAACTCGAGAAACCATGTTCCCATCATCCTTGGACACCCTTTCTTAGCTATGGCTAACGCAATCATCAATACTCGGAATGGGCGAATGCAACTCACCTTTGGGAACATAACCTTAGAGACCAACATCTTCCATGTCGCCAAACATACGGGGGAAGAAGATGACCTTCACGCGGTGAGCTTCATAGACGATATCGTAGGGGAGTACTTTGAGGAAAATGATTGTGGAGATGCCCTAGGGTCCTGCTTAGTGTCGAGCCATGAGAATGAGGGGTCCCACAAGAGAGAGCTGTTAGGGGTGTGCCCTATTTCATCAAGTAATAGTGGTAGTTGTGACAATGAGAGAAAAGTGGGGGAGAGGTGTGTAGTGACCGCAATTGAAAGAGAGAGAGAGGGGTTAGAAGAGAGAAAACTAGTGGAGTTGGAGATCGAGCAAGTAAGAGAGGACGTAGGCACTACTCGAGAAAGAGAACTAGGAGACATGAACATGGAAGATTTTGAAAGAGAATTCGGGCAGGTGTATGAAAGTATTACTATTGAAGGCCAATCCCTATTGGATTCATGTAGTCACTTAGACGAAAGTGAATTGAAAGCAAAAATTGATGAATTCCTTCGTTGTGACAATCCACCCACAACACTAGAGGCCCCGAAGGCAAGTGAGGAGAAAAGTTGTGGTTCATCTGACTTAGAGCCCAACCCATGCATCTTAAAAATTGAACGAAACCTCGGTGTTCCCTCCGAGTCAGTGCACGCAGATCACACTTTGAGCCAACTTCACGAGGATCCCTTTCCAGTTAGTCACGACGAGTCTCTCGGTCTATCCTTTATCTATGGGCGAGGTCCCAACTTGTTCCGATTGTTAGCTTATAATCCTAGAACGGGAGAGATAAGGAGAACATCAAACCCCGTGAGTGGGGTTGGGTGAGTTCGTAGAGAGATGAGAGGTCGTCGCACCCCCGACGCGTATGGGGTGATTATTGTTGTATTTTTGAGTCACGCATGAGTGTCATATAATGTCTTGTTGCATTTTAATATTTGTTTGTTTTATTTTTTCGCACTTTTCATTCGCCTTGAGTTAGATTTTCGTCCTTTTTGCTTGAGGACAATGCAAAAGTCTAAGTTAGGGGGGTCACAAGTGCGTATTTCTAAAACTTCACAAATTTTGAAAAATGCCCAGAAAGTTCCAAAAAAATCATAAAATTTTGAAAAATCCAAAAATATTTTTGTTCAAAATAAATAAAAATTGGAATTCAAAATTTTCAAAAATATCATTAAAAGTCGAATTGGAGTCTCAAATTGTAAACATCCAACATACACAAAGCCGAAATTGATCAAAGATGGAAATTGAGCGAAAATTGACGACTTAACGAACGAATGTCGAGATTAACAAACCCGGTGAGATTAGAGCCTATCACGTTTTGCGAGTTTTTAAATCAATCCGAGTTAATTGTTAACTCAAAGTTCTTTTTAGCGCTTAATAAGTTGTCAAGGATCTCAATCCTTTCATTTTGATCGGTTTTTAAAAATGTGTGCAATATTTCCTTGAAAAATGTGCCAAATTAGCCTCTAAACTTAAATTAATCTCGAAACGCATAGGGTAACACAATTGGCATTTTGGACAAGGAAGTAGGCCCTCGTTTGTGACCCAAAATTTTGTCCAGAAAAAAGTAGCGAAAAATCACCCTTTGCAACCCAAATTGAGCCGAATAATTTTCCCTTTCGTTTGACAACCCGAAAAATCCAAAATAGCTGGAATTGTGAAAAATGAGAAAATTCAGATTTTAAGTCCAAAAAGTGCATATAAAGGGGCAAGAAACAAAATAGTATGCTCAAAAAAAAAAATAGAAAAGAAGTGAAAAACAAAAAAAAAAAAATAGAAAAAAAAAGAAGAAAAAAATGAGCAATAGCCCGGAAAAGCACAAATGGACATCATTAATGACTTTTCCAATTCCAACCTTCCCTACCTTTTTCATGTTACCCAATATACCTTAAACCTCGAAAAAGTCCTAACCGAGTTTAAATTGCGAAATTGGTTACCGCGTGGAGTGCTAATACACCAAAAGATAATAAAAGAGATTGAATGCGCGAAAAAGAGGCAATGTTCCCGTTTTTAAAACCGTACTCCATTGATGAGATCCTATCACTATAAAATTTCCGTATTTCTAAGTGTATGCGTGATTTTGCATCCATTACATTTACTCTTTATATCACGCATACCGAGAGAATAGCCATAATCCGAGAGATTCGTTTGTGAGAGCGTTCCGTGAAAAATTGAAATCAAAACGAATTTTTGAATAAGTAACGTAATGATCAATCGGTGGAAATTGGCGGTTATATTTTCGGCTTCGCACACACGCACCAAGGTTTGAGACTCGTAAATATGACTTGATGATGACTATTTTCTGGAAAGTTTGAATTACACAATTTTTGCATATTTTGAAAGTTCTTTGAGTCAAATTTTATGGGTATATTCTATGCAAACCCTCACGAGACACCACTCGTCCTACTGGGGTGCCCTAGGGGTTTAAAGGCTTGTTGCATGCGCTAAATGCAATCGCTTGCCCGCGAAAAAGGTATTTTATCCTAATAAAATGTGATCTTCAAGAGTTGAACCTCATTAGGATTCTTTTACATTGCTCGGGACGCGCAAAGTTCTAAGTTAGGGGGGTTTGATTGGACATAAATATTGTATATTTATTCCCCTAATTTCAGTGCATTTGTGAACCCGAGTGATGTAACCTATATGTATTTGACGCACATTTATGCTACTAACCTTCGTTGGCAAGTATTTCGTGTTTCGTGCTTCTCTTATTGGTTTTACAGGTTAATTATGCAAGCAGCGCAAACGAGACAATGAAAGAAAAGCTAAGAAGACAAGTTCAAGGGAATTGTGGTAATTTTGCAGCCAGATCCCGAAGGAGGAGTAAACTAGAAAGTTGAAGAGCTCGGAACAACGAGAACACTGAAAGAAACGGCACCCAAATTCGAGCTACGGTTGATGAGTTTGAAGAAAAATCCAAGGAAGAAAGGAAAGAAAACAAGAAAAAAATTCTAAGTGTTGAATGGAAGAAAAAGCACCCCAGACCAGCAAACATTCGCGAACCCAGAGGCGAACCGGTTTGGGGGGCGAACCGGTTCGGGGTACATGCGAACCGGTTCGGGGGTCCTGAAGCGCGAATTTTTCTCCTTCATTCTGATTGGTTCAAAGAATCTTTTTAGGTTAAAACTCTCCAAGAAGTGTAGATACGTAGGTGGTAACTTAGGAACAATCGTTCTGGATATTTTTGAGTAGTTTTTGATAGAGAAAAAGTGAGGAGAATATCTAGGAACATAATTTTGATTTATTGCTGCAAGATCCATACACTTCCGGGTTTGTTTTCAAGTTGTAATCTCAGCTATATTTTTGTGATTTTCATTATTCTTGCATGGTAATTTTTCTGCATGGTTTGAATGAATTTCTGCGTTTATAATGCTTAGCCACGTATTTCGATCTAGTGTTATCATGAGTTCTTTCGCATGCAACGTTATTATTTCATGCATCCTTCAGTTTAATATGTCCGGCTAGGTTTAAAAGGCCGGGATGCATGAACCCAACCTAATGTGTTAGTGCATGTGTATAAAATTAATTCGATGATTTTAGTGATTGATTATGATCGTATTGCATAGTTACATAATAATTGTGGATCTTTATATCTCGTTTACCTTTGGGTACTCGTGATGATTTAGAGTACAATTTGAGTGTCACTATCGCGATACCGATTTACTCATCCTCAGATTAGGTATGACGCGGGCTTGAACCTCGTATACATGATGCTTAGGAGTACTAAATTTCGGGTCAGATCAATCAGATAAATTTATGATTAATATTATCACCGCACTACACTAGGGTTGGGGGATTGTATTCCTGACCTATTTCTCTCATCATTTAAAATAAAAAGTCGTTGAAATAATCAGTCATCCTCCATTTCGGTCGAGTAATTTAGTTGCATCTTTTCTCATTTTTATTATCGCATTTAGCTTAATCAATCTCAAAACCAAATCAATTTTTCCTTTTCTTTTTTTGAGTCAAGGTTAGGATCTCTCTGTCTCGTCCCGTCGTCACAACTCCGTTGTCCTAGTTCCCTGAGGATTCGATACCCAGACTAGGCACTATACTCCACAAAAGTGTAGTTATAGTTTAGGTTTTTGTATTGTGGTTGGAAGCCGATAACAACGACTAGCGTATTACACAGACGCTCGGTTTTACACACGATCAGTTACCATGAAATGACATTTCTCCCAATTCAGCACTAAGTTCTTCTCCACACATCGAGCTAGTACTTTCTCAAGATTGGCTAAACATAGATCGAAAGAGGTGCCGAAAACACTGAAGTCGTCCATAAACACCTCTAGACCTCTCTCAACCATGTAGGTGAATAAGCTCAATATGGACCTTTGAAAGGTCGCTGGTGCATTACACAAGCCGAATGACTTACATTTGTAGGCAAATGTACCAAAGGGACAAGTGAAGGCCGTCTTCTCTTGATCAAGTACAAAACCAAGTGTTTCACACCCATTGTTTTAGTTTATTTCATTCCATGTTTTCATATATATATATATATATATATATATTTGCTTGGAGTGTTTGGCACCGGGTTCTAATCTACCCTTTAAAGAGTTCATTTGGGTTTGCTTCTACATCCCACAAAGAAGAAGACTTTATTTGCTGCGGCGTTCCCACTCGGAGAAAGGCTTCGGGTGCGAGCTAACGATTGACCAAAAGTTTCATTGGAGGATTCCAAGGTTCTGGTGGAGTCTTGTATTGTCGACTAGGCGGAGGTAGTTACAAGAAGACGCGTCAAGGCTTGGACGGAGTCAAGTCGTGTGTAGTAAGTCATCTGTCTTGTAAACATAAAACCATACTTAGTGGACTTATGGCTAGGGGTCATCCAAAATTTTTGTCATTTGGATTTTCCTCGTATATCGCGGCGTAGTGGTTTGTGATTTATTTTATCTTGCTATATCACCTAGACGAATGCTTAGGAATAGAAGATAAAATATGGTTTAAATCACTACTCATGCTTAATTTGGTGCTAAAATTAATTTGGGTAATATTTCATTAATTTAGTTCAAGTCATTAATTTTAATTTGATAAAATTTGGTTTGGCCTATGTAGAAAAATGAATTAATCTTGTTAGGAAAATTTTAGGACTTGGATTGAATTAAGTTGTTTAAGTAAAAATTAAGTATTTGATTAATTTAATGTAACTTTTAGTTTAGTTTATTTTAATTTGAAAGAAATTAAAATTTGAAATTAGAATTTGTAGTTTGCATTGTGTTGAATCATTCTATTTCGCATTAAAGGAAAGTTAATTTAAAAGAATTTTTAAAATTTATGGACTTCTGTCATAAAAAGTGGTATTAGAGCGGGCTACACTAAAATATTGTGTGATCCTAATTTTTAGGAATTTGTTTTGGGAAAATATGCATTGTTCAAAATTTTCTGTTTTTTATGGTTCTAACATGCTAGTTTATGACTCTTCACTTGCTATATCCTATGAGTAATGGCTTGCATATTTTCATACTCTAGCTTATGTGCATCATGATATATTCTTTTGCTAGTTGTATGCTTGTTTGTCATTTTCTAGTATATACTCCATGTTTACTTACATGATAGAATTATGATTTGTGTTTATCTTTTGTATTATATTCCTTTCATTTTCGTTTGCTTTAATTGAAAAATACAAAAAGATTTTATTTATCATTTGTGTTTTATCTTATGAGTAATTTAGGCTTAATGAAAAATACAAATGATTTTTGTTTGTCTTTTGAGTTATATTTGTGTGATTGGTTAAAAAAATTTAAAAACTCAAAAAGTTTTTTTTTTGTGTATTTTGGTTTGACACACCTTTCGTGGCATATGTTGGTGTTTGAATCTTTCATTTCGCTTCCATGTGGCTAGAACTTTTGGTTAAACTTTTAATCCTTAAAATGTTATTTATCATGCTTTCGTGGAGTAGTTTAAGTTTGACTTGCTTAATGGATTCACTTTTGTATGCTTTTTCACACACATGCACGAGGTCTTTTGAAATTTTAACTTCGCATGTATATTTGAGCTTTGTGAGGTGTTCTCCTACCAATCTAGTCATCTACATATCTTGTGACCTAGGAGGATTTGTGCATGTTAAATCCGTTGCACGTGAGATTTGTGTGACAAAAAAAAAAAATTGATATATGAATGTTCACAGGGAATGGCTCCGAAAGAAAAATTATTCTTTGCGAGTAAGCCACCGTTTGGAATGGACCTAAAAGAAATACGTGGTCCAAAGGCCTAAAAGAAAAAATATGGCATTAAAAGAAAAATAATTTTCCAAGGCCTATATTTGTTTAGTTTGATATAGTCATTCAAAAAAATAATATGCTTATTTTGAGGGAGTTTGGGTGGTATATCAACGGTTTAGTATAATGTCCATTTATCCTAGTTGCGCTTCCATTGTCATGACTCTATTGGTTTGTAGAATCATCGATATGCTAGGCTTGTATGCATTGTGCTTGTTTGTTCATATATCTCAATTTATCTTGTCGCATAAGGCTAAATCTTAGTTGATAAAGTTTTGCAATCAAATGAGAACTCCGTGAACGTGTTTAAGTGATGGATTTTAATTCATTGGTATCTTATTCACACCCCTTCACTTTCATTTTCATATGACACATTTATTCCATAAGCGTGTGGAAAATTTATATTATCTTATTTTGTGTCATTTGTGTGTTTATATATATATATATGTGTGCTTGTGCATATTTTTATATCTATTGTGTATACATATATGATATTTTTGTTTGTTTAATTCTTTGCCATATTAGCTAGTCCATTTACGCTTTTATATCATAATTGGTATTTATTGTGTTGCGTATTTTGTTTGATATCACATACTTAGTATCTTATTTTCAAATTGATATCATTTTTGTCGCATCGTAGTCGGTATCCATTAAGTTTTTTTTGGATTAGTTATTTTTATTTTGGCCCATATGCTTTGATGCTCTTATCACTTTATGCACAATCATGTTATACTTGCTTTTCCCATATTTATCCCTTATGTAGTTTTTAGGGGGAGCAAGGGTACTTAGTTATATTGGGAGAGAAATGATTATTTTATTAATTCTATTACCTTTGTCT
Organism: Sambucus nigra; assembly: GCA_949130495.1. Lineage (NCBI taxonomy): Eukaryota > Viridiplantae > Streptophyta > Magnoliopsida > Dipsacales > Adoxaceae > Sambucus > Sambucus nigra. The sequence continues at coordinate 428,228,480 of OX422211.1, read as the reverse complement.
ATTCCTGAACAAAAAGGGGGAGAAGTGGTTTCTATCCTTTAGTTTATGAGATCTAATTTAGGGGGAGAGCGCTATCTTCTTAGGTTGATCATATCTGATAAAGGGGGAATTAATTTAGGGGGATTATTTAATTTAATTGCATTTAATACTTTGATATTCCCTATGCGTTTAATATTTTGCTTAAGTGTGCAGGAATTTTATTTAGTGACAAACTTATATCGATAAAGATTTTGGTCCTTGGGTTTTTAGTCAAGCATTTTTTTATTTTGGATGGGATGTTTTGAGTCTAGTAAAGCTTGAAGGCCCTTTAGGATTTTTGTTTGGGTTTTGTCTTGGAATAGCCAAAGGGGGAGATTTATAAGGTCAAAAATTTCCAATTGAGTCTTATGTAGTGTTGGCTCAATTCCAAACAAAACCATTTGAGTCATATGATAGAAGTTTTCCCTATCAAGCCTATGACGTGTTTGAGGAGTTGAAGACGTAGCGATCCAGAATTTAAAAGCTTCATCATTGTCGATTTTCGTGCCAAGTTTCACATCATCAACATGTGGATTTCAATGTCTCCTAAAAATATGAATGCATTAATATATATATATGAATGCATTAATATATATATATATATATATATATATATATATATATATATATATATATATATATATATATATATAGGAGCTTGGAAATTTAATTTGGGTGTTAGTATTTTTTTGTTAATTTTTTTGAATTCATAGTTCAAAAGATTGTGTTCTCAGACACCTTTCCATAGAAAAATCGTATTAAATAAAAAAAAAATAAGAAAAATACGAATCTGGCAGCCAAGCGCTCGTATCGAAATTCTTTAGAATCATGGCCTAAAATCTCGTTAGAAATGTCATTCCAACGACCTCGTTCGAACGATATTTTAAATAAAATTTCAGCTTCGTCAATTTTTGCCAGTTTTCATTTTTAACCCCCCACTACCCCACTCCTTTGTACCAGTTTTAATATGTGCGGGAAGACACTTTTTGCTAAGACTTTTCATACTTTTCTAAGAGCTCTTGAGAGCGAAAATTCTCTGAGAAATGTCTCCTTGATTTTTGTTAAAAATGTTCAATCCTTAGAACAAAACCAAATGTTTCACACCCACAGTTTTAGTTTGTTTCATTCCAAGTTTTTCATATATATATATATATATATATATATATATATATACAGTGTTTGACACCGGGTTCTATTTTACCCTTTGAAGAGTTTGTTTGGATTTGCTTCTACATCCCATAAAGAAGAAGACTTTGTTTACTATGTCGTTCCCACTTGGAGAAAGGCTTCGGGTGCGGGGTAACGGTTAACCAAAAGTTTCATTGGAGGATTCCAAGGTTCCGGTGGAGTCTTGGAATGTCGGCTAGGCGGAGGTAATTACAAAAAGACGCGTTAAGGCTTGGACAGAGTCAAGCCGTGTGTAGTAAGTCGTCTGTCTTGTAAACATAAAACCGTACTTAGTGGACTTAAGGTTAGGGGTCGTCTGAGATTTTTGCCATTTGTGTTTTCCTCGTACATCGCGGCGTAGTGGTTTGTGATTTATTTTATCTTGCTATATCACCTATATGCATGCTTAGGACTAGAAGATAAAATATGTTTTAAATCACTACTCATGCTTAATTTGGTGCTAAAATTAATTTGGGTAATATTTAATTAATTTAGTTCAAGTCATTAATTTTAATTTGATAAAATTTGGTTTGGCCTATGTAGAAAAATGAATTAATCTTATTAGGCAAATTTTAGGACTTAGATTGAATTAAGTTGTTTAAGTGAAAATTATTTTTTTGATTAATTTAATGTCACTTTTAGTTTAGTATATATTAATTTGAAAGAAATTAAAATTTGTAGTTTGTATTGTGTTGAACCATTCTATTCCGCATTAAAGAAAAGTTAATTTAAAAGAATTTTTAAAATTTAGGGTCTTCCGCCCTAACAATTGTTGTAGTTTATTTATTTATTTTTTGCATTAATTAATTAGTCGTTTTAAATTTTGTTTTTCATCGTGTTTAGTGGCTAATTTAAATTATGTTGTATTGATTGAACTCACCTAGGGTTGATTTAGTTGTTTTGCTTTGGTGATGGATTTTATTCATTTAACTCGATTGGGTTGTTCTTATATTACGCTTAGGAGATTTAACGGGGTATATAATGTATGCTCCGTATCTACGACCTTTCGTGTGTAATTTTCGGGGTATTTATTGACACCAAAATCATATTAGGCTTTTATACAAATTTAGGGCGTGATAATTCTTGATTTGATTAATTGATAAAATGAGACTCGATTTTACTAAATTTGTCGAACCACGTACCATTTATACTAATTAACTCGAGGTGAGGGATGTCTATCGCAAGCTATAGTTTTTGTTACTTTTGTTAATCTAGTTTAAATACCCATGCCTAAATTACCTTTTCTTTTACTTTAGTTAACATACTACCTCTTACACTTTTATTAAGAAGTATTAAACCGATTAAATTCTAGCAATATTTCTCCGTGGATTCAATACCCGGACTAGCCGCTATACTCCCTTAAAAGAGTGTAGTCATAGTTTAAATTTTTGCATAGCAGAGGGGAGCCAAATCAAAATGGTCGGCGAGTAGGTGACTCTTGCGCCGCGGTTTCCCCCTGCTATCAAAATGGCGCTGTTGCCAAGGACTTGTTGTTTTATAATTTATTTGATTTAGTATTTCATAATATTTTGTTTTTATTTGTATTCTTTGTCAACTATTTTTGTAGGACTTATACATTTGAGCGCTAAGAAACACTTGAATTTTTTGACCCCACATCACTTTGTGGAATTCGTCATCTCGAGCCTTCTTTGGGGTAAGAATGTCTTATTCCAATCCTTTCGGTAATCGTAACGATAATTCTCAAAATCCCCTTAAGCCGATGACTTTTGGTGAATACTTAGAGACCTAAAAAGTTGCAAATTTTAAAATGTCTTTGGGTGAGTATATCGAAAGTCAAACTATATGTTATGAAAATTTTGGGAATGATTATTCCGATGTTGGGACACAAAAACCTTATAATAAGAATGTTGAAACTAAATGTATTTGCTTTCAAAATTCGTATAATAATGATTTTGATTCTAGATCTGAGGATAGTTTTCAAACTTTTCATTTTCAAGAACCCGTACCTCCACCTAAGACTTTCGGTGAGGGTTTGCGTATGCTTGAAGATGAGAGATTTAAAAACCGTTATCGGGAAGAAAATCATTGTTGGGAGCGTGACTTGAATTTATTATTTGAATCCAATGACAATTTTTTCTTCCATAACTTTTAAATTCAAGGAATGTTTTGAACCAAATGAGGAATCGATGCCTAGTTTGGAATAAACCATTCTTCACTTGGCCCATGGATTAATAGAGAATGAAAGTGAGGATGAAATGGATGCAATATCCATTTGCAATGAAATGATTTCTTCTTTGGTCCCCAAAGAAGAAAGTTTCATTGAAAATGATCCTATCTGTGGCCATCCCCCGATCCCCGTCCACGGAGGGAGGAAGGGATCCTTCGGGTCCTGCGCGTCCCCTCTCTCGGGAGAGCGCTTCGGCCGGCGTCGATTTTGTGAGGTGTGAAAAATATAGAGAGATTCAGAGTCGCCAGTCTATTTTACTCAAAATAGACAAAAGAAAAAGGGGAAGCCACCCCAAAAGATGACATCCAAAGACATACTGGTGCGTGCGAAACCAAAAATGATTCTGAAAGGGTTCGGAGGCTTAGTTACGAAATGGGAAGGTGTTAGGCACCCATTCCGCCCTATCGGTCTCTCATGTATATTTGCTATTTTCCTTTATATTTCCCCCCGTGATATGTGTGCATGTGTATATATAGAATAGAGGTAGGAATCCTCGACTTGTATCATGGAAAGGATAAAGCGAGTCATCCGTAGCAATGTGAGATTAGTGTAAAAAATAGGATTTGCGCGATTACCCCTACGTTGATCGCTATAAGGGAATGATAACGCATGTGGAATAATACTCCACTAAGATCAAATGTATAGAATATAATAGAAATGAGATAAAGAGAAGAGAAAAAATAAGAGAAAAAGTGAGAAATGGACTCGAGCCTCGGGTTTTAACCCGAGACGCCTACGTAGCCTATAAAGGCATCAAAGTCCACGTAGTTCGCATACGAACGAGGGTGGGGTTTAACCCATAAATCCAAATGGAGAAATCTCTTATTTGTAAGTGTGTGTGTGTGTGTGTAGAAAAAGTGTTTTAGTTGTGAGAAAAGTGTGGAAAAAGGTGTGAGAGTCCTTACTTGGAATTTATGAGCAAACCCTTTTTTTCTTGTTTTTTGGGTTTTTTTATTTATATGAAAATAGGAGATGTGCAATAATACTAGATAAAAAGTATATTTATGATGTGTGGGATGAGATAATAAAAGTTCTAAGTAAGAAAACAAGTTATTGCAAATTTAAGAGAATTTAGGAGAGAGTTTGAGAAAGTTGGACCTTCTTCGAGACCTTGAGCTTGATCTTGAACGTTGGGGAGTAGCCCTTGAGCTTGGGTGGTGATGGAGAGTGTTTAATTCATCAAGTTTGATGAAAGGGATGATGAAAAGTGGAAGTAAAAAAGGGGTTTGGAAGTTGAAATCACGCTGCCTTCGAGAGAGGTTTCTGGGATTCGTTCAGAAAGATTTCTATCAGATCTGGGCTCTCCTTGCAAATGAGGACAAGGCCTCCTTTTATAGGCCTAGGGGACTGCCGATCGGCCCTGTCATGGCACTGCCTATCGGCAGGTGCCGATAGGCAGGGTCTGGGACCTGCCATTTGGCAGTGCGCCTCAGGATTTTTCGGAAAATTAGCCGTCGAGGGCAAACCGTTGGTTAGAATCATGCACGGGGCATACCATTGGAAAGGTAATTCAGAGACCTTCAAAAGTACTTTGGACCACTCCCAAGTTCGGGAGTTGACTTTGGGTCAAATGTGGCTCAGAAGCGTTTGTCGGTCCATTGGACGGGGAATCGTGCTGACGCAAACGGATCGTTCGTCCGCATGGTAAATCCGAATCGCATACGGGGCATACCATTGGAAAGGTTAGGAGATGTACCTCGACATTCCAAAAAGTTTGACCCGGTTTGGAGAGTTGACTTTGGTCAATCGGGCCCGGGAAGAGCTTGGTGGCTTCCCAGAGTCAAACAAATCGTTCGTCCGCATGGAAAGTTGAATTGCGCACGGGATGGACCGTTGGAAAGGGTATTCAGTGCCCTTCTAAGATTCATTCAACCTTAGTCGAGCTGATGAGTTGACTTAGGTCAAACAGATCCCGGGAGCGCCCGATGGCCTTTAGGTCAGGTTTCGGACGCAAACGGCGCGTTCGTCCTCATGGTAAGTCAAAATCGTGCATGGGGAGGACCGTTGGAAAGGGTATTCAGTGCCCTTTAAATATTCATTGAGTCTCAGTCGAGACGAAGAGTTTGACTTTTGGGTCAAACGGAGCCGGGGGTGCCCGATGGCTTCCAAGTCAGTACTCGGGACGCGACCTGGGTTTGCGATGATGAGTGGAGGTACTAGGGACCTAAGGAGAGTTGGGGGATAACAGAGTGAGGTGTCTATAGAGCCCCTCTACGGGTGAGTTTGGAACAAATGATAGCCGTCGATTAGACACCGCATGATGCCTTTGAGGGAGTAAGACCGATTCAGAGGGCCGAGGTCGATTCCGAGGACCTAAGAAGTATGTTGGGGATGATCAATTCTGTGGATCAAAGCCGAATCTATGGGCTTAAGGAAGCGAGGGTGACCAATTCAGCGGGTCGAGGTCGGTTTTGAGGACCTAAGGAAATGAGGATGACCAATTCAGAGGGTCGAGGTCAGTTCTGACCTAAGAGTGGTGATGACCAAGGACCGAGATCGATTTCGACCTGATTTAGGTGACGATCCAAGATCGGGGTCAATTCTAACCCAAGAGTGGTAACGAACGAGGATCGAGGTCAATTCTGACCTAACTGAGGTGACGATCCAAGACCGGGGTCAATTCTGACCCAAGAGTGGTGACGATCGAGGACCGAGGTCAATTATGACCTAACTGAGGTGACGATCCAAGACCGGGGTCAATTCTAACCCAAGAGTGGTGACGACCGAGGATCGAGGTCAATTCTGACCTAACTGAGGTGACGATCCAATACCGGGGTCAATTCTAGCCCAAGAGTGGTGACGACCGAGGACCGAGATTAATTCTGACCTATCTGAGGTGACGATCTAAGACTGGGGCTAATTGTGACCCAAGAGTGGTGACGATCGAGGACCGAGGTCAATTTTTACCTAACTGAGGTGACGATCCAATACCGGGGTCAATTCTGACCCAAGAGTGGTGACGATCGAGGACCGAGGTCAATTCTGACCTAACTGAGGTGACGATCCAAGATCGGGGCCAATTCTGACCCAAGAGTGGTGACGACCGAGGTCCGAGGTCAATTCTGACCTAACTAAGGTGACGATCCAAGACCGGGGTTAATTATGACCCAAGAGTGGTGACGACCGAGGACCGAGGTCAATTCTGACCTAACTGAGGTGACGATCCAAGACCGGGGTCAATTCTAACCCAAGAGTGGATAAAGATTGTATTCTGATTATGTTGGAGGAATAGCTTTGTGATTCCGATTTGAGCCGGGGAGATGATAGCTAGGGGAAGATTTATAGGAGACCTCGCTGGGGGGAACAACCTATTTTGGATGTTGTAAGAGAATTCCGCTGGGGAATTGATCATGTGATCCTTTAGGGATTTTTCGGAGCCTTGCAGGGAGGAGTTTTCACTTAACTTTTGAGGATTCCGCTGGGGAAGGGGGGTTCCATTTTGGGAATAAGCATTGGATTTGAGGTTCCGCTGGGGAACGATGAATGAGCTAGGGGAAATTTGGATTGCCTCTTAGGAGAGATCACTCGGGGAGAGTGGTTCTTATGATTTCTGCTGGGAAAAATACCATGTGATAATGTATCGCACCGGGTATCCGATGGCCGGGGAGGCCTTTTGTAAAGTCTGATGATGAGGTGACTAAGTGGTCCGGGCACCTTGACCGAGAGGTCATTTGCTTGGATTTTGAGGGCTCCGTTGGGGAAAACGGTGTGTCGCCTAAAGGAGTGTGAAATTTTCTTGATGAAAACGTTCTAAATCCCTCCTGGGGTTTTTAGGATTTTTTCGGGGATTTTTCTAGGCTTCCTGGTATTTTCTCGGAATTTTTATACGAAATTTTAAGGGGGTGCCGGTCGGCATAGACTGAGAGGTGCCATTCGGCAGTGGCACGGACTTTTGGGCTACCTCGGGAAGGTGAGGAGACAGTGTCGATCGGTATGGCAGCCTTCTATATAAAGGGGGTGAATCCCCTTCATTTTTCACAGCTTCTTGCCTTCTCTCTTTCTGCGATTTCTCTCTGTGAATTGTTCTAGCGGTCCGATCTTCAAGAAATGGCTGCTTTTGTGAGTATCACTGTCCATTGGGAATGGTTGGCCGTTGATGACTGGGCGAATGTGGATTGGAGGGACAGGGTGCCCCTTGCTTTGGGGAACGAGAATGCCTTCGATGCATTCGAGCCGGTTGCGGATGAGCGGACCTTGCTGCGGGAGCCGTCGCATCATCGCTCTTCGAGTGTGATTCCCGGCGGTTATGTAAGTAACCTGACCTTTGGCATTTTTTCCTTTTCGGGTGATTTTTCCCTTTTCCTTGACGTTTGACTGAATGTTTCCTTTTGCCAGTCGGATATTTCCTTGAAGAACATGCGTGCTCACGGGACGACGGGGCTTAGGGATGTTTGGGAGCATCTTCCACCCGTGGTGTGCTGGATGGTATCTTCAGCGGGTTTTGGGAGGTTGGCGGCTACGCTGGATGAGACGCCTCGTTCGACAGCCATTTTGTGTGCCTTGGGGGAGAGGTGGTGGGACACTACCCACAATTTTCATTTTGGCTTCGGGAAGATGACGGTGACTCCCATAGATGTGCAACAACTGCTGGGGCTGGATTGTGACGGGCAGCAGATAGAGGTGGATCGCTCTTTGCGAGTGAGGCCGGAGGCAGTGTATGCAGCACTCGGTGATGTGAGGAGGATAGTCTCTGGGGATTCTATTCGACTGTCCTTGCTGAAGGACATTTTGCTGAGCAGGGTGGTTGATTTGGAGGACGGGCTGTAAGTGAGGCAGATGGCCCGATTGTTCATCTTGTTGGTGCTGGGAGGTTTCATGGTGGCGTCGAGCGGCGACGTCGTCCATTTGTGATTTCTGCTGTACTTAAGGATGTTTTCGAACATCCCTCTCTATGATTGGGGGAGTCTGACCTTGGCGATCCTTTACTCTTCTTTGGATGCATTCAGCCGGTGCTGCCGGTAGACTTTTACTGGAGCCACAAATCTCCTTGAGGTATTCTTTACTTTGTGCATTTTCCTTTCATGCATTCGCATTTTCTTTATGCGTCCCTTTTTGTGAATTCAGACGTGGTTCTATGAGGTGATTGGGTGTAACACCCAGCTGATCGCTTTGAAGGACGACACTGTAGGGGACTTCTGCCGACTGTACCGATGGCGTAAGGCCAACCGGCAGTCGAAAGGATCTCTTTCCCTGGAGGCGGTGCGTCAGGTTTTGAATGACCTGACCAGTGGTCGGGTAAGACTCTTTCCATTTTAGTCTTAATTTCTGCACCTTCTGATTTTGTATTGACTTATGCCTGCCTTGTGGATTTTCAGGTGACCTTTTATCCTTGGGCGACCGCTATTCAGGATACGGGGGTGATTGGGGCGAACGCACAGATGAGGAATTTGTTGGCGCATGAGTTCGGCCATTCCTGGTACCTCGGGGAGAGGGTGATCCATCAGATTGCTGAGGAGGAGGTGGTGGTGCCTCCCGCACAGCCTCTTATGTCTATGAGGCGGGAGCGACAGTTGTTGGAGGATGAGAGGACCGCGACGATGATTGGCGAGTCTTATGATTTATACACAGATACGGCCGCGCCATATGACTATATGGATTTTGTGACGAGCTGGTTAATGGCGCCTAGTATACATGATGCTTTGCCTTTCCCTCCTGCTGGTTCGAGTCGGGCGGTGGGGTCTTCCCACAGTGGTGGTGGCCGTCGAGACCTGCAGCGGCAGCGACCTCAGAGGTCCCTTTTGTTCAACTGCACACTCCTTCGTACAACATCCGGCGGGCTGATGGAGGGATAGCGCCGATGTTGCACCTTCCCCTTGCGATGGATCCAGAGGAGCTGGGCTTGATAGAGGACGTCCTTCATCCTGAGGTAAACCTTTTGATCCTTTTCCTCTCTTTTTTAATTTTTTTTGCTTGATAGTGATTCTGCCTTTTCCTGCAGCAAATCCGGGTGTCGACCACTTGGCTGAGAGACATCAAGGATTGGATATCATCGACGACCGCCCACATTCGAGATGCTGTCCCTGTTCCTTTTTGCTTGGTGCCGTCAGACTCGTCCGGGGAGGACTCTGGCTCGGGTAGTGGGGCGCGACGTCTCGTCGTAGGGGGAAGAGAGCACGTCGCAGGGGTGGAAGCTCTTGAGAGAGAGAGAGGGAGTGAAATGTGGGTTCGGGCTGAGTCCCATTATTTTTGGCTTTTTCTTTATTTCCTGCAAAATGATGTAACACAGAAAACATATATATGCAATGCAATGTAGTTTTTTTGGCTATGTTCTTTTATTTATGATGAATGAATGCATGCATATGCGCTTTTTACTTTGCTGCTGAGATTGTGAAAAGGAATGTTTTTGGAATTTTTGAAGGACAGTCTTTATTAAAAAGGGGAATTATATAAGAAGAAAAGGGATTCTTGAAATTCTGTTGAGAATATCAATTTATTTGAGTTTTTTTTTTATTTGTCAAAAGAGGAAAAAGGGAAATTTCCAAAAATAGGGGGGTTGTCGATCGGCAAGCACCTGACCTGCCTATCGGCAGTTCAGTCCAGTCCCATCAGTTGAAAGCTTTAAATGGTACCCTCTTCAGCCTTTGGTACCTTGTGGGGTAGGATTCCCTCCGATTTCTACAGGAATTATGTCTTTTGTGAGAGTTCTTCGAGTATAAAAGGGGGGTGAGGGTGGAGTGTTTTCATCACACCTTTGCATCCTTATCCACTTGCCTACTATTTCTTTGCCCTACAAGATGGCTCTCCCTGGTAGCACCAAGTTTGTCAACTACCTCAAAGCCTTGGAAGCTATGTGCTCTTATAATGTTGATTATGATGCTTTTAACATGCGCCCAGTTTCCTTGTGGCGCAATCGGCCTTTTGAGTGGAATATGCTGACAGCGGCGGTACAATTCTGGTTCCCCGAAGATCATGTATTCCGCTTTGGGATGGAAGAAGTTTGTCCTACCTACAAGGAATTTTCCGCCATACTAGGTGTGAATTCTAGTGTTGCTGTGGATTTACCCGAATTTTCCCGCTCTCCTAGGGATTTATTGGCCGGGCTTCTTCATATTTCTCCTTCGACGGCCAGGTCATTGGTTGCCGGAGGAATGATCTCCCTCCCGGCGGTGTTGCAGTCCATGCGTTCGCGGGAAGTAAGTGATGCTGGCTATGCTGGAGCCGTTATTCTGGGCCTAGTTTTAAAATTGCTGTTGGTGACTGGGGAGGTGCGAGTGGACTCACAACTTGCAGCGATTACTTCATGGATGTCATATCGTCGCAATCCGGCGGCAGTGATATTGGCGGAGACTTTGAATGGCCTGGATGCCTGGAGAGAAGGTCGTTCCGACTTTTTAAGGGGTAGCCCTGTGATGCTGTTTATGTGGTTGTCTGAAAGATTCCGCTTGTCGACTCCTCCAGAATATACTTTGTCGGCTGTACCCAACTTCTTTTCACGCTACTTCATTCGCATTAGCCTGTATGTTGAGAATTGGGAGAATTGGTTTGTAGAGCATGGGGCTCGTGGGCTGTATTGGTCAGTGCCTTGGTGGGGACAGTTGCAGCCTATTCTGGAGCTAGGAGATTATTCATATGTGCTGCTGGTTGGTCTCAGGCAGACCTTTTTTTATTTCCCTTGGCGACTTTTGCACCAATTTGGCTGGGCGCAGGTCGTGCCCCCTCGGACCTCAAATTTCTTTCCGGTAGAATATTTGACTGAGCGTCTGCGTCTGTTGCTTGGATCTCTGTGGGAAAATCGGCGTCCGTCGACCTGTCCCTCTCAGTCTGTTAGGAAGGTTTGCCATGTCCCCAAAGATTATATGAAGTGGTTGTGGAGGAAAGTAGTCAGCAAGATGTTGGCAGTAGAGACTGGTCAGAGGTGGTTTGTTTTGTCCGACTTCATGGAAGGGGGTGTTGTGGTCTTTTCGAAGATGGTTAAGGCTCATCGATCCATGCAATGTTTGAGGCATTCCATTCAGGCAGGAGAAACTTGGGGTCCTTAGGATGTAGATGATGAGGGTGCAGGCTCTTCGGGTAGCTGTGGGTAGGACTCCTGGGGAGTTTATTTATGTAACAGATGTGGGGGATTTTATCTGGTTTTTATGGTAGTAGGGGAAAGGAGTTATCCGTTCCTTTTTCTTATGTAATCTGTACTGTAGTTTCTTATTAATAAAATAAACAAGTTTCTGATCATCCAGCTGTGCCTTTCGATGAATTTTGCGTTTTGAATTATCTACACCGATTGCTAAGGCATACATAATCCTTTTGTTCAAGTAGATGTTTAGAATGAACTGCCGTTCTCGGGGATAAGAAAGGAATATATTTTTGTGAAAAAGAAGAGGCCGTGCTCATGTGGGATGTATGAGCTGCCTACGTACCTCTGTTTTTTTTTTTTTTGAAAAGTTTTTAAAAATGGTTTTATGTAGAGGATCAGGCCCACGTAGTTCTGGGTAGAGGGAAATGAAGAGTTTATTTATTTATTTTTTATTTTTATTAGAATATAAAGGGGATGAGAAGAGTCGTAGCATGCCGGGATTTCGGACTAGGGGTAGAATTTCTTGAGACGGTCCAGATTGACTAGACGGGCCATCTCTTCCCCATCCAGGTCAGTGAGCATGGCGGCACCGCCAGACAAGATCTTCTTCGCGATGTAAGGGCCGCTCCAATTGGGCTTGAATTTTCCTCTGGGGTCCCAGATAGGTTGTATCATCTCCTTGAGGACTAAATCCCCCTCCCGGACACCGCGATGCTTGACTCTCTTGTTGAACGATCGCGCTATTTGGCGATGGTATCCCTGTATGTGATAAAGAGCTTTTAATCTTCTTTCATCTAGGAGGGCTATCTCATCAAGACGGCCTTGGCACCAGTCTTCTTCACTAACCTTGCTTTCGATCATGACGCGTAGCGAGGGTATTTTTAGCTCCACAGGTAGGACTGCTTCCATGCCGTAGATCAGGGAGTAAGGGGTAGCACCAGTAGAAGTTCGGATTGAGGTTCGATAGCCCCAGAGGGCGTATGGGATCTGGTCGGCCCAGTCTCTACAACTTTCGGTCATCTTACTGATGATGGATTTGAGGTTTTTATTGGCGGCTTCAACTGCACCATTGGTCTGAGGTCGGTAGGGAGAAGATTTGTGTCTCTGAATCCCATACTCGTTGAAAACTTCGGTGACTTCTGCCTCGAAGTGCAAACCATTATCTGACACTAGCTCGTGCGGGACCCCATATCGACAGATGATATTTTTCTTGATGAATTTGGCCACCTTCTTGGCATTTAATATTGCGTATGACTCAGCTTCAACCCATTTGGTGAAGTAATCGATGGCAACCAGGATGAACTCATGCCCGTTTGACGCTTTTCGTGTAACCTTCCCTATGATGTTGATACCCCAGGTGGAGAACGGCCAGGTAGAAATCATGTTGTATAATTCCCGCCGAGACAAGTGTTGAAGATTGGAGAACTGTTAGCATTTAGGGCATCTCCGAACATAGGCGGTGCAATCCTAGGCCAAGGTGGTCCAATAGTAGCCTTGTCGGATGATATTCTTGGAAAGCATGTGACCGTTCATGTGGGGCCCGCATTCCCCGCTGTGGATTTTCTGTATTATCTTTTCAATGTCAGCCCCTGCGATACAGTGCAAATGAGTTCCATCGAAATTCCTCTTGAGTAGTGATTTATGACAGATGATGTATTGGGTGGCCAGCCTTCGGAGGGTAGCTCGGTCGTTCTTGTTTGAACCCTCGGGATACTTACCATGTTTGAGGAGGCACCATATATCATAGTACCAGTAATTGGCTAGCTCAGGATCTTCTGTGGTGACAAGATCAATATGGTAACAATGGGTTGGTTTGTCTTGCTTTTGAACTAGGAAGAGGGTCATTGTTATTCCCTCGGGCATGTCGACCATGGAGGCCAAAGTAGCGAGAGCATCGGCTAGGTTATTCTTTGCTCGGGGTAGGTAATGGAAGGTGATATCTCGGAATTGGGAGGCCAACTCTTCTAATTGGGCATGAAAGGGTTGGAGCTTTTCGTCCTTGACCTTCCACTTTTTGAGCACTTGATCGATGATAAGGGCAGAATCCCCATATACATCAAGGTGTTGAATACTTTTCTTAAGAGCGACCTTGAGGCCCACTGTGCATGCCTCGTATTTTGTCATGTTGTTGGTGCAAGGGAAATCCAATTTTATGGCGATAGGAGTGTGGGAGTCATTCGGGGCGACCAGGAGTATCCCAATGTCATATCCTTTTTTTTTGGCAGCGCCAGCGAAGAACATTTTCCATCGGAGGCAGTCTGGAGTGGTGCAGAGGACATTTTCATCTGGGAATTCGGAGATCCAGACATCTGTTTCTTCTACAGGGTAGTCAGCGAGGTAGTCAGAGATGGCTCTTCCTTTAACGGCTTTTTTGTGACGTACACAATATCGAACTCGGTTAGGAGCATCAACTATCGGGCCATTCGGCTAGATAAGGCGGGTTTTTCGAGCAGGTATTTGATGGGATCCATTTGGGATACAAGTTTAATGGGGAAGGCGAGCATGTAGTGCCGCAACTTTTGGGTGACCCAGACAAGCGCGACGCATGCTTTTTCTAAAGCAGTGTAATTGACCTCGTACCCGACCAATTTGCGACTGGAATAATAGACGGCTCTTTCTTTGCGGGAGTCTTCAAGGTATTGGGCTAGCAAAGCCCCGGCTGTAGTGTCGGTTAAGGTTAGGTATAAGAGCAAAGGGAGACCAGGCTGTGGTGGCATGAGAACTGGGGGTTGGGTTAGGTATTGTTTGATTCGATTAAAAGCCTCTTGGCAGGCCTCGTTCCAAATCTTGGTTGAATCCTTTCGGAGGAGCTTGAAGATTGGTTCATAGATGGAGGCTAGCTGGCTGATGAACCGACTGATATATTGTAATTTCCCAAGGAAACCTCGGATTTCTTTCTCTGTTCGGGGAGGTGGCATCTCAAGTATGGATTTCAACTTGGTGGGATATGCTTCTATCCCCTTCTCACTGACCATAAATCCTAAGAGTTTTCCCTTTGTAACGCTGAAGACGCACTTCTGTGGATTAAGTCGCATCCGATACTGTCTCAGTCGTTCGAAGAACTTTCGGAGAGCGGGAACATGACCTTCTCTAGTTTTGGACTTGATAATCATATCATCCACGTAAACCTCGACCTCTTTGTGAATCAGGTCGTTCAGGATGGTTATGGCGACCCTTTGGTAAGTAGCTGTGACACCCCGACTAATTAAATACCGGGTAGCTACTCCTTTATTAAATTAATTCAAAATGCCAAGTTGGTCCAGTTAATAGCATCACTGTCGAAAACATTTTAATGATTACTAACCACCTAGTATTTAAAAAGTAAGTTGCCAAATTTTAATTTAAGTCTGATTAACATGCAACAAGAGTAATGAAGAATAACAACGCCATTCACCATAACGAAGTAAATAGAATAACCATCTCATAATGTAAATAAAGTCTGGAGGAAAACTCCTCACTACAATTCCACAACTGAAATAAATAAAGGAATACTGAATCAATACAAGCCAAAGTCTGAAAACTGAAATGAAAAGATGTCTCTAATAGAAATGGGCAACATGCCCTACAACTGATAGAATACTGAATACGGAATCCAAATGATAGAAGCGTCTAAAAGCAATTCCCTGTAGCTTCCACAAACAGCTACAGCTCGTCACCGGAATGAGTATCCTATGCATGGTGTCCTTGTGGCTGGGCACCTAAAAATGGTTTTACAAGAAAATAGATTTGAAAGCAAACGGGTCAGAGCCCGAATGTGGAGATATTTTAAAAACCTGCAAGTGCTTTAAAAAAACATTTAAAACATTAAATGCAAAGTACATGTTAGGACGTGCACTCACATGATATTCTCACCTCTCGTCTAACTGTGCACTCCTAACGTAAGTACCCATCTACAACGACACAAACCACTAGCTAAGTGACATCATATTTAGCTAGACTGTCATAGGTCCTACCCTTATTACTCGGTTCTATTAACATTATAACCCTCGTAATTAAATAGGGGTTTAACGTAAACTCAGATGTTCAATATGCAATATATTTCACTATCATCTAACCCGTTATGTTTTTCTCGAAACAATACCGTAATTATTTTCACCACATTAACATGAAGGTTCCCATTAATTAAGTGTATATTATTCACATCATAAATATACAATACAAGCACCCCGAGAACTAAGCTGCGGTGCACACATACTCTGCTATCCATCCCGGTACATCACGTACATAAGGATTACATATTCCGAATCTCTCAAGAATAGTTCACAGATAACAATATCACAAATAATGGAGGCGAACACAGTCACATCACATGGGTCACGCACATACCTACGCTCCCACAATCAGCGGACTTATTAATATCCCAATAAGTCTTTCTATGACCTATGTTCATCAAGGTAACCAGTCTAAATCCGGGCAACACAAGGATTAGAGGGCCCTAAGCGAACGCAAACCTCCCGTGATAGCAAGTATGGTAGGTATGTCATACACACAATTCATATATCAATACTAAGTAAACACACATCTTAGTAATCCCGTAGTTTAATTGAAGTACTATTCTCATTCTAGTACCAATATATAATTTATACACTTTATACAATTCCGGTTTATAATCATACGCGCCATAAATTATTCTCACGTCGTAGTAAACACTCACGTCTCAACCCAACTATCCTTTTAATTTAAATCGCTCATATATAATTTACTCCTCAAAATAACACAAACGTCCCAAACCTATCAATACATCATCAAAGGAAGGTTATCTATATCCTCGAACAAGATCATGGGACTCCCAAAATCAAAACAGGCCAAAAAAGCCTAAACTGCCAGCTCGTTAGAAGTCTCACTCGAACGAGGCTGTTCGAACGAGATTCCAGTTCGTTCGAACGAACTGTACCTTCTAACGACATCTCGTTCGAACGAATGTATCAAACGAAGTACAGTTCGTTCAAACGAAGGTATATAACGAAGTCTCCCCTCGTTAGAAGCGACTGGTCAACTCGTTAGAATCTCGTTCGAACGACCTGGGAAGGTCTTCTAACGAGGGACCAGTTTCGGCCCAGAATTTCTTAGTTACGATTTCCATCAATTCTTACTCCTCAAATCTCCTCTAAAATTCGTTCCATTAATGTTTTAAGTTCTCTAATCATCCTAAAACATGCTAAGGTCATATACTAACATCTTTTAAGGAATTAATACATCCTAAACATCATTAAATCACAAGTTTCTACATTTTTCCCCAATTTCTCAAGAACATGAACCCTAAACTTTTAAGTTCTCAATTAGTCCATTCTAAATCCGTTTTTCTTACATCCAACATATATTAATACCAGAATAATCATCTCTATATGATTCTACATGCAATTTGTCCTCAATATTCAAGTTCTATGTCCAAACAACATGGGTTTTTATTTATCTTCCAAGAACAATGGTAAATCTTCAAATTATCTAACACGGAGGAAACATTCTCTGAATTAAAAGAGATTAAATCACTTGCCTCGATTGTCTCTGAATTTGGTGTTGATTTTGTAAAGGTTTTCTGCAGAATTCCTTCTCCTTCTCTCCCTCTCAAAGCTTTCTTCTCCAAAGGTGGCTATGGTGGCTAGGGTTTTCTTTGGGAAAGTTGGAAACCTAAATGATAACCTCCGTAGCTTATTGGGTCATTAAGGGTTGGTTAGTGGGTTTAGTGGGTCTATTCCCAATCAGATTTACTTCTCTAATTTTCGTCATTTTTAATTCCTAAAAATACGAAATTACCAAAATACCCTTTATATTGCCGGTATGGCCTAAAAATAACCCGGAACCCAAACTACACCCCCGGCTAGTGTTTTCTGACTATCTCGACCCTTCCGGACGCGTTGGCACACTCAAAATGACCATACGGTTTATAGAATTTAAATTCACTTTTATAAATAAAATAATTATATCCTAACGCGACTGTCACACGCGTCTCAATAAAATGACCAAATTGCCGTATATCAATCTCACGACAAATTTCATAATTCAATATTCATATATCATCATATATACTCAATATAGTCATATACCAACTCACAACTCGCTAGTATTTTACCCGGATTAATTTCCAAATAATTCACATTTAATTAATTAATCCCAAAAATAAATATAGCCAAAAGTACAGGGTATTACATACTTCCCCCCTAATAACTGAATTTCGTCCCGAAATTCGAAACTAGAAAGTACCTGCTAAAAATAACTCTGGATAACGTTCGTGCATCTCATCCTCGCGCTCCCATGTGGACTCCTCGACATTGTGATGTCGCCACTGAACACGCACTAACGGGACTATCTTTGACCGCAGTTTCCTCTCGCTTCGGTCCAAAATAGCAATCGGCCCCTCCTCGTAGGAGCTATTCGGTTGGAGATCGATGCCATCCACAGCAATGTGAGAATTAGCCAAATTATCTCTAAGGTATTTCCTCTGCGAGGAAATATGGAACACATTGTGAATCCGATGCAAATGCTCCGGTAACCCAAGTCTATACGCAACCGGTCCGATCCGCTCAATAATAGGAAATGGCCCCACATACATTGGTGCCAACTTCCCCTTCTTCCCGAATCGCATAATCCCCTTCATAGGAGATACTCTGAGCAAAACCTCGTCCCCCACTTGGAATTACCTGAAAAATCTCTTCGCATCAGCGTAACTCTTCTGTTGATCTTGAGCTACCCGAATGCGACTCCGAATCAACTCAATTCTTGCTGAAGTATCCTGAATCACTTCCGGCCCAAGTAGTTTGTTGTCTCCCACCTCCAACTAACATGCTGGGGAACGACAAGGCCTACCGTACAATGCTTCAAACAGAGCCATGCCAATAGTGAACTGATAGGAGTTGTTGTAAGCAAACTCCACCAGTGGAAGGTACTACTCCCATCCACCCCCAAAGTCAATAATGCACATGCGTAGCATGTCCTCCAACATCTGATTTGTGCGCTCGGTCTGCCCATCGGCCTGCGGATGATAAGCCGTACTCAACCGCAATTCCGTGCCCATGGCCTCCTGGAAACTCTCCCAAAATCTCGAAACAAATATCTTGTCTCTGTCAGACACGATATTTAGGGGCACACCGTGAAGTCTCACAACCTCTGAAATGAAGAGCTGGGCATACTGTCCCGTAGTGTAGTCAGTCCTTACGGGTAAAAAGTGAGCGACCTTGGACAACCTATCCACAATTACCCAAACGGAGTCGTGACCCCTCTGCGACGTAGGCAACCCCGTGATAAAGTCCATGGATATGCTCTCCCACATCCACACCGGGACCTCCAACGGCTGTAGAAGTCCTACCGGTCTCTGATGATCCACTTTTACAAGCTGACAAGTGGCGCATTTCGAAACAAACTCAGCAATATCTCTCTTCATACCGCTCCACCAATATTGACGTCTCATGTCTTGGTACATTTTGTCCCCTCCGGGATGTACCACGAACCGTGAGCCGTGCGACTCTGCCATCACCTCGTGTCGCAATTCCTCCCCTTCCGGAACCACCAATCTCCCATTGAAGCGTAATCCCCCGTCTGAGCTAACGGTATAGGACTCGACTCCCTCTGCTAGTAATCGAACTATCTGCTCCTGACAGAACGAGTCATTAGCCTGTGCCCGTACTACATTCGTGACAATCTGCGGTGTAACGGTCATCACAGACATGAAAGATCGGGCCACTGCATCCTGGTGTCCCAATTCCTTCCACTTTGCCTTCCACACCTCTGCCACCTCATCTGCTGGCCTACGGCTCAACGCATCTGCTACCACATTAGCTTTACCTGGGTGATACTGGATATTGAACTGGTAGTCGTTCACAAACTCAATCCACCTACGCTGCCGCATATTCAACTCCTTCTGCGTGAACAGGTACTGTAGGGACTTGTGGTCCGTGAACAGTTGGAACTTCTCTCCCAGAAGATAGTGCCTCCAAATCCGTAGGGTAAATACCACTGCCGCCAACTCCAAATCATGCGTGGGGTAATTCTTCTCATGAGTCTTAAGCTTACGGGAAGCATAAGCTATGGCCTGTCTCTCCTGCTGCAATACACCTCCAAGTCCTTGCAAAGACGCGTCGGTGTAAACCAAATACTCAAATCCCGGTCTCGGCAATGCTAACACAGGTGCTGAGGTCAGTTTATCCTTCAATTCGTCGAATGCCAACTGACAGGCATCACTCCAGATGAATGGCACACCCTTTCGAGTCAGATGTGTCAAAGGACCTGCTATCTTCGAGAAACCCCGAATAAACCTCCTGTAGTATCCTGGTAGATCCAAGAAACTACGAATCTCAGTCGGTGTCGTGGGCTGTCCCCACTCCCTCACCGCGGATACCTTCCCCGGATCAACAGATATTCCCCGGTCGGAACTAATATGTCCCCAAAACTGGACCTCCTTCAGCCAAAATCCGCACTTCTCATATTTTGCATACAACTCGTTCTGACGTAGTGTCTGCAAAACTTGCCTTAAATGCTCGGCGTGCTCCTCCTCTGTCTGGGAGTAAACCAGTATATCATCGATGAAGACAATGACAAACTGATCTAGGAAATCCCTGAACACTCTGTTCATCAAGTCCATAAACACTGCTGGAGCGTTGGTCAAACCAAAAGGCATAACCCGAAACTCGTAAGAACCATATCTCGACAAGAACGCAGTCTTCGAGACATCCTCCTCCCTGATACGCAACTGATGGTATCCAGATCTCAAATCAATCTTCGAGAAGAAAGAAGCTCCCCTCAACTGGTCAAATAGGTCATCGATTCGAGGCAACGAATACTTATTCCGTATCGTGACCTTATTCAA
Source organism: Sambucus nigra (assembly GCA_949130495.1). Taxonomy (NCBI): domain Eukaryota; kingdom Viridiplantae; phylum Streptophyta; class Magnoliopsida; order Dipsacales; family Adoxaceae; genus Sambucus; species Sambucus nigra. The sequence goes on along the minus strand of OX422211.1, from coordinate 428,208,296 downwards.
CTCTCGGTAGTCCACACACAATCTCAGTGAACCGTCCCTCTTCTTCACAAACAAAACTGGAGCGCCCCAAGGTGAGGTACTCCTGTGAATAAAGCCCTGACCTAACAGCTGCTCTATCTGATCTCGTAGCTCTCTCATCTCTGCCGGAGCCATACGGTACGGTGCGCGTGCTATAGGCCTCGTATCTGGCAATAGGTCTATAACAAAATCTATCTCTCGACTGGGGGGTAGGCCTGGTATCTCCTGAAACACATCCGAATACTCCCTGACTACTAGGATAGAATCTAAAGGAATCACTACCTCCTTAGAGGTATCCTCCTCAATGTAATACATATGAGCGGTCGATCCTCCCTCTGGGCGAGGCATCACCACTACAAACATCTCTTGCCCCGGAATGGCAAAAATAATGCTCCCGCTGAAGCAATCAATCATGGCCCTATAAGCTACGAGCCAATCCATACCGATAATCACATCGTGAACATACATATCTAATACCAACATGTCTGCAGGTAATACCAAACCACCAATCTCTACCCCCACTCCCCGGCATATAAAGAATATAAGTGACCCACTCCCCAATGGTGAGTCGACACACGTCACTGTGCTCTCTGCCGTAGCTAACAATCCTAAAGATTTCGAGAAGTGTGTAGCTATAAAACAATGTGTAGCCCCCGTATCAAATAATACCCGACCCATAGTGCCATGGATAGGAAACGTACCCTCAATCGCGGGCGGTGCCTGTGGAACTGCAGCCTGGTGAACGTTATAGACACGTCCATACTGTAGCTGCCCCTGCTGAACTGGGACTGCTGGAATGGGTGGCAATGCTACCATCTGTGGCGGTGCGGGGAGAGCGGCGGGAAACATAGGCCTCTGTGGCTCCTGGCGAGCACCCTGCTGCTGCTGCTGTGGGGCCCTGCCCCTATCAGGACAATCCTGTCGCTTATGGCCAGTCTTGCCACAAACAAAACACTTCCCTGGGAAGTTCCCTCCTCTCTGCCCCTGCGGCCCCCGGCCCTGGTGGCCGTTACCGTTCCTCCCTTGGCCCTGCTGGCCCTGGTGAAACTGCTGCCCATTCTGCCCCTGTTGGCCCTGATAGCCGTTTGGACCCTAATGGCCCTGACGGAAACCTCCCTGTCCCTGTCTGTAGTTCCCTGATCGGAACCTCTTCTGATCCCCCTGCTGGGTACCCTTCTCACCTTGTCTCTGCCCCTGAACAGATTGTGCCCCACCGGCACCATGTCCTCCAGTCCTGCCCTGATGGCTAGACTCTCCCGACCTCTTGCCCTCAGCCATATGAAAGCGGTGGTCCTGGTAGTGTAACAAAGCAGCGTTAACCACATCAGAATACGTGGCCAACGAAAGGTTCCCTAACAGATGCTGACGGGTCCTCCATGTCAACCCGTCCGTGAACTTCTCAATCTTCTTCTTCTCTGTCGGTATCTCATCTGGAACGATATTCAACAGATTCGTGAACTCGGCCTCATACTCGGCCACGGTCTTACCCTCTTGCCTCAGATTCATCAATTTCCTCCTCATTTCCGTATGAACTGCGGACGGAAAGTACTTGCGGTCAAACCGCACCCAGAAGTCCTGAACATTGAGAGTATCCTTCTCCTCCACGGTGGTAATAGACTCCCACCATTGCAGTGCAGATCCAACTAGCTTGAAAGTAGCTAGCACCTGCTTCTGAACATCCGTGCACTCATACATCCTCAAGTGCCTCTGCATATCCTTCCTCCACTGGCTCGAGACTACCACATCTGAGCTACCTGCAAACTCTGGCGGATGCGCTTTTTGAAAAGCGTCACGCACACGCTCCCAAGCAGACGGGAATGCATTTGCCTGTACTAGCGCGGCAACCTGCGCCCGAGGTGGTGCCTGCTAAACAACGGCAATTGCGGCATTTACCGCTTGGGCTACTATAGCTGCAACCTCAGCAGCGTTCATCATGCCCTGAACTGGAGCGGGCTGGGGTTCGGGCATTGCATCCCTGGGAACTCGTCGTGCACGTCGTGGAGGCATCTGAAATAAGAATGAAGTTTATAAGTTCGCAGTTATAAACTTAATATAGCTGAAGAACGTAGCATACACAAAAATAGTACAACAGTCCTATAATATAGGGCTCTATATCAAAGAATCTTAGCGAAAACATAATAAGCCGTCAGATCCTAAAGGACACTAGAACCTGATGCTCTGATACCACCTGTGACACCCCGACTAATTAAATACCGGGTAGCTACTCCTTTATTAAATTAATTCAAAATGTCAAGTTGGTCCAGTTAATAACATCACTGTCGAAAACATTTTAATGATTACTAACCACCTAGTATTTAAAAAGTAAGTTGCCAAATTTTAATTTAAGTCTGATTAACATGCAACAAGAGTAATGAAGAATAACAACGCCATTCACCATAACGAAGTAAGTAGAATAACCATCGCATAATGTAAATAAAGTCTGGAGGAAAACTCCTCACTACAATTCCACAACTGAAATAAATAAAGGAATACTGAATCAATATAAGCCAAAGTCTGAAAACTGAAATGAAAAGATGTCTCTAATAGAAATGGGCAACATGCCCTACAACTGATAGAATACTGAATACGGAATCCACATGATAGAAGCGTCTAAAATCAATTCCCTGTAGCTTCCACAAACAGCTACAGCTCGTCACCGGAATGAGTATCCTATGCATGGTGTCCTTGTGGTTGGGCACCTAAAATGGTTTTACAAGAAAATAGATTTGAAAGCAAACGGGTCAGAGCCCGAATGTGGAGATATTTTAAAAAACTGCAAGTGCTTTAAAAAACATTTAAAACATTAAATGCAAAGTACATGTTAGGACGTGCACTCACATGATATTCTCACCTCTCGTCTAACTGTGCACTCCTAACGTAAGTACCCATCTACAATGACGCAAACCACTAGCTAAGTGACATCATATCTAGCTAGACTGTCATAGGTCCTACCCTTATTACTCGATTCTATTAACATTATAACTCTCGTAATTAAATAGGGGTTTAACGTAAACTCAGATGTTCAATATGCAATATATTTCACTATCAGCTAACCCGCTATGTTTTTCTCGAAACAATACCGTAATTATTTTCACCACATTAACATGAAGGTTTCCATTAATTAAGTGTATATTATTCACATCATAAATATACAATACAAGCACCCCGAGAACTAAGCTGCGGTGCACACATACTCTGCTATCCATCCCGGTACATCACGTACATAAGGATTACATATTTCAAATCTCTCAGGAATAGTTCACAGATAACAACATCACAAATAATGGAGGCGAACACAGTTACATCACATGGGTCACGCACATACCTACGCTCCCACGATCAGCGGACTTATTAATATCCCAATAAGTCTTTCTATGACCTATGTTCATCAAGGTAACCAGTCTAAATACGGGCAACACAAGGATTAGAGGGCCCTAAACGAACGCAAACCTCCCGTGATAGCAAGTATGGTAGGTATGTCATACACACAATTCATATATCAATACTAAATAAACACACATCTTAGTAATCCCGTAGTTTAATTGAAGTACTATTATCATTCTAGTACCAATATATAATTTATACACTTTATACGATTCCGGTTTATAATCATACGCGCCATAAATTATTCTCACGTCGTAGTAGACACTCACGTCTCAACCCAACTATCCCTTTAATTTAAATAGCTCATATATAATTTACTCCTCAAAATAACACAAACGTCCCAAACCTATCAATACATCATCAAAGGAAGGTTATCTATATCCTCGAACAAGATCACGGGACTCCCAAAATCAAAACAGGCCAAAAAGGCCTAAACTGCCAGCTCGTTAGAAGTCTCGTTCGAACGAGGCTGTTCGAACGAGATTCCAGTTCGTTCGAACGAACTGTACCTTCTAACGACATCTCGTTCGAACGAATGTATCAAACGAAGTACAGTTCGTTCGAATGAAGGTATAGAACGAAGTCTCCCCTCGTTAGAAGCGACTGGTCAACTCGTTAGAAGCTCGTTCGAACGACCTGGGAAGGTCTTCTAACGAGGGACCAGTTTCGGCCCAGAATTTCTTAGTTACGATTTCCATCAATTCTTACTCCTCAAATCTCCTCTAAAATTCGTTCCAATAATGTTTTAAGTTCTCTAATCATCCTAAAACATGCTAAGGTCATATACTAACATCTTTTAAGGAATTAATACATCCTAAACATCATTAAATCACAAGTTTCTACATTTTTCCCCAATTTCTCAAGAACATGAACCCTAAACTTTTAAGTTCTCAATTAGTCCATTCTAAATCCGTTTTTCTTACATCCAACATATATTAATACCAGAATAATCATCTCTATATGATTCTACATGCAATTTGTCCTCAATATTCAAGTTCTATGTCCAAACAACATGGGTTTTTATTTATCTTCCAAGAACAATGGTAAATCTTCAAATTATCTAACATGGAGGAAACATTCTCTGAATTAAAAGAGATTAAATCACTTGCCTCGATTGTCTCTGAATTTGGTGTTGATTTTGTAAAGGTTTTCTGCAGAATTCCTTCTCCTTCTCTCCCTCTCAAAGCTTTCTTCTCCAAAGGTGGCTATGGTGGCTAGGGTTTTCTTTGGGAAAGTTGGAAACCTAAATGATAACCTCCGTAGCTAATTGGGTCATTAAGGGTTGGTTAGTGGGTTTAGTGGGTCTATTCCCAATCAGATTTACTTCTCTAATTTTCGTCATTTTTAATTCCTAAAAATACGAAATTACCAAAATACCCTTTATATTGCCGGTATGGCCTAAAAATACCCCGGAACCCAAACTACACCCCCGGATAGTGTTTTCTGACTATCTCGACCCTTCTGGACGCGTTGGCGCACTCAAAACGACCATACGGTTTATAGAATTTAAATTCACTTTTATAAATAAAATAATTATATCCTAACGCGACTGTCATACGCGTCTCAATAAAATGACCAAATTGCCGTATATCAATCTCACGACAAATTTCATAATTCAATATTCATATAACATCATATATACTCAATATAGTCAAATACCAACTCACAACTCGCTAGTATTTTACCCGGATTAATTTCCAAATAATTCACATTTAATTAATTAATCCCAAAAATAAATATAGCCAAAAGTACGGGGTATTACAGTAGCCTCAGCGTTCTTGAGACCGAATGTCATAATGGTGTAGCAAAAGGTCCCCCATGGGGTGATGAATGCGATTTTCTCTTTGTGGTCGGGGTGCATCTTGATTTGGTTGTATCCAGCAAATTCGTCGACGAATGACTTGAGAGCATGACTGACTGTGTTTTCCACGATCATGTCGATGTTGGGTAGCAGATAATCGTCCTTCGGAGAAGTTTTGTTTAAATATCGGTAATCCACACACATTCAAACCTTTCCTCCTGCTTTTGGTATATGAACAATGTTGGCTAGCCATGTGGGATATTCGATTACTCGAATGAAACCCACGTTCAACTGTTTGACCACCTTTTCTTTGACCTTGAGCGACCATTCGGTGCAGAGATTTCTCAATTTTTGTTTAACTGGTTTGTCATCTGGGAGAGTGGGGATCTCGTGCTGAGCTATTTCGAGGTCAATACCGGGCATGTCGTCATAGGACCATGCGAAGACATCCACGAACTCCTTTAGCAATTCTTTGAGTTGTGCGCGCTCACGCTCGTCAAGGGTGGCACCTATCCTAATCTCGCGCAGTTGGCTACTAGGACCGAGATTGATAATAACAGTCTCTTCTTCATTAACTTGAACGCGGTTATGTTGTTTGTTATTAACCTTATTTAAATCAGTTAAGAATTGTTCATTTGCAAAATCATCATCATCAAAAGTTTGATTAGAATCTACACAATTAATGTAAGGCACAACAAGATACTCAAAATCTTCATTTATTTCATTGATAGGAAAAACAACATTGAGAACCTCGTCAAAAGAGGTCTCGATTACATTTGAGCAAGGATGGACAACAATAGAAGAAATAGGGTAGACATTGGGGTTAGGGGAGACTTCAAGAGGTAGAACTGGCGCAGTATGCCAGTTGAGGAGAGGTGTATCAACAGCTTTGATCAGACGAGAGAGGTCCAGTGATGTAATGCCTAAATGAACTATGCAGAGAGACAGCCCCAGTGTCTGCAGGTTGAAGGAATCTTCAGAGTTACTTTCTTCAGTCTCTTCAGTATCTTTGATAAGCGATTGTACGCGGTGTGGGAAACTCTCAGCCCATGGGTAACTATCTTGGAAAAAGATCTCCATTCCAGGCTTCATTTTCCTGTCTGTGCGGTCGTACCATGGTTCTGGAAAATCGTAAAAGGGGAAATCCTCTCCATCTTTGATAAATTGTCCATTTAAGGAGTCTCTTGAGATAGTTCGGATGCAGTCTAACCTTCTCTTTAATTGAGTCTGGAGGATCATTCTAAGCTCTGGTTCTGATGGCTGATATCCCAAGCCGCAAGGAGGGAAAGCTTTCTTCAGTTCGATGGGCTCAAGTATCCCCTGCTGCCTTTGTCCTAGCCCCAATCCGGGCATGAAGTGCATGTTTCTGAACAACTGAATCACATTGACATTGCCATAAGGGTCGTATTCTGGACACACCCTTTCTTTGAAACCGTCTGCTGCCGGGAGTAGGGATGGCTCAACTCGGAATCCTGATAGGAGCATATCATTTGACCCTAACTGTATCTTGAGAATTGGACTGCTGGTGCCTGCGCCCTCGGCGTTACCGTCGTCACCCAAGATGGTGATGGCTCACCTATCGGTGAAGAACTTCAATCTCTGATGGAATGAGTAAGATACACCCTTTATACTGTGGAGCCAGGGTCGTCCGAGCAACAGGTTAAAACAGGTTGGGATATCAATGACTTGGAACTCGACGACAGAGTTTAGAGGTCCAACCCCTATTGTAAGTTTTATGGATCCCATCACCTCCCGATGGGTATTATCGTAGGCACGCACGGCAGCGAAGGTTGGAGCGAGGTCACTTTTTTTCAGACCTAGACATTTGAAGGTTCTCAGTGGCCAGACATTTAAAGCGGATCCGTTATCAACGAGAGAAAGTGGTACCACATTCCCCATAATTTCGACGGAGATGTTGAGTGCATAGTTGTGATTCGGCCCAATTTTGGGGGTTTCTTCTTCAAAAAAGGACAACATTCGGGTGGAGGTCAAGGATCCGACCAAATTTACCACTTCTTCTGGTGTGGTAGAAGGAGGAACTATAGGTCCAGTGAGTAACTTGATTAAAGCATTTCTGTGCAGCTGGGAAGACATGAAAAGTCCCCATAGGATGATGTTAGCTTGAGTTTTCTTCAGTTGATCGAGGATCTTGATCTCCTCTAGGGTCATTTCTGGCATAGGAAGGTTTTCAACTCCCTTCCCATTGTCATTTGCTGGTAGCGAGCTCGGAACTTGGTAATGTCTCCCAGATCTGGTCATGTGATTTACTGAAGAAGGGAAAAACTTAAATCCAATTTCTTCATCGATCTCAGGTTGTTCTGCCACCCTATCTATTTCTCCGAGGAGTTCCTCAAATGATATCATCCCACATAAGTAGGCTACTGGGCCAGTTCTTTCTGAAACTTGTTCTTCGCTCGAATCTTCAAATTCTTCCCCCCATTCGGTGGCAACAATTCTATTTTCCCTTGTGAAGTCAATGCATTCCACGACTTCAACGGCCTCTTCGTATAGGTCTTCCCATTATATGGGGATGTGTAAGGGTGAAGGGACCAGGTGCCCTTGCAGCTTCAAAGCACCAAATAACTCGGTGATACTACAAATGTTGTTGGTTTGCCTGAATACTTTCGCCGTGATCTGGACAACATCATCTAAGCAGACTTCGTCGGTTGGTACCATCCACCTATCTGATTCTCGGGCCCATTTCCGTGCTTCTAAAAACAACGTACTGAACCTCTGGCAGTCGATAATCACCTGTGAGGGAAATTTCAGCTCGAAGTCTAGGAGTTGGTTCAACACATATGATAATTCCATACTTTCACTTTCAGAACAGGTCCGGACAGTGATGCACGCCCTGGTAAGGAGTGACAGTGCCTGATTAGTGGGGCTAGTAGGGTGTAGGAGGAAATATGGGCAAAGTTATTTAGAAAGGTATAAGGGTGTGATCTGGGTTGACGGATCGAAATTCGGGTTTTCTTCCAAGAAGATGGCATTGATGTGATTTGGGAGTGGGTAATGAGTCGTGTTTGGCTTAGGATTGGCTGGTGGGGCGATGGTACCCCGGTCAATGAGATCTTGGATTATGTTTCGAAGGTGGAAGCATTGGCCGGTGGTATGACCAGCTGTTTGGTGAAAGGCGCAATGAGCATCGGTCTTGAAATTTCTTGGGAGTGGGTTTGGTAATGGATGGGGATCCAAGGGTTTTATAAGGTTTCGACTTAACAGGGCCTGGTAAACTTTGGAGAGGGGAGCATGAAACTCAGTGTATTCCCTTCGAACGGGAGCATGGCGGCTTTCTGGTGCCCATGATGTGGTTGGTTGAGAGATGTTGTTGATGGTTGAGACCGTAGCATTGGCAGACTTGTCATATTTTCTGGGGGTGAACTGTCCGGACACCTTCTTCGGTTCAACTTCTATATTGGTAAGACCTTCCTCGATTTCTACTCCTGCTTCTCTGAGAGCTCGAAAGTGAGGGTAGTACTGTCCTCCTATGGTTGCTCGGACACGGGGTAAAAAATTCTTCTTCACTATGTTGACCTATTCTTCTTCAGACGGTCGATTGATCATGGTAGCTGCTTTTTCCCTCCATCGGGCTATAAAGTTACTGACTGATTCTCCAGAGTTTTGTTTGAGAAGCTCTAAATCACAGCGGGTGACCTCGAGCTCTTCGTTGTATTTGTACTGCGACATGAATTCTCGGGCTACATCCTCCCAGCTACGGATTCTGGATTCCTCAAGAGATAAAAACCATCGGAGGGCACTGTCCTTCAAAGTTTGTTGAAATAATTGGGTCATCACCTCTTCAGAAGCCCCTAGGAGAGTCATGGAACGGTGATAACTGCGAAGGTGAACAATTGGGGGGCCACTCCCCCCGAACTTCTCGATATTTGGCATCTTGAACTTCTCGGGTAACCTCGCTTTAGGATAATGAGACATATGGGTGTAGTCCATGTAATTTCCAGAGATTCTGAATTGGTCAAACTTCTTGGTGAGCATCTTAAGATCTTCTTTAACTTTGTTCAACTCCTCCTCCTTCGAATCAGTAACCACGGGCAAGTTAGCCATAGGCTGGGCAATGTTTGGCATTAGAAGCTGCGCAGGCGGCGACCCATTAACAGGAGGGGCACGTGGAGCGTGATGATATTCCTCCGGGACCCAGATGGGCTCGGGTGTACCCATAGCATGAGGGAACAGGGCCTCGGGATCTTGAGGCATAGGAACTTAGTTTCGTTGCATTTCTCGAACCTCAGCTTGGAGGTTGTCAATCTTGGCCATGAGCTGAGCTAGGACTGTTGGCAGATCCGGTTGTATGACTAGTGCTTGATCCTCATTCTCCATGGAAGATGGATGGATTTCGGATTCGGAAGAAGTAGTTGAGGAACGAATGAAACTCCGGGGTGATTTGACTGAAGACCTAAGCCAATAGGGAGCCAGGCCAAGGGCGTGCGATCGACCTGAAAAGGCGGAGGATAAGATTTATTTTTGGGAGAAAAAAAAGGAACAAACTATTTTTTGGATTTTTGATAAAGAAGGGAGAAATGTTTTTTGGATTTTTGATAAAGAAGGGAGAAATATTTTTGGAGACGGAACGCTGCATGATTATTATGTTCTCACTTGTATTTAATTCTCCTAAATGCAATGCCGGACGAGACCCGAGACTGGAAAAATGGGGTTTTAATACATGCAAAGCTATGTTTGGACTTGTAACCAGGCTCGCGGACAGGGTCCCGTTTTAAAAAATACGCGAAAAGATGGGCGACAGGTCGACCCAGAATTTCGACAGAGTTTCGGGTCGAAACCGACAATCTCAAGTGCGTGTTAGTAGGTTTGACATCTATATACGGGTATGCAGTTGGTTGGGTGAATCGGCATGGGTTTCCCCCTTTGGCGTGACTTTCACGATATACGTCTTGCTCTTGCGGGCAATCGGTACGTGTGGACGAGCCATTTAATATACTTGAGTGTATGTGAATCGTCTCACCATATACCTCGTGGGGACGGTACGTGTGAGAGCAAATTCGATATACTCGGTGTACATGAACGAATTCCCTGCGATATACCTCCCGTCATGACTTCGGTTAAGCGGTACGATGTGGGGGAACCATTCGATATACATCGAAGGTACTTGGCCAATGGAAGGTGAGAGTCATATCGCTTAGGCTAACTACGACCTGCCGGACCAGCGCCCATCACGAAGTGACCTTCCAGTTACTGGGTAAAATTTGGTGAATATCAATGCTCTTTGGTGATATCGTGTGAATCATGCATGATTCTCTTATTAGTATCTTATGATGAGAATGCCTTTCTTGATTATGCCAAAAGAGGGAGTCAAGTACAAGTACCCAAAAAGGTACACCAAGTATGGATGGGTGATGCGTGCAACACGAGGATACACATGTGATCCTAGGTGCACGTGGTGTGAAGTGTACATGGAGAAATTTCTACAAGTGTGTGAATATAAGCATAAGCATGGGATATACATGTGAGAAAGGGGAACATAACATAAACAAATATAGCATCCATGTAAATAGAGTCAAGCCTTCAAAATAAATAAGTCCCCAGCGGAGTCGCCACTGTGGCCATCCCCCGATCCCCGTCCACGGAGGGAGGAAGGGATCCTTCGTGTCCTGCGCGTCCCCTCTCTTGGGAGAGCGCTTCGACCGACGTCGATTTTCTGAGGTGTGAAAAATGTAGAGAGATTCAGAGTCGCCAGTCTATTTTACTCAAAACAGACAAAAGAAAAAGGGGAAGCCACCCCGAAAGATGACATCCAAATACATACTGGTGCATGCGAAACCAAAAATGATTCGGAAAGGGTTCGGAGGCTTAGTTACGAAATGGGAAGGTGTTAGGCACCCATTCCGCCCTCTCGGTCTCTCATGTATATTTTCTATTTTCCTTTATATTTCCCCCCGTGATATGTGTGCATGTGTATATATAGAATAGAAGTAGGAATCCTCGACTTGTATCATGGAAAGGATAAAGCGAGTCATCCGTAGCAATGTGAGATTAGTGTAGAAAATAGGATTTGCGCGATTACCCCTACGTTGATCGCTATAAGGGAACGATAACGCATGTGGAATAATACACCACTAAGATCAAATGTATAGAATATAATAGAAATGAGATAAAGAGAAGAGAAAAAATAAGAGAAAAAGTGAGAAATGGACTCGAGCCTCGGGTTTTACCCCGAGACGCCTACGTAGCCTATAAAGGCATCAAAGTCCACGTAGTTCCCATACGAACGAGGGTGGGGTTTAACCCATAAATCCAAATGGATAAATCTCTTATTTGTAAGTGTGTGTGTGTGTGTAGAAAAAGTGTTTTAGTTGTGAGAAAAGTGTGGAAAAATGTGTGAGAATACCTACTTGGAATTTATGAGCAAACCCTCTTTTTCTTGTTTTTTGGTTTTTTTTATTTATATGAATATAGGAGATCTGCAATAATACTAGATAAAAAGTATATTTATGATGTGTGGGATGAGATAATAAAAGTTCTAAGTAAGAAAACAAGTTATTGCAAATTCAAGAGAATTTAGGAGAGTGTTTGAGAAAGTTGGACCTTCTTGGAGACCTTGAGCTTGATTTTGAACGTTGGGGAGCAGCCCTTGAGCTTGGGTGGCGATGGAGAGTGTTTAATTCATCAAGTTTGATGAAAGGGATGATCAAAAGTGTAAGTGAAAAAGGGGTTTGGAAGTTGAAATCACGCTGCCTTAGAGAGAGGTTTCTGGGATTCGTTCAGAGAGATTTCTATCAGATCTGGGCTCTCCTTGCAAATGCGGCCAAGGCCTCCTTTTATAGACTCAGGGGACTGCCGATTGGCCCTGTCATGGCACTGCCTATCGGCAGGTGCCGATAGGCAGGGTCTGGGACCTGCCATTTGGCAGTGCGCCTCAGGATTTTTCGGAAAATTGGCCATCGAGGGCAAACCATTGGTCAGAATCACGCATGGGGCATACCATTGGAAAGGTAATTCAGAGACCTTAGAAAGTCCTTTGGACCGCTCCCGAGTTCGGGAGTTGACTTTGGGTCAAATGTGGCTCGGAAGCATTTGTCGGTCCATTGGACAGGGAATCGTGCGAACGCAAACGAATCATTCGTCCGCATGGTAAGTCCAAATCGCGTATGGGGCATACCATTGGAAAGGTTAGGAGATGTACTTAGACATTCCAAAAAGTTTAACCCGGTTTGAAGAGTTGACTTTGGTCAACCGGGCCCGGGAAGCGCTCGGTGGCTTCCCAGAGTTAAAAAGATCGTTCGTCCGCATGGAAAGTTAGAATTGAGCACGGGATGGACCGTTGGAAAGGGTATTCAGTGCCCTTCTAAGATTCATTCAGCCTTGGTCGAGCTGATGAGTTGACTTAGGTCAAACAGAGTTCGGGAGCGCCCGGTGGCCTCTAGGTCAGGTTTCGGACGCAAACGGCGCATTCGTCCTCATGGTAATTCGGAATCGTGCACGGGGAGGAGCGTTGGAAAGGGTATTGAGTGCCCTTCGAATATTCATTGAATCTTGATCGAGACGAGGAGTTTGACTTTTGGGTCAAACGGAGCCGGAGGGTGCCCGATGGCTTCCAGGTTAGTACTTGGGACGCGACCTGGGTTTGCGATGATGAGTGGAGGTACTAGGTACCTAAGGAGAGTTGGGGGGTAACAGAGTGAGGTGTCTATAGAGCCCCTCAACGGGTGAGTTTGGAACAAATGATTGCCGTCGATTAGACACCGCATGATGCCTTTGAGGGAGTAAGACCGATTCAGAGGGTCGAGGTCGATTCTGAGGACCTAAGAAGTATGTTGGGGATGATCAATTCTGTGGATCAAAGCCGAATCTATGGGCTTAAGGAAGCGAGGGTGACCAATTCAGCGGGTCGAGGTCGATTTTGAGGACCTAAGGAAATGAGGATGACCAATTCAGAGGGTCGAGGTAAGTTCTGACCTAAGAGTGCTGATGACCGAGGACCGAGATCGATTCGGACCTGATTTAGGTGATGATCCAAGATCGGGGTCAATTCTGACCCAAGAGTGGTGACGACCGAGGACCGAGGTCAATTCTGACCTAATTGAGGTGACGATCCAAGACCGGGGTCAATTCTGACCCAAGAGTGGTGACGACCGAGGATCGAGGTCAATTATGACCTAACTAAGGTGACGATCCAAGATCGGGGTCAATTCTGACCCAAGAGTGGTGACGACCGAGGATCGAGGTCAATTCTAACCTAACTGAGGTGACGATCCAAGATCGGGGTCAATTCTGACCCAAGAGTGGTGACGACCGAGGACCGAGGTCAATTTTGACCTAACTGAGGTGACGATCCAAAGCGGGGTCAATTCTAACCCAAGAGTGGTGACGATCGAGGATCAAGGTCTATTATGACCTAACTGAGGTGACGATCCAATACCGGGGTCAATTCTGACCCAAGAGTGGTGACGACCGAGGACCGAGGTCAATTCTAACCTATCTGAGGTGACGATCTAAGACCGGGGCCAATTGTGACCTAAGAGTGGTGACGACCTAGGACCGAGGTCAATTCTGACCTAACTGAGGTGACGATCCAAGACCGGGGTCAATTCTGACCTAAGAGTAGTGGCGATTGAGGACCGAGGTCAATTCTAACCTAACTGAGGTGACGATCCAAGATCGGGGCCAATTCTGACCCAAGAGTGGTGACGACCGAGGACCGAGGTCAATTCTGACCTAACTAAGGTGACGATCCAAGATCGGGGTCAATTCTGACCCAAGAGTGGTGACGACCGAGGACCGAGGTCAATTCTTACCTAACTGAGGTGACGATCCAAGACCGGGGTCAATTATGACCCAAGAGTGGATAAAGATTGTATTCTGATTCTGTTGGAGGAATAACTTTGTGATTTCGATTTGAGCCCGGGAGCTGATAGCTAGGGGAAGCTTTATAGGAGGCCTCGCAGGGGGGAACAACCTATTTTGGATGTTGTAAGAGAATTCCACTGGGGAATTGATCCTATGATCCTTTAGGGATTTTTCGGAGCCTTACCGGGGGGAGTTTTCACTTAACTTTTGAGGATTTTGCTGGGGAAGGGGGGTTCCATTTGGGGGATAAGCATTGGATTTGAGGTTCCGCTGGGGAATGATGAATGAGCTGGGGGAAATTTGGATTGCCCCTTGGGAGAGATCGCTCGGGGCGAGTGGTTCTTCTGATTTCTGCTGGGAAAAATACCATGTGATAATGTATCGCACCGGGTATCTGATGGTCGGGGAGGCCTTTTGTAAAGTCTGATGATGAGGTGACTAAGTGGTCCGGGCGCTTTGACCGAGAGGTCATTTGCTTGGATTTTGAGGGCTCCGTTGGGGAAAACTGTGTGTCACCTGAAGGAGTGTGAAATTTTCTTAATGAAAAAAATTCTAAATCCCTCCTAGGATTTTTATGATTTTTTCGGGGATTTTTCGAGGCTTCCCGGTATTTTCTGGGAATTTTTGTACGAAATTTCAAGGTTTCGGACGCAAACGGCGCGTTCGTCCTCATGGTAAGTCGGAATCGCGCACGGGGCGGACCGTTGGAAAGGGTATTCAGTGCCCTTCGAAGATTCATTGAGTCTCAATCGAGACGAGGAGTTTGACTTTTGTGTCAAACGGAGCCAGGGGGTGCCCGATGGCTTCCAGGTCAGTACTCGGGACGTGACCTGGGTTTGCGATAATGAGTGGAGGTACTAAGGACGTAAGGAGAGTTAGGGGTAATAGAGTGAGGTGTCTACAGTATCTCTTTTGAAATTCCAACTTTGAGCGATGATAACTCATCTCTTGAGTTTGAATTTATTCCCTCCCTTTTTAATTTTCTATTATCAAATTGATACAAATATCCGATGAATCGGTCCAAAACTTTAAAACGTTTAACCCTTTCACCGATGAGGAGTACTTTCTCGAGTTGCTTTTCATGAAGGCATCTTTGCCTCCATGTGCAACACCTCCCATTACAATTGCAAAATCCTTGGGAGGAAATTCTATTTTTCTTGGATTCCACGTATATTCGTCACCCATTTTATCCAAATCCCCAATCGTCCTCAAAAACTGTTAATTGGCGATGGTTCTTTTCTTCCGCCTTACACATGACTTCCGTTGTTAAAATGGAAGTCCTATTTTTAGATAGCCATTCATTCAAGGGAGGGTCCACCGTTGATCTTTCAAAGCCAAATTGTATGTTGGATGGATCCTTAAAAATTTAGACTTCTAGTGTATAGTTAGTTAGAAGTCCAAATTATAGGTTGTAAATAGTTAGTTTTTTATTTCTATTTTTAATTTAGTCTAGTGTAATTAGTTAAGTTTTATTCCCTTTTTATTATGCTTGGTACTAACTTTTTTTGTAGATTCAATGGACTCATGCTTTTCAGAGATTTCTCCATTTTAGGTAATACTTTTCTTTTCTTTTCTTTATATTGTGTTCTTAATGCGCATTGAGGGCAATGCAACAATTAAGTTAGGGGGTGTGTGATATTCCATCAATTTCTTATTTAGTTCATTGATATGATCATAGGTTTGTTACAAAACATGTTTTTCTTGTTAAAAATTTAAATTTTCAAAAAGATTTTCTTTCTTTTTTCTCCTTTATTGGTTCTTTTGCCTTTGTTTTCGATGATAAATTTCAATAAAGACCGGATCCAATCGACAACTCAACGATGCATGTTCTTGATTTTAGAAGTTATTAGACTTTATTCCTCAAATCATTGATATTATGAATAACTTCATGAATTAAACTTTAATCCCATGAGCACATGCGTTTTTCTTGTTTTATTGATTTGGTGTAAGATTTTTATAACTCGGTAATCTTTTGTTGCATTGTATATACTTACACCGAGTGAGCTTTGTGCTTTCTGTCGTTTGTGAGTGTTATAAACTACTCTTTCCTCTTTGAAAATATTACAGTAATTGGTAATCTCACTATTCTTTCATTTTATCGTTCATTAGTTGAGTTCATCCTTGAAATGTGTTACTTGATCATAATTTTCAAAGTTGTTTTGACTCGAGCATTACGTAAAGTTTAGGAAAGGATCATAGGCTATCTTTGTTATATCAACCATATTTCCCTTGTCCTCACCTTAAATGTTTTCCCTCATCAACCCCTTTGAGCCTTAATATAGCCTTTCATTTCATTACCCCGAATCCCATAACTAACCCCAAATTGAAGTTATATACCATACTTGTTACCTTCCATACCTTTGTTTGGAATGTTACATAGGATTGAATGGTGTTATTATTACATGGTTGCAATTAAGCATGCGAGAGTGAGAAAAGTAAGAAAAGGAAAAGAAAAGAAAGAGTGAAAAAGAGAAAGAAATAAAACAAAAGAAAAAGTGAGAAAAGGAAGAAAAGAAAAGAAAAGAGAAAGTTGTATATGTTATGTATAGTTTTAAATAAGATTTGTTTACTCTCTCCATTATTATATTCAATGATTTTTATGGAAATCATTTTCCAAATTTTGTAATTGCCTGCAATTTTCCATTATCACGAGTTTTCATCCCCGAACACTTTGAATCCGTACATATACCCTTCATTTCGTACCCTTATCCCCCAACCTACATTGTAGCCCTGTAAAGTCCTATGTGATCTTAGTGTGTATATAATTCGAAAGTTTAAATAGTTTTGATAATCTATGGAAATACATTTCACCTCCTTTAATGACGGTATCTTTCATTAAGATTGCATATTTTTCAATTTTTATACAACGTTCTTCATTTGTGACATATGTGCGACCTTGTTTCCATTTACATGTACTCTTTATGACCGCATGTCCCATGTATTACCTCCCATTCTGAGTGATTTAATTTGTTGAGTGTAACACCTAGAGATGATTGAATATATGCATTTCGGTTTATATAAGTTTTTGCCAAATCATTCTTTGCATGTGCTGGCTCTCATCCCACATTTTAAGGTTTCAATTCTATAAGGTGCATTCTATAATGTTAATAATTACGGACTTTTTGTGTGAATTCATTCGCTTTGCTAATAAAGTGTTTGAAATCTTTTTTGTATGGTTGGGATTGTCGCATGTGGTTGGGCTTATTTTGAGGAAACTTGATGTTTGTGGGTTTCATCCCTGAAAATCCTCACGAGACGACACTCGTCCATTAGGATAATGTAGAGGTTTAACGGATTATTGCATATGCTAAATGTATGTTCGCCCGTGAAAGTTGCTTTTATTCCCATTGTATATATCTCCTGTCTTGTGATCTTCTTATAGATCTTCTTGCTTTGAATTTCATTACTAGGGAGTAACAATGTGATTTAGGTGGTATTATTCATTCCAAATATTGCATTTAATTCCCTTTTTAACTTATGCATTTTAGCCCCCTCGAGTAATTCAATTCCTATAGTTATGCTCGATAACTAGACAACCTCCGTTTACATGTTAACATGTTGTTTGAAGTATTATTGAGCTTTTGTATGTGTTACGGTGCTTAGTGTGAAGCTTTGGTGCATTCCGATAAAGTTTCGTCGACAATCGCACGTTCGAGGACAAATCAGTCATTTCACACTTTAGTATTTCTGCCCAAAGTCTTTATGGAAGTTGTGTCCCTCATAACAAGTGTCACGTGTCCACGAACGGTGCCCGGATCCGAGTCCAAATGAATAAGTCATGGATTTTTTATTGGGAAAGAAATAAAAGGAAATGTGCAAGACAAAACAATTAAATAGATAACATTTGTGTCCCGAGGTCTTCAAGCAAGACAACGAATAATAGGTCTTGGCTTCACATAACGAATTATTTCTGGTCTTTGGGCCACACACGTTCTTGAATCGGGTCTTAGTTGAATCCATTTGCGACATTCGATTTGAGCAAGTCAGTTTGGTTTACCAATTGGGTTTTGGCATGAGAATTGCAGGTCCATGTTGGTCTTCAAATGGGAGTTGGTCTATTGTAGCAACAAAGGGAGAACTTGGAGGTTTGAACTACCATGGACGGTCGACCATCCTTGACCCCCCGGTCGACTGAGTTTTTTGGTTTTGCTGTGGTGTGAAGAGAGTGAGTTTGAGATGCTTTCACTGGTCTACCGACTCGCCCAGTCGCCTGTTATTTCTGGAGCTAATTTCTGTTTCCCTTTCTTTCTAGTTTCGTTTTCTTTTATTTTTTATTTCTTATTTATAACTTAGTATATAAAAGGAGGCTTAGTTTATTTTTGGATCCATCTAGTTTTTTTCCTTCTCTTAGTTTATCTTAGGGTTTAAAACATTTGGGGATTTTATGGAGAGGCACCCTCTCCTCCATTTTCTCGTTAGGTTTTCACCCATTAATGTAAGTGGGTACTATTCATCTTCTTCCCTCTGATTTATGCTTTGTTCCTTTATTTTCATGCTTTATTATTTATTTCAAGCCTAGATAATCATTGTAGTTTATTTATTTATTGTCTGCTTTAATTAATTAGTTGTTTTAAATTATGTTTTTCATCATTTTTAGTGGCTAATTTAAATTAGGCTGTGTTGATTGAACTCACCTAGGGTTGATTTAGTTGCTTATTTTATTCATTTAATTCGATTGGGTTATTCTTGTTATTACGCCTAGGATGTTTAATGGGGTATATCATGTATGCTCCATATTTACGACCTTTCATGTGTAATTTTCGGGGTATTTATTGACGCAAAAATCATATTAGGTTTTTATGCGAATTTAGGGTGTGACAACTCTTGATTTAAGTAATTGATAAAATGAGACTCAATCTTACTAAATTTCTAAAACCATGTAACCATTTATACTAATTAACTTGAGGTGAGTGATTTCTATCGTAACCTGTAGTTTTTATTCCTTTTGTTAATCTAGTTTAAATACTCATGACTAGATTACCTTTTCCTTTATTTTAGTTAACACATTACCTTTTACACTTTTATTGAGAAGTATTAAACCGATTAAATTCTAGCAACATTTCTCTGTGGATTCGATACCCGGACTGACCGCTATACTCCCTTAAAAGAGTGTAGTCATAGTTTAGGTTTTTTGCATAGCGAAAGGGAGCCAAATCAAAATGGTTGGCATGTAGGTGACTCTTGCGTCGCGGTTCCCCCTACTATCAATGTACTTAGCTTATATTTATTCCCACTTTTCAATTATTCGGAACCTATTTATAATAGTATTGAGGTTACTTGGTATCTTTAAAGGACCATGTCTGGCAAGACATGAGAGAGCTCTCATGCTCTATCGAGTGACCTCATTTAGGGAATCTCGTGGGGATTTGGTTTGGAGGATTGAGAATAAGGCAACATTGGGAAATAATTCTAATCTCTTTGGTACACTTAGGCAAAACCCCTCTCCAATAGGATCAAGTTAGTGTTACAAAGCACCTTTTCCCCGAGGAACCTCACTCAAGGGAACTTGTCAAACATCTTCGTTTGAGGAACCTTATCTCGAGGAACCTCATCTGATTCACAAGACAACATACCTTGTTACCACTATTTAATATCTTTGTGACGTCATGATTTCTGACACTTTAGGAGCTCGAGAAAATTGGCACTCAAGTGGGTTAATTCCTTAGATCATTGGCCCATTTGGAGGAATGTTCCATCAGTCGCCACAAAGGAAACCTTTATTCTAACTTTTCACATCACAAATGATGAGAGATATATTCTGATTGCTTAAACAGTTTCCCGCCCAAATACAATATCTCATGTATTTAATACACTATCTCTTGCATTAAATGCACAATACTCTTGGTGTTATTTAATGCAAGTAAGGCCGTTCGAACGACCTTGCGTTCCTATAAATACTTTCATTAATCATTTATCAAAGGACTAGATTTTTTATATATAATTTCTCTATACTCGAGAGCTTCCTTTGAGTTACTATCATCAAGTTTATCCTTTTGTTCTTGAATTTTGGTCAGTATTTATTACTAATTATTACACTTATTGAGTGAAAGGTTTTCTGCTTTGCCTTTATTGCACTAAAGCTCTTGTTCTTTCTCCCTTCAACTAAGTTGGTTGCTAAAATTCACTTCATTTATCACGTTGTACGTGTATTTATGTTGTAAAGACCCATTAAATACATTCCATGGTATTGAAATCATTTATTGTAAGTGTTGGTGTTATTTATTGATTATGTTTTTCTTCATGCATTAATTATCATTATGACGAGGGTTACGCCTCTTTGAATACTAATTATATTTAACGAACCCACATCTTACATTTGGCAACTCTGCTGGAGAGGTATTCTCTTTGAAGAATGAATAACGGTAATGTAGCGAAGAACATTGACTTTGATGTTAGATAGTGTGAAGAATAAGGGGATCTGGGGATCTGATCGTCTTGCCGGAGGCCAATGTGATGGTATCAACGGAGACGGGATTACCAGTTACCACGACGACAGCTAACGTAGTTGTAGGCCCAACACACATGGATGGGTTAATGAGTTTATTTGGGGAGTTTATCAAAAGTCCAGGTGCTCAGGTAGTACTGGGAGTTTCTGGGGGATCAAACTCCTTCGTGACACCACCGATGGTGTTGCTGGTGCCTTTTGTCTCAGGAGGCATTGTTGTTGCGAAAAATGTCACCAATGCGTCCTCCCCATCTATGTTGTTGCCCACTATAGTTTCTTATATTAATGCATAAAATATGACATCTATCACCCCACCAAGGATTATTTCACCGGTGGTGGTGTTTGTTTATCCCCTCCTCTTATATCTAGTATGAAGGAAATGTAAAGAGAACTCTTATGGATAATGATAACCTCTAAGGCTGGGGGATAGACCTCCTCAATATACGATAATTTTTCATACCTAGAGGAGTGCAACAATGAACCACACCCGTAAGGGTATAATCCCACTGTATTTGAGAAATATATTGGAAAAGGGGGGAGCCTGAAGGAGCATGTGAAAAAGTTTGTTCAAATCCTTGGCACATATTACAATGACAAAAAGTTGAGACTCGAAGAATTTCTTAAGTCCTTAATTGAGAACGCATACACATAGTACTCTCACCTTGCACTTGGAAGTGTGGCATCGTGGTAAGATCTCCATATTTAGTTCGTCCAGAAATTATTTCTGATAGAGGATGAATTTACTACCATCCATCTCACATGAGAGAAACAAAAGTCGGGGGAGGATGTGGATGCATAAATCCGGAGGTTTTATGAACGATCTCACGGAATGATCCTCGAGTTGGAGAGAAATTTTTGTGTGTTTAAGGCCACCCAAGTTAAGATTTTGATAGATATAATAGGGTAGAATGTTGACACTCTCCCCCAAATCTATTAAAGCATGCTTAATTTTACTATCTCCAATGATGCACAAAATGGTAGGTGCACCCGGATCCTTATACTCGGGTGGAGGGTCGCTTTGAAGTACCGAACTTACGTTTTGTGCTAAGAACACTTTCATCTTTACCTTTAACCTACGTTTCATCATTAGCAAGTCCTTCAGAAACTTTTCATAAGAGGAAATTTGCTTGATTTCCTTAAGAAAATGTAAATTAAGCCTCAATTTATTAAGCACATATAAAATATCATCACACGCGGTCCTTTTAGGAGGAAGGGCCAACCGCTATGGGCATGGGGCGACATTAGGGGGTTTCACTATCACCTCGGGCCTGACTGTGTCATCTTAATCATTTTTCTTCAAGGGGCATCTTTGGCCTCTTTCTTGTCGGGCAAAACCTTCTTGTCGTTTTGCACATCGGTTAGAGGAGGTTGAAGGAATTCCCGTGAGGGGCAAAACCTCATGTGAATTCCCACAAAACCTCATCGGTTGGGCGAAACCTCCTTATCATTTTTATTTTTCCACGAAGGGTTGAAGGAATTCTCGTGAAGTGTGTTAAGATTACCATTATGACCTCCCACCGCCTTAACTTGTTCTTGGAGCATGACTTGGTAGGTGTGTATCGTCGATAATTCCTTAGTTAAATGTCCCGCTTCACAAATAAGGCATAGTTCATCTCTAATTACTCAAGTGGGTCCGAAATCATCTCTCCCCCTAGCTTCGACCACGTCTTCTAACCTCTTAGCTAGTTGATTAATCTAAAGTTTTAATTCGGCTTCTATGTCCTATTGCTAAAGACCTGATACAGAAGGATCCATGGACATGTGTCTAGATTTGGGTTGGGTATTTGGATCCGATTGTCCCACACTTGAGTAGTGTCAATGACATATTTAAAGTGGGCATTTGCATCGTCTGCCTCTAACCCTAAGAACTCTCTTAGACACATAGTTTCAACGAGTTGTTTGGAACTCAAGCTTAGCCCATGATGGAAGTAGGAGATGAGTCTCCACTTCTCAAAATCGTAGTGTGGTCACATATTGATTAACACTACACCAAATCTGTCGAATTATCACAGCCATTGACCTTGACAAGTTGTACTTGTCAAGGTCAATGACCGTGATAATTTTAGGGGTGATAACTTTTATTGTCACAGACGTGTCACGGTCATTGACCGTGATGAGTTCATTAAAATTATCACGGTATATGACCGTGACAAATTTTGTCACAATTTATGACTGTGACAAACCCATGACTTTTAATAAAAATTGTCACGGTAAATGATCATGACAATTCTAGACAGAATTGAAAAAAAATCTGCTGAGCAGTATGGCCACTGCCACTACCCAGCAGTATATTTGTACCTATTATAGCAACGTTGTACCTATTCAAACATCATATATCCAAATAAAATAGAGATAATGCAAATATACATTCAAAACAATATGCATCACGATATAATCGAAATATAATACAAACGTAACATCTTAAAACAATTCAATTCAAATAATGTCACTACATGTCTGGGGTAAGGTTGTCTCTGAGGAGGTGAGTAGGCCACACGATATACGAATTGACACACCCAGCAATATACATCGTGTCGTATTATTTGTGCAACCACAAGGGGGAGTTCTCCTTCCCGGGTATCACATGCATGACGAGCACCTTGGACTCGATGTCTTGAAGCGAACATCCATGAACTGACATACCCTGGATGGTATTCGGGTCCCTCAACCCCCGCCCTATCCGCTGCACATCAAATATGTTCAATAAAAACACGCTCGGCCAACCAAGTGTCGACATCGGTCAGTCGAAGGGAGCGAATAGGGGAGTGGATCATCAAAGTCCGCACGTGTCGGCGATGAAGCAGCGAGGTCCACATCCTCGTCATCCTGCACCTCCTCATCCACCACCTTCTCCTTCCCTTTTCCCTTACGGTTTCCACGCAACGAACGCTGCATGAATGAGAACATATCTTTGACCCTCGCCTCCAAATGGGACAGCCTCGCCTCATGCTAGTCCACCGTTCGAGCCAACTCGGTGTCGCTCTTCTCCAATCCGATGATCCTAGATTTGTTCGCCTGCGAGCTCACCCCCTTGCCCTCCTCCTGCGATCAACGCCAAGCACTTGGCTGAGTGCGTCTGTGGACAAAAATGCCTTGTTAGCATCAGATGCGACTCATGTACTTCCTTAAGCTTTGCCTGAAACGACAAAAAATACATGATTAGTAAAATAAGTAAATAAAAAAATCATAACGTAATTAACAGAAAGTAAACTATCGGATTACTTATAATCGTTGCCGTGACCCTCGGGGACACCTCCTTATCCTTCCCCTTCTTCGTTCGAATTGCCACATAAGTATAGAGCCTATGTGGCCTACCCCTAGGGCCATTCCCTATCCCCTAAAATAAAATAAAATAAAGCAAAATTAGTATCGGCCCCGCAAAGTTAAATAATGCAAAATAATATATTTCTATAGTTATAGAAAAATTGAATCTTACCATCATCCTATACTCCACCTCGGCGTAAGAAGTCCGACCGTCTTTTTTGCCCGTTTTTCCCTCCCGATTGGCGAGATGCCAATTGTCTCTCCCCGATCTCATTGCCAATGAACTTTTGCCATTGTGCCAATGAGATCGACTCCTTCAGCAGAACAGATTCACGCATTCGGATAACGAACTCTCGGGTCTTTCCAAAGTATCGAGTCCGCATATTTTTCTCCCACGTCTTATGTTGCTCCCTCAACTGCTCTAAGACGGAATCGCGTAGCCTTGGATCCAGGCTGAATTGTTCCTGTCCAACAAATACAATGTTAGTTGCGAATAAAAATAAATATAAAATGAAATTGAAATCGAAATCGAAATCAAAATCAAAATCAAAATCAAAATCGAAATCGAAATCGAAATCGAAATATTCATATTCATATTCATATAAATATAAATATAAATATAAATATAAATATAAATACATTACCCGTAGTGCCGCCCAAATAGCTAACTTGAGCTCATTTGGCACCTCCCTCCAACTAGTGTACCTCGGGCCGATGATCGTCTTTTCTATCTGGAGGGATATCGCTAATAGCCCCGTTTTGTTCTCGATGGCCATCCCCAATTTGCCATATTTGGGGAGCATAGAGGCTGAGGATCCTTCGTCGCCTTCGCTACCACCGAGCCCAGACGACATCATCATAATCAACATCATCATCCTCGCCTTAATACCTGAAGGAGATATTTTCTGTAAAAAAATGTTGTTATTAGTACAAATCAAAATGAATTGTTACTGTTTAACACCTCAATTCTGAATTCCAAAACAACAACATCTAGCTCATAATATGCACAATTACTAAAAATTCGAAACATCTCCATCCCACCCCTACTACCCACACACACGCACACTACACAAGAGTGAAAATGATAAAGTGCAAATCAATTAAAAGCATTAAAAGTGGATTGATAAAGTACAAATTGGAATATTTATTACAAATTGAAAAATTGTTTCAAATTCGGGTTATCATAAAAAATGGATTGATATTCGGTAGGAGCAACCAAGTCATCCACACTACTATTTAGACGCTTTGGCGCGTGTAGGACACTTGACCATGGCTCGTTGTTGATATACTCTGAGTAAAACACTTGGTTAACCTTTTGAAATGCACAAACAAACGACTTATCGCTTACGTGGTCATTGCTCTTCAACTTGGACAAGTCAACCATGATCAAATTGGTGACAGGATCAACTTTACAAGCATTTTTATCCTCAACTCTTACCCAGTCACAGTAAAATACAGCCTTTTTGAAGCTTATATAGCCAATTCAAATATATTTTGAATTACACCATAGTAAGTCATTTCAGCTTCAACGAGGTTTTTATCTTTTGCGCTCGCTCGAAAGAAAGTAAGAGCTTTGTATGAAATGCCCGAGTTTTGTACATTTTTACTTTCCTCGTACACTTTTGCGTCGAATACGTAACCATTCAATCGATACTTTTTATACTCTTGTGCCATGAACAAGGGTCCAGTGGCTAGACGAGCAAGCCTTGAAGTCGCATCACCCATCTTTAAGAGCTGAGAATATAGATAAATTAATTAGATGGGTTGTAAAGTTTGAGTGTAATGTAACGTTTTATAACGACCATTTTCATTATAATTACCTCTTGTGACAACCACAACCTAAATTTCCTGTCTGATTGTACCATTATTTTTCGTCTTTTATTGTTCTCACAGGCTTCATATTTTCTACATATTATAAAATTAATCTTGTATAAAATAATCTAAAATATTCTAAAATAATGTTAAACATTAAAATAATTTAAACTTACTTTTTCCATTCTTTGACATCTTCATGTGTGTCAAATAAATAACGAGCTATTTGTTCATGTAGCAAACTCGTTAATTTCACTCGTTTTCCCATCACATGACCACCATCACCGACGAACTCATCAGTGTAATCAACGCTGGTCGAGTCAGGCATATATTCTCGAGTATACATTGATGACTCCACGGTGATGTATTCTTCTGCAATTGATCTCGCAGTGTATCGTGTATTCTTGACGTAATCTTTAAAAACTTTCATCAGTCTTTCAAACGGATACATCCACCGATATCTAACTGGACCATAAAGAAGTGCATCGCATAGGTTTACCAAGAAGTGAACACTTATGTCAAAGAATTCTGGGGGAAAGTACTTCTCCAATATACAAATCGCTTCGGTCACCGCCAATTTTGCGGCCACTATGTGTTCTCGATTGACTACCTTCTCACATAAGAATGAGAAGGTAATACTAATTTGCATAATAACCTTCCGCAAATCCTTGTGCTTGGAGAAACAGTGCTTAAGCAATAGAGGAACCAATTGCATGATCACATGCCAATCGTGGGACTTACACTTATGTAAATCACGAGTAGCATAATTCACAATCCTTTGCAAGTTGGACGAAAAATTAGATGGGCCCTTCAAATTATATATTGTGTCTAAAATCACCTTCCTTTCCCCACTCGTCAAAGTAAATGCACCAGGGGGAATTATTGTCCTTCCCTTACTATCTTTTTTCAACCATAGTTGTGGCTTAAGTTTCAACGATTTAAGGTCTTTTCGTACATTTTCTCCATCCGTCGAATGACTCCCCCCCAAGACAAGTGCCCATAATATGTTCAGCGAAGTTCTGTTCTGCATGCATCACATCCAATACATGGCGCATCGGGTTATTCTTCCAATAAGGCAAGTCAAATAAAATTGACCTCCTAGACCATACCTTTTTTGTCTCAGTTTCATTCCCAGTTGGGGTCTTCTTATGCTTGACATTCTTAAATTTGGGATTCTTACCTGGCATATTAGGGCCACATTAGAAGATTTACTTTTAATTTCTGAACCTGAAAGTTGTCTCGACGGTAGCCTATGTTCAACCCGCCCAATAAAAAATTAAAACCTTTCTCAAATCTTAAACTATAAGCCGGGGGTAAAAATCTCCTATGGCAATGGTATATATTTTTTGAGCTAACGGATAGACTAAGAGATTCAGTCTCATCTCCACAAATAGGACACCCCTAATAACCATGTACTACACATCCGGATAATGTCCCATAAGCTGGAAAATCATGAATTACCCACATCAACATAGCTTTCAGTGTAAATTCTTCTTTTCTAAAAGAGTCAAATGATTGCACACTCTCTTCCCACAACTCATTTAATTTTTCTACCAAAGGAGCCAGGTAGACGTCGATGTCATCACTTTGTGCCTTTGGCCCAGGTATCAACAAAGACATCATCGAAAATTCAGGTCTCATATATTGTGAAGGAGGGAGGTTGAGTGGGGCTAGGATCACTGGCCATACACTCTGATTGGTGCTTAGATTTCCAAATGGAATGAAACCATCTGTTGATATAGCCAAATGAATATTACTCCATTCTCGAGCAAAATCGAGATACTCATAATTCATTCTCCTCCAAGCTGTAGAATCAATAGGATGATTAGAATCAATAGGAGATTACCCCTACTTCTGCCCTAGCATGCCAAGTCATTGCCTTCGCTATGCATGGTACTGTGAAAAATCGCTTTAATATAGACCCAACGGAAAAATATTTCAACACTTTTTGAGGCACTTTTGAGCTTATGCCTTCCTTACGAGTAGATTGGACATATCTAGGTTCATCGCATACCGGACAACGATCGAGATTTTCGTACTCCTTTCGGTATAGTATGCAGTCATACACACAAGCATGAATCTATTTATACTTCATTCCAAAACCTTTCAAACTGTTCTTCATAACAGGATAGCTATTTGGAAGCGTATTCTCTTTGGGTAGTAATCCCGTCACCCATTTCAGAATTCCTGTCACGCTATTGCCAGACAAACCATACTGCGTCTTCAAACTGTTCAAACTAACCATGGCATGTAAAATTGTTTGATCTTTCTCACAACCAGAGTATAACGGTTGGGTCGCTTTAAATTTTAAACTTTGGTAGTCATCGTCAAGGTTTATCGTGATATCTTCATGGGCACTTGAACCTTGTACATCATCAGTAACCTCATTCTCCCCTTCTTCATAAACTTTGTACGCATCATCAACTAAATCCTCTAACATATTATGATCTACATCGTCCCCTTATATATATATATATATATATATATATATATATATATATATATATATATATATATATATCATACTTGTTGAAGGTTGCTGTGAAGGTTGTTCGGGGACAAAAGGAACTTTCAATTCACCGTGAAAACTCCAAAATCGATAAGTATATTG
Source organism: Sambucus nigra (assembly GCA_949130495.1). Classification (NCBI taxonomy): domain Eukaryota; kingdom Viridiplantae; phylum Streptophyta; class Magnoliopsida; order Dipsacales; family Adoxaceae; genus Sambucus; species Sambucus nigra. The sequence continues at coordinate 428,180,141 of OX422211.1, read as the reverse complement.
CATACCCGATCTTAACAAATGAAGTTCAACTGTTTTTTACTCAAACACCTTACCATTATTACACCTAGCACACGGACACGGAAACTCTTCATCATTATGACATATCTTTGCGTATTTCACAAATTCATTAGCACCTCTGCGAAACACATCCCCCATTCTATTTGTCTCACCCATCCACTCTTTGTATTTTGGATATCCCATCACAGCTACCACAACTAATCACCTATTAAAGGTAAGAAGCGTATATTCATGGATTAGTATAAACAAAACTTAAATTTATAGTATGTTTCATTTAATTTTGTCTAATTTATATTCGATTTTTAAATTTTAAATTCAAATTCAAATTCAATTTATAATAAAAATTCCTATTTCCTCTTTTTCCTCTAAAGGGTGAGTGATCCTATCCCATTCAAGACCGCATATTTCTGTAATATACATAACAACTCATGCACATTGTTACGATTTGAGGAAAATTGGGCAGCAGATCCTCGTAGTTCTCCAAGTATACGATGTAGATTGGCAAGTGTGAGTGTTATTTCAATTGATCAATTGAAATAATAGTCACACTTGTCAATCTAGTATGTACCCAGAGAACATCAGGATATGACTGCAAAACTTTCTTCAAAAGTAACAACTTTGAGCCACTAATAATATTATTATACAAAAATTATGCAGTCTCAAACTGTCCAAACGGGACAATTTGAGAGATCTCATTACAGGGGTAATGACTCTCGAACGGGTCTAAGGGCTATTGAATGTGTACGCATAAGAACTAGAAGGCTAGTATCTATGCGCACTATATATAATTTTGAGTATGTTTCATTTAATTATCATGCTATATATACATTGTTCGTTATACAAAGTAAATTTTTAAAAAAAGTTGAAAAATCCCACCCCCATATGGACAATAATCCAGTGGTCATGCCACTTTTAAAATTGACCAACCCAACATTGATCCACTATAATCCAACCGTAATGGCAACAACAAATGTGTATCCTATACTCCTTCTAATTCATCTACTCAATCATCAATTAAACTAACTATTAAAGTATACAATTATTAATTTACCAATTTACAATGAGGGGCAATCCTACTTGCATATGAAAGGGGCACTAATTATTAATTTGCAAAAAAAATTAACATCCAATCAATATTAAATCAATAAATTCTTTTACAAGGGGGACTACAATATGAGGGGCAATATATAATAAATCAATAAAAATTTAATTAAAAAACACACACACGCATATATACATACACAGCCCCCCACCCCTCGCCCCCTGCCCCCTCCCCCCACTGTCGCTGCCCACCACACGCACACACACACACATATACACACTCACATATACACACACGCATATATACACACATAAACACACGCACACACACACACACACACACACAAACACCCCTCCCCCCACATGCATATATACACCACACACACACACAACACATTTACACACACATATATACACACACGCACATATACATACACATATACATAAATGGAGGAGAAATAGAGAGAGTGTGCAGTCGCTAGAGAGAGAGAGAAATTGAGGGAATGAGAATCGGTGGGAAAAAAAGAGGGAGGTTTTTTTTACTGACAGAATTGTCACGGTCATTAACTGTGACAACTTTATATGATTGTCACGGTCAATGACCGTGATAAGAAGAATTGTCAAGGACTTGTCACGGTCATTGATCGTGATAAAAAATGTGTGTTTTTTTTGTTACGGTCAATGATCGTGACAAGGCTGGCCAGTTGAAGAGTGCCAATTTGATCATTTTGGTGTAGTGTAACTCTTTAAATGTGAACTAACTATGCATGCAAGGACAAATTTTTTTTTCGGATTTAAACTATATGCAAAAAATGGGATTGACATACACTCCCCTAAACCTTTAGTAAATTCGTTGGATACAAATTTTCTAAAACTATATTGATAATTGGAAGAGAACATTAAATTTTTTCAAAGTCCTAAACATATGAGGATTTTACTCCGCACAATATTTAGTCAATGATAGATTTAACATGAATGACGAGATTGTCATTATGCGTATTTCACTCTCAAACACTTCGGTTACCAAGGACAAACGAAGTTAAGAGACCTATAATACTAGTCTCGAAAAAATATTAAGCCTTGAATTATCTCTATAATTTCATCCAATTTTATATCCAACTTATTAACCTTGGTTGGGTTCATGTATCCCAACCCTTGAATTATCTAGATGGACATATTAAATCTAACTAAGCATAAATTATTTATGTAGCGTGAAGAAATGATGATGGAAATAAAGCAAGAAAACAAGTAATTAATCAAAATAAAGAAATAAGAAAAGAAGAACAATCACAAACCAAGCTTGGAAGAAAAATCATAAATAAATCTAGACTTGTTTTGAATTTGCATGCATGAGAATTACAAAGCTTGAGCCTTGATGTTTCTCTCGCTTCCTAGCCTTGAAAAACTAGGTAAAACTCATGTTAAACTTAGTCTAATTACAAACTAACTAAGTTGGATATGTTTTTACAAGTGTTTTAACCATATAAAAATAGGATTAAAAATAAGTTTTGCACACAGGCAGTTCGAATCGGTTCGCCTGATGCCCGTACCGGTTCGATGCCAAACGAAATTTATGCTCTCCAAATTGGTTCAAAAATAGAAAAAATATAATAACGCCCCTGGATTCTTCTCATCTTTTTTTTTGCTTGTAACACTTCAACCGTAACTCGAAATTCGGTGTCATTTCTTCCAAGTGCTTGTGAAGTCAAGATCTTCAACTCTTCTTGAGGCTCCTTTTCTAGGGTTTGGTTGTAAAATTATATTTCTGCCCTTGGAATTTATTTTCTTCTTTTCTTTCCTTGTTCCGGTTTCTCTCCTGTATTCACTTGCATAAAATACCTGTAAAATATACGAGAAATACACGAAGCAATAAATACTTGCCAAATAGGGTTATTAGCATGAATATGAGATATATCCAGTCTATTTACACCACACGGGGCGATAAAACTACCTAATTTACGAGGATAAATATGAAATATTTATGCCGAGTCAAACCCCCTAACTTAGTACATTACTCTTCCAGAGCAATGTAAACGAATGAGGGTATGATTTGAACCCTTCTAAAATAATTTATTGGGATAAAATACTTTTTTGCGGGCAAGCTATTGAATTTAGCGTATGTAACAAGTCGTTAAATCCCTAGGTTATCATAATAGATTGAGTGGTGTCTCGTGAGGATTTGTAGTGAATTTCTTATGAGGGTTTCCAGTGAATTTACTCACAAAATTTATTTTTCGACTCAAGAAAAAATATCAAAATAATTAAAAACTGTAAATTTAAATTTCTTTGAAATGATCACTTTAAATTTTTATTCAAGAATCTCAATTCGTAAGTTTATGTGTGCGAAGCCGAAAATCAAACCGCTAATATCCATCGATTGATCATTATGTTACTTTTTTAAAAATTTGCTTTGATTAAAATTCTAACGGGTTGCTCTCACAAACGAATCTCTCGGAATACAACTATTTTCTTTCTGTGTGCGTGATATAAAGAGTAAACATAATGGACACGAGTTCACGCACACAAATTGAAAGACGAATTTTTTATGGTAAAAAGATCTCATCAACGGGTTACGATTATTGAAAAACGGGAAACATCATATTTTATTCATACCAATTAATCTCTGTTATTATCTTTTTGTGTTTTAGCTCTCCACGCGGTAATTAATTTAGTTATTTGGACTCGATTAAGACTTTTTCGAGTTATAAAAAATGTATTAGGTAAAAATGGGAATGGTTGGGAAATTCGGAGTTGGAATTTTTTTTCCTTATGATGTTCGCTGGCACTTTTTCGAGCATTTTCTCGTTTTCTTTTCTTTTTTTCTCATATTTTCCTCACTTTTTCTTGTATTTATTTTTTTTTCGCTCTTTTTTTTGGGAATTTTTATTGAGCATTTTTCTATTTTGTTTATTGCACCATTTTGATTTCCATCTTTGGTCAATTTTGGTTTTTTGCATTTGAATTTTCCAAATTGAGACTTCAAAAAAAAATATTTATTTTGAAAAAAATATTTTTGATTTTTTTCGAAAGTTTTCATTTTTTTGGAAATTTTTATGGACTTTTTGGCATTTTTTATTTTTTTTGTCCATTTTAAAATTTGTGAAAATTTGAAAACGCACGTGTACCCCCCCCCCCCCCCCCCCCAAATTTTGCATTTTCCTCATGCAAAAATGTCTAAAATCTACATAAGAAAGATAAGTGCGCAATAAGAGAGAATAAATGAACAAAATGCAACTTTTGTTAATACACAAACTCCAACGTGATAAGAAAGGGTTACATTGTTATTAGCAAAATGAAATACAATTCAACTCAAAAGAACTACATAACAAAAATAAAAACACCCACACACGGGCCTAGTGAGATGGGTCGGACTCATTGGGGCCTCGGGCAGTCATAAGAATTTGGGGAAATGAAAGTTGATGGTAAAAAAGAAGGGTCGAAGAATTTGGTAGCAAGTGATCCAAACCGATTCGGGTGCTGGTTCCAAACTGGTTCGGTCTATGATTCACAATTTAGCCTCTACCTCAACGCCCCTTTTTCTCTGTATTTTCCATAGTCTAAGCGTTTTACCCCATTTTTCTCCTCTTTACTGCATCCTAAGACTCCCTAAACACTTCGGTACTCCCGAGACACCTCAACCTCTATCTCTCTCTCTCTCTCTCTCTCTCTCTCTCTCTCTCTCTCTCGTAATGCACATACACTCTCCCGTGTGTGAATACCCAACGTGGTGGTCCTAACCTTCCTAAGTCGCGACCTCTACGGACTTCTAACATACCCTAAAACAGACTTTACTCATTAGTATAAAACAAAAACCACCCCATACGCATCGGGGGTGAGACGACTTCTCTCTCCCCCCCTAAAAACTCACCTGACCCCGTGTACGAGGTTCGATACTATCCTCATCTCCATCTTCCCCACATCATAAATCAAAAGTCAGAACGATCGAGAATCACACCCATACGTAGGTTGGGCACCTCGAGGCACGTGATGGATAAGGTGAATGAAATCATCATGGTCCCCAATCAAATCACAACATAATTGTCCCGACTTGGAGAGAATATCTCGGTGAAAATTTAAAGGACATGCTAAACCTTGATACCCCTTAAATTCGAGAATACATGGATCGGGCTCTAAATCGGATGAAACACTAGTCATTTCCTCGATCGCATCCGAGAACTCAAGTGGCATGGGTGGATGGTCATAAAGAAGGAATTTATCTATCTTATCTTTCCAGCCACTCTCTTCTAATTGACTAACAAAGTCCAATAATGATTGGACTTCAACAGTGAGGCTCTCATTTATCGACCCAAATTATTTTTCAAAACTCTCTAGGCTTTTTTCTCCTAACTCCCTTCCTTACTCACCCTCGGAATTCTCTCTCACACTCTCGGTTAATCTGTTTCTTTCTCTTTCTCCCCGTCTCTCGATAATCGTGAATAAACACGCCTCATGTGGATCTATGAAATTTTCACCCTCACTTCGTTAGTGTATTACCTCTTCGATAAGATCCGACTTGTGCAAATCGTCCTTATCACCCACTTGCTTGCTGATGTTGAAGATGTTCATTTCGAGTGTCATGTTCCTAAACGTGAGTTGTAGTTGACCATTACACGTGTTAATTAGCGCATTATCCGTATATAAAAATGGTCGACCAAGGATTATGTGGAACATGATGACTTAATGGGGAGATGGGCTTCGTGTCACAAATGATAAAATCTACAGGGAAGTATAAATTATCAGCTTGGATTACCATGTCCTTAACTATCCCTCGAGGTATCTTCATGGAACGATCCACGAGTTGGAGAGTAATTTTTATGGGTTTAAGTTCACCCAAGTTAAGCTTTTGATAGATAGAATAGGGAGAATGTTGACACTCGTGCCCAAATCTATTAAAGCGCGCTCAATTTTACTCTCTCCAATGATACACAAAATTATAGGTGAACCCAGATCCTTATACTTAGGTAGGAGGTCGCTTTGAAGTACCGAACTTACATTTTGCGCTATTAACACTTTCTCCGTTACCTTTAACCTATGTTTCAACATTATCAAGTCCTTAAGAAACTTTGCATAAGCGAAAATTTGCTTGATTGCCTCGAGAAAATGTAAATTAAGCCTAACTTGCTTAAGCACATCTAGAATATCATCACGGGTGGCCTCATTAGGAGGAGGGGACAATCGTTGAGGGTATGGGGCAACATTAGGGGGTTTCATTACCACCTCGGGCCTAACTGTATCATTTTTATCACTCTCCCTAAAGGGGGTATTTTCGGCGTCTTTCGTACAGGGCAAAATCTCCTTTTCATTTTGTACATCGGTTGGAAGAGGTGACAAGTCAATGACTTGTCCACCACGTAAATTGGTCACCGTGCTACATGGCTCTTGATTTGCATTGGGGGTTGAGCTAACATAGTATTGACCTTTGGGAGGTCGTTGGCCTTAGGCGATAAACTTACCCTTCTCTTGGACACTTAAGGTGGATTGTAGTTTAGAAATCGATGCCTGCAAGTCGACGATGGTTTGAATATTTTGGGCATTGATTGTCGATTGAGTTTGCATGAATTGAGCGAGAGTGTCCTCGAGACTTTTTCATCGTGTGATCAAATAAGGTGCGGGAAGAGGGACTTGTATAGGTGGTCCTTGATGATAGGGTAGAGAGGCGGCGGTTCTTGGACAACCTGTGGATTTGGATTTATCACTGCATTTGGTTGCCCGTAGCTAAAATCGGGATGGTTTCGCCACTAAGGGTTGAAGGAATTCTCATGAGGGGCCTTAAGATTACCCTTATGAGCTCCCACTATCTCAACATATTCTTGGAGCATGACTTTGTAGGCGGGTATCATCGGACATTCCTTAGTTAAATGTCCTGCCCCATAAATAACAACACCTCCCCTATAATTTCTTAAGTGGGGCCGAATGCATCTCTCCCCCTTGCTTCGACCACGTCTTCTAATCTCTTAGCTAGAGAATTAATCTGAAGTTTTAATTCGGCTTCCTTATCAAATTGATAAAGACCGGATACAAAAGGATCCATGGACGTGTGTCTAGCTTTAGGTTAGGTACTTGGATCTGATGTGTCCCACGCTTGACTAGTCTCGACGACATACTTAAAACGAGCCTCCGCATCATCCGCGTTTAACCCTAAGAACTTTCTCGGGCACATTGCTTCAATGAGTTGTTTGGAACTTAAGCTTAACCCTAAGAACCCCGCATTTTACGAAAATATAATGCAACCCAGAGCGATGGTTCGCTCGGGGTATCAGAGGTCTATTATTGGGCAATAAGACATCACTCCCTCACCCGTCCCGAAACTAGCGTTATCAGGCATTATGCTCTCACTTAATGACTTGATATCCTCACTGGACGCCCTAGATGTGTGATTCAGAGTGTGACTCATTTTGGAGTTGAGCAGTGTAGGAGGTGGAACCCAAAAATTTGGAGCGTTTGAAGGGTGTGGGCTATCGAGATTGAATTCGACTATTGAATTTTCGTGTACCGTATGAGGAGTAGGGGTGGGATTGGATTGAATGTTTTGCATTTAAAGCACGAGAGAATAATTTTTTTAATGTTTTTGGATTCTTTCAATTTTTTTTGTCTTTTTAAGGATTGGAGCCAAATTATTAGATTAATTTGACCTAAGTTAGTATGCCTACTTAATCTCCGGCAATAACGCCAAAAACTTGACTCGACTCAAAAAGTGTCTCTAGTGTGTGTGAATATGGTTTAAGTGTAAGTTGGTCACTTAAGTAATACTCCGAGCAAGTCGGGTGTCAAACTCAGGGACTAAGATGCGACGCGTAACAACTACTAAAGAAGGCGTCTAGACCTAATGATCGACTCATGAAAAGAAAAGGAAAAGATGATGTTTATTTAAAAGAAAATTCCAATGAACTAATGCAACCTAATTAATAAATGTGAATGAACTATGCATGCGATGATGATTTTTTTTATTTAAACTATATGCAAAAAATGGTATTGGCATACACTCCCCCGAACCTTTATTAAATTCATTGGATACAAAATTTTTAAAAACTATATTACTAATTGGAAGAGAGCATGAAATTTTTTCAAACTACTTCTCATAATATGTACTCAATGATAGATTTAATGTGAATGACGAGATTTTTGTTACGCGTATTACACTCTCAAACACTCCGATAACCTAGGGCAAACGAAGTTTAGAGATCTATAATACTCGTCTCAACGAAATATTGAGCCTACTAATTAGCTCTATAATTTCATCCAATTTTACATCCTACTCATTAACCTAGGTTGGGTTCATGTATCCCAACCCTTGAATTATCTAGTCAGACATATTAAATATAACTAAGTATGAATTATTTACGTAGTATGAAGACATGATGATGTAAATATAGCAAGAAAATAAGTAATAATCTAAATAAATATATAAGGAAAGAACAACAATCACAAACCCAGCTTGAAAGAATAAAACGAAATAAATATAGTCTTGTATTGAATTTGCATGCATAAGAATTACAAAGCTTGAGTCCAAATGTTTCTCCCCCTTCCTAGCCTTCAAAAACTATGTAAAACTCATGCAAAATTAAGTCTAATTACGAACTAACTAAGTTGGATACGTTTTTACAAGTGTTTGAACCATACATAACTCTCATTAAAAAATAGGATTAAAAATATTTTTTGCGCACATGCATTCCAAACTGGTTCTCCTTATGCTCGAATTGGTTTAATTTCAAACCGAATTTATGCTCTCCTAACTATTTCAAAAACAAAAAAATTACAATAATGCCCCTGGATTCTTCTCGTCTTCTTTTGCTTGAAGCTCTTCAATCGTAACTCAGAATTCGGTGTTGTTTCTTCTAGTGTTCTCGTGAAGTCAAGCTCTTCAACTATTCTTTAGGCTCCATTTTTGGGTTTGGGATGAAAAAAAATACATTTCTTCCCTTGGACTTTCTTTTCTTATTTTCTTTCCTTATTCTAGTTTCTCTCCAATATTCACTTGCACGAAATATTAGTAAAATATACGAAACAAGAAAATACTTTCCAAATGGGGTTAGTAGCATGAATATGAGATAAATTCAGTCTAATTACATCTCACGGGACTATAAAACTACCAAATTTACGTGGATAAATATGAAATATTTACGCCGAATCAGTGGACTGGAATCGGGTTGGTGCAGAGTGAGGGAGGGTTGGGGCATAATGGATTGGGGCAGGGGTTGGGAAGGGTTTGGCTAAGGGTTGGTCAGTGGGTTTTGGTAGGTGGTGGGCAGGGGGATATGGTGCATGGTTAAGGTGGTCATAAGGAGGTGTGTGCATACATGGAAGATGGTGTGCGTAGTAGGTAGGGAGTGCGTGTGGGTTTGATTATCGGTGGGTTGACAACAGGTGTGCGAGTATAACCTACATGTATATAACATACATATCTTAATACATATGTTATTGGAGTTAATTAGAATGTATGGTTGAGTTTTTTTTATCGATTTCAGGGGTATTGTTCAAATCAATATTGTGGTAACTCAAATTTGATATGGAATTAATTATAAAGTTAGAGCCAAATTTTAGCCATCTCTATAAAACTTAAACTACAATATGGGTACTAATATTTTATGACTACCTTAAGCATATAATCTTTCTGTGATACATATTTTAGTAATTTATATATATATATATCTTGAAATTTCCTAATTTTAGTGTTATGATTTTACCGAATAGTGATCATATTGTTGTTTGGGGTTCTCGAATTGTTGTTGACTGGAGAATTTGAACATTAAGTGGCCATTGAGTTGGTTAGACGTAGGCATTTATAACATTTAGGGTTGTGATTCTGTCGAATAGTGACATGTGATGTGGGTTGGCCCTAGGCATAAGTTTAGACATAAATGAAACATACTTACCATGAAAATATAGATAAGACAGAAATGAAACATACCTAAAATTAGGGTAAAATTATACATAGTTATAAGCCTCTTAAGTTACAAATAGTGTGTATATATACTAGCCTTCTACACGCGCCAAATCATCTAACCAGTAGCGTGGATGAATTGGTTGCTCCTACCAAATATCAATCGATTTTAGATGATAACCCAAATTTGAAATAATTTTTAGATTTGTAATAAGTATTCCAATTATTTGAAATAATTCTTAGATTCGTATGTGGTACAATGCTTAGATTTGTATTCTTATAATATCATTAACTTGCATTCTTCTAGTGATTTATATCGCTCGAACGACGGTTTAATCCTTTTATTCATTTGGATTTTATCAGTTTTTGTGGATTTGAATTAAAATTGGTTGGTTGGTTAGTGAATATCTTAATTTGGAATTTAATCAATTTAAGCATTATTTCGAAGCTCGTGACAGAACCCGAATTTGAAACAATTATTAGATTTATAATGAGTATTCCAATTATTTGAAACAATGCTTAGTTTGGTTTATAATATGGATCTGTATTCTTCTAATGTCATTAATTTTATTCTTCTAGTGCTTTGTTAATATCGGATGAAAGTTTAATGCTTTTATTCATTTATATTTGATCAATTTTTGTGGATTTGAATCTTGGTTGGGTGGTTAGTGAATATGTTAATTTGAATTTAATTAGTTTAAGCATTGTTTAAAAGCCCATGACGTAACCCAAATTTGAAACAATTATTAATTTGCAATAAGTATTCCAATTATTTGAAACAATGCTTATTATGGTTTATGATATGAATTTGTATTCTTCCAATGTCGTTAATTTGCATTCTTCTAGTGCTTTGTTATTATCGAACGACATTCTAATGCTTTTATTCATTTGGATTTGCTCATTTTCTCATATATATGTTTCTACTAATAATAATTTTTGTAGGAAATGTCTACATCAGGGCATCATGGAAACAGGAGCGAGGAAGGCTGGTTTAGTACTAGGCCCCCAAAGTGGGGAAAGTTGGAAACCGTAGTAGAGAACAAGATCGCCTTACAAGCTAGGGCCTTGAAATTTCTGAAGACGATTATTGGCCCCAGGTACACTGATTGGAGGAGGGTGCCCTACGAGCTTAAGATGGCCATTTAGGGGGCACTACACGTACTTGTTCATTTTTTTTTTTGTATTTATATTTATATTTTATTTTATTTTATAATTTAAATACTACTAACTCATTTTTATTTTATTTTGTAGAGCAATTCGACTTGTCCAAACAAGCACGCGAATCCACGTTGGAACAATTAACAAATCAATATAAAATGTGGAAGAAAAATTTGTGTGCACGGTACTTTAGCCGGGATCGGGAGTCCATCTTATGACGTAGGGACACGGTACCTGAGAAAGAGCCTATCTTATTGTCAATGTGACAACAGTTTGTCGATAATAAGATCTCGAATAGGCAATTGTCCTCTCATGAATCGAGGAGGACAAATCGGGCCAAGAAGCTCGACGTGCACTACTCTGGGCATACGTCTTACGCCGAGGTGGAGCATAGGATGGTAAGTTTTGAATGTTCTTTCATTTTAGTTTTATTTTATTATATTTAGTGATAATTATATACAAATTCACTAATATTTCATCATTTTATTTCAGGAAACAGGGAGTGGTCCTGAGGGTAAGCCACATAGGCTTGATGACTATGTGGTAATTTGAATGAAGAAAGGGAAGGATAAGGAGGTGAATCCGAATGTGGATGTCTCTATTGTAAGCTATAATTTTAATTAAGTTATAAAAATAAAAATTTACAATCAAATACTTTTTTATTAATTTTTCTAATCGTGTACTTTTTTGTTGTTTCAGTAAAAGCTTAAAAAAATGCACAACTCGCAGAGGGATGCCAATAAGGCATCTCTGGCTACGGACGCACTAAGACAAGTGCTCGGGCGAGATCATAAGGGTCTTACTCGGGTGGTGAGCTCTCGGGCGGGGAAGTCGAGGATCACCAGGATTGCGTCTAGTAACACTGGGCTAGCACGCAAGGTGGACGAGTTGATGACCAACGACACTGAGATGTTTGACAAATTGGAGAGAACGATGCAAAAAATATATGCATTTGTCAAGCATGCTCTTAAAGGTCAGGTTGAGTCCACCTCAGGGAAGGGCAAGGAGAATGTGATGGATGAAGGGGCCATTGCTCCCCTTTCACACCCTCCTCGATACCCCCTCATCTCCACATGACATATTAGCTACCCCCAACTATACCCCATCGCCCCAAGGCCATTTTGAACATATGGTTGGCCTAGTGTGTATATAGTAGACACATCGGATGGAGATAGAATAGCTAAGGGGTTGAGGGACCCGAATACATACCCAGGAACCTTAGTGCATAACTGTCCTTTGTAACCACATGAGGCAAGGGTCCACGTCGTAAAAGTGTTTGTGGGGAAATAGAATGAACCCGTGTGGTTGAACGAACAGTGCGACGTTCAGATTATTAAGGGTTGTGTCAATTCTTTAATAGCATGGCCTACCTTTCTCCACATTGATGAATGAACAATTTGATTATTATTTGTTTAGTTTTTTATTATCATGAACATGAATATTGACTGTTGTTTATTGTTTGATAATGAATGAATGTTGTATGGCTTATTTTCTTATGAACGAATGAATGTTGGTTGAGAAAATATATCATATACTTGCTATAATAGGTTATAATATACTATTGGGTAGTGGCAGTGGCCATAGTGCCCAACAGTTTTTTTTACTCTTGCTCGGTATTGTCACGGACTTTGACCGTGACAAGTCTATAACATGGGAAACTTATCACGGATATGTCACGGTCAAAGTTCGTAACCAGTTTCCCTTATCACGTACTTATCACGGTCAATGTCTGTAACACGTTCATGATAAGGAAAAATGTTCTACAGACTTTGGCCGTGATACGTCCTTGATAAAAAAGTTATCACTCCCGGATATGTCACGGTCTTTGATCATGATAAGTGCGACTTGTCAAGGTTTTTGACCGTGATGAGTAGCCCATTTTGGTGTAGTGAACCCAACTCATGGGGCCAACATGCCCAGTGCTTATGACAAAAAACTAGAACATAGCTTGATGGAACAAAGGTTCCTTGAGGAATCCCAAGAAGAATGTATGTTCGAAATAGTCCACCTGACCATAGATTATGACCAATGCTCGAGTAATGATTTGGGGAAACAACTGGAAAGCTAACTCATTGGGTACCGTGAATGCGATGATAGCCTATGATGAATCAACATACAAAGACATTGTGGAAGTTTACGAACTGGAGGAGGATTTTGTTGACCCTTGGGTAGAATGTGCTATAGTAGCACGATTGCAAAAGTTCAATTGGTTCTTTGACCAAGTGGCCTTGCCAAAAAATTCCATATTGGAGGTCACTCAGGCAATTCTGGAGATTGTGAAGAAGAATATGGACCCAAATTTGCTTTGGAAAGAGCCTATGTCGAAGCTGGTAAAAAGGTTCCTCTCAAAGGTCACCTTCTCTGAGGCTGATCGTTGGATCATATATCCTCACAATATACCACTTTACGTAACAATAAGAATGAATGGGTGTAGTTTGAACCAGGTTTTACTAGGTGGGGCAACTTCCATCAACATTATTCCCATTGGATCTTTGACACTTTAATATCCCTGAAACAAGGATTGTTGAGAATCCTTTGGCCAAATCTGGGTATGATAATCAATCTTCCAAGTCCATTAGCTATGTAAATATGGGGATTACTATGAGGAACATCACTTCCCACATAAAATTCCATATAATGAAATGCAAGCCATTGTACCAATTATTAGTAGAAGGGTATGGATGAACAACCACGGGTTAGTACCTTTCACTTACCATCAGTCTGCTAAGGAAAACATTAAGGGAAAATAAATGGTGATTCTAATTTCACATAAGATGTTTACATGATGGAGATGTATATAGTTGTCGTTGCATTTTATACCGAGCTAGCTGAGTAAGCTTTGGTGCTTACTAGATATATTAGTGGTACTAGAGTGCCAATCACTAGAGAAAAAGTGCATGCGAGGGTTAAATGAGTTGAAAATCCAGAGAGCGTGAAGTGGATAGAGAAGAGGTGAGACCACCTATCCTATCTAGGTAACTGTGGGATGGAATGATACCACGGATTGACCCAATTGAGCACCAAGTCCAGTAAAAGAATGTTGTGAGTAGGTTCTCTGAAACAGAGCTTGAAGAAAATTACAAGAAGAGGCCACATGTGAAGGATGCCACCAGGCAATGCAAGAGGGTCGTGTTTCTAAATGGCAAAATCATTTACAAGTTATAAAGGTTTGGGAGTGCAATCGAAGGTTTGAAAGATGAGGCTGACCTATTTTATGAATGTTTCTTGGTGTATAACCAAGGACAATTCATGGTGATTGACAACTCTAATGTTTAAGAGTTTATAGAGGACATAAAAGATGAACCGGAATGTATGCATTACAGACTAATGCCCCAAATTCAAGAGTTGCAACAGGTGGATCATGATAGAGAAGGTGATAATCCCAGGAAAATTATTCTCTCAAAAGATTTGAATATAAAAGCATAGGGGGCTTTGACCAAGTTAATTCGGGAATTTAAAGATTTTTTTTGTGTGAAAGTACACTGAGATGCTTAGTATTACTAAGGATGTGAGTTGTCATAAGTTGAACGTGATTCCCTCAGTTATCCCAGTTAAAAATGATACCTGAACATAGAAAGCGGAGCTTGATTTGAAGATCAAGGAAGAAGTCCAGAGGTTGCTCACAACACACTTCATTATCCCAATAAAACTTCCTATTTGGTTGTCTAATATTATGTACGTGGGAAAGAAGGACAAGAACCAAATAAGGATTTATGTGGATTTTAGGGACTTGAATCGGGCTAGTCCAAAAGACGAGTTCCCACTACCATCCATAGACAAATTGATAGATATCAATATTGGTTATGAGATGTATAGTTTTATGGATGACTATATATGTTATAACCAGTTCAAGATAAATCCAGACGATGCGAAAAAGACTGCCTTTTATTCTCCATTAGGTAAGTTTATGTACACAGTTATACCTTTCGGACTAAATAATGCAAGTGCTAGATATGAAAGGACTATGATGGCAATATTCCATGATATTTTTCATGATAGTGTTGATTTTTACGTGGATGACGTGGTTATAAAATCCAAGAAGGAGATCGCTCACTTGGTAGACTTGAGGAAGGTGTTCATGAGGTGCAGGAAGTACAAGCTGAAAATGAACCCTCTCAAATGTGCTTTCGGGGTAACTAGTTGAAAATCCTAGGGTTTTTTGGTGAACAAGCAAGGCATTCAGATGGACTTAGACAAACAAAAGGCCATTCTTAACAAGACGTGTCCAAAAAATGCAAAAGAGTTGAAGAGTTTCTTGGGTAAAGTTTCTTATTTGAGAAGATTCATGCCTTATCTTGCTAAGATCACTCATCCCCTGATGGAGCTGTTTCACAAGGAAGCTAAGTTTATTTGGGAATAATACCACCAGGAAGCTTTGGACAAACTAAAGAAACTCCTCACATCACCAAAAACTATGATTCCTCCCGAGGGAGATATATCGTTTCAACTTTATCTTACCTCCACAACTATATATGTTGGTGAATTTCTAGCGCAAGAGGTTGAAGGAATATAAAACCCTATTTATTTTTCAAGCTGATATATTTATGGGACCGAGGCCAAATACACTAGTATTGAAAGGAACTATTTGGCCTTTATTTTTGTTGTTCAAAATCTTAGACACTATATATTATCCTTCATAATTCACATTGTAACACAATGTGATCCATTAAATTTTTGCTAGCTCGAACTGTACTAATATGTAGGGCTATTAGATGGTTCCTTATACTCTCGGAGTATAGCCTAAAATGTGTGGCCACTCCATCCATCAAGAGTCAACCCTATGCATATTTGTTGGCGATATTTCCGTCTAGTGTATTTGAACCGCCACACGAAGAACTTCCAGGCGATGACCCGTAGGCCAATTACTTGAAAAGTAGCTTGGAAGAATGGAGCATGGAATTTGATGGTTCATCGGCCTAAGGTAAAGGAGGATTGGGGGTTATTCTGAGTAAGGGAAATTATGAGATTTGCTTGTCCTTCAAGTTAAACTTTTGTTATTCCAACAATGAAGCTGAGTATGAAGTACTAATGCTGGGTATATTGTAAGCTTTACAAAGGGGTGTCCAGCTACTCACCATCAAGGGTGATTCTAACCTAGTGGTGAAGCAAGTAAATGGGGAATATGCTATGAAGAATATGAGTTTAGCTCCTTTCTTAAGGATCATTCAAAGATTTCTTGGACAATTCCACAAGGTGATAATAAAAAACACCCTAGGATAATGAATAGACATACCGATGCTTATGCGATAATTGCCTAGAAGATAGCCATCAAAGGTGACTCGATGGTCATTCGAATTACTAAGAGGATAGTTGCATCCGTCATAATTGAAATGCGGCCTGATATGATATTAATAATTGGAGAGGTAAAATAAGGAAGCAACTTGATTTATCGAAAGGACCATTGAGTTCGATGGAATTGACCCAAAATACCAATACTTCGCAAGTGCTGAAAACTTGTACTACAAGAATATAGGAGGCTGGTTATCACTGTGTGTCGATCCAGAGGGAGCTGAGAAGAGGATGGAAGAATCCCACCTGGATAGCTGCGAGACCACTGAAATCTCACTATACTGAAGAATTCAAAGAGCGGGCTACTTTTGGCCCACGATGAAAGAAGACTTTTCTACACTTCAAATGGGTTGTCATAAATGTCAACTATATTACCAACCAGCCGAATGTAATTTTATTGAGCAACCAACTGACTGAAGATAACCATTTATCGATATGTTAGTAAAATAGATGACTCCAATGGATAAGAATGATTCCACCAAGCTAAAATGTAGGATCTCAAGGTATTATATTCAAAATGACTAGTTGTATCGAAGGGGACACTTCAATAGACCCCCGAGGTGCATCAGGTTAGAGGAAGCTGAAGAGTTTTTAAAGTAATCCCATGAGACGGGTCACATAGGGGGAGCAAAGTTATACGACCTATTAATGACGCTAGGGTATTATCAACCAACTATAGAGAAAAGATTCTACTGAGTTCTTTAAAAAATACAGAGACTGTCAACTCCATGAAAATATGATCCATACTCCTTTGGTGGACCTAAACTTACTCTCTACCTCGCTTCCTTATCACACTTAGGTATTTGATCTTATGGGAACCATCAATCCTTCTTCTAGGGGAAAAATTGGATATTGGTCACTAGGGAGTGCTTTACCAAGTGGGGAGAAGTAATACCTCTAAAGAGAGTTACAGTAGGCATGGTTGCGTGATTCATGAAAGAATATATTATCTGTCGATTTTTGCATCCCAAAAGTGTTCCTATCTGATAATGGAACCTCCTTCATGAATAATAAGTTAAGATTGCTGACATATAATTATTCCATTATTCACTACAAGTTTACAATAGCCTACTCAAAGTGTAATGGGCAAGGTGAAGCTACTAGCAAGACTGTCATAAATATCTTTGCAAAAATGTTAGAGTATTTTCTCAGGACATGAGATGGCAAGATACTAGAGGTTTTGTGATCTTATAGAACAACCAAAATTAATCTAACTGGTTACACCCCTTTCTTCTTAGTGTTTGGTGCTAAGGTAATCTTGCCAATTGAATTAGAGGTACTTTCTGCCCGATATAACTTATGAGGCACGATGGTTCCTCAGAACATACGTATATAATTAGATGTCCTAGATGAACACAAAAATAATACGATGAGGCATTTCTAAATGTATAGGGAGTAACTCTTTAGATAGTACGACCAAATGGTGAAGCCAGGAAAGTTCAAAGAAGGGAATCTGATGTTAAAGGCTTGCACAAGGCATATTAGAGGTATTTCGCTCACAAAATTTGAAGCAAACTGGGATGGACCTTACATAGTGCGCAAAGATAATGATTTGGGTTGTTATGAGGTATCCAAAATTGAAGACGCTGTGACCTTAAAGCTCAATAACAAGTGGCTCAAAATTTATAATGTTTAGAAAATCCTCATTTGTAATGTTAAGTAAATTTTATGTTTGTGATGGTTAATCGGGAGCACGTTCTCGCACAACCTTTATATGGAATGGTTACTTAATAAACAATGATGTTACATAGTATTCAAATGAAGTTATTCCATGCATGGATTCAAAAATAAAAATAAGCAAGGTAAATATAATGAACAATGATGTAATGAACAACAAAACTAATACTTCATTCAACGTTAAAGTTTTACAAAAAGGGGGAACTTTTTCCTCAAGTTACTAAACTAAGACCCCTAATTATTATCCATGTCATCTATGACAAGCCACAAATTAGTAGGATTAAACAATCTTAGGTGGAGGCCTGTCAGAGTAGATGCTAGCTTAGTTTGCTCATTAGTGAGCTCGATTATTTCTTTCTTAAAATCCTTCATCTCATGCTACAACTTCTCTAACTCCACATTAGCTTGGGCCAAAACCTCCTGCGTAACCACCACTTTCTCTTCAACTGTAATTATCTCAGGGTAAAAGGAAATTATCTCTCTAGCCATCATAACCTAGGTCCTCATGCTGGCCTGAAATTTCGCATAAAAGGAAGGTAGGTTGACTTTATTTAAAGACTTAATAATATCGACCAACCATGTAAGGGTAAAGCCATCATTAGCCAACACTTCAATTTTGCCAAGTAGCTATTTGATTTCGAAAGAGTCAAGTGACTACAAAGGCGTATTCATGATTTCACTCAACATGGTGGCAAAATCGAGCAACATGTAGGCCATCATAAGTGGTATAGCTTGAATGCAACGAGGATCGAAAATGGAAAGATAAAGATCGAGCAATCTCTCTATGAGATCATAATGCAGAGTGGAAATGATATGGGGAAAGTCCCTAAACGTTTGCCTTACTAAGTCAAGAGGAAATGCCTCGAGCAACTGAAGAGTATAAGCACTCCCATTGGTAGATGACAAAACATTAGTGTTCGAAACCATATTCTCTTCTTCTTGAGGAGATATGGCTATGTGAGACCGCACCTCAACGTTTTAGCCAATAATTTATGCATTTGGTTGGCTAGAGAGAGCATTATAATGGCCGGAGTGCTAATAATCACTTCCTCCCGAATAGCCTCAGAGGGCTGCTAGTTCGTGGGTAAAAAAGGTTAAGTAGGAGAAATAATGGGCTCCTCTATAATTTCTAGGGTAACTCGAGTAGGCACAACCTGGATATAAATGACAAGGGTTAGATGCAACAAGTTGACCAGTTTTCTGACCAAAATGGTCGCTAAGTCCAATTGTATTATGATAAGCACCAAATGGCTTCTTGGTCAAGTACACTTGGCCAAAATAAATTCTAATTCCATAATTGAGATTGGTATAAAATCCAAGTGTACTATGATAAGCACCAAATTTTTGCTTGAACAAGTACACTTGGCTAATATAAAATTCCAATTCCATAATTTGTGATTGGTGCCAAATCCAAATGTACTATGATAAACACCAAATGGTTGTTAGAATAAGTAGACTTTGCCAATATAAAATTCTAATTCCATAATTTGCGATTGATGCCAAATACCAGTGTATGATGATAAGCACCAAATGATTACTCGAACAAGTAGACTTGGCCGATATAAAATTCTAATTCCATAATTTATGATTGGTGACAAATACATGTGTACTATGATAATCCCCAAATGATTTCTCAAACAAGTACACTTGGCTAGTCATTATTTACAGAAACCATGCTCATTTGGTCCCAAGTAGTTGCCCAAATCAACATGCCTGAACACAAGGTGGCCCAAGTTTGGATTTTTCTTTCTCTTTAACAGAAAGGAAATTAAAACAAAAGGAATGGAAACATAATATACCTCAACTTGTGCCTCTGCGATTCATTCCTCAATAGCTAGCCCAGCTACAGGATTTTTCTTAGCTTCAACTTCCTTAACCCTCCAATGACCCCACTTTACAAGATTTAAGGCCCCAAAAGATTTACCAATACTTTCTCATTGATCGTGGGCACAACTATTAGAGCCCTATGATTAGGCATAAATATCTCATGTATATTTCCTTAATTTTGGTCTTTTTATGATCCCCTGCATCATAACTGATATGGATTTATCTCATATTTATGTTAGTAACTCTCCTTAGTGAGAATTTCGTGTTGTGTGTCTCTTATGTGTCTTACAGGTATTTCATGCAAGTTAGTGCGAAAGAGAAGAAATCCAAAGAACGGAGAGTTGAAGGCCATTTTGGTAAATTTTCAGACTGAGTTCAAAATTTGGGCCAACTGACAAGTTGATGATCTTGAAGTCATAAGAATACTTGAAAAAATGACACCTCAATCCGAGCTACAATGAAGAAGTTATGCGCATTTGAAGTTGAGAAGAAAATCTAGTGGCAGAAACTTCGAGCACACAAGGAATCACCTTACCAATACTGGAAAAATGAACCGGTTCGGGTTCAAAGGAAACCTATTCACCATTAGCCACGTTCCACAACCATGACACAATTTTAGTCATGCTTTAAAATCGTGACAAATTATCTGAAGCGGGCCTTTTATTTTGACCCTATTTTTTTTAGCCTAAAGAGTTTTATGTTTTGAGGACTCTTCTAAACGAGTTGAAACCTAAATATTTCATCATTAGGGTTATTTTAACATAGATTTTATACACTGCAAAGCTCCTAATCAAGGAGGAACATCTAGGAGAATATCTTACATGTTTTATAGCTTCAATTCAAGAGCTTTTTTGTTTTTTCTTCAAGCTTTTATTCTTCTTGCATGTTGATGTTCTTCAACCTTTGTAACCTTATTTGTATCCATATTGTTATTATTTCATGATGTTTGAGTGCTTGTTAATAGATTTTTACTTAGATATTTATAACATCATGTCCGACTAGATAATTAGAGGGTTAGGGTACATGAACCCAACCTAGGTATGACGAATGGATTTAAATTGAATAAAATTTAATTAACAATTCAAAGGTTTGATTTTTATCGAAAGGAGTATTGTAGATCTTTTAATTCCATTTGCCATTGGTAATCGAAATGTTAAGGGTGCTATACGAGTTTTAATAAATTATCATTCTCGTTAAATACAAATTTTGATTTGATATTGTAAGGAGTAAAATCCTCATATGTTAAATGCTTAGAAAGTGTTTGATGTTTCTTTGAATTGAGAATTGGGTTTTTGAAGTTTTCATCTCCTAAGTAATTACCGACGATTCGGGGGAGCGTACCCAAACTCCATTTCCTCACATTGAGTTAAAACCACTTAGTTATTATCGCATGCATATTAATTCACTAGTTTGGTTAGTTTGCTTTAGTTAATTGAAAAGTCTCACAGTTAATCCACTAGTTTCCTTCTTTTTCTAAGTCAATCGAAAGATTATTCATCTCTCATATATTGTCGTCATGTCTTACGTCCTATTCCTAGTGTTAGATACTCGACTTGCTTGAATTATTATTTACGTGACCGGCTTACACTTGAGACAATATAAGCACGCACTAGAGACACTTTTACAGGCGCATCACCCTACAAGTGTTTACTTGGGCTAGAGGGAGAGATGTCTTAGAGGTAGCTCGCTCGGAGGTAGCCTCCTCTAGCAAAGTTGGAGCTGTAGCCTACATTTAGGAGAAATGATAAGTTACAGAGCGAGGGGGGGGGGGGGGGGGGAGAGAAATTTATAGGCACTTGGAAAAGAAGCTAGAGAAAAGAGAAGGTACCTCGGCCCTGACCATTGGAATGACAGAAGTGACAACTTCAATTGCTAAGAGCTGCCTAAATTCACTCTGCCTTGGCTCAAGATCAAACATGTAAGCAATAGCCACTTATTCTCGTAGGAATGAGGAGTCAAGTGTGACACCCCACCTAATTAATTACCAGGTGATCAATCCTTAATTAATTAATTTCAGAATATCGAGTTGGTTCAGATAATGCATCACTGTCGAAAGCTCAAATTTTAATTTAATAAAAACTAACCACCTAATATTTAAAAAGGTTGGTGTCAAAATTTTATCTTGTTGTTAACCATCATCATTAAAGGGAAATATTTAATCATCACCATACATCACAATAGCATAAGGAAATAACTAACTGAATTTAAATAAAGAACTGGAGTAAACACTTCCAGTTAAAATCCCATACAATAATCTAATAACATGAAATCAAAGTCTAATGATAGAATAAAATAACTCTAAATCTCTGAATATAAAATAGGAGGGACGATATGTCCAACTGAAGCAAATAACTGATAGATGAGGAGAAATAGACTCAGAAGCGTCTACTAGCAACATCTTGTAGCTTCCACCGCAGCTATAACTCGAAAAATGAATGGAATCTGCTAAGCCTGTTGTCCTTGTGGATGAGCACCTAAAATAATAGAACAAGAAAAGATATTTGCAGAAAAATGGGTCAGAGCCCGAGTGGAAAGAATTTAAATATAGCAAGTGCTTAAATTGGTTAATTAACACAAATATTATTCATGTTAACTTAGCGTACTCACTTGGGATACTCACCTGTCATCTAATGTGCACACATAGCGAGCCTAACTACCCATACTAGTATCGATACTCTACCTGACTATATGTAGTATAACGACAATGCCGGATAAAATATCTAAATAACCCGAAGCCAATATATTTCTATTATTTAGGAATAGGTTTAAAGATGCTTTAACTCATTCACATAACATTCTTAATTCTCAACTGGTGACCCAATAAGTATATACTTTAATAAAGTAGTCAACATGAAACACAAAATAGGAACTCAATATACATATATAAAATTTCACTATGTATACGTACAAATATATATATTAATACTGCACCCATGGTTAAGAAACCCCTGGTGCTAGGCATAATCGACTATCTGTCCCATTACAACGCTCACGGATAAAGGACAACATGTTCAATCTCTAAAGAACCAATAAAATATATACACATATTGGAGGCGAACATAGTTCCAAGCCGATGGGCTACGCACATACCTACGCACCCATACGACCGTCACCACTATCATTCTCACAGATAATCCGTACCTAGGTTCCATGCTCTAGTGGTACGACTCAAAATCCCCCGAAGGCACACAAGATATGGTCGTCCACAACGCGTTAACCTCCGTTCGATAGCCAGTAGCTAGGTATGTCATACACATAATATTCCAAGTAATAAGCATGCACACAACTTATACAACTTAATAGGCATTCACGCAACCCAATTACCATAATATGTAAGTAGTACTATTATTTCTTCCCTCTACGTAGATCATATATATATATATATATATATATATATATATATATATATATATATATATGTATATACTCTTTTGAACCTAACTCTCCTCGGTTCTACGAACTTTCTACCTCCCCAGAATAATCACACTCCCAATTCAATATTAACTCGGACTTTAGGTCACTCGTCATTCACGTAGGGTATTTCTCTCACTTGGATAACCCTAGGATGATTTTTAACCTAATTCGACTCAAAAAGTGTATTCTGAAATCTCGTTAGAAGTCAAGGGATTCTCTTTCGAATGAGGTCATTCTAATGAACTCCTCACTTCGAATGAACTCAAAATCTCTTTAGATGACTCGTTGGAATTCTCGTTCAAACGAGGTCACTCGAACAACCTGGACAGGTATTCGAACGAGAATTCCGAACTGGCCCTGTTCTTTCCCAAAATCATTTTCCCCAACATTCCAAACCTCAAACTCAATCCTAATTTCATCCAAAATCAATTTAGATGGTTCTAAACTATCCCTAATCATTATGGGGCACATTCTAACACAAATTAGTGTTCAAATCTTTATGTTTTCAAAAGGGAAACCAATAATTTCTAAAATCTCTAAAAATTCTCGTATAAAGAACCTAGCACTCTAATTATTCAAACCATTAATTTAATTCATGATTTGCACATAAAATCTCCAGATTTAACAGTCTAAAAATGGGGTAAATCCTCTACATGCAACCCATCACCAAAGTCTAATGTTCCTTTACGATTAAACCTAATGAAACCCAAAATTCATCATATTATGTTTAAATCATCAACAGAGTTTAACTCGAACAATATATGCTAAATAAAATAGCAAGATAAACACTTGCCTTGAAATGGACTTATGATTCTTGGGTTGAATTTGGTATGTGATTGATTCTCTCGTCACGATCTACACTTTGGTGTAATTCTTGATGGGAAATCTTGAGTTATTCGCTTAACCCCTATTTGAGTATGGTAATGATATGCTAAGTGGCCAAAGCCTTGGATTAGTAATAGAACACCCAGACACAAACGCAATAAAGATAAGACTTAGTTTAAACTCACAAATCTCTCATGTATAACTCAGAAAGTAGTAATGGAACTTAGAAGTAACTCAGGTAGAGGGAGAGAGAAGTAAGAACCCTAGATACACCTTGGTAGGTAGGTAGCAACACACCAAACACCCTCAAGAATCTCTGTCAAGCATTAAAAGCTTCGTAATAAATAACAATAGTGGGTGAGTAAACCCTCCGGTTTGTAATAACTCTCTCAGATATGTCTTCTCTCAAGTAATAATTCCAGAACTCTCAAAGGATCATCCTCTCCTCAGAGGTGATTGGGGTCCTTAAATAGCCTCCCACACCACCCCCGAGGCAACTCAGTCATTAAAGACTCTGAAAGACATCCCTCATACTTTATGTCACAACATTAAATTCCTGATGCACTAGTTGTCTCCACGTCATAAATATTTAATGCCAAGACATGCTTTTTGCCTAACCACTGTGTGTCAGGGGGCTGTTGTGGCAGAGATGTCTCATCAACTGCCTGACAACCCCAAATACCACGGTGGTTTACTCGAGTGCAGGTCTGACATTGTTTAGCTGGCTAGTGACATCACCTACATTAGATTTGACATTTGGTAGAGGGATGTTTGGCTCATAACTCAACGTCCGATGGAACTCCAAGATGCTTCCCCCGAGGTTCCACAGCCAGGGTCCTTCGGTGTTTTATCGGTGTATCTAAGATGGTCAAGACAAGCCCCGACGGTGCCTCACTTCTCAATCCTCCAAACCAAGCCCCTCTAAAGTTCCCGTAGTGAGGTCATTCGATAGAGCATGAAAGCTCTCCCAGGCCATATCAAGCCTAGTCTCTCGCGAGTACCGTTTGACATCACACTAAAACTCGTTATTAATCTTGTTACAACATTACAACCGTTATAGCTTACAGTCAACATAAACAGAAATACAATATAATTAATACAACAAGCCAAAGTATGAGTTGCCACGCCGAGCTGCCTCGCTGAGTTTCCACGCTTGAATTGCTTCGGTTATTTAATCTCAAACACTTTTGCCAATTAAGGAATTATTCCTAATCTCAGGATTACCTTCAAGCCCCCTCTACAATTTCCCCTTCGGGGAGAGATTTATTGGAACAAGAAATGTCTGCACGAAACTTCTCAATCCGATGAACCCTCTCTGCGTTAAAAAAAAATTCTGGGTTCCTCTGCTCGTAAGAACCACAACGATATAATCTCATGAAAAAAGTAAAATTCTCCCCGATGTATCTGAGCCGAAGGGCCATTGTCATTGGGTCCTGGGCGAAGGGACATCGCCACTTTTTCCTCATACTGAGCCTCAACCACCCTAACTTGACTATTTAAGATTCTTCCGAAAGGCGTAACCTTCTCAAATACTCGTTTGGACTGGTAAGTAAAATTCTCCCTTAGGATGCTTCTCCGTGTTCGAAAAAGCAGAAATGCTTCTCGATGTAATTGAGTCACCTTTTAAACAATGTTTGGACATGTGGCGAGGGGACATAGTAGCTTTTTCTGAATCGTTAAAACATATCATGCGTTAGGCGTTGATGGATAAGTCTGACACCCATTTGACGCCAAAACATAAACTTGGTTAAGAAGGCAACCCCTTATATTCCCCATGGTCGCTTCGTATTCGATGTAACGCTATCTTTTCAGCTGTCGAGACCCTTCCTAATATGTCACGTGTTTATTTGAAATGATTATAGGCCGCCCTTGCACGTGCGCTCATGGGAAGCGTCAACCGTCGAGTTTGAAACCCTTCAAATGTCTCTTTTTTATTTCAAAACTCTTCTATATCTTCGTCTTCTTATCTTATTAAAAAATCCCCGCTTCCTTTAGAGAGAGAAAGTTTGTGCGACCTCTTTGCGACCTCCATTATTGCCCTCTTATTTTCTCAGTCGCCTCCTCCTCTCAACCTTTGCACCACCCTCTGCGGTTGTGCTCCTCCTTTTTCCTTTCCGACTCTTCTTTTACCAGGCCTTTTCATACTTTTGTTATTTGTAATGGCCTCGTCAAGCAACCCTACCACTAGTGCTCCTCCTGCCGCCCCTGTTGTCCCCGCCGCTTCTACTGCCTCATTGACCGTTGCTCATGAAGAACAGTCTCGTTTCTACCGCCGGTCCCCCATTTTTGGAGAAGGTGATTACTTTGCCGTGTTTTGCAAGAGCTGAATTTTTAACGCCAAGTATGATGCCCTTACGCTTGGTGATGAAGGCGAGGGTTCTGATGAATGGGGATTTCTACCTCCCGAGGGGACTCTCAGATTTAGTCTTGAGCGAGAGGACTTCCCATGGTCCCATATTGATTTTAAAAGTCCTGGGGGCTCTCCTGCTCACTTTGCTGCCTAGAATTCTCATATGCAGAGTTCCCACGTTGATACCCTTGCTAAGATTAGGCTCTATCGAGCCGAGTGGTTTGGTGAGTTCACTCTCTCTAAAAATAATGCTGCTATTCCTGTTCTGGTATCTCGCTGTAATATTACTACTCACATGTTCATCACTGCATGAGAGAGTTTACAATAACGTTGAAGGACGTGTGCTAGCTCTTATGCCTTGAGGCAACAGGTCATGAGCCCTACTCCGATAAAGCTTTGGATGCCCAAGAAACCGCTGACCGTTTGGAGCTGGACCGTATATGCCGAAGGTGCATCGATTCTTCAAACAAAGCCACGTTCACTCCCCTTATCAATTACTTCTTCAAGGACCCTTCCGAAGGAGATTCCTCCGAGGCTTCCCCTAGATAAGGTATATCTCTAGAGCTTCCTGCCTATATCCTTGTCATTCTTTTTCGCTTCTTTTTAACGGGGAAGCCCAACGACTAGCCCCGAAGGGACCTCATCAACCTTTCTCTTCTATTGGCCCGAGGTATCAAGCTCCCTCTAGCTGAAATCGCCTTGGGGTCCCTCTACACATGGCTTGACAGGGCCCTTTTTGACATGGAGCGATATCTGGGTCATTACAACCTAGCCAATTTTGCCAACTGCGTTCTCTTGATAGGTTTCCTTTATGTGCGCTTCCCGGCCGTGGTCACTAAGACTAACTGTCCTCCCTCGGGGGAAATAATCCTTCCCCCTCATTCATTTGTATACCACAAGAGGCAGAGTCGAAAGGAGTTGACCTCCTTTATTGATGACTTTTTAAGTTTCGTAATAAGGCCCTATGGGGAGGATAGTTTTCTCCATACTTGTGATTTTTTCAAGCATGGGGCAAGAGTGGTCCAACCAACTACTGTTGACCTCATTGCCGAAGACCCCTCATTGGTCGTTGTGCTTCTTTTCTCGCCCGGATACCTGCCCTCATACACCGAGTGGGGATTCACCATCAGACATTACAATCCCAATCGATGCATCCGTCAATTTGGCTTTGATCAAGGGGCTCCTCGCCCGGTGTTTCAGTTATCTAACCCAAGGTATCTTTTGGCGAGGCATGTTCTCTATTCTCCTCGACGGCTGCATGGGGAGTGAGTTCAACATTGGCTAGGGGAGTCACTATCCCCAACATCACTAGGCAAGGGGATGTGACCCCTCTGTTTGCCACAAAGTATTGGCCTAGGAAACTGGCCCAAATTGGTGAATTCATCGAGGGTGATCCCGTGTACCCCCCATTTTTTTCTTTTTCTTCCTTGGAGCTGGGCCTGAAAGGCAATTTCATTCTTGGGGTTAAGTTCCCTCTGAGTCAGACCCCCAAAGCACCTCCCACGTAACTTCCTCCATACTTCCCCATGGTACCTATTGCTACACCTAAAGAAAAAGCCACTACGACCCCCAAACCATCTGTCCCCACGGCCTAAGCTGCCACAGGAGAAGGGCCTTCTCAGCTACCTTCTAAGAAGGACAATAAGTCCAAGTCTAAGAAACCTAAGGCCCAAGGACAAATGAAAACTCCATTAGGGGCATTCCCAATTGCCTCCGTTCCCCCTTCTATATCTCCAAAACTAGCTGAAGAACTGAGGAGGCGGGTAGAGGCTGAAGTTGCCCAAATAAACGCTGAATTCCAATGGTACGCAGTGCCCGTTCCTCCTCCGGGTGCATTCCCCAAAATAGTGGTGGATCCTAGCGAGCCCTAAGCAAAGAGAAGAAGAAGGTCGAAGGTGCCTGAAAGTGGTGGTGCCACGGGCTCAAGAAGGAAGACGCTGGGTACTAAGCCCCAAAAGAAATAAACAGCTAAGCGACCTCATCACTAACTCCTTCTACCCCTGCTTCTTCTCCGTCTTCACCAGTGGTTATATCCTCTCATTCTCCCTCCGGATATGAGGTATATGTGCCTTCTTTATTTCTCATTCTTCTTTTATTGACATAGTGTCCTTACTTATTGCCTGATATTTTTGGTGCAGGGAGTTGAAGAAATGAGGGTCAGTTCTCCCAGTCCCCAGTGAGTCGTTTCGTGGGGGGACGTTGCAGTATTCCTTCAGCCACTGCCTCTCTTCCTCGACCTTCTTTAATAATCCTCACCTATTTACGCCATTCCTCCTCCCATCGATCCAGGGATGCCACCACGGGTACCGCTGAGATGTCTGATCAGCCATAGGTAACTGTTCCAGCTTCCTCCGAGTTGCCCTCGGAAAGGGAGATCTCTTTTCCCCTTGTTCTGATCGAAGAGAGTGTCCCAAGGTATATTTCATTCCAAGCCTTGCATCTTTTATTTGTCTCATTGGTTTATATATCAACTCTAATGTGTTGGGTTGTTTCAGGTGGAAGTGACGTCGCTGATAGCCAACATTCTCCTTCATCCTGTTCTGTCAAGACCCATTACTGCAATTCCTCTCTTTAGTGCCATAACGGGGGTAAACTTAGTGCATTTATGTCTCCTATCCTTTTGCGATTACTCCTTTCGTCTAACACTTGTATTTACATTTGTAGCTCTCTCCAAGTCTTTCTCGGCCTTTCGCGTTGAGTGGACTTATCCCTTCTCAGGCCCAGGTTGGAGCAGCTGCCTCTGTTGGGGCATCTCTCGAAGGTCCAACATCTCCTTCGGATGATGCACCCATGATAGCTATAGTAACCTACACCGACGAGGGGAGTTTGCATACCGTTGATGCTGCTGAGGTAGTGATCTCGCCTCCCACTGTTTCTAACATTATGGTTCCCGTGGTAACTACGAATCTCGCTCCTGCTGTTGAGGTACTTTTCTAACTTCTCTATATTTCTCAGCTTCTCAAACTCCACCTATATAGGTGACTTAACAATGAAAACACTTGTTAAGGTTTTTTTCCCATAAGCTCCACTTATATCAGTGACTTAACAACGCAAACACTTGTTAAGATTTGCTCACAAACTCCATCTATAATGGTGACTTAACAACACAAATACTTATTATGATTTTTCACAAACTCCACCTATAATGGTGACTTAACAACTCAAACACTTGTTAAGATTTTCATAAACGCCACCTATATTGGTGACTTAACAACGAAAACGCTTGTTAATATTTTCATAAACTCCACCTATATTGGTGACTTAACAACGAAAATGCTTGTTAAGATTTTTTTTAACTATGTATTTCATCTGGGTGTTTTTAGGTTTCTCGGGAGGATTCTCCACCAGTTCCTTTGCCTATTACCTCACCGCATCGTGAACATGTCTCCTCCGAAGGATCTAGCTATAATGATCAAGGTTCCACGACAGGTGCCGCTACGAAGAGCGAATCTGGGTGCGAGCTTCCTCTGCCTGACTTGGCTCCTCTCGCCTTCTGCCTGATGGTGCTCCAATGTTCTCCCCAAATACCTGCCAACCACCGTTTGTCCATTGAGCAACTTGTGAGCCATCATCTTGAGACCTTTATGGTGGACTTCCTCCATTCAAACATCGCAGTTATGAGTTATAGGCTCCAAGGCATGGCCACCGTTATTGCTGAAATCGCCAATACTTCGACCGCAAACGTGATCAGACCCGTCCTCAACCAATTTTCAGGCTATCTGAGAGAGCTTAATCGTGGCGGGTTCCGTTTTGACTGACTCATCACACATTTGAAGACTTTAAAGAGCCAACGGTTGGACGACCAGAGGGAGCTCTTATGAAAGCGTCAGGAGAATCAGAGGGCCGAGGAAGCCAAGGTGTCCGAGCTAGCACCTCTCCTCGGAGCCATTGACAAGGAGGTGGAGGACCTCGAAGAAGCTCTGCGTTTGGGAAAACTAAAGTGAGAAAGACTTCTTATCGAGCGTACGTAGGCACAGACTAGGTTGGAAGTTTCCATTAATGCCCAACGGTCTTGTTTAGATGCTTCCTCGGGCCTTCCTGGAGATTTTTTCTCCTCCCCAGATTTGTGGTTCTTCCTGGGTCAATGAGTTTTTGTATATATATTTTTTCTTTCTTCTCATGTAATCCTTGGGCGATAGCTCCCAATTTTGTAATACCCCGAAGCTTATGAATGGAAAAAGGCACTTATTCTCATGCCATTTCTTTGTGTTACAGCTTTGTACTTATGTTATGGAATACGTTCTGTATTTCTTTCACCTCTACTCGAATTAAAATAAAGAGAACTTGTATAAAATAAAAAAAATAAACTCGTATATTCATAACAGTTAGATACATCGGTGGCCCCAGATATAACTTCTTACACATGATAGACCTTCAACCATTTATTATTAATCTTAAATGGTCTGTCTTCTTCTATCTTAGAAATTAAGCAGTAACCTGAGCCATGAGCCTCCTTTACGATGAAAGGTCCCTCCCAATTCGCTGCAAACTTAGGTAGAGGAAGCCCCCTAATATGTTTAACTGCTGCCTTTAATACGAGGTCTCCCTCCACGAATTTCCTTGGCCTTACCAGGTTATCATATGCCCTGGAGAGCTGCCTCGTATACATTTGAAAGTGTTGCATCGCATTATCCCTGTATTCGTCCAACACTTCCAACTGCACGTGTCTATTCTGGGGGAGCATGCTGCTTCACAAAGTGTATCGAGATGAGGGAACTTCTAACTCCACTGGGAGAATTGCCTCAACCCCATAAACAAGAGAGAACGACGTATACCCTGTAGGCTTCCTCTTAGTCGTTCGATAGGCCCACAAAATGGCTGGTATCTTGTTATCCCACGATCCTGGGAAATCCTCCATCATTTTAGCCAAAATATTAACCAAAGTCTTGTTAGTCGCTTCGGCTTGACCGTTCCCCTTTGGGTATGCCACCGTTAAAGTGTGATGGACAATGGAGTATTTGTCTGTGAGCATCGTTACCTCCGAATTGATGAAAGGGGTTTCGTTGTCTGAAAGGATAACCTTTGGGATCCCAAAACAACAAATGATGTATTCTCTGATGAAGTTACTCACTACTCCTGCTGTTGCCCTTCTCAGTGGTATCGCCTTGGCCCACTTTATGAAACACTCCGTTGCTATCAGGATCCATATCTTCCCCCTCGAGGAAGTGTGTATTTCCCCTACCAGGTCGAACGCCCAAGTATGAAAAGGATAAGGCGTTGCTAGGGAGTGTAGGTCCACCGATGGGGCATGGATCATGTTACCATGAAGCTGGCAAGCCTTGCATCTTCTAACGAACTCTGCAGAATCTTTCTCCATCATTGACCATTAGTAACCCAGAGTCATCAACTGGTCATATAGCTTGGCCCCTCCTATATGAGCTGGATCGTGCGCCTATTTGAGAACCTCCGCTTCCTCTTCCTTCGTGATACAACACAATGGCCTGTTGAAGTATCCCCTTCGATAAAGATGTCCCTCTTGAACGTAGAACCTCGGGGCCCTTCGCCGGAGTCCCATTGCATCAATTTTCTCTTCTGGAATAATTCCATCTTTAATGAAGTCAATATAGGGTTGTCTGCAATTAACCTGAGCCTCCATAAAATTATATTCTACTGCCTCAAAAAACAACTGGCATTATAGCACTTCCATTGTAACTCGGCTGCATCCTGTTTCATATAAGGCCAGAAATATCCTTTCATTTAAATTCTTCTATAGAGGGGGATCTCAGTCATTTCGCAGTGTTCTCCATACGTTTTCTTCAATCTCTACCCTGCTTCTTTTGGGCCGATGCACCTTGACAGCCATCATCTTACGTTTTTGAAGTAAAGGTTTCCCTGATTTGTAAAGTACTAGGATAATTCTATGATCCCCATCGTTCCTTCACCAGACTCCAGTTACCTTTTAATCTCTCCCCTCCAGTCCGAGTCCTCTTCTATCAATAAAATTGACCGTACCATCGAAGGAGTTGTCTTTCATTGAATCATGATAATAGTTGTATCGCTCCTCATGATCATCTTTTGGGTAATAGTGGCATAGGCGTCTGGGTGACGATTCATCGTTCTGCGCTGCCTCTTGATCTTGGTCCGATGGAACTGGCTAAGGAGCCTCTGAATGATCGTTCTGTAGGGTGCCTGGCTCATGTGTTTCAACGCGTACTCTCCATTCACTTATTGAACCACCAAGTTTGAATCTCCCTTGATGCATAGTGAACGGACCCCTCTTCGAAGAGCCTCTAGCAATCCCAACACCAACGCTTCATATTCTGCCTCGTTGTTAGAGAAAGGGAAATCTAACTTGTAAGAAAGGTAAATCTCCTCCATTCCTTTCGAAAGAATTACCCTTGCTCCTCCTTTCTTTTCTTCCGATGACCCATCGAACTGCATTGTCCATTCCTCGTCCATTGAGTCTAGGTGGTTGGCCTACAAATCATCTCCTGGAATGATCTCTTTGGGAGGCTCAAACGTTCCTGAAGGGAAAATGGCCAACAGATCAGCGTACGCCTGGCTTTTAGTTGCGCGAGGATCCACGCACTTCAAGTCATATTTAGAGAGGATAGGGAACCATCTAGCTGCCCTGCCAATCAATATAGTTCTTGCAAGTAAATACTTAATGGGATCACATCTAGTTGCAATATGAATTGTAAAAGACAACATATAATGTCTAAGTTTTTGCGCTACAAATATTAAGGCCAAACAGTGCCTTTCTAAGCTACTATATCTGACTTCTGGTCCGTGGATGATCCTGCTGAGGTAGTAAACTGGACGTTCTTGCCCATCGATCTCTTGTGCAAAGCTCCCACGGACCTTGTGGTGGATGTGAGGTATAGCTGCAATGGTATTCCTGCCCTTGGTGGAACCATGGTTTGTGGTGAGATGAGCAACTTCTTCAGTCCGTCCATAGACCCCTGGTGAATTGCTTCCCATTTGAATTTCGTGTTCTTTCATAGCAGCTGCATCAGTGGATGTGTTATCTCGACTAACGCAGGCACAAATCTCCTAAGGTAGGAGACTTTACCAAGGAAACTCTTCAGATCCTTCGTCATTTTTGGACATGGCATTTCTAAGAGAGGTCGCTGTTTATCCTGATCCATCTGCACCCCTTGTAGATCAACCATGAAGCCTAGGAACTTCCCACTTGTTACTCCAAAAACACACTTCAATGGGTTCATCTTTAGTTTAAACTTCCTGCAACGGGAAAACACTTTCCTCAAATCGCCCAGATGGGACTCCTCCTTCTTCGACTTGATGACCAAATCATCCACATAGAATTCCACAAACTTGTGAAAGAAGTCATGGAAAATGTCCATCATTGTTCTCTGGTAAGTCTCCCCGGTATCTTGAGTCCAAACGGCATCACCATGTACATAAAGTTACCCAATGGGGTTCTGAATGCTGTCTTTTCTGCATCCGAGGGGTCCATCTTGCTCTGGTTGTATTCCACGTACCCATCCATGAAGTTATACATCTCATGACCCACCATTTCATCTATCAAGATATCAATGGAGGGTAGAGGGAACTCATCTTTGGGGCAAGCTCTATTTAAATCTCTGAAGTCCACGCAGATCCTTATTTGGTTTTTGTCTTTCTTCCCTACTAGGACAATACTAGAAAGCCAGGTCGCGTGTTGTATCAGCTTGATGAACCCTGCCGTTAGTAAGCGTTGAACCTCTTCCTTGATCTTCAAATCCAGCTCAGGCTTGTATGTTCTCATTGCCTATTTTACTGGAATGGCTGTAGGCATCACGTTCAATTTGTGACAATTTACTTCCTCGTCCAACTCTTCCATTTTTGTGTACTTCCATGCGAAGACGTCTATAAACTCTTGAATTAACTCCACCAATGCCCCTCGTTTCTCTTTGCTGAGATCCTTTGAGATGAGTATGGGCCTCGGGTCCTCCTCTTCTTTTGCCAGGTTCAACTGCTCTAGCTCTTGTGCCTGTGTCTTTGGTCGATCCGTCATGTGTTTTGGTTCTTCGGCGACTTCCTCCATAAATTCCTCTATGCTGGAATTATCTATCACCATCCATTGTCCCCATTTATCAACCAAAAAGAATTCATATATCGGGTCAACCTCGTCATCACCTTCCTCAGTTTCTCGCTCACATCGTTACAATCGGTACACCACCTTTCCTTCCTCAGTAATGAATTTCTTGCACTGTCTGCTGGTAGCGGTGACTGCTTTCCTATTCTTCTTTCTAGACGCCTTGACCACTCTTTTTTTGGAGAACTGGCTCAGTACACTTTGTCGTTGGGCCTCATGCTCCATCGGATCCACTCTGGGCCTCATCCTGTCTCTAAGATGCTTCGAGATGCCTTAGGGTCGAG
The DNA here is from genome assembly GCA_949130495.1 of Sambucus nigra. Classification (NCBI taxonomy): domain Eukaryota; kingdom Viridiplantae; phylum Streptophyta; class Magnoliopsida; order Dipsacales; family Adoxaceae; genus Sambucus; species Sambucus nigra. The sequence continues at coordinate 428,145,339 of OX422211.1, read as the reverse complement.
GGACCACCTGGTGAGCCTCTTTGGATATTACCCTCGCGCTGCTTGCAACCTCCTTATTTTGCTCATTCATGGTCCCCATCCTTTCTCTGATCGAGGGAACCCATGCCCCCTCCATCCTCCTCATTAGGACCTGGACGTCTTCTTCCAACTCAGTACAAAATACTGTGTCCACCAGGTGAGATTTTTCAATAGCGAAGGGCCTCTTTGTAGCCTTGATTGTCACCTTTGTCCCCTTAATATTCGCCTTCGCGCATTGGTGATACGTAAAAGGAACTAGCCTTTGGTTGTGCATCCACACCCTCCCTATTAGCAGATGATAGGAAGTTGTACTCTCTATTACGTGGAATTTTATATGGGAATTCAAATTTCCCATCACGATCCCCGCATTAACATACCCAATGGATTTGGAGAATTGGTTATCATACCCCGAAATTACCAAAGGCATGGGGACCAACCTTTCTTCTGGGATATTGGCAGCGTGAAAGGAGTTAATTGGCATGATATTGATGGAAGCTCCCCCATCCATGAGAGTCCTTGCAAAGCTAACTCCGTTAACACTGGCAGTTACATACAACGGCCTGTTGTGAGGGAACCTTACAGCCCTATCTGCATCGCTGAAGGTTACTTCTGACAGAAACCTCTTTACCAACCTGGCCATGGGTCCCTTCCATCTCAGCAAAGGGGCCGCTTTCTTCCTCGAAATATCAAGTATTTCCTGGGTTATCTCCAACCTACTCTCCTTTGGAATCCCCACTTATTTGAAGAACCAAGCGAACTTCGGGGATTTTGAAACTGCCCAATATTCCAGGGTTGGGTCTACCTCTTCGCCTTCGACACCATATACATCCTCCACATCCTTAGCGCTCGCTTCATCGTAAGCTAACACGACATTAGCCATTCCCTTAGTACAAATCTCCAAAGCTTCCTCATACTCATCTCTATCTCTTTTCTCTGCTTCTTCATCATAAGACACCGCGAGATTAGCCCCATATGCTGGTAGTGGGTTGTTATTGATGTACTGCGGAGGGATTTGCAACGTACCTGCCTTCACATATTTGTCAATAATTCTTCTTAGTGTGAAGCAACTTTCTGTTGAATGCTGGATCCTCCTATGAATCTGATAATACCTCGGATCCACCTTTGTTGCCGCATCAGGCTCCTTAGTGGGAACATCTTTTGGCTTATAGACCGTCCCCCCTTGGACTATCGCGTTATAACATCTGACAGCTTCTTCCACTGTATAAGGTAATGGTGGTGGGTCTTCTCTGTCCCTTCCAAACTTCCTCTTATTATCCTTCTTCGGTTCTTTGCCCCTATATTCCCCCTCGGTGTACCCTATCCGTGGGGGCTGAGACCTCCCCTTCGCAGGTTGCATCGGCTGCCTGAATATCATGGGCACCACCACCGAATTGGATCGCACCACCAAAGAGATGTTTCTCACTGCTTTTAAGAATGCCACAAAAGTCCCCTCGCGCATCTCATTAATGCGATGATAGATGTACTCAGGAAGCAGCCCCTCAGCGCAGATCTGCAATAGTTTGGATTCTTTGGCCTCCTCCCTCACATCGAGGGATCTTTCTCTAAATCTTTGAATATAGACCACCACTTCTTCCCCCGATCATTGCTTCTCCCTACCCAGTTGGGTCAAAGTAAACTCGTCTTCTGCCAGAAAGAACTTCTGGACAAATAACACATGCATCTCTTCCCATGTGGAAACACTGTTGGGGGACAAATGGGAATACCATGTATATGCTTTATCAGTCAAGGATTTGGAAAACTCCTTAAACCTAAGCCTTTTATTTTTACAATGCGCCCCCAAATGTTCAACAAAGCGCTTAATATGCTCCTTCGGGTTCCCACCTTTTCTCGTGTATTTTTCAAAAATAGGAGGAATGTAGTCCTTCAGATAGGGCTCGTCATTGTATCCCTGGGGATACGGTGTTAGAATGTCATAAAAAAATGAAGCTACCTCGCCAGCAGATTGCGAGGAGGCCTGCATGAATTTCAGTATCTCCTTTTGCATCTCCTTTCTCATCTCTTCCATGGGGGATATTACTGGAGAAATAAGTAACGGGGTCATGGGTTGGATGCTCGTTGGAGTTGGAACGAACGTTAAAGCTGGGGTCATTGATACTCTCGCGGCTCTTACTGCTGGATTCACAACGGAGGGTATGCTTGCCGGGACCGTCCCTGCGACACCTGCACCTGGCGGGGACGTTGGAACTACCCCTGGTGTTACGAAGGCATTAGCCTCCAATCCTCCCCGCATAGTTGAAGCTACTGGGGTTTGTAAAAACTCATAAAACTTGCTCATGAGGATCGCGACCTAAGTGGGTCCAAACCCCGCAGTCGTGGGAGCTTGTGCCACCCTCGAAACACCTGTCATCGCCTCTATTCGAGGATCCCCATCCCTTATGGACTCCAATTCTCTCGTAGCTTGTTCTTCATTGTGCTATATGTCATCAAAGTTGAGCCTTCGAGTACATTATCCTGTGCCATACTCCTTACCTAGAAGAATGCCTCCCCAGCAGAGTCACCAAATGTAGGAGGGTACTTTAGATCGTAGATGGAGGCGTAACCCCTATTTGAGTATGGTAATGATAAGCTAATTGTCCAAAGCCTTGGATTAGTAATAGAACACCCAGACACAAACGCAATGAAGATAATACTTAGTTTAAACTCACAAATGTCTCGTGTATAACTCAAAAAGTAGTAATGGAACTTAGAAGTAACTCAGCTAGAGGGAGAGAGAAGTAAGCACCCTAGATACACCTTGGTAGGCAGGTAGTAACACACCAAACACCCTCAAGAATCTCTGTCAAGCATTAAAAGCTTCGTAATAAATAACAATGGTGGGTGAGTAAACCCTACGGTTTGTAATAACTCTCTCTGATATGTCTTCTCTCAAGTAATAATTCCAGAACTCTCAAAGGATCATCCTCTCCTCAGAGGTGGTTGGGGTACTTAAATATCCACCCCTGAGGCAACTCAGTCATTAAAGACTATGAAAGACATCCCTCATACTTTATGTCACAACATTAAATGCCTGATGCACTAGTTGTCTCCACGTCATAAACTTTAAATGTCAAGACATGCCTTTTTCCTAACCACTGTGTGTCAGGGGACTGTTGTGGCAGAGGTGGCTCACTAACTGCCCGACTGTCCCAAATACCATGGTGGTTTACTCGAGTGCAAGTCTGACATTGTTTAGGCGGCTAGTGACATCACCTACAGTAGATTTGACATTATGTAGAGGGCTGTTTGGCTCATAACTCAACGTCTGATGGAACTCTAAGATGCTTCGCCCGGGGTTCCACAGCCAGGGTTCTTCGGTGTTTTACCAGGTGTATCTAAGATGGTCAAGACAAGCCCCAACGGTACCTCACTTCTCAATCCTCCAAACTAAGCCCCTCTAAAGTTCTCACGGTGAGGTCATTCGATAGAGCATGAAAGCTCTCCCAGGCCCTGCCAAGCCTGGTCTCTCGCGAGTACCGTTTGACCTCACACTAAAACTCGTTATTAATCTCATTACAACATTACAATCGTTATAGCTTACAGTCAACATAAACAGAAATACAATATGATTAATACAACAAGCCAAAGTATGAGTTGCCACGCCGAGCTGCCTCGCTGAGTTTCCACGCTTGAATTGCTTCGGTTACTTAATCTCAAACACTTTTGCCCATTAAGGAATTATTCCTAATCTCAGGATTACCTTCAAGCCCCCTCTACAATGGAAAATCTTGAGTTCTTGGCTTAGTTCTCCTATGGGGTCTTCTCTCTCTCTCTCTCTCTCTCTCTCTCTCTCTCTCTCTCTCTCACGTAGGTTGTAACTTACTGCAACCTCTAACCCACGTTGCTTTTAATTGAAACCTAATTTTCGTCTATTTAATTCTCCAAAAATCCCAAAAGACCAAAATACCTCTCCGGGGTGTCGTTTTGGGCTAAAATGCCCCGAACTCCAAATAAAACACCCGAGTAGTGTTTTCTGACTATTTCGATCATTCTGGACACACTGGCTCGCTCAAAATGATCATACGAGTTATATAAAAATAATTTACTTTTTTTAAACCCCAAATATATAATAGTGACGCAACACGTACGCGCGTCTCAAATAATTATATCTTAACTGCCGTGTATCTCGTCCCCGACCACAATATTATTTTCGTACTGAAATATTACTTTTCTTGCTAATTAATGTTTAACATAATTATTACTCAACATGATTTCAACATAATTATTTTCGATAATCACTAACTCTCGTCACGCTAGTAATTATTACCATTAAATCGGATTAATTTAAATTACAATTTTTCCCTTAAATTAATTAATCCAAATTTCCATAATTTCATATTAAAAATAAATATGCGTAAAAATACGGGGTATTACATCAAGAGTATAACCCTTGCCTGTGGACCCATTTCCCAAAAGACCATCCCCTACCACCAGGGGGAATCAACCACCACCACAGGCTCATTGGTGGCTTGAGATGGTCCCTCAGGATATTGTTGTTATTGTTATTGTTGGTCGTGGTACTGTTGTTGTTGTGACTATTTTTAGTGTTTCTGCTACGAAAATTGTCGTTCGTTATCAGAAACTCGTGGTTCCACCCCAGTCGTATCAGCATAGTCATCAAACTAAAAAAATAAACAAGGCATAAGAGACAAGGAAGGAAAAGTCATGAAATTGTGAACCACCATTCAAGAGTGCGCAAATATTTGTTGAAAAGAAAGGCCATCCTTGTAACTACGAAAAATTGTACCTCGCGTTCAAGAGAGTCATTAAGTATGATGCAATTTTGAGGAGGGGGAGATTATTCTTTGAGCTGTATATCCTTCATAATCTCTGTGATTGATGCATTAGAGGCCTTTACTCAATCTCCTCGCCCCCCTCAGGATTAGGTATAGCTCCACGACAGGACTCTGTGTGACTAACATTAGTAGTTTCCTTTTTCTATTTATTTTTCTTGGGCAAAATGGATTTTTTAGCCGAAGGACCTAAAGGTGTATCATCAACTCCAGTAGTTTGAGAAGTAATGGGAATATATTTAGCTTCTTTGAATAACTAAGAGGTTGAATCCCCCTTATTTTTCTTCTGAACAACTTCCTCAATGGGCACTGAGGGTGATAAGTCAGTTGGCCTAGTTTAATTAAGGGAGCTCAGGTTAAGTGTTGAATGGTCAATTGAGTAACCTTTCAAACCAACATCTATAGGGGGAATCTTTTAACACATTGGACAAGGGTTGATAAAGAATGGTCTTTTCAAATCGAGAAAGTTGGTTCAGCCTAAATACAGTGAGGTAACTGGTGGACTTACTACTTTTGACCCTTTTACAGGGAATCACCCAGTTCCTTTTGTAGATGTCTGATAGATCTATCACAGTCATATTAAAAATGTTCCCATAATCTAGAGAGAAGTTGGTCGATTTCTCTAGTTGGACGTGGCTGCGAAGGGGCACACCTTGGTCATAATCAAATTGGGGAGCTACCCTATGGGGGGATAAATAAAATAAAAAACTTCCCACTCTGTGAAGGAAGGAAGGTAAAAGGGAATGAGGACTAAGAGGACGCCAGTAGAAGGATTATTTCTGGCAGAAACTTCGTCCACCACATCTGCTGGTTGAGAAGACTCAACAAAGAATTTGTTGATATAAAATTGGGTTATGGCAATGTATGGTCGAACGCATAATTCCTTAACACTGTCAATAAAAAATATGCGGGCATCCAATTTTTCTTGTCGTTCCATGCACATTTATGAGGAACCTTTATTGCATGGGAAACTAGCAGCATGGCCAAAGAGGTAAAGTTTGGGAATCTGGAATAAAGGAAGGCAGTAAGGAGTAAAGTGTTGTCATAGTTGGAAACGTCAAAAAGGTCGACTGACCTGACAGAGTCAGCATAAGTTCTATCCAACAAGATATAAAGGGCGAATAAAATGATGTCAGCTAAGACGACTTTAACAACTAAAGATATTCGAACGACCATATTAATCAAATTCATCCTCGGACAATCATGAGGTTTCCCATGTAAGAAGATTATAAAGAGGACAACCAAAATATAAGCTAGTAGCTCGAGGGCATCACCAAAACCCTCCCCATTTGGGGGTAAAGAAATTACTTGTTTACCTTTGGGATTGGCCTTAGAAAGCTCCCTCGCTTTAGCAACAATATTGTCTTCTATAAAAAAAAATAGCGAATCAGCTCACCAAAAGTGCACTTATTAGAATGACCGATTCACCTCTTGCAGACATGATCCAATGCTTTCCTTGTATCCTCATCCTCTTTAGAAGTAGATTATTCCCAAGGTTTCATTCCCAGTAGCATCCAACCCCAAGAGCTCAGAGAAATCTTCTAGGGTGATAGTAAACTCACCCCATGTTGCCATAAAAGTATGTGACTTATAATTCCAGTGAGAGACCACTAACATCAAGGAATTTTTTGGTTTGCTCAAAGTTATGTTACCAAACCATACAGTGCTTGATAACCTAACTTGATACAAATGATTGTCATATTTGGCATAGATGAATTCAGTCTATGGCTCCAACCCCTTGCATGATCCATAAGGGAACTCAAATTCCACATTTGAGCAAGTTAAATCCCATCGCTCTACCCAAAATCTGGTTACACTGAGACCAAGGATGTACGCCCACTCCTCCGCCTCATCGTTTTCCTCCACCAGTAAATATGGAGTTGCCCTGGCAGTTTGATGGTCAGGGTAAGCTGCGACCACGACCTATAAACGATCTGCACATCCAAAGAAAGTAGCATGATGGTGCTTGCACCACTGAACTTGGCTGTCAAGAGTGCTGAGAGAAGTTCTCCTGGTGGAAGGAGTGGTGTTTGTAATGGGGGCGATTTCAACAGTGGTGGTGTATAGAGAAGGTTGAAAAACGAAGATAAAAGATGAAGAAAAGGATGATTTGGGTACTCAAGTAACATGAAACAGGGGAAACAAAGGTTTTCTCTCTCTAAGAACACTTTCACTCTGTAAACTCTTAGAGATAGAAGACCGGATGAAGAATATAATCCCCCCTTTATAAGGGGAAAAATCATTTTGAAATGACAAAAAGTGTTCGTTACGTGCGCGTGGTTGCGCGTGACGAGGTAGAAACAATCATTATCGTCTATTGAAACGGGCACTAAGGAAGTCACGCGCTGACCCTGGGTGCCGCGTGCTTTAGCGTGGGATAGTGGACAGACGCATTTAATGTGACGTGAGTGTTTTAATAATGATATTTTTGGGACTAAGTTAACCCCTTCGCATTCCTTTGGAACTTAGTGGGTTTGGGGGGGGGGGGATTTTGAAAAAAACAATTGATTTCCCAAGTATAATCGTGGAGATTTAAAGTCACTTAAGGAACAAAATATAATACACATAATATCATTAATAATAAATAAAGGATTCCCAACAACTGAGATTATGAGGCCAATCACATAAATGCTTTCTCGAACAAAAAATGATCGCTCTAACATATTTTCACAAGCATATTTTTTTAGTATACACTAAAATGATAACTCTCTTTTGAGTTAAAGCTCACTCGCATGAAAGGTTTCATCTAACAAATATCTGACCAGTCAATGATTATTCGAAAATCCCTTTTATTATAGGTCAAAGGCCACTCAAAGGAAGACGATGATGTTTCATACATATATTCCTTCATGACTAAACATATATCTCTACGAAGGGGCAAATGTATATGGAGGTTAAGGCTAATGGTTTATCGAACATTAATGAGGCATACCAAGGTGGATTAGAGGATGCTCAAACATAAAGAGACAGACTAAGGTTGATCGAAAAGAGCTCATTCGAAGGGACTCTCACAATAAGAAAGCTCTCTCGATGGCATCCTCACAATAAGCAAGTTTATTAGATGCTCTATCGAGTGACTTTATTCAGGAAATTTCACAGGGATTTGGTTTGGAGGATTGAGAAAAAGGTAGCGTTAGGAAAAAAATCCAACCTCTTTCGTATACTTGGCCAAAACCCCTCTTCAATAGGATAAAGTTAGTGTTTCGAAGTTTTTTTTCCCCGAGGAACCTCACTTGAGGGACCTTGTCAAATACCTTGTTCGAGGAACCTTATCTCAAGGAACCTCATCTGATTGACAAGATAGTGTATCTTGTTGCCACTATTTAATATCTTTATGACGTTATGATTTATGACACCTAAGGAGCTCGAGAAAACTGTCACTTGAGTGGGTTAATACCCTGGACCTTTTGGAGGAATGTCCCATCATCTTCCATAAAGAAAACCTTTGTTCCAACTTGTCACATCACAATCAATGAGAGAGACATTATGATAACCTAAACATTATTCACACCAAAATACGGTATCTCATGCATTTAATACACTATCTTTTGCATTATATGCACAATAATCTTGGCATTAAATGAGAAGTCAAAACATTTGATCCAAGCAAGGTCATTCGAAAAACTTTACATTCTTATAAATACGTTCATTAATCATTCGTTAAAGAACTAGATTTTTTATATCTAATTTCTCTATACACGAGAGCTTCCTGTGAGTTACTGTCATTAAGTTTATCCGTTTATTCTTGGATTTTGGTTAGTATTTATAACTGATCATTACACTTATTGAGAGAGAGGCTTCTGTCTTGCCTTTATAGCACTAAAATGCTTGTTCTTTCTCCTTCCAACCACATTGGTTGCTGAGATTCACTCCATTTATTACGTTGTAAGGGTATTTATGTTTTAAAGACCCATTAAGTACTTTTTGTGGTACTGAAATAATTTATTGCAAGTCTTGGATTTATTTATTGATTATTTTGTTCTTAGATATAAACCAATGTAATGACCCGATTTTTTTAAATGAGAATTTTTAAACTAATTTTGGAAAATTCGAGAAAAATAAAATTTTGGAATTAATTATTTTTAATAATTAAATATGTTGATTTTTATATTCGAAATTCGGAAAGCTAGATTACAAGGCCCTGTTATGAGTATGTACAAGTCATGGGCCGTTTAGAAGAGTCCTTAAAACATAAAACTCTCTAAGAGTCCTCAAAACATAAAAACCTTTAGAAAAAAATATATAAAAATATTCGACCGTCCGATCGAGTTTAAGTTTTTTGTGCACTTCCTCTCGTCTTCAGCTTCCACTCCCTTAAATTTCAGCTAATTCCAATGGTCCGATCATCCGAAATGTTTTTTAGTATTTGTATATGATTATAACTCTTTTCTTAATCAAACTCTTTATCCTTTATATATCACAAAAAATTCGTGGCTTGGCTTTTCAAATCAAATTTTCATCAACTTTTCAACCAGAAGACCTCTCCAAAATTATTCTCTTTCATTTACAAACTTTATCCCCAAACTTAATCAAGTGTTTGACTTAATATTTGAAAGCTTATTCAGTGTTTTCTCGAGTTTTGGCTAGAACGAGTTTTGATTATTTTCGGGAGAGGAACGTGATTGTGCGATCAAATTTTGAGGCTGATATTTATGTGATGATTTTAAGGTACGGGACTTACATAATATGCTACTAGATTCTCTCGAGAGTATTCCGTTTGTTTTCTGTGTCAATTACACTCATATTGAATTATGATATTCATTAGAATCCTGAAGAATTATTGGAATCTATTGTTTCATTCATTGAGATATATTATATTATGATTTGAGCATCGTGTCATGAGATTTTAATATGGCACGGAGAATGGGCACCCGCTAATAGTCCAAAATTAGGATATGATTGAGAATGCATATGCACGGTGAGGTGAGTCTTGGTGACTCATTGATGTGTTGTTGAGAAATTAATATTGATATAATGCTTAAGTATTGTGTTAATTATTTTTGACCATCTATTTATGTCATATTGTGTACTTTTTCGTATTTTCTTTTAGTGGCAGGCTAACGTGGATTGGAAAGCTATGGACTATTTTGGAGAATTATTTTAGATCTTGGATTGGAAGATTTTTTTTAAATTAGTGGTGCAATTATAGTTGGAGAATTTTGTATTTTGAGAGAGACATTATTGTAATCATTTTGGTGGAAGTGTAAGAATTATGGATTTGTTATATTAAAGTTGTGTAAAATAGATGCTCTATACTAATTGTTGAGGATTTAGTTTAGTTTTTATCGTAGTAGCATGCCACGTGTATCTTTTCGGACGCCGGGGTGTTACAACCAATGCCTTGAAGATTTTGTTAGCTATAGACCAACGACAATCTTTTTAATGATAAATTTTTTATATAACTCCAATATGACATGACTAATAAATTATCAACACACAAACAAATAATGGATTAAAACATATTTTACATCGCAACTCACTTATTTAAGTAATTTATTTGGGGCGTCGGTCCAACAATTAATGCGACTAAATTTTTTCCCATCAATTCCCATCAATAAACATATGTAGTTGTAACTCAAGTTTTAGTGTAATGCCCAAAAACTAAGATGAAAATGAGACAAAATTTCCCTCCGCATTTAAAGGCTTCATTTAAACTCAAGTTGTTCATCTCGGGTCATATTTTCATTATTTGTACATCTGTTGTTTCTCTAGGGGTTTCAGGGGTTCAACTAAGCAAATTCCATATAACTTAATCCATTGGCATTCGATTCTTGTACAACAACATCGGGAAATGTAAGATATCAAGATTAAACATGACAAACTATAATGATTGAAGACTTGAATGATCAATATTTAGCATTTAAATCTTTGAATGTTATATATTTAACTAGTTTTCGTGTCGTGATCTTCGTTGTGATGATTTAAGCTTCTAATGATAAACATACATATACAATTAAATTTATTTCACCACAACTCTTTGTGCTTTTCACTTAATTTTAGTTATTATAATAGACACTCAAAATAATTAATATAGTGGATCATTTCCATCACATGTGCAACTATCTATATATTTATGAACTTAATTTCAATTTAACATAATGGACAGTAATAGAAAATCACTCAAAATAATACAATGAGTCAATTTATAATCTTTTTGGTTTTCACGTGTAATTTTTTTTTTGTTATTATTTGAATCTTTACTTTATTTCCCATATAAACTTAATTAACATTATATTTCATGTAAATGCAACCATTAAAGTTCAATTCAAACTCCGTAAAAACCCTAAAATCTAGAACTCATTTTACGGAAGGCATTTTTGTCATCGTAACATAGAACCTCTAAAGTGTGTAATTAGAGTTGGTGTTGAATTGGTCTCTTGTCACTTAACCGTAGTTGAATAAAAATAGGACACATTTAAATATATATATATATATATATATATATATATATATATATATATATATATATATATATATATATATATATATATATATAATTAGTAGATTAAAATTTTGGTTTGAGTGATTTTAGAGACCTAAGAATTTAATCTTAATTAGTTTAGTGTACTTCAGACATCCTTTTAGGATAAAATTTAATTTACGGGGTTATTTGGTTTAGGTCAATCGCAAGACGACCAGGACACTCTTTGGGTGACATACTTGAATTATCTATGGAGGCTGGTGGAGTACAAGTGACCTTTACCTTACTAGTATTTATTTTATTACTTGAGAGGAGAACTTGTGACATGATTTTTAGTACATTTCTGACTCAATGTTTATTTCAACTATATTTATGTTAAAAAAAATTTAATCAAGTATGAAACTGTAGAGGGCTACATAAATAACCATGTTTATATGAATTAATCAATTTTGTATTATTTATGTAATAGGTTAGATTGGGATGTTACCTTGGTCGAACAAGCAGGACTCAAGGGACATGAGTTCACTAAGATTTTTGAGAGTTTTTATTTGGAAGATGGGAAGTGAGGTTTGTTGAGAAAGCTAAAAATCAACCATTTAAATAACTTGTGAAAGAGATAGTATTAGCGCGAGAGATCCCACTGGTCACTCACACATACACACAAAGATAGAATGACCATCCGATCACTCGTAGAAAGAAATAAACAAACTAATAAGTGACCGTAGGAGTAACTCGTATGAACACAATTAGTGCACTCGCACATGGTATAAGTAGTGAGTGACCAATTCAGTCACTTGCAAGATTTCACTTACACAAGCTACAAGTAATGAGTGACCAACCTAGTCACACGCAAGATCTTATTCTTTCACAATAAGTTTTATATCAGTTTTGATATTTGTGCACAGACTTTACACCGTATCAAAGTATAAGGTACAAATGCATTTTTCAAGTCGACGGGTTACTGACAAACGAGATAGAATTTTTGTTGCTATTGCACCATGTGTATCACCCACTCAAAAGTAGGAGTGGCCTAATCACAATATACAATTGTGGGGGACAAAGTGTTACTGGGAGTTTATTGCATCAAATAAAATACAAGGTATTTTAAAAGCACGCGAGGACATGTAAGCCCTAGAATATGCCTATAAATAAGACATCACTTGCATAGTAAAATATCATTGCATAATTGAGAGTTGTTATGTTGCACTAATTCCATCAGACGTAAGAACAAGAACACCCTCTCCTTGTTTCTCTCTCATGGTTATTGTAGTGCTTTCTTCTCTCTAAAATAATCTTAACTATTGAACCTCCTTACTAGAATTCATTTTTGTTTAGCTTCAATCGCATTTATAACGTTGTATTTATTTCCCAATGATTGTTACTCCTTTGTAGAAAAATGTTTAAGTAATTATAATAAAAAGTCTACTTTCATTTTTTTCAAGTGATTATGTATTATTACCTTAGAAAATTCATTCATAAGAACAAGTTATGGCTCGCCATTAATCATTAGCTATAGAACCCTGCATCACTACCCTACTACAATTATCGACTTCGTTGGGAAGGTATTATCATAGCTATGAGAAATAAGTTCATAGTATCTTTAATCAACTTTTTTTGAAGATATATCATTGGGTAACCAAGAACCCAACAAAAACCTTTAGTGAAGAAGTGATTATTATTGGCAGTCGATAATCTGGTCCTTTTATTAGCCGAACGAGTAATGGGATCGCAAATTTATAATTGACTGGACTAAATATCATGGGAATGTGTTTTGAGTTTGTGAAATAACACAATGTGGATATGCCTAGATTAGGTAAAATTGGTATAACACTCTTAATCACTCCTACTATGGGAATAACCACGCAGAAAGAAGTGTCTCCAATAAAGGAGTTGTTGGTCGAATAACTACCTGCTCACTCGCCACCCCCTTCTCCAGTCTAAAAAACTGAAGTCCCTCTAAATCAGTTACTCTTAAGGAAGTAAAAAAAATTCTCTCGTTGTAACAACCAGACTCTCCCTTCCTCTATGAGGAATTAAGGAACGCGTTTCCATTAAGTCTTATTAATTTATCGTATCCTTTGGGGTGCATCACACAAAGTTCATTGAATTTAACGGTAAGTTCAAAAACCCTAAGGATTGTATTAAGTTATTTATAGAGTATATTAGACTTATTTGAAGTGACAGGAACTCGAGCTTGATAGAGTTTTCAAACAACGTCATATGGAACGCTTACTTATGGTATTCTCACTTAGAACCAAACAATGTACCTACCTAAGAAGAGATGCATGAGAGCTTTATTCAAAGGTTATCTATGGATGAACATGAGTTTACCCTTAAAAACTTGAATCAAAAGATTCAAAATCCTAGCAAATAGGTGATGTAGTACATCAAACATTTTCTAGAAAGGTCCTTATACATGCGTAAAGAAGCACCAGAAAAAAGGTTATTGCTAATTTATTTAGAAGGGTTTCTTGAGGAATATAAAATTCACGTAATAAATGAGAAAAGATATTATACATTCAAATATTCCACCTGAAAAACAATAAACATTAAAATGATCTCAAAACCAAAACCACTAAATTGGAGAGATCTAGTGGTTCCTAAACAAGTAAGGTTTCAAGTTGACTAGAGACAAGTCGTTAATTATGTAGCTAGTAATCCCAAAGGTAAGAAGAGTGAACATTGAATGTCCAATAATGGTGAGAATGTCCAAACAAAGTGTGAGGGCGAGATACGTCCACCTTTACTTTGAAGCATCGAAGAGGAAATGGGTTATTATAGAACATTCATGCTAGAAGGAGTGGTTGCCCCACCCAACATACACGACAAAGTGCCTACAGTGGCGGATAAAGCTAATTCAAAATTTTGTGATTCCAACAATAGGGTTCAATATTGTACCAAGGATTTTTATTATTTGACATGAGAAAAAAGTTATACAACAAGGAACCTTATACTTCAAAATAATTTTAGTTGTGGGTGTACACACCCCATCCTATTATCCCCCGCAAGTACCTCTTTAAGTCCCTAACACTCATCCTCCCTCGGAAGACCCTAGGTCCTACTTCGAGACATAATCTAGAGGACAATAGGTGCTTTTGTGCCATATTTAACTTTGGTCAACTCTCCAATCCGATTAAAACTCAAAAAATCTCACAGGGCTTTAAATTCCCCTTTTAACGGTCCACACTGTGCGCGAATCATTCTCACGGTTTTCCCGAATGTGCCTTTTTACTCCGAGACCTGATCTAAAGGCCACCGAATGATTCTGAGCCCCGCTTGACTTCGATAAGCTCTCCAACTTGAGTGAATCTCAATGAAATCTCATAAGGCTCCGTATCCCCTTTCCAACGATCCATACCATGAGAGAATCGACCTCATGATTAACATGAACATACTTGTTTACTTCGAGACTTGATCTAGAGTCCACCAGGATCTTTTGGTCCCCATTCGACCTTGGTTGACTCTCCAACCTGAGTGAAGATCAATAAAATATTATAAGGATTTGAATCCCATTTTAAACGGTCCATACCGTGCACGAATCGGTCTCACGATTCGCATGAAAAATGTCTTTTTACTCCGGAAGGCCACCGACGCTCGTAGCCCCCATTTGATCGCGATTAACTTTTTAACCTGAGCGAAACTCAATGAAATATCTTAGGGCTCTGAATCCCCTTTCTAAAATTCCATACCATGCATTAATCGGCCTCACGATTCGAACGAATGAACCTTTTTACTCTAACCCCCTGTTTAGAGACCATTGGGCGCTTCCGAGCCCCATTTAACTGCGGTTAACTATTGAACCCATGAGTTGATCAAAGTATTCTTTTATGGATTTAAATACCATTTCCAATGGTCCCTATTGTGCGCAATTCAAACTTATGATTTGTATTTTATGTTCATTTTTCCAAAAATGTCCGTTCCGGACTGCCTATAGGCACCTTAGACCCTCTGCCTATCGGCAGGGTGTACTTTCCTTAGCTAGCCAGGCAGAGGCTACGGGGATAAGCAAGCAAGGTACATTGCCAATTGGCACTCCCCTAAAACCCTAATTTGTTACTATTGAAGGAGTCCACGACCTCATTGCCAAATACCCTTTCTGAGAATTTGAAAATATTCTCTCGAAATCAGTGTGCCGTCATTCCCCAAAAACCAACGTTTTCAACATTCTTTCCATATTTTTTACCTCACTTTCATACCACCTTTGGACACTTACCTCACCCTTATCTCACAACCATTCCACCACCATAAAATCACCTTTCTCCAAAAATTAGTAGGAAAGTCTTCTAGGAGACCTATTCTTACTCCTTGCTAATTTATCCATTTTAATATTGATTACTAAATTTATTTCCATTTTGTCGTGTCTTAGTTTTACTTCATTATATCACATCAACTAATACCCTTTTTGATTTTTCGTATTCACATAACATATTTTCATAAAACCCAAAAGATAAAAAAGTGGGTTTACATGTAAACTCCAAAAGTAAGATTTCCTCACTTTTTCACACTTCTACACTTGAGCACGCTTTCTTTAAAAATAATTAAAGAAGAGAATTTTAGGTTTATGGTTTAAACCCCAACCTTATGGCATATCGAACTACGTGGACTTTGATTCCTCTTGGACTACGTTGGCATCTTGGCCCAATCTTTGGATTATAGTCATATTTTCTCATTTTACACTTTCTTGTATTATTAGTGTTTGTGAGTCATTAACTCCTAGATATTTATGTTCTGCTTGACATAGACATTCATTTTTTCTTAGTGACTTATGATTTGACGGACACCCATATTATATTTATTTTTAAGCCATTTCTTTTATACACTCCTTAGGATGATTCCGTTTCATCTTTCCCATGACGCGAGTTCGATGATTTCCTTCTCCTATTACTAATACTTCACACATTTACACAAATATCACACTTTGTAGAAAAGGATAATATTATTATAGCCCATAAGAGACCGAAAGGGCGGGACGGATGCCTAACACCTTCCTATTGCGTAACTAACTCCCTATACCCTTGATTCATTTGGTATTGTATGCATCAGTATATCTTTGATGTCGTTCTCTCGGGACGACTACATTTCTTTTGCCTATTTTGAGTAAAATAGGTTGGTGACACCATTTTTCGTGTTTATCCCCTTTTGAAGATGGTTGATTTCTATCAGAGGCAACCCGCAAAAATATCGACGTGAGTGGCAGAAATAAGGCTTCCATATTCTTGAATCATCCACATGAGCGGGAGATAGGGACTTTTCCTATTTTTCCCCCCATTCCAATTTCGGGACCGACCCACGCCAGAGGAATAGCGACTCCGCTGGGGACATTTTTAAAGGACTAGACTCTATTTTCACGTGGATGTTATTTCTTTACTCTCCTACTTTTCTATGTGTACATGATCCTCAACTTATATGTTCCCTATACTCTTATGCTTACACCTTGTATATATATCTCATTCTTATCATGATGTTTACCCTTACCATGCTCTTTTTTCACCTCATGTATATATGACCTTCTTATCATATGCTTCAACTTTTGTTCACTTATATATGTTCACCATGCCTCACCCTTTTCTTACTTGTATATATTTACCATGTTCACTTCACTTCACACACTCACACTCGTATATAGTCTCACTCTTAATTGTATGTTTCACACACCACTTGTAGATATCCATGCTTAGCTTTACTAGCACACACCCTCACATTCTTCTTACTTGTATATATCTTTATGATCACTCACACACATTTCATACGCCACTTGTAGATTATCCATGCTTAGTCTCACTAGAACACACTTACACATTTCTTTCACTTGCATATATTCACATGATTTTTTCATCCATACTATTCCCATGTAACTCTTTCACGTTGCACATATTTATCACTCACTTGTTTATTCACATGCCTCACATTTTGTATCTCTCACCATGCCTTGTATAGTCTCCATGCTTCGTGTATATACTTGATAGTTTTTCTCTTTATGTTTACCCTCCTTTATCCCATGTTACTTGGATACTCCCCCTCATAGTGGTAGTATTTCCCTTATTTGGCATGCATAAAACTCTCCATAGATACTAATTAATAACCATGCATTCTTGCACATTACATCACCTTAGCATGAGAATATTGACCAAACTTTTGTCCTATACTTGGGGGTCACTTCGTGATGGGTGCCGGTCCTATGGCGCGCGATTAACTAAGTGATATGATCCAAACCTTCCATTGTCCTCGTACATTCGACGTATATCGAACGGTTCCCCTCGCATCGTACCGCTTGATCGAAATCATGACAGAAGGTATATAGTAGGGAATTCATTCACGTACATCGAGAATATAGAATTCACTCTCACACATACTGTCCCCATGGGGTATATCAAGAGGAAATTCAGGTACACTCAAGTATATCAAATGGCTTATCCACACGTACTGATGAATGATTTCCCTTACAGGCAATGGGTATATCGTGGAAGTCATGCCAAAGGGGAGTAACCTTCCACTAACCCACCAAAGCATCAACCTCATATAGGTGTCTACCCTAGGACACTCATACCTAGTTTGTCAGTTATAATGCAAAACTCTGTCGAAATTCCGGGAGATCTTACCGCCCAAAATTTTGCCATATTTCACCCATTTTAAAAATAGGACCCTGTCTATGAGTCTGGAAACAAGTCAAACCACGTCTTACATCTTGTACCCTAACTTCCCCAGACTCGGGTCCTATTCGACATTTTTCTTACATCCTAGGCAAACACAATATAAGTGGACCCTAATAATGATAACCATGTTTAGGATTTTCCTTTCTCCCCCCTTTTCAGAAAATACCAAAAATATTTTCCCTTCTTTAAAAAGAAAAAAAAAATACCAAAAATGTTCCTCCTTCTCTCGAACTAAACCAAAACTATTTTCCTCTCAGGTGTGATCGTGCACCTTAATTTTGGCCTAGCTTCCTATTGGCTCCGATCTTTTATTAAACCACCCCAAAAGTCCACTTCTTCCTGATCGAGGTGAAAAGCAGCGCAGTTTCAGTATGCCAGTCGTTGAAATCACCTCACCTCCTCAATATAAAAACCTAAACTATGACCATACTCTTAACGGGAGTATAGCGGTCAGTTCGGGTATCGAATCCACAAAGACTAGGTGTTAGAATTATATTAATTTAATACTTTGCGAATAAAATGTAAAAGATGATATATGAGAAAATCATTAAACCAGGCATGTAATTAAACTTAGATTAACAAAACAAGTAAAACTATAGGTTGAGAATCGTCTCCCTCATATGGGCTAAATAGCATAAGTTGTTACATGAGCACAAAAGGGCTAACAAGATTAATCAAATTTGGACAATTAATTAACCCTAGAGTTTTAGCCCCTAAATTCTCATAAAAGATTAATTTGAGTCCGGTGTCAACGAATATTCTCGAAATTACACATGAAAGGTCATAAATACGGAGCATACTTGATATACCTCGTTAAATCTCCTAAGTGTGACACAAGGAACATTTAATTCATTAAAACTACCCTAGACCCATCATACCATAGAAAAGCAACTAATTAACCCATGTGAGTTTAACAATCTCAACCTGAATTAAGTTACCTACAAAGCACGTTAAATGGCATTAATTAAATGAAATCTAGTAAATGAAACCAAGTAAGCGTACTTAACAAATCAATAAAGAGAACAATGGAAGCTTGAATAAATGAAATATATGATGAATAGTACACTTACAAACCCATTTGGGTGAAACCCTAGGGGAGAGAGAGAGAAGCAAAACCCAAAATCCCCTCCAAAAACCCTTATTCCTCTAACATAATTAGAAAGCTTGATAAAAACTAAGCAAAAACAATGAAAATAGAATATGTATTCAAATACACAAAAGCAACTTATGTAATAAGTGGTAAAAGAAATAAAGATAAAAGAAAACAAAATGATTTATCCTAAAAATGAAGAAGGAGCTCCCCGGGAAAGCGGTCATAACATGTTCGTTAGGAACCAAATTGATGAACCGTCGGAGGCCACGCGAAATCGACTCGAAGGATTACAGCTTTCGTGAAGAGTCGGGCACAAAGCTTGAACATAAAAATTACTAAAATACCCCCAAAGTTGGGTACTACATTAAAAACTTCCCGAATAGCAACAATTTCACCACTAAGCACCATAATACCTATAAAAGCTCAATTATACCTCGCAAAACATGTAAACATATAAAATAGAGGTAGTCTGGTTAACGAGCATAATTATAGGAATTAAAGGACCCGAAGGGGCTAAAATTCATAAGTAAAGAGAGTAAATAAATGTAATATTCAAGCCAAATCACTTCCTCTGATGCTTCCATCGAGTTTGAAATCTCCCTCGAAAAGTTATTTGTGGAGAACGTAGACTAGGCTACAAATGTTCATCCAAATCTGATGACCATCCTAGCTCAGCTCAGTGCTAAGATTGACGACCTTGAGGTTGAAGTCCAGGAGATACAATGAATCCGGGTCCAAACTCCGAGGATCATGAACCCCAAATCTTATTCCTCGTACCATGGGTCCGCTTGATCCTAAACCAGTTTGGGTCTCAGAAGAGTATCGACATGTCCCACGTGCCCCACCTGCAAATAGGTCGCCACCAACTCAGCTACTGATCCTGAATCTTGCTCAGCCAGGGGCTAATCTATGAGTATCAGTGGACCCTAAGGAGGAAGAACTAAATAAGGTTAAGTAGGACCTTACGCTTTTATTAAAGAAATTTGGCCAAGTAAAGATCTCAGGGAACTAAATGGACTATACTCACATGTCTTAATATGCCAAAGCTCGACAATTGAAGAAATTCAAAATGCCGGGCATTAAGAAGTTTGGAAGCAATGGACCTTCGATTATGCACCTACGTAGCTATCATCAAGCTATGGCTCTCCTTGGGGCATCAAAGGAGATAATGACCCAAATATTCTAGCAAACTGTGAAAGAATACACCCTCAGGTGTTCCCGTCACTCAAGGAATCCAAAATTCACAGTTGGGAGGATGTGGCCAAATAATTTATTTCACATTATAAGTACAACAAGGAATTATAAGTTACACACAGATATTTTAAACTACTTAAGCAGAATCCAGGGGAGTCAGTTAGTAACTTTATTGGAAGGTGGAGAGAGAAAGCTGCCACCATGACCAAGAGTCCATTAGAAGAAGAACACGTGAACATAATAAAGAAAAATTTCCTGCCCATATTCAAGCATTGCTGGGAGGTCAATATTACCCCCACTTTAGATCCCTCCGAGAGGCTGGTGTAGAGATTGAAACAGGGGTTGCTAGTCATAAAGTAGAATCTAAACCAAAAAGGCTGACCAGATCATTCGTGTCATGAAAGTATAGTAACCCGTCTAGTACCTCAATCTCAATAATTAATAATATATCCCAACCTGACACTTCTTGAACACCTGAAAGCCATCCCAAACTTACCAAAAAGGAGTATAATGAACTCTACGCTCCCCTATCAAAAGTATACCATGTCCTACTTGCCTAAAATCGCATCAAGCAATTTGAACCCCGACCGTTGCCGAGTCCCTTTCCCAAAAATTTCAAACATGACGCTTACTGTACTTCCACTAGATCGCAAGGCACAACACTAATAATTTTTTCCACCTCAAAAATGTGATCCAGACTCTCATAGACTGGGGTGTCATCGCCCCACCAGCGAATTCTAAACTCAACACCACTCATAACCCTCTCCCACACATGAAACTGGGGTGAATACCATCTTCCCTGAAAGAAACCCCGAATTTGAATCCTTCACCCAAATTAAGCCCCTCAAAATGCCCAACATGCCCACATTCTAACCAAAAACCCTCAAGGGTTACCCATCCTTTCTCCTATATCCCACGAGCTTTGTTGATCAAGCTATGTCACTCCTCACCCGAGCCTACATTGCCATTCTCACTCGATCAGAAGGGGGAGGCATGGCATTACCTATGGTTATAGACCAGCTCCAGAAGTTTGGGATAAAATTTCCCACATAAATGACTATTGACTGCGAGAGGTTCAACAGTTTGTTAATGAAAGCCCAAAAGTGGGATCTAGAGTTAGATGAATAGGTTGTGCCTATAGAAATATTCAACCTAAATGACATCATATAGGTCATGTTGGATGTGTTCCTTCAGAAAAGGGAGATATGCAGTGTCTCTGAATTGCTTACAATCCTAAAGATACAAGGGAGGCTTGTACCTTTATTCCATACCTTCCTCGGGCTGAGTGGGAAGGCATGTATGATGAAGCTGTGGAAATTCTTGAGTGTGTTGACTAATCTTGGCAAGATGATATTGTCAATATTGGTTGGGGTGATAATTTTGAGAGCTCGAATGATGAATCGGAGGGTGAGGATTTCCCTTTCTGTGAGTTACCTAAACCATGGTATGACCCTGCTGATAAGACGATGAAACTGGGTTTAGAAAATATCATCTTGCCCCGGTTTCATCATCTGAGACAAAAGCTAGAAATATAAGGTGGAGCCTCCGGTAGATAAAATCTTGAAAAATAATGAAAATTCTGGGGACAATGACATCGATGAGTCGTTCAACCTGCACATGCTGGGGTTGAACCTTTGCATGATCCACTAGGAGGCCACACTCCGTCTGAGAAGATCACCATTACTGAAACACCTCTCCTCAACGGGCATCCCATTCCAGTTCAACCTGCTCAAGTTAGCCTAGACTTTATTATCCACTCTTTCCAAGATATGCGTGAGCCCACTATTTTTTCTCCTATCTCTAATATAATCGCAAATGCGGCCTCCTTTAATGAGGTTCTTACTGTTGTATTTCCTAAAAACTCTTTTAACGAAATAAATGAGGATTTTGGGTATCTTGCTGCGACTTACATTAATTATCATGATTCTAATCAAACTCTTAATGACGATGACTTAATAAATGAAAAATCCTTAACTAATCTCAATAAGGAAAAAAATAAACAATATAATCACATTCAAACTAATGATGATGAGACTGCTGCTATTAATCTCAGTTATAGTATCCACCTACATGAGATTAGGATAAGGTCCACTCTCGATGAGCATGAGCGATTGTAATTTGAAGACATTTTGAAAGAGTTCATGGACGTCTTTGCATGGTCCTATGATGGCATGAGCGGTATTGATCCAGGGATTGCTCAACATGAGATCTCGACCTTCCTATAAAGCAAGCCTATTAAGCAGAAATTGAGGAAGCTTCGAACAAAATGGTCCCCCAAAGTGAAAGAAGAAATGGTGAAACTATTAAATGTAGGCTTCATTCGTGTAGTATACCCTAAGTGGCTTACAAACATCGTCCCCATGCTAAAATAGGGAGGGAAAGTCCTCATGTTCGTTGACTATCAATATCTGAACAAAATAGTTCCAAAAAATGATTACCCTCTGCCTAATATCGACATGATTATATACAACACTGCCAATCACGTTCTCATGTCATTTATCTACGATTTTGCTGGGTATAACAAGATTAAGATGCATTTTAACAACCCCTTCATTATCACATGAGAAACCTTCTATTACACAGTCATGCCATTCGGTCTCAAGAATTTTGGGAATACCTAACAAAGGGCCGCTACAACCATTATGCATGAGCTTATCCACAAAGAAGTCGAGGTCTATGTCGTCGACTTGATTATTATGTCTAAAAATGGAGAAGGTCATATTCCTACCCTGAGGAAATTCTTCGAGCGGTTACGATAACACCAAATGCGACTTAACCCATAAAAATGTGTCTTTTGTGTCACCAAAGGAAAACTACTAGGTTTCATGGTCAGAGAAAAGAGGATTGAGGCATACCCCGCCAAATTAAAAGCCATAGTCGATATGCCACCACCCCGGACAAAGAAAGAAGTGTGTGGATTCCTGGATAAGCTGCAATACATCAGTCGGTTTATTAGTTAACTGACTTCTATCTGCGAGCCCATTTTCAAACTCCTCTAGAAGGATTCAACCAAAGTTTGGAACGAAGCGTGCCAAGAAGCCTTCGACCAGATTAAACAATACCTCACCTAACCTTAAGTGTTCATGCCTCCACAATAAGGTCTTCCTCTCCTCCTATACTTGACTGTAACTGATAATGCAACTGGGGATTTGTAGGGCCATTGCATTGAGAAATCTTGTAAGGTGTGAGCAATCTACTATGCTAGTCGAAAACTAGGTGGGTATAAAGTCAAGTACACTGCATTGGAGAAGGAGTGTGTCGCCTTGGTCTGGGTCATATAGATACTATGACACTACATGCTTGCATTCCCCATCAGACTAATGTCACAAATGGATCCCATGAAATACCTACTAGAGAAGCCCGTTCTGTATAGCCGCATGGCTTGCTTATTGATGTTATTACTTGAGTTCGACATCACTTATATCACGCATAAATCTACAAAAAGTAGAGCCATTCCTATTACCTTGCCGACAACCGTATGGAAGGAATTGTGCTTTGGATCTTTGAATTCCTAGATGAACTCCTATGCGCCTTTCACGAGGACCTCAGGTGGCAGATGTTTTTCGACAGAGCTGCTAATAAGAAAGGGTATCGTATTGGGATACTCCTGATCTCTCCCAATGACTCTCACGCCCCATTACCATTAAGCTGGATTTCCCTTGCACTAACAACATGACAAAATATGAGGCCTACACCGTAGGGCTCAAGATCGCCCTTGAGAAAGGAATCAAATACATGAACGTCTATGGAGACTCACCCCTCATTGTCAAAAAAATTCTCAAGAAATAAAAAGTCAAAGACGAGAAGGTTCTACCCTTCTATGCCCACCTAGAATAGATTGCTTCCCAATTCAAGGATATCACCTTCCATTACCTTCCTCGCTCAAAGAATCGCCTAGCCGACACACCATCAACCTTGACCTCCATGGTTGTCATGTATAAGGGAAAAATAATAGACCCTTTCCTGGTTTAAAAATAAGTTGCACCCACCCACTGCTACCACATTTAGCTCATCATAGAAGAAGATTTGAATACGGCAAGATTATGGTACTACGACATTTGACGCCTTTTAAAAAATGGTAGGTATCTATGAGATGGAAATAAGAAAGACCGTGCAACCCTTTGCAAACTGACTGCCAGTACATGATTTACGAGAAAGCACTTTTTAAGAAAAACTTTGATAGAACCCACTTGGATTACTTAACAGGGTCTGGGATTGAAGATATGATGTACAAAATCCATAATGGGGAATGCGTCCCCCATATGATCATTTATATGCTTACCACGATAATCATTTGTTAAGGGTATTACTGGACCACCATGGTCCAAGACTGCACCGCTTATGTTCAGAGATGCCTTATATGCCAACAGTTTTGCCAACCTCAAACACTTTCCTCCTCGAGAGTTGTACACTATGACTTCTCCCTAGCCCTTCTCCACCTGAGGCATAGACATCATAGGTAAGGTCACTTCCAAATATTCAAATGGTCATGAATTCATCTCGGTCGCCATTGACTACTTCACAAAATGGGTTTAAGCTGAGGCATTAGTGGTACTGAATGCGAAGAAAGTGGCCAAGTTCATAAAAAAGAACATCATCTGCCATTATGGAGTTACCTATGAGTTTGTGTCAGACAACGAACTCCACTTTGAGGTTGAGGTCACATAGTTAGTCGATGAATATGGAATTCAAAGGCGTAAGTCCTCTCCTTACCAGTTGAAAATCAATGGCAATAATGAATCCAACAATAAGAGCCTCAAGGCTATCATCAGTAAGATGGCATAAATCTATAGACATTAGGCTAAATGGATCCGATATACCCTCTGGGCTACTATACCTTCATCAAAACACCTACTGGGTCAACTTCATATTCTCTAGTATACGATATGGAAGCAGTTCTCCTTATCAAATTGGAAGTACTTTCATTGTTGGTTATGCTTGAAAGTAAGGTTAGTGAAGAATACTGGTATAAAAGATGTTACGATGAATTCTTGCTCCTAGATGAAAATATATTGAAAGCTCTATACCACATATAAGGGTACTATCAGCGAATTACACAATCATTCAATAGAAAGGTCAAGGACCATGGAGTCCAAGAAAGAGTTCTTTCCATCAAGGAAATTATAGAACCCATATAGGATCCGAGAGGAAAATTCAAATATAATTGTAGTGCCCCTATATTGTGAAGAAAATCCTATCAGGTGGCGCCGCTATGCTCACGGACCTTGACGGAGAAGAAATGACGCGTCCAGTTAATTTGGACCGTCTCAAAAAGTTTCACCCTTAGTCCGAGCTCTTATCGCACTATGACACTTCTCACCCCTTCTATTCTTAAAAAAAACTCTTCCTTCCCATCTACTCAGAACTACCTCGACCCTAATCCTCTTAAATCACCCCTTTTAAGAGAAGTTCATAACCAATAGAGGTACATAGGTAGCCTATAAGACATACATGGGCACAATCCTTTCTTTTTCACAAAATGATATTCTTTTCTCCTCCCGATAACAATGGTCTCTCTCATCATTTAAATGAATAAAAGGATTATGTATGCCTTAGTAACTAGTATAGATAATTCAAATACGAAATTCACCGAAGACGTAATAAAATATGTCAAAACCACTGCCTTTTTATTTAAAATTGGGAATATCACTATCACACGTCGTATCAGTGATGGGAGTCAAATGACCCACTCCCTTCTAAACCCTCACACAATATAAAAATCCATACTTTAGACAATTTCACGAAAATAAATAAATCCAAACACCTATGCAAAACCAAAGACAAACACCCAAAACCTACAAAAATTCTCATACCTTGCCTTCAACCACCTGAGAGGCCCGCCTCATCATCATTACCTATCCTTAAAGTTTGCCAAGAGTCTTACTCCTGGTTATGTCTTAGACTGCGCTCCATGCGGTGATAGGCCTTTATAAGTTTGAATGAAATAACAACATATTTTTCTAAAGTTTCGAACATTACGATCCATCTCTGCCTATTCCCCTCAACTATAGAATCTTCTTAACCACCTGATTCCACAACAACTTTAATTAGTCCCCTAATATGAACCCAACCTCCCCAATAAATTTTGATAGGCAGGTAGGTGGCTGACGATGCTGCCATAAGGGCCCCAGTATCATCCTCAAAGACTCAATCAAGTCCTCCACCGAAAAGAAGTTGGTTATGCGGGGGTGAACGATTTTCTCACACCCTCCTTGGCGCAGAAGCCACAGTGGAAATTTACAAGAGGTTCGGTAAAGACCCACCAACCACATGTATTGGTATACCCCCAACTGTAAAATAAGTTATAAGTTTCCCCACCATGGTACAGAACAACGAAGACATTGGGCCCTGTGCTCCACAAGCCAGTTAACCCATTTCTCTATCGAGAGGTCAAAACTGAAAAAATGCTAAGAAATAGGGATGTCAACGGGTCGGTTCGGGTTCGGGTTTTAACTTCCCATCCCCGTCCCCATTAGAAAAACCATTTTTCGTCCCCACCTCATTCCCCGTTATAACGGGTTCGGGGATCCCCGTCCCCATCTTGATTTTTTTTAAAGCACCTAAGTAAAAGTTACTTTTAAA
Source organism: Sambucus nigra (assembly GCA_949130495.1). Lineage (NCBI taxonomy): Eukaryota > Viridiplantae > Streptophyta > Magnoliopsida > Dipsacales > Adoxaceae > Sambucus > Sambucus nigra. The sequence continues at coordinate 428,118,588 of OX422211.1, read as the reverse complement.
TTACATCTTAATTAGGAATGATTAAACACAACTAAAGTGCAACTCTAAAATATCCAACATAGTTTATAGTTTTAGAACATAACATACAAATGACACAGAGTGCATTGTTTCAACGTACCAAATAACAAGAACTAGTAGCGTACTAAATCACAAACAAAATAAGTTGCTCCTAGACTTGCTTGCTTCTCCATCAATTGTTGGCGTGCTAAACTTTCCCGTCAATCAATCACCTCAACCAGTTGTCACACAACTTTCAACCTACACAAGTTACATGACGTATTAGTTTACAACAATATAAATAAATATAACTATACAAACAAAATTAATGCTTATATAATAATTAAATTATTACTTCATAATCATTATCTTCATTTATGGTACCTCTCTCAAATCGTGTTGCACAAGAACCTGAACCTACATAATAATATATTGATGCAATAATTAATAACGGTAAAAAGGATAAAAAAATAAACATTTCAATATGTTAAAGTTATTACCTTAAATCTCGGCCCATAACCAATCTTGAGAATACATGAGTGCTTCCTAAGTCTTTGGATGAAGTCTACTGCGATGTGGGCTCACAAATCTACCACTAGTGTTAATAGTCGAATCTGAAGCAACAGTTTATATGGGAATGGAAAAAATATCCCTAGCTATAGCAAATAGTGTCGGGTACTTAAGACCATATGACATCCACCAAGCCAATATATCAAAATCATCGGATCTAGGTAAAACACTCTCCTCCAAATAGTAATCCAACTTTGACTTAACATGTTCAATATTAGAGGTACTCGAGACAAACAAATCAAATTTATTAATCAACCGACCCCTTCCTTGAGATTGACATGATGTACCACTTGAAGATTCACTATTACCACGAGTATTCTTATTTAATTTCTCACTCACTTGATATTATCCAAACATCTCAAAACAAATGTTATGCCTTTCAATTTCTCTCGGCGCTTCATCATCAGTGGAAAGTAAAAATCAATCCCTTTCATTTTAAATCTAGGATCCAAGATTGTACCCAAAGCCATTACCCCATGAAGTGAACTCCAATATTTTTCAAACTTTATTATCATATTAGATGCCATGAGTTATATTTCATCATAACTTGAGAATGTCCAATCATTAAGTGACACTCTTATCTCACAAATCTTCGAGAAAAATAAATTGATTGTTGGATATTTAGTTCCCGAAAACATTTTTGTCACCTAAAAAAAATCTCCAATCTCTCACTAATTTCACTTGCTAGTAACCAATCATCTTCAAAAGGTACACATTTGTATTGGGACTCACTTATTTTTAAGCAACCAAAAACATCTTTATAACTCAAGGAAGTGTAGATCATTATATAGATTGAGTTCCATCTCATTTTACAATATAGGGCAAGTTTCTTATTGCATGAGATTTTTAGTTGACGAGCCACTTTTTCAAAATTTCCCCATCTTTTTTGAGTCGCTGTTTAATAAGCTACACTTTCACGCACTTTCTTAATTGAACTACCAATTACATCCAACCCATCTTTCACAATAAGGTTTAATAGGTGTACAGAACAATGCATGTGAAAGATTTTACCTCCCAATAATAAAGAATTAGAAGGTAAGTTTTCCAACAAAATAGTTACCATTGCATCATTAGTACTACAATTATCTAAAGTTACCGTAGATAACTTCAGATCAAGATTCTAATCCATAAAAAATTCAACCAAAGCCTCAGCAAGTACCTCCATGGTGTGGGGGTATGGAACATATATAAACCTACAAAAAATACTATTTAATAAAAACAACATTATTTATTGAAAAACAACACTATTTAATTAAAAACAACAATGTTTAAGTAAAAACAACACTATTTAATTAAAAATAACATTATATAATTAAAAACATCACTACTTAGTAAAAAACAACATTATTTAAATAAAAAACAACAATATTTAGTGAAAAACAACACTACTTAGTAAAAAAAAACAACATTATTTAAATGTAAAATTACCTCACAATCCGTTTTTGTAATTTTCAGGAGTCATCAATAAAGTGTGATGTCAGGGCCATAAATCCTCTCTTTTGGGTAGTGGAAGTCCACATATCTGTGGTGATTGTAAATCTTCCCCGATTCTTTCTAAACAACACTATTATTTTAGTTTTCTCAAACTCGTAAATTTTGAATATATCATTTTTTACGATGTTACGAGATGGAACCTTAAACAATGGTTGAAGACAATTACTATAGTTCTTAAACCCTTGATGTTCAACCATACTAAGAGGATACTCGTGCAAAGTGATCATTTTAGTAAGAGAATCTCTTGCCGCTTCTTGGTCAAATGAAAAATTAGATAGTTGAGTCTTTCCATTGGGCCTCCGCGTTTGATTTAAAATCGATTCTTTAATATCCATTGATTTTCGTCAAGGACAAGACTTGAAATGATCCCCCAAATGAGATGTTCCATTTTTACTTGAACCCCCAAGTTTTTTTTCACAATATCTATAAATCGCTTTATCTTGTCCATTGATTTTTTTCAAATCAAAGTGGTCCCATACCCATGACTGTCGAGGTCATCTTCCATTTTCATTAGTAACATCGGTGTCATCGGACATAATCTCACGATTTTCATTATCATCATCCAATATATTAATTGGTGTTTGATTTGAAGCTACCTCATTTATTGGAGAAGTTGATTGTGTATCCCCCGTTTGCGTTGTAATCTCCTTTAACGTAGACATTTTTACCTGGACAAATTAAGAAAAATTTATCCGTGAAATCTAAAAAAAACAACTAAACTAAATTTGACAAAAAAAATACCTAAAAGACTTCGAAAAAAAACATTAAGGGGTTGAAAAAAACAACTAAAATCTGAAAAAAAAACTAAAAAACAGTAGAAAGGAACCATCAATCTAGTCTGTTAATCAATCGAGTTCACTATGTTATTTATTGTAATTATAGATTGTGAGTTTACTTTATTCTAGGTTTTATCATCACTGTCAAGGGGATTTAAACATGTAAAGCATTTAAACATTGTCCTTTACCTCTTATGAGGACTCAAATATCTAATTAAGTAAAGCTTGATATCTGATTTAAACATCACTGTCAGCTTAAGTAAAGATACCAAATCCCCCTTATGAGGACTCATAGTTTCGTAACCAAAGCTTGACACCTAATTTATTAATCCAATCTTTTGTCTACATTGATACTACAATGGTTGAAAAATACTTACTATTTTGTCTACATTACCCCTTATGAGGAAGAGCGGCGCGAAAGGGGCAGGCGTGAGAGAGAGAGAGAGAGGAGAGGGAGGGGAGCGGCGTGCGTGAGCAGTAAAGAGAGAGTGAACTTTAGGGTTTATTATTTTTAGATGTTTATATACTAATACTTATATATATATTATATTAATAAATCGGCTATCCCCGTGGAGACCCAAGGGTATACTCGAACTGATTCGAAATTTTTTGGGGATTTATTTTACTCCCCGAACCCAACTCGATCCCTGAATTTTAGGGGATTTTTCAGGGATGTTTTTTTGGGTAACCGCGGGGACCCAAAATTTAGAGGAAAATTGCCATCCCTACCAAGAAAAGAAGTTGGGAACAACTGATAGAGGGTAATCAGGAGGGGACGCCAGACACAATCTCTTAGATAACCACATAAATAGTATGACATGGCTCCCTCGCAAGAATCCAAGCCGAATGTCCTTCCAGGCATCTAGACCATTCAGTGTCTACACTAATAACTCTACGATATGACTACAGTGGTAGGACATCCACATAGTTATTGTGGCTACCTGAGAGTCAGTCGTCAAATTGCCCGTCACTCACAAAAGTCTAACAGTCAAGACCAGAACTACTACACCAAAAAATCCATTATAGGTAAAATTCCTCCGACATACGAAATTTATTACTATTGGGAGGATGATGTTCCCTCTATGCACCAACGGTCGGGTGACTGAAGGGGATATGTGGAGCAACTTTGCCTGTGATAACCAAGGAGAATGAGAAAAATCCAGCATAGCCATCGCCACATTAGGGCTGACACCTAACATATCAAAAAATTCTTCGTAGGTGGGATGTCACATCCGCGAATTTTATGTGTTTAAGAGTAAGCGAGGAGTAAAAGTAAATACAACAGATAAATTAAAAGCAATGCAACTTAAATGATTTTTATTATGGGGATGCCTGACATCCTATTACATAGATGAGTCTAAAATAAACTAGAATATATTATTATTCATTCATGCCACACATAATGGAAAACTTGTAGAAAACATTCAAGAATCATAGGAGCTGATAAGTTGTTGTGTAGATATTCCAGTGGGGTCTACCATCCTTGTCTACTATCTCCCATACGTACGTAACCGAAAATATTTTTTGGGGTAATATAAAATAAAAGTTCAAACGTGCGGGTGGTACCTCATCTTCTTTGAGTTCATCATCCATCTGGAGGGAAAACAATTAAGCATACATGTCAAGTAGATAATTCTTACTTCTATACAAAGTATGAGAGAAAATATTCTGACAGAGAATAACTGGATGAAATATTAATATTATTATAGCCTGGAATCAAGCTAATATAGAACTGTCAGGGGTATACTTAAGTTTAATGATATTTAAAAGAATAGTATGGTGATTATAACTAGATATTTTTTTTGTCGAGTTAAAAATAAGAGTTCATAATACAATAATATAACCTATAAATTATCGGTTATAGGGCTTCAATAGCGTAGACTTACCGTTACAATATCGTTCATAGTATATTATAAATACAGACAGGAGTCCTAAATAATTGGGGAATAAATAAAAGGCTTGGCACATTTAGCTAGAGTGGAACTCATACGTATGTAGAAGATAAAAACTAGGCACTCAACATATGAGTCCTACAAGCCAATTATGACTACTGTGTTATACCAGAGTTTAATCCCTGGATCATAAAGTGTTCTACTAGGGGTTTCACTGATAAGGGTATAAATTGTAGGGTAATATGAATTATTATAGTAGGTTGCTGTGCTATACCACAATTAAGGGTAAAAAGAATTTAGTGGCTTTTACTGAAGTCGTAGGTTGTAGCGGTTTATCGGGTTTAGAGATAACTGAAATATCGAGAGAATCAATATATGCGATAAACATAAACTAAACAAATGAGTTCGTAATTGAAACATGAGTTAAAAATGATCACAGAGTGATAAAACAATCTGTAATTTTGAAAGACATAAGCTCAATTTTTTTAATACTCAAATTAAAATCACCTACTTTGAAATTTTGGATTTCGAGTTTGTGCATCTAATTCACTGGGATGGATTGAATAGTCTGAAATCATGAAGAGTATAAGTCGGTCATATAGGCCTAAAATAATGCTTATGTGATGCAGTATGATGCTAAATTATAGAAAATTCTTGTGTAAACATAACTAAGAGGGTATAATATATAATTTTAAAAAGTTTTAAAAATAATGTTTTTCTTTACTTCTATTTGGATTTGGATTTAGTGACAAGAGACAAAATGATTTTATTTGAACTAAAGACTTTTTGAAAAAAGTTTGGGGCGCTTTGAAATACTTGAAAAATTGGTCAGGGGTTATTTATAAAATTAAAACTTGAATTTAAGTTATAAGATTGGGTTTCTCGAGATAATACTTTCCAGGGATCCAAATAGGGTGATGTAATATACCATTTTGTTCAGAATTTAATAATAGAATTTTTGAAAAAAAATTAGAATTTTCTGACTGGAGATGTGCCCTCACGCATTAAGTTAAACAATTCATGCGCCTGGTTTGACCCTCACCCACGCGCGTGTAACCCACTCATCTTTAACCTTTGACAATTTGAATTTAGGGTTTTGAAACTTTGACCTTTAATTTGAGACGATTTAGGAATTCATTTGAGTTGGTTCCTGAATGAAAATTACATAACTTTTGAAGAAGAATCCAACCATATTGGTTTCAAGGATTTTGGTGAGCTAAATTGGGCTTTTGAGTTTTTATAAAAATATCAAAATTTTGACTCAACATATGTGACTGAAAGCTATGATTCTCACTATGGCATCATAAGAGTTTTGTTCTATATTGAAAATGTGATAAAACAAGCCTGATTTGAGGGATTTTAGTGGAGTAAAACTCTTGAATTCGTTTTCTAAAAATTATAGGCTTGGAAATTTCTACCTTCTATTTGGGGTATCAGAACTCATTTTTGGCTCAATCAAGCATTGCACCTAGGTTCTTGAGAACCTAAGATCAACTTACCTCACTTTAAAACTGGTTCAAAGTCATGGAAGCAAAATCCACCATTGAAGATCATGCTTCAATGGATGTTTTTGATTTTTGAGCTAATTTTGTGCTTTTGTACGTTAGCATTCATATGCAAACACATAATTCTACTCTATATAAGTGCAGAAAAATAACGAAATTGAAGAAATAAACATTCATATATAAAATTACAGAAATGAATTTTTTTTAAAATTTCACTTTAGAATAGCTCTCAGTTGAAGTGAGTTTTTACAGAGGTGAAGGGGGCCTTTTATAGGGTTTGTGGGGAGGAGTTTATTGGTGGGTTGGGGAGGTGAAGTTTAGACTGGTTTACACAAGTTGAACTATGGTATATGTGGATGATAAATGGATACTCCACATGGTACATGCCATGTTGGCAATCTAGCTGGTCCCACATCAACAGGGGAGAAAGTATAAATGAGTTTAGGATTTGGGTTAGGTCCTTGGATAGTCTTTATTTAGATTTTAGGGATTCAATGTTACTTTGTAAAACTTTGAGGGCTTAAGTGCAATTTATCAAACTTAATGGATTGGTTCATAATATTCTTATGAAATATATGTCATTTGGTCAAACATTGAGTGAAAGTTGGGTGTTAATTAATATAAGAGAGTGTAAGTTAACGTAATTCTTCCACTAGGGGTAGTTTGGTAAATTAACTTAAGTTTAGGATTCTTCAATAATTATTGGATTGTAGAGGGACTAAAGGTCTATTTAGGGTGTGTTGTTACGTTCTTTCTACCTAAAAAAATTTTGTCCTCAAAATTATCTGAAAAAGTGCATGATACTGTCATCTCATAATGTCTTATGTTTCCTATGTTGTTTCTTCATCTCCATGGTGTTGCCAAAGTCCTTTTACTAGGGGAATGGTTTTATGTTAGAGAACCTTCTCTTGTCGATCGAGAATTTGAATAGGATTTTCCTCGAATTCATGGTTGGGTTAAACTGTTATATTCTTGCAAGTGATGATGTGACTTGGATCAGGGATATACTTTCATAGTTATGAAATATAAAACACGTCATAAAGATTGGATAGATCGGGAGGTAATTCTAGATGATAAACTACTGGTCAAATGCATTTGATGATTCTAAAGGGACCAATGTAGTTCTTTTTCTAAATAGAATTATCCCTTTCCTTGGAGATACTCATAAGAAAACTTGGTTATTTACTTTAAATTCTAAGGGCTTTCGACGGCGTAGTTCTTTTGTTAGCTCTAGGCTGAATGTAATCTTTCCCGAATAAGGTGTATCTTTTATGTGGTTTCATTAATAATCTCGTATCTAAGAGTATGATTTTTTCCTGATTCATTCCAGTATAAAGGCGAATGACAGGGTCATCCATAGAGAGCTTCATAGGGGGTGGTCTGAATGGTGGTTTAGTAGTTGTTATTGTAGGAGAATTCGATCAAGGTAAGTTGATTATTCTATGAATCGAGAAAGTATAACGTGTAGTCTCGTAGAATATCTTCCATTGTTTGAATCAGATTGCCAATTGGTCTTAGGATGAAAAGCAATGATCAGGTAGAGTTTGCTTCGTAGAGAGGTTTGTAAGGCTTGCCAAAATCTTCCTGTAAATATGGGGTGTCGATCGGACATGATGGATATAGGTACACCATGAAGTCAAAAAATTTCCTTGATGTAAAGGTCACTTAATCATTGGAAAGATTAGGTGGATTTGGTTGGTAAAAAATGGGCAGATTTGGTAAGACAATCGACGATAACCCATATCGTATTGTATCCTTGAAAAGTTAGGGGTAATCCATTAACAAAGTCCATGGTTTATATGATCCAATTTCCATTATGGGATGGGGAATGGTTGGAGTAAATCGCTAGGATGTTGATGTTCAATCTTCACGTATTGGCAAGTGACACATTTTGTTATGAAATGAACAATGTCCTTTTTCATACTGAGCCACCAATAATGTTGCTTGAGAGTTTGATACATTTTGGTGCTTCTGGGGTGAATCATGAATTTATAATGGTGAGATTGTTGCAGGATTTCTTCTCATAATGAGGATATGAGAGGAACACATACTGGATTAATGAATTTTAACCCAACACTAGGGGTCCAAAGTCCAATTTTTTTCAACGAGGTTGTTTCAAAGTTTTTGCTTCTCAAAACGAAAAAATTCATCTTGGTCTTGGAAGTCAATGATTTTCTTATGCAAAATAGGGTGAGCGATAATGTTTCGTATAATCAACTTTGGTTTTGGAGGAGTCTCGTTGTAGATTATAATCTCCAATGATTTCTAAGAATACAAACATACTATGGAGGCTTCCCCGAGTTTTGTGGCTTAAGGCATTAACAACTACATTACCTTTTTCGAGATAGTAGAGTAAGTTAAACTTGTGATCCCATAAAAATTCTATCCATCATATTTACTGAAGATTTAGATATCTTTGCATGATAATATACTTAAGACTCTTATGATCAGAAAATACCTAAAATTCTTTTCCATATCGATAACATATCCAAATTTTCAGGACAAAGACCTATCGTTGCTAACCCCAAGTCATGTACTAGGTAGATACATTCATAAATTTTCAATTGACGGTGACCCGCACTCGATCACTCTCCCTTGTTGCATTAGTACACAACTCAGTCCTTATAGTGAGGCATCGGTATAAACATCATAAATGCTGTTACTGGAAGTAATAGTTAGGACAAGGTCGTGGTTAACTTTTCCTTTAAAGTACAAAAGGCTTGTTCACATTCAAAGGTCCATACAAATCCTATATCCATTCTGGTCATCTTCATTAAAGGTAGGGAAATTCTAGAAAATCCTTCAACAAAGTGTCTATATTACCCGATGACTCCTAAAAAGCTATGTAGTTTTGTGAGGTTAGTGGGTTGAGGCTATTCAAGTACTGCTGCATTTTTGGTTGGATCTACTTGTATACCTACTTCAGTGACTGCATGTCCAAGAAATTTTACCTCTTTCATAAGGAAGTCACATTTGCTTTGTTTAACATAAGATGATGTTTACGAAGGGGTTTCCATACTATACATAGGTGCTCTTCGTGTTCTGCCTTGGTCTTGGAATAAATTGATATGCCATCTATAAATATGATAAAAAATTAATCTAGGAAAGGGAAAAATATTCTATGCATTAGGTCCATGAAAGCGGCGGGGGCATTTGTCAATCCAAAAGACACGAGTAAGAATTCAGAATGACCATATCGCGTTAGAAAACGATTTTGGGTATGTCTTCTTCCCTAACACGAAGTTGGTGATATCCAGATCTTAAATTAATTTTTGAAAATATCCTTGACCCTGGTAACGAGTCAAACAAATTGCCTATCTAGGCAATAAATACTTGTTCTTGATGGTCACTTGGTTTAATTTTCGATAGTCGATACATAATCGAAAAGAACCGTCTTTCTTTCTTACAAATAAAACTGGAGCTCCCCAAGGTAAGGTACTGGGGCGTATATATCTATTATTGACTAGTTGTGTTCGAAGTTCTTGCAATTATAAAGTAGCCATTCGATAAGGGGGTATTGAGATAGGAGAGGTATTTGGCAATAGGTTGATAAACAATTTGATATCTCGAAATAGGGTTATTTCGGGTAAATAAACGGGAAACATGTCTTTATGTCTGGTCATGATGGTATAAAGATAATAGGTTTCTTTTTCATTTATTCGAAAAAGTAGAGGTTGGTGGGGGTTTCTTCCTTGGAAATAAAATGAAGGTTAATGGGGTGGTTTGAATGTCATTGTCTTTACATGACAGTCAATGTGAGAAAAGTTTGGAGATAAAACATCCGTTCCTATTATTAAATCGAACTCCGTTAAATCAAGGACTATTAAATCTATGGTTAATGTCTTGGTTCCAAAATGTAAAGTGTGACATTTACAAATCCCAATGGTAATGGCCATCTTTCCCGTTGGCATTCCTATAGTAAAAGGATAAGCTAATGGATTAGAATATAAATGCAAACAAGTCATACATAGATGACTAATGAAAGAGTGTGTGGATCCAAAACAAAATAATATTTGTACTGAGATATTACAAAAAGGAAGATTACATTTGACCACACCATGGTAATTTAGATTTTTCACTGAAAAAGAGGAGAAATTTTGACTGTGGTTCCTATTGAGGGGTTCTTTCTGTTTCTCATTAGGATTTTATTGCAATGTGTAGTTAGAGTTATTGGTTGGATTCTTAAAGGGAGGTTTAATAAAGTTCGGGTAAGTAGAAGGAGGGGGCATGTGTAGAATAGGATATTGTGGCATAAGGTGTCTGACTTGGTTGCACTCATGACAATGCATCAAAGGTCTATTGTGACTCTGCTGAATTTGACTGAATACTCAACCATCTTTGGGCTTTTTGCAAGGATGATCTCTTTGAATAAGCTGATTCCTGACTATATAGGGATTTCGGGAAGGAGTAGAGATTCGGGATGTGTTATTAGCTGAGGGTTTTTTTCTACATTGGAAGATATTTTAACTATTCGGTTAAACTCTCAGACCTGCAAAGGAATAATGAAATATTTGATGTTTTTGCGTAACCCTTGTTAGAAATGTTTACACTTTTTAGGTTCGGTGTCAACGTATTCCTGAGCATATCGGGATAATTCGATGAACTTATCCTCATACTAGGATATAGTCATTTGTTGTTGTTATAGGCTCAGGAAATCTCTGGCCATTTGATCCCTTACAAACTCTAAAAAGTATTTGTTGAAGAAGATTTCTTCAAATTGAACCCAAGGTCGTTCGTTCACATTCTGAGGATGTAGAATAGACTGCCACCAGAAGTATACTTCTCCTTTGAATAAATATGAATCCAATCTCACCCTAAGTTCAGGGTTAATGCATACTCTGTTAAGTACTTTGAGTGTTTGACAAATCCATTTATTCGCTTCGGCTGTAAAGGACTTCCCAAAGAATGAGGTTTTTGCCTCATAAATTCCTTAAGGGCATTCATCCTTTGAGTTTCTTCTAGTATGTCATTATTAACTAGGAATGGAGGTGGCGTATTTTGTTTTTGCTGGGCTAGTATAGTTAATTCTTTTAGACAACGTATAATTCCTTCATTGGTGGTAGTTGGATTAGGTATATGTGGAATATATTATTCCTATTGGGTTCCATTGGTAGTTGCGGGAGTATTACCCATCCTATATAAATAATGGATCAATGGATAAAATGGCAAGTAAAGGTACAACAAACAAACTTGTTATATTATATCATATTGGGTTACATAATATTACACAATCAGTAAAAAACCAAACAACACATAACCGTTGAATCCTATTTTGAAAGGAACATCTAACTATTACAAAAGAACTATTAAGGGTACTAACTATTACAAAAAAATGAAGTACCAACTTAATAGAATGTTTACATATATATACCCAACCAAAAACCAACTTAAAAAATGAAATTTGCAGACTTTCAGCCGAATCGATTGCACCTCAGCCGAATCCTACATGTTTGGTTGCTGTAGCTTTGCCCAACTTTACGTAAAATGCCGTAAATTCTTCGTTATAATTAGAAATTAAGCATGGTCAGAGGTTACGCGAAGATAAATGAAAGGGATACAACATCCAAGAAGACATTAGGCCAAAAAACTAAAATATAAAATGACTGAAATTCCCTTGAATGTGACCTTGAGTGTGCTTTTTAAGTCAAAACCATTCTAAAAATGGCATAACTCCCTCATTATACATCAGAATCATACACCGTCAGCGGCCACGAGAAGAGAAATCAAAGGGATTCAACTTCTGTGAAGAGTTCGGGATCAAAATCCAAATGCTAAAATTACTAAAATTCCCCCGAAGCTACAATAATCAACGAAACTTTTTTGAAAAGCGACCAAACTTCACACTAAGCACCGAAATACCTACAAAAGTTCAATTATACCTCATAAAACATGTTAACATATAAAACTGAGGTTTTCTGGTTAACGATCATAAGTATAGGGATTAAGATACCCGAGGGAGCTAATAACGCGAGTTTAACGGGTGAAATACACAATATTTGCGTCGTATTAATGCACCTACACCAAAAATAACCCCCAAACAAACCTATACGCCACATATCCAAGAGTTATGAGTATTGAACCATACTAAAACTTTTCATAAAAATAGTCCCGAATTAAGTTTTCACTTTCTCTAATTAAGTAACTAATTTATTTTAAGAAAACATGTAATTAAGTGTTTATGCGACACGTAAAACACATAATACTAAAGGAAAGGAATAGAGTATTCATGCGTGAGTAAAATCTGAATGAGGAATCTGATTGAATAGTTGTGTTCCTCTCAAAAAATTAATAAAGATTCATTCTTGGACAATCTTGAACTAACACTAATTAAGCCTTCAAATCTTGTGTTGAACACTTGATATAAATTGGGGCTAGTGGTTGGAGATGAGAGGAAATAATTATGGAGGAGTCTCTTGGGTAAAAGTTTGTGAAAAAGTGATTTAAAAAGTCTAGCTTCAAATTTGTTTTAATATATAAGGGTTTGGAGTTTTATTAACAAATTCGATTTCAATTCTGATTAAAATTCTACTTTTCAAATATAAAACTCAACATTTTAAATTACTAAAATATTTAGATCCAAATTTTTTATTTTACCCAAAGTTCTGAATTAATTTTAATAATACCTTTTAAATTTACGGGGTGTTACATACTTTCCCACTAGCACAGGAATTTCATCCTCGAAATTCGACGAAGCATAAATGCGCAAAATAAAATAAGGCTCACATATACCTACCCGTAGAATACCACGATTGATACAATACATATATCACCTATATATATTTATAACGATAAAAATAATGGCGTACCACACGCTTTCGTGAATCACCACTTGATTCTATCTCCAAAAGTCATCCAAACACTAAAGTCCTCAAATTTCTTCATATCACCAAAATCGATACTTACGCTAACTAACATCTGCACTAACAATCTCCAAAATAACTCTCATATCCAAAAATCACCTCTTAAGATACTCGCATAGGTATTTCTAACCTTAATTACCACAATGTCCTCAACACAGAACTCCAAGTCATCCGAACGCTAAAGTACTCTAATCAATACACATCATCAAAATTGATACTCACAATTCCTATCCTCTGCACTAACAATCTCCAACATAATCCTCATCTCCCAAAATCACTTCTAAGTCTCCTCTCATCAAGATTATTATTTCTAACCTCAATGCCGACAACGTCCTATCACCAACTACTTATCTCCAAGGAACGTCACTAACACGTATGATAGACTCCCTAACTTAAGGAGTACGAATCAACAAAGGGAATCAAAGAACGATAACGCGGAAGCTAAAATGGACTCACAACCTACGAGACCTAAGACCATGCTCTGATACCATCTGTAACACCCCACTTAATTCTAGCGTCGACCGCCACCAAAACTAAGACGGGCGTCAATAAATTAAATACCATTCTTAGCATGTGATAGATACGAGACATAATAAAATTCATTCCCTAAGATAATAATCATATTTAATCCCAATAAATGTTAATCATTAAAGCGGCATAAGAGCCATCACCATGCTAAACTCCAATAATAATCCAATCTTCAATTAAAATTTGAACAAACTCCAATGAAATACTCCAAATGAAATATCCAAATAAAAACTGTAGACAACGATGGAACCAAATGGCCCACTGAATCCATAAATTGAGTCTAATAATAAATGCCATTTAATTAATTTACCCAACTTTATTACCCATAGAATACCATGAATACACACTACTATCCATTTGATGCTTAGAAGGAGGGCCAATCCATCTTTTATTAATGGGAGACCGATAATGCTGTTCATGTGGCTTGAAGAGAGGTTTCTTCTAGCGTCCCCTCCTAAGTATCCCTTGGCATGCGTGCCTAATTTCTTTGTCCGACCTTTTTTCAGTTTTGGACCATATGCAGAGAAATGGTTCAACTGATTTATGAAGAATGGAGCCTAGTGTCTTCGTTGGTCAGTGTCATGGTGGGGAGACTTGCAGCCTATCTTGTAGCTTGGAGAGTACCTGTTTGTGCAGTTGGTGGGCCTTCGACAGACTTCCTTCTATTTCCCCAAGCAGCTTCTACGCTAAGTCAGATGGGAAAAAATTATTCCCCCTCAAATCATAAACTTCTTTCTAGTGGAGGACCTAACCGAATCACTGAGGATGGTGCTGGGCTCCGTGTAACAGCACTGCCAGTCGTCTACCCGTCCGTCATAATCTGTGGGAGGGGATTGACATGTGTTTGGGAACTACCTGAAATGGTTATGAAAGCGAGTAGTAGAGAAAATCATGGTGGAAGAGATTGGTTAAAGGTGGTTCGTTGCCTTCGACACCATGGAGGGCGGTGTGTGGTTTTGTCCAGGCTTGTCAGGGCGTACCTCTCTATAGAGTGCATACTAAGTGTTAACCAGGAGGGGGAGACTTGGGGACTCCGGGGGATGGAAATGATGATGAAGTAGGGCCTTTGGGCAGTTTAAGCCCATGTCTTGTAAAGCTTGGGTATTTTTTGTGAATCTAGGGAAATTATGGGTGATTTGTATTTTTGGGATTTAGAATAATTTTTGTTTGGCTTGATAAGGGTTAGGTTTGATGGTTCAGTCAGTGGAAGGGGGTGGTTTGTTTAACTTCCATTGCTGATACTTAATGTAACAACATTGTATTCCTTATTCAGATATAAAAATTAATTTTGATCATATTTTGTTGTGCCTCTTGATTAGTTTTGTATTTTAATTATCTGTACCAATCGCTAAGGCTTACATAATCCCTTTATTCATGTGAACGCTAAGATGGAACACCGTTCTCGGAGGTTAGAAAAGAGTAGCATTTATTGAAAAAGAAGGGAATCGAGTCCATGTATGGTGTATGGGTTACCTATGTACCTCTGGGGGTTTTAAAAGTTTTCATGAGTCTCATTTCGAAAAGAAAGGGTTTTTGAAAGGATCAGGTCCCAAGTAGTTCTGTGTAGGGGAAATGAAGATTTTTTTATAGAATTAAAAGGGGATGTGAAGAGTCGTAGAATGCCGAGGTTTAAGGCTAAGGGTAAAATTTCTTGAGATGGTCTAGGTTGATTGGACGTGCCATCTCTTCTCCATTGAGGTCTGTGAGCATAATGGTACCTCCTGAGAGAATTTTCTTCACAATGTAGGGGAGCCACTCTAATTCGGTTTGAACTTCCCTCTAGGGTCCCAGGAAGGTTTTATGATCTCTTTGAGGATAAGTTATCCTTCCTAGACACCGCGGTCCTTGAACTTTCGATTTAATGATCGCGTTATCCGGCGATGGTAGCCTTGTATATAATATAGAGCCTTCAAACTCTTTTCATCCAAGAGTGATAATTCATCTCAGTGGTTCTGATGCCATTCTTCTTCGCCAACTTTACTTTCGATCATGATGCAGAGGGACGGTATTTCTAGATCAATGGGTAGGACTGCTTCTAGGTTGTATACTAGAGAATAAGGGGTGGCCCCACTAGGTGTTGTTATTAAAGTGAGGTAGCCCCTAAAGGCATAAGGGATACGATCGACCCAATCTCTACAACTCTTAGTCATTTTGCTGATTATGGTTTTATGGCTTTTATTGGCAGCTTCGACAACACCAGTGGTTTGGCATCGGTAGGGAAAAGATTTATATATCTGAATCCCTTACTCGTCGACTAGTTCGGCGACCTTAGCTTCAAAGTGGAGCCCATTATCTGATACTAACTCATGGGGAACTCCGTATTGACATATGATGTTCTTTATGATAAACTTGACGACTTTTTTAGCATTTAGCATTCCGTATGACTCGACTTCGACCCATTTGGTGAAGTACTCAGTGGCAACTGGGATAAATTCGTGACCGTTTGAATCTTTGGGAGTAACCTTCCCTATGATGTCAATGCCCTAGGTTGAGAAAGTCCAAGGAGAGGTCATGTTGTATATTTCTCGAGGAGACATGTGTTGTAGATTGGAAAATTATTGGCATTTGAGGCATCTTCGAACATAGGCAGTACAATTTTAAACCATGGTGGCCCAATAGTATCATTAACAGATGATCTTTTTAGAAAGCATATGACCATTCATATGGGACCCGCATTCCCTACTGTGGATCTTCTGCATCATTTGTTCAATATTAGCCCCTGCTATGAAGTGCAACCATCGAAGTTTCTCTTCAATAGTGCTTTATCGCAGATGATGTACTCGGAAGCCAGTTTGCAAAGGGTCGCACGGTCTTTCTTATCTGTGTCTTGGGGATACCTACCATGTTTGAGGAGGTACCAAATGTCGTAGTACCATAACTCGATCATATCGTAATCTTACTCGGTAACATGTTTAATGTGGTAGCAGTGGGTGGGCATAACTTATTTCTGAAAAAAACAACGGGGTGTTCCAAATCAAACGATTTTTCACCAAAAAATTATCCAACTTTTAATTTGCACCAAACCAAGTTGTGAAAACCCAATTCTTAATTTAAACCATTTTTATCTTGATTAATCCTAAACATGCATCTAGTGATTAAAGTAAGTAAAGTAAAGTAAAGAATACTGACAACGTCAGATGTACGAGAAAAAAATCCAAAACGGGAAAACAACCTTGGACGGCCCAAGCCAGAAAAATCACTATGAACAAAGGTTTTACAAAGACAGATTAGCCTTACTCAATGACTCAATCCCCATAGGTCTTAACGCTTCTTCTGATCTTTTACCGTTCTTCAATAGTGCCCACACAAAAAATTCATCTTCCACGATACCTGTCCACAACACACGCGTCCACGTATGTCTCGGTGTCCATCGAATTGCTTTGATTCGTCTACGATGTCGAACAAGAAGTCCTTATCTTTTCTTCACCGTAAAACCCAGATGTTCAATTATAGAAAAAACCTTCTTAGTATATCAAGATCACGTAAACATAAACTAATGATAAATCGAATCTTTGCAAACTCTAAGGATTTGTTTAAGCTTTGTAAACCTTAGAAAACATGTGCAAAACTTGTACTGGATCGTAGAATGAACACCCGTTTAATTATGACGCAAACACGCTTTAAATAGGAATTAAGCACCGCCTCAAAAAATGTGTCATTCGAACAACAGAGCGACGTCGTTCGCGCGACATAAGCATCTCGTTTGAAGGAGATTGCTTGTCGTTTGAATGAGCCCGCGTGTCAGTTTGACTTTTTGTTTAAAACATCTCTTCTAAAAGAGATCCAAATAAGTCAAACTCCTTTTTCGAGCTTATCAGAATAAAAATGTAGTGTAAACCATTTAAAACACTTTAAAACATTTTAAAATATTTTCTTTATAAAAACTTACATCCTTATCTTTTATAAAAACAATTCCGAGCACCATTAATTATACTCATTCATACATGAGTGATCTCGGAATGCAATTAACTTTGAAGACGATTAAACTTGAACCAATTAAACTTCGGCATGATTAATTCTTTGAGGCTTTGTCGAAACGTCTTCAATTTTTTCAATACGTCATAGACCAAGTGGGATCGTGACAAAATAAAATCTCCCTATGACATATTACAAACACAGTTTTGTTCACGGAATTAAGTCAAAATAATACAGGGAATCAATTGGAAATTTATTTCTTTATAATTTCTAAACCAGGAAAGGGGCCATTGTTATTCCCTCAGGCATGTTGACCATGGAGGCTATGGTAGCAAGGGCATTGCTAGGCTATTTTTTACACGAGGTAGGTAGTGGAAGGTGACAACTTTGAACTGGGAGGCCAACTCTTCTAGGTGGTCATGGAAGGGTAGGAGCTTCTCGTCTTTGACTCTCTATTTTATGAGGATTTGGTCAACGATGATGGCAGAGTCTAGGTAGACATATAGGTGTCGGATTCATTTCTTGAGGTCTATCTTGAGGCCTATAGTGCATGCCTCCTACTTACTCAAGTTGTCGGTGCAGGGGAAGTCTAGTTTGATGTCAGTGGGGGTGTGAGAGTCATCAGGCGTTATCAAGAGTATTCCAATGTTGTACCCTTTCTTGTTGGCAGCTCCATCGAAGAACATTTTCCATCTAAGGTCCTCCTAAGAGGTGAAGATAATATTTTCATCCAAGAATTTAGAGACCTAAATATTAGTCCCTTTAATGGGGTAATTATCAAGGTAGTTGGAGATGGCTCTCCTTTTCATAGCTTTCTGCATGACGTACACAATATCTAACTCGGCTAAGAACATCTACCAACATGCCATTCGACTGGACAGAGTGGGATTTTCTAACAGGTATTTGATGGGATCCATTTAGGATACTTGTCTGATGGGAAAGGAGAGCATGTAGTGCTATAACTTTCGTTTGACCCTTATCAGGGCGACACATGCTTTCTCTAAAGTAGTGTAGTTGACCTCATACCTAACCAGTTTCAGACTGGCATAATAAATGGCTCTTCCTTTATGGGATTCTTCAATGTATTGGACTAGCAAAGCCCCTGTTGCGATATCTATTACGTCCAAGTACAAGAGGAGGGGAGACTTAGTTACGGAGGCATAAGCAATGGAGGTCGGGTGAGGTATTGATTAATTCGATCAAAAGCTTCTTGGTAGGCCCCATTTTAGACTTTAGTTGAATCCTTTTGGAGAAGTTTGAAAATGGGTTCACAGATAGAAGTCAGCTGGCTGATGAACCGACTAATGTACTATAATTTACCCAGAAATTCTGGGACTTCCTTCTCCATCCGTGGTGGTGGTATCTTAAGTATGGATTTTAGCTTAGTAGGATCTGATTTGATTCCCTTCTCATTAACCATGAATCCCAATAATTTTACTTTCATGATGTTGAAAACAAATTTTTGTGGATTTATCCGCATCTTATATTGCCGCAATCGCTCGAAGAACTTTTGGAGGACGAGAATATGACCTTCCCGAGTCTTATACTTAATTCTCCTATCGTCCACATAGATTTTGACCTCCTTCTGATTAAGGTGGTGTAATATGGTTATGGCATCCCTTTGGTAGGTAGCCCTGACTTTCATGAGTTTGAATGGTAGGATACTATAGTAAAAAATTCCCCGGGGGTGATGAAGGCAGTTTTCTCCTGATGGTTTGATCCAGTTATATCCAGCGAATTCATAGACAAATAACTTGAGGGCGTGTCTAGCGTGTTGTCCACAATCATGTCGATGTTGGGTAATAGGTAATCTTCTATTGGGGATAATTTGTTCAAATCTCGGTACTCGATGCACATGCAAACTTATCCTACCAATTTTGGCACATGGATGAGGTTGGCGTGACATGCAGGATATTCGACTACGTGAATGAAACCCATGTTCAACTGTTTAACCACTTCCTCTCTGACTCTGAGCGACCATTCTGTGCAGAGTTTCCTTAGTTTCTGTTTAATTGACTTGCATTATGGGAATGCTAGAATATCATGTTGAGATGTTTATGGGTCAATGTCGTGCATGCCATCATAGGACCATGCGAAGAAGACCACAAATTCTTTTAATAGTTCTTCAAATTGCGCAAGCTTATGCTCGCTAAGGGTGGACCCTATCCTAGTTTTGCACTGATGGCTACTAGATTTGAGATTAAAAACAATAGTATCATCATCATTAATTTGAACGTGGTTATGTTGTTTATTATTCTCCATATTAAGATCAGTTAAGAATTATTTATTTACAAAATCATCATCATCAAAGGTTTGATTAGAATTAAGACAAATACTCAAAATCTTCGTTTATTTTATTTTTGGGAAAAACAACATTGGGAACCTCCTAAAAAGAGGTCTTAGTTACATTAATATCAGGAAAAGGAAAAATAACATCAGGTGAAGAGACTTAGATTGGGTAAACAGTAAGGTCATGTTGAATCTGAGCAGGTTAGACTAGTACGACATTCCAGTTGAGGAGAGACATGTCAGCAGCTTTGATTTGAGAGGATAGGTCCGATGATATGGAATCTGCGTGGATCATGCAAAGACCCATCCCAAATGTCTGTAAGTTGAATGAGTCTTTGAAACCCCTTTCTTCAGAATCCCCAGTAATTTTCACAACTTTCTTGATGAGAGGTTGTACTTCATATTGGCAGTCTTTAACCCAATAGTTACTGTCTTAAAAGAAGATTTCCAGCCTCGGTTTCATCTTCTTGTCAATATGGTCATACCATTATTCATGGAAGCCATGTAAAGGGAATTCTTAACCTTTTTTGTCAAACCTTCCCTATAAAGAGTCTCTCAAAATAGTATTCTCCTCTTCTAAGACTCTGTTTGGTCTTAGTCGTTGGAGTGCTTTGAGTTCTTCTGATCAAGGTTGGTAACCTAGGACACATAGGGAAAAGGCCTCCTTTAGGACAATGGGCTTAAGGATCCTTTATTAGTGTCATCTTAGACCTATTTCAAGCATAAAGTGCACGTTCTTGAACATTTGAATCACATTAACGTTTCCATGAAGGTTATGTTTCGGACATACTCGATCTTTAAAATTTTTTCTTGTTGGAAGGGGGGAGTGGATCAACTTTGAAGCCAGAGATGAGCATGCCATTCATCCCACATTGGATTTCCAATATTGGGTTGCTAGCGTTGGCATTGTCTTTACTGTTGTCGTCCTAAAAAATGGTGATAACCTGGCCTTTTGCGAAGAACTTCAGTTTTGGATGAAGATAAGAGGCTACCCCTCGGATGCTGTAAAGTCATGGATGACCAAGGAATATATTGAAACATAAAGGTATGTTAATGACTCGGAACTCGGTGACGAGATTGATAGGGCCAACCCCTATTGTGAGCTTTATGGACCACATTACCTCTCGACGGGTATTGTCGTATGCATACATGATAATGGAAGTAGGAATGAGATCACTAACTTTTAATTCCAAACAATTAAAGGTTCTGAGAGGACAAACATTGAGAGAGGATCCATTGTCAACAATTAATAGTGGGACTATTTTTCCCAAGACTTTAATGGAGATGTTAAGAGCAAAATTATGATTCGGGCCGATATTTAGTATCTCTTCTTCGTAAATGGAGAGGAGTCTAGAAGAGGTCAAGGACCTAACTGATGATATTTCATCCTCCGAACCTACGCATTTTAGTCCCCTCGGGTATCTTATTCCCTATATTTATGCTTGTTAACCAGACAACCTTGAATTTCCACGTTAACATGTTTTGCAGGGGTTAATTGAGCTTTTATAGGTATTTGGATGCTAAGTGTGAAGTTCAGACGCGTTTCGCATGGAATTTTAGTCTTTTCATAGATTGGGCACCTAGCCCAACATCTTCACGGAAGTTGTAGCTCTCCTCGTAAGCTTCGTGTGGCCGTAAATGGTGCGCGATTCTGAGTCCGTATGAAGAAGTTACGTGAGTTTTAGCGGACAAGAAAGGCATTCAAGAAAAAACAGCAATGCAGTGGCTGATACCTGCTTGATCGATCGATCGATCCTTATCGACAGTGGATATTTTGTTCATGATCGATCGATCGACCAAAGGGGTCGATCGATCGATCCCCTGTTTCCAGCAGATATTTTGCCTTTTATTTTCTTTTCTCTTTTCTTTTCTATTTTAATTCCCACTTACTATAAATAGCATTTTTAATATAATAAATATATATAATTCGTTTTAGGGTAGAATAGCTTAGGGTTTGAGGGTTTTGGAGAGTTCTTCTTCAATTGTTCTTGGATTGACACCCCATTTGGGTTGAATGTTGCACTATTCATCATCCTCTCCATTAATATAGTTTGTATTTACTTCATTCTTGCTTTCTAGTTAAATTTACATGCTTTGTTAATTAGATTCACATGCTTTCTTTACTTGCTTTCTAGGTAGATTTATCGCGTTTATTTACCGCTTTCCATTTATCGCGTTTTTAATATGCTTTCTGGCTAATTTAAATTAGGTTGTATTTGAATTGAACTCACTCGAGTTGATGCGTTGCTTGGCTTTGGTGATGGTGTTTACGGGTCTCTTTCGGGTGCGTTGTCCTAGTTATTGCGCCTAGGAGATTTGACGGGTATATCATGTATGTCCCATGATTATGACCTTTCGTGCATAATTTTCGGGATATTTGTTGACGCCAAAATCTTATTAGGCTTTTATGCGGATATAGGGGCGTGACAAACCTTGATTCAATTAACTGTCAAAACGAGACGCATTCTAAATAACTCATCGACCCATGTATCCATTTTATACAAATTAACTCGGGTGAGGGATATTCGACGCAACCTATAGTTTTACTCGCTTTCTTAATCTAGTTTCATTTCCCTTGCCTAGATAAATATTTCCCTTTCATGCATCTTTTCTTTTAGTTTGTAATCATCTTTTACACTTTTATTTTGGAGTATTAAATCACTTAAATTCTAGTATCTTGTCCCAGTGGATCTTTCGATACCCGACTTACCGCTAGACTTGCCCCACAAGTATAGTCGTAATTTAGGTTTGTTTGTATTGATTAGACAAAACGAAAACAACGACTGCGCACTTACACGCGCGCACTTTTCGCACTCGATCACCAACCATATTTACAGCTTCTTAGAGAGTGCTGGAAGTAGGGACTATTGGCCCGGTGAGGAGTTTTATCAAAGCATTTCGGTGCAACTGGGAGGACATGGAAAGCCCCCATATGATGATATTGGCTTAGGTTTTCTTGAGATGGTCATGGACTTTTCTCTTTTCAATGGTCATTTCTGGCATATGAAGTTCTTCGAAAACCCTCTTTCCTTTATCTGTCTCGATCATATGAGGAATCAGATCTTTATAGTGGACTTAATGAATTCTTTTTGACTTAGTTTATTATTTAAGCAGTCAAAATCATCCCCCATCTGATGGCGACTACGTCCTCTTTCTAAGAGAAATTAATACATTTAATAACCTCAACGTCTGCATCATACAAATCTTCCCACTCAGCGGGGAGGTGCAGGTGTGAAGGGACCAACCTTCCCTGTGGCTTCAAATCGGTGAGTAGCTTAGAAATCTATAGATTTTGCTTGTCTATCAAAACTCATCGGCCATTATCTGTACCACATCATCTAGACTGACTTTTTCAATAGGCACTACCCATTTATCTGATTCTCGAGCCCACTCTCAGCCTTTCAAAAATAAGTTTCCGAACTTCTAATAATTAACAATCATCTCAATGGGAAATTTCAGGCCAAACTCTAAGAATTGGTTCAACACAGTCAGTAACTCCATGTCTTTACCTTTAGACATGGTGCGGATGGCAATGTAGGCCCTTTTAAGGAGTAACAAAGCTTGATTGATGAAGCATGTAGGGTGTAGGATAAAATATGGGTAAACCTTGAGAAGTTTGGGTGAAATTATAAGGATGATGGGTGCTTTTTTGGGCACGATTTGAGTAGATGGGTCAAATTATGTGTCACTTTCTAGAAAAATGGCATTTGTATGTGCTGGAAGTGGGTTATGAGTGATATTGGGTTTAGAATTAGCTTGTGGGGCGATGATAACTCGGTCAATTAGGCCTTGGATCATATTTTTAAGATGGCGGTATTGGTCGGTGGTATGACCAGTTGATTGGTGGAAATCACAACGAGCGTCGAGTTTGAAGGTTTTAGGGAGTTGATTTTGTAATGGATTGAGGTCCAAGGTTTTGATAAGATTTCGGCTCAACAGGGCCTGGTAGACTTTGGACAGGGTAGCATAGAGCTCAGTGTACTCTTTCTTGGTAGGATTATGGCAACATTTCAGTGACCAAGAGGTAGCAGGTTGAGAAATGTTATTAATGGTTGTGGATATAACACTGGTGGGCCTTTCATACTTTCTGAGAGTGAATTGTCCAGTCACTCTCTTTGGCTCAGATTTGACTTTGGTAATGCCTTCCTCAATTTCTACACAAGCCTCTCGAAGGGCTCGAAAGTGTGGGCAATATTATCCTCACATAATTGCTCGAATATGAGGCAAGAAGTTCTTTTTCACATGATACTGACTTGTTCTTCCTCGCAGGGTCTGTTGGTCATAGTAAAAGCTTTCTTTCTCCACCTTCCTATAAAGATACTTACTATTTCCCCAGGGTTCTGCTTAATAATCTTTAGATCTCGGTGCATAACCTCTAGCTCCTCATTGTTCTTATACCGAGACATGAATTCCCGGGTGACATCCTCCTAACTTCGGATCCTGGATTTTTCGAGGGACAAAAACCATCGGAGGGCACTTTTTTTTAAGGTATGCCGAAACATCTGGGCCATAATATCTTCGTAGGCACCAAGGAGGGTCATGGATTGATGATAGCTTCTAAGGAAAACAATTATGGGTCCTCTTCCCCCGAACTTCTCGATGTTTGGCATCTTGAACTTCTCTAGTAGTATGGCTTTGGGATAGGGAGATATATCGGTGTAGTCCATATAGTTCCTGGATGTCTTGACTTGTTCGAACTTCATTGTTAGTAGTTTGAGGTCTTCTATGAACTTGTTCAGGTCCTCCTCATTGGGATCCATAGGTACTGGCAGGTTAGCCCATGGTTGGTCAAGGTTTGGAATAGGTAATTGAGCTGGTAGTGGCCCATTGGCAGGTGGGGCACGCAGAACATGCTGATACTCTTCTAGGACCTAGATAAGACCGGGAGTGGGTGATACTCTTCTAGGACATATGGCATGAGGAAAGAGAACCTCGGGTGGGAGTTTGGGTCTGGTGATGCTGCATCTCATAGACCTCGATTTGAAGGTTGTTAATCTTCGCACTGAGTTAGGCTAAGACATCTTATGATGCACATTCGGTGCTGGGTTAGTGTTCTCCATGAAGCGTCCGTGAAGGTAAATCCCAAGCTCAGGTGAAGTAGCAGAAGAACCGGTAGAGCTTCGAGGCGATTTAACGAAAGACCAAAACCAATAGGGAGACAGTCCCAAAAAATAGTGGTGTGATCGACTTGAGAGGGAAAACTGTATGAATTTATTTTTGAAAGAAGTAGGGAGAAAATTTTTGAAAGAAAGAAGAATCTCAGCACGATTATTATTAATATTATTATAAGGATCTCACTTGTATTAGGTTTGCCTAAATGAAAAATTAATGTCAGACATAACTCGAGCCTGGGAAAATAGGGTTTCAAAATATGTAAGACACAGTTGGACTTGTTTCTAGGCTCACGAAAGGGGTCCTATTTTGGAAAAAGGGAGAAATAGTGCAAAAATTCGGGCGATACGCCAACTAAAAATTTCGACAGAGTTTTGCATGGTAACCAACAAACTAAATATGAGTGCCCTAGGTTTGACACCTATATAAGGTTTATGCAATTGTTGGGTTAGTGGAAGGGTTCCACCCTTTGTTAAGACTTCCACGATATACCTCTTACCTATAAGGGAAATCATTCATTGGGACATGTGGACAAGCCATTTGATATACCCGAGGGTACATGAATTGCCTCACTATATACCTCGTGGGGACAGTACGTGTGAGAGAGAGTTATATATACTCGACGTACGTGAACAGGTTCCCTGTTATGTACCTCCCTTCGTGAGTTTGGTCAAGCAATACGATGCGGGGGGAACTGTTCGATATACGTCGAAGGTACAAGGAAAATTGAAGCTGAGAGTCATATCGCTTAGGCTGATTGGAACCCGTAGGACCAATTCTCATCACAAAGTGACCTCCAGTACGGGACACAATTTTACTTAATATTGTCATGCTCTTAGTGATGTAGTGTGCGAAAATGCACGAGTCTTAATTAACATATTATGGAGAGATTTTATTATATTTTTTATTTGCCTAATGAGTAAAGGGAGTACTACACTAATGAGGGAGAATATATAATTATTATGACAACTAAATCTAGTATGGAGACTGTACTATGCATAGATACATGTGAGTAAGTGACATGGGAATAGGGCTGTGCATCGAAACCGTAAACCCGAAGAATCGAACCAAACCGACCTCTTTGGTTCGGGTTGGGTTAGTTTTTATTAGTAATGGATTGCATCTGGTTCCAAAAAAAAAATCGATATAGTCGGTTCGGTTCTCAGGTTTATATGTAAACCAAACCGAACCGAATCGAAAAATCGAACCATGGAACCGAATCGAAAAACTGAACCTAGAACTGGTATGTAGAACTGAAATCAGACCCGGACATTTTAGTCCTTTAGTTTTTCATCTTCATCTTCAGCTAGTAAAAGTAAATTTAGGGTTTCATTTAAGTTTTCAATTCATTTAGAGCAGCTATCTTCTCTCTCTCGTCTTCTCCAGTCGTCTTCAGCTAGTAAAGGTAGTTTTCTCTCTCTCGTCTTCTGATTATCAATGGTTTATTTCATACATATACATATAAGATCGTTTAATTTTTTAGTCATATGCATCTCGTTTTCTTTCATCTCGTCTTCTCCAGTCGTCCAGTAAAGGTAGTTAAATTTTTCAGTTCGTTTCATTTTAGACATATGCATATACGATTGTTTTTAAACATAACCCTTTGAAAAATTTGCGATGGTTTAATTTTTCAGTTCGTTTCATTTCATTTCGTCTATTTTCTCCAGCAATGTAAATCACCTTTGAAAAATATGCGATGTAAATCTGATATGCGATGGTTTATCGAGGGTTTATTTTTCTCCAGCGATGTTTTTTTTTCTAAATCTGATTATCAAGGGTTTAATTCCTCCACTACTATTTGAAAACTCTGATTTACAAGGGTTTATTTTTTATTTTACTGAGATATGACTGTATTAGTGTATTGAAAGCTACAGTCTGCAAAAATTTCATAAGTCTGCTAAAATTACAGTTTTAGCATAGCTTAGTATGCTAAAATTTGATAAATTTGATAGTTAGTTTGCTACTAAAATTTGATAACTTAGTCTGCTAAAATTACAATTTTCGTAATTGTTTGATATGTTAGTAAGTTAGCATACTGTTATAGCAGTGAACATGAATATGTATGGTAACATGAATAGCATAACTGTTATATCATATTAAGTTAGCATAACATGATTCTAGTTAATTTCATTTATTTTATTCTATTTAATTCCACACTTGAATGGTAATTTCATGGTTTAATTAATTTAATCACAAGTGAACAGGAACCGCGAACCGACCCAAAACAAATCGAGAACCATGGGTTCGGTTCGGTTCTATATATAATTCGGTTCTGTTCTGGTTCCAAAACTAGAGAATCGAACCATTTCGGTTCTGGTTCTGGTTCTGTAGTGGAACCGAACCAACCCGAACCATGCACAGCCCTACATGGGAATATATATAAGTGACTGTGTGTGGTAATGAGACTATACATGGATTAACTAAAAATGGTGTGTGGTATATGTAAGTGAGCATGGAGATATATACAAGTGTGGGTGTGTTCTAGTGAAGCCTAAGCACATATATTCTAAGTGGTGTGTGAAGCATGTGAGTAGAAAGTGACGCTAAGTGTCAGTGTGTGAAGTGTGCATGGAGAGTATATATAAGTGTGTGAAGTGTATAAGTGAGTGGAAAGTGATATACACATGAGATAAATATACACAAAAAGGTAAATAGGGGAGAAAATGGAACATATAGGTAGGTGCATACGCACACATGCAGAAAAGAATAACACCCACGCAAAAATAGAGTCTAGTCCTCTTAAAACCATCCCCAGTGGAGTCACCACTGTGGCCATCCCGAGGGTTGTCGGGGGGTCTCCGAGGAGGGTCCTCTCCTCCCATTTTCCATTCCCTTTTTGCGTTAGTACGGGATTGCATCCTTGCTAGGGGTGCTCAGTTTTCGTTGATGTGGGGTGATATGTAGGAATAGAGTCGCTAGAGTATTTTGCACGAATTAGGCAAAAGAAATGTTACTGCCTCGAGAGAACGACATCAAGGACAATACTGATGCTTTTGAAACCAAGTTATTTAAGGGCCTGGGAACTAAGTTACGAAATGGGAAGGTGTTAGGAATCCATTCTACCCTTTCGGTCTTTTATGGGCATGTTTTAATCTTCTCCAGTTAAACTTCGTGATGTGCGAGTGACGCGACTAAGAATGTGTCTCAGAAGTGCGTACTCTCTAGGCTCAAGTGCAAGCCTGTCGATCAAGTAATAATCCGATAAGTCGGGTATCGATCCTTAGGGAAATAGGACAACAAAGTTGTGACGACGTTGGACAGACGAAGGAAACCTAACTTTGACTCTAAAGAAAAATAAAATATGTTTGGTTTTGGGAATTGGATAAAACTAAATGAAAATTTTAAATTATGAAAGAAATGCAACTATTCTAAATTACCTAAAATACTAACGATGAATGATTTAAAACTCGAACTATATGATGAGGAAAACAGGACGAGAATACAATCCCTCAACCCTAGTGTATTGATGGTATAAAACTAATTGTAAATTTAAATGATTAATTAGACCCAAAATTTAGTACTCCTAAGCATTACGTATATGAGGTTCAATCCCGCATAACACTTAATCAGAGGACGAGTAAATCGGTATTGCGATAGTTATACTCGAACTGCATTCTGAAGCATCCCGGTTACCCTGAAGCAAACGAGATCCAAAGATCTACAATTTTTGTGTTTCTACGCAATACGATCATAATCAAATCATTAAATTTAGAGGATTAATTTTATACACATGCAACTACCACATTAGGTTGAGTTCATGCATCCTGATCTTAGAAATCTAGCCTGACATATGAAAACTAACTATGCATGAATTAACTATGTCGTAGGAATTCATAATTACGTGTAAAGGGAGATTAAACATGAGAAATAATAATAAAAGTCCTAGAAATAAAAGTTACCAAGATTTAAGAACAAGAACATGCAAGAAGAAATCAAAGATTAAAGAAAAACTTGAAAAACTCTTGAATTGATGGTGCCAAGTATGTAAATTCTTCTCCTAGATGTTCCTAATTGTTATGGAGATTTTTTATCAAAGAAATCTGAATAAAAAGATTCCTAATGACTAAATATATCGGCTAGAGTTCGTTTAGAAGAATCTCCAAAACATAAAACTCTTTTGGCTAAAAGATAAGCACAAAATAAAAATCCCGTATCTGTCAATTTGTCACATTTAGAAAGCGTGACTAATTTTGTAACGGATCTAGAGCGTGACTAATTCTGTAATAGGTCTGGTGCATGACTAATGAACGAATCGGTTCTTTTAATTTTCATCAACTTCTATCCGTCTTCGGTCTGGGGTTCACTGGAACTTTGCATTTCGGATCGGTCCGATTTTTTTTAACTTTTTCTTCTATCTTTGACTGCTCATAACTTTCACACCGGGACTCTGATTGAGGTGATGTTTTTTCCAGTGTTCTTGTAATTGAAAGCTCTTCAACTTTCCAGTTGGCCCCACCTCTAGAATAAGGCTGAAAAATTACGAAAATGCCCTTTACCTCCCCGTTTCTTGGTTTTCTTTCACTGTTTTGAGTTCTCTTTGGCACTAACTTGTATGAAATACCTGTAAAACACATAAGAGATACAAAAATACGAAATTATTGACAAAAAGGGTTAGTATCATAAATATGAGACAAATCCAAGCTATTTACACCACATGGGATCATAAAAATACCGAAATTAAGGGGATAAATGTAAAGAATTTATGCCTAATCAAACCCCCCTAACTTAGAACTTTGCGCGCCCCGAGCATTGTAAAAGAATGAGAGTGTGAGTTAAGGACCCTTCAAAAATTTTATTGGGATTGAATACCTTTTTCGCGGGTAAGCAATTGCATTTAGTGAATGCAATAAGCCTTTAAACCCCTAGGTTACCCTAGTAGGATGAGTGGTGTCTTGTGAGGGTTTACACTGAATATACTCACAAAATTCTTTATTGACTCAAAGAAAAATCAAAATACTTAAAAACTGTACAATTTAAACTCCCCAAAAACAGTCACCTTAAAGTCATATTTACAAGTCTCAAGTCATAGTGTGTGTGTGCGAAGCCAAAACTCGAATCGCTAACTTCCACCGATTGATCATTACATTACTTTCCGAAAATTCATTTTGATTCAATTTCTTACGGGATGCTCTCTCAAACGAATCTCTCGGATTGTGGCTATTTTCTCGGTATGCGTGATAAAAAGAGTAAATATAATGGACGCAAAGTCACGCACACAAATTGAAAGACGGAAATTTTTGGGTGAAAAGATCCCTTCATAGGATTACGGTCATTAGGAAACGAGAAACATCATCTCTTTTTCACGCCATGTAATCTCTTTTATTATGTTTTTGTGTTTTAACTCTCCACGCGGTAACCAATTTCGCAATTTGAACTCGGTTAGGACTTTTTCGGGTTTTAAGGTGTAATGGGGACAATGAAATGGGTTTGAAAATTTTGGAATTGGAAATTTCCTTATGATGCCCGTTAGTGCTTGTTCGGGCTATAGCTCATTTTTTCTCTTATTTTTCTATTTTTTTCTATTTTTCAAGATTTTCTTTTCTTGCTATTCTTGTTGAGCATTTCTATTCTTTTCTTGCCCCTTCTTATGCACTTTTCGTACTTTATTTGATGAACATTCAATTTTCATAATTCTGGGCTAATTGGGTTTTTTGTGTTATAAAACGAAAAGGAAAAAAATTATTAGGCTCAAATTGGGTTGCAAAGGGATGATTTTTTCATGGCTTTTTATGGCTAATCTTTTTGGGTAACAAACGATGGCCTACTTCATTGTCCGAATTACTTATTAATTTACCATATGTGTCTCGAGATTTTTTTAATTTAGAGATTTGTAATGCGCTTTTTGAGGCAACATTCCATTTCCCATAACCGATCAAAACAATAAAATAAAGATCATCAACGACTTTTTAAAACGCTAAAATGAACTTTGAGTTAATCATTAACTCGGATAGATTTAAACTCAAAAAGATCGATAGGCTCGAAATCTCACCGGGTTTTGTTAATCTCCACACTTATTCATTAAGTCGTCAATTTTCGCACAATTTTCATCTTTGTGTGACACCCCGCCCAATAAAATATAGGGTGATCAGTCCTCTACCAATTCAAAACATGATATTCAGTTGGTTCATTCTTAGCATCACTGTCGAAAAACTTTTTTTACATATTAATCACCTAATATAAAATTAAGCTAGGTGTCAAAACATTTCCCATTTAGTAAAACCAAGTAAATTCCATTTTCATTAAATCTTAAAATATAAACTATTTAACTCTATAACAATCCAAGACTAAATTTTAAACCATCAACATACACAAGAATATAATAAGTACTGAACAAGAATCAAATACTGAACTAAATAAGACTGGGTCAAACTCCCAGTTCAAAACTCCAAACCATAAACTAAACTGAACACAATATCTTCGATGAAGGAACCAGAAGTGGGAGACATATGCCCTAAACAAGAAGTCTAGATGAAACTGAATGGAAAGATAGATGCGTCTACTACAAGGACCTACAGCTTCCACAACGGCTGTAGCACGTCAAGCAATCCAAATCTCTAAATTCTGATACTCGTGTGGCTGAGCACCTGATATAATACATATATATATATCAAAAGAGAGAAGAGATACAAGAAACGGGTCAGAGCCCGATGTGTAAAAATGATTTAGCAAGTATTTAAAACTGGTTCTTAAAACAAGTCTTATATGCATGTTAGTTATCGAACTCTCACATGAGTTTCTCACCTCTCGTCTATTGTGAACGCCTAACGTACATCTAATGTCCCCCTAGTTATACCTCCCAGTTTAACTAGTCAGAAACCAAACTAATACTAACTATGCTCACTATTAGTATTCCCATATAGCCCATACAATACGTTATTCCGAGAGTTTATCTCACATACTAAGTTTCATTATTCACCATTTGAATGGTTAATATTTTATCCACTAAGATTATTCTATTTCTCATTTACATTTTATCTACTAGTTTCACAAAGTAGAAAGTTACCGAAGTACACTTATACATATATATAGTCTCATCATCCCTATATATATACACTAATCCTGCACCTTTAAGTTAAGATCACTTGGTGCAATGTAATGATTATTATTATTACCAAGTATACTAATTTCACACAGTAGAAATATTCACAAGTTCATATATATATATATATATATATATATATATATATATATATATATATATATATATATATATATATATATATATATATATATATATATATATATACACTAACCCTGCACCCCCGGGCTAAGACCCATTAGTGCACCTATCCATAATATCATGCATCCCCGGGTTAGCACCCATTAATGCACCTATCAATAATAATTCAGCACCCCCGGGTTATCACCCATTAACGATAGAATCTTGCATCCCCGGGTTAGCACACATTAATGCACCTATCAATAATAATCCAGCACCCCCGGGTTATCACCCATTAGTGCGCCTAACAATAGTCATCCTTGTACCCCCGGGTTATCACCCATTAGTACACTTAACAATAGAGTTTCTGCACCCCCGAGTTATCACTCATTAGTGCGCTTAATTATATGGTTCTTGCACCCCCGGGTTATCACCCATTAGTGGTCTTAACAATAATATCACATAATAGGCATACACACATCCTATTATAATTTATAGGTATTTCTCCAACCTACATACATACTCCTCATATGTATTTTAACCTCATCACTACGTATAGTATAAATATTTAGATTACTATCTCTCTCGTAATCTCCAAGGTACGTTCTCTCTATACCGAAATAATTAAAGTATTAATTCTCCCCTACTTTTCTCGAAATTCTGTCCTATTTGAATTTACTATTTGGCAATTTCTCTCACTCCAATAAACCGACAAACTCAAAACTGGACTTTGAGAAAATCCCCAAAAATTCCCTTTGTTGCTCGAACCAGAAGGGTTGTCGTTTGAACGACTTCCACGTGTTCGAGCGACTTCGCGCGAGATGCCATCTCGCTCGAATGACTTCGCGCGAGACCGCGCGAGATGTCACTGTTCGTCTTCTTTCCCAGAATTCTACGTTTTCCACCATTTACAAACCTATAAACCTCTAAGATTCAACACCCAATGCCTCATCATCAATAACCATCAACCCTAACATGTTATAAATCATTCCTAACCTCCTAGGATCATTAATTCGTCATAAATCATCATAATTATATAAAATCCCCAAATCAATTCATATGAACCCTAGTTTCCAAATTTTCAATTAAAGAACCTAATCAATCCAGATTCGTTCATCAATATATAATTCAATTTTGTAGTTCATCCTCTACATTCATGAAAAAATATTAACAACTAATTACCCCAACCTCTAATCATCATTTAACCTCCAATTTTCACCCAATTAACATGTAAATCAAGGATTGAATTCACCTACACTAACATGAGTATGATTATTGCTAAAGAAAGAAAATAATAAACACTTGCCTAAAATATGACGGTCTGATTCGTTGGTGATGTTGGTATATACGCCTCTCTTCTTGATCTACGCGTTGGTGGTCACGGTTGTGCAAGATGAAGCCAAATGAGTCTTCTCTCTTGGAATTTGGTTCTCCCTCACACCTTCTATGGCCGTTCTTTTCTTTATGCAACTCTCAACCCTAATGGGCTCCCATAGATGATATAATTATTCTCTAATTTTCTTCCATTTAATTCTCCCAAAAATCCAAATTACAAAACTATCCCTACGGGGTGCCGATTTGGCCTAAAATCTCTCGGAGTCTAAATAAAATACCCGGATAGAGTTTTCTGACTATCTCGACCCTTACGGACTCAACGGCACATTCAAAATGACCAAACGAGTTACTAAAAATAAATTCTCTTTTTATTCTATTAAATTAGTCCCGACACGACTCACACGCGTGTCAGACTTAAATTACCAAACTGCCATATTTCTCACTTCCGACAATTTATCAAGTATCATAAGTCCATATTACATATCACACAGTAATAATCAATAATTATCAATAATAAGTATTAACCCTTGGCACGCTAGTTAATAATTATTTTAATCCGAATTAATAAAAAATTAATTTCTCACATTTTAATTTAATTAATCTAACAAAAATAATTAATTACGTAATTATTTAAATCATAAAAAATATGGGGTGTTACACTTTGGTCAATTTTGGATTTGTGCATTAGGTTTTTACAATTTGAGGCAGAAAAAATGTGACAATTTTGAAGCTTTTAAATTCCAATCTTTATTTATTTTGAAGAAAAATATTTTTGGCTTTTTTTTCAAAAATTTTCAATTTTTTTCCCAACATTTTGCAATTTTTTTTTTTGGAAATTAAAAAAAACACATTTGGAAAAAACATGTGATCGAATCAATGAAACTAAACAATAAATGGGAGGAATATCCCACACCCTCTAACTTAAATATTGCATTGTCCTCAATGCGAATCAAGAACACAACATAAAGGGAGGAAAAGAAAGATATTACCCAAAATGGAGCGATCCCAAAAAAGTACGAGTCCATTGAATCTACAAAACATGTTAGAACCAAGCATAGCAAAACAGAATAACAAAAACTCTAAAAAAAATAAGCTAACTATTGTACAACCTACGATTTGAAATTCTAATAAGTTATACACTAGAAGTCAAAAAATTTGAGGGTCCACCCAAAATACAATATGACTTTGAGGGATTAATGGTGTACCCTCACTAGGATGCATGCCTCCCGAAATATAAGGATTCCATTTGAACAACGGAAGGCATGTGTGAGATGGAAAAAATGAACCATCACCAATTAAAATTTTTAGCGGGATGATGGGGGGTTTGGGTGCTAGGTGGGACAAGTACAATTGAGATCCAAGAAAAATATAATCACCTCCCAAATATTTTTCAAGTAGTATGGGGAGAAGGTCACACAAAAAGGAAGAGTCCATGTTAGAAAACAATTCTAGCACAATGTCTTTGTCAAAAAAAGCTGTAAATGTTTTAGAATTTTCAACTGACTCATAGGAATCTAGCGGTACTTCTAATGGTTCAATAACGATGAACGAGAATAGTGATGAGATAAACTCAATCTCAAGTGATTCATCATCACTTGGAGATTGAATTTCAAGGGGAAAAGACTCACTTTCAATGAGATGTTCTTCAAAAATTTGAGGTGACACACAAGTCTCAACCTCCTCTTTGTTTTTCCAATCATAACACATCTCATTGCAAAGTGCGAGAATTTCCTTAATAAAACCAATATCGATATTCATCGTGCTTTGGGTGGAAAGAAAATTGAGTATTTGTTTGATTAGAAAAATCATTCTTTCTTCCAAAGTATGATTCCTTGGCACTATAACCTCGAATTCCTCATTTGGTCGAAAACGCTCTTTAGTTTCAAAAATATCGAAAGAAAAATCGTTATTGGATTCGAATAATGCATCCAACTCTTGTTCCCAAAAATAATTTTTTTCCCAATATTTATTTTCAAGCCCTTCATACTCCATACATAGATAGGCCTCACCAATGGTAATAGGTCGAGGCCAGGTTTTTGAAAATAAAAAGCTCGAAAATGATTTTCTTCCAGATATATATTCTCTAGCCTTTTATTCTCAAGAATTCAAAGGCCCTCACCAATGGTAATAGGTCGAAGCACGGATTCTTGAAAATAAAAAGTTTGAGAACTATTCCCATGTAAACCATTATAATTACCGAAGTCACTATGAAAAGACATGATTATTAAATGATTTGTAGATGGACAATCCACATAAGGAGGTGTACGGTTGAGGATTCAACGTTTCTTGGCGCTCAATAGTGCAATCCTGCAAAAAGGTTAAAACAAAAAAAGAAGAAAAATATCTTATGAAATAGTAAATCAATTATAATCTATAACAAAACACTCCCCGATAACGGCACCAAAAACTTGATGCGACTAAGAATGTGTCTCAGAAGTGCGTACTCTCTAGGCTCAAGTGGAAGCCTGTCGCTCAAGTAATAATCCGATAAGTCGGGTATCGATCCTCAGGAAAATAGGACAACATAGTTGTGACGACGTTGGACAGACGAAAGAAACCTAACTTTGACTCTAAAGAAAAAGAAAAGATGATTGGTTTTGGGAATTGGCTACAACTAAACACAATTTTTAAATTATGAAAGAAATGCAACTATTCTAAATTACCTAAAATACTAACGATGAATGATTTAAAACTCGAACTATATGATTAGGAAAACAAGACGGGAATACAATCCCTCAACCCTAGTGTATTGATTGTATAAAACTAATTGTAAACTTAAATAATTAATTAGACCTAGAATTTAGTACTCCCAAGCATTACGTATATGAGGTTCAAGCTCACATCATACTTAATCAGAGGACGAGTAAATCGGTATTGCGATAGTTATACTCGAATTGCATTCTGAAGCATCCCGGTTACCCTAAAGCAAACGAGATCCAAAAATCTAAAATTATCGTGTTTCTATGCAATACGGTCATAATCAAATTATTAAATTTATAGGATTAATTTTATACACGTACAACTACCACATTAGGTTGAGTTCATGCATTCCGATCTTAGAAATCTAGCCTGACATATGAAAACTAACTATGCATGAATTAACTACGTCGCAGGAATTAGTAATTGCGTGTAAAGGGAGATTAAACATGAGAAATAATAATAAAAGTTCTGGAAATAAAATTTACCAAGATTGAAGAACAAGAACATGCAAGAATAAATCAAATATTGAAGAAAAACTCGAAAAACTCTTGAATTAATGGTGCCAAGTATGTAAATTCTTCTCCTAGATGTTTCTACTTGTTATGGAGCCTTTTCATCAATGAAATATGAATAAAAAGAGTCCTAATGACTAAATATATAGGCTAGAGTTTGTTTAGAAGAGTCCTCAAAACATAAAACTCTTTCGGCTAAAAGATAAGCACAAAATAAAAATCCCGTATCTCGCAATTTGTCACACTTAGAAAGCGTGACTAATTTTGGAACGGATCTTGAGCGTGACTAATTTTGTAACGGATCTAGTGCCTGACTAATGACCAGATCAGTTCTTCTATTTTTCATCAACTTCGATCCGTCTTCGGTCTGGGTTCACTGGAACTTTGCATTTCGGATCGGTCCGATTTTTCTTTGACTTTTTCTTCTATCTTTGACTACTCATAACTTTCACACCGGGACTCCGATTGAGGTGTCATTTTTTCCAGTGTTCTTATAATTGAAAGATCTTCAACTTTCTAGTTGGCCCCACCTCCGTAATAAGGCTGAAAGATTACGAAAGGCCCTTTAACTCCCCGTTTCTTGGGTTTCTTTCACTGTTTTGAGTTCTCTTTGGCACTAACTTGTATGAAATACCTATAAAACATATAAGAGATTCACAAAATATGAAATACTTGACAAAAAGGTTAGTAGCATAAATATGAGACAAATTCAATCTATTTACACCGCATGGGATCATAAAAATACCGAAATTAAGGGGATAATTGTGAAAAATTTATGCCTAATCAGTGTGCTTTTGTACATAATATAAATAGAGAATGTAATTGATCAACTCGGGTTATGGACAAATGGGAAATGAGGTCATCCTTAGGAGTGTTCCCAAAATAGTTATTCAAAGTATAATGTAAATGTTTGCCGATTCACAAGTTGTTATAGAAGAATGAATGCGTATATCAGGTAAGACACAATCAATCAAGCTTATAAAATATATTAAGAATATATAATAAGAACAAGGTAATAACTGTATATGGGAGGACTCGAGTCTAGGGATTTATCCAAGACGCTTACGTAGCCCTAGGGGGCATCAAAGTCCATGTAATTCGAAGACAATACGAGGTGGGGTCTAACCCATCAATTCAATCGGGGACTTTTCTAATATGTGTGTGTATAAAAAGGTGTTTTAATGTGATAAAATGTGATGAGAATTCCCCGTTTGGAATTTATAAGTAAACCCTCTTTTCTTATTTTTTTATGAAAATAAAGTATGTGTAAATACTAATAATAAAGGTTTGGAATTAAAGTATATGATGCAATGAAATAAAGCACTAAAGTGAAAAAAAAGTGACCAATGCTAAAATAAGATAATTTAAAAACAAAGGGTGGAGAATTGGACCTCTTTATGAAGACTTGAAGTGGATCTTGATTGTAGATGCCCTGATCTCATGATGAAATGATGGTGGTATGAGGAGATGGGTAAAAATTTTCTAAAAGGAGTATGAAAGGGATAGAGGGAATGTGGGAAATAGGCTTTTTAAGAGGGGAACAACTCTGAATTTGAGAGAACGTTCTCTGAATTGCAGAGAGGGGTGTTCAGGGGTGAATTTAAAAGTAAGGTCCAGGCCTACAATTATAGGTCCAAGGGGTTGACGATCGACATGGTTCTAGAACTACCTATTGGCATAGAACCCCAGACAGACTGTCGACAGGAAAGGTCTTAGGGGTGCCATACGGCGGTTTGAGTCAATTTTTTAAAAAAGCGGTAGTAAAATGCAAACCGTAAGTTAGAATTGTACATGGGGTGGACTGTTTGAAAAGGTATACAGATCCCTTTAAGAGTCCATTAAGCCACTCTCGGGTTTGGGAGTTGATCGAGGTCAAACGGGGCTCGAAAGTGCCCGTTGGTCACTATACAAGAAATTTTTGGAGGAAAATGAATCATTTTTCCGAACTGTAAGGCCAATTCACGCACGAGATGGACCATTGGAAAGGGTATTAAGATAACTTGGATATTTCATTCAACTTCGTTTGGTTTGGAGGGCTAACCAAGGTCAAATAGGTCCCGGAAGTTCTCGGAAACTCTTCGAAGTAAAATGGACCGTTCGACCCTAACATAAGGATGATTCACGCATGGGTTGACCATTAGAAAGGGTATTCAGAGCCCTTCAAATATTCATTCAGCTTCATTCAAGCTGAAGAGTTGACCGGAGTAGAACGAGGATCGGGAGAGCCCGGTGGCCTCTAGATCAGTTTTTGGGCTAAAATAAATCGTTCGTTCGAATTGTAAGGCCTATTCACGCATGGGACGAATCATTAGAAAGGGTATTCAAAGCCCTTTGAACATTCATTGTGATTTATCTCAGGCGAGAAAGTTGAATGGAGCCAAACGGGGCCCAAGAGCATCTGGTGGCCTCCAGATTAATTTTTAATAGTTAAACGGACCATTCATCCAAACCGTAAGGCCAATTTAATCACGGGACGATCTGATGGAAAGGGTATTCGGTTTTGAAGATTTATTGATCTTTCACTATGGTGAGAAAGTTGACCGGAGTCAAACGGAGTTCGGGAGCGCTTGGTGGCCTCTAGATTAGTACTGGGAGTAGGACCTAGGGTTTTCAGTGAATGAGTGAGTGCTAGTGACCTAAGGAGGTGTTTAGGGTATACTAGGATGGGTTGTCTACAATACCAAATCTATATATATTATGAATATTTATATTTTTGCGCGGTCATTAATTGAGATGGACTTTTAAAGACTGAAGATCTTACATGCCACTCATTGAATACTTCCATTGCTATATGATTCACATTGGATTGGAGGCTATACCCTTTAGATATCGCAAAATGTCTATGTCTAAAACACAAACATGTGCACGAGATTTTCAAAAAGTGTGAGGATGTTTAAATTTAATTGAACAAGTACTTAAACATTTGCTGAGTTTTTGAGAAAAAAATTAGGAGTTGGTATTATTTATAAACAAGTTAAAGATTTTGGAAATTTATGGAACCTTAACCATTTGCACGACTTTATTTTAAGCCCATACGCACGATGGCTTTCGCACAACACCAATATGTGCTCATCCACAGGGACTAAGCCTCCATTCTACACTTACAAGAATCGCGTGCACAAAAGGTGCACTGTGTGAATAATTGAGTGAGATCTAGAAATTTTCTTATAAATAGGCCCTTCCTCCCCATTTCTTATGATATGAAATTAACATAAGTGAAGAACCTTTGTAAGTGTATTTTGAAAGTTCAGAGCTTATTTTGTGTTCCCTCAAAAACTATTTTCACTTGTTCCTCACAAACTTTTCAAAAACCTAGATATATGGATTGATCCTAGTGTTTGTAAGTGAACATGAGAATGTTTTAATTATATCTTCACTAACCTATGTCAATTCATCATTTTAAATCTGAATTGCTATGATATCATGCTCCTTGATCTAAAATTAGAGGCATTTTGATTTATTGGAAAAATTGGAGTGTGATATTGGTTCAAGGAATATAATGGACTTATTTATTCACGAAGTGGAGCTCGTTGAGGATTTTCATATTATATGGGGGAAAAGTTGCAAGGTTCATAGGAAAATACACGAGAATACTTATGTGAGAGG
Organism: Sambucus nigra; assembly: GCA_949130495.1. Lineage (NCBI taxonomy): Eukaryota > Viridiplantae > Streptophyta > Magnoliopsida > Dipsacales > Adoxaceae > Sambucus > Sambucus nigra. Next base: position 428,078,338 of record OX422211.1, on the reverse strand, counting down.
TATATCCTTACCTTGTATAATATATTTTCAAGTATAAATTATAATTGGTGTGCGTCGAGGTTTTTTATCACTTAGTGGGAGTTTTCCTCATAAACCTTGTTGTGTGATTGATTATGAATGGTTTCTATTCATATGCACACATTTGATCACATGCATCACTTATATCAAATATTAATCTAATGAATTAGATTAAATTTGACTTAGGTATGCTAGATGTAGTTTTTCTCATATAGATTCACATAATAACATTGTTTTGTGAGTTAATTGGGACTTTCAATAATCAATTTAATAAAACTTCTATTAATAGATTTGAAATTGCAAGAAAATTTTATTGAAATTGAAAAATAAACCATAGGATACTATCAAACCGATCCCCCCTTTAGGTTTTGTGTGAAATTCATACTTATGTTCATAACACAGATTCTCAATTGCTATGAGATCTAAGTTGCTCAGTTAGTGTTTACTACTTGATCTCGAACCTTGTTTTGTGTGTATATTTTCTTATTTGTGAAGTTCCATGGATATGTCGAATTTGTATGCTTTTGGTGAGTCTATACAGTTTGCATTGTCCATCACATTATTCATTAGCTAAGAATACACCACATGAATTTAATGAGTCTAGATTTAGACCAAATATAATGAAAATAATATGAGTAATGATTAAGATATAAGTGCGATTAATTGCGTGTATAATAAGTTGTTTTGTAAATCGTTCAAACTGGAGAAATTGAACATCAAAATGAGAAAAGATATTAAAGTGTTCCAAGAGGATAGTTAATTGATAAAAGAAAAGGATGAAAAGATTTTGCAGCTCAATTGTGAGTGAAAATGTGTCAATGATCAAAATTCATATTTTGAAAAAGAAAAAGACGATTTCCTTGAAATGAAATATACAGTTGAAAAAGAACGCAAAATGTTTGAATCCAAAGGAAGAGAATATCAAAAGAATGTGATTTCTCTCAAGAGTGACTTGTCTAATGCCTTGAAGGTTAAACTTGCTTTAAAGGAGCTATCAAAAAGATGAACAAAATGGTTTTTGAAAAATCTATGATTCCAAAAGGTATTAAAGGTATTGGATTTGAATATTTTGATACTCCTGCTAAATCTTCAATGAAATTTGTGCATGAAAAGAAAGATGATGCTCAAGATGGTTCAACTTAAGTTGATAATGAAAAATTTATTTTTAAAGGAAAAGAACTTGGGAAGAAGGTATTTCACATCAAGACCATGGATTTTAACGTTGATAAAGTTGTGATGCATCCAAATGTCAATCAACCTAAATTTGTTCCAAGACCTCAAAAGTAAGAAAACAAAAGAATTTTTTGAAAAACAAGGTGCTCATTTAGACATCATTCGAGTTATCTCAAAATAGATAGAGTTTTTCAAAATAAAAGAGAACATTATTTTAAAAGAAGGAATGTGAACTTTTCTTCAAAACCATTTCAAACATACACTCTACTATTCCTTTGTGAGAGGAATGTTGATAAATGTTTTTTCAAGATCCAAAGGGATGACAAATTTTCATATCTTAAGTTCTCGAAAAGAAATGAATTTCAAGGAAAGAATGAAAATATTGAAAGTGAATTGAAGTAATTTCAAAAAGTAATAAATGATTTAAAGAGAAGTGTTCAAGTGAAACTAAAATGGGTGAGAGAAGAAAATTATAATTGTAATGTTGTCATTACGACTTTTAATCCTTAAAACTCATTGAATTGGTATTTCGATAGCGGGTGCTCTGGGCACATAATAGGAGTGAAGTAATTATTTTCCCTTGATGACTATGATGGTGGAATGTTTGCATTTGATAAAGGGAAAAAGTCATGTGTGAGTGGTAGAGAAACAATGAAGCGTAACAAAAAACTGACATTTCAAAATGTATTATTTGTTGAAGCATTTGTCATTAATCTCATTATCATAAGTCAATTGTTTAACGATGGACATCATGTGAGTTTCTCCAACGATGAATGATTGGGCAGACTGGAAGAAAGAGGTGATTTGATGAGAGTTGTTAGATCAACTGATAATTGATATGTGTTGGTGAATGATCCTAGTGTGGTGTGCCAAAATGGGAAAGTAGAACCAATAGACTTATGGAATCGATGACTAGGGCACATAAATTTTAGGGATTTGGAGAGTTTGTCAAAGAAAAAGAAAGTGATAGGTTTACATAGGTTAGGAAAATTGGAGAGCAAGATTTTTGTCACTTATCAAAAGCGAAAACAAACAAAAAATTCCCACAAAACGTTGAATGAGATTAATACCTTTAGGCCTCTAGAGATACTTACTAATTAATTTGATCGGTTCCTCTAAAATTGAGAGGAGTGGTTGAAAAATTATTGATTTGTGATAGTAGATGGCGATTCTAGATTTACCTTTGTTGGTTATATGAGAGTGAAAAGTGAATTCTTCTAAATAAATGTGTTCATGTGAAAAAATATCCAAAATGAGAAATAATTGTCCATTATGATAATGAGAATTGATCATGGATGTGAGTTTAAAGACTCGAAAATGGAAAAGTATTATGATGGAATTGGAATTGCTCGTGAATTTTTAGGCATTGAAACTCTGCAACAAAACGGAGTTATTGAAAGAAAGAATCAAACTTTTCAAGATATGGCAAAATGTATTCTTAAGGGCAAGAACATGCCTAAAATATTTTGAAATAAGACATTGAAAATGGCATGTCACACATTGAAAAGGGTGTTCTTGAGACCATTCACAAATAAGAGTTCATATGAGCTTTGGAAAGATAAAAAGCCTACTATCAAATACTTCAAAGTTTTTAGCAATAAGTGCTATATCTTACAGGATTTGGAGAACTTAACCAAATTTGAGTTAAGGAGACCTTGGTTATTCCCAAAATGGTCGAGCCTATAGAGTCTATAGTTTGGAAAGTAAGAAGGTGATGGAAACGTTTAATATGATGATTGAGGATTATATGTCAAATGTTGTGACACTTAATTATGAGGTTAAAGATCAAGTTTTAGATCCTAATGTGGTTAAGGTTAGGAATCTTGATGTATGAGAGTTTAGTGATACTAGGGGAGATAATGAGGGAACTTCTTCCAAAATGCGTATCACGGTGAACAAGGTGAGATAGACATAGGGTTTCGACTTAGGTTCAACGTGAACACACTCCAAATAACATAATTGGAAACCTTGAGAGTGGTGTTAAAATACGAAACCAACTTTTGAATGAACTCAAATTTCTTGTTTCACATCCAAAAATATACGTAATAACATAAAAGAGGCTTTGTTAGATGAAAATTGGATAGGGTTAATGCAAGATAAACTAAATAAATTTAAAAGATTAAAAGTTTGAGAGTTGGTACCACATCCTAAAAATTTCACATTATTGGTACAAAGTGGTTGTATAAAAAAAGTTGGATGAGTCAGCGATAGTTTTGAGAAACAAGGCACGTCTTACAGCTAAAGGTTATTCTCAAATTGAAGGCATTGATTTTGATGAAACGTTTGCACCGGTTGCAAGATTAGATAGTGTGAGACTTTTACTTTCCATTGCATGATTTATAAAATTCAAATTTATTCAAATGTATGTAAAAATTTCTTTTCTGAATGGTGTTTTTAATGAAGAGGTGTATGTGGTGCAACCAAAGGGGTTTGAAGACCCAAAATTTCCAAATCATATTTTTAAGCTTCAAAAGGCTTTGTATGGTCTCAAACAAGATCCTAGAGATTTAATGAGAAATTGGAAACATACTTATTAAAAATTGATTTTAAGAGGGGCGGAGTTGATAAGAGACTATTTATGAGAAGGGCTAAGGATCACGTCCTTGTATCTCAAATCTATGTTGATGAATTTGTCATTGTCTCAAGCATAGGAAAGTATGCATTTTGATTCTTGGAGGAGATGAAGAGTGAAATAGAAATGAGTATGATGGGTGAGTTAATTTTCTTTCTTATCTTGTAAATTAGACAAATGCATAATGGGATTTTCATTTTCCAAACAAAAATATGCCAACGAGTTAGTGAGGAAATTTGGTATGGAAACACACAAATATGTCAAAGGGAATTGATTCCAAGTTGACGAAAGGTGAAAGTGGAAAGGATGTGGAGGGGAATATCTATAAGAGCATGTGGAGAAGAGAGTACAAAAGAGTAAGAGAAATATTACAACTGATGATTTACAACTGAGGAGAAGATCTCCTTTTATAGCCTCTAAAAGATAACCTTAGCTTTTTCTTTATGAATAAAAAAAGGAAAGAAAACATAAACGTGGGCTGCTGAATGTAAAGTGCACAGTGATTTGCACAGTAAAAGCACACAGTATTTTACAATGATTCAAAAAAGTAAATAGTAACCGATTTGGATGTTTTTGTTTTAAACGTCCAAATCGTCATCACATGCGTCAGCTGTTTACTGTCCATGTGCATATCCCACTTCGTGTGCTGGATGAATTGCAGTCGTCCATGTGGATTTATTTCCTTGTTCCAATTGTCATGCATCGAATGCATTGGAAATATTGGCCTCAGCGACAGAGTCGAAAGAAATACTATCGTTAGGGCTGTGATTTGGAGGTCCATGTAATTGGGCTTGTTCGTATTCCTCCGCATGACTTAATTGTTCAAAGGGAACATCCAAATTATTTTTGTTTTTCAAATTATTTAGAAACTCCCTTACTGTCGCTCGTTGTTCAAGCGAGGTAGTATAATTTATCGGTAAATCGGTAACAAATAATCGTCTGCCATCAGTTACCATGAATTTTAATGCTGATTCCCGACAAAAATATTCTACATGGTTTGAAGTATTGATCAGGTTTTGTGACCAATATCTCGTTGTGTCCAATTGGTCCAACGGTACATTAAGTGCAATTTCCCAATTTTGTTCAATCTCGTCCCATTCGTAGTCCTCAGTAGCTCTGAGGTACCAGATCTGGTAGGGTTGATAGAAAATTTCTCTTGATCGCCAACCAATTGTGCGTGTGATATGAAATGACAGATAGCGAGTATATTTGTACCTGCTTTTTGTCAATACATGATAGATCATGGTTTTGATCATCATAGGTAAAAATTTAAAATGAGTGGAACAGGCTACACTGGAGAAGATTAGTTTGTTTACTAACCCCCATTCAATTATTTCAATATCCCAAGGTGGATATCCTTCTTCAGTAATGAAATGCAGTTTTGGCATGTCATCACTATAATTTAAGCTAGAGTAAAAATGTTGGAGTAAAAGACTTTTTATCTTTTGCTCATTGTCCTCTATTTTTGGTAAAATTTCGATTTGGAATAGAGGACGTGGGAGAATTATCTTTGCTTTTTCAAATAGACAAATTCTCCTGATAGTATTGAAGATCTTGTCAGCAAAATCATTTTCCAGTAATTCAGAAAATTCCAGAAAAGTATCAATTTTTTCCAAAGGAAAATCTTCATTTTCATAGTTTAAGCTTTTTATGAGTTTAAGGCTCAGACTTTTGAATTTGTCCAAAGTTGCTATTTGTTCAGCAATTTTGTTAGCAAGGATACTCATATTTTTTCTAAAATCTTTTCTTTTATCTCGGAGATGAGATTTCCATGCTTCATTTAATGGTGTATACAACTCGCAGGGGATTCCTGGGTTGTGAAAGTCGTAAGTTTCAGTATCAGGGAGGCTTTCCTTGGTCTGTAGTTTGGAGAACTGGTAAATCATATTAGGAGGTCCTAACTGTTTCATCCAATTTTCCCATGCTGTAATGGCTTCTGGCATAATGTCAAATTTTTGGTGACATGCACCAGGGTATTTGTTTACTTGCATAAAACACTGATTCCAGTTGTCATAGAAGCCTGGATTTCTTCCACTGAATACAACATAAACAGGATTTTGTTTAGGTTGTGTAGACGATGATGCTTGGGTTTTTGCCTTTTTAGCAACAGTTACCCAATCTCTTTTTACTTCTCCTGGGTGCTTATCTCCCATCCTGAAAATAGAAAACTCCACTTGTTTAGTGGTTTTGATAAAATATATTTCAAAATATTCCACTTGTTTAGTGGGTGTTATTTTAAAATATGCAACATACTCCACTTGTTTAGTGAGTTTCTAAAAACTCTACTTGGTTAGTAGGTTTTTCTTCATAGTTCCTGCTAAGATAATCGGCAAGAAAATTATTAGTACCATTTAAATGTTCAACTTCAAATGTATAGACAACAATTTGGTTGAACCATTTAAGTCTTCTTCCTTCTAAAATATTTCTTTTATTTATGAGGAAGTCTTTGACAGCTTTATTATCCGTTCTGACAATAAAGTCTTCAGGTGCTAAGAAAATATGGAATTTTTTAATAGCAAGTTTAATTGCTAATAATTCCTTTTCAAAAATAATATAATTCAGTTCATTTGGTTTAAATTTTTCTGAATTATATCCACATATCAATTCATATTTTTGAATTATTTTTGGGATAGTGGTTTTCTTACCACGAATACCAAAAGTATTGGAAGGATTGTTTTTATTCCAATATTCTGCAGGAATTGCTTTGAGAACACATCCCCAGCAATTATCCGAAGCATCAGTTTCCAATATTAATTTATCTCCTATTTTAGGAAAATAAACTTTTGGGCAATTATTAATAATTTCTTGTTTAATTGTTTTGACAACAAGAGTATCATTAGCACTCCATGTAAAAACTTCATTCTTTTTGAGTTTTTCAAGAAGTGGTAATTCTTTTTGAGATAATCCTTTTATGAAATTTCTTCCATAATTAAGGATTCCTAGGAAACTTTGTAATTGTTTTTTATCCAAAATTTTCTCATTAAAATCTCTTATTTTAGAGGTAATATGATCTTGTAATTGTAGGCCATCCTGGTTTAGGATTATGCCAAGAAAATTAATTTCTGTTTTTTCAACATCAATTTTCTTAGGTGATAAAATGATTCCATGTCTTTGGAATTTTTCACAGATAATTTTCAGATGATATCTATGTTCTTCTATGGTTTTGGAAAAAACAAGAATGTCATCTATATAGACAACGCAAAAATCTTTAAGGTCTTTAAAGATTTTGTCCATCCATCTTTGATATACCTGAGGAGCCGTGTTTAGTCCAAAAGGCATAACATTCCATTGATAGTGCCCTCTAGGGGTACTAAAGGCTGTCAATGGCTTGGATTCTTCAGTTAGTTTTAACTGTCAAAATTCAGATTTACAATCGAATTTGCTAAAGAACTTTTTTCCTTTAGTTTGGTTAATTAATACATCCTTTCTTGGAATAAAATAACCATCAAACTCTAATTGTTCATTTAGTCTTTTATAATTTATAACCATTCTAGCTTTTCCTCTTATTACTTCATTGTGTTTTCTTACCATGAAGGCAAGGCTAGAGTGTGGACTTATTGTTTCTTCAATAAGATTTATATCCAATAATTCTTTGATTTGTTTATCAAATTCATCTATATCATTTCTGGTATAGATCATTGGTTTTACTCTTATAATGACATTGGGATCTCTTAGTCTGAGATTACAATATCTTGGACTTTTATTCCATAATTTTAGTGGGTTTTCACTAAAATTATCATTTAATATAGTATAAAGCCAATGAGTTTCTTCAAGGGCTTTGATAAAAGGAGTTATATCCCCTTTCTTAGTAGGGCGAAAATCTCTTTCGCACTTATATTTATGTTGTTGTAGTAAAGGGATTTTTACTACATCTTTGTTGAGGGTTAAATTTATAGTTCCCTCATCAATACTTATAGGCAAATATTCTGAGATAAAATTGTTGCCTAAAATAAAATCTCCATGCATTTCTGGAAAGCATAAGATTTTTGGAATAATGAATTTCTTTTCATTAAACCATATAGCCACTTTTTTAGCTTTTAAATCAATGAAATTTTGTGTCCCATTGATGCCTGTTACAGCAATAGGGTTTTTCATTTTTATCCATTTTTCAGGAGGTAAAGCATTAGGTCTACAAGAACATATAGTTGCTCCTGTATCAATTAATGTGCAAAGACTATATGGTTTATAGCCTGCAAAATTGAAGTAACCTAATACATAAGTATTTCTTCTCTTTCCATGGCTTGGTGAGAAGATTATTTCTTCTTTTCCTAATTGGAAATGATAAATTTGACTGGATTTTATATTATCTTCTTTTAGATAATTTGTTCCAGGTAATATTGGTACTTGTATATTTTTCATAGCAATAGGGGGTTTACTATTACTACTTTCGCCTTTTAAAAGGTTTTTTCCTTTTAATTTTTCCCAATCATTGTCAGGAAATTTTTTTTGCCAAATTTCTGAATGTTTATTTTTAAAATAGACATTATTACCAGATACCTGTAATTCAACGCTGTTTTGTTGTTTTTCAGGAGGTGGTTTTGTTATTTGGGGTAGTATCCATTATTTTGGGACTTCCAAATCTCTCCAGTTGATTAATCTGGGCTGTATTGCCGAATCAAATGGTCGAGGTTCAAATATTTCTATAATATTTCTATCCACATTTTGTGTATTTATATGTCGTAGTGTTGTCAATTCATGAATTGTTTTCCAATGTATTGACATATTTCGTGAGGTATCTTTCATTCCTATTCCTTTGGTTTCGATTTTTATAATGACAGATTCCTCAATGTTTGGATCATCAATAGATATGAAGAAATTTGGTTTTATGTTAAATCAAATAACTCCATTTACCAAATTTGATTGGACTCCTCCAATTATGGCGTTCATAGGATTACTGAATCTTTTGTCTAAGACCAGTATAGCTACGGGTGTATCCATACCTTGTCTAAACAGGGCAGTAATACAGATTTGAATAAACCCGATGTGTATATATTTAATATTTGGGTGTTTCTTCTTCCATCTTTTGATCTTTTTTAAATCAAAAAGTTTAATATCTGCTGTTTCATCATCTGTTGAGCCAGCAGTAGTATTACCATTAAATTGTTCAAATATTCTTGTTGAGAATAATTTGAATTTTGATAATTTATAGACATTTTCCTTTTTTATAAGTTGCCTTTGATTATCAATTTTTTGTAGTTGTTCGTTGGTAAAAGTGATTTCTTCTCCAACTATTTCACGAAGGGCTATTGTTTGTAGCTCATCTTCGCTACTACCTCGTACTTCTGCAGTATTATACATAAATACGAGTTCTTCATCGGATGTTTCCGTATCAGATTCAATCTCATATAAAATTTCATAATTACAAATATCAGAATCAGATAAATCTTCTCCATAGAATATTTCTAATTCTTGTTCTTCAAGAAATTTTATCATTTTATTTGCACTTTTTCCTTTTTTAGGACAATCAAGTGCATAATGGCCTTCTTCGTTGCAAATGTAACAACGACACTTCTTTTTTAGAGGTGGTTTTTTAGAAGGTTTCTTTTTTCTAATATATTTTTATTCATTGAAAAAGATGTTTTCTTTTTCCAAGGTTTGCATTTAAATTTTCTCTTTCGAGAATATTTAGAATATTTGGAATTTCTAGGAGGTGGATTACATCCTATTTTTCAGTTTTCTTTTAAAATCTTATCACAACATTTATAACCAGCTTTAGAATTCGTGATTTGATTTTTAACTTGTTTCTTGGCTTTTATTTCAATGCAGTGGTCAGATATTTTTCTTAATACCCAATTAATGCGAAAACTAAGATTGTCGTCTTTCTCGTCCTTCCAGATAGTTTTTAACCAGCCAGGATAAGATTTTAAGGCTATTTCATCCCATGGGTTTGGGGGTTTATGAAAGAATTGGTCCATCCAGTGTTTGGTCTCTGAATGTTTTAGTTTTAAATAATATTTTTTATATAGTTCAACAAATTCTTCAAATTGACAAATGTTACATAATTCTAGTTTAGATAATATGTAACACGCATCCTCTTGGAGTCTGGGTTCTCCAGTATATCCAATCAGATTTTCTTTAATTATTTCAACAAATCCTTTTAATATTTCATCAAAAGATTTGAAGGTTTGTAGGAGTTCAGTTTTTTGCTGAATTCCTATTTCTGAGCTTTCCCATTGTTGCAACCACTGTAAAACATCACCTTGGAGTGTTGCAGCAAGGTAGTCTAAAAAATTTTCTTTAGACCATGTACTCTTATAATTAGTAATGAGTATAGACATGGATTGTGCCCACTCATTAATAGTTTGTTCTTGATCTTTAAAAGGTATATGCCTTAGATCAATATAAATACCATGTTGAGATATATTTTGTTTATTCAAATTATCTCTTCTTAGGAAAAAAGGGTTTGGTTCATCCTCATTTTTAGTATTACTTGTAGAAGCATTGCCTGTTTTAACAAAATCTTCTTTTTCATTTTTATATGCAGGGGTTTGCATATAATCTTCAAAAGCTTCCCAATTTTGGAATTCCTGAAGTGGGTCTTCAGCCTTCCTTTTTCCATCAATTGTATTTACTACATGTGGTGGAATTTCTTCTTCATCAGATGAATATTGGTTTAATTCATACTGATAGTGTTGTAATAATTTTTCATTTTCCAAATACGTGGTTTGTATTTGTTCAATGAGTTTATTACGTTCTGAAACAGTTAATATTGGATCTTTGTATAGATGTTTCCAATAATCTAATATTTCACGAACATTTATATATTCGGTGTAATTAAATTCTTCTGTTTGAAGAGCTTTAATTTCTTCCGAACCATAATATAACCTAGGAATTTTGTTATCCCCTGGGTTATTCATTCCAGTTTGTTCTGGATTTTGATTATCTATTTTGTTTAATAGATTTTCAATTTGTTGTTTAGTCTCCTCTTTTAGATCTAAATTTGTAACCGTTTCGAGTTGACGAATTTTTTGATAAACTTTGTTTAAGTTGAATTCAATACAATCTAATTTTTTCTCTACATAATTTTGATTAACGACCTGATGTCTTTCAGTTCGTTTAACCCAACTAAAAACTATATCAGTTAAACTATTTAACGTAGTACTAATTTTACTAATATCATTTTCAGATTTTTTATCTATATGTAAACTATGATTATACATAGACTCATCTTTTTGTAACCATGGTGCTAAACATTGTAGATTAATATTATTATTACTTTGTTCATCTTTTCGAGATTCCATTGGTACCTAAGACCTCCTATTATATGTTATTTCAGGTGCCTAAAACCAGTTTTCCTAACGTCTAATGCTTAACTAGAGTAGCTTTTTGGCGAATGGAAATATGGGCTTTGAAATAATAATAGGGATATGGGTTTTATGAAAACTTTAAAGATTTTCAAAATAATATAATAATATCTTTATATTTAAATCACCGTGATTTTTTACTTTTTTTTTACAAGGACAGTCGTAACTTGATTATAATATGGAGATTATAACTGCATATACCAAATAACATAGTTATTTATATAAAACTAGGATTAAACGATATTTCATACAACAATTATTACGACACTTAGTTCCAAAAACTTTATATTTTACTCTAAAATTTCCTCCAGAAACATAAGTTCTGTGATGGAGTATAATAGTTTCTACTTTAACATTCATACTAGCATAACAATATAAACATAGTTATAATGCTAACCTTTGATCACAAGGCTCTGATACCAATTTTGTAACTGCAAAATAATCGGACTAATATTATATGTGGAGAAGAGAGTACAAAAGAGTAAGAGAAATATTACAACTGATGATTTACAACTGAGGAGAATCTCTCCTTTTATAGTAGACTAAACATTTCATATAGTGTCGGTGTGTGCGCTAGTTACCAAGAAAATCCAAGAGAATCGTACTTACAAGAAGAGAGTGATTAGGTACGTGAGTTGTACAAAAAGTATTTGATTGTTGTATTCTTTTGATACTAACGATTCACTTTACACTTACTCGGATTTCGACAAGGTAAGGGTCATCGTTGATTCGAAAAGTACCTCAGGTGGTTGTTTTTGCTTTGGCACATCTATGGTCTCGTAGCACTCTAAGAAGAAAAAAAATATCTCTTTGTCCATGGTCAAAGCAGAATACATAGCGTCGAGGAGTTTTTGTACACAACTTCTATGGATGAGGCAAATATTTTAAGATTAAGGTTGGATCAAAGTAAATTAACAGTCTATTATGAAAATATGAGTGCTATTGGCATATCTAAATACCTAGTGAAACACTCAAGATCCAAACACATCAAATTATAACATCATTTCATTAGGGACCTAGCTCATAAAAATGTTATTTCAATGAGTTATGTTCCTACACAAAACCAATTCGCGGACATGTTTACAAAACCTTTAGATATCACTAGGTTTTGATACCTTAGGTGTTGTTTGGGTGCGATTGAGATTGATCGATTCATTAGATTGTGAGAGTGAAAAGTCCATGTATATTTACATATTACACATCTGAGTTTTTTTCAAGAAAAGGGACGGTACCCCCACAAGTTTTATTTAAAGAAAAAAAATGGAAAAAAGCCTTCCATGTGACTCACAAAAAAAGGAAGGGGTACATATAAACCTTACCCTCATGTAAAAGAAAGAATAAAAGAAAGTCCCACATAGAGCTTTATCACAAATCAAGGGATTACAAATCATGATTGTGGAATATATCTCCAAACCAATCAAATATATACATATATATATATATAAAATATGCATGCTTATGAAAATCTAAAATGAGGATTTAAATAAAGGTCTTTACCTATGAGGGGGACAAGATCTTTGGGAGTATTCCACCACCATTTGATTTCATCATGATTCAACCCCATGTTAGATAATTTGTTAACTACTGCACTGCCTTCTCTATAAATGTGGGAGCATACAAAAACCATTTTGGAGATTTAATGTGTACAATTATTCCAACTAATAAGAAAGTGACATGGAGGCTTGTAATTTTTGTCTTAAAAACAATGGAAAACTGATTTGTAATCAATTTCCAACCAATTTTTTTTCCAATTGGAACTCTAAGCAATCTCTACCCTATCATAGCTGCAATAAGTTCTGCTTCAAAGGCTAATTTGTCTTTAAGTTTACAACAAAAGGAACCTCTTATGAACCCCCTGCAGATTCTATACACCCCTCCAATGGATACTCTATTGTTTTCAAATAATCCATCAGTGTTGATTTTATTCCATCCTTGGATGGGAGAAACCATTTGACTTATATGATCATTGGTGCTTTTTTTGGAATTCCTTTAATGTTTAAGCTATTAAGGATCACCCAATTCTCAATTGTATTATTCACGTGACCTTTACAAAGGCTACCAATGTTGTTGAGCCAAAGCCTTAATTGATGGATAATGCTTATATGAGATGGGGATTTTTTTGTAAAAAATGGCTTGATTTCTAGCTCTCCATATAAAATCAAAAGCTCTAATGATAGATGCCAACCAAAGGTTTTTTTTGTGGACTAAATTCCACATTTATAGCTTGATTTCATATAAGTATTGGGCAACTAAACCATACTCGATGATTAAAAATACCAAAAATCCAATCCCAAATATATTTTACATAGATGCACTCAATAAATAAATAATTTAAAGAATCACTGTTAGATTTGCATAGAATACATCTAGATGATAAATGATATCCCTTTTCGTTCAGTAAATCAAGAACATCAACTTTATTATGGGAGAATTTCCATATAGTCATTGAAACTCTAGGAGGAATATACTAAGTCCATAGAAGTTTATAACTAGGATATTTATGAGACTTATTTCTAACAAAGTCATATGCATATTTAAAGGATAAGTTGCCTGACTTACATAGAGGCTAAATAAGGCAGTCATCAGTGTCTTCTTTTGGAAGAATGATATTCCCGATTTTGTCAATTATTAAAGTGTCTAATGAGTTGATAATTCTATGATTTAAGTTCTAATTACCATTTATAATAAATTTAGAAACTTTAATGTTATTTTGATGAGCCTCATGATGAAGAACAGATCCAAGACAATTTTCAATCCAAAACCTAACTTTTTTACCATACCAATGATCCACATGGCATTTAATTTTATTATTTTGAAATCTTCCTTGTAACCATGCCAAATGGAACTAATTTTGTAACCATTATTTTCATTACTCATGGGATTAAATCTATCTTCAAGAAATTGAGACCATAGGGATTTAGATGTACAAAGATCCCAAGATTGTTGAAGAACGAAAACAGTATTAAGATGATCAAGATTTCTCAAATTGATGCCCCCTTCATCATATAGGAGACAAGTTTTCTTCTAGTGAACAACAATCATCTTATGTGTTGTTGCTGAGCCAGTCCATAAAAAGTTTTTGATCCATTGTTAGATTTTTTTAATAAATGTGGTAGGCCATTTATATATTATGAAATTATAAAGAAAGATGGACTGAATGATAGTCCTAATTAGTTCCAATCTACTAGTAATGGAAAGAAGTTTACATTTCCAATCTTCAAGTTTAGATTTTTCTCTGTCAGCTATGAGTTGAAGAACATATCTTCTAGGTTTTCCTATGAATATGGGGACTCCAAGGTAAATAAAATAGGTGGATCCTTCTTTAAAACCAAGAATATTATCGATTTGAATTTTTCTATTAATGGCTCCTTTACCAATGAAAACTTGACATTTAGATTTGTTTACATTCTGACCAGAAATTGTGTCATAGTTGTCAAGTATTTGAATTATATTATTCGAAGATAAATCATCACCTCTGTAAAAAATCATAATATCATCAACATATATTAAATAAGTAGGAACTTTGAATCCTCTAGGAGAAGAGATGTGGGTTATATAACCCTCTTGGACTTTTTGAAGAATAAGACTGCTTAGATAGTCCCGAGCTATACAAAAAAGAAGGGGAGAAAGGGGGTCACCTTGTCTCACACCTCTAGGGAATCTAAAATAACCAGTTGGAGTTCCATTTATAAGAATGAATGGCTTTGCTAAATTAAGGATTTATTTAATAAGATAAACAAACTTATCACTGAAACCAAATGAAGATAATGTTTGAAGAATAAAGTTCCAATCCATAGTATCAAATGCCTTAGCAATGTATATTTTGATTCCCACATTCCCACCAAATGCATTATAATTAAGAAGATTAAAGCTTTCAGAGGCAATTAAAATTGGATGGGAAATGGATCTACCATTGATGAAGCCAAATTGGTCATCAGAGATTAAAGATCCTATAATAGATTCTAATCTATTTGTTATAATATTAGTGATAACCTTAAAGATAAAATTAACCATGGCAATAGGTCTATAATAAGTGATGGAAGCAACTTCTATAACTTTAGGGATGAGAACGATATGATTGCTATTAAATCCGAGCAGTATCCAACCATTTATAAAGAATTTTTCTACAAATGTACAAACATCTTTTTCTATAATATTCCAACAAACTCTATAAAAAAATGCCACTGAAACCATTAGGCCCTGGGGTTGATAAAGGGTTCATAGAGAAAACAGATGATTTAATTTCATCTACCGTAGGAATAGATACAAGATATGCATTATTAGAGACAGTGACTAAATTAGGAATGACATTAGTAATAATAGGCTGTGTATTTGTCACCATCTGTCATCCATTCAATCCTACATTTTTTTCTAAAAGTTTTCTTCAAATTTCAAAACTTCAATAAGTTTCTTATGGAAACCCATTTTCAGTTTATCTCTAGCTTGTTTGTCACCTTTATAGTCTATTTATGATTGGATTGCAAATATATTTTCCTTACTAAATGTATCTTGGCATGAACATTACCAAAAAACCTCAAAGTTCCATTTTTTCAATGTAAACTTTAATGTTTTAAGTTTTAATTCAAAAATATACATTGGGCGGCCGTAAAATTTAGAGTTCTTCCACACCTCATCTACTAAAGTGATGAAATTAGAATTATCAGTCCAAGAGGACATGAATTTAAATGGTTTAGGAACTATTTCTAAATTGAATTTAGAATCAAACATGATGGTATGGTGATCAAATCCTAATTTAGCTAAAGTAAGGAAGTTTAGGCGAGACCAAGAGGTAAGCCATGCTTGATTAAATAAAACTCTATCTAATTTCCTCTCAATATTAGATGTGATGATTTTTTTCCAAGTATAAAAGGTGCCTTTTAGATCAATTTTGAAGAAAATTGCAATTGCCAATCATTCCTTTGAATTCGGAGCAAGATGCAGCATAGGGTATTCTAGTGCCTCTGCATTCATGAGATCTAAGAACACTGTTATAGTCCATCATTATCATCCAAGGTCCTTTGATGTTTTTGTTAAGTTGATCAAATTATGCGCAAACCTCTCTTTTAGTAATATATTTAGTAGAGGCATAGACAATAGTATATGTTGCTTGGATACCTTCAATGAAAGAGATAAAAGTTATTTGCTGACTTGAATCGAAAGAATTGTTGGTTTGTGTACTGAATTTGAGTGAAATGTCCATAGGTTTAGTTGAAGACCTTTCCTATTACTAGAGGAGAAAAAAGTCATTCCAAAAGAATGAATTTTTTTAAAGGATGGATTAAAGTCCATTTTAGGTTCTGCAATGCAAAGAAGATCTTGCTTATGTTGAATAGACCAAGAAGATATCATTATTTTTTATATGGATGTAATACCCCGTATTTCTGAATATTCCAAATAATTCTATTTAATTAGATTGGAGAATTAAATGAGAAAATTACGGCTTAATTTAAATTACGTAAGAGTAGTAATTTAAAGAGTTTTATTTAAAAATTATAATTATGGAATATTAATCGAGAGATAGATACCGATTTATATTGCCTCATTTTATTTACTTAGTGCGAGTGGTAAATAGTTACTTAACGCGTGTAGACCGTGTTGGGGTGAGAACGAGTAATATTTTTTAAGTGACTCAAATGATAATTTAGAGGTCACCGATGAGTCCGGAAGGGTCAAATTAGTCAAAATAGTATACCCGGGGGTACTAGTTGAGTCCCGAGGTAATTTTAGACTAAACTGAGACCGTTCGGGGGCGTTTTGGTCTTTTAACATAAAAGGGTATGGAGACCTACGAAATTGAGAGTTTTATATCAGCCGTATGATAGAGGAATTAGGGTCAGAACACCCATGACAACACCAATACCATTAGAGAGAAGAGAGGCACAACTTTTAAGGCAAAAGGAAGAATTGGGAAGGATTCAAAGGGATTTTTACCATCAACTTGTTGGGGAAGAAGGATTGAAGGATGAAGATCATCAATCATCAACAACAACCACGAAATCAGACCCTACTGATCATAAGGCAAGTTGTTTATTGCAAAAACTATAAATTTATGATACCCATGTGTAGGGTTTTTGAATAGTGTTGTTTAAATCATTATTTTGATTGGAGAAAGATGATATTTATACATGTTGGGATAGGAATCGCATGTAGAATGATTTACCTTATGTAGAGGTTTAAGATTCAGATTAGACTTGATGATTTTTCGGATTAAAATCTGGATTTTTAATGATAATATGGGAAGAACACCATAACTAAATTTCAAGAAATTCTGGATTTTAATTCATTATTTCTTTAAAGTAATTGAAGTTTTGAAGTATTTGACACGTTAGAAACTGTCCTAGTATATGTGGAAATATGTTAGGATCATTGGGTCAAAGTTTGGTGGACTATATTGGAGTTTGAAGGTTTGTTAATGGAGGAAAAATCTTAATGAAGAAGACAACTGCGTCTGTCCCTGTTCGATCGATCGATCTCGAACTATCGATCGATCGACTATGTCCATCGATCAAACCCAACCATCGATTGATCGACGCAAGCTGTTTCCTGAAAATTTTGGGTTTAATTCTTCGTTGAGTTCGGGAATGAATGAGTATCCTAGGGTTTACATTATACTTATATGGGAGTGAGAATAAGACCAGTAGGTATATTGTTGAGGTCCGATAAGGCCATTGGGTGTAGGGCTTGGATTACGGACCAAGGAGAATAATTCGATTTAGTAGAGGATCGGGGATTTTGGAAATTGAGTTACGGGGCGAAGTAAATTCAATTTAAGTAATAGACCAGTAGGGTCAGAAATAACTACTAAAATTATATGTAAGGGGTAACTAGGACCCTTAGAGTTGTGTGAATACTCAAATAAATACGATTAATGAGATATATCGTAAAGCGAATATTGTACGGTAGATATATGAGATTAAAATATTACGTACGTATATGATTAATAGGTCGGGCGTGTACCTCCTGAATTATGTGATCTTTTAGGTAGAGAGATTATACCTAAAGTAATTATGTTAGGGTCGATGAGACATTTCGAACTGACATAAAGTTATTATATGTTTGGGGTCGATGAGAAATGTCGAACCGAACTTTGAACTGGTGTCGCGATGAGAGAGTCCCGAACCAGAATATGTGTGTATATATATATTTTTAAAAATAGTTGGGGTCAATGGATAATTCCGAACCAACTCTCACTTGGGGTCGATGAATCATTCCGAACCAAGAGATCTTTATTTGTGTATATAAATAATTGGGGGCGATGTATCATTCCGAACCAATTCTTACTTGGGGTCGATGAATCATTTCGAACCAAGAGTCCTTTACGTGTATAAAAAGGTCAAAATAGCAATGACTGATATTTAGTATATATTGTGTGTGAAATATATATACTTGATGATATCCTACTTCCATGTGTTAGTAGATTGATACATATTATGTATTTAAAGATACATACTGAATTCGTAAGTTAAGTAGTGAAACTTAATTAGGAAATGCACCTTTAGATAGAGAAAATCTATTTAGTAAATAACATAGATGAAATGTTACTTGAGAATTAATTAACATACGCGAGATGTTAGTGAAACGGTTGTACTGTATGGGCGGTACTGGAACTTGGGTACATATAAGTTCAGTTGACTACTTTGGTTTTAGTTAGCTTGGGAGGTATGTCTAGATAAACTAAGTGTAGAACGTTAGGTGTGCACAAAAGATGAGGGGTGAGTAACTCAAGAGAGTGTACGAGAACCTAACATGTGTAATCAATAACCGCATTTTATATTGTGATAAACGCTTGCTAAATATTTTCAAAATATTTTGAGTACTAACTCTTGCTATAAAATATTTTCAAAACCTTTTAGGTGTCCAGCCACAGGGATGCCATGTATGATGATTCCATTCCAGAGACTCGGAGCTGTAGAACAGTGGATGCTTACAGGATTTTGACTAGACGATATCTCTCATTCAGATCTATTACATGATCTCACACTCTTCTATGCATGGACTTGTGGTCCGACATTAGTCTCAGATGTTAGTTTCAGACTAGTGGTTATTCTATTGTTGTTTGGGATTTTTAGCCGATGGTTTATTCGGTAATACTTTTGTTCTGTTGTACTTTTACTTTGTTGTTTGAATTATAGTACATGATTGTTTGTACTTTGTTCCACATGGTTGATTTATCTGTTTTAAGAAAGATAAAATTTGGCACCGGTCTAATTTTACTTAGGGGATTAGTAATTGAAAAGTTTTCGACAGTGATGCTAAGAATGAACCATTTGAGAAACCTGTTTTAATTTAATAAAGGCCTGATCACCCGATGTTTAATTAGGAGGGGTGTCACAGATGGTATCAGAGCATCAGGTTCTAGTGTCCATAGGATCTGTACGGCTTACTACATTTTCTGTGTATCGTTTGATTGAGATAGAGCCCTATCTTAGGATTATTGTACTCCTCCTACGTACGTAGTTTGCGTTCTCCTGCTATTTAGTAGATGTAGTGTTATATATACGAGTTCGATTGGGCACGGTACGTCGAATATGGTGGTAGGACCAGCATTGGCGCTAGAAGGACTGCAGGAGGGAGGAGCTCGGCATAAAGCATGGGGTGTTCGAAGATGGTAATCATAGGAGAGATGACCGTTGTCGAGGTCACTCCTAGAGTGAAATGGAAGTAGATGCTACAAGGGTTGTTGAGGCATAACAGGCATTTCCCAGGTGTCACGACGGCAAGGGGGAAATTCTAATCTAGACCCGCCCAATGCAGTGATGATGGGAGGGAGTCTGAAGAAATTTTTGATGAGAACGAGCCGTAATATGTGATAAAACGGCGACTGTGCATGGTAACCAATGGAAGTAGAATGTACAGAGGTTTTGGTGTTTAGGATAGAGTAGAAATACTCAGAAGTGAAAATTTGAGTAAATTTTTAGAGGCAACGTGGCGGAGATACCAGTCACTACATTCGGACCGAGGGTCCGTATACGAATAGAGGAACCTTACAAATAGTTTAATCGCAAAGTTCTCCAATGATGATTCAGAAGCGAAGTGAATGGGAACATCTGAACCCCTCACGTGAAAGCCTGGTAGAGGCCAATCGTGAGAGAGAAATTTATCCTTTTAAGTGAACTTGTATTAATGAGATAGGTATAAAGGAGAAAGAGCCCTTGAGAGAATGGACTCTCGAGTTATAATTCGCAATTTTGGTAAAACTCTTCTTGGACGACTTATGTTTATGAAGACAATATGGTACTTCCGACAACTTTGAATTAAATGCTCCTAGGTGGGCGGAGCTAAGGGAGTTTAAGGATTTAGTTAAAGAGTAAGACTGAATGTAAAGGGGCTGGTGCAAGCCATGGGTGAAAACCCACTAGGGGATTTAATGATTATATTCTTAGTTGGGGTTGTTAAGTCTCATAGTGCGTTCCTCTTGGTCAGCAGAACTAAGCGAACCAGGATGATAGTGCTCAGAATCGGGGCTACCATGTTCGAGAGGAGGGATACCCCAAACCGGTTAGTGTGGCCTGGAGTAGGGGGATTTTTGTAAAGATGTCTAGTGTGGTTTGTAGGGCCACGCGTTGTATTTTAGCTTGAAGTTATTTGAGGAAATAATAACTCTGATAAGTTTTGCATTCCGGAGAGGACAAGCGTGTTATGTCCGAAAACCATCTGAACCACCAGAGTGATGGATAAGGAAGTATATGGGTTTTATCCTCGAGTGAATGGGGTATGTGATGATACCTCACCTGAAAGAGGGTCGAGTTGTCATTATACATCAATAGGTGAGGGACTTCAGGGATTATGAACATCTCATAGTAATTGATTCCGGTGTATAGGAATCTAAATGATGTGAGTCGATGTATATCATATGACTGCTGAACGGAGAGATCGAGCTCACTGTTGTAATTAGTGCTAAGGACTTAGTGATAGTATAAGCGCAGTGCCACTAGACTCCTTTAGAAATATTGGGGTATGGTTGCACATATTGTCGGGGAATGAAATTTGAGTATCTTGACTATGTGTTGTTCCGACAATGCTCAGTAAGAATACATGGGGAGAAGTCCCTTGTTTAAGTTCGGTTGCGAAAGGGAATACGACTAAATTTTTATGCACGTCAGGAGAAGAGACATTGTTAGATGCTAGGGCATCAGTGGAGCCGGTAGTGTTGTGGAGAAACACTGAAAGGCTTACCTCACCACGAAGGGATAAGTGGGACTTTGTGGGCAAGGATTTGATTTTTGGTCTATAGGGTATTGAGAATACCCACAAGATTGTGGTCACGTCGTGTAGACTAGGCTAGAGTTGAAGAAAATCATGTTACGGGTGCGACATTTGCAATGTTTTTGCAAATGTACCCGGAGGAAAGGGTGTATGGGCTCCCTAATCAATAGGATTCCTTAGACATCCGAGATAGAGGGATGCGGAGAATTATTTTGTACACCGCTGGAGAAATTAGAAGACAAGTCGTATCGATGAAATGGGTTGAACGTTATGGGAGATAGACGATGATCCAAGATTATATGTGCTGAGAGATCCAGCACACCCTATGGGATGAAAGTTGGTGGGAAATCGTTCAAAGGTTATCTCTTGATATGGGAGACCTAACTGTGGTGAAGAAGTAGCGCAAGGTGCTACTTGACTGAGTGTTGTGAGTGACTTACGTGTTACTAAAATGTTGATTCTTATAAAGTAACCAACCCAAAAAGTGCTCTAATTGCGAAGAGTGAAAGGATTGTAAAGTATAATAAACCCGGAGAGAAAGGGGAATAGAGTACTACTTGAGGAAAGATGACGTAAGTGGGAAGCGATGTTGAGGAGAGACATAGTGAGATTGTCTCCAGATACACCTCTAGTTAATAGACAAGATAGAATCGAAATGAACAACCGGAATGTGGTAGTGAACCCACATTTCCAATGATGGAATGAGGAGACAGACTTATAAATTATTGATGGGTTGTGAACATCATAATTAAGCCAACATTTCGTTGGGGGTAGCGAAATGGGGTGACCGGGATGGATTAGTATGTAGTTGAAAAGGGAGAGTGCACGGTGCCGCTCTACATGATTGTGAATCAGGATGAAATCCTAAAATTCCACCCTGTGAGAGATGGTAAGGAAGGAATAGAGATAAAGTTTTATTTTGAGTACGTTGTGTTACCGACGACTCAATGTTAGTGAGAAAGAATGATGATACGCCCTTATGATAGTGGAATTTTGGAGAAGCCCACTGATCAATTCATAGGTTGAATGTATGCCTATAAGAGCATATTTATAGGTAGAGTGAGTGCCTATATGGACTGTACATGAGGATTAGGTTCGTGGGTACCGATTACGAACAATACATGTACTTTGAGGTGTGGTTCGAGGAGACATTTCGAACTTTTAGTCCTTAACGCGTGATATGAGGACATTCGATTGTAGTGTGGCATTTTAAGGTATATGAAATGTGGAATATATGGCTAAAAAATTGTCTACTCATGTGCGATGAGATATATATACATATATTGGTGCTCGAGATGTGATCCCGAGACAAGTAATTAATAACTACTGGTGATCGAGGTGGAATTCCGAGCCAATGACCCCAAAAGTGTTATAGAAGGGGGGGGGGTGATTATAAAATAAGTGTTGATAGTATATGTTATGTGTACAATATATATATATACCTATTGATTTTTCTACTTATGTGCGATAGTAAGTGTGCTTAATCTCTGTATTGGGGTCGATGATGTTCCGGACCAATACATGAGGGATCGATTTGGGGTCGATGTTTTTTCCGAACCAAATCGATGATAAATATTGGTATCGACGGAAGGTCTGAACCGACATGTGCATTACATTTACCTTGGGGTCGATGGATTCCTGGACCAATGTAAATGATAGGATTATTGGGGCCGATGATTTTTGCCGGACCAATTTTCCTTAAAGTATATATTATATGTGAAATATATACCTTATAATATTCTACTTATGAGTGATAGTAGACACTTAGATGTTATATAGAGATATACATCAAATGGGTAAATTAAGTAGGGAGAAACTTAATTTCAAGAATTAATGTTGGATTGGAAAAATCGATGAGAAATTAAGTAGTGAGACTTAATTATGATATATGCGACATGGGTAACGTGCGATAAGAATTTATAATGAAGCAAGGCATGTACTTGGGGCGACCGTTAGGATGCTATGATTTAGTATTGGGTATTAGAGGATGCAATTATACTCAAGGTCCTTAGCCTTAATACCAGCCTTATCCTAATTTCGAGGACGAAATTCCTTTGCAAGGGGGGAAGTATGTAATACCCCGTATTTCTGAATATTCCAAATAATTCTATTTAATTAGATTGGAGAATTAAATGAGAAAATTACGGCTTAATTTAAATTACGTAAGAGTAGTAATTTAAAGAGTTTTATTTAAAAATTGTAATTATGGAATATTAATCGAGAGATAGATACCGGTTTATATTGCCTCATTTTATTTACTTAGTGCGAGTGGTAAATAGTTACTTAACGCGTGTAGACCGTGTTGGGGTGAGAACGAGTAATATTTTTTAAGTGACTGAAATGATAATTTAGAGGTCACCGATGAGTCCGGAAGGGTCAAATTAGTCAAAATAGTATACCCGGGGGTACTAGTTGAGTCCCGGGTAATTTTGGACTAAACCGAGACCGTTCGGGGGCGTTTTGGTCTTTTAACATAAGAGGGTATGGAGACCTACGAAATTGAGAGTTTTATATCAGCCTTATGATAGAGGAATTAGGGTTAGAACACCCATGATAACACCAATACCATTAGAGAGAAGAGAGGCACAACTTTCTAAGGCAAAAGGAAGAATTGGGAAGGATTCAAAGGGATTTTTACCATCAACTTGTTGGGGAAGAAGGATTGAAGGATGAAGATCATCAATCATCAACAACAACCACGAAATAAGACCCTACTAATCATAAGGCAAGTTGTTTATTGCAAAAACTATAAAGTTATAATACCCATGTGTAGGGTTATTGAATAGTGTTGTTTAAATCATTATTTTGATTGGAGAAAGATGATATTTATACATGTTGGGATAGGAATCGCATGTAGAATGATTTACCTTATGTAGAGGTTTAAGATTCAGATTAGACTTGATGATTTTTCGGATTAAAATCTGCATTTTTAATGATAATATGGGAAGAACACCATAACTAGGGTTTCAAGAAATTCTGGATTTTAATTCATTATTTCTTTAAAGTAATTGAAGTTTTGATGTATTTGACACGTTAGAAACTGTCCTAGTATATGTGGAAATATGTTAGGATCATTGGGTCAAATTTTGGTGGACTATATTGGAGTTTGAAAGTTTGTTAATGGAGGAAAAATCTTAACGAAGAAGACAACTGCGTCGGTCCCTGTTCGATCGATCGATCGATCTCGAACTATCGATCGATCGACGCAAGCTGTTTCCCAAAAATTTTGTGTTTAATTCTTCGTTGAGTTCGGGAATGAATGAGTATT
Source organism: Sambucus nigra (assembly GCA_949130495.1). Taxonomy (NCBI): domain Eukaryota; kingdom Viridiplantae; phylum Streptophyta; class Magnoliopsida; order Dipsacales; family Adoxaceae; genus Sambucus; species Sambucus nigra. Next base: position 428,053,797 of record OX422211.1, on the reverse strand, counting down.
CTAGGATTTACATTATGCTTATATGGGAGTGAGAATAAGACCAGTAGGTATATTGTTGAGGTCCGATAAGGCCATTGGGTGTAGGGCTTGGATTACAGACCAAGGAGAATAATCCGATTTAGTAGAGGATCGGGGATTTCGGAAATTGAGTTACGGGGCGAAGTAAATTCAATTTAAGTAATAGACCAGTAGGGTAAGAAATAACTATTGAAATTATATGTAAGGGGTAACTAGGACCCTTAGAGTTGTGTGAATACTCAAATAAATACGATTAATGAGATAAATCGTAAAGCGAATATTGTTCGGTAGATATATGAGATTAAAATATTACGTACGTATATGATTAATAGGTCGGGCGTGTACCTCCTGAATTATGTGATCTTTTAGGTAGAGAGATTATACCTAAATTAATTATGTTAGGGTCGATGAGACATTCCGAACTAACATAAAGTTATTATATGTTTGGGGTCGATGAGAAATGCCGAACCAAACTTTGAACTGGTGTCGCGATGAGAGAGTCCCAAACCAGAATATGTGTATATATATATTTTTAAAAATAGTTGGGGTCAATGGATAATTCCAAACCAACTCTCACTTGGGATCGATGAATCATTCCGAACCAAGAGATCTTTATTTGTGTATATAAATAATTGGGGTCGATGTATCATTCCGAACCAATTCTTTATTGGGGTCGATGAATCATTCCGAACCAAGAGTCCTTTACGTGTATAAAAAGGGCAAAATAGCAATGACTGATATTTAGTATATATTGTGAGTGAAATATATACACTTGATGATATCCTACTTCCGTGTGTTGGTAGATTGATACATATTATGTATTTAAAGATACATACTGAATCGGTAAGTTAAGTAGTGAAACTTAATTAGGAAATGCACCTTTAGATAGAGAAAATCTATTTAGTAATTCAAGTAGTGAAACTTAATTACATAAGTGGGAAGTCAACAATTGTGAGAATTGTAGAAATTTTAGTAGTGAAACTAAATGGGAAGTCTTGAAAAATAACATAGATGAAATGTTACTTGAGAATTAATTAACATACGCGAGATGTTAGTGAAACGGTTGTACTGTATGGGCGGTACTGGAACTTGGGTACAGATAAGTTCAGTTGACTACTTTGGTTTTAGTTAGATTGGGAGGTATGGCTAGATAAACTAAGTGTAGAACGTTAGGTGTGCACAAAATATGAGGGGTGAGTAACTCAAGATAGTGTACGAGAACCTAACATGTGTAATCAATAACCGCATTTTATATTGTGATAAACGCTTGCTAAATATTTTCAAAATGTTTTGAGTACTAACTCTTGCTATAAAATATTTTCAAAACCTTTTAGGTGTCCAGCCACAGGGATGTCATGTATGATGATTCCATTCCAGAGACTCGGAGCTGTAGCACAGTGGATGCTTACAGGATTTTGACTAGACGATATCTCTCATTCAGATCTAGTACAGGATCTCACACTCTTCTATGCATGGACTTATGGTCCGGCATTAGTCTCAGATGTTAGTTTCAGACTAGTGGTTATTCTATTGTTGTTTGGGATTTTTAGCCGATGGTTTATTCGGTAATACTTTTGTTATGTTGTACTTTTACTTTGTTGTTTGAATTATAGTTCATGATTGTTTGTACTTTGTTCCACATGGTTGATTTATCTGTTTTAAGAAAGATAAAATTTGGCACCGGTCTAATTTTACTTAGGGGATTAGTAATTAAAAAGTTTTCGACAGTGATGCTAAGAATGCACCATTTGAGAAACCTGTTTTAATTTAATAAAGGCCTGATCACCCGATGTTTAATTAGACGGGGAGTCACAATGGAATTCCCCAAGCCCCTAATATTCCAATATAATATCTTCATTAAATAATGTTTTTATATCCACTCCTCAGGCTATAGCTAGCTTGTGAAGATGAATGTTTCCTGACTTTACTCTTGAGTTTATTCTTTTGAGGGTTGGAGATTACTGAAGTAAAACTCTATGGTTCTTTCCCCAAAATACAATTTAAAGAATAATCTTGATTTTATTATTTTAAAGAACATTTTGGTTGTTTTTGGACATTTGAGATGCAAGAATTGATATAATATTCAATTTCCTTGTCTAAATTACAATCAATAAGCTTGCAGCCGTCTTTAACAAGAGAGTTTGTTATTTCTTCTTCAGCTTCTTATTCCATCATGTTGGTCCAAGATAGGTTCTTCTTGATAGTTTGATCTCGATTTTTAGGAACGGTAACAATGGAAAGGAAGTTATACTGTACTTATTGAGGTTCATTATCATTCGCAGTTAAGTTTTCTATATTTTTTCTTTCTGTCAAAACCATTTCAGATTCATCTTTTGGTTGATCTTCATCAATAGGTAGAAGATGTGGCATTTTATGTTTATCTGAGTCATTTGTGATTCCATTAAATGTTTCATCTTGAGTATTAGTAACTGCATTCTTGTCTTGAATGATATGAGCTTTTAGACAATACATGTAGGTTTGTATACCTTCCTATTATTGATGTTGGTTTTTGAATTAGATTTTCCTTTTGATTTTTCTTTGGGATTTAGGGGTTTATGTTGCATCATGTCACACCATCTAATTGTATTCTTCAAACCACTCGACAATCAGTGATTAGGTGGCCAAGAATTCTACAGTGTGAACATTTAGGTGAAAGTCTCTCGTATTCAACATCTTGTTCAAAGATGGTATATTTATGTTTTATCAAAACTTGATTAGGCATATTATCATTGATCTCCATGTCAACTAAGACTCTAGCAAAATGCCATAGGATTTTTCTAGTGTAGGTTGATCAATCTTTATTAGATCACTTAGACAACGAGATATTTCAAGAAGTATTCTAGGCCTCCAATATTCAATACCGAGATCCACAAATCTAACCCAAGCAGGTGCAGTTGTGATTCGTTGTTCTGCTAGATTGAATCGGGGGGACCATTGAATAAGTTTGAAGATACCAGAATTAATTGGGGTTGTACCTCTAGTCCAAATCGTATTTTTAATCTCTACTGAAGGGAATTGTAGAGTAAAATATGCTTTTCCCATTGGAATTATCTTTAAATATCCTAAAATGTTCCAAGAATCTTTGAGTTTGGTTTTGAGTAACCCCAAGTTTAAAGGTTTTTCATCTTTGTTCACCATGTATCTTCCAATTAAGAAATACTCACTTTCTTTAATAGATTCTTCATATTCATCTTCCTAAATTTTAACTAACATGAGGTTTCCACACAATTGAGGTGTAGGCCAACTCTTTGTTTTTGATGCTTCATGTAAATCTTTCTTGAGGATGTTTGCATATGTGCATGGAACACTTGCAAATGATTTTTGATGTTCAATGTCAATGTTCTTATTTGTAATGACAGGTGTATTTGTTTGATGATGAACTTTTGAAATTTTTTGCTTGCGAAGCATATCAATATCAGGATCTAAGAATTCCTAATGATCACTATGATTAATATTATAAGTCACACAAATATATTGCTTGCTGATAAGATGTGTTGATGATTCAAATTGTTGAATATGTTTATTACATTCAAGATTTTTAAAAATATCATGAAAACATTGATTTTAGTTTGTATTTGATGACTTGAATGCTTGCTTCACATTATACTTCATAAATTTACAATTGATATGTTAAATTTTCATTTCTACAAGCATTGACAAACTTAATTGAAAATCAATATTACTTGAGTTTCAAAAGTTCTCCATGCTCTATATGTGAGAAATGTGAGAATTTTATACGTTGGAGTTGAATATGGACCGTTTTGAAAGCATTGATAAGGGCTACCATTAGTGTGATAATGCCCTATTTGAATTTCAGTATAATTGGGAGGTGTCAACTAGGTGTGTGAAAATCCAATCAATGACAAAAGACAATGTGTTGGAAAGAGCCACAAGTCAAGTTCTTTACCAAAAATAAAAATAATATAGGGCTTTAGAATTTAAAAAAAATTGCCATTTAGTTTGGAATTCAAAAATAAACACTTTTTGAGGATTATCGTCTAAAATTGGTATATGAATTTTATGATGCTTAATTAATAAATACCAAAAATAAACTATAACAAATAAAGAAATCAATGGACTAGATTAAAGAGAGAGATGAGAAATTGGGATTGAGACAGGGGATTAATGTGGTTCAGCTAGTATAATGCTTAAATCCACAAGTGTTGTGCAGGAGATTATTTTTCAAGCTTCACCCAGAAAGTGTACAAGCGCTCAAAGTTCTCTCTGTCAATGTGTGGATTCTCTATCTCCTATTCGATGGGAGTGTATGACATTATATGATAGAAAGAGTAGATGGATAGGTAAGTTTCTTTATAAGTCAGACAACCACACCATTTTACATTCTAAAGGTAATTAATAAAGAATTAACTACAATCAGCTGGAGGATTTTTCCACGTGTGTATAATAGGGGCTATACATATTCCCATGTATGATTCACATGCGTGTCTGGTGATTTAAACCAATAAGATTAATTTATTATGGTCGGCTGCCTAGCAGACTAGAAGTAATGCTGAGCCAACCAAGTGGATGATGCGCTAATCACGTTCAGTAAGTGATCTTAGCTTTTTCCAATGACAGGTGTCACTATATCATAATGACAGGTGTCACAATATCATTGGTCCACCTCACATTCCATTTTTATGATACAACACCGAGGGAGTTATGTAGATGGAGTTGTACTTTAAGATTAAACTCATGAACATATTGCATTTTCTCATAAAATTTTGATGAATGTGTCAATAGTGAATTTTTTTAGCTTTGATGGTGTGTCTTACATTTATATGGTACAAGATAATTACTCTTATCTTACTTTAATTGTGTTTATGATGTGAATTGAAAATGTTTTAAGTTGCTTAACATTTGTAACCAATTTTGATTTGGCATATATAAAGTGGGTTTACATTCTAGTGTATGTGATTTTATTTTATTTGTGTAGTTTTTTGTTCCTTATGATTTTCCTTAGTGTTTTCTTATATATACTTGTATTCAGGGGCGGAGGGAGGTGGGGGAGAGTGGGGGATTGAGCCCCCACAATTATATAAAAAAAAGTAGGGGTAAAAAATATAAATAGTAATAGTTAACACTTACTTACACATACCTTAAACCGAGCCCTATTTTTAAAGAGACGGCCTCTTATTTCATCCGCCGTCCATTCTCTTCTTCTCTCAATGATACCAAGTTCCTTCCAAATCCGTTCTTTTCATTTACATTAAATACCTTCCCAGTAAGTCCCATTTCCATTATACATATACCTTGAAAACAACTAGCAGCAAGCAGTAGGGACGTTACAACTACAAGGCTTCTTCTTCTATCTAACCTTAATACAAGAACCATTCATTAGGTATTTAAGTTTATGTATATAAATATGATTCTAATTGCTAAAATTTATTCTATGATTGGATTGCTGAAATTTTATGGTAAAATTGCTGAAATTTTAGGGCTACAATTATATAGTTGAAATTTAAGGCTGAAATTTTATGGCTGAATTTTGTGTGTTAAACAGTTAACTTGCGATGTAGGTTTTATTAGAATAAAAAAATTACGTTATTTTTTGTAAATACTAAAAATTAACCATAAAAAAATTCGTCTCAGGGGCACCGGCCCCCAAACCCCCGAAAATCGTCGTTAAATTATCCTCCAGTATCAAAAGTTCCTAGCTTTGACCATGATTGTATTTTTGTTTGCTCTCATGATCTTTATGGAGGACGCATTGAGTCGACCGCCTCTAGGGAGTTAGCAACGGTTGGAAAATCAAAGTGGAGTGAAACTTCGATAGGATAACACAGTGGCCAGGCCTTGTATGGCATTGTTAACCATCACACTCGAGATTATCATGAGGGGTGTGAAGGCGCAGGTAAGGGGCCAGTTTTTTCTGGACAAGATGCGTCAGTTACTAGCAGAGGGAGCATAGTTTTACTCGATTAGTTTAGAGGGAGGCATACGCTTCAATGGGAGATGGATAGTCCCAGAGGATGGGGACCTCCAGCATGCAGTGATTACATAATCTTATGGTTGGCAATTTTGGGTACATTTAGCTGGGAATAAGATGTAAAAAGACATGAGGAGATAATATTGGTGGGCTGGGATAAAGTGGGACATTGCTGAGTTTGTCTTGAAGTGCACCACTTGTCAGTTAGTGAAGGTATACCATCAGAGACCAAGTGGGATTTCTAGCCATTAGAAATTACAGTTTGGAAATGGAAGAGCATATCGATGGACTTCATCAAAGGGATACCGACATCACAAAGGGGTTACGATTCCATATGGTCATTGTGAATCGCCTGACCAATGTGGCCCACTTTTTGCCAGTTATGAGAGATTACATGATGAGATAGTATGCCTAGCTTTTCATAGACGAGATAGTGAGGTTACATGGGGTGCCAATTAATATTGTGTCCAACGGGGACAAGAATTTTTTGTCCCATTTTTTGCAAAATTTCCAGGAGGCTATGGGGACTGAGTTACGATTGAGTACAAGTTACAACTCACGGAAAGATGGACAGACTGAGAGAGTTAATCAGATGTTGGAGGATATGCTGAGCATGTGCATACTTGATTACAGAGGATGTTGGGACCAGTACCTTCCACTGGTAGAGTTTGCCTATAATAACTCATACCAATTCACGATAAACATGGCGCCTTTTGAGGCACTATATGGCCGACCTTGTCATTTTTTCGCTTATTGGTTAGAGGTGGAGGACAACAAGCTTCTTGGACCAGAGGTGATCCAAGAAAATTCTGTGAAGATCGAGTTAATTGTAGGTCATATACGAATAGTTCAGTACAACCAGAAGAGTTACGTAAATGCAAATATGAGACACATGGAGCTTGAGGCGGGTGATCAATTATTGTTGTGGGTGTCTCATATGAAAGGAGTTATGCAGTTTGGGGAGAAGGGGAAGTTGGCACCGAGATACATGGGGACTTTCTAGATTATTGAGAGGATAGGGCTAGTTGCGTATAGGATCGCTATGTCAGAGCATCTGCACATGATTCATGATGTATTTCACGTGTTATCGCTAAATAAGTACGAAATGAGTGAGATAGCGTATTGGCACATCCCGTTGGAGCATACTGATTTAAAGCTAGACATCTCGTTGAAGAGATAACGGTTTATATCCTGGATCGTAGCGAGCATAAGCTTCATTCAAAGGTAGTGCCATTGGTTCGTGTACGGTGGGGGCATCATAATGTTGATGATTCGACATGGGAGCGGGAGGATGATATGCGAGAGAAATATCCAGAGCTTTTTATGCCAGGTATGTCCAAATTTCGGGGATAAAATTTCGTTCTTAGGGGGAAGTGTGCAACACCCCGTATTTTTGAGAATTTTAAATCACACGTGTGCTCGAAATTTAATTAAACCGATAAATAATGTGAATTAAATAAATATTAATTAGCAAATAAAAGAATTAGGTACCTCATTCGGGATACGCAGATAGGGTCGTGTTGGGAAAGACATGTAAAATTAATGTTAGATAATTCGAATGGTGATTTTGAGTGCGACGATGATCCGAAATGGGTTGAGATAGTCAGAATTAGGTACTCGAGGGTTGTAATTGGGTTCCGGGGACTTTTTAGGCTAAACGGGACTCGTAAAAGGGTATTCAGGTAATTTTACTAATTGGACTTGACTTAATTTTAGGATTAGTGGGAGTTTAGGGTTATATTTAGGTAAGGTGGATGGAATGGGAAGCCATTCCACCATCCAAAAGACTAAGGGTTTAAGAGATGGATATAATAGAAACAAAAATCATGACAATGTGAAGAGAAAATATCCGAGAAGGGAAACGAATCATTCTGGGCATAAGATCATTACACAAAGAGGAACAAAACTTGATGAATTTAGAGTCACTACGATTATATGACAAGTGTTTATCTTTATCTAATTATTCATGTAGTGTCAATCATTCTTATAAAAATTTAGTGACAAAACATAAATTTTTGGGCACGATTAAAAGGTAAAGCGGGAATATTGTGATTGAATTCATCAAGAAAGAATTTGAATGTAATTTCATGTTAAATATGATTTGATTGAAGTTATAAAGATATGATTTTGGATGAATAAAATGTCAGTTGATGAAATCTTGAATTAGTATTGAGATATTGTATAACTCATGATGAGAAATTGATAATCCCATTAATCTAAATGTTTTTGAGTCGATTTGAACCTAAAAATATGTGTAATTACGTTTGGGAGTGATGGGGAATTCATGTTAGGGTTTTGATTGATGTTGGGACTCATATGGTTGAAGGAAAATGATGGATCCCGCATAAAATAGGTTTGTTGCCCAATTTAACCGAACCTGTTCGTCAGGGGGGAGCAAACCAATTTGCCTACCGAACCGGTTTGATCATCCATGTGAATCGATTCAGTGACCTTGGACGGTTTCCCTTATTTTATGAGGTTTTTTCATGGACCACTGAGGATTTGACTTGGTTTATGGAGTTTGATAGATGGGATATAACTTCTGAGATTACATGAGAGAGGTTTTAAAGTACCTTGGGTTAGACGGGGATTAAATCCGAGTAAGAAATTACAGGTGTATTAGGGTGAATAACACTCGGGTAATAATTATGAAATCGTGTTAGGATATGGGAAAGGGTAAGACTACGAGCTTGACTAGAATAGCACGGTGGCCAGAAGCATGAAGTTAAAGAATTCAATATAATTTAGTGAATACTTGATAAATTGGGGGTCGGGGTAGACTCGGGATTTGTGGGCTAGTGCTACGAGAATATATGCATGATTATCTGTTTATATATATATATATATATATATATATATATATATATATATATATATATATATATGTGTGTGTGTGTGTGTGTGTGTGTGTGTGTGTGTGTGATCTGCGATTAACTTTAAGAGGACGATGAAGTCAATCAGGGATGTAGAGGCCAACCATAATTTCGAATGGCCAACGTATCCAAATGGACAATGGAAGAACAATTATGAGTTAAGACCACTCAGTCCGAGAGAAGGACATTTCAAAATGGTCAGTGGGACCAGTGACGGGGAAATGGTTCGTGAAAGTTTCCTTATGTGAAGGAAGTAGAACAACAAGTGTTGGAGGTGTCCATAATTGATAAGTGAGACCAAAAAGATTAGAAATGGTAAATCGTGCCAGTTAGGCATAACAACTGGAGGAGTGAGACTTCCAGCGAAGGAATTTGGGGTCAAGATAATTAGGCCCAGGAAATTTATAACCCGAGAGTGATGGGCTCAGGCTAGACCAGTAGAGTCCTCGTTAATAGTATAAATAATATGTTAGGGTCTACGGGACCCGGGATGTAAACGGGAGTTTAATAAAGCTATAATTGAGGCCTGGAGAGTTTGGGCCAACGTTTCAGTAATGGGCGAGAAACCCACATGATGGAATAAATTATACCCGATGAAAGACGACAACTATAGGATGAAATCCTAGGATGTATGACGATTGCAGATGTTCACGGGTCGTGGCGGTAGCCACATGCTAAGACCCTGTGATTTGGCGAGACTGGTGATCTTTTGCTTCTTCCTTGTGAGTAAAGGATAGATTCTAGTGACATGGGTGTGTCATAACTTTTATGTAAATTGGAAACCCTAAACTTCGCGTGCGGGTCGAGTTTAGTGGGAACGTTAGTTTTAACAGTCTTTTTACAAACATATTTCTCGTTGTTAGCAGGGCATTTTGATGATTGGCCGTGAGTGAAATGGGTGGGCCCTAAGAATATGTTTTTCTGTTATAATTTACTATTGCATTGAGTCAGCTTTAGTAAAGTTTATTATGGTAATGTGGAGTGATTAATTTTCGTATGGTTAAACGATAGTAAAAAATGTAGTGATAAATTTATTATGGTAATGTGAAGTGATTAATTTTCATATGGTTAAACGATAGTAAAAAATGTAGTGATATGACTATCGTGTCGGATCCTCCGGGAGGAGTGATCTTAGTTTTGTGCGGTGCCACCTGAAATAGGGTTAGGCCCAGATATGAGTATACATGAAACTTTCATGGTATTATAGACCTTAGTGAGTATAGTGTCTATTTATATGTGATTCCTGAGCATAGGAATTTATTTGTCTGTTAAGACTTAGAATACATTATGTTATAATCGAGCTGCGAAATATAGCTCATTATATATTTATAGCGCCAAGTACTTGGGATAGTAAAGGCGCCATGCTTCATATTACACTTTTAGGGACATGAGAGTGGACGAGTAAACTTTTATGTCACAATACGTAGATTGTGGGAAAGTACATAGTATGTACTGAAGGCCTTACGGACCTCGACAACCGACTAGGTTAGATAGTAATGTATCGGGGGGGGGGGGGGGGGGGGTTCCTTGTTTGGATTTCGCTTTGCGAGACATCCCACGCATGAAACTAGAGAATGTCGGGAGTTGGAGAGAAGTTTGGTCGATAGTACATAAGTTTTGTATGTGGATTATTATACCTATAAAGGAATATAATTGAGAGTTAATAATTCTTTTATAACTTAAGGACAATAGAGTCGCCTATCCTTAGTATTATTCGGAATGGAGAAATGATACCATTGAAAGATTGATTAAGTTTTGACTAGTGGTATGGTTGAGTGTACCCCTACCACATCAGCATACTGAGTGTGCAAAAATTGAAGTAAGAAAATTTTATGTCTTTTGTATAATGATGCACGAGTCATAGGGTGTATGGGCGCCATAGGGGATTGAATCAAACGGTGAATTATGATTATCTTGTGAATTCGATAACATGTAGTCGGGTAAAGATTACTCTGTAATATTTGTTAGAGACTTACGTTTCAAAATAAACTGAGATTTTTGAGCGGGAAAAGAGACTTGTGTCACACGACACGACAAAGTCAAACGTATCACGATTAGAAGTACATTCAAGAGAGTATAGAAGGTATCAGGATACAAATAACAATGGTAATGGGTTTAATGTAGAGTAATTTTCAAAGTTAGTCTTGCAGTGGGTCAGCTGACTGTTAGAAAAAGGGCGAACAATTCGAAACCAGTAGGGGATCCTTCCACTAGAGAATGGAAGAGTATACCCAAGGATCTTCTCATGTAGTTGAGATAGTAAGATTATAGGTACTAAGATGCGATTGAGTACGACCTAATACCCACAGAGGGATGGGCAGGACAAGCGATCTAATCGGATGCGGGAGAGAAAATTTTATGTGGACCCTGATATCTTAGGGGAGGACGAGAGTAGTACCTTCCACTAGTGGAGCTTGTGTCCAAATAACTCCCATAAGTTCACGTTCGGGCAGAGTTCCAGTAGAAGTATGGCACGATAAACTTTGTTGTTGTCCTACTTGAGAGTTAGAGGTGGGGGACCAGTTATGATTACAAATGTCACACCCCAAACCCAATATCCATACTAATCATTTATTATTAGAATAATTAAATCATAATCTAGAGCCCATTGGAAATATAATTTATCTATCCATATTTTACTGTATAATGCGCATAATCAACATAATATTATTATTGTGCCATAACGAAATCAATATCAGAGTCATAATTTAAGCGGACATACAATACTATGATTAACTATGATAAAATTTCACAATCATCAACTCAATCCATACTAACGCAAAATATACAATGTGTGAGTAAATTAAAATCTTCAGTGTGACAATGATAAAATCCCCACATTTAAACCCCGGCTCCTTCCAACGGTGCAACTCTCAAAGTTACCGGTCATATGGTATTCTAGTTGGCAGCATAGAAACCTGAAATTGTTAAAATATAACTGTAAGCATTAAGCTTAGTGAGGTACTCCTTCCCTACAATGTAATAACAATTCTATATAGAATAAGTGGATATAAAATCCGAACAATCCTGCCCATTGGCAATAACAAATCCTGGAACATAAGTTCCAACAAATCATTGGATCTTTGTCCAATTCCAATCCTGGATCATAAGACCCAACCAATCCTGGATATTTTAATATCCAAACAAATCCTGAATACCGAAGTATTCAAACAAATCCGCTCTTAGAGCTATATTCATATTTATATATGAAACAAATCATAAGTACACTCACCTTGACAGTTTAACTGGATTTTCCCTTGCCTTTATCCTGTACTTGTTCAATCAGCTCTCCTTCCCTTCCTATCATTCTCACAATATTAGTATCATCATAAGAATATTAATAGTCCAAAGAATAACTTCAATCATAACTCAATTCATAAGCATCATATTATTCAATTCAAATCATTCATTAAAATGAAGTCCCATCTAGACTCAGGTTCTGATATCTAACATATTCAAATTACAGCCCAAACCCTTTTTAATTATTCTTGGTAATCCAATCCTTATTATATCATGTTTCCAAAACAAAAGACGGCACATCATTCCGAGTTTCCTAGAGCAAAATAAGCCTATTTCTTCACTACATAGCAAATCTGCCCTATAGGCTCTTTTATCGTTCATTCAACTTCCAGGAATTTTCATGATTTTTCTACATCATAAATTTCTATGATCTTTCACCCAACATCAGTAAACACATTGAAAAATATAAGATTAAAGTTTCATAATTTTTAAGGTTCGTTTGCTATGTCAAGCAAAACACCGAACACATGGCGGGCATATTTTCACCCTTAGGGCAGATTTCTTACCCGAACTTCAAACCCTCACCAAGGACTCATTTGTTGGTATTTTCACATGATTTTCGGATATGTAATACATATATGAGTCCAGGTTAATATCCAATTGGAAGCAATCGATTCCAGTAACTATACAAAAATATATGGAAGTTTGAATAAACAAAGTTTCTAAACAAAGCAATCTTAGGGTTTTGTACATTCAACTTAACTTAAACTTGCATATATCCATACATATGCACCCAAACATGAAAGTTCAATAAAAATCAAGGATTTATATCATATAAATCGTAAATGAAAGAAAAAAATAGCAAGATTCATGGTTGGAATTACCTTAGGGGCTTTTTCGTAATTTCCTATGAATTTTCTTCAATTTTCTCCTCACTTTTTCTTCCTAACTTCCAACTTCTCTTTCCTTAGGCTTAAAATCTCTCATGGCTGCATTTTGGCTGAATAAAGAGGTAATTCTAAGGGTTTGAGGTCGGCCAAAGCCACCACCCTTCCCAACCAATGAGAATAAAACATTTGTTGCCATATTAAGACAAAATACTACTTAATGGATGGACTACTTTGCCCTTGTTTCGTAATTTTGGTATAACTTCTCACTCGAACCTCCGTTTCATTCACCGTTTGTTGTGTTACAACCATAACTCACTTGTCTACAATTATGTAGTTTTCACCTCAAGTCAATTGTTATGTCATAAAGGTCAAAACTAGCCTTAAACATGGACATTCCTATCGAAACCTTCAAATTTTGTATTTGTAACTAATTCGACATTTCATGCTTTTTGGAGGTAGGATTAGACTAAACATAATAAATTAACATCACATATATTAATAACACACTAATCATATCACACAAGCTAGGCATGATTTACGTATAATTAATCATAATTATATTCGGGTTGTCACAATTCTCCCCCTGTTAGGAAATTTCGTCCTCGAAATTGACATACCTTGGTTGTCCGAATCAAACAAATAGGGATAACGCATTTTCATGCTATCCTCACTCTCCCATGTAGCTTCTTCCATGGAATGCCTTCTCCACACAACTTTCACAAGTGGGATCACCTTTGTTCTTAATATTTGTTCTTTCCTATCAACGATAGCAAGCGGTTCTTCCACGTAGCTCAAATCTTCCTTCAACTCAATAGGTTGTTCCACCAATACATGTGAAGGGTCTGCTACATACTTTCTCAACATAGAAACATGGAAAACATCATGTAACCGAGATAATTCTGGTGGTAACGCTAACTTGTAGGCAACCATCCCGACTTTCTCAAGGATTTCATAAGGTCCAATGTAGCGTGGACTTAATTTCCCTTTCTTTCCAAACCTCATAACTCCTTTCCATGGAGATATCCGAAGAAACACATAATCCCCTTTCTGGAATTCCAAATCTTTTCGTCGTTTATCCGCATAACTTTTCTGTCTGCTTTGAGCTATTCTCATTCTATCTTGAATAATCTTCACTTTTTCAGTGGTGACTTCAATTAATTCTGGACCCTCTATCTTCCTTTCACCAACTTCACCCCAACATATCGGTGTACGACATCGTCTACCATACAAGGCTTCATATGGAGCCATACCAATAGTAGACTGAAAACTATTGTTATATGCAAATTCTATCAAAGGCAAATATTCATCCCAATTACCTTTGAAATCAAGCACACAAGCTCTAAGCATATCTTCCAAAATCTGTATTGTCCTTTCAGACTGCCCATCTGTCTGGGGGTGAAAAGCCGTACTAAACTTCAAGTTAGTACCCATAGCATACTGCAAGCTATCCCAAAATCTGGATGTAAAAGTAGGGTCCCTATCTGAAACAATAGATACCGGTGCTCCATGCAATCGAATAATTTCATTAACATACAATCTAGCATACCTATCAACTGTATACGTAGTCTTGACTGCTAGAAAGTGAGCGGACTTTGTCAATCTATCCACCACTACCCAAATCGAATCTGACCCCTTCTGAGATCGAGGAAGCCCAACCACAAAATCCATCGTTACATGATCCCATTTCCATTCCGGTATCGGCAATGGCTGAAGCAGACCAGTAGGTTTCTGATGCTCCACTTTCACTTGCTGACATATAAGGCACCTCGCAACAAAATCAGCTATTTCCTTCTTCATATTATTCCACCAATAATGCTCCTTTAAATCCCTATACATTTTAGTGCTACCAGGATGCATAGTATAAATGGAATTATGAGCCTCATCTAAAATTTCCTCTTTCAATCCACACACATTAGGCACACACAACCGATGCTTATACAATAGAGTGCCATCATTCACAATACAAAAATCTTCAGACTTACCATCTCGGAGATCTTGTCGTTTCTTCTCAAGGAAAGGATCTTGACTTTGCAAATCATGAATACGGGTAGCTAACAAAGGCCTCACGCTTACATGAGCAAAGAATCTGTCCCCATCTGCTAGCTGCAATTCCACTCCCATCAATCTCAACTCCATAATATGAGCAACTCTAGCACATCGAATACACGATAACCTGCCTGAAGCCTTTCTACTCAAAGCGTCTGCGACTACATTTGCCTTTCCTGGGTGGTAGTGAATTGTACAATCATAATCTTTAATTAACTCCATCCACCGCCTCTGCCTCAAATTCAACTCCTTCTGAGTAAACAAATACTTAAGGCTTTGATGGTCAGTAAAAATTTCACATACCTCACCATATAGATAATGACGCCATAATTTCAAAGCAAATACAATAGCAGCAAGTTCCAAATCATGTGTAGGATAATTACGTTCATGTGTACGCAACTGCCTAGAAGCATAGGCAATAACTTTACCATGCTGCATAAAAACACAACCCAACCCCTGATGTGAAGCATCGGTATAAACAACAAAACCATCTCCACCATGCGGAATAGTAAGAACAGGTGCGGTTACCAACCTCTTTTTCAATTCATCAAAACTATTTTCGCAATCAGAATTCCATTCAAACTTAACATCTTTCCGAGTCAGTTTAGTCATTGGTAAGGCAATCGAAGAAAATCCCTTAATAAACCTTCTATAATACCCAGCTAAACCCAGAAAACTCCTCACCTCAGTCACATTATCGGGTCTCTCCCATTTCACAATAGCCTCTACCTTTTTAGGATCAACACATATACCATCTCCAGAAATAACATGGCCTAAAAATGCAACTTGTGATAGCCAAAATTCACACTTGCTAAACTTGGCATACAACTTCTTATCTTTCAACAGATTCAAAATAGTTGTGAGATGCTTTTCATGTTCAACCATATCATGGGAATAAATCAGAATATCATCAATAAAAACTATCACAAATGAATCAACAAAAGGATGCAGTACCCGGTTCATAAGATCCATAAATACAGCTGGAGCATTAGTCACCCCAAAAGGCATCACAAGAAATTCAAAATGACCATACCGAGTACGGAAAGCGGTTTTAGAAATATCACTTTCCTTCACCCTCACCTGATGATAACCCGATCGCAAGTCTATCTTTGAAAACACTTTAGCACCCTGCAACTGATCAAACAAATCATCTATACGAGGTAAAGGATACTTGTTCTTAATTGTAGCTTTATTCAGTTGCCTATAATCAATACACAAACGCATGGTACCATCTTTCTTTTTCACAAATAAAACTGGCGCACCCCATGGAGATACACTAGGTTGTATGAACCCCCTATCAAGTAAATCTTGCAATTGAATCTTGAGTTCTTTCAACTCAGCAGGTGCCATTCTATACGGTGCCATAGAAATAGGGGTTGTCCCTGGTGCTAATTCAATACTAAATTCAACTTCTCTTTCTGGAGGTAACCCTGGCAACTCACTAGGAAACACTTCAGGAAAATCCCGTACAATAGGAACATCGACTAATTGTAAAGCCCCCTTCCTAGTGTCAAGAACATATGCAATAAAACCCTCACAACCCTTACTCAATAATTTCCTCGTCTGAATAGCAGAAATGATGCAACTGGGAACAATTTTCCTTTCCCCCACAAATTTAAATTCAGGCTCACCAGGCATATTAAAAACAACTTCCTTACGGAAACAATCCATGGATGCATGATATTTGGATAGCCAATCCATTCCCAGAATTATATCAAAATCAGAAATATCCAATGGAAGTAGATCTATAACTGTATCTCTAGACCCCACAGTCAAAACACAATCATGAAAAACATATTCAGTTACAACCATATCCCCCATAGGCATATAAATACCCAACCCCACATCTAAACGAGCACACGGTATATTCAAGTATATGGCAAAAGCATAGGACACAAAAGAATGTGTGGAACCAGGATCAACCAAAACATAAGCACTTCTATCACTAACAGAAAGTGTACCTGTCACCACATCTGGCGTAATCTGAGCTTCTTTCATCGTAAAGACTCGTCCACC
Source organism: Sambucus nigra (assembly GCA_949130495.1). NCBI lineage: Eukaryota > Viridiplantae > Streptophyta > Magnoliopsida > Dipsacales > Adoxaceae > Sambucus > Sambucus nigra. Next base: position 428,036,785 of record OX422211.1, on the reverse strand, counting down.
TGGCCTGGAACCACTAGCTTGTCCTCTACCCACACTCTTCACTGTACTGCCTGGAGATAACATTCTGCTTGCTACTTCACTATGTGCTGCTGGAGTCTGTGCCAATTGCGGACAATTCTTCTTAATATGCCCCACTTGATGACAATGGTAGCATTCCAATCCCTTAAGCTTAGGACACTCAGATTTATAATGTCCTTCCTCTTTACAAAAGAAACATGTAACACCTCCTATTGGGGCCTCACCTCTCCCTGACTTTCTGGCTGAACCAAAAGATCCTCCACCCCTGGTATCTCTACCAAACCTCCCCTGACCTCTACCACTATCTCCACCACCTCTCTGAAATTTATGAGGTTCCACCTTAACACTTCCACTCTCACCTCCCCTATACTGAGATGCGTCGAATCTACTTTTCTTAAAACTCTCTCTGCTCGCCACCCCTTGGTTCATTTGCCTTTCTGCTATCATGGCTTTGTTTACCAGAGAAGCATAATCTTCTAACTCATAAGTGGCTACTCTATTTTGAATAGGCAAAATCAGTCCATCTTGAAACTTACTACATTTATCTTCTTCCTCCTGCACATACTTAGTAGCAAATCTAGACAAAGCAGTAAATTTTGCATCATACTCCCTCACAGACATGTTCCCTTGGGTCAAATTTATAAACTCCCTCAGTTTCTCCCTCCTATAGACCTTAGGGAAATACTTAACATACAAAGCTTTAATAAATTCAGCCCAAGTAATAACATCAGTACCTTCCATCCTGGGCACCAAATGGTTGCTGGCTTCCCACCAATATTTCGCCTCTCCTTTGAGCTTAAACACAGCTAGATTCACTTTCTGGTTATCTGGAACCTTCATAACTGCAAAGATAGTTTCTAGATCCCTGACCCACATCTCAGCTTCCGTAGGTTCAACTGACCCTGAATATTCTGGAGGATTCAACTTCAAAAACTTCTCATGCATGGAATCTTTCATTTCCTTCCTTGCCTCTTTCTCAATCCTGGCCACAGTCTTGGATTCTAGATATCTAGCCTGTTGTTCTACCATTTGCGCCATATTTCTTTCTTGTTGCTCTGCCATCCTCATCATTACCTGCGCCATTATTTGCATCTCTGTAGGCTGCTCTTGCTCTCTAGCCCTTCCAGCAACACTTTGCTCCACTTCAGTATTCTCTGTACGAGAAGCGACTCCCTCTTCTCTAGGTTGTCCATTCCCAGGTTCCATCTGGAATTATCTGTAATACAATAAAATTCTAACAACCAATATAAACAGTTACAGTACTAAACTATTTGTTAGTATATAAACAATTCAATAATATCAAATCAATCAATAACTGCCATCTAATCGTCACACACGTCCAGAATTAATAACCTAGACGCTCTGATACCACTAATTGTCACACCCCAAACCCAATATCCATACTAATCATTTATTATTAGAATAATTAAATCATAATCTAGAGCCCATTGGAAATATAATTTATCTATCCATATTTTACTGTATAATGCGCATAATCAACATAATATTATTATTGTGCCATAACGAAATCAATATCAGAGTCATAATTTAAGCGGACATACAATACTATGATTAACTATGATAAAATTTCACAATCATCAACTCAATCCATACTAACGCAAAATATACAATGTGTGAGTAAATTAAAATCTTCAGTGTGACAATGATAAAATCCCCACATTTAAACCCCGGCTCCTTCCAACGGTGCAACTCTCAAAGTTACCGGTCATATGGTATTCTAGTTGGCAGCATAGAAACCTGAAATTGTTAAAATATAACTGTAAGCATTAAGCTTAGTGAGGTACTCCTTCCCTACAATGTAATAACAATTCTATATAGAATAAGTGGATATAAAATCCGAACAATCCTGCCCATTGGCAATAACAAATCCTGGAACATAAGTTCCAACAAATCATTGGATCTTTGTCCAATTCCAATCCTAGATCATAAGACCCAACCAATCCTGGATATTTTAATATCCAAACAAATCCTGAATACCGAAGTATTCAAACAAATCCGCTCTTAGAGCTATATTCATATTTATATATGAAACAAATCATAAGTACACTCACCTTGACAGTTTAACTGGATTTTCCCTTGCCTTTATCCTGTACTTGTTCAATCAGCTCTCCTTCCCTTCCTATCATTCTCACAATATTAGTATCATCATAAGAATATTAATAGTCCAAAGAATAACTTCAATCATAACTCAATTCATAAGCATCATATTATTCAATTCAAATCATTCATTAAAATGAAGTCCCATCTAGACTCAGGTTCTGATATCTAACATATTCAAATTACAGCCCAAACCCTTTTTAATTATTCTTGGTAATCCAATCCTTATTATATCATGTTTCCAAAACAAAAGACGGCACATCATTCCGAGTTTCCTAGAGCAAAATAAGCCTATTTCTTCACTACATAGCAAATCTGCCCTATAGGCTCTTTTATCGTTCATTCAACTTCCAGGAATTTTCATGATTTTTCTACATCATAAATTTCTATGATCTTTCACCCAACATCAGTAAACACATTGAAAAATATAAGATTAAAGTTTCATAATTTTTAAGGTTCGTTTGCTATGTCAAGCAAAACACCGAACACATGGCGGGCATATTTTCACCCTTAGGGCAGATTTCTTACCCGAACTTCAAACCCTCACCAAGGACTCATTTGTTGGTATTTTCACATGATTTTCGGATATGTAATACATATATGAGTCCAGGTTAATATCCAATTGGAAGCAATCGATTCCAGTAACTATACAAAAATATATGGAAGTTTGAATAAACAAAGTTTCTAAACAAAGCAATCTTAGGGTTTTGTACATTCAACTTAACTTAAACTTGCATATATCCATACATATGCACCCAAACATGAAAGTTCAATAAAAATCAAGGATTTATATCATATAAATCGTAAATGAAAGAAAAAAATAGCAAGATTCATGGTTGGAATTACCTTAGGGGCTTTTTCGTAATTTCCTATGAATTTTCTTCAATTTTCTCCTCACTTTTTCTTCCTAACTTCCAACTTCTCTTTCCTTAGGCTTAAAATCTCTCATGGCTGCATTTTGGCTGAATAAAGAGGTAATTCTAAGGGTTTGAGGTCGGCCAAAGCCACCACCCTTCCCAACCAATGAGAATAAAACATTTGTTGCCATATTAAGACAAAATACTACTTAATGGATGGACTACTTTGCCCTTGTTTCGTAATTTTGGTATAACTTCTCACTCGAACCTCCGTTTCATTCACCGTTTGTTGTGTTACAACCATAACTCACTTGTCTACAATTATGTAGTTTTCACCTCAAGTCAATTGTTATGTCATAAAGGTCAAAACTAGCCTTAAACATGGACATTCCTATCGAAACCTTCAAATTTTGTATTTGTAACTAATTCGACATTTCATGCTTTTTGGAGGTAGGATTAGACTAAACATAATAAATTAACATCACATATATTAATAACACACTAATCATATCACACAAGCTAGGCATGATTTACGTATAATTAATCATAATTATATTCGGGTTGTCACAACAAATGTCGGAGAAGAATCGATATTATCGTATATATTGCGTGTGAAATATATATTGCACAACCAATTTACTTGTATGAATGACACGAGACAAAGTCGTATGTATATGAAAAGAGGATAAATCTACTAAGGTACAAATAGTAGAAGGCTAGATAGTGAATATATAAAATAAAGTTAGAGTAGTGAAACTTAAACTGTAAGGCTTGGGCAAGAGCCTACATGACAGGTAACCTGGAGCTTAAAACAAACACATGTGAAGTGTTCACTATAAGGGTATTCGATAGCGTACTATATGGGTGGTACAGAGTAGCTTACTTGTGAGCGCCGGGATGCGATGCGCAATATTTTTACAGCGTTGTCTGTACCTGGTATACTTTTTTTGAATTTCGGGACGAAATTCCGTTGTAAGGGGGGAAGTATGTAACACCCCATATTTTTGACGATTTAAATAATTATGTGATTAATTATTGTTGTTGGATTAATTAAATTAAAAATGCGAGAAGTTAATTTTTTATTAATCAGGATTAATATAATTATTAACTAGCGTGCCAAGGGTTAATACTTATTGTTGATAATTATTGAATATTATTTTGTGATATGTAATATGTAATTATAAAATTTAATAAATTGTCGAAAGTGAGAAATACGACAGTTTGGTAATTTAAGTCTGACACGCTTGTGAGTCGTGTCGGGACTAGTTGAATAGATTAAAAAGAGAAATTATTTTTATTAACTTGTATGGTCATTTCGAGTGTGCCGTTGAGTCTGAAAGGGTCGAGATAGTGAAAACAGTAAACTAGGGTGTTTAGTTTGGGTCCCTGGGCAATTTTAAGCCTAACCGGAACCCCGGGAGGGCATTATAGTAAATTGTATTTTTGGGCTAAATTAATGGACGAAAATTAAGAGTAATTATATCAGCCAATGAAAGTCCATTAGGGTTAAAAATTTACAGGAAGTTAAGAACGACTATAGGAGGTGCGAGGGAGAGCTAATTCCAAGAGAAAAGGGCCAAGATAACACTACCTTACACAATCACCACCACCACCGTGTAGATCGGGACAAGGGGAACACACCCATACCAATATCACCAACGGATCAGACCGACGTATTCGAGGCAAGTGTTTATTACTTGATTTCCTTAGCAATAATCATACTCATGTTAGTGTAGGTGAATTTATTCCTTGAATTACATGTTAATTGGGTGAAAATTTAGAGTTTAAATGATGATTAGAGACTGGACTAAATAGTTGATGATATTCGTTCATGTATGTAGAGATTAAACTACGAAATTGAATTATATATTGATGAACGAATTTGGGTTGATTAGGTTCTTTAATTGGAATTTTAGGAACTAGGGTTCATGTGAATTAATTTGGGGGTTTTATGTAATTATGATGATTAATGACGACTTAATGATCCCAGGAGGTTAGGAATGATTTATAACCTGTTAGGGTTGATGGGTATTGATGATGAGGATTAAGCATAATTCTTCCCAATTTATCCTTTAATTTAGTTACTTTTAGCATCTCGAGCAACGTAATCGATTTGACTTTATCTCAAAATCTTGCTACTGACTTATCCTAACGAGTACATCGAGTTTCTGGTATTTCGTATGAATTTTGCAGATATTTAATGTCAATGACGAAAGAAAGAAATCGGAAGAGTCGAGAAACGAAAAGAAGGAAAGTCTAAAGGGAAAAAGTGTAAATTCTACCCAGAATTCGGATGAGGCACCTAAAGAGAAGTTGAAGATATCAAGTTCATGATCATATAGGAAAAATGACACCTCAATCGGAGTCCCGGAACAAAAGTTATGAGCAGTCAAAGTTGGAGAAAAAGTCAAATAGGCAGACCGGTCCGCAGGAGCCCCGGACCGGTCCGCTGTGCAATAATCCAGAGGACCCCGGATCAAAAGAAAACTAAATAGGGAAGAAAATAAAAAAAACTGGTCCACCCTGGACCGGTCCTCCCAAAAAATAAAAGAACTGATCCGCATGGAAGGCAGACCGATCGGCAGGAGACCCGGACCGGTCCGACTGTCGAGATTTTGTAATCTTATCCTTCTCCTATGAAGAGTCCTAGTGCAACTAACACTCCTAAATTGTGTAGGGTATAAAAACTCGAGTTTTTATCATTTTTAGCACGGAGAATTTTAGTTAATTTTCCATTCTTTTTCAGAAACCCTAGTTTAGATACAGTTTACAATTTTGATTCCAATAGTGAAGATTATTCAGAAATTCTTTGATTACAAGTGTTCTTAATTACTGCTGTTACTGCTTTGGTAAGATTAGTGAGTTATTTCTTCTCTTTAATTCCTTTCTACATCATTCCACAAATTTTCCTTAGTTTAATCATGGTTTCTGCACATCAAACACTGTTTCCATTACTTTCAGCATGCTAGGCTAGATTTTCTAAGGTCGGGCTACATGAACCCAACCTGATGTGATAGTTGCATGTGTATAATATTAATCCTCTGAATTTGGTGATTGGTTATGGCCATATTGCGTAGGGACACAAAAATTAGTGATAGGTTTCGTTTGCTTCTGAGCAACCGGGATGTTTTAGAATACAATTTAAGTGTAACTATCACGATACCGATTTACTCGTCCTCAGATTAAGTATGATGCGGGCTTGAACCTCATATACGTAATGCTTGGGAGTAATAAATTCGGGGTCTAATTAATCAGTTAAGTTTATGATTAGTATTATAACTGCAATACACTAGGATTGAGGGATTGTATTCCCGTCCTATTTTTTTCATCACAGAGTTTAATGTTTTAAATCATTCTTCATCAGTATTTTAGGTAATTTAGTATAATTGCATCTTTTCATAATTTCATAATCGCACTGAGTTGTATTCCATTCCCACAAACCAATCATTTTTTCCTTTCCTTTAGAGTCAGAGTCAAGATTCCTTCGTCTTTCCAGTCGTTACAACTTCGTTGTCCTATTTCCCTATGGATACGATCTCGACTTACCGGGTTTATTACTAATGCGACAGGCTTGCACTTGAGCCTAGAGTGAACGCACATTACAGACACTTTCTGAGTCGCGTCAAGTTTTTGGCGTCGTTGCCGGGGAACTAGGTAGACTTTGAATTAGATCGAGTCAATCTAAAACTTTGACCCAAAATCTAAAAACATAAAAAAAAAATTCAAAAAGTACAAAAAGATTCACCATCATCTCTCACAAGCTTTAATGCAAAATTCTGAACTCACTCCCACACCCCATAATACTCCAACCAGCATTCACGAAAATCCAATCGTTGAGTACAACCCCGATAGCCCCCACACTCCTAACGCCCCACAGTTCTGGATTCCACCTCCCACACCGTCACACTCAATCTCAAATAACACTCCATTTTCCTTCCTAGGACACACCTCCGAGCACACCTCAAGCACACCAAGTGAGAGCACCGAGTAGTTAAGAGAGAGAGATGTCGCAACATGGTAGTGCAATCGCCGGTGAGGAAGAGGCCCCATATCGCCCACTGAGAGAAATCTTACATCCCGAGCGCACTGTCACTCCGGGATGTATTATAGTCTCGTATAATGCCGAGAAATTTCGTTTTAAAAATGGGATGATCCAAATGTTACCCCACTATCATGGTATGGATTCTAAAAACCCATATCTCCATATCAGGGAATTTGAGGATGTGTGTGATACTCTCAATGATCAAACTTGCACACAAGAGGTGATTCGCCTCAAACTCTTCCCCTTCTCGCTAAAAGATAAAGCGAATACCTGGCTATAGTCTCTACCTCCAAGCTCAATTCCATCTTGGAACGAGTTGCAATCTAGATTTCTCAAGAAATTCTTCCCACCACATCGAACGATCTCCATAAAGGCTCAAATTAAAGCGTTCAGACAATCTGAAAATGAGCCATTTCATCGATGTTACGAGTGTTTCAATTAGTTAGTTACTTCATGCCCCTATCATGGATTTGATATAGCGCAAATCATTTCCCTTCTCTACAATGGGATAAATCTTAATTCCAAACAACTTGTTGAGACCATGGGCAGTGCTCCGTTTGTCGACTTAGATGCCCACGATGCTGAGCTTCACCCAAGGTATGTCGCCGAGACTACCCAATCCTGGGATACATCTGATCCTAATGCTCAAAATTGAAATCTTCAAGTGACCACCACTCCAGCAGCGTTCGGCCTATTTCACGTAGATAAGAATTCTATAACGGACAGTCGATTGGATACACTTGAGAATGGATTTCGAGACCTATGTGAGGTATTGGGAAGAGGACCAACTAGATCCATACCGAATCCCGTCGAGAAGGTGTGTGCGATTTGTGAGGCGGGTCATTCAACTGAGGAATTCCCGACTATACCCGCCTACAAAGTGAAGCTTCAAGAATAAGTGAGTGGTATATGATGATTCAAGGGTGATTTTGGTGCACCCCACGGGAATTCTTACAACCCTTCGTTGAAACTATCCTAGTTTTAGCTATGGGCAACAACATGCTGCGATGAATCCTAATTCACATGTTGTCCCTCCTCCGCCACAACACTTTCAACAAGTTCCACACATTCAAGGACATGTGCAAGCACCACCACCTCAAGGAGCATATATCCCTCCACCACGGAGAACTCTCGAGGATACAATGAATCAATTTATCAATAGCCAGACTGCAACCAATGCAAGATATGATCGCCTGATCAGCGACATAAATGCAAATCTGTCAAAGATACAATCCTCGTTGAGTGTCCAAGAGAAGGGCAAGTTTCCTGCCCAGGGCCAAAGACCTCCCCAAGGTCAAACTAGTGTTATCTCCATATCCCATGACCATCCGGAGCAATGTAGCGCAATTACCACTCTACATAGTGGGAGAGTAGTTGACTTGTCACCTCCCCCACACGATGCAACCAAAGATAAGGAGATTTCGCCCGGCACGAAAGAGGCCGAAGATGTCCCCTTGAATGAGAGTGATAAAGAAGGAACTAGTGAGCTCGAGGTAGTAGTGAAACCCCCCATCGCTGCCCCATAGCCTCAAAGGTTGGTCCCGCATTCCAAAGGCACTTCTCGGGACGATGTTTTTGATGTAGCAAGTAAAGATAAATTTAACTTTTATCGAGACCATACAAAAAATTCCCACATACGCTAAGTTCATTAAGGACTTACTCATGGTGAAACGCAAGCTAAAGGTAAATAAGAATGTCTTTTTGGCCCAAAATATCAGTTCAGTTTTATCGAGTGACCTTCCGTTAAAGTATAAAGATTCGGGTGAACCCACCATCTCATGCATCATGGGGAAGAACCGAATCGAAAGGGCACTAATAGATTTAGGAGCGAGTGTTAACATTCTACCCTATTAAATCTATAAGAAACTCGATTTGGGAGCACTCAAGCTCACAAATATGACTCTCTATCTCTCGGATCGTTCTGTGAAGATGCCGCGGGGAATCATTGAGGATGTTATCATCCAAATAGACACTTTCTACTTCCCAGTGGACTTTGTCATTTGGGATGAGGAGCCCTCCATTCTCCCGAGCAATCATGTTCCCATTATACTCGGTCGCCCATTCTTAGCTATGGCTAATGCGCTCATCAATACTCGGAGTGGCTGGATGCAATTAACGTTTGGGAACATGACCCTTGATACAAATATTTTTAATAATATCAAGAACGAGAGTGACGAAGGAGAACTGCGAGAAACGTATCTTTTAGGAGCAGCACACGAGCATGGGAGGACCCACATGCGAGAGCCGATAGGGGTATGCCTTGTTGCATCAAGTGAGAGCGACAATTTAAAGGGCATAGGGAGAAGTTCGTACCAGTGCTTAGAGGAGAGCGAATGGCAAGACACGATAGATATTTTTCTCCTCGAGTACTACCCACCCAAACCACCTAATAATGTTGAGATGGAGCGAGGAAGGAATAATATGGAAACAAAGCGAGAGAGAGAGCTAGAGGAGTTGAGCCTAGTAGACTTTAAGAAAGAATTCGGGTAGGTAGATGAGAGCCTTAACGATGAAGTCCAACCTCTATTGGATTCGCCTAGTCATTTAGGAGAGAGCGAGTGGAAAGATAAATCTGATGAGTTTTTCACAATGACCATCCACCCATACCATTTGATGGCCCGAAGGCGATAGAGGTGAAAATTTTCGTCTTGTCCGACTTAGAGCCCGACCCATGCATTCCAAAAATTGAACAAAAATTAGGAGTTCCCTCCGAGTCGGTGCACCCAAGATATGCTTTGAGTAAGCATACTAGGGATCCTTTTCCGAGTAATCACGACGAGTCTCCCGGTATTTCCTTTATTTATGGGCAAGGGCCCAACTTATTCCGATTGTTGATATATGAAAGGAAGACGGGAGTGAAAAAGAGAGCATCGAATCCCATGAGTGGGGTCGGGTGAGTTTGTGGAGAGATGAGAGGTCGTCGCACCCCCGACGCATATGGAGTGATTGCTGTTGTATTTTTGAGTCATGCATGAGTGTCATATAGTGTCTTCTTGCATTTTAATATTTGTTTGTTTTATTTTTCCGCACTTTTCATTCGCTTTGAGTTAGAATTTAGTCCTTTTTGCTTGAGGAAAATGCAAAAGTCTAAGTTGGGGGGGGGGGGTCACAAGTGCGTATTTCTAAAACTTCACAAATTTTCAAAAATGCCCAGAAATTTCCAAAAAAAATCATAAAATTTTGAAAAACCCAAAAATATTTTTGTTCAAAATAAATAAAATTTGGAATTCAAATTTTTCCAAAATATCATTAAAAGTCGGATTGAAGTCTCAAGTTGTAAAAATTCAACATACACAAAGCCGAAATTGACCAAAGATAGAAATTGAACGAAAATTGACGACTTAACGAATAAGTGTGGAGATTAATAAACCCGGTGAGATTCGAGCCTATCATTTTTTTGCGAGTTTTTAAATCAATTCGAGTTAATTGATTAACTCAAAGTTCTTTTCAGTTTCTTAAAAAATCGTTGAGGATCTCAATCCTTCATTTTGATCGAGTATGAAAAATGTTTGTGATATTGCTTTGAAAAACGTACCAAAATTGATCTCTAAACTTAATTCATCTAGAAATGCATATGGTAACAAAATTGGTATTTTGGACAATGAAGTAGGCCCTCGTTTGTCACCCAAAAATATTGGCCAAAAAAAGTAGCAAAAAAAATCACCCCTTTTGTAACCCAAATTGAGCCAAATAGATTTTCTCTTTAGTTTGACAACCTGAAAAACCCAAATAGCCCGGAAGTGAGAAAAATGAAAAAATTCAGAATTTAGGTCTGAAAAGTGCATAGAAAGTGGCAAGAAAAAAATAGATATGCTCAACAAAAATAGCAAGAAAAGAAAAGAAGTGAAAAATAGAAAAATATAGAAAAAGAAGAAAAAAATGAGCAATAGCCAGAAAAAAGCACAAATAGACATCATAAATGACTTTTCCAATTCCAATCCTTCCTACCACTTTCATTTTACCCCATATACCTTAAAACCCGAAAAAGTCCTAATCGAGTCTAAATTGCGAAATTGGTTACCGCGTGGAGAGCTAATACACCAAAAGATAATAAAAGAGATTGAATGCGCGAAAAAGAGGCAATGTTCTCATTTTTAGAACCGTATTCCGTTGATGAGATCCTATCACTATAAAATTTTCGTCTTTCTACTTGTATGCGTGACTTTGCATATATTATATTTACTCTTTTTATCACGCATACCGAGAGAATATCCACATTCTGAGTGATTCGTTTGAGAGAGCATTCCGCGATAATTTGAAATCAAAATGAATTTTCGGATAAGTAACGTAATGATCAATCGGTGGAAGTTAACAGTTCGATTTTTGGCTTCGCACACACGCACTATGATTTAAGACTTGTAAATATGACTTGATGATGACTATTTTCTGGGAAAGTTTGAATTGTACAATTTTTAAGTATTTTGAATTTTTTCTTGAGTCGAATTTTGTGGGTATATTCACTACAAACCCTCACGAGACAACACTCATCCTACTAGGGTGACCTAGGGGTTTAACGGCTTGTTGCATACGCTAAATGTAATCGCTTTCCCGCGAAAGAGGTATTCTATCCCAATAAGATATTTTTTAACAGTTGAGCCTTGCTAGGATTCTTTTACATTGCTCTGGACGCGCAAAGTTCTAAGTTAGGGGGGTTTGATTAGGCATAAATCCTTCCTAATTTATCCCTTAATTTAGTTACTTTTAGCATCTCGAACAATGTAATCGATTTGACTTTATCTCATAATCTTGCTACTGACTTATCCTAATGAATACACCGAGTTTCTGGTATTTTGTATGAATTTTGCAGATATTTAATGTCAATGACGAAAGAAAGAAATCGGAAGAATCGAGAAACGAAAAGAGGGAAAGTCTAAAAGGCAAAAGTGTAAATTTTACCTGGAATTCGAATGAGGCACCTAAAGAGAAGTTGAAGATATAAAGTTCTTGAGCACATAGGAAGAAACGTCACCTCAATCGGAGTCCCAAAACAAAAGTTATGAGCAGTCAAAATTGGAGAAAAAAGTCAAATAGGCAGACTGGTCCGCAGGAGCCCCAGACCGGTCCACTGTGCAATAATCCAGAGGACCCCAGATCGAAAGAAAACTGAAGAGGGAAGAAAATAAAAAGAACCGGTCCACCCCGAAATGATCCTCCCGAAAAATAAAAGAACCGATCCGCATGGAAGGCAGACCGATCCGCAGGAGACCTGGACCGGTCCGACTGTCGAGATTTTGTAATCTTATCCTTCTCCTATGAAGAGTCCTATTGCAACTAAAACTCATGAATTGTGTAGGGTATAAAAACCCGAGTTTTTATCATTTTTAGCATGGAGAATTTTAGTTAATTTTCCTTTCTTTTTCAGAAACCCTAGTTTAGATACAATTTACAATTTTGATTCCAATATTGAAGATTATTCAGAAATTCTTTGATTACAAGTGTTCTTAATTACTTCTGTTACTGCTTTGGTAAGATTAGTGAGTTATTTCTTCTCTTTAATTCCTTTCTACATCATTCCAAAAATTTTCCTTAGTTTAATCCTGGTTTTCTGCACATCAAACACTGTTTCCATTACTTTCAGCATGTTAGGCTAGATTTTCTAAGGTCGGGATACATGAACCCAACCTGATGTGATAGTTGCATGTGTATAACATTAATCCTCTGAATTTGGTGATTGGTTACGACCGTATTGCGTAGGGACACGAAAATTGGCGATCTTTAGATCTCGTTTGTTTCTGAGTAACCGGGATGCTTTAGAATACAATTTAAGTGTAACTACCGTGATACCGATTTACTCGTCCTCAGATTAAGTATGATGCGGGCTTGAACCTCATATACGTAATGCTTGGGAGTACTAATTCTGGGTCTAATTAATCAGTTAAATTTACGATTAGTATTATAACTGCAATACACTAGGGTTGGGGGATTGTATTCCCGTCCTATTTTTCTCATCACATAGTTTAAAGTTTTAAATCATTCTTCATCAGTATTTTAGGTAATTTAGTATAATTGCATCGTTTCATAATTTCATAATCACACTTAGTTGTAGTCCATTCCCACAAACCAATAATTTTTTTCTTTCCTTTAGAGTCAGAGTTAAGATTCCTTCGTCTTTACAGTCGTTACAACTTCGTTGTCCTATTTCTATGTGGTTACGATCCCGACTTACCGGGTTTATTACTAACGCTTCAGGCTTGCACTTGATCCTAGAGTGAACGTACATTAGAGACACTTTCTGAGTCGCATCAATGAGGCATTGGGTGTTGAATCTTAGAGGTTTCTAGGTTCATAAATGGTGGGAAAACGCAGAATTCTAGGAAATAAGACGAGCAGTGACATCTTGCGCGAAGTCGCTCGAACGACACATGGAAGTCGTTCAAACAACAACCCTTCTGGTTCGAGCGACAGAGGGAATTTTTGGGGATTTTCTCAAAGTCCAGTTTTGAGTTTGCCGGTTTATTGGAGTGAGAGAAATTGCCAAATAGTAAATTCAAATAGGACAGAATTTTTGGTAAAGTATGTAAGAATTAATACTTTAATTATTTCCATATAGAGAGAATGTACCTTGGAGATTACGAGAGAGATAGCAATCTAAATATTTATACTATACGTAGTGATGAGGTTAAAATACGTATGAGGAGTATATATGTAGGTTGGAGAAATACCTATAAATTATAATAGGATGTGTGTATGACTATTATGTGATATTATTGTTAAGAGCACTAATGGGTGACAACCCGGTGGTGCAAGAACCTTATAGTTAAGCGCACCAATGAGTGATAACTCGGGGGTGTAGAAACTCTATTATTAAGTGTACTAATGGGTGATAACCCGGGGGTACAAGGATGACTATTGTTAGGCGCACTAATGGGTGATAATCCAGGGGTGCTGGATTATTATCGATAGGTGCATTAATGGGTGCTAACCCGGGGATGCAAGATTCTATTGTTAGACGCATAAATGGGTGATAAACCGGGGGTGCTGAATTATTATTGATAGGTGCATTAATGGGTGCTAACCCGGGGATGAATGATGTTCTGGATCGGTGAACTAATGGGTTTTAGCCCAGGGGTGCAGGATTAGTATATATATATATATATATATATATATATATATATATATAGGGATGATGTGACTATATATATATATGAACTTGTGAATATTTCTACTGTGTGAAATTAGTAGACTTGGTAATAATAATAATCATTACATTGCACCAAGTGGTCTTAACCTAAGGGTGCAAGATTAGTGTATATATATAGGGATGATGAGACTATATATATGTATGAGTGTACTTGGTTAACTTTCTACTTTATGAGAATAGTAGATAAAATGGAATTGAGAAATGAAATAATCTTAGTGGATAAAAGATTAACCATTCATACGGTGAATAATGAAACTTAGTATGTGAGATAAACTATCTGAATAGCGTATTGTATGGGCGAAACGGGAATACTACTAGTGAGAATAATTAGTATTAGTATGGTTTCTGACTAGTTAGACTGGGAGGTATAACTAGGGGGAGATTAGATGTACGTTACGCATGCATAATAGACGAGAGGTGAGAAACTCATGTGAGACTTCGATAACTAACATGCGTATAAGACTTGTTCTAAGAACTAGTTTTAAATTCTTGCTAAATCATTTTTACACATCGGGCTCTGACCCGTTTCTTGTATTTCTTCTCTCTTTTTATATATATATGTATTATATCAGGTGCTAATCCATAGGGACACCGTATTTAGAGATTTGGATTACTTGACGTGATGCAACTGTTGTGGAAGCTGTAGGTCCTTGCAGTAGACACATCTATCTTTTTCATTCAGTTTCATCTAGACTTATTATCTAGGGCATGGGTTGCCCACTTATAGTATTTCATCAGAGTTGTTGTATTCAGTTTAGTTTATGGTTTGGAGCTTTGAACTAAGAGTTTTATTCAGTCTTATTCATTTCAGTACTTGATTTATGTTCAGTATTTATTTACATTCCGATGTGTGGTGAATGGTTTATATTTTGAAATTTAATGGAAATGGATTTACTTGGTTTTACTAAATTGTAAATGTTTTGACACCTAGCTTAATTTTATATTAGGTGATTAATATGTAAAAAAAGTTTTTCGACAGTGATGCTAAGAATGAACCAACTGAATATCCTGTTTTGAATTGGTAGAGGACTGATCACCCTATATTTAATTGGGCGGGGTGTCACACTAAACCCACCAATAAAATCCTCCCCGCGAACCCTATAAAAGGCCCCCTTCACCTCTGTAAACACTCACTCCAGTTGAGAGCTATTCCAAAGTAAAATTTTGAGAATTTTTGCATTTCTTTCATTTTATATTCGAATGTTTGTTTCCTTAATTTAGTTATTTATGCACTTAAATGGAGTAGAATTATGTGTTTGCATACGAATGTTAAGGTATGGAAGCACTGAAATAGCATTCTTCATTGATGACATGTGCGCGACCTGGTTTTCATTTATAGTTACTCTTTATGCCCGCATATCCTATGTGTGTTACATCCCATTCTTACTGCTTTTATTTTAATGAGTGTAATCATCAGTGAAGATTGATATCAAGCTACGCTTTAATATTTATTCGATTTATAAAAAAATTGCCAAATCATAATTTTCACTTGTGCTCGCTCTTCCTCCCATATTTAAGGTTTCAATTCCGTGAAGTTATTATAATGTTAATAATTACGAACTTTTGGATGAATTCATTCACTATGTTTGTAAGGACAAATTTCCAAATAGTGTCAATTTGTATGTATTGACATTATTTCGGACAAAAACCACTTTGAGTCATAATATAGATTTACTTGTCACCATTCCCATTAAGCCCTATGACATTGTATTGAAGACGTAGAGGCCAAGATTCAAACATAGATCTGTGACACCCCGCCTAATTAAATAACGGGTGATCAATCCTTAATTAAAATTAAAACAAAATGTTTGGTGGGTTCATTCTTAGCATCACTGTCGAAAACGTTTAATATTATTAATCACCTAGTAAATAATTAACCTAAGTGTCAAAACATTTTTCCCATTTAATTATACCCAATTAATCCATTAATTAATTTCCATTCTTTAAAATATAAGCTACTCACATTCCACAAGAATAAAATGAGTACTGGACATGAATCAAATACTCAAATATATCGGACTGGATAAAACATTTCAGTTCCAAGTCTAAAACCAACAAACCATAAAATTCGCAAGTGTAACTGAAATAAACTACTAACATAAAATGAGTACAATATCTAATAAAACGACTGCAGATGGGCGAAACATGCCCTAAGAGAAATTTCTCAAATGGAATAGAAAGAGTTGATTGAGGCATCTAATGCAAGGACCTGCAACTCCCACAACTGCTGCAACTCGCTAAATGATCCAAGCATCTAAGTCTGGTAACCCTGTATATATATATATATATATATATATATATATATATATATATATATATATATATATATATATATATATATATATATATATATATATAGCAAAAGAGAAAAGAATAAAGAGAAATGGGTCAGATCCCGAATTGTAAAAATGTTTGTTTTAGCAAGTATTTAAAACTTTAATAATGCAATTATTATGTGCATGTTAGTTTTGAACTCTCACTTGAGATTCTCACCTCTCCACTATTGTGCACACCTAACGTATGTCTATTCTAACGTAGTTATCCATAATGTTCTCAACTAGATCATAGACTTATACTTCTAAATATATTTCAAAGGAGTAACCTGTATCGCCCAAACAATACACTATCAATACCATTTATTCCAATTAACTCTAACCCGCCTAATTAAATACCGGGTTATCAGTCCTTTATTAAATTAAAAATCAAGGTGAACGGTGTGGTTCATTCCTAGCATCACTGTCGAAAACAATTTCCGTTTTAATCACCCTAATTAATTAAGCTAAGTCTCAAAACATTTAGAATATTATTCCATTTATTAAATCCCATCGTGAAAACTTTTTAAAAATAAATCAGTTTAAGAATAACATAAATGCTAAGGATAGCAATCAACCAAAAGAAATAAACCAACTAGATTAACCAAGCCAAGTCAATAACCGTAAGTGAAATCATCATGACAAGAAATAACTCCTAATGAGTATTGAATATTGAAAATATAAATAAATACAAAATCTCTAATAAGTCTAAACTTAAATGGGAAATCGGGCGACACATGCCCTAGCTATGAAGAATAAATCAAGAGGTGAATCAAAGAAGAGGTCGTCTAGTGCAAGGGCCTACAACTCCCACCTAAGCTGCAACACGTCCAATCTAAAGAACCTACACCTGAAGCCCCTGTGGCCGGGCACCTGTAACATATATATATATATATATATATATATATATATATATATATATATATATATATATATATATATATATATAAGAGAGACAAAATGACAGAAAACGGGTCAGAGCCAATAGTTTTAAAAATAGTTTAGCAAGTATTTAAAATGCCTACCTGCTAATATAACCACCATGTTATTACGCGACACTCTCTTGAGAATTTTTACCTCTCATCTAGTGTGCACGCCTACCGTACTGCTAATTGCCTCATAAATTTATCTAACTCATCTCCCATAAATTCTATCTCGAGAAGCCACAAGACTATGATTTTAGTTTAGGGATTAGTCTCTTAATGAATACTTATGTGTATTTTGTATTTCTCAATACTGTAGTAAAGTTCTTGAACACTCACTATAATTATGGAGCATTTATACAATATTTATCTTCTTAAATGCACAGTAGAAGAATTCCATATATACGTATATATATTAATCACTCATATAATATATATACTATCGGCATCCCACATAAAATCTATGGTGTTGGCATACTCTGCTATCAAGTCCTCGTATCTCTCATACTAAAGGAAATACTAGTTCAGAATCACTCTCGAACTGTATTAACACAATACACACAAAATGGAGGCGAAGCATTGTTCCAAGTCACTAAGAGGTCGGCAAATACCCCTCACGTCTCTTAGGACCGTCTGACTATCATTCTCCGATATCTTGTACCAAGGAATCCTATGTTCTAGGGTACAAGTCAATATTCCCCATAAAGGTCGCATCGAGATAAGACTGTCCCGGCGCGGCAACCTCTATGATAGCAAGTAGCGCGGATATGATTATACACAAATATATGATAGATATATACACATGCACTCGGTCATATATAAATATTCTCATTTTCCAACTAGGTTCGCCCACGATCCATAATAATATTTTTAACCGCACGTAATACAATTTTACCCAATTCTTACGTATAAAGAACTCGTCTCGTTTTATTCTCTATTATAATCATTTCATAATTACTTCTTGTCCCTCGAAGTATTCTCTCTTCCTAAAGGTAAATTCAGTAGGTACACCCTCATTAACATACTGGTCTAAGTCCTTCATGAATCTCTTAATTCCTTAGTTTACGCACGTATAATTTCTAATATGTGACATACCCCCGTTATCCCACAGTTACTTCCCGAGTAAACTTATATTAAACTGAACCTACTTAGACCCTACTGGTCCTCCTCATGACCCATTATGCTTTTTAAATAATGTTCAAGGGCTCCTACGCATTTTATTCAAATTAATTAAAAAGGGGAGAAATTAATCAATTTCCAGGAGGGATCGATCGATCGATGAAAGGGGGTCGATCGATCGACATTCTGAGTCGATCGATCGATCGAGCAGTTCTAGATTCTGCTATTCCAACTTACGGGTTTCATCACCTTTCAACCTCTAAATCGTGCTTAATGCACCCAAAACTCCCGAACAATTATACCATTGATTAAATACACCTATCTACATGATTTCCTACGTATAGCATGTACGAATTCATCAAAGATATCGAATTAAAGGGCCAATTCAGCAGAATTAACAAGAACCCTAGTTTTGTATTAATTTTCAAAATTCTCATTCTTCTTCTAGATTTCTTTCTATTAAACTATTACAAATTCATGGGTAATCCTCTACATATGACAAGGTTTCCAGATTTCATGAATTACTCCAAAAACATGTGATTTAAATCTTCTAAATTATATAATTCTTCCATAATAACATGTATTCTTAATCCTACTCTAACATGGGTGAAATATTATCTAGGAATTTGCAAGATAGATACTTGTCTTAAGATTGTAGATCTGATTCCACAAAGTTGATAGGTATAGATTTGATCCCCTCATTCCGATCTACGTTTTGGTGGTGGTGGTGGTGGTGGTGTAATCCGGTTAGTTCTTGGCATTGAATTTTTTAAAAAAAAGCTTTTCCTTCATTCCTCTCACTGCCGTTCTAAAATTGTAAGAATGTTAACCCTAGAAGACTCTCCTAATATCTGATATTAATTCCCAATTTTCGTCATTTAACTAAGGCCTAATTTAGAAATGACTAAATCGCCCTCCCGAGGTGCTGGTTAGGCCTAAAAATTCCCCGAGACCCAAACAAAACCCCCGGGTACAATTTTCTGACTATCTCGATCCTTCCGGACACATTGGTGCACTCGAAATGATCATACGGGTGACTTATAATTTATTCACTTTTTATAATAATAATAATATAGTCGCGACACAACATAGGCGCGTCCCGACTTAATTTCCATAATTGTCATATTATTCACTCGTGAAAATTTTAATAAATTCAATTCTACATATTACTTTACTCATTAAGTAATATTCAACAAATTCCCAATAATTACTAACTCTCGTCATGCTAGTAAATATTTAATAAATTTCTGGACTAATATTAAACTAATATCTCAATTAAATTTAATAAATTCTCAGTTTAAAAGCCATAAAAATACGGGGTATTACATTAACTGTATATTACATTCATTGTTCAGATATAAATTCTTTTACCCACTGAAAATACTTTGCTTACCAACATTTATAAGTTTGTTAATTTCATACATTAGAATCATTCACAAGTGTGTGTGTGTGTGTGTGTGTGTGTGTATATATATATATATATATATATATATATATATATATATATATGTAGAGAGAGAGAGAGAGAGAGAGAGAGAGCAGATCAAGTGAGGTTCCCAGTTTAAGGACCCTGGATGAGGTCCAATTTTTTAAAATAGTAAAAAAAATATTTTGGAGCTAATTTTTTTTATGGTTTTTAAACATTTCAGTAGGAGCATAAAAAATAATCAACTCAAAATGATTTTTTTTACTATTTTAAAAAAATCGGTCAAACTTTGTTAGTTTTTAACAAATTAAAAAAAACTTAAAAACGAACATAGTTTGACCGATTATTTTAAAATAGCAAAAAAATCATTTTGAACTGATTATTTTTTATGGTCTTACTGAAATGTTTAAAAATCATAAAAAAAATCAGGCCAATTTTTTTTTACTATTTTAAAAAAAAGGACCTCATTCAGAGTTCTCAAACTATGACCTCACTTGATCCTTTCCCTATATATATATATATATATATACACACACACACACATATAGTCACGTCATCCCTATACATATAAACACAAATCCTGCGCCCCTTGGTTAGAACCACTTGGCGTATTGCATACTCTGTTATCGTGTCCTGATGCATTGCTCACTGCGTAAAGGAAAATTGGCTCGACGTCTCTCACGAACTATAAATCTCATAGCACAAATATTGGAGGCGAGCATACTCACCAGCCAAATGGGTTACGCACATACCTACGCTCTCATTCAGTCGTCAAAACTATCCTACGTCTCAGATAGAACGTATCCAAGTTCATATGCTCTGGGTATAAGTCAAATATCCCCCATTGGGTCATCCAGGATAAGACTGTCCACTGCGCGATAACCTCCTCCCGATATCAAGCAGCGTAGGTATGCCATACACATAATAATAATAATAATAATAATAATAATAATAATAATAATAATAATAATAATAATAATAATAATATGTATTCCCACACCCTAATAAAATTATTAGGTATTCACTCAACCTATACTTATATTTATAAACGTAGTATACTCCTCATTACTACTTATTATGAAATTAACTCAATTATTCACACTCTCAAAATTTCTGAGGTCATTTTACCTATCCAATCCATAAGGTATTATCCTAAGAATGCTTCCCAAATAAATTCTGCACTAAGCTAATATCGTTTAACGGTAGTTTTTCTCACTCAATTAACTATGTAACACGATTTGGGTAAGAATAGGAAATTCTGGGTTTTTCTGGGACCTGTCGTTCGAACCAGAGTTGATTGTATTTGAACGAATCAGCAGGTCGTTTGAACGACCATGCTTCTCGTTCGAACTAGACTCCATCTCGTTCGAACGAGATGGAGCTTGTCCTAGTTTCGACCAGACCTGCTAATGCTTTGTCCACACCAGATTTCCAATCCTAATACCTCTAAATTATTCAACCCAACCACCAAAATAGCAAACCTAATTGATGTTCTAACATGTATAAATGATTTCCCCTAACTTTGAAACATTAAATCATCATAAATCAATTATAAAATTGAAAATCCCCAATTTAACAATTAAAAAACCCTAGTTCATCAAAT
Organism: Sambucus nigra; assembly: GCA_949130495.1. Taxonomy (NCBI): domain Eukaryota; kingdom Viridiplantae; phylum Streptophyta; class Magnoliopsida; order Dipsacales; family Adoxaceae; genus Sambucus; species Sambucus nigra. The sequence continues at coordinate 428,015,226 of OX422211.1, read as the reverse complement.
TTCTATACAAGAACGTCAAAATCAATTTGAGATCTCTAAACTGTCTACATGAGGGATTCATCCTAATTAGATACCAAATTTTAATTAATGTCCTTAGTTCTCCAATTTCATCAAAATTTATGAATCATTAATGGGTATTATATATCTATACTAACATGAACGTGATTGTTGCTACAATTTTGCAAGGATTAAACACTTGACTCAATTTTGAAGGACTGATTCTCTAGTGGTGTTGGTATAGGTGCGTTCCTCATCTCCCGATCTATGCTTTAGTGAGATTTTTTGTGTGAGTTGTTGAGTTAGGTACCAAGAACTCCTATGGTTCCTTCTTCCTTCCTCTGTGGCTCTCTCTTATCTCTGTCGTAGGTTTAAAACTAATAACTCTTCTCTAACCCACGTACATCCATATTTAATTTCCTATTTTTCGTCCATAATATTTCCCCAAAAATTCAAATGACAAAAATACCCCTACGGGGTGCCAGTTAGGCCAAAAAACATCATGTAGTCCAAATAAAATTCCCGGATAGAGTTTTCTGACTATCTCGATTCTTTTGAACTCAATGGAGTGCTCAAAATTATCGTACGAGTTTCTTAAAAATAATTTACTTCTTTAATCCATTAAATTATTTCCAACATGACTCACATGCACGTCCTGACTTAATGTATCAAACTGTCGTATTTTCCCACTCTCGGTAATTAATAAAATTTCATAATTTCATATTACGTATTCACACAGTAATATACCATAATTTTGAACAATAAGTATTGACGATTATCACACTAGTTAATATTTATTTTTAAATTCGGATTAATTAAAAATTAATTCTTATATTTTTAATTTAAATAATCTAACAATAATAATTCATCTCCTCATTATTTAATAATATAAAAATACGGGGTGTAACATACTTCCCCCCTAATAACGGAATTTTGCCATGAAATTTGAAAAGTAAGGCATACCTGGTAAGAATAAGCCTGGATATTTCTCTCGCATATCATCCTCTCGCTCCCAAGTAGACTCTTCTACATTATGATGCTCCCACTGAACCCGCACAAGTGGAACTAACTTTGCCCTCAATTTCCTCTCGCTACTATATAGGATATCCACTGGTTTCTCCTCGTAGGAACTGTCAAGCTGCAAGTCAATCTCCTCAATCGCAATATGGATGTGGGCCAACTCATCCCGAAGATACTGCCTTAATGATGAGATGTGGAACACATCATGAATACGGTGCAAGTGCTCCGGTAACCCAAGTCTATATGCCACCGGTCCGATCCTCTCCATAATGGGAAATGGTCCTACGTATCTGGGTGCCAAAATCCCCTTCTTCCCGAACCTTGTCACTCATTTCATAGGATACACTCGTAGTAGTACTTGGTCCCCCACACTAAACTCCCTGAAGAACCGCTTTTCATCGGCATAGCTTTTTTGCCTGTCCTAGGCTACCCGTATGCGACTCCTGATTAACTCAATCCTGGCCGACGTCTCCTGAATCAACTATGGCCCAAGTAGCTTATTGTCCCCCACCTATGGCCAAAAAGTGGGAAAACGATAAGGTCTGTCGTACAACGCCTCAAATGGGGCCATACCGATCGTAAACTGATAGGAGTTATTATAAGCGAACTCCACCAATGTAAGGCACAATTCCTAACCCCCTCTAAAATCAAGAACACACATACATAACATATCCTCCAGCATATGATTAGTACGCTGAGTTTACCCATCTGTCTGCGGGTGATAAGCCATACTCAATCGTAGTTTGGTACCCATAACCTCCTGAAAGCTCTCCCAAAAGTGTGACACAAAAATCTTATCTTTATCGGACACGATATTCAGGGCACCCCATGCAACCTCACTATCTCGGCAATAAATAACTTGGCATACTGTCCCGTAGTGTAGTCTCTTCGCACCAACAAAAAATGAGCTACCTTGGTCAATCGATCCACCACTACCCATATAGAATCATGACCCCTTTGTGAGGTAGGCAACCCAATGATGAAGTCTATAAAAATGCTATCCTATTTCCATATAGGGACCTCTAGCGGCTGAAGTAGCCCTGGTGGTATCTCATGGTCCACCTTTACCAGCTGACAGGTGGCACACTTGGACACAAACTTCACAATGGCCTTCTTCATCCCACTCCACCAGTATTTTCGCCTCATATCTTGGTACATCTTATCCCTTTCGGGATATACCACAAATCGGGATGCATGCGACTCGATCATCACTGCATGACGTAAGTCCTCCCCTTCCGGAACCACTAGTCCCCCATTAAATAGCAAACCCCCATCTGAACTCACTGAGTAGGACTCTGCATCCACAGCTAGAAGTCGTACAATTTGGTCTAGGTAAAATGTATCATCGGTTTGGGCCCGGATCACCCTCGTAACAATCTCTGGTGTGACTATCGTGATGGACATAAAGGATCGGGCCACTGGATCCTAATGTCCCAACTATTTCCATTTCTCCTTCCACACTTTCGCCACCTCACCTACTGGCCTACGACTCAACGCTTCAGCAACTATGTTAGCATTCACCGGGTGCTACTGTATCTCGAACTGGTAATCTTTCATAAACTCCAACCACCTGCACTGACGCATGTTCAACTTTCGTTGAGTAAACAAGTATTGCAGCGACTCTTGGTCTGTGAATATGTGAAATTTCTCCCCTAACAAGTAGTGTCTCCAAATCCGTAGGGCAAACACAACTTCTTCTAGCTCCAAGTTGTGGGTGGGGTAATTCCTCTCGTGAGGCTTAAGCTTGCGGGAGGCATAAGTTATAGCCTGCTCCTCCGGCTGGAGTACTTTTCCAAGTCCCTATAGAGAAACGTCAGTATATACCAGGTACTCCACCCCTGGCCTGGCTAAAGAAAGAATTGGTGTTGAAGTACAATTATCCTTTATGTTATCAAATGCCAACTGACAAGCATTATCCCAAATGAACTTTACCCCTTTGCGAGTCAAATTTGTCAATGGGCCCGCAATCTTCGAGAACCCTCGGATGAACCGCCTGTAATATCCAGCTAACCCCAAGAAGCAACGCACCTCCATCAATTTCATGGGTTGTCTCCACTCCCTCACCGCTGACACCTTGCCCGGGTCCACTAATATCCCCAATTTCGACACAATGTGCCCCAGATACTGTACCCCTCGTAACCAGAATTCGTACCTTTCATACATGGAATTCAGTTGATGCTCTCGCAGAGTCTGAAGAACTCATCTCAAATGCTCGGCATGCTCCTCCTCAGTCTAGGAATAAATCAGGATGTTATCTATGAAGACAATGATAAACTCATCTAATAACTCTTTGAACACCCGGTTCATTAAGTCCATGAATACGGCTGGAGAATTTGTCAACCCAAACGGCATGACCCGAATCTCATAGGACCCATACCTCATTAAGAAAGCAGTCTTTGACACAGCCTGCTCCCTAATCCGTAGCTAATGATATCCCGATCTCAAATCTATCTTTGAGAAGAAGGCATCTCCTTTCAACTGGTCGAACAAGTCATCGATTCGGGGCAACGGATACTTATTATGTATCGTGAATTTATTTAACTCGCGATAGTCCACACACAACCTCAATGAACCATATCTTTTCTTTACAAATAGTACGGGAGCACCCCAAGGTGAGGTACTCCTACGGATGAAGACCTGTCCCAATAACTTCTCAATCTGATCCTATAACTCTCTCATCTCAGCTGGAGCCTTACAGTAGGGTGTGTGGGCTACCGATCGAGTGCCTGACATCAAATCTATACTGAAATCTATCTTTTGACTTAGCGATAGTCCCGGTATATCCTGAAATACGTCGAAAAGCTCTCAAACTCTAGGAATAGAATCAATAAGAATCACTATCTCCTTAGAGATCTCCTCCTCTATAAAATATAAATGGGTGGACGATTCTCCCTTAGGACGAGGCATCACCACCAGAAACATCTCCTGATGCTGAATAGTAAAAATAATGGTCCTAATGAAACAGTCTATCATGGCTGTATAAGCAAGAAGCCAATTTATGCTAATAATGGTGTCATGCTTGTGCATATCTAAGACTAGCATATCTACAGGAAAAATTCAACTCCCAATCTCTATACCTACTCCCCGGCATATAATGAAAATCAACGGCCCATTACCCATTGGTGAGTCTACACATGTCAATGTACTCTCTGTCATATCTAACAACCCCATGGACCGTGCAAAACTAGTGGCTATGAAGCAGTGTGACACCCCAATGTCAAATAAAATACGTCCCATAGTACCATGAATAAAAAATGTACCCTCAATAGCGAGTGGTGACTGCAGTGTTGCTGCCTGGTGGACGTTATAAACACGTCCATACTGTAAATGTCCCTGCTGAATCGGGGGTGCGGGAAAAGCTGAGACTGGTGCCACTACTGGTAGGGCGGCGGGAAATATGGGTCTCTGGGATTCCTACTGGGCTCCCTGCTACTGGGTAAACCTACCCTTTTTAGGGCAATCATGTTTTATATAGCCAGTCTAGCCATAGGAAAAACACCTGCTGCTAAAGTTACCTCCCCACTGCCCTTATCGGTCTCGGCCCTGTTGGCCATTATCGCCCCCCACTGGCCCTACTGATGCCTCTGTTGGCCCTAATGGCCGTGTTACTGGACCTGATCGCCCTGCTGCTGGCCTTACCTATAACCCCCATATCCCTGCCTAGAATCACCAGATCGAAATTGCTTAGCAGGGTCCCCCTGATGGGAACTCTTCTCACCTGACAGACCTACTACTGAGCTGCTGGTGCCCCACTGGCACTACTACCTCCTGTCCGGCCCTACTGGCTGGGCTCTCCTATTCGTTTTCTACCCTACTGATGGAAGAAGTTGTCCTGGCAATGTAATAGGGTCGCATTGAGTGCATCAATGTAAGTACAAAACGACAGATTACCTATGAGGTGCTGACGAATCCTCTAAGTCAATTCATCCATGAACATTCGAATCTTCTTATCTTCGGTAGGTGCCTCACCTGGCACGATAATAATCAGTCTCATGAACTCCTCCTCATACTCCGCGGCAGTCATACTTTCCTGCATGAGATTTAACAGTTTTCGTCTCATCTCAGTCTGCACGGCGGAAGGAAAGTATTTGCGGTCAAATCACACACAAAATATCTGAATCGTCATATTATCCCTCTCCTCCAAGGTGGTAGTGGACTCCCACCACTATAAAGAGACCCCCACTAGCTTATAGGAATTCAGTAACTGTCTCTAAATGTCTGTGCACTCGTACATGCGAAGGTTCCTTTGGATGTCTTTCTTCCATTGGCTCGCGGTGACAATATTAGAACTACCCGAGAACTCTGGGGGATGTTCCCTCTGAAAGGCATCCCTAAGCCCGTCCCATGCAGTGAGAAATTGAGCTGGAACTGGCGCCATAACCTGAACTTGGGGTGGGGCCTGCTGCACCACCGTTAAAGCTGCATTTACCGCCTGAGAAACTATGGCGACAACTTCAGCTGCGTTCATCATTTCCTGAGCCTGAGCTGCTGGTGACTCTGGCTGGCCATTTCTGTTCCTCGGGGCTTGTCTCGGAGGCATCTGAAATAAGAAGGGATTTATTAGTCCATAATTATTATTAAATCTCAAATAACTGAAGATGTAAACACATAAATAAGAGTAAAACAGTCCTAAAGATAGGGCTCTATATCAAAGAAGGCTAAGTGAAAAGCATAATAAGTCGTACAGATCTTAAAGGACACTAGAACTTGATGCTCTGATACCACGTGTGACACCCCCACCTAATTAAATACTGGGTGATCTGTCCTTTATTAAAATTAAAATAGAATATTCGGTGGGTTCATTCTTAGCATCACTGTCAAAAATATTTAATATTATTAATCATCTAATAAATAATTAAGCTAAGTGTCAAAATGATCAAGGGTGAAAAGTAGCGCGTGTCAAACGCTGATCATTGTTTTCTGTTCACCACCTCAATACAACAATCTAAACTTATGACTACACTCAACGAGTGAGTATAGTGGCCAAGTCCGGGTATCGAAAGATCTACTGAGACGAGTTGCTAGAATTTAAAGGATTCAATATACTAGAAATAAAAGTGTAAAAGATGATTACAAACTAAAAAAGGAAAAGATACGGAAAAGGGACATATTAATCTAGGCGAGTGTATTGAAACTAGATTAACAAAGAGAGTAAAACTATAGGTTGCGTCGAATATCCCTCACCGGAGTTAATTAGTATAAAATGGATACATGGATCGATGAGTTATTACAAACGCGTTTCGTTTCGATAGTTAATTGAATCAACGGTTGTCACGCCCCTAAATCCTCATAAAAGCCTAATAAGATTTTGGCATCAATAAATATCCCGAAAATTACGCACGCAAGGTCATAAGCACGGGACATACATGATATGCCCCGTTAAATATCCTAAGCGCAATAACAAGGACAATGCACCCGAAATAGACCCATAAATACCATTACCAAAGCAAAGCAACGTGTCAACCCGAGTGAGTTCCATTCAAACACAACCTAGACTAATTTAACTAGAAAGAATATTAAAAACGAGATAAATAAAGTGATAAATAAATGCGATAAATCTACACTAGAAATCAAGGAAAGAAAGCATGTGAATCTAATTAACAAAGAATGTAAATTAATCTAGAAAGCAATAATAAAGGAAATGCAATCTATATTAAATGGAGAGGATGATGAATAGTGTAAATTACAACCCAGTTGGGTGTCAAACCAAGAAGAATCAAAGAAGAACTCTCCAAAACCCTCAAACCCTAAGTTAAACTACCTAAAATATATTTTGTCTCTTAATATCTGATATTTACAACAAAATTTGGTTTATATAGTAAGTGGAGTTAAAATAGAAAAGAAAAGAGAAAAGAAAAGAGAAAAGAAAAGAAAAGCCAAAATATCATCTAGAAACAGGGGATCGATCTATCAATCCCCTGTGATCGATCGATCGATGGTAAATATCCAAGCCCACTGTCTCCCCATGAATTGCAAAAACTGAATGATCGATCGATCGATCCTTTTGATCGATCGATCGATCAAGCAGGTATGCAACTCCATTCCTCCTGTTTTGGCATGCTTGAATTTTTCCTCCGCCAAAATCGCTGTAACTTCTTCGTTCTGAATCGAAATTGTGCATCGTTCGTGGCCACGCGAAGCTTGCGAGGAGGGCTATAACTTCTGTAGATTTTGGTCCAGTTGCCCAAGCTGTGAAAAGACTAAAATGCCCTAGAACATGCATTCATGTATGAAAATCGAGCAGAATGTGTCTGAACTTCACACTTAGCATCCGAATACCTATAAAGCTCAATTAACCCCTGTAAAACATGTTAACATAGAAATCCGAGGTTGTCTGGTTAACGAGCATAAATATAGGGAATAAGATACCCGAGGGGGCTAAAATGCGTCGGTTCGAGGGATGAAATACGCAATATTTGCGTATTATTACAAAACATTTTTCCCATTTAATTATACCCAATTAATCCATTAATAGATTTCCATTCTTAAAAATATAAGCTACTCGCATTCCACAAGAATAAAATAAGTACTGGACATGAAACAAGTACTGAAATATATCGGACTGGATAAAACATTTCAGTTCCAATTCTAAACCTAACAAACCATAAAATCCCCAAGTGTAACTGAAATAAACTACTAACGTAAACTGAGTACAATCTCTAATAAAATGACTGAAGATGGGTAAAACATGCCCTAAGAGAAATGTATGAAAAGGAACAAAAAAACTGATAGAGGCGTCTAATGCAAGGACCTGCAACTCCCACAACTGTTGCAGCTCGCTAAATGATCCGCGCATCTAATATATAGCAAAAGAGAAAAGAATAGCAAGAAATGGGTCAGTGCCCGATTTGTAAAAATATTTGTTTTAGCAAGTATTTAAAACTGCAATAATGCAATTATTATGTGCATGTTAGTTTTGAACTCTCACATGAGATTCTCACCTCTCCACTATTGTGCATGCGTAACCTACGTCTATTCTAACCTAGTTATCCATAATGTTCCCAACTGGATCATAGACTTATACTTGTAAATATATTTCAAAGGAGTAACCTGTATCACCCATACAATAAGCTATCAATACCATTTATTCTAATTAACCGTATATTACATTCATTGTTCTAATAAAAATTCTTTTACCCATTGAAAATACTTTTCTTACCAACATTTATAAGTTAGCTAATTTCACACATTGGAACAATTATATATATATATATATAGTCACGTCATCCCTGTACATATACACACAAATCATGCGCTCCTTGGTTAGGACCACTTGGAGCATTGCATACTCTGCTATCATGTCTCGATGCATCGTTCACTGCGTAAAGGACAATTGGCTCGGCGTCTCTCACGAACTATAAATCTCATAGCACAAATATTGCAAGCGAGCATACTCACCAGCCAAATGGGTCACACATATACCTACGCTCCCATTCATTCGTTGAAACTATCCTACGTCTCAAATAGCACATATCCAAGTTCATATGCTTTGGGTACAAGTCAAATATCCCCCTATTGGGTCACCCAGGATAAGACTATCCACTATGCAATAACCTCTTCCCAATAGCAAGCAGCGTAGGTATGCCATACACACAATAATAATAATCATATAATAATAGGTATTCCTATACCCTATTAAAATTATTAGGTATTCACTCAACCTATACTTATATTTTTAAACATAGTATACTCCTCATTACTACTTACTATGTAATTAACTCGATTATTCACTCTCGAAATTTCCAAGTTCATTTCACCTATCCAATCCATAAGGTATTATCCTAGAATTGCTTCCCAAATAAATTTTGGACTAAGATAATATATTTAAATGACAGTTTTTCTCACTCAATTAATTGTGTAACATGATTTGGGTAAGAATAGGAAATTCTGGGCTTTTCTGGGACTTGTCATTCAAACCAGAGCTAATTCCATTTGAAGAAATCAGCAGGTCATTTGAATGACCATGCTTCTCGTTCAAACCCGACTCCATCTCGTTCGAACGAGATGGAGCTTGTCCCAGTTTCGACCAGACCTGCTAATGCTTCATCCACACCAGATTTCCAGTCCTAATACCTCTAAATTCTTCAACCCAACCACAAAAACAACAAACCTAATTGATGTTCTAACATGTATAAATGATTTCCCCTAACTTTGAAACATTAAATCATCATAACTCGTTTATAAAATCCAAAATCCCCAATTTAACAATTCAAAGTCCTAGTTCATCAAATTTCTATACAAGAACATCAAAATCAATCTTCGTCCATCATAAATAATCATTAATTTGATATATCTAACCTATCTACATGAGGGATTCATCCTAATTAGATACCAAATTTTAATTAATGTCCTTAGATCTCCAATTTCATCAAAATTTATGAATCATAAATGGGTATTGTATATCTATACTAACATGAACATGATTGTTGTTACAATTTTGCAAGGATTAAAAACTTGCCTAAATTTTAAAGGTCTGATTCGCTAGTGATGTTGGTATAGGCGCATTCCTCATCTCTCGGTCTATGCTTTGGTGAGATTTTTGGTGTGAGTTCTTGAGTTATGTACCAAGAACTCCTATGGTTCCTTCTTCTTCCATTATGTCTCTCTCTCTCTTATCTCTCTCGTAGGTTTAAAACTGATAACTCCCCTCTAACCCACGAACACCCATTTTTAATTTCCTAATTTTCGTCCATAATATTTTCCCAAAAATTCAAAGGACAAAAATACCTCTACGGGATGCCGGTTAAGCCTAGAAACATCCCGGAGACCAAATAAAATACCCGGGTATAGTTTTCTGACTATCTAGACTCTTTCGAACTCAATGGAGTGCTCAAAATTACCATACGAGTTACTTTAAAATAATTTACTTCTTTAACCCATTAAATTATTCTCAACACGATTCACACGCGCGTCCTGACTTAATGTATCAAACTGTCGTATTTTGCCACTCTCGACAATTTATAAAATTTCATAATTCCACATTATGAATTCAAATAGTAATACTCCATAATTTTCAACAATAACTGTTGACCCTTGTCACGCTAGTTAATATTTATTTTTAAATCCGGATTAATTAATAATTAATTGTCACATTTTTAATTTAATAAATCCAACAATAATAATTAATCTCCTAATAATTTAATAATATAAAAATATGGGGTGTTGTAAGATCATGCCATGTTTATTGGTGTACGCTTCATGGCTTCATATCATATGATGTTCCATGAATCTCTCAGGTATGAATGCATAATGTTTAGAAGATTCACAAATATTTTCTAAGGATGATATTTTATTTAAAATGTTTTTTCTAAGTTTATCTCGTGTTTAGAGTCATATGAAACATCTCCTTTAGTTTATATGGATCAAACAACTTTCAGTTATTTAAACGACATGTGGAAGTCGTTCATATGACATGGACATCTCGTTCCAACGAGATGGCTAGTTCGTTCGAACGACATGCCAAAATCGTTTTAACGACGCACCGCCTCAAGTTTTTTATTAAAGCATATTTTACTAAGAAATTCAAGCGTGCATAACATAAAAAAAAGAATAGAATCTATACGTTTTATGCAGTTTATTTACAAACCTTTCCAGAGCATTAAACCATCCTTATAGTTTCAAGATCCGAACTTTCATAACCATATGAAATAGAGATCTTGTGTTTGCACCATCTGGAGTTTGTTCATCTTTGTTGAACAATTGATTCATTGAGTTTTGCGATGAAGAAGCGGAGGACTCCAGTTTTTGAATCGTAGATGGTTGCCAAGTTGTCTCGGTGGACACCGAGGTACACGTGGACTCGTGCGTTGTGGACGAGTGTGTAGAAGGATTTCTACGTGCACTGTGGAGGAGTAGTTAAATCATAAAAGAGCATCAAGGCTTGTGGGGATCGAGTCATTGAGTAAGTCTACTGTTTGTAATTTGTAAAACCGTATCATAGTGATTGTCTGGCCTGGGTAGTCTGAGATTTTTTCCTGTTGTGGTTTCCTCGTACATCGGCGTTGTGGACTTTACATTATTTTACTTGCATAAATTACACTAGATGCATGTTTTAGTTTAACAAGATAAAATTGGTTCAAGTGAAATTGGTTCACACACTTGGTGCTTGATTAAAATTAGAAAAGGTTTTTGAAAAGAAAAATTGTTGTCTCCTGAAGAACACATAAAAGGGAATTTACATTGCTAATAGGTTGTTGAAATCTTTTTCGTTATTGGTGAGCTTGTCTTATTGATTATTTAGGCATACTTTTTAGGAAACTTGATGTTTTTGGTTCCCATCCTTAAAAACCATCACGAGACAACACTCTTCCATTGGGTAACATATGGGTTTAATAGCTTGTGCATTCGCTAAATGCAGTCGTGCGCTTTGCAAAAGCGGTAGTTGTATATTTTATGCTTATATATTTTTTTTGGTTATATTTCATTTGGGATGTCTTTCATTTTGTTTCATCACTAGGGGCTAGTAATGTCTAAGTTAATGGGTGTGATAGGTGACGAATATTATATATTAGCGTCAGTTATTTTTATGCATTCTAGCACAATTATGTTTGTTATTTCCAAATTTTATTCTCATTTATTAGTTAACCTTGGTTTTCAATATATATATGATGTGCAAGATTTTATTTGAGTTTTATAGGTATTGGAACGCTTATAGGAGAAATTAACTGTATTTCAAGAAATATCATCGTAAAATACAACTTCAAGGGAATTTGAGTCATTTCATAGTTCTTGTCCCACTTGGCAGATCTCCATGGAAGCTTAGTTCGTCGAGTTAGCTTCTCGTGGCCATTTATAACATATCATTCTGAGTATGGATTATGAAGTTAAAGTCGTGTCCGTAAAGCATCATTATTCCTTTTTAAAGAGCAAAGAGCCCAGAAAATAGGGGATCGATCGATCGACCCTCCCCCATCGATCAAACATATTTTGCCTTGGACTGGGACTTGTATGCAATTTCCACATTCATCGATCGATCGATTATCTCAGTTGTTGTGCAATTTGGAGATCAGTTTGGCCGACTTAAGCTTAATAGATCTATCGATCCCTTGTCGATCGATCGATCATCCCACAAATCATATTTTTTCGAGAGTTTTTCTTTATTTTCCTTTGTTTATTCAACTTACTATATGTATGCAAGTTTGTTTTTATTTTTATTATTCACATTTTAGTTTAGTTACGGGGTTTTCTTTTGTTGGAGAGGTGATTTTGGGAGCTTCTCTTTCTATCCCCTAGGGTTTGGTATTTATGGCTTTATAAATACTATTCATCTTAGTCTTCCTTTAATTTGATATTTCTTTCATCATTTCAAGCTTTGTTAATTAGTTTTCTTTCTTTGATAAGTAGCTCTATTGCTTTCCTTTAATTCCATGTTATTTATCATGTTTTCAAGGTAATTAAATAGTTTGAGATTATTAAACTCACCATGGATTAGTTGTTATTTTTTTTGGTATGATGGAATGGACTAGTTTTAATGGGTTAGGCTGGTATTGATTTTATGTCTAGGAGATTTAATGGTGTATATCATGTATGCGCCGTATTTACGACCTTGCGTATGTAATCTTGGGAGTTTTTGTTGACTCCAAAATAAAAGTAGAATTTTATGAGAATTTAAGGGGTGGCAACTCGAGGTTTTATTAATTGTCAAAATTTAATTTAATCATGTCAAAGATTTTCTTCCCATGCAATAATTTATATTAATTAACCCGTGGTGAGGGATGGAATTCTCAATCTATAGTTTTAATCTTGTTCTTAACTTAGTTTAAATACATGTTTGCTTTGTAATCTATAATTAAAACATTATCGTTTACACTTTTATTGAGAAGTAATAAATCAATTAACGTCTAGTAAGAGTCCATGTGGATTAAAGATCCGAACTAGCCGCTATACTCTAATAAGATTGTAGTTAAAGTTTAATTTTCTTATTATGGTGGGAACCGATAACAACGACTAATGTGTTTTCACAAACATCGGTTTCCACCCTATCACCTCATTATTTGAATCATTTAACATGTTAATCAAATCACCAATAGGACATTAACTTCCAATTTGTGTTGTGATAGAATTATGTGGACTTTGATGCCATTTTTGGACAACTAGGCGTCCCGAAGTCATTTTTGGGATTCATGTCATTTCTTGTATATTTTTATTCATTTGTCTTCATATACTATCATCTCACTCAATGAGTTAGCATCCTCCACTCATATAGTTAGTTTATTACTTTGTCACTCCATTTTAGTCATTTTTACTTATTTCTTTACTCTCTTCTTAGCAGTCCCGTTCATGTGTAATCATTATTTCCATGGTGTGGATATAATGATTCAACTCCTCCCACACATGCACACACTTTGTTGCTCACATCAATGCATTACTCACAATAAACTTATTAAGACAACGGTTCGAGTTTGGTCATTATAATATAACTGACATGATAAGGCATTACGACCATAATCTTTTGCTTATAAATTAAATTCAATACATCTTCTAATATTTGTAACTTTAGGTCAAGCCTAGCTTGCGTTTCACTCGATAGGTTCCATAAATTGGGGATGCAATTATTTTGTTGAGAAAATTGAGATTGATCAAATGTACTCATAAATCTAATTTTAGTTTTATGTGAGTACCATTGATTTTTTTTTTGAAGGTTTAACTCGTTGAACTCATTTGGAATCATAATCTTAACAAGCTTATGTCATAGTCTTTCTATGAATCTTGGAAATCTGAATGAGTTGGACCGGTTAAACCTCCAAGAAAAACTTCAATTTACTAACACAAAACTAAAACTAAATGTGTGTGTACCCTTGATCAATACCAGTTTTCTCAACAAAATAATAACATTCCCAATTTATGGAACCCACCATGTTTAACTTATGCTTCTTTTGGAAACGTATTATTTAGGCTTTATTTAAAATTAAAAATTTATTTCCTAATCGAATTGAATGTTCCAAGGCCTTGATGTTAGATTAAGTTTATAAATAGACTTTTTGAACTTACACACATTATTTTCCCAACTTCTTACTATGAATCCCTTGGGTTCCTGCATATAGGCGCACTTGTCAATACCATTATTTAAGAACACAGTCTTGATGTTAAAATGATCTCAATAGACTTTATCATGGTTACCAATGGAATTTTTTTCTCATAGTCAATACCTATCTTTTTTAGTAAAGCCTTTTGAAAAAAGCCTTGCCTTAAAGGTTTTTACCTTCCCATTTATCCATATTTTAACTTCTTGTAGATCCGCTTTCACCTGATGGGTTTTATCCCATGAGCTAGTCTTCAAGATCCCAAAACTTGATTTGAATATATGGAATCCACCTTGGTATCAATAGTCTTAAGTAAAAGATACAAGTCCTTATATTGGAATGCCTCATTTTAGTTCGTGGGATCTAGATCATGTTTTTGTGAGATCTTACCAAGATATTCATCCAAAAACACTAACATGTTAGGATGTCTCCTAATGCTCCCACTACGATGTGGATTCACTTGTGATCCAGTATAAGTGACATGTGTTACATGATCGTTATTAATACTCCCACTTTAATGAGGTAATGTATTACTGCTATCAAGTTATATTTCTTCTTGTATGGTTGGTCTAGCAACATTGGTACTTATATATTCCTTTGCAATCTCTTGTAAGTCTAGCTTACTCCTGGGCCCGTTATTTATTACATACTCCTCTTTTAAAAATTGAGCATTGATACAACCAATGAACTTTTTGTTATTAGAAATATGACATAAACTACCTTTACTAACTTTGAGATAACCAACAAAGAGACATACTCTTGTCTTTCATTCCAACTTCCTTAGCTCCTTCTGTAACACGAGTGTTGGGTACCTCTAGATACGAACATGTCCTAAAATGATCTTGCACCCATTGCATACTTCCATGGGATTTTAAGTGACCGATTTATATCGAACAAAATTTAGAATGTATATATCCATCTCTTAATGTTAAATCCCAATAAGAATGTTGAAGTCATGAATAACTATCATATGGAACTTATTGTATCTAAAAGAGTCTTATTCCTTATTTTCTCTACATTATTTAATAGTGGAGTACATGGAATAGATAATTGGGATATGTATTATAATCCCCACCTTTGATAAATGATTCTTAAACTCTTTCACTAGGTACGCACACCCACGACCAGATCTAGGTTTTAGATTGATTTACTTTAACTATGCTCCACCTTAGCCTTGTACAATTTGAACTAATCAAATATTTCAGGCTTATGGTTAATAAGATAAACATATATATATATATATATATATATATATATATATATATATATGCCTAGTGTAATCATCTATGAAATTCATGAAGTACTCATAACCACCTCTTTTTCGGATAATCAGAGGACACATAAGTCATAATTAACAATTTTCAACACATCTTTGGATCCATAGCTTTGATAGTGAATGGCCTCTTCATAATTATACCTTCTAAATAAGATTCATAAATTGGAAGCACCTCCACTTTCAACAAACTCAATTTTCCATTTTAAAATAGTCTTTGAATTCCTTTTAGATTAAAATAACCTAAGAGTAAGTGCCAAAATTATGTTTGGTAAAACCGTGAAGGAAACTCTCTTTAATGATTTTCCATTAACGTCATTAGTTTTAGTGTATAAAGTATTTCTTAACGGACAAGAACATATAAAGTATTTCTCAATTTATAATTATAATTGTATTAAAACAATCAAATATATATTCAAAAACCCAAACAAATTTTCTTCTAAAACAAGGTAAATAAAAATAAATTTTCAGCAATATATTTTTGTCTCCACCAAAATAGATACCCTACTACTAATGTTGTTGTCATATTCTTATTGACCATTGTTAAGAATATCTCTCCTTTAAGTAGTTTCCCTATAACTTGAAAGCTCTGCAAAGAGTTGCAATACTGATTTGTGGTTTTTGAATCTACACACTGGATTCATGTAGATCAGGTAACAGATTGTGCTTCTACTTTTAAGAGGAAATTGCCCTTACCTTGTCCTTTTTTGTTATAGTTATAGAAAAATCGAGCACGTTGCTATCAATGTTCTAACTAGTTATAGTGAAAACACCTTCCTTTAGGCTTTTTTGCTGCTTAGGGAGAATTATGAATTTGTTAACCCCATATCGTTGTCTTTGAGACTTATTTGTATCCTTTTAACTCTCTTTTGGGAAAAAAGTCGAGTGCTTCTCAATAACTAATACCATATCATGGCTTACAATTATTCTCACTACTAGATTATGAAATGGATCCACATTTCCCCATTTAAATCTAATCCAAAGAATCCTTATCTCACCCAAAATGAAAAACATCATAAGAACATGATTCTTACTTGAGTGTCACCAAACAACATCGGTGCTTAGATTCGCATTAGTCCATTCTTTAAATTTAGACATGTTCATGTGGAACTTCCCCATTGAGGGATAGACCATACTTACACTTAATTTATAATAATTTATATTAATATTAAAATACCGCGATACAGCGATTAATTTCTTCCGCTGTGAAGGAAATACAAGGCTAACGCCAGAAATTAATCATATCATAATTTTAAAATACTAATGGAAAGTGTGAGTTAAATAATCTTATTGCCATCCTTAGTTAGAACAATTCCCAATTATATTTTCATTCCTTGTAATTTATTCCATTTAAAACCTTTTACTTTAAGACCAAAACAGTGAGTTGAATGTTGAGCCCATTTTTAGATCTAAGAATCATCATTTGAAAAAATAAATTTAAAATTAAATATGTGAGAATTAAATTTCGATTATATTTTAATTTCGCTTCCCTTTACGGCCAATTAGAATTAATCCCATCGAGCATCATAGTTCCCATGTGAAGTGAGATTTTTCGTTGAGATCTTAAATAACTCACCATGAACTAGACAAAATTTTCATCTTTCAATTATGTTGTACGAACAATCTTAGAAACTTATGTTCAATATAATTGAATTGTAGTGTCTTTTAGTTTCATAATTAATGATAGTGATTGCAGTGGGGATGATATCATTAATTAGGCTTAGGTGTACACTAATAATTCATTCCATCAAATTGAATCCGCTCGTATAGAACTTCCCTGTTTGAAGGAATGGACTTACTCACATTCAATTTCAAATAATTAACACACCATTATTGATTCTCTCTATTGGGGAGGAAAGGCAAAGTTGGCGTGAGGAACTACTCACATTGCATTCCTAAGATACCGTTGGAGACCGTGGAGTTTATGTTTAAACCCCTCTCCCACTTAATATTTTTATCTTGATGGTACTTTTAAAAAAAATTATTCGATTCTAAACATCCAAATTAAATCACTGATCACTTCCAATTACTTGTACAAATTAAATAATCAGGCCTCTCTATTTTAATTTTCCAAAACTAAAATAGTTTTTAATTAAAATAAAATCCTCACCATAATTTATTTCACACTTTAAACTAATTACGTGATAAGTTAAATTTTAGAAAATAGTAAATAAAAATAGATTTTTCAGAAAAAATCGTGACCTAGGTCGATTTTATAGATAAATCCATGGTGTCCCTAAATTGTGTTTCCTAATTATTTTAATAATTAACTCAAAAAATTATACGATAATTAATTGTGAGATGAAAGAGATATAATCAATCACAATCACAAGCAATTATATATCAAATAGGACACAAAGTCCCATTCCACCATGGCCAAGAATTCTTCCTTGAGTATATTCCTTTGGGTTAAAAGCCTTTGAAGAAAAGTCCATCATAAAACTATATCTGGAAGAAGTTAGAATCCAACACAAATTCAAACTTCCCCCCCAACATTAAAGTCCGCAATCACGTAAAGGGTCGTGATCTTGGTGATGAACGTCACTATAGAGGCTCCATATACCGTTATTGATGTCATGGAATGCCATTGTCGCGGTTTTGAAATGGGCCATGTCTTGTTCTAATTCTTGTTCTTTTATTTTTAGTTTATTTTGCAACTTAAAAGTCCATAAAAGAAACTTCAAAATCATGCAGATTGCAACCCAACTAGATAGATTTTCTTAATGATCAAACCCATTTACATAATAGGATAAAAATTACACCCCCTCACAAACTCTTCCATATACATTGATTAATGTAGTAATTAAAATAAGTTAATTATTACAACTAAAATCGAATTTAGAAAAAGTTTCTACGGATAAACCACTGAATGATCCATTTATATAACATAAAAATTATGTGACCGTGATGGATTTAGTAATAAAATCCTACAAAACCATGTAATACAAAACATATACATCCATGCACATATTTGCTAACATGAAATCTAGGGTTTCAATGGTAGACAACATGAACCTTTATAAAACATGATCAATCTATAATTGAAACTCTAATACCAATTATTGGGGGTTGATACAATAAAAAACTTTGTTGCTCTAAGAACTTTAATTGATCGTGAATTAAAAAGAAGAAGAAAAACTAGGCCTAAGGTTTATATCTAGGATTTGAATCACAATACATTTTCAAATCTTGTAGGTGATTCGAATGAGGATAAATATTTAACTTAGAAGATGAACATGCCAATTTTCTTTCTCCTCCAAAGCAAGGCTATAATGTCCTTAATGCCTTGAATATTTTGGTCTATGATCCCTCCAAAGTAAGCTTCATGTTTGGGATCTCTTACAGATGAAAATTTGATGATTTGTGAGAGAAATAACTCTCTCTCCTCGACCTTTCATAAAAACATGAATAGTGTTTTCCTTTTTCTCTATACATCTAACCTTTATGGTGTGCTATGAATATTAAACTTCCCTAAACCCTTATATATTTGTACTTAAGGTGGGACTAGGCCAATTAAAAATTCTAGAGGGTTTGAGCCTAATACTTGGGTAGTGGACTATATTAAGGACTCGAGACTAATGATTAAATTGACTTCTAAATGAAAATATGAAAATCTCATAATGCTTCCTCTAATATGTTTTCTTTTCCTTTTAATTATAATTAATTCAACTAAATAATTATAGTTGTAGTCCAATTTAACTATCTCTGAATTACTCGATTAATGAGGTCTTGTCTCCAAAGTTGTATAACACATGATATGATTCCCTGTGTAAAGAATACAATACTCGCTTGGTGAAATTCAATTCGTGGCTATTTAATTTTCACTAACTTATTTGATACCCTACCAGATTATAAAATAATCCACTTCTCAAGTTTACTGGTAGAATCAAAACTTATAAGTTTATCGAGGGGGTATCACAATGCAAGAGATCTCCTAGATGCAGATTCCTCTAGACTATGATCTCAGATATGTCCACACCATTATTTCCCAACTTGTGGGGATTTAGATGCAATAAATTATATCTCACCCATAATAACAAAGTCAATAATTTTGTGCTCATTCCAATCATCGATATTAATAATTTATTCAACCTTTGCAAACGTCATGATATTGTGGAAGTCTAATCTAGTCATCGCCTAGACTTGAATCTCACCCTTGTCTCGTTAGATACATTCTTGATGTACCGGTAGAATCCTCTTTGAGCTATTAGATAAGTTATCGAAATAATCATATAGTTTATCGCAGTAAAGATAAACTACTCAAATCATACTCGCAACTCTACCAATAGGATGTCAACTCCCTATATAGGTTTTGACCTGTTCAATTGAACTAGAACCAAAATTTTGATCTTCTGTGATTAATCCATACCTAACTCACTAGAAATTTCACTAAGTTCAATTGAACGACATTTATACAATATATTTAAAACAAATGCAAGGCATTATCACAAGCATAATTATCACTTCAAAATGAACTTGACACACCTTTATTAATAAATAAACGCCATACATGGTTATAAGATAAAACCCTAATATACACTTATAGGTCAAATTTCACATTCTTGTATTCTTTGAAGTCTTTCTTGAACTACTTATTTTATGACTCTTAAACCTCACATGCACGTGGTGACTTAAGGAGTTTCGTCATCGAGGAAGATACCTTTGCTTGCAAAATCTTGATATTTTCTCCCCACTCTCAAATTCTATATTATAGTAGTTTCTTGGGCCTTCAGCTTGCCCAAGAAATCCTTATTATCCTTCATGATACTTTTTAAGCTTTTCTGTAAGCTTATCATCCACCTTCTCTTTTCTGAGGGACAACTCATGAGCTTATCATACTTATCTTGAAGTTTTTAATTTCCCTAATCAATAAAAACCTCTTCCTATTCTGCTAGGTGTGTATTGGAGTTAGACTCAATTCCATCTTTCTCAACCTTGGTTTCAGCAAGGGAGGTAGAATGACTAAATTTATACTCAATAATGATGAATTGCAATCAATGGGAGAGTCATTACATGAGTTCGAGTTACTATCACTTGGAGTGATATTCATAAACTTCTTCACATAATCTCTCCTCCCTAGCCTCGTAGGACACTCGCGTTCCATATGCTCAAAACCTTAGCATTTGAAGTACTTATCAGGGTCTTATTTCAAATTCTCATCACATTAAGACATACGATCATGTATACTAGATGATTGCTTTACCATGGTGGTTTTAGTGTTATTAACTCTCTTCGTATTAAATATACACTTTTAGGTATTAGACTTGAGAAACTTCTTATATTTTTTTTGTTAATAAGGCAATTTCAACCTTATTCTCAATAAAATCAATATCTAAGATGAAGGGGGTAATGGCGCGACTCAGAAAGTGTCTTTAATGTGAGTTCACTCTAGGATCTCAAGTGCAAGCCTGTCGCGTTAATAATAAACCCGGTAAGTCGGGATCGTATCCACAGGGAAACAGGACAACAGAGTTGTGACGACGTTGGCTAGATACGGAAATCCTAACTCTGACTCTAAAGGAAAGGAAAAGATGATTTGGTTTGTGGAATGACTATACTAGATGCAATTATGAAATTATGAAAAGGTGCAATTATACTAACTTACCTAAAATACTAATGAAGAATGATTTAAAACTTTAAACTATATGATGAAGAAAAACACTCAACCCTAGTGTATTGCAGGTATAATACCAATCGTAAATTTAACTGATTGATTAGACCCAGAATTTAGTACTCCCAAGAATTACATATATGAGGTTCAATCCCGCACCATACTTAATCAGAGGACGAGTAAATCGGTATCGCGATAGTTACACTCGAATTGCATTCTAAAGCATCCCGGTTGCCCGAAAGCAAACGAGATCCATAGATCTACAATTTTCGTGTTCCTCCGCAATACAGTCGTAATAAATCACTAAATTCAGAGGATTAATGTTATACACATGCAACCATCACATCAGGCTGAGTTCATGTATACCTTAGAAAATCTAGCCTAGCATGCTGAATTTAATGAAATAATTTTTGAATTGCAGAAAACCATGATTAAACTAAGGAAAATTTGTGGAATGATGTAGAAAGGAATTTGACTGAAGAAAAGTAACTCCTAATCTTACCAAAGCAGCAAAATCAGTAATTAAGAACACTTGGAATCACAAAAATCTGAATAATCTTCAATCTTGAAATTAAAAGAATAAACTATCTCTAAACTAGGGTTTTCTGGAAAGAATGGAAAATTATATTAATTCTCCGTCCTAAAAAATGATAATAACTTGGGTTTATATACCCTACAAAGTTTTAGGAGTTTTAGCTGCACTAGGACTCCCCATTAGAGTAGGATAAGAAATTAAAACTTGATAGTCGGGCTGGTCCGGGTCTCCTGCAGATCGGTTTGCCTGGAATGCGGACCGGTTCTTTTATTTCTGGGATGGATCGATCCGGGGCGGACTGGTTCGTTTATTTTTCCTCCTTCTTCGGTTTGCTTTCGATTCGGGGTTCTCTGGAATATGCATTGCGGCCCGGTTTGGCCTTCTTGCGGATCGGTCTGTCTCTTTATTTTTTTTCTCCAACTTTTACTGCTCATAACTTTTGTTCCGGAACTCCGATTGAGGTGACGTTTCTTCCTATGCGCTCATAACCTTGAATTCTTCAACTTCTCTTTAGGTGTCTCATCCGAATTCTGGGTAGAAATTACACTTTTTCCCTTTTGACTTTCCTTCTTTTCTTTTTCGATTCTTCCGATTTCTTTCTTTCGTTTTTGACATTAAATGGCTGCAAAATTAGTACAAAATACCCGAAACTCGGTGTACTCGTTAGGATAAGTCAGTAGCAAGATTATGAGATAAAGTCCAATTGAGTACGTTGTTCGAGGTGCTAAAAGTAACTAAATTAAGGGATAAATTGGGAAGAATTTATCCTAATCAGGTAATATTTGTGCCTTCAATGCTATTCCCTTCTCTTTTATGGGTGGTGGACAATTATCTAACCCAAAGGTTTAGTTGGACCCCATGATTTTTTCTACCATCATGTTAACTATCCATCTTACGATGTATAAGGCTAAGTTATGGGAAAGTAACCTAGTTAGCAACGACCTAAGTATTTTCCTAACGAATCTAGAGTCTAAAATGTTCTCACCCAAATTAACGTGACAGTTCGTAATATTGGAGAGTTTTGCATAAAACTCATCGAAGGTCTCATTATCGAGCATTATTAACATCTCAAACTGGGTGGTGAGGTGATGGATATTCTACACCCGTATGGTATCAATACCTTTATAAGTTTGGGATAATGTCTCATGCCTCCTTAGATATAGTAAACTTTGAGATCCAACAAAACACTTCTTGGATGAATCCATAGAAAATAGCATTTAACTCCCTAGAGTTATACTTGGTTAACCTATGATCAAAGTCATGTCATATGTCCTCCGTCTTAGGGGAATTAATACCCACATTTCTTGATGTGGGACATTTCCATCCCTTAAGTATAGTTAAACATGCTCGCTCATCTTGGGATGTCAAGAAAAAAGTTATATGTGCTTTTCAGGATGTGTACTTGCTACCATTAAATACAGGTGGACGCGTGGTCGACTAACTTGGGTATCCATAGTAAGAATGCACCCTGATACAAATTTATAATAGTATGTGCCTTAAGGATCTAGTCAAATTAATTAATTACGCGTTACTAAAAATGAAAATTATTTTTAATTAAACTAATTTTAATTTCATAGGATAAAATTATTTACTCCAAATTTCATGCAAGTTATTATGTATATAAAGTGAAAAATAAAGAAATCACACACAACACATGAAGTATTTTAGTGTGAAAACCCTTGAGGGGAAAACCAATAGTGCATCAAGCCCAATCAAGTCCTCTAGTACTAATCAATGTTTATAGGCGCTATAAAGAGATATACCTGACTTACTAAACAATGATTTCTTCCACGATGTCTCAAGCCACGCATTGTGCTTCATTGCCTCTGTCCACACTAGGAATCACTTGTTACACGTCATGACTCATCTTGCACATCTCTCAAGCTTCGGTATCCACCGATCTCTGACAAGTACAATTTTCCCACACGTTGCTCATGTGTTATTAACTTCCATAATCGCACTACACCAAAATGCCAAAAATGACACCCTTCACCAGGACAACCTTGTCACGGTCAAAGACCGTGATAAAAAAATACGCATATTTTATCAAGATATTTGACCGTGTCAAGCAGTTGTCACGTACTATTCACGGTCAATTATTGTGGCAACCTTATAAAGTTGTCAAGGTCGAAGACCATGACAGGTCCATGACAATAATGAAAAAGAAAATACCTTTCCCTCCTTCTAGATCCCTTTCCCTCATTTTTCATCAGGCGATTTTCTCTCTCTCTTTATCTCTTTCTCATTAAGTACGTTTATGTCTCTCTCTATTTATATTGTTTGTGTGTGTGTGTGTGTGTGTAGACAACGGTTAATGTGTGTGTGTGGGTCTCTCTGTGTGTGTAGGTCTGTGTTGTGTTGGGGGGGGGGGGGTCACTGTGTCTGTACGTGTGTAGGTATTGATTTTTTTTAAATTGTGTGTATTGAAATTTTTATGTATTGAAATTGATATTAATATTGTGTATATTGAAAATTTTATTGGTATAAATTGAAATTTGTATTGATATTTTTATGTATTGAAATTGAAATTGGTATTAAAATTGTGTGTAATGAAATTGATATTGATATTGTGTGTATTGAAATTGAAATTGTGTGTATTTTTATTGTATGTAATTGAACTTGGTATTATAAATTAGAATTGGTATCTTTGGAATGAAACATACTATAAATTTTATAGTTTTTTAGGCATTAGTCCCACTTTGAAATTTTAATTCTCACCCATCCCATATATTTTTATACTTGTAATTAGTCTCATAACTTCTCATAACCGCCTCTAACCACCCTTCTGTAATTTAAAAAAATATGACACATGTCACATGAACTTTTTAACTACCACTATATAGGACCAACAACTAAAAATAAAAAGACATGTCCCAAATATGTGACTGTGATAAAGGTACTAAAACCATTTCTAACATTTAGGGTTGTGATTAAACTAAATATAAATACGACATAATTAAATGAAGCACACTTTAAATTACAAATAGTGAGCATAGATATTAGCCTTCTAGTTCTTATGCGTACGCATTCAACCCATTCAAGAGTCATTACCCCTGAATTGAGATCTCTCTAATTGTCCCATTTGGACAGCTTGGCACTGCATAGTTTCTGTATAATAATATTCTTAGTGGCTTAAACTTGTTACTTTTGGGGGAAGTTCTGTTGTCTTATCTTAATGTTATTTGGGTAGATACTAGATGATGCGATGTTAAGTGTTTTTTCGATTGAAAAATTGAAATAACACTTACACTTAAAAATGTATGTTGTGTACTTGGAAAATTATGGGGATATGCTGTCGAATTTTTCTCAAATTGGAACAATGTGCATGAGCTGCTAAGTATATTACAGAAATATGCGATCTTAAATGGGATAAGACCACTCACCCTTGAGAGGATATGGAGGAAATATGAATTATATTATTTTTATAATATAACACCGAAAGAATATATGCTTCTTACACCTTTGTTCACACTTTTGTAGTAACTTTGATGGATATCCTAAATACAAAGAGTGGATAGGTTAGACAAATAGATTAGAGGATGTATTTCGCAGAGGTACTAATGAATTTATGAAATACGCAAAGAGATGTCGTAATGATGAAAGGTTCCCATGTCCGTGTGCTAAGTTTAGGAATGGTATGGTGTTCGAGTGAAAAATAGTTGAACTACATTTGTTAAGATGGGGTATGCAAGATAGTTATCGATTTTGAATTTTTCATAGGGAATCGAACGTTTTTTTTCCCTCGAGCAACCTTTAGAACAACCTTCAACAAGTAAGATAGATGTACAAGGGGAAGAGGACAATGTAGATCATAATATGTTAGAGGATTTAGTTGATGACGCATACGGAGTTCATGAAGTGGAAGAGAATAAGGTCACTAACGATGTACAAGGTTCAGGTGCTAATGAAGATATCAGGATAAACCTTGACGATGACTACTAAACTTTCAAATTTAAGGTGACCCAGTCATCATACTATGGCTGTGAGAAAGATCAAAAAACTTTACATACCATGGTTGGTTTGCATAGTTTGAAGACCAAATATGGTTTATCTGGCAATAACATGACATGAATTCTGAATTGGGTGAAGGGTTACCCAAGCAGAATATGCTTCCAAATAGTTATCCTGCTATGAAGAACAGTTTGAAAGGTTTGGGAATGAAGTATATATCAATTCATACGTGTGTGTATGATTTCATACTATACCAAAGGAGTATCAAAATCTGGATCGGTGTTCGGTAAGCGATGAACCTAGATAAGTCTAATCTACTGGAAGGGAAGGCACAAGCTTAAAAGTCCTCAAAAAGTGTTGAAATATTTTCCTATTGGGCCTAGATTAAAACGGTGTTTCACAGTACCATGGATAGAGAAGGCAATGACTTGGCATGATAGGGTAGAAGTAGGGGATAATCTCATGCATCATCCTATTGATTCTGCAGCTTGGAAAAGGATGAGTTACGAGTATCCTTATTTTGCTCGAGAACAGCGTAACATTCATTTAGCAATATCAACATATGGTTTGAATCCATTTGGAAATCTAAGCACCAATCAGAGTGTATGGCCAGTGATCCTAGCCCCACTAACTATCCCTCCTTCTCAGTGTATGAGGTCTGAATTTTTGATGTTGTCTCTATTGATACCTGGGCAAAAGGCACCAAATGAGGACATCGATATCTGCATGGCTCCTTTAGTAGAAGAATTGAATGAGTTGTGGGAAGAGGGCGTGTAATAATTTGAATCTTTTAAAAAAGAGGAGTTTACGCTAAAAGCTATGTTAATATGGGAAATTCATGATTTTCCAGCTTATGGGACATTATTCGGTTGTGTAGTACATGGTTATTTAAGGTGTTCTATTTCTGGAGAGGAGACTGGATATCTTTATCTCCCTGTTAGATCAATAAATATATACCATTGCCATAAGAGGTTTTTACCCCTCTCTTATAGTTTTAGATTTGAGAAAGGTTCTAATTTTTTACTGGGCAGGGTTCAATATAGGCTACCTCCGAGAAAAATTTCAGGTTTAGAAATTGAAAGTAAATCTTTTGATTGTGGCCCTAATATGCTAGGTAAGATGATTAAGGGTGAAAAGTAGCGCGTGTAACGATGCTAATCGTTGAATTCGATTCATCGCCTTATTACAAAAACCTAAACTTATGACTACACTCAACGGGTGAGTATAGCGACTAAGCCCGGGTATCGAATCCACAAAGCATGTTCGACAAATTTTAATTGGATTATTAATTCGGGAATAAAAGTGTAAAAAAGGTGATGTGTACTAGGAAATAAAAGAAAAGAATAAGTTAAATCTAAATAAAAGTAAAGCGAGGATTGGGATATCATCCAACCATATGGCTCGAAACAACTATTAGTCAGAATTCTAGCTCGAGAGCAATTTAATCGAGCATTATCAATTAATCATAAACTTCGCATAATAAGGAATTTAAGACAAAGTTGGGTGAATAAATATTTAACGAAAAATGGCCGCACGCATATTAAACTCGGATTATCGCTATAAACACTAACGTTGCATGACAAAGAAAGTTAAATGCGTAATAATCCGACTTTAGTACGTGCGGGTTCAATTAAACGCAATTATGTGCGAAGCCTAATTTTTAGAGCTCGGGGCCCGTTAATGGCAGAACGACATCCTGACCCTATTTATCTAGGGGCGCATAATGATTGGACTAAATTACAACTAATTAAACTAGGAAAGCAAGAAATAAAGCAAGTAAGGTAATTAAGAAAGCATGGAAATTAATCTATAAAGTAATAAATCAATAAGAGCAAGTATATTAATGGTAAATGAGATGGAAAGTTCAACATACACAACCCATATGGTTGTTAACCCAAAGAGATATGAGGCCAAGCTCTCAAAACCCACAAACCCTAGGCTAAACTAACTAAAACTGAATATTTGATATTAAAACAAAATTGGGTTATATAGTAAGTTGGAATAAAAGAAAAGAAAAGGAAAATATTTACAGAAAACAGGGGATTGATCGATCGACCCCTTTGGTCGATCGATCGATAGTTGAAATCGTGGCTAAAATATGAAGGATCGATCGATCGATCAACTAGGGCAGAATCTCCTTTCCTCCTGTTTTGGCATGTTTTTCTTCTCCACTATAATCGCCGTAACTTCTTCATTTGGGATCGAAATCGTGCACCATTTATGGCCACGCGAAGCTTACGAGGAGGACTACAACTTTTGTGAGATGTTGGGCAAGGTGACCAAACTATGAATTGACCGCATTGCCCTTGTGTGTGCGATTTCATAAGGAAATTGAGCAGAACGTATTCGAAATCATTTCTTAGTACCTAAATACCTACAAAAGCCCAACTATACCTCATATAACATGTTGACAATATAAACTGAGATTTTTCGGTTAACGGGCTTAAATATAGAGATTAAGGCACCCGAAGGGGCTAAAATGCGTAGGTTCGAGGGATGAAATACGCAATATTTATGTCGTATCATAAGAATCCTAAATATAAGAATGTCAAGCATAATAAGACCCTAATTTAGAATCAAACTGAGATAAAAAAAGTCATGGTCTAGGAGGTCAATTTTATTTAACTTGCCTTGTTGGAAGAATAACCCGATGCTCCATTTATTGGATGTGATGCATGTAGAGAAGAACATCACTGAACATATTGTGGGCACATGCCTTGGGGGGATTAATTCAAAGGATAGAGAAAATGTACGAAAGACCTTAAATTATTGAAACTTAAGCCACAACTATGGTTGAAGAAGATAGTAAGGGAAGGATAATAATTCCCCCTAGTGCATTTACTTTGATGAGTGAGGAAAGGAAAGTTCTTTTAGACATAATACATAATTTAAAGGTTCAATATAATTTTTCGTCCAACTTGCAAAGGATTGTGAATTATGCTACCCATGATTTATATAAGTGTAAGTCCCACGATTGGTATGTGATCATGTAATTAGTTCCTCTATTATTTAAGCAATTTTTCTCCAAGCACAAAGATTTGAGAAGGGCTATTATGCAAATTTGTATCTGCTTCTCACTTTAATGTGAGAAGGTAGTCAATCGAGATCACATAGTGGTCGTAAAATTGGCGGTGACTGAAGCGATTTGTGTGCTGGGGAAGTACTTTCCCCATCATTCTTTTACATAAGTGTTCACTTGTTGGTACACCTATGCGATGATGAACTTCTTTGCGGCCCAGTTAGATATCGGTGGGTGTATCCATTTTTGAAAGATTGATGAAATTTTTCAAAGATTACGTCAACAAAATAAGATACGCTGAAGGATTAATTATAAAGGAATACATCACCATTGAGTCATCAATCTACACTCAAGAATATATGCCTTACCCGACCAGCATGGATGATAGTGATGAGTTCATCGATGAGGGTGGTCATGTGATGGGCAAATGAGTGAAATTAACGAGTTTACAACATGAACAAGCAGCTCATTATTTATTTGACACTTAAAGATGTTGAAGAATGGAAAAAAGGTAAGTTTATATTATTTTAACTTTTACATTATTTTAATTTTTATATCTGATCAATTTTTTAATACATTTGTCACGATCAATACAAAAAATATGAAGCGCGTGGGAACAATAAAAGACGAAAAACAATGGCATAATCAGACAGTGAATTTAGGTTATGGTTTTCACACGAGGTAATTATACTGAAAATTCTTGTTATCAAATGTCACATTACAATAAAGCTTTATAACTAACCTAATTAATTTGTGTATATTCTCAGCTCTTAAAGACGGGTGATGCGATATGAAGGCTTGCTCGTCTAGCCACTGGACCTTTGTTCATGGCACAAGAGTACAAAAAGTATCGATTGAACGATTACGTATTCAGTGCAAGGGTGTATGAGGAAAATACAAATGTACAGAACTTGGGAATTTCATATAAGGCTCTTACTTATTTTCGAGCAAGCGTGAAAGATAAAAACCTCGTTGAAGCTGAAATGACTTACTATGGTGTAATTTGAAATATATTTGAATGGATTGTATAAGATTCAAAGAGGTTGTGTTTTACTGTGATTGGGTAAGAGTTAAGGATAAAAATACTTGTAAACTTGATCCTGGCACCAATTTGATCGTGGTTGACTTATCCAAGTTGAAGAGCAATAAGCACATGAGCGATGAGCCGTTTGTTTGTGATTTTCAAAAGGTCAAGCAAGTGTTATCGTCCTACATGCGCTAAAGCATCTAAATAGTAGTGTGGATGACTTGGTTGCTCCTACCGAATATCAATCCTTTTTTTATGATAACCCAAATTTGAAATAATTTTTAGATTTGTAATAAGTATTCCAATTATTTGTAATGACCAGTGGGTGTATTATTCTAGTGCTTTATTATTATCGGTCGATGGTTTAATGCTTTTAATTCATTTGTACTTGATCATTTTACTACATGTAATATTTAGATTTAATTCTTAAGCATTAATTCAAAGTCAATGACATGACCCAATATTGAAATAATATTTAGATTTATAATGTTGTTAGCTTGTATTATTCTATTGCTTTGTTATTATCGAATTTGAATCAAAATTGGTTTTATGGTTACTGAATATGTTAATTTGGGTTTTAATCTAATTCATTGGGATTTGATCATTTTCTCATATACATGTTTTCACTAATAACAAAAATTTTTGGAGAAAATATCTTCATCATGGCAGTGCGGCTGCGGAGGCGGCGAGGGTTCCTAGGCCACTAGGCCCCCAAAATAGGAAAAATTGGGATCCATCGTCGAGAATAAGACAACATTACTGTCTAGATCCCTCGAGTTGCTGAAGGTGATCATCAACCCGAGGTACACTGATTGGAGGGTTGTGCCAAATGAGCACAAGATGGCCATCTGGGGGCATTATAAGTAGTGTATTTATATTATATTTATATCTATATTTAAAATACAACTAACACTTACTTTCTTTTTTTTTTGTATTTCTTTAACAAGATCAATTCGGCCTGGAGTTTATATCTATATTTAAATACAACTAACACTTACTTACTTTTTTTTTTCTTTAATTTTAGTTTAACATTTTTCTAATTTAGCATTACATTGTGTTACTTACTATTTCTGCATTATTTTATTTCAGGAGATGGAAGTGGCCTGATAATACGCAAATATTGCGTATTTCATCCCTTGAACCTACGCATTTTAGCCCCCTCGGGTATCTTATTCCTTATATTTATGCTTGTTAACTAGACAACCTTGGATTTCTATGTTAACATGCTTCGCAGGGGTTAATTGAGCTTTTATAGGTATTTGGATGCTAATTGTGAAGTTTAGACGCATTCCGGCTAATTTTCGTACGCAACTGCGCGTTCAAGGGCAATTCGATTAATTCATAGTTTGGTAAGTTGTACCAACATCTGCACGGAAGTTCTAGCCTTCCTCACAAGCTTCGTGTGGCCATGAATGGTGCGCGATTTTGATCTCTAACGAAGAAGTTACGGCATTTTTAACGGAAGAGAAAACCAATTGAGCCAAAATTGGAAGAAGCTTGAAGCAGCCCTGCTTGATCGATCGATCGATCCTCCAATTTTCATTCTTCGATGGGAACCAGTGGTCTCAGATTTGAGCGATCGATCGATCAAAGGGATCGATTGATCGATCCCCTATTTTTTGCTGATATTTTGCCCTTTTCTTTTCTCTTTTAATTACACTTATTATATAAACCATTTTTGTTGTAATATTCAGATATAATCGATTTTAGGTTAGTTTAGCTTAGGGTTTGGGGGTTGAGAGCTATTTTCTTCTTTCTCTCTTGGTTTGACACCCATTAGGGTTTGTAATTTGTACTTTCATCTTCATTCTCTATTAATATAATATGTATTTCCTTTATTCTTGCTTTGTAGTTAATTTACATGCTTTCATAATTAGGTTTACTTGCTTTGTAGTGTAGATTTATCGCATTTTAATATGATTTCTAGCTAAGTTAGTCTAGGTTGTGTTGGACTGAACTCATTCCGAGTTGACATGTTGCTTTGATTTGGAGATGGAATTTACAGGTCTATTTCGGGTGCGTTGTCCTAGTTATTACGCCTAGGAGATTTGACGGGGTATATCATGTATGCACCGTGCTTATAACCTTGCGTGCGTAATTTTTGGGGTATTAGTTGACGCCAAAATCATATTAGAATGTTAGGGAAATTTAGGGGCGTGACAACACTAGATTTAATTAACTGTCGAAACGAGATGCATTCATAATAACTCGTCGACCCATGTAACCATTTTCTATTAATTAACTCTGGTGAGGGATATTCGATGCAACCTATAGTTTTTATCTGTTTTATTAGTCTAGCTTTATTTTCCTTCACCTAGATTAAATATTTCCCTTTTTGCATATTTTCCTTTTTGTTCATATTTATCTTTTACACTTTTATTTAGGAATACTAAACCAATTAAATTCTAGCAACTCGTCTATGTGGATTTTTGATACCTGACTTACCTCTATACTCACCCATTGAGTGTAGTCGTAATTTAGGTTTTGTATATATCAGGTGAGCCGAATTCAAAACGACCGGCGCGTAGGTGACACTCGCGTCATGGCGAAACCCCTGCCTATCAAATGGCGCCATTGTCGGGGACTAGTTTGTTTTAGAATTTATTTGATTTGGTATTTCGTAGTATTTTTTTTTCTATTTGTATTTTTTGGCTAACCTTTTTTACAGGACTTCTACATTTGAGAGCTAAGAAACACTCAAATTTTTCCCGCGCGCATCTACTTTGTGGAATTCGCCACTTCGAGCCATTTTTGGGGTAAGCATGTTTTATTCCGATTCTTTCGATAATTATTGTTATAATTCTCAAAATGCTTGTAATCCTATGACTTTCGGTCAACTCTTAGAGTCCAAAAAAATTACAAATTCACATATGACTTTGGGCGAGTATAACAAAAGTCAAAACTTGGGTTATTAGAATTTTGATGATGATGATAGTGATTTTGGGCCTCTAATTCCTTATAATAGGAATTTTGAAATGAATTGCAATAGTTTCAAAATTCTTATAATAATGAGTTTAAGTTTAAGTCCGATGGTAATTTTCAAAGTTCGCATTTTCAGGTATCCGTTCCTCGGCCTATGACATTCGGTGAGGGCTTGCGTATGCTTGAGAATGAGAAAAGTGAAAATATTTATCGGGAAGAAAATCGTTTGTGAGAACATGAATTAGATTTATTATTTAAATCCGAAGATGATTTTACTTTCGAGACTTTTGAAGTCGAGGAATGTTTTGAACCAAATGAGGTCTTTGTGCCTACTTTGGAACAAATCATTCTCGACTTTTCCCATTGCGTAATAGATATTGAAAGTGAGTATGAAAATGATGTAATATCTATTTTCAATGAAATGATTTCTTCTTTGGCCCCAAAGAAGAACATTTCATCGAAAATGATCTTATTTCTTTTGAAACTCAATCTTCAAGCGATGATGATTCATCTCTTGAGTTTGAATTTCTTTCCTCCCCATTTTCATTCTCTGTTATCACACCGTCACAAGTACCCGATGATTCGGTTTCAAACTGCATTATTTTAGACCTTTTCGCTGATGAGGAGTACTTGCCCGAGTCGCCTTCCATGAACGCATCTGTGCCTTCATGTGCGCCACCTCCCATTCCAATTTCAAAATATTTGGGAGGATATTCTGCTTTTCTCGGTCCCCACATGTTTTTGTCACCCGTTCAATCCAAATCCCCCATCGTCCCTCCAAAACTTTTAATTGACGATGGTTCCTTTCTTCCGCCTTACACATGCCTTCCATTTTTCAAACGAAATTATTATTTTTCGGAGAGCATGCTTGAGAGTGAGGGTACACCAGTCACCCTCCAAAGTCAAATCATTTTCGTGGTGGATCCTCAACTATTTAGACTTCTAGTGTATAGTTAGTGTGAAGCCTAAATAGTAGGTTGTATATAGTTAGGCTTTTATCATTTCTTTATTTATTTTTTCTTTCCTTTTTAATTTAGTCTAATGTAATTAGTTAATTTTTTGTTATTTGTTTTACTATGCTCGATACTAACTTTTTTTGTAGATTCTTTGGACTTGTTCTTATGGGGATCGCTCCAAATTTGGGTAATATCATTCTTTTCCTCTCTTTTTGTTGTGTTCTTAATTCACATTGAGGACAATGTCAGGTTTTAAGTTCGGGGGTGTGGGATATTCTATCCATTTCTTTATTTAGTCCATGCTTTTTCTCACATGTTAGTTACTTAGTACGCTTTTCTTAGAAAATTAAAAAAAATAAAAAAGATTTTCTTTCTTTTTTCTTCTTTATTGGGCATTTTGCCTTTGTTTCCGATGATAAATTTCAATAATTGCCCGATCCAATAGACAATCCAATGATCCATGTTCTTAATGTTAGAAGTTATTATAATTTAGTCCCCACTCATTGATATTATGAATAACTTCATGAATTAAACTTTAATCCCGAGAGCACATGCACTTTTATTGTTCTATTGATTTGGTTTATGATTTTTATAACTTGATAATCTTTTGTTGCATTGTATGTACTCACACTGACTAAGCTTTGTACCTTTCATCATTTATGAGTGTATACATTATTCGTTCAACATTGAAAAAATTGAATTCGTCGGTAATCTCTCTATTCTATCATTTGATCGTTCATTAATTGAGTTTATACTTGAAATGTGTTACTTGAGCATGATTTTCATATATTGTTTTGACTCGAGAATTGCATAAACATTAGGAAATGATCATAGGCCATCTTTGTTATATCATCTATATTACCCTTAACCTCACCCTATATTTTTACCCTCGTAAACACCTTTGAGCCTTAATATTAGCCTTTCGTTTCATAACCCAAAATCCCAAAACCAACTCCACATTGGAGTTATACACCATATTTATTACCTTCTATACCTTTGTTTGGAATGTTACTTGGGATTGAATGATGTTGTTGTTTTGTGGTTACAATTTAGGCATGTGAGAGTGTGAAAAGTAAAGACAAGAGAAGTAAAGAAAAGAGATGAAAAAGAGAAAGCAAAAAGAAAAAGAAAACATGAGAAAAAGAAGAAAAGAAAAGAAAGAGAAATTTGTATATGTTGTATATAGTGGTTTAATAAGCTTTGATTACTCTCCCCATTTGTATATCTAATGCCTTTTTTGGATTGTATTTTCCAATTTTTGATATTTCCCACATTCTTCCAATTATTCTAAGTTTTCATTCCGAACACTTTGAATCCGTACATACATATCCTTCGTTTTGTACCATAGCCAAACCTACATTATAACCCTATCAAGTCCTATGTGATCTTAGGGTGCATTTTATTTAAAAGCTAAAATAGTTTTGATAATATGTGAAAATGAATTTCGCCTCTTTTAATGTGCGGTATCTTTCATTGAGATTACATTTTTTAATTTCATATATAGCGTTCTTCATTTGTGACATGTGTGCGACCTATTTTACACTTACATTTGCTCTTTATGCCGCATGTTTCGTGTGTTATCTCCCTATTTCGAGTGAATTCACTTGATGAGTGTAATGCCCGTGAGGATTGAATATATGATTGCTTTATTTAGTATCCAGTTTATATAAGTTTTTGCCAAATCACAATTTGCATGTGCTCACTCCCCTCCCACTTTTTAAGGTTTCAATTTTACGAAGTTCATTCTATAATGTTAATAATACGGACTTTCATTTGAATTCGTTCATTGTGCTAATAATGCATATGAAATCCTTTTCGTTGTTGTTGAACTTGTCGCATGTTGGTTTGGGCATATTTTGAGGAAACCATATGATGTTTGTGGGTATCATCCCTGAAAACCCTCACGAGACGACACTCGTCCACTAGGGCAACTTAGGGGTTTAACGGCTTATTGCATACGCTAAATGCAATCGAATCGCCCGCTAAAGTGACCTTATTCTTTTACACCATATTTTTGTACTCGTATCCTGCTTTTGGTT
Source organism: Sambucus nigra (assembly GCA_949130495.1). Classification (NCBI taxonomy): domain Eukaryota; kingdom Viridiplantae; phylum Streptophyta; class Magnoliopsida; order Dipsacales; family Adoxaceae; genus Sambucus; species Sambucus nigra. The sequence continues at coordinate 427,979,854 of OX422211.1, read as the reverse complement.
TTATTATTGTTCTTGTTGTATCCTAGGGTTGAGATAATACGCATATATTGCGTATTTCATCCCTCTAACTTACGCATTTTAGCTCCCTCGAGTATCTTATTCCCTATATTTATGCTCGTTAACCAGACAACCTCGGATTTCTATGTTAACATGCTTTGCAGGGGTTAATTGAGATTTTTTAGGTATTTGGATGCTAAGTGTGAAGTTTGGAGGCATTTTGACTAATTCGGTCAATTCATAGTTTGGGTACCTTGTCCAACATCTCTACAGAAGTTGTAGCCCTCCTCGTAAGCTTCACGTGGCCGTAAACGTGCGCAATTACGATCCCTAACGAAGAAGTTACGTCATTTTTAGCGGAAGAGAAAACCAATTGAGCCAAGACAGGAAAAAAGATCTAAGCATCCCTGCTTGATCGATCGGTCGATCGATCCTCCAATTTTCATTCTTCGATGGGAAGCAATGGGCTCAGATCTGAGCAATCGATTGATCGATCAAAGGGATCTATCAATCGATCCCTTGTTTTCTGCTGATATTTTGCCCTTTTCTTTTCTTTTCTTTTCTCTTTGCTTTTCTATTTTAATTCCACTTACTCTATAATCCATTTTTGTTGTAATACTCAGGTATAATCGATTTTAGGTTAGTTTAGCTTAGGGTTTAGGGGTTGAGAGCTATTTTATTCTTTCTCTCTTGGTTTAACACCCATTAGGTTTTGTAATTGGTACTTTCATCTTCCCTCTCCATTAATATAATTTGTATTTCCTTTATTCTTGATTTGTAGTTAATTTACATTCTTTCATAATTAGCTTTACTTGCTTTGTAGTGTAGATTTATCACATTTATTTACCGCATTTTTAATATGCTTTCTAGCTAAGTTAGTCTAGGTTGTTTCGGATTGAACTCATTCCGGGTTAAAATGTTGCTTTGCTTTGGTGATGGAGTTTACGGGTCTATTTCGGGTGTGTTGTCCTAGTTATTACGCCTAGGAGATTTGATGGGGCATATCATGTATGCTCCGTGCTTACGACCTTGCGTGCGTAGTTTCTGGGATATTTGTTAACGCCAAAATCATATTAGACTGTTAGGCAAATTTAGGGGTGTGACAACCCTTGATTTAATTAACTGTCGAAACGAGACGCATTCATAATAACTCGTCGACCCATGTAACCATTTTATACTAATTAACTCCGGTGAGGGATATTCGACGCAACCTATAGTTTTTACTGCTTTTATTAGTCTAGCTTTATTTTCCCTCGCATAGATTAAATATTTCCCTTTTTGCATCTTTTCCTTTTTGTTCATATTTATCTTTTACACTTTTATTTAGGAATACTAAACCAATTAAATTCTAGCAACTCATCTTTGTGGATTTTTGATACCCGACTTACCGCTATACTCACCCGTTGAGTGTAGTTGTAATTTAGGTTTTTTTATAGTTTAGGTGAGTCGAATTCAAAACGACCGGCATGTAGGTGACTCTCGCACCGCAGCGAAACCCCTGCCTGTCATAGCCCTGGGGGTAGGCCACATAGGCTCGATTCCTATGTGGCAATTCAGACGAAGAAGGGCATTGATAAAGAGGTGTCCCCGGGCGTCGCAACCACGGTTCTAAGTTATAATTGTTTATTTTTTTTATTACGTTGTAATTTGTTAGTTAATTTAATTAACTAATCGTGTACTTTTTGTCATTTTAGGCAAAGCTTAAACAAGTGCAGGAAAAGAAGTCTGATGCCGACAATGCATCTTTGGCTACCGACACACTCAGCCAAGTGCTCGGGACTGATAGCAAGGAGAGTCCTGGGGGCGATCTCTCAGATGGGGAATGTGACACCCCACCTATTTAAATACCGAGTGATCAGACCTTTACAAAAATGAAATAGGAATCTCATTTGGTTCATTCTTAGCATCACTGTCGATTTTTTTTTTAAATTACTAACCACTTACGTTTTAAACAAAATCGGTGCCAAATTTTATCTTTCATTAACCAACACAACGAGTGGAAACATAAAATAAACCATTCACACAGTAATAATAATCTGAAGCATCATGAGATTTAATGTAAATAAATGCCGAATAAACCATTGGCTCCCAGTTTAATATAAAATCCTACAGAAATATAAACCTGAATACAGAGTCTGAACTGAATTAATGATATAGCTGAAGGGGAGACACGCCCAAAGGAAAATACTGAATCACTGATCCTACTCTAGGAATGAATGACCGAAGCATCTACTCAAGTCCTACAAGCCTCCACAAGCACTGCAGCTACGTTTCCCTAGAATGAATCATCAAGCTTGGCGTACCTATGGATGGACACCTAAAAGATTTTGAAAATAGATTTGATACGAGTCAGGGCCTAAGAAAACCTTTTGAAATTTTTTAGCAAGCATTTAAATCACAGTTTAAAAGCAGTTATTGATTACACATGTTAGTTCAATGTACACTCCCTTGAGTTCCTAACCTCTCAACTACTGTGCACATCTAACGTCTGCTACCTAGCTATGTTACCCTTCCCAACTAGATCTCATCAATAACTATCTAACCACTAATCGGTTTAGCTCACCCGTACCTCCCATACAATACGTTATCGTAATACTAATAATCAACATGTCTCATATGCTATTATTAAACCATCATTAACATTTCACGTATGTTATCATTATACCATTCCTTAAATTCTTCACACTTAAGTTACTTAGAGATGCTCTATCTCTTTTCTATTATTACACATAAATAGAATAAGTATTACTTTAGATATGCACTATCTATACTCCCTGCTATTTCACATCAGCAAGATAATCACACTTTATTATAGCACTATTCATTAAGTTTCTCACTCTTAAGTTGCTTTTAGATATACACTATCTATTCTTCCTGCATCACGCACAATTAGGAAAAATCACACTTGTATATATATATATCACACATATAATATATATACAACTATAGAATGGCCCCTCGTGATGCTTCATACTCTGCTATCAAGTCCATGTACCTCTCATACTAAATCAAGGACTATTGGTTCGACATGTCTCCTTGAACCCTCAATCAAATAACATACAATGGAGGCGAACATAGTTCTAAGACTTTGGGCTACGCACATACCTAACGTACCCAAATGACCTTCCAGTCCCACTAATACACACATAGTGAGCTGCCCTAAGTTCTATGTTCTGGGGCACAAATCCAGACCTTGCTGAAATTTCCAAGGTGAGATCGCCCTCAGCGCGAAAACCTCCTGACAGCAGGCAGTGTAGGTATGTTCACACATATAAGAAAGCACATAATAGGTATACACACAACCAATCCATATGTAACATATAGGCATCACACAACCTATAAAATAATCTGTATAGGTATACGCTCAACCTATAATGTAGTCCGTATAGGTATACACACAACCTATAAATACAATCCGTACGTAATATATCTCTCGAATACTCAACGTACTATCGATATATGATTATAACTCTCTATCAAAATTTCCCCATCATTAATCTCTACCCGAAGGGCCCTAGTTATCCGTTAAGTTATTTCAGCAGTTAATTCACTCATACACTACTGGTTTACATCATAGGTTCACTCTTACTCTCCGTGATTCGTCTCACACTACAAAAAAGTACTTTTTACGATGAAACCTTTTGAGATGATTAAAATTTGGGTCTCTAAAACTAACCTTTTGAGACGGCTAGAATTAACCATATTAAAAACTACTCTTTTAAGAACACTTTTATTCCCCGTCTCAAAAGGTATTATCTAAAGAGACTGCAAATTAGTAGCCGTCTCAAAAGATATACTTTATGAGATGGGCACAAAATATTTCGGTTCCCCTTTGTTAGATGTTAGCTTCCCATTTCTTATAAGCCTAAGAAAAAAAAAGTAAAAAGACACAAAAACAACCCACATCCCATTCTTCTCTTCTTCTTTCACCCACCGCACACACCAGCCCTAGACTCGCTGCTCTACCCTAGCCATAGCCATCGCCATCGCCATTGCCCTTGGTAAGTTGTATATTGCTTCATATGTTTTTTTTATTACTCAAGTTACATATAAATCGGTGTTGGGTGCAAATTCTGCTTATTTTTGTTCATTTGTAGTGATGATAGGAGGTTGAGGGTGAGCCAATTGAAAACTCGGATTGTCAATTGTTTGTTGTAGTATATTTTAAGATTAATTTATGAAAATATTTGTGTACTTGTTTGTGTGAATTTTAGTTAGAGTTATTGATATGTTTGTTTGTGTTCATTAATTCATGGTATTTGCAAGTAGTTCATGCCATTAATTTGATTTACTATTCGATTATGATTTTATTTTGTGATATATGTGATGAACCCAAATTAATTCAAACATGCATCACCGTTGAAAAAATCACCAATATTATATAAGTATCTCATGGAAAACTATGAAGCACGAACACGGATATGGGTGTCGTGTCTGACATGACACGGACACGACGACACATCAAAGTTAAAAAATAAGGACACGACACATTAAAGATACGGTGACATATAAATATATTTTTATACTTGTGTGTGTGTGTGTGTGTGTGTGTGTGTGTGTGTGTATTTACACACTTTCATATACTTTGCATTTCAAAAAAAATAGTTGTGAAACTAATTTATTACAATTAACATGGTTCAGTATTTCATAATGACAACTAAATTGTAAGTCAAAGGTATTCATTTAAATTAAGCGAGATAATTTCGTTCTTTTAATTTTTCTTCTTATTATCCATACACCCTTAAAGATTTTATTTTACAAGATGACACTAGAATTTCTTAGTGTTCTTTAATCTTGGCACCCCGTAGTGTCCACAAAATGTTCAGTCCATGTTCATGAAGTGTTTGCCTTTTTTTAAATGCCAAACAAGTCTGATAAGCCATGCGGAGTGTAATACGAGTGTTAGAGTCTCCGACACAGGTATGTCACCTTCGAAGAAGTGTCCGTGCTTCTTAAGTGGGAAATTTCCATTTTCTCATTGCACTCGATTTTTTAAATATACTAATAAACGTTCGTTTTGGGTGGCGACAAACATAAATGAAGTGGTACGGAAAGAGTCACTAATAATTCCAAAGGTATTAAAGTAACCTCAGAAAAGGATTGTGTCCTCACCGAGATCCTAGTTGTTGAAGTTAACTAGTATACGCTTGTTATATGGTTGAAAATGAGATTTAATACATAGTAGTAGTATCTATAATACTTACGTTACTCTATCTGTACGATTAATCTCTATATCGTATATATTACATAAGGTCCTCTTATTCCAACATATTACCTTTTGTAGTTACACAATCATATCACTACTAGACTATGTTATGAAGTCACTTAAGAATAGCATAGGTCATTCTCTCTCACTCGAATTAACCTCATAAGATTTTAACTTTTCTGGGCAAAAATTAAAATTTTTGAAATTTCATTAAAAGTGGGAAATTTTCGTTCGAACGAAACTTTGAACGAATTAGGCACTGAATTTTCGTTAGAATCTCATTCGAACGAGGTCATTCCAACGAGATCCTCACCTTCGAACGTATTACTCTCTGAATTCTCGTTGGATAGGTCATTGTAAATCTCGCTCGAACGAGGTCCTTCGAACGACTTAGGTTGTTCGAACGAGATTACTGAACTTCTTCCCTGACCTCTAAAATCGGAGTTTTTCCAACTTTTTCAGCACCTAAATCATCCAAAACTCATCCTAACTTAAATCCAATGATTATAAACTATACTACCTAGTAATATAATGCGTTCTAACACATTTTTACATCAAATCCTTTAAAATTATAACATGAATTCAGATTAATTCCTCAAATCACCAAAAAGCCCTAAATTCACATAATCACCATTAATCACAAATAACCCATATTTAAATTCGTGATTTCAACATATAAAATTCAGATTTCTAATCCCCAATATATTGTCATTCGTCTACACTCAAAACCTGTACCACACTCATAGATTTAAAACCCAATTTTAGTCCCAATTCCATAATATCATGAATAAATCACCAACTAATTTTACATGGACATTATATGCTCTAAAATTAAGCAAGATAAACACTTGTTTTTCATGAAGGTCTGATTCGTCACTTAAAATTGGTATAGATGCGTTCCTCTCTTCTCGATCTACATGTTGGTGATGTTTTTGGTGAAAGGTGACTGAGTTTGGCCTCGAAACTCCTAGAAACCTCTTCTCCTTCTTCCTCTTGGACTCTCTCTTGGGTTTACCAGTTATTTACCCAAACTGTTCCACGTACATGTAGATATATTTCTCCAATTTTTGTCTATTAATTAATCCCAAGTTTTCAAAAGACAAAAATACCCCTCTGGGGTGTTGGGTTGGCCTAAAGTTTCCCCAGACTCCAAACTAAACCCCCGAGTAGACTTTTTAGACTATCTCGACCCTTACGAACACATTGACGTACTCAAACTAGCCTTCCGAATAAGAAAAAATAAAATTACATTTTAATTCCTCATTTAAGTCCCGACACGACTCACACGCGCATCCCAACTAAGTGTACTGTAACTGCCGTATTTTTCATTCTTGACAACTTTAATATTTTCATAATCATATATTACATTACTCACTAAGTAATATTCAACATAATCACGCTAGTAATTACTTATTAAATCCGAATTAATTATAAATAATTTCTCATTTAAATTAATTAATCCCATAATTAAAATAAAATCTTTCAAAAATATGGGGTATCACACAAATATAACACCCTAAGAGACAAGTCATTATTAATCTTTTTGGTCTTCAACATCTTGGTGTAAAAATCACTTAAAGCCTTTTGGAGACCACCTTCTCTCTCACTCAAAGTACCATCCTCACTCTCACTATCTTTCGAATGGCTTGAAAAATCATCGAGGCTCTCACGTTTACATGTGTCCTCATCATTGTGGGACAAACTATAAGTACTCGCGTGACTAGCCATGAATGTAATGCACGGTTCATGTGGTTATTATCCTCCTGAATCAACCGACTCAATGCCACTACCGCTAAGAGTGGTTTTATTTTCAATCTTCTTGTCCTTTCTCTTTCTCATAGTTAGACACTCATATAACTTGTGCCCTTTATCTTCACACTCAAAAAAACTTATCTCTTCATCTTTCTCATCGCTAGACTTGACCTCATTCTTAGTTTTACTTTTCTCCAACATCTTTTTATTTTGGAAGAATTTTCTTTGGAAAATTTGAAAAACATTTAAAAAAATTAGCAAATAAGGCCAAGTCATCAATATCAAAATCACCCTCAGATTCAGACTCACAAACCTTATCCTTTTACTTCTTCTTAGCTTGAGTTTTTAAAGCTACCCCTATATCCTTAGGTTTAATGGTTTTAGGGAAGATATATATCTCATAAGTTTGAAGGTCTCCTATGAGTTCTTCTAACTTAAGAGTGTCTAAAATCCCTAAAGAGTTAAGAACCATAACCTTAGGAATAAATTGTGAAGGGAGTGACCTTAAAATATTTTTAACGACCCTAGTCTCAGAGATTTTCTCACCTAAATTAAAACTAGTGTTTTAAGATGTTAGATAACCTAGCATAAAATTCATCAACACTCTCAGACTCTAATATAGTAATTGTCTCAAATTGGGTGGTCAGATTGTGAAGCTTACACGCCTTGATAGCATTAGTACCCTCATGTGTCTACTGAAGGATATACCATGCTTCCTTAGACGTAGTGCACGTCATGATGTGTCGGAACTCATAAGAAGTAATGGATCTAGAAATAGCACTAAGGTCGCGGCGGTTTAAGATACTCCACCTAAGCTCATCATTAGTCCAAGAGGCAAAAATTTTAGGACTCTCAACATTATTCACACTGATCGTATATGGAGTACACCCTCTGCCATATAATAACCAAACCCTATCATCTATGGATTTTAAAGAGGATCTCATTCGGAATTTCCAATAGGCATAGTTCGATCCATAAAAAGTTGGCATCCTATTATATAAATTATCCATCAGCAAAATTTGTGATTTTTTAAAATTAATTTTAAAAAAAACTGATATCACAGAATAAGTTGCAAAAAATCAGTATCTCACGATAATCTGGTTAAAACTGCTTTGATACCAATTTGAGAGTGTGCAATGATATAATGACGTTCACTTATTAAATTCAGATGATAACCCACAGTAATTTTAAATCCTTTTACGCAAGAACATGCCTCTATGTGATTATTGCGCAAAATAGGAAAACATGCATTCAAATCACAGAAGACAGTTTTCAGGAAAAATCCCTTTTGGGCAAAACCTTTTATTCACTTTATAAAATTTACAAATCATAACTTATAAATGAATCTATAGCTTGGGTGAATCTCCCGCAGGTGACCTTCGTCTTCAACAACTATGATCCTCGCAAGAATCACACAACCGCAGTCTTCATTCGGCAATGATTCTCGTAAGAATGACAAGATCAACAATGGGGATGCCTTCTCCACAAGAGTGTATGCAAGATACAAACTATAGGGTTTAAACTATATTCACTCAAATATATTATGGGGATGTTATTTGTGAATCAAAAAGGTATTCTAATCACAAAAGGTTAAAAAATTTTGCAAAACATGTGCAGAAAAAATTTATGGCAAAACTCTTAGCAAATCTAAACATGTAACGGGTATTTATAAGATTTTTACAAATTTTGAAGCGGTGGCTTGTTCGAACAAGAACAGTAGTTCATTTTAACGATTATGGATCTCATTCCAATGACCAAGCTATCTTGTTTGAACGAAGTTCAAACGACCCAAAACTCTACGCCCTCATTCGTCGATCGAAGTAAACTTCAAACGAGACTTCAAATGAGAAAACAATCTCGTTAGAACGAGATGCCCTAACTTTGAATTTTTTTAAATAAAAAAATGCTTCGAATTTTTGAATAAAAAAATCCTGTTTCAGTTTTAATAAAAATAAACATCACAAAATAAACTCAAGGAATAAATTTAAACACTTAATAGCATTCTCTTTTCATATCTTATTATATTTCTATATTTTATTTGTTGTTATAAATTTGGATCAAATCCATTTTTTTACTACAACAGATTGGCATCGCCTATGGGAACGTGTTTTTCATTATCGTTCTCAATTTCGTACATCCTTGTTTAAGGAAAAAATAAATGATCTAGAGCCTAGTGTCAGGAACGAAGACAACCCAAAAATTCCATCTACTCCGCCCACTGTAGTTGATTTAAATGGGATTCTGATCAGTATTGCTAAGGGTCAAGACGCTATGCAAGAATTTTTGAGACAATTGTCTCAGTTGCTATAAACAAGATTTCCATAACCATGAAGATAAATGTCACCTCCACCTCCAAGGAATAGTCGACTCAGCTATTCCAGAGTATCTCATGATAGGACTTATCACCCAAGAATTAGTTCCTTAATCAGATCCTCAAAGTCTTATGATGACCATTCTTTCTCTCCCGAAATTTCAAGCATCCTAGAAAGATTGGGTCGAGCTTCACCTTTCGACCGATTCAGACCCTGAGCAAATAGAAACCCTCCTAGAGCATTATTAAGGAGCACTCAACATCCATTCGACCAGCGTGAAGCCACGATCAGATCAAGATCAAGGGTATAACAATCTATATGCACCGAGAAGACTTCTCAGGAAGAGAGTTTAGCACATACACATAGTTGGGGTAACCGAGCTATTTTGCATAAATTTGATGCTGGCAATCCTTCATGGAAAGGATTAATTCAGCAATTGGAAGATCGGCTTGGGGAGATGGCGAAAGCAAAGAATCTTTTACAACTGAGTTTTGTTAAGGGATCCTCTTTTATTCAGGAGATTGTGGATTTTCTTACTCCATCTAAGTTTAAAGCTCCCGTAGTCACCCCCAAATATGATGGCAAAACTGATCCAGTTCTACATATTGAGAAATATCAAGTTATCATTGACATTAATTCGGTCCCCGATGAGATAAGGTGTAGAGAATTATTAAATACTATTAAGGGTTCTTCTCAAATATGGTACAATAACTTGCACCGAGGATAAATTACCAGTTTTAACTAGCTTGCTGATCTATTTATTAGAAATTTCTATTTCGATGCCAAGCCAGTAAAGAGAGTATCCCATCTCTTGAGCATATGACAGCAAGTAGGAGAAATAACCACAGAATACATCACTCGTTTCAATAACTAGAAATTGGAAGTGGTAGATTACGAGGAAAAAATAGGCATCACTGCTCTATTGATTGGATTGCTTCTATAAAATTTATACTACACTCTGGCCAAAGACCCTCTTAAAACCATAACTGAGCTCATGGCTAAATCATGGAAAATAATGAATGTCGAGGAAGCAATGGTTACAAAGCAAAGTTTAGCCACAAAAATCGAGAAGAAAGATCAGAAGGAGCAGAAGCCAAAAAAGGAAGACAAACCCCAAAAGTATGGAACCTATACTCTCTTGAGTGTTAGAATTCACCACATCCTATAATAAATCAAACATAATAAGGACTTGCGATGGCCAGAAAGGTTGAAAGCACCCCCAAACAAGAGGGACATATCTAAATATTGTGAATTCCATAAAGATCGTGACCATACAACTGATAACTGCATCGCTTTGAAAAATAAGGTAGAATCTCTTATTCGTCGAGGAAAAATCAATAAATTTATTTATCAGCAAGAAAGCAGAGAAGCAAGAGGAAGGTAAAATTCTCTATGCAAGCCCAAAGATGACATGAAGAGAAATCATAAAGATGATTATGAGGATGATCTTGACCTGCTAAAGAAACCCAAGTAGCCAGAACATGAGGTATCCATGATCAGTTTTGGTTCATTTGATTGTCATGTATTTACAGGTGGCGTTGCAGGAGGAGGCGACCACACTGATAAAAGAAAAGCTTATTTGAATGAGGCCTAGACGTGTTCTTATATCTATAGAGAATCACTCTAAAAAAATATGATAAGCCAAGGAAGGTCAATAAAGATAAACCGGTGATCGAACTTTCTAAGAACGACCTCCCGGGGGTACTATATCCCCACGATGACCCATTGGTCGTTAAGTTCAGGATCCAGAATGTTATTATCGCCAGGGTTTCAATTGACAATGGGAGTTCGATAGATATTATGTTTTATCCTTGCTTTTAGAGTCTGGATTTGAAACTCAGCCAATTAGAGCCTTACCACAGGCCATTAATAGGTTTCTATGGTGAAAAAATTTACCCTCTTGGGACAGTCAAGCTAGAAGTGTTGTTTGACACCTAGATAATAATTCATATGGAGAAAATACGCTTCTTCATAATGGATAGAAATGTTCAATTTGATTATAACATGATCTTCGGTCGGGTAAAGTTGAAGAAGTTTGAAGCAATACCATCAACAGTCCATCAATGTATGAAATTTTTGACTCATTTTGGGGTAGGTGTTGTGAAAGGCAACCGAAAGGTGGCCAAAGCATGTTACTATTCTTCAGCTGAGCAAGAGGATTCGATTGAGTTGAAGAAAAAGACTATTACCTATCAAGTGGACACCACTGAGCCGAATAGTGAATCTAAAGCTAAAACTATAGATTCGCGAGATGAGACATGATTGGTCAAGGGAAAGATTGTGGAATATAGTGAAAACATTATCCTGGATGACGATAAACCAGAAAGAACAACGCAGATTGGCTCAACACCGGATCCAATCCTCAAACAAGAATTAATTATGTTCCTAAGGCAGCGGAGGAATATATTTGCGAGGACTCATGAGGATATGTTGGGATTGATCCCAATTTCCTTTGTCATAAGCTTAACATCAATAAGGATGCCAATCCGATCAAGCAAAGGCGTAGGGTTTTTACTTCGAAGAAGAATCAATCTATCTAAGAAGAAATCGATAAACTTCAAAAAGCCCAATTTATTGAAGATGTAAAGTATCCATCTTGGTTGGCTAATGTTGTGATGGTCAAGAAGAAGAATGAAAAATGGCAGATGTGCGTAGATTTCACTGATTTAAATAATGTCTGTCCAAAAGACCACTTTCCCTTTCCTAGAATTGATTAATTGGTGGAGGCTACGTCGGGACATGAGCTTTTAAGCTTTATGGATGCTCATTCAGGGTACAACTAGATTAAGATGAAACTAGAAGATATGGAAAGCACAACTTTTATCACCAACTAATGAACCTATTGCTACAACGTAATGTCCTTTGGGCTAAAAAATGTTGGAGCGACCTATCAGAGGTTGGTGAATAAGGTATTTGAAGAGAAGATAGGAAAAAATATGGAGGTTTATGTGGAAGATATGCTATCAATAAGAAAGAAAGTCTCAAATCATATTAGCGATCTTAGCTAAATGTTTGACCAACTGAAAAGGCATCAGATGAAGCTGAATCCGACTAAGTGTGTGTTCGGGGTCCAGGAAGACATATTCCTCGACTCATAGTTAATCAAAGGGGGATTTAAGCTAATCCAACAAAGATCAAAGCTTTGATCGAAATGTAATTGTCAACTTACAAAAAAGATGTACAAAGGATCACTGGAAGAGTGACAACTTTAAACATATTTGTTTATAGGGCAACATATAGGTGTTTTCCCTTTATTAAGGTGTTAAGAAAGACGTTTGAGTGGAATGCAAAATGCAAAAAATCTTCCAAGAATTGAAAAAATACTTAGGACCACATCCTTTGCTATCTCGACCAGTTTTGGGAGAGAAATTATACTTATACCTAGCAGTTTTCGAATTTACAGTTAGCTTGGTCTTGGTTAGATTGGATAATGGGATCCAAAAACTAGTTTACTACACAAGCAAAGAGTTCAGGGGAGCCGAGATCAGGTATCCACTCTTAAAAAAATTGGCTCTAGCACTTATTAAAGCATCTAGGCGTATGAAACCTTATTTTCAAGCACACACCATCATTGTGTATATTGATCTGCCTCTTCGGTAAGCACTCCACAAGCCTGAGAAGTCAGGAAGATTAATGTACTGGGCGGTAGAGTTAGGAGAATATAACATTGTCTATAAACCAAGGTCTTCATTAAAAGGTCAAGCTTAGTGGATTTTTTTTGCTGAATTCACTTATCCGGAGGTTCCCGACCAATAGGAATTGCTAGTCGAGTAGACTTTTAAAGAAGAGAGGCCAGCTCAAAAGTAAGTTGAAGTTACTGTCGATCAACCTGAATCATCCAGAACTCAAGAACTGGCCCAAAAATATGAATAGGAGAGTAAGAAAATATTCTATCATAGAGTTCTGTCAGAAGCAAGCTTCAATAATAAGAAAATATTTCATCATGGAGTTTTTTCTGAAGAAAGCTTTAATAATAAGAAAATATCCCGTCATGGAGTTCTATTTGAAGCAAGCTTCAATAATGATATCCCTTTATGGAATTTGTACGTCGATGGTTCTTCATGTGCAATTGGAAGTGAAGTAGGTATAAGAATCAATGCTCCTGATGATATTGATGTTGAATATACACTTAGGTTTCAATTCAAAGCATCAAACAATGAGGCAGAATATGAAGCTTTGATAATTGGACTAGTTTTGGTCCATTCACTAGGCGTCGAGCAAGTAGTGGCACACAGTCATTCACAATTGGTGGTTAACTGAGGGCTTCAGTTATATGGAGTCAAGAGAGGGTTGATGACCAAATACATTACCAAAACTATGGAAGTTATTTATAAGTTTCCAGGCGTACAAATAAATAAGATCCCCAGAATAGCTAACGCCCGAGTAGATGCACTTGCTCGGTTGGCTTCAGCAACCAGAATTGAGCTCCGGCGCACCATCCTAATAAACATCATAGCTAATCAAAGCATTGATGAGGACTTAATGGTTAATTTCATTGTCGTAAATTTGGAACCTTACTAGATTGATCCAATCAAAGCCTATATTGAGGATGGAATCCTACCACTCGATCTCAAAGAGGCTAAGAAGCTCCAATATAGAGCAACAAGATATATGTTGGACAAAGGTGTTTTATACAGAAGAGGATTAACGATTTTCTTATTGCGTTGTGTTCATCCAATGGAGGTGGAAGATTTGAGCAAAGAAGTGCACGAAGGTTCCTGTGGTGCTCATTCCGCTGGTCGATCATTGCTCCAACGAATCAACACTCGGGGATACTATTGGCCAATGATGAGGGAAGATTGTACAGCCTTTGAAAGAAAGTGTGATAAATTCCAGAAGTTCTCTGCCTCTGCCATTCATAAAATGCCCAATGCCGCTCTTACATCCATAACTTCGCCTTGGCCATTTGTTATTTAAGGTATTGACCTAGTCGTCCCACTACCGACCACCAAAGGCAAGTTCAAATATATGGTTTTTACTGTTGATTACTTCACCAAATGGGTGGAGGCAGAGCCATTGATAGAGATACCTTATGAGAAGTTGTATCAGTTCACTTAGAAGAATATCTTATGTATATATGGGCCACCGTACGCCTTCATTACGGATCATGGAACTCAATTTGATAACAATGAGTTTGAAGCATATTGTGTCCATTCTAAGATCCATAAACTTTATTCTGCACCAGGCCATCCTCAATGAAATGGTCAAAAATAAGTAACCAATTGGTTAGCTCAATGGAATGGAAAAGAGGCTTAATGCTGCAAAGGGCAACTAGATTAATGAATTACATTCTGTTCTTTAGGCTTATAGAACAACGTTAAGAACAGCAACTGGAGAGACACCTTACATGCTCGCATTTAGGATTGAAGTTATGGTTCCATTAGAGATAGTCCTACCTACCCATTGGGTGTTAAATTTTGATTTTCCATCAAGTGAATTAATGTGGCGACTAAACCTAGACATGTTGGAGGAAGTCCAAGAAGATGTTGCCTTAAGAAACACTGCATACCAACACAGGACTCCTCGCTTCTATAACAAAAGGGTCAACCCAACCAACCTCAAATAAGGCGATTATATCCTTAAGCAAGTTATCCAAAAGAATAACAAGATTCAAGCTAATTGGCATGGCCCATATTGCATTTCAGCTGTCATCTGACCAGGAACAGATTGAATTGAGACATTGGAAGGAGAAGAATTCAAAAATCCTTGGAATGCCGAGAACCTTCGAAAGTATTATCAATGATTTAAGGAATTGATATTATTATATTTCTTTATGTTTAGAAAAATTATTATCCCAATTTGAACAAAAAATTTATTCCAGTCCCTTCAATTTTTCTATTTTTTTTAGTACGGTGATATAACTCCCTCAACACCAACAAGTGTAACATCTCTTGGTTTTCAGCTCTTGTCGATCAACAGTACATTCATACATACTTAATCAGGTTAAACTTATTTGTGGATTTTTCGATTAGCTGTCGATCAGCAGAACATACTTAATTAGATTGAATTTATCAAATTCCACATGCACCAACTGCTTGAGGCATAATTAATCTTCGGCTCAAGTGCAAACTTCACGTATGACTGCGTACATACAAGTCATGAACAAAAAGTAATTATTACTTCATGTATGGTTTTGTATAAATGAGTCACGAACAAGAAGTGTTATTCAACTAAGTTCAGGAGCAATTGACTTCATATATGACTTTGTCATTGACAAGTCAAGAACAAGAATACTGTAAAATTTTCGTATACAACTAACAAAGTTACAAATAAATTCTACCCGACTAAGTTAAATGAAGGAAGACATGTAAACATTCCTAAATATTGGAATTCAAACATATATTCCTCATACACTTGGTCACCACTAGTAACTGATGCTAAACTTGGATTAATATATTTAAATGCATCAGTAGAATCTATGGCATTATAATCACAAGTTGATTGATTGATTAAAATAATCACAAGTTAACAATACAAAAATATGGATTTTCATTCATATAAACTGTATTACATTCAAATGAATAATAAAATACATAAGAATTAATCAACATGACGTTTTCCTTGATCTTTGGAGGTCGGCTGAGCCAGCTTCACTCTTTTCATTCCAGCAGGAGAATCATCCAAAGTATAAGGAGAATTAATACATTTAAAATCCCTCAACATTCTTCTGTTGCCGTTGCTCGGCACATTATTGAGATGGGGAGGACGGTCTATCTCATGAACATTATATAAACCATAGTCTCCTAAGTATTTAGTGATCATGCATTGAGGAATAGCATCAACTAGGATCCATGAAGTATCCAATTTGAAGGGAGGATTATCACAATCTAACAGACCAGACTCAGTCCTATACCATAGTTGGTTACTACGATCATGTTTCAGCAAAGTTAAACAATTAGTCCAACCCCATTTATAGCCTTCACGCTGGGTCTGAGCAAGGTGATCATTTACAAGGCCTAAAACTTCGTTGCAACCCTCCTTTCACACCTCTCTGGGATGTTTGTGAAATTGAAAGGTTAACCTTTCAACTTGATGTTGAAGTTTCTTTAAAACATTATCCTTTACCTTCAACTGTAGAGATTGGTCTATAATGGCTTTATCCTTAGCTTCCAGCTTTGTAGACAGATCGATAATAGCTTGTATCTTTACTTTTAATTGGGCAGCCTGGTCAGTTCGAATTTTCTTAGTCCTAGTTTCTTCAATAGTTGGTTTGCTGTCTGGAAGATTGCATAGGTTTGAATTTTTTTCACATTTCCAGTTCCTCTATCAACCTGGCATTCTTATTGTCTAAAAAGGAGGCACCTTCATCGGCACCACTGGAAGAAGATTATTTCAAAGTTTTAAACTCATTCCAGAGCTTATTATTCGCTTCCTCTAATAGCTTGTCGATCTCTCTGTCTTCATCAACCTCATAGTTTAGCAAGAACTCTTTTTTCTGTACGAATAAGCATTTTTTTCCCAACTTCTCTTTAAAACCCAACCTTCACTCAATGACTTGTACTTGGCTTCATAGCTGGCATCTAGTAAAGCTTTGGCTTTATTATGATCTGCCTGTAAGTCTTCAATCATCTCGTAATAAGCAACATCAGTTATCATAACCTTGCTCAGTAAACCATATACATGAATATATGCTTCTCTAGCATGCTCAGACACATCTGCACCAAGTATGTCGATCAAGTCTTCTTCAGATAAATCGGTGTGGTTAGCTTCCAAAATCTCTTTACTCCTCTTGAGTAGGTCGGATTTAGATAAAATTATCGCTTTCTTCCTAGCATTAAACTGAAAATTTCAAGTGTAAGTATGCGAGTATAGTTACTGAGCAACTATAACACAAATATGGGAATTCATTTAAACAAGCAAAAAGAACAGAAAATATAACATAGATAGCAGGAAAGATCAAATGATTTCATTGATAACCAAAATGGTATTACAACTTGTTCTGGTCCCATTACAAATCAGAAAAATAAAAAACAGAAAAAAAAGAAAAAGAAAAAAGGAGTTAAAGCTTCTCCTTGTCTTGAACACTCCTTCTAAAAGTCTGGTTGGTAGAAGGGGAAACTTCATCAATGGTTATCAATGTAGACCCAACAGGATGTAAGGAAGATTCCTCATATCTTTCCTCATCATTAAATTCTTCTTTCAAGTTGGGAGGAAAACCTGGATCATGCCTTAAAAATAACTCAGACTCTGCTGAGGTTCCCACTTTCTTAAGTGCTTATGACCAGCCATCTTTACAGGATTTATTACTCATGTACTCAATCTTAGAAGAGGCTTGAAAGGATTTTTCCCATCCTTTGTTGAAGGAGTAATCCTTAAGCTTCTTATTTTTGGCCTTTTCTGTGATCAACTCATAGGACAAACCAATAACTTTGTTCGCGACAGCTTTCAAAAGGCCCTCATTGGAAACTAATTTTTCCTCGATTGACTGGGCCTTATTCTCATCAGACAATAAGTTGCCCTCAACTGTAGCCAATTTATCTTGAGCAACTATCAAACTAGTCTCTGCAGTAACTAGTTTTCCCTCAATAAGAGTGACCCTATCAACGGCCTTCTGCATCTCCTCATCCCAATATTTTTGCTTGAAGTCCAATAGTTATTTATAAACCTCAATAGACTTCCTCAAAACCTCAAGTGCTTCTTCCACCTCTCCACTAGAAGAACGAATTGGCTCATCCTTCTCAAGAATTTGATTATAATATGTTAAAAACTGCATGAAGAACAACATCCAATCAAAAGGAGTATCCAAAAGAAAGATATATCAAGAGATGACTAATAAAGAAGAAGTGGTTACCATTACCAAACTTTGGGAAGCATTCTCTGCCAACTTCAATCTTGGCAGAAGGGCAAGAGCTGCTATGTCGGGAGCACGAGTTTCAATTTTAATATGAATCCTGAAAACACTAGGATGGATAGAGATTGAAGATGAATCAACCGCTGTCAAATCTTCCCAGATCTTGTCGACCAACTCTTGGTCGTCAGTATAACTTGCTTCTCGGGCAAACCTCTCTTCAGCCTCTTAAATTGAGGAGCATCGGTATTTATTTCATCAGAAATGATGACATGAGGAATTTTCTCATTATCAAAAATCTTGGGCACTTTCTCTGGCTTCTAAATTATTATGGAAACTTTCTTGGCAGGAGGAGACAAGGTGATTCGTCTTGAATCATAGCACTCATTACCCTCGAACATAGGCATTTTAGCCCCCTCGGGTACCGTGATTGCTATAATTATGCTCATTAATCAGGCAATCTCTGTTTTATATGCTAACATGTTATTTGAGGTATTATTGGGCTTTTATAGGTATTATGGTGCTTAGTATGAATTTTGAGCGCGTGCCGATAAAGTTCCATCGCGATTCGCACGTTTAGGGGTATTTTCATCATTTCACACTTCGGGATTTTTACTCGAATTATTCACGAAAGTTGTATCCCTAGGGTCAAGCATCGCGTGTCCGTGAATGATGAACGAAATGGAGCCCGAACGAAGGAAACACGGGCCTTTAATCGGGGAAGAAATATAAGATTTCATTTTATTATTATTTTATTTAATTAACTAACAATTTTGATAATGCCCCTTGTGTCCCTTCTCTCTTTTGACCAAATTGCAACAAACTCAAATGGTAATGGTAATTTTGGCTATTTGGCTCGAGTTTTGCTCGGGTCTTGTTTTTGTCCAAATTGGAATATGATTTTGGTTCGGGTCTACGCGTGGGTCGACTGGGTCTCGAATTTAACCCGGAATGGGTATAAATGGTATATCCATGGAGGTTTGACACAAGTGGGTCTCGAGAATACAAACATTGAAGACACGGGTTTAGGAAATTGCAGTACATCATAGCATGTCTGAAAAAACAAATGGTCTCAGCTTGTTAATGGCTTGCGTGATTTAGTTATGGGTCGCTGTTGTGAGAAGTAAAGACGTAGCAGCTTGTTGTTGCGTCATTGGAGTTATTTCGTCGCTACCGATCGACCGGCGGCCAACTCGTAGTCGATCGAAAAATCCATTTTTTCCTTGAGACACAACCAGTGTGCCCCTACATTCTCACGCGGTTGACCGATCCCTTGTTTTGGCCGACGCTTTGTTGTGTCACTTCTTCTCCCTTTTCTTATTTCTTATCTCTTTTTCTTTTATTGCTTAAGTTGGAAACTTATCTTCCCATTTCTTTTCTTATTTATTTTTCTTTTGTTTGTTTATTCCCACTTGATATAAATAGCAAGAGTTGTTTATTTTTCTGGGGGGAGATCGTTATTTTGCTTTAGTTTTTAGGTTAAGAACATTTTGGGGTTTATTACCATTTTCTTTGTGTAATTCCACCATTAATTAAGTTTATTATTCCTCTTTCTTTCCCGTCTTATTTAATTGCTTTCTAATTTAGTTTTTCAAGCCTTGGTATTTATTTCATGCCTAGATAATTTATAGTGTTAAATTAATTAGTTGTATTTATTTAATGTCATTTATTATGTGTAGTGGCTAATTTAGATTAGGGTGCGATTAATGGAACACACTAAGGGTTGATGTGTTTCTTCGCTTTGGTGATGGTGTTTAAGTATTTATTTCGAGCTATTATGGCTAGGAGATTTAACGGGGTATATCATGTATGCATCGTATTTACGACCTTGTGTGCGTAATTTTGGGGGTATTAGTATTTTATATGAATTTAGGGGTGTGACAACTTTTAATTTAATTAATTGACAAAATGAGACGTTATCTTAACAATTCGTAGTCCCATGTAACCATTTATACGCGTTAACTCGGCATGATGGATATTAGTCTCATCTTATAGTTTTTATTCTTTTTGTTAATTTAGCTTAAATACACTCATGCCTAGTTTATCTTTTATTTCTTTTTAGTTGACAAATTATTTTTTACACTTTTATTCTAGAAATATTAAACCTAGTAAATTCTAGCACTAGTCTCTGTGGATTTCTTGATACTCGGACTTGGGCGCTATACTCCCTTAAAAGAGTGTAGTCATAAGTTTAGGTTTTTGTATTGAGGTGGTGAATCGAAAACAACGATAAGCGTCTTGGCCCGCGCTACTTTTCTCCTTTAATCAAAATGGCGCCGTTTCTGGGAACTTTATGTTTTATAATTTATTTGATTTAGTATTTCGTAATATTTTCTTTCTATTTGTATTTTTTGTCTAACATTTTTGTAGGACTTCTACATTTGAGTGCTAAGAAACGCTTGATTTTTTTGCCCGCGCATCACTTTGTGGAATTCGCCATTTCGAGCCATTTTTGGGGTAAGCATGTCTTATTCCAATCCTTTCGGTAATCATTATGATAATTCTCAAAATCCTCGTAAAACTATTACTTTTGGTCAAATACTTAGAGTCCCAAAAAATTGCAAATTCAAAAATGTCTTTGGGTGAGTATAACAAAAGTTGAGCTTTGGAGTGCGTGTATTTTGAGGATGATCATAACGATTTTGGGCCTCTAATTCCTTATAATAAGAAATTTGAAACGAATTGCAATAATTTTCAAAATTCTTATAACAATGAGTTTGAGTATAGTTCCGATAATAATTTTCAAACTTCTCATTTCCAAGAATCCTCTCCCCGACCTATGATTTTCGGCGAGGGCTTGCTCATGCTTGAAAATGAGAAATATGAAAATCATTATCGGGAAGAAAATCATTTGTGGGAACATGAATTGGATTTATTATTTGAATCCGGCGATGATTTTTCTTCCGAGACTTTTGAAGTCGAGGAATGTTTTGAACCAAAAGAGAATTTTATTCATACTTTGGAACAAACCATTCTTGACTTGGCCAATAGTATAATAGAGAATGAAAGTGAGTATGAAATGAATGCAGTTGTAACACCCCGTATTTTTATGGATTTTAATTATGGGATTAATTAAATTAAATTGGGATAAATTAATTTAATATTAATCTGGATTTTAAAATAAATATTTTCTAGCGTGATAAGAGTTAGTAATTATTGGTAAGAATTATGTTGAATATTACTAGATGAGTAAAGTAATATATGAGATTGGATTTATTAAAATTGTCGCGAATGAATAATACGACAATTACAGAAATTAAGTCGGGACGCGCATGTGTCGTGTTGGGACTAAATTAATGGAATAAAAAGTGAATTAATTTTAAGTCGCATGTATGGTCATTTCGAGTGGGCCAATGTGTCCGAAAGGGTCGAGATAGTCAGAAAAGTGTACCCGAGAGAGAAGGTTTCCAAGGAGGAGAGCCATCAACCCTACACTACTCTCATCAATTCCACGGGAGAAGGGAAACGTTCCTATACCACTCAATTCCGTCGAACTAGACCTTTGATTTTCGGGCAAGTATCTAACTTGTTGTACTTTAGTTGATAACACATCCATGCTAGTGTAAGAATTAATTCTCTTATGTCTTCAAGAAAATAAAATGTCGTTTGAGAGATTTTTATGGCAAATTTAGAGTATAAACCATATTAGGATGGATATCTGTCATATCTAGAATATTATCCATGAAATTGATACCCAGTAGATATAGAAATCTAGAAATTAAATGAATTCTTGAGAAAATTAAATGAAGTAGGGTTAAATGATAATTTCTTGAATTAATTCCCTTTGATGACGATTCTTGATGAATTTGTGAACGTTTTACATTAAAAATCTTCTATATTGGTTTATATAACGTTCATGATGTTTGGTTTGGAGTTTGGGACATATTAATGGGGGTTTGAGGATATATACTGGATGAAATTCGTAGGCTAGAATTTCATAAACTGGGACAACACCTGCTTGATCGATCGATCGACTCAAAAATATCAATTGATCGACTGGATCGATGGATCGACCCCTTTTCATCGATCGACTCCTCCAGGAAACTGGAACTTCTTCCCCTTTTTATGTTAATCCAATTCCAAAGTCGTAAGGACCTTTGGATATAATTTAAATATCATAATGGGACATGAGAAGGATCCGTAGCGTATAAGTAGGGTCCGGGTAAGACGAGTTAATATGAGATTTAATCGTGGAGTTTTAGGGATATAAATTGAGTGAGAAATCGTGCGTACATTAAAGTAGGTCTTGTAAGAATTTAGAAAGACTTAGACGAGTAGGGTAGTGAGGGTACATCTACTGATTTTACATTTATCGAAAGGATACACTTCGAGAGTCGAGAAGTACTTAAGGATTTACAATAATTGAGAGAATAAAAAGAATAATTTAATTTACGTAGAACTCGAGCATTACATGCTACGCATAGCTAGAACATATTATGGGTCGTGGGCGTACCTAGCTAAATTATATATATATATATATATATATGGTATATTTGTGTGTAATCATACCCGCGCTACTTGCTATCACGGAGGTTTCGCGTCGGGAAAGTCCTATCTCGATTGGACCTTAATGGGGGATATTGCCTTATACCCTAGAACATAGCATCCTAGGTACAGGTTATTCGAGAATGATAGTTAGACTGTCTTAAGAGACGTGTGGGTATGTGATGACCTCTTAGTGACTTGGAACTATGCTTTGACACCAATATGTGTGTTTTATGTTGATACAGTTTGAGAGTGATTTCGAACTAGTATTTTCCTTTTGTACGAGAGATATGGGGACTTGATAGCCACTACACCAAATCTGTCGAATTGTCAAGGTTATTGACCTTGACAAGTTGGACTTGTCAAGTCAATGACTATGATAATTCTTGGGGTGAAAACTTTTTTTATCACGGACTTGTCACGGTCATTGATCGTGACAAGTTCATTAGAATTGTCACGGTCATGTCACGGTCATAAACCGTGACAAATCCATGACATTCTTTAAAAAATTGTCACGGTCAATGACCGTGATAATTCTGGGCAGAATTAAAAAAAATCTGTTGGGCAGTATGGCCACTGCCATTGCCCAGCAGTATATTTGTACATGTTATAGCAACGTTCTACCTGTTCAAACATCATATATCCAAATAAAATAGAGATAATGCAAATATACATTCAAAACAATATGCATCACGATATAATCGAAATATAATTCAAATGTAACAACTTAAAACAATTCAATTCAAATAATGTCACTACATGTCTGGGGTAAGGTTAGCTCTAAGGAGGTAAGTAGGCCACACAATATAAAAATTGACACACCCAGCAATATACATCGTGCCGCATTGTTCGTGCAACCACAAGGGGGAATTCTCCTTCCCAGGTATCACATGCGTGATGAGCACCTTGGACTCGATGTCTTGAAGCAAACATCCATAAACTGGCATACCCTGGAGAGTATTTGGATCCCTTAACCCCCGCCCTATCCGCTGGCCATCAAATATGTCCAGTATAAACACGCTCAAACAACCAAGTGTCGACATCGGTCGGTTAAAGGGAGCCAAATAGGGGAGTGGATCATCAAAGTCTGCACGTATCGGTGATGAAGCAACGAGGTCCATATCCTCATCATAATGCACCTTATCCTTCCTTTTCCCCTTACGGTTTTTACCCAACGAATGCTTCATGAATGAGAACATATCTTGGACCGTTGCCTCCAAATAGGACAGCTTCGCGTCATGTGAGTCCACCGTTCATGCCAACCCAGTGTCGTACGTCTCCAATCCGATGATCCTAGATTTGGCCACCCGCTAGCTCACCCCCTTGTCCTCCCTTGTGATCAGCGCCAAGCACTTAGATGAGTGCGTCTGTAGACAAAGATAGCTTGTCAGTATTAGATTGCGACTCATGCACTTCCTTAAGCTTTGCCTGAAACGACAAAAAGCACATGATTAGTAAAATAAATAAATAAATAAATTATAACATAATTAACAAAAAGTAAACTGTTGGATTACTTACAATTGTGGCTGCAACGCATGGGGACACCTCCTTATCCTTCCCCTTCTTCATCTGAATAGCAACATAAGTATCGAGCCTATGTGGCCTACCCCCAGGGTCACTTCCTGTCCCCTGAAATAAAATAAAGTAAAATTAGTATCGTCCCCGCAAAGTAAAATAATGCAGAATAATATATTTCTGTAGTTATAGAAAAATTAAATCTTACCATCATCCTATGCTCCACCTCGATGTAAAGACGTCTGGCTGGAGTAGTGAACCTCCATCTTTTTTTCCTGGTTTTCCCTCCCCGATTGGCGAGATGCCAATTGTCGCTCCTTGATCTCATTGTCAATGAACTTTTGCCATTATGCCAATGAGATCGGCTCCTTTGACGGGATGGATTCACAAATTTGGATAACAGACTCTCGGGTCTTCACAAAGTATCTGGTCCGCATATTTTTCTTCCATGTCTTGTGTTTCTCCCTCAACTGCTCCAAGATGGAATCGCGTAGCTTTGGATCCAGGTGGAATTGTTCATGTCCAACAAATACAATGTTAGTTGCGAATAAATATAAATATAAATATAAATATAAATATAAATATAAATCGAAATTGAAATTAAAATATTCATATAAATATAAATATAAATTCATTACCTGTAGTGCCACCCAAATAGCTAACTTGAGCTCATTTGGCACCTCCCTTCAACTAGTATACCCCGAGCCGATGATCGTCTTTACCAGCTCGAGGGATCTCTCTAATAGCCCCGTCTTATTCTCGATAGCCATCCCCAATTTGCGATATTTGGGGAGCCTAGGGGTCGAGGAGCCCTCCTTGTCTCCGCTACCACCGAGCCCAGACTATATCATCACAATCAGCATCATCATCCTCGTCTTAATACCTGAAGGAGACATTTGCTGTAAAAAAATGTTGTTATTAGTACAAATCAAAATGAATTAGAAGAAGACATGCAAATATGTACAATTACTACAAATCCAAATGAATTGTTACTGTTTAACACCTCAATTCTGAATTTCGAAATAACAGCATCTAGCTCATAATATGTAAAATTACTAAAAATCCAAAACATCCCCACCCCCACCCCTACTGCCCACACACACGCACACTACACAAGAGTGAAAATGATAAAGTGCAAATCAATTAAAATCATTAAAAATGGATTGATAAAGTACAAATTAGAATATTTATTACAAATTAAAAAATTGTTTCAAATTTGGGTTATCATAAAAAATGGATTGATATTCGATAGGAGCAGCCAAGTCATCCACACTACTATTGAGACACTTTGGCGTGTGTAGGACAATCGACCATGGCTCGTTGTTTATATACTCCGATTAAAACACTTGGTTAACCTTTTGAAATGCATAAATAAATGGCTCATCGCTCCCGTGGTCATTGCTCTTCAACTTGGACAACTCAACCATGATCAAATTGGTGACACGATCAACTTTACAAGCATTTTTATCCTCAACTCTTACCCAGTCATAGTAAAATACAACCTCTTAGAAGTTTATATAATCCAATTCAAATATATTTTGAATTACACCGTAGTAAGTCATTTCAGCTTCAACGAGATTTTTATCTTTTGCGCTCGCTCGAAAGAAAGTAAGAGCCTTGTTTGAAATGCCCGAGTTCTGTACATTTGTACTTTCCACGTAAACTTTTGCGTCGAATACGTAACCATTCAATCGATACTTTTTGTACTCTTGTGCCGCGAACAAGGGTCCAGTGGCTAGACAAGCAAGCCTTGATGTCGCATCACCCGTCTTTAAGAGCTGAGAATATAGATAAATTAATTAGATTAGTTGTAAAGTTTGAGTGTAATGTAACGTTATATAACGGTCATTTTCATTATAATTACATCTTGTGACAACTATAACACCTCGTGTTTTTAATTATTATTTTAATTAATTAATTGGAATTTCTGGGAAAAATAAAATTTGAATTTAAAAAATTGTATTGGCTAAATATGTTGGTTATGATTTTAGAAGAATAAAACTTCAAGCGGAATTAAAATCGGAGTTAAAATGGATTTTATATTGATTTTACAATTTTTGTCCCTTATAATTTTTTTGGGAGAACTGCCAAATTTTAGGCATGATCGATCGATCGATTCCTAGGGGTAGATCGATCGACCCTCCCAGAAAACGTGAGCAGTAAGTTATTTTTAGTATTTGTGTAGGATTAGGACTCCTAATCACTATATAACCTTATTAATCCGTAGGGAGACTTCTCATAATCACTTTTTCTCCAGTTTTTAACCAGAGAACACTTCCAAATATTTTTCCTCTCACCCATAATCATCAACCTTCTTCATTATCAAGATTTTTGTCACAAGTTTTGGGAGGCTTAATTGGGATTTAATCAAGTTGGTTCAAGAACACTCTTTTGCTAATTTTTCGCAAGGAATCCAGATTTCTAATCAGATTTTCAGCACGATCTTTATAGGCATGAATACTCTATTGTAACAACCCGAGGTCTTGGAGATGAGGATTTATTTATTTTGGGAGAAATAAATAATATTTTATTCGAGAAAAATTAAATTTTGCACTTGAGGTCAAAACTTGGAGTCGATAGAAAGTGTTTTGAATGGCGATTCTGAGGGTGTAGTTGTGTCCGTAAGGGTCGAGAAAGTCAAAATGACTGTACTTGAGGTCTATTTAGGTTCCGAAATAATTTAAACTCGTTTGACTCGAATTAAAGTTACCGAGTCATTTAAAGTGTGTATTATCATTTAAAGATGTGTATCTTGGGAGTTAGGGCTTAAAAGCATACGGGAGATTGATTTCTCCAAAGAGAGAAAGAGAAATAGAAAGAAAGAAAGAAAGAAAGAAAGAAAGAAAGAAAGAAGAAGAAAAAAGAAGAGAAAGAAGGAGAAAAGAGAGAGAAAGTGGAGATTTTCGGCCAATACGCGATCTCAAGGCGGATTCAGACCCTACGAACTCGAGGAAAGTGATTAAACTTGCTAAATAATTGTTGTGTACCATTTATTGCATGATTTGTGGATTGAATCTTTGGGTTTTAGGTTTAATTTGATAAAAACCTAACTTTTGGGTATAATTTTAGATTTAATATGTAGATCTTTGATTTGAGGATAGAAATTAGTTTATATGTATTCTAGGATGAATATTGATGATATATATGTGATTGAGTTGAAGAGAAATGAAGAGAAAATGATTAAAAGAATTTTGGGATTTTGGTTTACTTAAAAAGTAGCCGTTTTCGAGAGTTCTGAAGGGCCGAATCGATTCGGATATATGCAGGTGCCCAGGTATGAGTGACCGAATCGATTCGAACCCCAGCCGAATTGATTCGGCCTGAGACATAGTCCCAGGTCTGATGACCCGAATCGATTCGCTTTTCTAGCCGAATCGATTCGTTGGGCCGAATCGATTCGGAATTGGTCCGAATCGATTCGGAAACAGGGCTTTTGGGGGAATATTTTCTGGGGAGAATTTCATTCCAATTTGTTCGAGATTATCGATTGGGAACCTCTGTAGGAGATATTTGGAGTCTTTTTTGGAGACTTTTAGCGAGTTTCCCTTATGAGAAATTTTTGGAGTCATATTGACTAAAATTAAGGAATACCGATTAGAGGATTTGGTATATTCTAAGTGGGGAAGCCCACCTTGATTGGAGACTCTAATGGGAGATAATTATAAATTCTTATAGAAGAATGATACTTAGTGATATTGGATTTTATAATCCAATCCCAAATGGGATAACTCTAAAAGGTTCATAAAATTAATTGAACCCTATTATGGATGGAGAATTATAAATGTTATATGATGTGCATATGGATATAGAAATATCCTTATTGATGTTTGATTTGGGAGATGTCTCACACAATGAGAAATGCTAATTAAAGAGCATTAGGATAAAAGAATATCCTTAACATGAATAGAATTTATAAACAATTCATTATTAGAAGCGACATGTGAGCTTCAAGCGAGAAATAGTATAATGTATACTAGTGGGGATAATGTGTGAAGATTGAAGGTTTGTGTATCAAAAGAGAGTGATATACTAAATAATGATATTAATTCAACTACGCCTAAGGGCGTAATATTGAAAATGTAAATGACGTGGCAGGTATACCTTATATGAAGGTATATCATTATATGTTGTGATGATGTATGTATACCTTATATGATGGTATATATAGATATAGTGAAGCATACCCCTTCCTTGCTGTCATTGGGATGTTGCGTGAGTTGAGGGTGAGCATCCTGGCTCAAAGAGCAGGGTGTGGATATTCCCCAGGTCATAGTCGTACATTGTGATTATTATGCGATATATATATGCATTCTTTTGGGGGTGAGAAGTCGGGGGTATGTGGCGTTCTCACTTGCCGGTTAGGAGCAATGATCGCTTCTCGGGACATTGTGTGCGTGAGTTGATCACGAGGTGGGTGCCATTGAACCCCACCAGGTGGCCCCAGTTTGCTTCGTTTATGGGCTGCTGGAAGATGATAGCATGTGAGCCTGCGTCCTCAAGTTATAGCTCGGTTGGATGGTTATTGTTTATTGTGCTTGTACTTGGGTATCAAGGGCATAATGGACCTCAACGACTAACATTGCCAGGATTAGTGTATCGGGGGGGTTCCTTGTTTGGATTTCGCCTAGGCGAGACGTCCCACGCACGAACCGCAGTGTAATGTTGGAAGTTGGGGAGAAGTTAGTCCTAAATTCTCATACTTACATATATATCGCCTATCCCGACAATCGACAGTGCCAGGAGTAGTGTAATGGGGGGGTTCCTTGTTTGGATTTCGCTTCGGCGAGACGTTCCACGCATGAAACGTCGTGTACTGTTGAGAATTGGGAATATTAATTAATTAAAATTTGAGTAATAATAATTTGGGTTACATGAATCATGCATTGAGGGCATAATGAATCTCGAGGATCAATACTGTCAGGAGTAGTGCAATGGGGGGGTTCCTTGTTTGGATTTCGCTTCGGCGAGACATCCCACGCACAAAACGCAGTGCCATGTTGAGAATCAGGAGAAGTTTTGTCCTTAGTTCTTGATGCTAATAACTCATATAATTAACTTTATATATGTTTACATGCCAAATGAGGGCATAACTAGAATATATGAAATTCTAGTAAGAGAATGTTGATGTATTGTGATTATGTTGTTATGAGGATGGTTATGCAACTTTATATGTTCAACAAATGAACAAATATAAAGAGAACTATAACATTTAAAATAAATTAATGTGTAGATAGAACTTAGACAAGGGTAGATTGCGAGATAAGTTACATAATCTTACTTGAATCTGCATTTTGGGATCTAGTTAGATTTATTTGCCTAATTAGAATTGGGCATCCATTTGGAGATCACATGCATACGTTTAGTTGTGTGCTTTAGCTGAAAGGAGAGGGAAATTTTTATGGAGAGTTCGATTCCACCATGTAATAATGCATTTATAATTATTATGCATTTTAATACACTTGCTATAACATGTTTTCAACTCGGGCTCTGACCCGTTTATATTTTCTCCCTCCATGTATACATTGTATTACTTTAGGTGTTCCTCTGCAAGGACGCCATTGATGTTCATCCATCTAGTGTTTTAGTGGAGCTGTGGCAGTAGCGGACTGTTGCGGCATCTTGTTTAGACGATTCCTATTTTTTATGTATCTAGATTAGGATTCAGTTTGTATCTCGAGTTTATACTCAAGTGTCGTAGATTAACACTTTTTCATTTCTTTCCTCATATTATTTGTATTGTCTGTGAACCGATAGCTTATTCGGGTATTTCATTATAGAGATTTTGTTGTACATTGTATTGTACCCTTTTATATTATTGGAGTTTGCTCTTATCACTCATCATAGTTAGATGTGTATTGCTGGGTAGGATTGCATTTTTGGTTTTGTTGTTGTTGTTAAATAAAAAGTTTTAAATTTTTGACAATCCCTTTTAAAAGATTTCGGGTAGTTAGCCTTATATTATTTAGTATTGTCAGTTGATGTTGAGACTGTTCCATCTGAGATACCTAATTTAATGTAGTATAGGGCTGGCCACCCGTTATTATTTTGAGCAGGTGGTCACAGATGGTATCAAAGCATGGGGTTCTAGTGTCTTTAGGATCTGTGTGTGGGTTACTACGATCTTCCATAAGCGTTCTTAATGTAGAGCCTTATTATTAGGACTGTTGTATTCACACGTCCATATTCCTTCAGTCATTAGAATATATTTGTAAAGCGTTCTGATACAATTTTTCTTATTTCAGATGCCACCAAAGGGAGGTCGTTCAGTCAGGTCAAACAAAGGGGCTGAAAATGTAAAACCCCAATTGCCTCAAAAGAATATGACTACAGATGAAGTTACCAATTTTGTGGCACATGCAGTAACTACCGCCGCTTCTACGATGGCGCAATAATCTGTCGTTCAAGCAGCCCGACCCCATTTAGGATTGTCGTTATGGGAAAGAGTGAAGGAATATTTTAGTAAGGGGCATCCTCCCGAGTTTGCAGGGGGAGTTGATGCAATGGCTGTAAGTCAATGGAAGAATAGTATAAAGAGGCACCTCCGTATGGTCGAGTGTAGTGAGGTGCAAAAGAAATTTTTAGCCACCTTCAAGTTATCGGGTGCAGCTGTTCAACGGTGGGAGTCTTTCACCACATCTGAACAGAGAGATACTTTGCCTATAATAGAATTTTGGGAGCTTTTTGATCGAAGGTATTTTCCTTCCCGGACTCAGAATATAAAGATTTTTCAAGGTAATAAAACGGTGGCAGAATATGAGGAAGATTTTTCTCGATGGGCGAGATTAGTACCTGATGAGGTAAATACGAAAGAGAAACGTATATCGAAGTTTGTTCAAGGTTTAGATTGGAGAATTCGGCAACATTTGTTAGAGAGTCCTAAATTAGTGACTTTCGTCGAGGTAGCGATCGCGGCACTACTAATGTGTCATGAATATCGTCTTCGTTTGCAAAAGGGTAAGAACTTTGGAGATTCGAGTTCATCGAGTAAGCTTGGAGATGAGAGTGCCAGTAATGCGAGTGGGCAAAAAGGATTTGTGGGTAAGTGTTTCTTTTGTAAAGAAATATGTTATAGAAAGAGAGATTGTCCTAAAAGAGGTAAAGAACCACGTTTTGATGAAGTTTTGGTAGTGCAACCCCTACAACAGATTCGAGGTCATTTTAGACCGGCGGACTTTATTTGGGAGCCCAATGATGAGGATGGGCAATCGGACTAGAGATGGATGATGTAAGTTATTTTCCTTTATGAATAGGAATATTAATATATGAAGTTTTGGTAATATCATATGGGAGATAGTTGGGAATGGGTAGTGCTTAGCCCTACTTGTATGTTTTCACCCTAAGGTGAATTTTGAGCAAGTTAGGCTCTTATGTTAATTATCTTTCGCTAGAATAGATAATTTTGTGATATGCTCAAAGAGAGCTATAAACCTTGTGGTGAATGTAAGAATGGTTATGATGTGATAAGTAGTGATGATAAAGCTATTTTTTTTATATAGTCATGTTAGACTTATATAATTGTTGTATTCCAGTTATGGATGAGCCTTATAAATGGCAATATGTTAATATGATATGAGATGTCATTACTGAAAAGAGTTTAAAGATTGTGGATTGATGGGACGCAGGAACATTTTAGCTCATAATTATGCTAATCTTTGTGAGCTATATGTTGTTATATGTATGATGATTCAAAAGACCTTGTGTGGGACATAAGGCACTTTATGTAAATACTGTAAGACATAAAACAAAATATTTTTCATAATTGTTTTTCAAAATAAAAATTTTTCTAGGCCTTGGGCCATATCAAAATGATTTTTCCCCAAAATATTTTCAAACTCTAATCCGGATTTAACAAACTCTCTATTCCCGACGTCGCCTCATAGTAGTGCATTGGGAGGGTTCCTTGTTTGGATTTCGCTTTTGCGAGACGTCCCCCGCACGAAAGTGGCGAATGTCAGGAATTGAGAGGAGTTATTTCTTGGACCATTCAAAATTTTACACTATTAAAATGCTAATATAAATTATACACTTGTGGAATTGTGGGATTTTGGAGGCAAATGAAGCCTCATTATGATTGGTACGAGCGATAGCTCGAATATAAAGGGTGTATGGGCGCCCTAGTTGTGGAAATTGGTTTTATAAGACTCAAAATCAACTTAAAATAAAATAAATTAAATTAATTCGTCGTGGAAAGTTAGAGATTTGGAGATAAGATTAGTGAGGATGGGTGTAGTAGAACTAGTTGAGCTTTGGAGAATTAGTCTTTGCTAAAATTTCGAGGATGAAATTTTTGTAAGTGGGGAAGTTTGTAACAACCTGAGGTCTTGGAGACGACTTGAGGTCAAAACTTGGAGTCGTTAGAAAGTGTTTCAAATGGCGATTCTGAGGGTGTAGTTGTGTCCGGAAGGGTCGAGAAAGTCAAAATGACTGTACTTGAGGTCTATTTAGGTTTCAAAATAATTTAAACTCATTTGACTCGAATTAAAGTTACCGAGTCATTTAAAGTGTGTATTATCATTTAAAGATGTGTATCTTGGGAGTTAGGGCTTAAAAACATACGGGAGATTGATTTCTCCAAAGAGAGAAATAGAAATAGAAAGAAAGAAAGAAAGAAAGAGAGAAGTAGAAAGAAGAAGAGAAAGAAGGAGAAAAGAGAGAGAAAATGGATATTTCCGGCCAATACGCGATCTCAAGGCGGATTCAGACCCTACGAACTCGAGGCAAGTGATTAAACTTGCTAAATAATTGTTGTGTACCATTTATTGCATGATTTGTGGATTGAATCTTTGGATTTTAGGTTTAGTTTGATAAAAACCTAACTTTTGGTTATAATCTTAGATTTAATATGTAGATCTTTGGTTTGAGGATTGAAATTAGTTTGTATGTATTCTAGGATGAATATTGATGATATATATGTGACTGAGTTGAAGAGAAATGAAGAGAAAATGATTAAAATAAATTTTGGGATTTTGGCTTACTTAAAAAGTAGCCGTTTTTTAGAGTTCTAAAGGGCCGAATCGATTCGGCCTCCTATCGAATCGATTCGGATATATGCAGGTGCCCAGGTCTGAGTGACCGAATCGATTCGGACCCCAGCCGAATCGATTCGTCCTGAGACAGAGTCCTAGGTCTGATGACCCGAATCGATTCGCCTTTCTGGCCGAATCGATTCGTTGGGCCGAAACAGGGCTTTCGGGGGAATTTTTTCTAGGGAGAATTTCATTCCAATTTGTTCGAGGTTATCGATTAGGAACCTCTATAGGAGATATTTGGAGTGTGTTTTGGAGACTTTTAGTGAGTTTCCCTTATGAGAAATTTTTGGAGTCATATTGACTAAAATTGAGGAATACCGATTAGAGGATTTGGTATATTCTAAGTGGGGAAGCCCACCTTGATTGGAGACTCTATTGGGAGATAATTATAAATTCATATAGAAGAATGATAATTAGTGATATTGGATTTTAGAATCCAATCCCAAATGGGATAACTATAAAAGGTTCATAGAATGAATTGAACCCTATTATGGATGGAAGTTATAAATTCTATATGATGTGCATATGGATATAGAAATATCCTTATTGATGTTTGATTTGGGAGATGTCTCACACAATGAGAAATGCTAATTGAAGAGCATTAGGATAAAAGAATATCCTTAACATGAATAGAATTTAGAAACAATTCATTATTAGAAGCGACATGTGAGCTTCAAGCGAGATATAATATAATGTATACTAGACGAGATAATGAGTGAGTATTGATGGTTAGTGTATCAAAAGACAGTGATATACTAAATAATGATATTAATTCAACTACGCCTAAGTGCGTAATATTGAAAATATAAATGACGTGGCATGTATACCTTATATGACGGTATATCTTTATATGTTGTAATGATGTATGTATACCTTATATGATGGTGTGTATATATATATATATAGTGAAGCATACCCCCTCCTTGCTATTATTGGGAAGTTGCATGCGTTGAGGGTGAGCATCCTGGCTCAAAGAGCAGGGTGTGGATATTCCCCAGGTCATAGTCGTCCATTGTGATTATTATGCGATATATATATGCATTCTTTTGGGGGTGAGAAGTCTGGGGTATGTGACGTTCTCACTTGCCGGTTAGGATCTATGATCGCTTCCTGGGACGTTGTGTGCGTGATTTGATCACGAGGTGGGTGCCTTTGAACCCCACCAGGTGGCCCCAGTTTGCTACGTGTATGGGATGCTTAAAGATGATAGCATGTGAGCCTATGTCCTCGAGTTATATCTCGGTTGGATCGTTATTTTTTATTGTGCTTGTACTTGGGTATCAAGGGCATAATGGACCTCAACGACTAACATTGCCAGGATTAGTGTATCGGGGGGGTTCCTTGTTTGGATTTCGCCTCGGCGAGACATCCCACGCATGAACTGCAGTGTAATGTTGGAAGTTGGGGAGAAGTTAGTCCTATATGCTCATACTTATATATGTATCGCATATCCCTACAATCAACAGTGCCAGGAGTAGTGTAACGGGGGATTCCTTGTTTGGATTTCGCTTCGGCGAGACGTCCCACACATGAAACGCCGTGTACTGTTGAGAATTGGGATATTAATTAATTAAAATTTGAGTAATAATAATTTGGGTTACATGCATCTTGCATTGAGGGCATAATGAATCTCGAGGATCAATACTGTCAGGAGTAGTGTAACGGGGGGGTTTCTTGTTTGGATTTCGCTTCGGCGAGACGTCCCACGCACGAAACGCTGTGCCGTGTTGAGAATCGGGAGAAGTTTTGTCCTTAGTTCTTGACGCTAATAACTCATATAATTAACTTTATATATGTTTACATGCCAAATGAGGGCATAACTAAAATATATGAAATTCTAGTAAGAGAATGTTGATGTATTGTGATTATGTTGTTATGAGGATGGTTGTGCAACTTTATATGTTCAACAAATGAACAAATGCAAAGAGAACTATAACATTTAAAATAAAGTAATGTTGTAGATAGAACTTATACAAGGGTAGATTGCGAGATAATTTAGATAATCTTAATCGAATCTGCATTTTGGGATCTAGTTAGATTTATTTGCCTAAATAGAATAGGGCATCCATTTGGAGATCACGTGCATACGTTTAGTTGCGTGCTTTAGTTGAGAGGCGAGGGAAATTATTATGGAGAGTTCGATTCCACCTTAATCATGTAATAATGCATTTATAATTATTATGCATTTTAATACACTTGCTATAAAATGTTTTCAATTCGGGCTTTGACCCGTTTATATTTTCTCCCTCCATGTATACATTGTATTACTTTAGGTGTTCCTCCGCAAGGACGCCATTGATGTTCATCCATCCAGTGTTTTCGTGGAGGTGTGGCAGTAGCGGACTATTACGGCATCTTGTTTAGACTATTCCTATCTTTGATGTATCTAGATTAGGATTCAGTTTGTATCTCGAGTTTATACTCAAGTGTCGTAGATTAACACTTTTTCATTTTTTTTCCTCAGATTATTTATATTGTCTGTGTCCCGACAGCTTATTCCGGTATTTCATTGTAGAGATTTTGTTGTACATTGTATTGTACCCTTTTATATTATTGGATTTTGTTCTTATCACTCATCATAGTTAGATGTGTATTGCTGGGTATGATTGCATTTTTGGTTTTGTTGTTGTTGTTAAATAAAAAGTTTTAAATTTTTGACAATCCACTTTTAATGATTTCGGGTAGTTAGCCTTATATTATTTAGTATTGTCAGTTGATGTTGAGACTCTGCCATCTGAGATACCTGATTTAATGTAGTATAGGGCTGGCCACCCGTTATTTTTTTGAGGGGGTTGTCACATCTATTCTTTTTTTATAGTATTATGCATTTTAAGTGTTGCCTAAACACTTAATTACATGTTTTAAAAAAAAAATTAGTAACTTAATTAGAAAAAGTGGATACTAATTATGGGGTTGTTTTTATAAAATCTTTTCATCTGAATAATATTCAAAACCCTTTGGGTACATAGGATTCATGAGTGATTTTGGGTTTTATTGGTATAGGTTGCATGTAGAAAAACACTAGCTTTAAAATAAAAAAAAAATTGGGTGCGTATAACTCATATAATACATGTAGAGATAATGAAATTTAGTTTTTGATGTATATATGATGAAAAATTGGTATATTTAATTTAAAATAATTAAATTAGATTATTTGGGTATTTTTGACGTTGTGATAATTTAATTAAAGGTTTAATTGAATTAGACTATCATGCGTAGTTTTATAAGTTGATTAATTATGATTGTTTGTGTGACTTTTTGGTATTATTATATTGCCTTTGTGACGACGGATTGTTGGGAAATTTTGCTCTCCCTATAATTTAGGATGCCTTCTACGTATGGGACTAGCGGGTAGACATTTTATGATTTACGCCTTCTAGGTATGGGACTAGTGAGGGTAGATTATTGTGTTTTGTATCATCTTGAGAGTGGGATGATTTTTATTACTTTATCTTCGTTACGGTAGTCTAAGTACGAGACTAAGTTAAGTTTTATGTTAGAAAATCCTCCAATACATAGGTTAGAACGTATTGATAACTTGGGGACCCTTAAGTATGGGACTAAGGGGTATTTTGAGGATCTCACATCGATTAAAAGGGTGGGGTGATTATAAATTGAGAATTAATGCCTAAGATAAAAATGGGTATTAAAATTTGTGGCGACATAATGTGTCGGGGTCGACAGTTTAAACGGGCCAGAGGGCGATTTATGTCGTGTCGTGTGTAGAACCTTATCATGTGTCGGGGATGACAGTTTAAACGGGTCAGAGGGCGATTGACAAGGGGAAGTGTGACACCTAATAAAAAGTGATAACTATAATAAAAGCTGATTAATTTAATTGAATTAACATCGTGGGACTTGGGGAATTTAAAATTATACTGGTGTGCATTTATAAATGGGATTTCTGTGGGTAGTTAGTGATTTATAATTATCTCGTTTAATTTAAAATATTCTATTGTGATATTTATTGCGTATAATGCTACTGTCTGGATTCAAATATCCTATTTGAGGGGAGTAGTGTGTATTCTTGCTCAGGGCTTTGGCTCTGACCCATGCGTTGACTAATCTTTTTCAGGATTAGAATTGGAGAAGCTGCATAAGTTTATCGGAGTTATCATTTGGAGGTGCAGCTGGAGTTATTCATTTTATGGCATAGTTTAGTTAGACTTTTTTTTCAGTCGTATTTAATTATGAGACTTCATTTGCATTATATTGGGCCATTCGGTTCCAAAGTTGTTTAGAGGATTTATTTTGGGATTATTTCATATTTTATTTAATCATTATTGGAGAATGGATTATTGGAATTAGAATGTGTTGGATCTTTTATCGCTTAGTTGTTTTTGAGCATTTGAGTTTGATTCAATTATGTATCTTATGGACTGGTTTATTTATGTCTCATATTTGTCTCATGCTAAGAATGATATTTATTTACTCACGCCCGGCACAGTTTTGGTGGCGGCCGACGCCAGAATTAGGCGGGGTGTGACAGATGGTATCAGAGCATGGTCTTAGGTCTCGTAGGTTATGAGTCCGTTTAGCTTCCGTGTTGCCCATCTTTGATTCCCTTTGTTGATTCGTACTTCTTAAAGTAGAGGGTCTAGCATACGTGTTAGACGTGTTTCTTGGAGATGTGAAGTTTTGAGTTAAGGACGTTGTAGGTATTGAGTTTAGAAATAGTAAGCTTAATGTGAGGGTCCTTAAAATGGATTTTGGAGACGATAATTATTTTGGATATTTTAGTACAGATGTTAGGTATCGTATGTATTGATTTTTCATGTTGAGATTTAATTTGAGGACGTTAGCATTTTCATAACTTTCGAATATAGGATCGAGTGGGGGATTTATGAGAGCGTGTGGTACACCGTTATTTTCATAGTTATATGTATGTATATAGGCAATATATATTATTTTGTTGCTCGTGGGGTAGGTGCGCATAGAATTGGGTGTATGGGCCCCAATTATGGTATTCTATGGGTAGGCATATGTGAGCCTTATTCCTTTTACGAGATTTACGCGTTGATGAGTATGCTTCGTCTAATTTCGAGGACGAAATTCTTTGCTAGTGAGGAAGTATATAACACCCCGTGTTTTAAATTATTATTTTAATTAATTAATTGGAATTTTTGAGGAAAAAAAATTTTGAATTTAAAAAATTTTATTGGCTAAATATGTTGGTTATGATTTTAGAAGAATAAAACTTCAAGCAGAATTAAAATCGGAGTTAAAATGGATTTTATATTGATTTTACAATTTTTGTCCCTTATAATTTTTTTGGGCAAACTGCATGATCGATCGATCGATGCCTGGGGGTAGATCGATCGACCCTCCTAGAAAACGTTAGCAGTAAGCTGTTTTTAGTATTTGTTTAGGATTAGGACTCCTAATCACTATATAATCTTGTTAATCTGTAGGGGGACTTCTCATAATCACTTTTTCTCCAATTTTTCACCAGAGAACACTTCCAAATATTTTTCCTCTCACCCATAATCATCAACCTTCTTCATTATCAAGTTTTTTGTCACAAGTTTTTGGAGGCTTAATTGGGGTTTAATCAAGTTGGTTCAAGAACACTCTTTTGCTAATTTTTCGCAAGGAATCCAGATTTTAAATCATATTTTCAACATGATCTTTACAGGCATGAATACTATATTCTTTTCCTTTAGTATTATGCGTTTTAAGTGTCGCCTAAACACTTAATTACATGTTTAAAAAAAATAATTAGTAACTTAATTAGAAAAGGTGGATACTAATTATGGGGCTGTTTTTATAAAATCTTTTAATCTGAATAATATTCATAACCCTTTGGATACGTAGGATTCATGAGTGATTTTGGATTTTATTGGTGTAGGTTGCATATAGAAAAACCCTAGCTTTAAAATAAATAATTTTTGGGTGCGTATAACTCATGTAATACATGTAGAGATAATGAAATTTAGTTTTTGATGTATATTTGATGAAAACTTGGTATATTTAATTTTAAAAAATTAAATGAGATTATTTGGGTATTTTTGACGTTGTGATAATTTAATTAAAGGTTTAATTGAATTGGACTATCATGCGTAGTTTTATAAGTTGATTAATTATGATTTTTGAGTGACTTTTTGGTATTATTATATTGCCTTTGTGATGATGGGTTGTTGGAAAATTTTGCTCTCCCTATACTTTAGGATGCCTTCTAGGTATGGGACTAGCAGGTAGACCTTTTATGATTTACGCCTTCTAGGAATGGGACTAGTGATGGTAGATTATTGCATTTTTTATCATCTTGAGGGTGGGCTGATTTTTATTACTTTATCGTCGTTACGGTAGTCTAAGTACGAGACTAAGTTAAGATTTATGTTAGAAAATCCTCCTATACATAGGTTAGGACGTATTGATAACTTGGGGACCCTTAAGTATGGGACTAAGGGGTAATTTGAGGATCTCACATCAATTAAAAGGGTGGGGTGATTATAAATTGAGAATTAATGCCTAAGATAAAAACGGGTATTTAAATTTGTGGTGACATAATGTGTCGGGGCCGACAGTTTAAACGGGCCAGAGGGTGATTTATGTCATGTCGGGTGTGGAACCTTGTCATGTGTTGGGGCCGACAGTTTAAACGGGTCAGAGGGCGATTGACAAGGGTAAGTGTGACACTTTAATAAAAAGTGAGAACTATAATCAAAGCTGGTTAATTTAATTAAATTAACATCGTGGGACTTGGAGAATTTAAAATTATATTGGCGTTCCTTTATAAATGGGATTTCTGTGGGTAGTTAGGGATTTATAATTATCGCGTTTAATTATCTCGTTTAATTTAAAATATTCTATTGTGATATTTATTGCGTATAATGCTACTGTCTGGATTCAAGGATCTTATTTGAGGGCAGTAGTGCGTATTCTTGCTGGGGCATTGGCTCTGACCCATGCGTTGACTAATTTTTTTCAGGATTAGAAATTGAGAACTTGCATAAGTTAATCAGAGTTATCATTTGGAGGTGCAGCTGGAGTTATTCATTTTATAGCATAGTTCAGTTAGACTTTTTTCCAGTCGTATTTAATTATGAGACTTCATTTGAGTTTTATTGAGCCATTCGATTCCAAAGTTGTTTAGAGGATTTATTTTGGGATTATTTCAGATTTTATTTAATCATTATTGGAGAATGGATTATTGGAGTTAGCATGTGATGGATCTTTTATCGCTCAGTTGTTTATGAGCATTTGAGTTTGATTCAATTATGTATCTTATGAACTGGTTTATTTATGTCTCATATCTGTCTCATGCTAAGAATGATATTTATTTACTCATGTCCGGCATAGTTTTGGTGGCGGCCGACGCTAGAATTAGGCAGGGTGTGACAGATGGTATCAGAGCATGGTCTTAGGTCTCATAGGTTATGAGTCCGTTTAGCTTCCGCATTGCCCATCTTTGATTCCCTTTGTTGATTCGTACTTCTTAAAGTAGAGGGTCTAGCATACGTGTTAGACGTGTTTCTTGGAGATGTGAAGTTTTGAGGACGTTGTAGGTATTGAGTTTAGAAATAGTAAGATTAATGTGAGGGTCCTTAAAATGGATTTTGGAGACGATAATTATTTTGGAGATTTTAGTACAGATGTTAGGTATCGTATCCATTGATTTTTCATGTTGAGATTTAATTTGAGGACGTTAGCATTTTGATTACTTTCAGATATAGGATAGAGTGGGGAAATTGTGAGAGCGTGTGGTACGCCGTTATTTTCATAGTTATGTGTATGTATATAGGCAATATACATTATTTTGTTGCTCGTGGGGTAGGTGCACGTAGAATTGGGTGTATGGGCCCCAATTATGGTATTCTAGGGGTAGGCATATGTGAGCCTTATTCCTTTTACGAGATTTACGCGTTGATGAGTATGCTTCGTTTAATTTCGAGGACGAAATTCTTTGCTAGTGGGGAAGTATGTAACACCCCATGTTTTTAATTATTATTTTAATTAATTAATTGGAATTTT
Source organism: Sambucus nigra (assembly GCA_949130495.1). NCBI lineage: Eukaryota > Viridiplantae > Streptophyta > Magnoliopsida > Dipsacales > Adoxaceae > Sambucus > Sambucus nigra. The sequence continues at coordinate 427,938,796 of OX422211.1, read as the reverse complement.
CAGGAAAAATAAATTTTTGAATTTAAAAAATTTTATTAACTAAATATGTTGGTTATGATTTAAGAAGAATAAAACTTCAAGCGGAATTAAATTCAGAGTTAAAATGGATTTTATATTGATTTTACAATTTTTGTCACTTATAATTTTTTTGGGCGAACTGCCAGATTTTAGGCATGATCGATCGATCGATGCCTGGGGGTAGATCGGTCGACCCTCACAGAAAACATGAGAAGTAAGCTGTTTTTAGTGTTTGTGTAGGATTAGGACTCATAATCACTATATAACCTTGTTAATCCGTAGGGGGACTTCTCATAATCACTTTTTCTCCAGTTTTTCACTAGAGAACACTTCCAAATATTTTTCCTCTCACCCATAATCATCAATCTTCTTCATTATCAAGATTTTTCTCACAAGTTTTTGGAGGCTTAATTGGGGTTTAATCAAGTTGGTTCAAGAACACTCTTTTGCTAATTTTTCGCAAGGAATCCAGATTTCAAATCAGATTTTAAACATGATCTTTACAGGCATGAATACTCTATTCTTTTCCTTTAGTATTATGCGTTTTAAGTGTCGCCTAAACACTTAATTACATGTTTTAAAAAAAAATAGTAACTTAATTAGAAAAACTGGATACTAATTATGAGGCTGTTTTTTAAAATCTTTTAACTTGAATAATATTCATAACCCTTTGGATACGTAGGATTCATGAGTGATTTTGTGTTTTATTAGTGTAAGTTGCATGTAGAAAAACCCTAGCTTTAAAATAAATAATTTTGGGGTGCTTATAACTCATGTAATACATGTAAAGATAATGAAATTATGTTTTTTATGTATATTGTAACAACCCGCGTAATTTTGGGCTATTTTAATTAATTTATGAAAAATGGAGGAAAATAGAGTTTTTGATAAAATTACTTTTATTGGACAAATATGTTGGTTATTATTTTTAAAGGCAAGAATTTCAAACGGTTTCGAAAACGGAGTTAAAACGGATTTTAAAATGATTTTTAAATGTTTTTAACTCTTGGAGTTGTTTTGACTTTCAACTCTTCATTTCTTTGCCTTATTTAAAGGAGTCTTTTGGATTCCAACTCTCCATTTCTTTGCATTATAAAAGGAAGTCGTGGGCAACCCTTTTAACATACTTTTGGCAGCAAATATATTTTATATTCCTCTTCTTTTTATATACACATTGGCCCTTGAGATTTGTGAGTTCAAACCTTAGATTAGAGGTGTTATTGGGGCTATTTTGTTGGAGGTTCTTGGAGGAGCTTTTGTAGATCTTTTGTGTTGATCTTGAGGATGTGATCATTGGTTTCTCATCATGGTTTGAGGTATGGGGTTTTACATAATATGCTCCTTAAATCTCGCGAGTGTCATTCTCTTTGAATTCTTGTTTAATTGAACTCATATTCGAATTGATAAATTCATTGAAATCTGGAAAATAATTGTTGAAATTATTTTGATTCATGTGGTATCATTATATTGTTGATGAGCACGTTGTCATGAGATTTTAATATGGCACGAATATTGGGCACCCGCCAAAATTCCTGTTTCCCGGGCTATGGCTTGATAAAGCATATACGGATGTGGTGAGGCCTAGTGACCCGGTTAAAGTGTTGTTGAGAAATTATAATGATGAAATGCTATTGAGATTTGCATTTTGATTTGAATATTCGTACTCGTGTTGTTACGCTTTGTTCATCGTTAATATATTTGTTGAGCATCTTTCTTGTCGTATTGTGTACTTCCCCATATTTTCTTTTAGTGGCAGGTTAGCGCGGATTTTGGGGCGCTATGGAGATTGATTTTAGCAAGAATTGTTTGGGAAATATTTGTATTATTTTGATGTATAGAGATTTGGAGATTTGTATTTTATTTTCAAGTTAGTTGTTGTATGTAATTCGAGATATTTGGTATTTAATTTGAAGAGATTGAGATTAGTGGATTTTTATTATTGTGGGTTTATTTAGATGCTCTATACCTTGTCACTTGTGGATTTGGATTTATTTTATTGCATTAACGCTCCGTTCGCTCTCCCCGGGCGGGCGGGGTGTTACATATATATGATGAAAACTTGGTATATTTAATTTAAAATAATTAAATGAGATTATTTGGATATTTTTGACGTTGTGATAATTTAATTAAAGGTTTAATTGAATTGGAATATCATGCGTAGTTTTATAAGTTGATTAATTATGATTGTTTGTGTGACTTTTTGGTATTATTATATTGCTTTTGTGATGACGGGTTGTTTGGAAATTTTGCTCTCCCTATACTTTAGGATGCCTTCTAGGTATGGGACTAGCGGGTAGACCATTTATGATTTACGCCTTCTAAGTATGGGACTGGTGAGAGTAGATTATTGTGTTTTTTATCATCTTGAGGGTGGGCTGATTTTTATTACTTTATCGTCGTTATGGTACTCTAAGTACGAGAATAAGTTAAGATTTATGTTAGAAAATCCTCCTATACATAGGTTAGGACGCATTGATAACTTGGGGCCCCTTAACTATGGGACTAAGGGGTATTTTGAGGATCTCACATCGATTAAAAGGGTGGGGTGATTATAAATTGAGAAATTGAGAATTAATGCCTAAGATAAAAACGGGTATTAAAATTTATGGTGACATAATGTGTCGGGGCCGACAGTGTAAACGGGCCAGAGGGCGATTTATGTCGTGTCGTGTGTGGAACCTTGTCATGTGTCGGGGCCGACAGTTTAAACGGGTCAGAGGGCGATTGACAAGGGGAAGTGTCACACTTTAATAAAAAGTGAGAACTATAATAAAAGCTGGTTAATTTAATTAAATTAACATCGTGGGACTTGGGGAATTTAAAATTATATTGGTGTTCCTTTATAAATGGGATTTCTGTGGGTAGTTAGTGATTTATAATTATCTCGTTTAATTTAAAATATTCTATTGTGATATTTATTGCGTATAATGCTACTGTCTGGATTCAAGGATCCTATTTGAGGGGAGTAGTGTGTATTCTTGCTCGAGGCTTTGTCTCTGACCCATGCGTTGACTAATCTTTTTCAGGATTAGAATTGGAGAAGCTGCATAAGTTTATCGAAGTTATCATTTGGAGGTGCAGCTGGAGTTATTCATTTTATGGCATAGTTTAGTTAGACTTTCTTTTCCAGTCGTATTTAATTATGAGACTTCATTTGAGTTTTATTGGGCTATTCGGTTCCAAAGTTGGTTAGAGGATTTATTTTGGGATTATTTCAGATTTTATTTAATCATTATTGGAGAATGGATTATTGGAGTTAACATGTGATGGATCTTTTATCGCTTAGTTGTTTTTGAGCATTTCAGTTTGATTCAATTATGTATCTTATGGACTGGTTTATTTATGTCTCATATCTGTCTCATGCTAAGAATGATATTTATTTACTCACGCTCGGTATAGTTTGGGTGGTAGCCGATGCCAGAATTAGGCAGGGTGTGACAATAACCACAGCCTAAATTCGTTGTTTGATTGTACCATTGGTTTTCTTCTTTTGTTGTTCTCATAGGCTTCATATTTTCTGCATATTACAAAATTAAACTTACTAAAATATTCTAAAATAATGTTAAACATTAAAATAATCTAAAATATTCTAAAATAATATTAAATATTTAAATAATATTAAATATTTAAATAATTTAAACTTACTTTTTCCATTCTTCGACATCTTCATGTGTGTCAAATAGATAACGGGCTACTTGTTCATATTGAAAACTCATTAATTTCACTCGTTTTCCCATCACATGACCACCATCATCGAAAAACTCATCAGTGTCATCAACGCTGGTTGAATCAGGAATATATTCCCAGGTATATATTGATGACTTCACGGTGATGTATTCCTCTGCAATTGATCCTGCAATGTATCGCGTATTCTTGACGTAATATTTAAAAACTTTCATCAATCTTTTAAATGGATACATCCACTGATATCTAACTGGACCACAAGGAAGTGACTCGTCGTATAGGTGTACCAAGAAGTGAACACTTATGTCAAAGAATGATGGGGGAAAGTACTTGTCCAACACACAAATCGCTTCGGCCACCGCCAATTTTGCGGCCACTATGTGTTCTCGACCAACTACCTTCTCACACAAGAGTGAAAAGGTAATACTAATTTGCATAATAGCCCTCCTCGAATCATTGTGCTTGGAGAAATAGTGCTTAAACAATAGAGGAACCAATTGCATGATCACATGCCAATCGTGGGACTTACACTTACGTAAATCATGAGTAGTATAATTGACAATCCTTTGCAAGTTGGACAAAAAATTAGATGGGCCCTTCAAATTATATATTGTGTCTAAAAGCACCTTCCTTTCCCCACTCTTCAAAGTAAACACACCAGGGAGAATTATTGTCCTTCCCCTAATATCTTCTTTCAATCATAGTTGTAGCTTAAGTTTCAATGATTTACGGTTTTTTCGTGCATTTTCCCCATCCTTTGAATGACTCCACCTAAGGCAAGTTCCCACAATATGTTTAGCGAAGTTCGTCTCTGCATCCATCACATCGAATACATGGCGCACAGGGTAATTCTTTTAATAAGGCAAGTCAAATAAAATTGACCTCCTAGACCATGCCTTTCGATGTAATCACTTGGTGTCTTTGGCCTAGGTATCAACAAAGACATCATCGAAAATTTAGGTCTCATACACTGTGAAGGAGTGTGGTTGAGTGGGGCTAGGATCACTGTCCATAGACTCTGATTGGTGCTTAGATTTCCAAATGGATTGAAACCATCTATTGATATAGCCAAACGAATGTTGCACTGTTCTCGAGAAAAATTGGGATACTCATAATTCATCCTCCTCGAAGCTGTAGAATCAATAGGATGACACATGATATTACCCCTACTTCTGCCCTAGCATGCCAAGTCATTTCCTCCGCTATCCATGGTACTGTGAAAAATCGCTTTAATCTAGGCCCAATGGGAAAATATTTCAATACTTTTTGAGCCACTTTTGAGTTTGTGCCTTCTTTACTAGTAGATTGGACATATCTAGGTTCATCGCAAACCGAAAAACGATCGAGATTTTCATACTTTTTTCAGTATAGTATGCAGTCATACACACAAGCATGAATCAATTTATACTTCATTCCCAAACCTTTCAAACTGTTCTTCATAACAGGATAGCTATTTGGAAGCGTATTCTCCTTGGGTAGTAACCCCTTCACCCATTTCATAGTTCCTATCACGCTATTGCCAGACAAACCGTACTGCGTCTTCAAACTGTACAAACCAACCATGGCATGTAAAGTTGTTTAATCTTTCTCACAACTAGAGTATAACGGTTGGGTCGCCTTAAATTTTAAACTTCGGTAGTCATCGTCAAGGTTTATCGTGATATCTTCATGAGCACTTGAACCTTGTACATCATTATTAACCTCATTCTCCTCTACTTCATAAACTCCATATGCATCATCAACTAACTCCTCTAACATATTATGATCTACGTCGTCCCCTTCTACATCTATCTTACTTGTTGAAGGTTGTTGTCAAGGTTATTCGGGGACAAAAGGAACTTTTAATTCACCGTGAAAACTCAAAAATCGATAACTATCTTGCATACCCGATCTTAACAAATGTATTTCAACTATTTTCCACTCAAACACCTTACCATTCTTACACCTAGAACACGGAGATGGAAACTCTTCATCATTATGACATCTCTTTGCGTATTTCACAAATTCATTAGCACCTCTGCGAAACACATCCCCCATTTTATTTGTCTCACCCATCTACTCTTTGTATTTCGGATATCCCATTACAGCTACCACAGCTGATCACCTATTAAAGGTAAGAAGCGTATATTCATGGATTAGTATAAGCAAAACTTAGATTTATAGTATGTTTCATTTAATTATGTCTTATTTATATTCGATTTTTAAATTTTAAATTCAAATTCAAACTTAGATTTATAGTATGTTTCATTTAATTTGTATTTCCTACATCTCCTCTAAAGGTTGAGTGGTCCTATCCCATTCAAGACCTCATATTTTTGTAATATACTTAACAGCTCATGCACATTATTACGATTTGAGAAAAATTCGGCAGCATATCCCCGTAGTTCTCTAAGTACATGACGTAGATTGGCAAGTGTGAGTATTATTTCAATTGATCAATTGAAATAACAGTCACACTTGTCAATCCAGTATGTATCTAGAGAACATTAGGATACGACTACAGAACTTCCTCCAAAATTAACAACTTTAAGTCACTAAGAATAATATTATACAAAAACCATGCAGTCCTAAACTGTCCAAACGATACAATTTGAGAGATCTCGTTACAGGGGTAATGACTCTCGAACGGCTCTAAGGGCTATTGAATGCGCACGCATAAGAACTAAAAGTCTAGTATCTATGCGCACTATATGTAATTTCAAATATATTTCATTTAATTATCATACTATATATATATTGTTCGTTATACAAAGTAATTTTCAAAAAAAGTTGAAAAATCCCACCCCCATATGGACAATAATCCAGTGGTCATGCCACTTTTAAAATTACACAACCCAACATAGATCCACTATAATCCAACCGCAATAGCAACAACAAATGAGTATCCCGTACTCCATTTAATTCATCTACTCAGTTAATTCTTTTCATCAATTAACCTAGAAATTAAGGTATACAATTATTAATTTATTGATTTACAATGAGGGGCAATCCTACTTGCATATGAAACGGGAACTAATTATTAATTTACAAAAAAAGTTAACAACCAATCAATATTAAATCAATCAATTCTTTTACAAGGGGCACTACATTATGAGGGGAAATATCTAATAAATCAATAAAAATTTAATTAAAAAAAACACACACACGCACATATACACCCCTGCCCTACCCCTTCCCCCTCACCCCCCACTGCCCCTGCCCACCACACACACACATATATACACATGCACATATACGCACATACATTCACATATACACACACACGCGCACATATATACACACATAAAAACACACACATACCCCCCTCCCCCAGCCTTGTTGCATCCCCCCCCCCCCCCTACCCACCACACACACATATATACACCACACACACAAACACACATGCACATTTACACACACGCACATATACATAAATGGAGGAGAAATAGAGAGTAAACATACCAAAGTTCTAGAGAGAGAGAAAAATGGAGGGAACAAAATCGGTGGGAAAAAAAGAAGGGGGAGGGTTTTTTACTGATAGAATTGTCACGGGCGTATCACGGTCAATGACTGTGACAAGCCTTTGTCATGGTCATTGACCGTGACAAAAAAAAAAGCGTGTTTTTTTGTCACGGTCATTGACCGTGACAAGTCTAGCCGCTAAAAAGGTGACAATTGTACCATTTTGGTGTGGTGAGCAGAGTATGCTAGCATGGTAGTATTATGCGGGGTGCCCTATTAGTATATATATTATGAGTAATAAATATATGTACTGGTGATTAATCTACTGTGCTTGTAAGTAGATAAAAATGGAATAATTAATATTAAATGAATTGAGTGGCTGAGATCTCAAGTCCGTATTGAGATGAACATATATGGCTTAATATATTTGTAAGAAAAGGTTATTAGATACAAAATATGGCTATGCGATTACTTGAACAAAAAATGGTAATGGGAAATTGGATTAGACTAGTGAATTGGACTAGACTGGTGAGTTGGGTTAGCTTTATCTAGATTAGTTCGGTAGTACGTTAGGCGTGCACACTAGTTGAGGGGTGAGAATTCCCAAGTGAGAGTCGAAGTACTAACATGTATGTAATATCAACTGGTAAGCATTTTAAATACTTCCTAAACTGTTTTAAAGTTGTTTTACATTCGGGCTTTGACTCATTTCCTGTCATCTTTTCTTTTCTTGCATATATATATGTATTACAGGTGCCCAGCCACAGGGGCGTCAGGCTTAGATATTTGGACCGTTGACGTGCTGCAACTAGTGTGGGAGTTGCATGTCCTTGCAGTAGACGACTTCATTCTTGCCTTTTCAGTCTTGTACTTAGTTGTTCTCAGATAGGGCATATGTCACCCGTTTCCATATTTCATTTAGTTCAGAGAGAGGCTTGTACTATTCATTATTTCAAGATTTAGCCATTGTTGAGATTGTTTTATTTATTTTCTTGTCCTGCGATTAGGATTTATTATTTGCATTGATTTATCTAGCTTGTTTATTTCATTTGGATGGTTTCATTTTAATATTATCATTTTTGTTAATGAAAATGGTTTCATATTAAATTATAACAATAGGACTTAATTTATAAAAATCAAATGTTTTGAAACTTAGGTTAATTATTTATTAGGTGATTAATAAAGAAAATTATTTTTCGACAGTGATGCTAAAAATGAACCAACCGGACACTTTGAGTTAATTTAATAAAGGACTAGTCACCCGGTATTTAATTAAACGGGGTGTTACAGCAGTATCCATTTGCAATGAAATGATTTCGTCTTTGGATCCCAAAGATGAAAGTTTTAATGAAAATGATCCTATCTCCTTTGAAATTACAACTTTGAGCGATGATAACTCATCCCTTAAGTTATAATTTCTTTCCTTCCCCTTTTCATTCTCCTTTATCACATCGTCACAAGTACCCGATGAATCGGTGATGAACTTTAAAACATTTAACCCATTCACTGACGAGGAGTACTTGGTCGTGTTGCTTTCCATGAAGGCATCTTTGCCTCCTTTTACGCCTCCTCCCACTCCAATTTCAAAATACTTGAGAGAAAATTCAGTTTGTTTTGGACCTCTCGTGTTTTTGTCACCCGTTTTATCTAAATCCCCCATCGTCCAATCAAAACGTTTAATTGACGATGGTTCATTTCTTTCGCCTTACACATGCCTTCCGTTGTTCAAACGGAATTCTTATTTTTGGAAGGCATGCTTTCAAGTGAGGGTACATCGGTTATGCTCCAAAGTCAAATTGTAGTTTGGATGGACGCTCAAAAATTTCAACTTCTAGTGTATAGTAGTTAGAAGTTAAAATTGTAGGTTATATATAATAGCTTATTTTTCTCCTTACTTATAGTCTAGTGTAATTAGTTACAAAAATTATTCTTTCTTTTTGTTATGCTTTGGTACTAACATGTTTTATAGAATCGTTGGACTCGTATTTTCCGAAGATCGCTCAATTGTGGGTAATATCGCTTTTTTCCTCTCTTTAACTTGGTTCTTAATTTACATTGAGGACAATGTCAGGTTTTAAGTTAGGGGGAGTGGGATATTCTATCCATTCATTGGTAGTTTCTTTTATTTGATTACATGTTATTTCCAAGCATGCTTTTCTTGTAAAAATTAAAAATTTCAAAAAGATTTTCTTTCTTTTTCCTCCTTTTTTGGGAATTTTACCTTTGTTTCCGATGATAAATTTCAATAATTTCCCAATCCAATTGACAATTCAATGATACATGTTCTTGATTTTAGAAGTTATTAGACCTTAGTCCTCAAATTATTGATATTATGAATAACTTCATGAATTAAACTTTAATCCCATGAGCACATGCACTTTTCTTGCTTTATTGATTTGGTTTAAGATTTTTATAACTCAGTAATCTTTTGTTGCACTGTATATACTTACACCGAGTGAGCTTTGGGATTTTCTTCATTTGAGTTCTTATACACTATTCTTTCCTCTTTGAAAATGTTACAGTTGTTGTTAATCTCACGATTATTTCATTTGATCATTTCATTCTTGAAATGTGTTACTTGAGCATGATTTTCAAAGTTTGTTTTGACTCAAGAATTGTGTAAAATTTAGGCAATGATCATACTCCGTCTTCGTTATATCACCCATATTGACCTTGACCTCGCCTTAAATGTTTTCCCTCGTCAACCACTTTGAGCCTAAATATAACCTTTCATTTCATAACCTCAAATCCCAAAACCAACTTCGAATTGGAGTTATAAACCATACACATTACCTTATGTACCTTTGTTTGAAATGTTACTTGGGATTGAATGATGTTATTGTCTTGTGTTTGTAATGTAGGCATGTGAGAGTGTGAAAAGTACAGAAAAGAAAGTAGTGAGAAAGAAAAGAAAAAGCAAAAGAAAACAGAAAACAAAAAAAAATGAGAAAACCAAAAGAAAAGAAAAAGAAAGAAAAAGTTGTAGATATTGTGTATAGTGTTTCAATAATCTTTGATTACTCTCCCTATTGTTATATTCAATGCCTTTTATGGAAGTTATTTTTCCATTTTTGATATTGCCCATAATTTTCTATTATCCCGAGTTTTCATCCCCGAACACGTTGAATCCGTACATATTCCCTTAATTTAGTACCCTTATCCTCAAACCTACATTACAACCCTAACAAGTCCTATGTGATCCTAGGGTGAATTTAATTTAAAAATCTAAATAGTTTTGATAATCTGTGAAAATGCATTTCACCTCTTTTAATGAGCGGTATCTTTCATTGAGATTACATACTTTTATTTCCTATATAGCATGCTTCATTTGTGACATATGCTCCACCTAGTTTCCATTTTCAATTGCTCTTTATGCCTGCATGTCCCGTGTGTTACCTCCCCATTCATAGTGATTTCATTTGTTGAGTGTAATGCCCGGTGAGGATTGACATATATGCACGCGTTAATTTTAGTATCTGGTTTATTTAAGTTTTTGCCAAATAAACTTTTGCATGTGCTCGCTCCGCCACCCACTTTAAAGGTTTCAATTCTATGAGGTGCATTCTATAATGTTAATAATACGGACTTGTATGTGAATTCATTCACTTTCTAATAACATGTTGAAATATTTTTCGTAGTGTTGAACGTATCGCATGTGATTGGGCATATTTTGAGGAAACCATATGATGTTTGTGCGTTTCATCCCTAAAGTCCTTACGAGACGACACTTGTCCACTAGGGTAACCTAAGAGTTTAACGGCTTATTACATATGCTAAATGAAATCGCTCGCCCGCTAAAGTTGCTTTTATCTCTCTTATCGCTTTTGTATATATCTCTTATTTTGTGTTTTTCTTATAGTTCTTCTTGCGTTGAATTTCATTACTGGGGACTAGAAATGTGTAAGTTACGGGATGTGATTCGTCCCGAATCATAGCACTCATTACCCTCTAACTTAGGCATTTTAGCCCCCTCGGGTACCGTAATTGTTATAATTATGCTCATTAATCAGACAACCTCTGTTTTATATGATAACATGTTATTTGAGGTATTATTGAGCTTTTATAGGTGTTATGGTGCTTATTATGAAGTTTGAGCGCGTTTCGATAAAATTTCGTCGTGATTCGCACGTTCAAGGGCAATTTTATCATTTTATACTTCGGGATTTTTGCCTGAAGTATTCACGGAAGTTGTATCCCTTAGGTCAAGCGTCGCGTGGCCGTGAACAGTGAGCGAAATGGAGTCCGAACGAAAGAAACATGGACCTTTAATCGGGGAAGAAATATAAGATTCCCTTCTCTCGTTTAATTAACTAACAATTTTGATAATACCCCTTGTGTCCCTTCTCTCATTTGGCCAAATTGCAACAAACTGAAATGGAAATGGCAATTTTGGCTATTTGGCTCGATTTTTGCTCGGGTCTTATTTTTGTCCAAATTGGAATACGATTTTGGTTCGGCTCTATGAGCGGGTCGACTGGGTTTCAGATTTAACCCGAAATGGATCTTAATGGTATATCCATGGAGGTTTGACACAAGTGGGTCTCGGGTATACAAACATTGAAGCCAAGGGGTTCGAAAATTGTAGTACGTCATAGTAGGTTCAAAAATGCAAATGGTTTCGGCTTGTGAATGGATTGCGCGATTTGGTTATGGGCTGCTGTTGTGAGAAGTAAAGTTGTAGCAACTTGCAACTGCGTTGTTGGGGTTATTCAGTCGCTACCTGTTGAATGACGGCCAGCTCACGATCGATCGAAAAATCCATTTTTTCCTTGAGACGCAACCAGTGTGCCCCTACATTCTCACGTAGTCGACCAGTACAAGCCCCGATCGACCGGTCCCCTATTTTGGCCGACCCTTTGTTGTGCCACTTCTTCTCCCTTTTCTTATTTCTTATTTCTTTTTCTTTTATTCCTTAAGCTGGAGACTTATCTTCCCATTTCTTTTCTTATTTCTTTTTTTGTTTATTTCCACTTGGTATAAATAACAAGAGTAGTTTATTTGGAGGTGGGGGGAGATCATTATTTTACTTTAGTTTTTAGGTTAGGAACAGTTTGGGGTTTATTGTGGAGACCACCCTATCTCCTCCATTTTCTATGTGTAATTCGTCCATTAATGTAGGTTCACAATTCCTCTTTCTTCTCCATCATATTTAATTTCTTTCTAGTTTAGTTTTCATGCTTTGGTATTTATTTAATGCCTAGATAATTTGTAGTGTTAAATTAATTACGCAAAAAATTAATTTGTTTTCTTACTTCTTCTTGCTATCAACTACGCAAAAAATTAAAACAAGACAAGAATTGAGTGATTAGCATGTCATCAAATAGTTTGTAGACAAGGAACTGAGGAATAAAATTATAGAGATTTATAACCTATGTCATGACCCACTTGAGGGAATCTGGGCCCACCATACACTTCTCCATTTGGTAAAGGAGAAATTTTTGGAAATGACTCCATAATCAAAATAATCTTTATTAGAGTCCGGTAAATTAACAACTAAGGCCCTATTCACAAACCTAGTCTTCAAATAATATGTATTGTCACTGGTGACCCATTTGTAAGAAAACATCAGTTCAGGAATGCCAACATGAGTCCCATAAATTTGATTCACTCTATAATCCCGTTTATGACCCTACAAGTATTAGGGGCTACCCTAGCTGGGAAAACGTCAAAGTATTGGAAAAATTCCAAGCAAAACATGTTGGGGGATATATGAAACCACATTCAGCAATAAAAAGAGAAGGAATCCAATAATACTCAGGTAATGATAACACGTCGACAGGAGGATCGGGCATTTCTAAATGTACCCAGTCTGTAATATTTCTTTCTCGCCTAAACTCATCTAAAGAATCTCCATGAATAATATAAACCATGGCTACAGTAAAGAAAGAAAGCGAAAAGAAAATGGAAAGAAAGATTACAGGAAAGATAGATACTGAAGTGAAGAAGGAACGCAAAGGAAGCTTGGAAACAGTGAACTTGGGAAAGAAGTAGACTTCGAAAGCTATAAAGGATTTAGTAAAGAAAATCCGGTAAAATCTCACTTTTATAACTTAGCTGGGAACTCGTGCAATAAATGATTACTATGCATCAACGACTGACATTCCTACGGCTTCCTAGGACAAAATGTGTAAAATACCCATTTACCCTTTGGGGTTCACTAATTTTTAAATTATTTATAAATATGCCATTATAAAATCAAAGTATGGAAAAGTTGTATAAGTCCGAGACGTCAGCAAATGCAGACCAATTCTGAAGAAAATATACTACATCCTTTCAAAAAAAAATCAATAATGAAGTATTGAGGGCTTCTATTGGTAAAAAAAACTATCCACCTATGTGGATCAATCTGAAGTGAACAATTATCTTCTTACGTGTCAGAACCTTAGTCAGCAGATAGCTGCTCGACATTTATGTTGACCAATATGAAGAATCCAGACCATCAATGCCAATGAAGCGCCTCTATAAAGACAATATAACCAAGGGTTTTATCGCAAGTGGTTCATGTAACCAGCCATCACATTTATTATGTACAGGTGTAAATGTTTAAATGTATAAAGACATTCCATACCTTGACATTCCCACCCTTGATCTTCGAGTCACTATAAATACATTGTATTCCTTTCATCAAAGGCAAGATAGAACAAATTCTAGGTTATTCTTATTTACAAGAGCACTTAGATTTCTATAATCTCTATAATCAATTCCATAACGGTCGACATAGGCTTTCTTACATATCCAAACAACTTTAAAATTATATGTCTCTCTTTTCTTATCTCATTATATTTTTATATTTTATCTTTTATTATAAATTTGGATCAAATCCATATTTTGACATGAACAGTAGGATACTTGTTCACGGCCCATACATAGCGGTGACATAAGTTGGGTCAGCGACAACACCCATCTCTCGTAGATGGCGCCTCCACGTAGTACCTATATGACCTACACAACATCAAACCCATATGTGCCGATGTTTGGTACCCTGTTCGAAAGCACGAACCCCTGAGCCAATAGGACAGTCCACGAATATTGGTATGTTCATACAAATACATAATAGTACATATTATTACCTCATATAATATGTATATGTAATTACTCCATAATTACCATAAAAAGCCCAATTAAAGTCTACAACATTTTTATTTATTAGTAATTTACCATCTAATAAATTATTAATTACATTCCATAAAATAATTACTTAACCAACTAGTTAATTGTAAGTATTACCAATTAAATGTGGGCATATCATTACTTAACCAACTAGTTATAATTTCCCCTTTTAATTTTTCTTTTACTCTTATACAGTAACCAAACCAATTTCAGTAACCAAACCAAATTTCAGTAAGCCAAATCAATCCCAAGCCAAAGCATACCAAGAACGAAGAGTCATAAAACCCATCACTTCGCTCGAACAAGAGTGGGGATCGTTCTTTCGACATGACATGCCACTCGAACGACATGCGACGTCGTTTGAGCGACCCCCTTATCTTCTTCCCCACGCTGTTCTTCCTTGGTTCATAAATTCCAACCTAAAAACCTTTATACGAAACCAGGGGAGTAATATAACAACCCATAACTAATATATATACAAACCTAGAATTCATGTATTCAAATCCAATCATTTTCATCTGTTAGGGGGTTATACGATTGGGATGTTTTTCCAATTTCCCACCATTATTAAATTCACAATAAAGGGCCATTTGCCATGGAATCTACATCAATTTCAGTCCATAAATTAACAAAGACATCCTCTACATCAATTAGTCAAATATCCCAAAGTTAACTATCAAACCCCTATGGATTCTACCCTCAATTTACAGACTCATGATACCTAAATTTTTGGGATAATTTCTACATTAAATTCAGTCTTCTACATTCATTGCTCATCATCAAATCAAACATATTTAAACCTAAATCACAAAAATTTAAGGGGCAATTATGATGCATCAAGAAATATATAGAAAAAATAAATTAAGCGAGATAATTCTTACCTTATTGATTCGCAGAAGAAAGTCCCTTGAAACCCCTTTAATTTTTCCTTGGTTCCTTGCCCTTTTTCCTCTCTTTTGGACCTTCTCCTTTCCTCTCCCATTAACTATTATTTTTATAATTTCTGGAATGATAGTGGAGGAGTGGTTTACCCCCACTCAACCACTAATGAATGACTAACCCCGAGTTGGGCCTAAAACCCAACTTTTGGACCACCAAACGGACTCGAATCCATATCCAACTAGCCCAAAAGTTCTCCAACATATATACTATTGACCAGGGACTATTTTTAGAGGTCTAAATCATCTAAACGAATCCATATGTGTCCCGAAATATGTCCCGAATTATTTATGTCAATAATAGGTACTTTTAATTTGTGTCACACTGTAATTATGTATTTTTAGTACAATACAAGCAATTTCTCTATTCATACGCATAAAATCAATCATACACAACATATAACTAAATAACAAATTTTGACTGTGAAATTATTAAATTAAAAATATTTAATTAAGTCTAATTTTCACAATTATTTATTTATTCCAAAATGTTATTTTATTATTTATTTTAGAATAAAATACGGGGTATTACATTCTTTTCCCTAATAACGGGATTCCGTCCTCGGATTCGAGAAAAGTATGTACCTAGATAGAATAGTTTGAGATACTTTGTGAACATGTCATTCTCCCTCTCACAAATCGACTCGTGCTCCCGATGGTGTCCTCACTGCACCCGAACTAAAGAAATAACCTTGGATTGAAGTCAGAGCCCCGTCAGTTCAGAATGGCTACCGATCTCTCCTCGTAAATTGTGTCTGGATGGAGCTCAATCTCATAGATATCAATGCTAGTAGATACCTCATCCCTAAGGAACCTCCATAGTTAAGATATGTGGAAAACGTCGTGCCTCCGCTGCAAGTGATTCGGTAATCCCAACCGATATGCTACAGGCCCAATCCTCTCTAGAATAGGGAATGGTCCCATGTATCGAGGAGCTAACTTCTCCTTTTACCCAAATCTCATCACCCCTTATTCGGAGACACTTTAATCAACACCTCATCTCCAACATCGAAGTCTAAGTGTCTCCGACCCGTATCGACATATCTCTTTTGCCTATCCTGGGATATCCGTATTGTGGCCCAAATCATCTCTACCTTCTCTGAGGTGTCCTGAATGAAATCTAGTCCAAGAAACTTGTTCTCCCCTACTTAAAACCAATATAAGGGTAAAATTCAAGGTCTCCCGTAGAGTGACTCAAAAGGTGCCATCCCTATCGTGAACTGGAAGTTGTTATTGTAGGCAAACTCCACCAATGGCAGATACTGCCCTCAACCCCCCTTAAAATCCAAAATGCACATCCGGAACATGTCCTTCCGCATCAGGTTCACCCTCACCATCTATCCATCAGTCTGAGGATAATATGACATGCTCAATCTCAACTCTGTCCCCAAGGCCTGCCGAAAGCTCCTCCAAAAGTGGGACATAAACGTCCTATCCCTGTCTGATACAATGTTGAGCAGTACCCCATGCAGCTTAACAATATCTGCAAGGAAGAGTCTGGTATAATGATCAGAGCTATAATATGTCCGAAACGGTAAAAAATGATCCACTTTTGTCAATCTGTCGATAATCACCCATATCGAATCATGTCCCCTCTACGAAGTAGGTAGCCCAGTAATGAAGTCCATGGAGATGCTTTCCCATTTCCACACCGGGATCTCCAATGGTTATAAAGAACCTACAGGACGCTGGTGATCCAATTTCACTAGTTGACACGTACCACACCTAAACACAAACTTGGTTTTATCCCTTCTCATCCTGGCCCACCAGTACTGACGATGCATGTCATGGTATATCTTATCCTCTCTAGGATGTACCGTAAAAAGTGAATTATGAGACTTCGACATAACGGCTCGCCTCAAATCCTCATCATTCGAAAGAACCAGTCTCTCCTAAAATTTCAAACCACCATCCTACCTAATGGAAAAGTGCTCTACCCCCTCAGATTGCAACTGTCTCACCCGCTCTTGTCAAAGCTATCATCCCGCATATGCCTTCACCACCCGAATAATGATTTTTGGGGTGATGGTGAGAACTGACATAACTGCGCAAGTCAGATCATCAACCCCACGAAGTGACTTCCACTCCGGCTTCCACACTGTCGATAACTCCAATAATGACTTACGGCTCAACGCATCCAGCATAACATTCGCTTTCCCTTAGTGGTTCTGAATGTCAAACTGGTAATCTTTCATAAACTTTAGCCACCTCCTCCATCGCATGTTCAGCTCCCACTGTGTGAATAAATACTGCAAGCTTTTGTGGTCTATGAAAAGATGAAATTTCTCCCCCAGGCGATAGTGTCTCCCCACTCGCAAGGCAAAAACCATATCTGCTAAATCCAACTCATGGTTGGGGTAATGTGCCTCTTGAGGCTTAAGCTTTCAGAAAGCATAAGCCATAGGCCTCTCCTCCTGCATCAAGACCCGCCAAGTCCCCTTAGGGACGTATCTGGATAAACTCTGTAATCAATCCCTGCCCGAGACAATGCCGAAACCGATGTTGTAGTCAATCTAGTCTTCTGCTCCTCAAATGCCTGCTGACACATCTCATCCCAAATAAATGGTACCCCTTCCTTCTCAAATTCATTAAGGGCTCGTCTATATTGGAGAACCCCTGGATGAATCAAAGGTAGTATCCGGCTTGTCCCAAGATACTGGGCACCTCAATGGGTTTATTGGGCTATTCGCACTCCATCATGGCATAAACTTTACCTGGATATACAGATATCCCCCTCTCGGACACAATGTAGCCAAAGAATTGTACCTCTCTCAGCTAAAACCCGCATTTCTCAAAATTTGTATACAATTGATGATCCCGAAGCATCTGTAAGACCACCAGTAAATGCTCTGCGTGCTCCTCCACAATCCGAGAATAAATCAAGATATCGTCTATAAACACGATAACAAATCGATCCAAATAGTCCATGAACACTCACTTCATCAAGTCTATAAATATAGTCGGAGCATTGGTTAGCCCCAATGGCATCACCAAAAACTTGTACAATCTATATCTAGTAAGAAAGGTTGTCTTTGAGATGTCCTGCTCCCAGACTCTCAACTGTTGGTACCTCGACCTCAAATCAATC
The DNA here is from genome assembly GCA_949130495.1 of Sambucus nigra. Classification (NCBI taxonomy): domain Eukaryota; kingdom Viridiplantae; phylum Streptophyta; class Magnoliopsida; order Dipsacales; family Adoxaceae; genus Sambucus; species Sambucus nigra. Next base: position 427,920,517 of record OX422211.1, on the reverse strand, counting down.
TTCGAAAAATACGCAGCACTACTCAACTGGTCAAATAAATCATCTATAGATGACAACGAGTATTTATTCCAAATAGAGACTATATTCAACTCCCGGTAGTCGACACAAAGATGTAGAGATCCTTCCTTCTTTTTGAAAATAACACTGGAGCTTCCAAGGGCTAAGTACTCCTCGTGATAAACCCTTACCCTAACAACTACTCAATCGGCTCTCGTAGCTCTCTCATTTCCAATGGAGCCATCTGATATGGAGTCTGAGCAATAGATCGCGTGCCCTGAAATAAGTCAATCACGAAGTCAATCTCCCAACTAGGTGGTAACCCCTAAATCTCCCCAAAAAAATTAGAAAACTTACTCACTGTCAGGATGAAATCTAGCGTCACCACAACCTCTGAAAAAGTATCATCCTCGATGTAATACAAATGCGTACTTGATCCACCCTCGGGGTACGGCATCACTACTAGGTACATCTCCTAACCCGAAATGGTGAAGACGATGGACCTCCCATAGCAATCCACACATGTTCTATATGTAGCTAGCCAGTCTGTCCCCAAAATAACGTCGTAATTGTGCATATCAAGTACTAATAAATCATCTACAAAGGTGGTCAACCCATCTCAATATCGATAACCCGGCATACTGGCCATATGGGTCCCCCTCTACCACTGGTGATTTTATGTGTAAAACAATATCCGATGAAAAATCTACCATACCCACCTCCCGTGAAAACCCCATGCTAATGAAAGAATGAGATGCACCCGGATCGAAAAGAATGCGACCAACATGGTCAAAATGGGAAACATACCCTCGACTTCCTGTGTTGTTGCAGATCCGTCTACTGCTACAACATGATAGACCCGCCCATACTGCAATGTATATTACCCCTTAGGTGGGGTGAGAGGTACTGGAACAGTTGGTGTAGCGGCTCCCTAAGCCAAAAATGGTGGGCATTGTCCTTGTGTCCCCTTCTGTCCTCTGTAACCTCCCTACCCCTGGGCTGCCTGGTCTCCTTGATGATAATTCTTCAAAGTGTGTCCCTTTTCACTACATGTAAAGACTTTTTGTCCCTAAAACACACCCCGCTCAAACCGTCAGCCCTGCTAACCTCTACCCTGCTGTCCATGGCCCAGGTGGCCTCTGTACTACTGGCCCTAATGTTCTTATCCCGTATGATCCTAGCCTTGCCTCTGTCGATCATCTGCACTTATAAACTTATTATTTTGATTAGTGAATGGGGTTCCCCTATGCGGCTGGGCCCAGATACACTTCCCCCACTCGCATTGACTTAATGGCTTGACGATTATCCTTCGTCACGTTTCTCCCCCTTATTTTTCAGAAAGTCCTTGTAAACTTGACAATGGAAAAGTTCATCATTTGCCAACTGGTTATACGTAGTGAAGGGTGGATTCCCCAAAAGAGCCTTCCTAATGTGCCATGACGATCCCTCAATAAACCTATCCATCCTTATCTATTCAGAATGAATATCCTCCCTGACGAAGTACGAGAGGGCGGTGAACTCCTGCTTGTACTCAGTAACAGTACATCCCTCCTTCTTCGGCTTTGTGAACCTGATACTCATCTCACACTGCATGGCTAGGGGAAAGTATTTCCCTTCAAACCTTTCCCAAAAATACTATATAGTGAGGTTGTCCCTCTCAAAAAGAGTCGTAATCGCCCCCGACCACTGAGGGGTTGCCCCCACCAATCTGAACGAAGCTAACATTTACTTTTGAACCGGTGTGCACTCAATCATCCATAAGTGCCTCTCAATATCCTTCTTCCACCTTCTCTCCACCAATATATCAGAATGGCCTGTGAAACTCTAGAGGCTGGCCCTTAACAAAGGCCTCCCTCGCTCTGTCCCATATGTAATTCGGTGCCTGTGCTGGTATAAAACCTACTGTGGTGGTGGCTGTTGAGGTGCCTGTGGCGGTGGGAGGTGCTGAAGCATGGATGCCATAGCTTTAGAGACCAGCTGAGACACGATGGTTGTTATCTCATCGTGGGTAATCAACTGTGGGTCCGGTGGGGCTTATGGGGCCTATGGTGGCTCCAAGTGAGCCTCCTCCTCATTAACCGGTGGAACTACTCGCCTTGATCTTCCCCTGTGTCTCTTTGCCATCTAAAATTAAACAATGTTTGAATTAGTACCAACGTAAGAGTACAGTGAACCTTAAGTATAGGCTCTACATGTTAAAGAATGCAATGCCGAAGGTAATGAACGCAATATAGATCCTAAGGACACTAAAACTATGATCTGATACCAACTGTAACAACCCCTATTTTCTCATGTAAAGGTTGTCCAGGAACGATACGCCGAAGATAGGGCTTGATTGTCAATTAATACCATTATTAGCACAAATGTAAATATAAATAATTATTTTTCTAGAAAGCCCGCATTCGAAATGTTAAGAATAAATCCATAATAATAAAATATATACAAACCACTACAAATGAAATAATAAATTCAACCAATATAACAGAAATATGAACCAACATAAAGTAAAGGAGTCTCGGGCCTATGCTCTTATAATTTTTTCGAATAAATATATAAATACAACAGGAAAAGCACCTATGCTAGAATCGAATGATCTGAAAACTAAAGAGCAAGTGAGACTGCAAGGCTGCTATAACACAATCCAGTTATCCTTGTCTAGGAGCACCTAGGGGGGAAACATTTAAATTTGGGTCATCCCGAGGTGTGAAAGATTAACTTAATTAACTTATAATGCAATAATACAATCGATGCAAAATAAATATTTTCCCTTCGTCACTCACATGCATTTAACACCTCACCCCTCCTCTAAGTGTAATATTCTCCCAATACGCCCCAAGTAATGATTATGACATCGTCTCATATCTATAAAAGATGGATATATCGATAATTAAACATTTAAATGTAACCACTACATTTAATTGTCGACACACATTTATCCCAGTCTCATAAGTCTCACATATAAGTCATAAACATCTATTATGCATTATAGGGTCAAAATATAATTATTGTCCACATTTTTAGATAATTAAATTTATTTCATTCATGCACGGGCAATTATTCATATATGTCCTTTCATATATTTAACACACAAAGGCATCTATTGTTGGTATCTAATTCATACTCTACCAGCAAGTTCGGAGTAATTTTTTATCCTAAGCAAATGTTTTTTTTCTCGAACTAGTTATTGTGTTCTCTATCTCAAATCCAGGAGTCCTAACAGGGTATTGGTAGTAAACCTCCCTGATTCCCACAAGGACTATTGGCAAGATGGCTTTCTTGCTAGAAATTGGCAGTTCTCGCCCCAGACTGAGGGGTCGAGGTCAGATAGGTTCACTGTTCCCTTTTATGGGGAGGAGTATATAGGTAGTCTTTGCTCTGTTCTTTCAATTTCTTTATTAATGTGTGATCTTTCTAACTCTTTCCTATTTTTTCTTCAGCGAGATCGAAGAACTTGGAACCTGCTCTCAACAAGGTTCGTCTTTTGGAATTGGTCAAGGCCTGGAATATCAGGGAGCCCTTAGCCGACGGCGAGCATCTCCGGTCTGCTACTTTCTTGGTCGAGTACAAAAATATTGGTTCTAGCTTTATAGCGAGGCCGATAGATAGTATTCGTGACTTTGATTCTTCTAAAGTTACTACTACTGATCCTATTCAGTTGGACGAGGAGGAGAGCAGTTCTGAGAGTGATATCGTAGGCGGTGATGAAGGCAATTTTGGCAAGGGGAGCTCCAATGGTGATAGTTATTCTGACTCAGAAGAGGTTTCTGAATCCCGAGAATCTTCGAGCACGTCCAGCAGTTCAAGCGAGGAGATCGTTCCTCCAAGGAAAAATTTAATTCGGGACAACGATGATGATGATCATGTGCTCCTTGCTCAGAGGTCGAAGAAGCATAAGTCTAGCACTGGGGCTGTTGCTATTGGCTCTCGGTCTATTGCTCAGGATCAGGAGAGGAAGAGGAAAGAAGAAGAACAGATGAGAGAGAGAGAGAGAGAGAGAGAGAGAGAGAGAGAGAGAGAGAGAGAGAGAGAAAGGAAGAGGAAAGAAAGAAGATAGAAGAGAAGAGAAGAGGATGGAGGAGAAGAGGAGAATCGAGAAAGAGAAAGAGGAAGAGAGGAGAAAGATGGAATCGAGGACGAAGGTTGGGCAGGCCTTAGTCCCAGTGTCCGCATTACCCGAGGGGGCCTCAGTTGCCATTTCCCCTAAATTGGCCCCTGCACTGCTCGAGAGGGCAGTTCTTCCGAGATGGGGTCTGATCAGTTGGCTCTGCAAGCTAGTCAGAGGCTAGCCTTGGTAGGACATTTTCCTTTCTCTAATGCTTTAATAAATTTTAGTTTTTTCTTTTTCCTGATATCCTCTTTTATCTGTAGTTTGTGACTGACTTCGCCGTGCTTTATCATTCTCGTGATGAGCTGGTGAAGAAAAATGGTGAGCTAGAGCAGCAGAATGCTGCCTTGAAGCTGAAGGGTACGTAGCTTAAGGCTGGTTTGGAGGTTGTTGATGCTGCTTAGGATTCTTTCGACCTGGCTCTTGCCAAGGCTAATCGAGATAGGGAGGCGACAGTCAAAGAATTGAATGAGCTGCGATAACCCTATGATCTGGTTTGCTCGAGCAAGTTGGCTGTCATGGAAGAGAACAAAGGGCTAACCGAGGAGCTGAAGAGTAAGGAGTCTGAGGCAGTCACCTCCAAGGAAGACTCATATAACTCCGAATGGGTTTCTACATACGAGGATGTCGAGCTTCAGATAGGAGACATTACCCATCTGAATTTTAAGAAGGGCTGGAACAAGGCCCTCTTAGCTACTGGAATGGATGTTGCCTCTCCTCTATTCGACGAGCATGACCCAAGCCCGAAGCCAATTATGGATGAAGCCCATGCCCCAACCATCGAAGGCGTTGACCCTATCTCCTAGATAATTCCTGTCGATGTTCTCCCTGCTCAGGCGACAGAGGTTATCCCTGCTGAGGGGGGTGCTTCTACTGCTGCTGACAAGGGGAAGTTGCCAGCTACTTCTGGGTAGCCTGAGGTTGCTCGTTAATTTACTTCTAGGATTACTTTTGTATCTTTGCTTGTAATTTTCCTTTTTACTGCTCGTTGTACTTTGACCCTTATTAATGAAATGAAAAGGTTTCTTTTCCCCAGTGCACTGATTTATTGCCTTTTTATTGCTTGTAGTCGATTGATGTTGATGATTATATACCAGCCACTTCTCAATTGGGGAGAATGCTTGGACCTGATGTAAGCTCTGAAGTTTGTCATACTTTTGTGAGAATTTGTAAATCGTTGCAATTAAGGAATAAGTGTTTCATAGAGTAGATCGAGCTCGTCGTTAAACTGAAAGACAGGCTCCAGGAGATGGAGGAAGTTGGTGCTTTAGTGCAAGAAGAGGTGAATACACTGAGAGCAAAAATTCTAGATCCGTCTGAGATCAATCAGGTTGGGGAAGTTCTTCAGAAAGAGAATAAGGCTTTGAGGAGAGAGGTCTCGCGACTTAAGAAGCATGCGCCGAGCATCGCTCCTGCAGTATTATAAGGCTCCTCCTCATCGCGAGCTAGAACTGGACCGAGCGATGCTCCTCCGGTACTGCGAAGCTCGGTCCCGCCGACTGTTCTGCGAGCTAGTAGGAGCACAAGGAGTTAAGTTAGGGAAATGGAAGAGCTCCGAGGTGATGTCCAACGAGCATACGTGATTGCTGTTGTGCTTCAAAGGGACATCACTCGGTTGAGGCATTTGTTTAAGAAAGTACCTCGACGAGTATGGGCCGATGGTTACAATCAGGGTTGCCTAGATGCTCCAATGAGGCTGATAGAGTTTGAAGAGCCCGCCTTCATTAGGGGGTAGTTGAGTGCTTTGAGGGAGATACAAGTCCTGAGGAACTCGATGCTCTAGTACCGTCATGAGATTTCTCCTTCCACCCTGATTCTTAACCCCTTCCGGAGAGATGATCAATGGATCCCCATCGATGCCATCCCTCGCCAGTTATTGGAGTCGAATGCGAATGTAGTCGAGGAGGAGCTAGTTCCTCATCCTGACGACGATCGAAGAGCCCAAGTGGCTGATTATCTCGTTCGGAGGCCTCACCCTCACTAAGATTCTATTAGTAGTAACTCTGTGTATTTTGTATTGAAGTGATGCAATGTCAATGTTTTGGGTGAGCTCGCCGACTAAACATGTATTGTATTTTCTATAAATGTGATGAATTAATATAAAATTTATGTTTTGGGCGAATTTGCCGACTAAACAAGTGTCTTATATTTTCCACATCTTTGCTCAAAAATCTTGAGCCTATCTTGGCTGACTAGATTTGTATGTTTGCATTATCAAGTAAGTGTCCTTTCAGTCCAGTATGCCAATGAGATACCATTCTGCCTCACTTTACCTTTTAGGTTGTGTCGTCACACTCCCTTAGGCCTAAGTGTGGCAATTGGCAAGGACACACCTGGTGTTGGATGCTCTATCCGATCAGGGTTTCATTCAAACAAACATTGTTTGGTGACCAATTTTGACTTGGACATATTGTCTAAGGATCTCCTATAGGGCTTCATATATTGTCAGGGGCAATGTTAAGAGGTCTTTCATATTTCATAACGAAAACCAGAGGAGGGTCATTTCCCTACTATAGTGTAATGATTAGAATGTCTGTTACTTGGAAAAGGTGTGTGGGTTATAAAGTTTATACATTGACACCATGTAAAATGAAAATTAGTTAACTGATACTTCTTAGAATGCAACTGCCAAACAACTTTTTATTAATGATAAGGAAATGAACTTCCAGTTTTATAATTAAAGATAAAAAGAAGAATCTAGAATTATAATTTCTTAAGGTTGGATGCATTCCACGCTCGGGGTATCTCTCTGCCTTCCATCATTTCTAAGTGATTGGCTCCCTACAGATCATCTCTAGTTATCTTGAATGGTACTTCCCAGTTTGGCCCTAGCTTGTCGTTTGATGGTTTTACTGCGCTGCCCAGGACTTTCCTCAAGACATAGTCCCCAACTCGGAATGTCCTTGGATTGACCTTCTTGTTGTAGTGCCTTGCGAGATGCTACTGATAGCTCACTAGTTTTACTAGGGCCAGCTCGCGGCGTTCATCGGCTAGGTCGAGCTCGGCGAGCAATGCTGCATCATTATTGCCCTGATCGACAAGGTTGGACCTCATTGTTAGCAAGCCTGCTTCCAAGGGAATGATTGCTTCCATTCCATACGTCAATGAGAATGGGGTTTCCCCTGTCACTCATCGTGGAGTAGTACGGTAGTCCCATAGAATATATGGTAGCTCATTTACCCACATGCCTTTGGATCGCTCTAATCGTTTCTTTAATCCGTTGATCACTATTTTGTTGGAAGCCTTGGCTTGGCCATTGCTCTGAGGATAGGCCACCGAACTGAAATGGTGTCTAATTCCATGCTCGTCACAGAAACTCTAAAAGGAGCCGCTCTCGAACTGCATTCTATTATCAGTGATGATGGTTCTGGGGATGCCAAAATGGGTGATTATATTTCTCTATATAAATCTTATCATATCTGCATCTCGGATGTTCTCTAGGGGTTTCTCCTCGATCCATTTGGTGAAGTAGTTAGTTGCGACCAATAGATACTTGCGATTGTCAGTGGCGGTAGAAGTGGTCCTACGATGTCCATTCCCCATTGGGTGAATGGCCATGGGCTGGAAAGTGATTTTAGGTCGCTAGCAGGTTGGTGGATCATAGGAACGTGAAGTTGGCATTTCAGGCACTTGCGAACATACATCGTAGAGTCCCTTTGCATATATGGCCCCCAATAGCCTTCCCTCATTGTTCGAAAATCCATAGACCTTCCTCCAATATGGCTTCCACAGATTCCCTTATGAAGCTCATGTAGAATTGCTCGACATCCCTTGTGTGAACGCATTGAAGGTAGGGATCGAAAAAGGATCTCTTATATAGCTTTCCCTCTGGAGATAAGTGAAAGCGAGCAGCTTTGACTCTTATCTGATGAGCGGTCTTCTTATTATCTGGGAGTGTGCCATCCTTCAAATAGTTCCTTAGAGGGTCCATCCAGCTGGGTGCTGACTCAATTTGGATCACCTGCTCCATGCCTGGTGGCTCGTTGTTAAGGCGAATGCTCGGATGAGCGAGGAAATCGATGGGGATTGTTCTTTTTAAGTTAGAATCGATTGCTGAAATCATGGCTGCTAGGGCATCGGCATAGTTGTTCTGTCCTTTGGGAAACTGCTGTACATTGACTTCCCCGAAGCTAGCCATTAGTCTTTTTGCTAAGGCGAGGTAAGCTGCCATTATTTCATCTTTTGCATTGTAGTCTCCACTTATCTGGTTGGAGACTAATTGAGAATCGCCGAACACCTGTAAATGCTTTACCCCCAAAGTGTGCGCCTTCTGGAAGTCGGCTATTAAAGCTTCGTATTCTGCTTTGTTATTGGAGGCTACAAATCCAAGCTTGATTCCTTGCTCGAGAATTGTATCCTCTGGAGTAATAAGTACAATGCCTATTCCTGCCCCCTTTGAGTTGGAGGCTCCCGTCAATAAATAATTTCCAAACTTCCTCCATTGCGTGGTTTTCTCCTTGCATTACTGGTTGATATTGGATGAGGGGCTGCTCACCTGTAAATTTGGCTATGATATCAGCAAGGACCTGCCCCTTGATTGTATTCCTTGGTTAAAATTGGATGTCAAATCGCTCGAGCTAGACTGACCATTTAGATAGCCTGCCCGATAAATCCGCCTTCCTCAGGATTACTTCAAGGGGGTGAGATGTAAGGACAATAACAGTGTGAGCTTCAAAGTAGTGCTTTAACTTCCTCGAGGCAACTACAAGTGCAAAGGTGAGCTTTTTTAGTTGTAGGTAGCACTGCTCGGCCTCTAATAAGGTCTTGCTCTCGTAATAAATGGGGTGCTGGATTCCTGCAACTTTGTACATCAATACAAAACTGACAATGTGGTTGGAAACAGAGAGGTATAAGTACAAGGAATCTTTTTCCTGTGGTATGACAAGCAGTGGTGGGGAGCTGAGGTAAGCCTTGAGCTCATCCAATGCCCGTGAGCAATCTTGGTTCCATTCTACCGTTTTGTTTCCCTTTAGAAGCTGGAAGAAAGGCTTGCACTTCTCGGAGGACTTAGAGATAAAGCGGTTTAAGGCAGCGAGCATACCGGTGAGCTTCTGTATGTCTCGTATTGTTCGAGGAGGTTGTACCCTATTTATTGCATCGATCTGGTATGGGTTAGCCTCGATGCCTCTCTTACTGACTAAGTACCCAAGAAATTTTCCTGACTGGACACCGAAAGAACACTTGCTTGCATTAAGTTTCATTTAGTACTTCCTGAGGATTTCGAAGGTTCTTGATAGGTCCGAGAGGTGGTTTTATTTCTTCCTACTTTTGAGGAGCATATCATCGATGTAGACTTCCATAGTGTCTCCCATTTGGTCCTTGAACATCTTGGTGACCAGCCGCTGGTAGGTTGCCCCTGCATTTTTGAGCTCGAAGGGCATAACCTTGTAACAGTACAATCCAATGGTTGTGATGAATGTTGTCTTGTCCTGGTCTGGAGCGTACAAGGGGATCTGATGATACCCTGAGTATGCTTCCAAAAAACTCATTCTCTCATGAGCTGCTATGGCGTCCACTAGTTAATAGATTTTTAGAAGAGGGAAGTTTTCTTTAGGGCACGCCCTGTTAAGGTCAGTGAAGTCGATGCAAACTCTCCACTTCCCGTTGCTTTTTGGAACTACTATTGGGTTGGATAACCATTTGGGGAATTATACCTCCCGTACGGATCTTGCATCCAGCAGTTTTTCAACTTATTTTTCCATGGCTTTTGCCTTCTCGGGTGCAGTTCGCCATGTCTTCTGAGTGATTGGTTTGAAAGTAGGATCGACGTGCAGCTGATGACAAACTATATTAGGATCAATTCCCGATAACTCGTATGGTTCCCATGCGAAGATGTCTACATTGGTCCTTAGCAGAATTGTCAATTCCTTCTTTTCCTGATCCGTGAGAAAAGATCCGATCAAGAAGATTCTGCTATCATTGCTATCTCCAGCTGTCACTTCCTCCAGGTCCTCGACGACCCATTCGGAGGGGAGGAGCCTGGTCTCCTTTACTCTAGGCCTTTCGTATTTTAATTTCTATTTCGAAGGTATCAAACCTTCTTGTTCTTCAACTTTCTCATTGGGATTGTTGTCCTTCTTCTCTGGTCTTGGGCGGATGGCTTCTATGAAGCACCTTTTAACCATCGCTTGATCGCCATGGATCTCCATTACTCCTCGCTCGGTCACATACTTGAGCTTCTGATGGTAGGTCGAGGAGACTGCCTTCATTGTGTTTTCGCTGGATTGATCTGAAAAGCTTACATCACCGCTGTAAGCTTTTTTTACCTCCATTCGAGCTGAATTTCCCCGAATCTATTTCTCGTCAGATGCCCCATGAATTACTGCAAATTCATGGTCGGCATCGTCTTCGAGTACGTTGTCAGGCCTTGCTTTGGGTAGCAACTTTCTCTGCCTTTTTCTTCACGAATTCGTTCAGATGCCCGGACTGGGCCAGCTCTTCGAGGTGGGACTTAAGAGCTTTGCAATGCTCAGTTTTATGTCCTCCCTCTTTGGGAAAAGAGCATCGAAGCGCGTTGTTCCTCTTCGAGGGATCTCATCCCATCTTCCTGGTCCACTTGATAAATGGCTCGTCTTTGATTTTTGCGAGAATTTTGTAAATTGGTTCTTTGAAGACGGTGTTGACCGTCTGAAATGCTTTCGACACATCATTGTTTCCTCCGTTCTTGGAGCCATTTTTGCCCCCATTCTTTCCTCCTTTCTTCTGGTTCTCAGTCTTATCATTGCCTTTGCAGCGAGCTTAGTTCGACCGTTTTCCCCTATATTGAGGCGGGTCACATCTTCCACCTTGGCATATTTCTCGATACGGGCCGTTAGGTCGTCGATGGTCATGGCTTATTTCTTTGTCAGGGATTGGTACAGAAGGGAAGAGTTGGGCAGCCAAATTTTGAAAGAGGCCACTGCCACTTGCTCCAAACAGTCCTCAAACTCGTTGAATAACTCCCAGTACCTCTTCACGTAGTCTCGGAGGGTTTCTTGAGGCGTCTTTTTCATTGTTAGCAAAGCATCCATCCTTTTGGTATGGGAGCTACTAGTAATGAATCGGGTCGTAAAGAGCTCGACCAGGGACTTGAAACTCCTAATGGATCGATGGGGGAGCCTTTCAAACCATTTATGCACAACGTCATGCAGGCTTGAAGGAAAAATTTGGCACATTAGTGCGTCTCGATGGTTCCAGAGGGTCATGGCCTGCCGGTACTACCTGACGTGATCAATGGGATCAGTCTTACCATCATAAATTTTGAACCTTGGAATAGCACACTTATTGGGGGCTTCCTCTTCTTCTATTTCCCTCGAGAAAGGTGATTTCATCTGAGTTTTGAGAGCTCGCCTAGCTAGTTCTCGGGTCGATCTGGCACCGTGATGTCCAGGGTGTTGGTCCATCTCCCTTCGGACCAGACTTCTTATGCTTTCGTTGCTGCGATCTGGGATCCTGTGATTGCAAGCTAGTCGCAGTTGCTCGAGCAGGTCGTCCTCTGACTCATTCCCCTCAGCTTTCTGGGATTCGCGTCAGGGGCTCCTTCCTCGGTTGCGAGATTGCTCGCCTGAGGGCTAGGAGTGCGGTATGGACATCTCTTGGTACCACGATAGAGTTCTCTCTCCATTCTTTCTAATCTTCTTTTGAGGCGAGCATTCTCGACTTCATGCTTGCGAGAAGGATCCCTCTACTTGTGGAGCCTCGCCTCATATGCATCAATCAGCCTGGATATCTGTGTGGACCTCATTGGTCCTTGGCTTTCTTATGAGTCTAGCCTTTCGAAGTGAGCCCTCTGATCTGAACGCCAAACTTTAGATCTAACCCTGCGATGAGCAGGTGGTTCTTGGATATCTCCTGCCTGGGGAGCATTACTATTTTGACCAGACATTTCGAACTCTTTTCTTGGTGTGGGCTTTCTCAGGGAAGATAAACGCTTCCAACAGATGGCGCCAATTGTGGTGACAATTATTATTCAACATAAAGAGATAAGAGAAGCACAATCACTAAGCAGAATAAGGAATACAAAATGCCAATCACATAACAAGAGATGTACGTGCTTCAACAAGAATGCCTACGTCCACGGTGGTGCAGTCGGTATTATTTTTATATACTCCGAAGAACGATTATAGAGAATACAGTGTGTCCTATGCCCCGGACCTAGGGTTTATTATATACATGTCCATTTTCAGGGAGTGGGGGTGTTGGACTCCCCCACGTTTTCCATCTTCTCCTAGAACCCCTCTTAACGAGAACATGGGAGAAGACTAAATCATAACCGATTAAGATATGGAGGGTCTAGACTTTAGGCCTCTACAATTGGGCTACTCGTCTAGGCCCATCATTCTAATTTCGGGTACCCACAGCAGACGTCACAAAACACGCATAAATTGGGGGTGGTCCCTACGCAGGATACTTGTTCACGGCCCATACCTAGCGGTGACAAAAGTTGGGTCAGCGACAACACCCACCTCTCGTAGATGGTGCATCCACATAGTACCTCTATGACCTACACAACATCAAACCCACATGTGCCGACGTGTGATATTCTGTCCGAACGCACGAACCCACGAGCCAATAGGACAGTCCACGAATATTAAAAATGTTATTTTTATTCCTATTTAACTTTTCTTTCTATACACCCTTAATTATATTTAAAGTTTAATAAAATAGGAGTTATAGAAAGAAAAGTGGGGTTTAAATAAAAACACTTTTTTTTAATTTTAGGTTCTGGTGCATAATCTTACTTTGTCACAATTAATTTATATGCCTCAAAGTTATTTTATCACTCTTAGTTTATATTTGTGATAATACTTTATGAACCACAACTTTAGGTTGATTATTTTAGAACTTAAACTTCAAGATACAAAAAATAATTCTATAGAATAGCTTAGATATCTTAACAAAACACATATCTAACATTGAATATGATTTATAAAAAGCACAAAACAATAGTAGAAATTCAATACATGAAATTAACGTTGAGATTATTTTAAATAGAATGTCACTACATGAAATTAACATTGAGATTATTTTAAATAGTGAGTGGGGGTGGTGGTGTGTGTGTATGTGGTGAGTGGGAGGGTGGAGGGAGGTGGGTGGGTGTGTGTGTGTGTGTGTGTGTGTGTGTGTATTTGAATTAACCCATGAATTTGTATTTTTGTATTTGAATTAACCCATGAATTTATTTTTGTATTTGAATTAACCCATTATATGAAACATACTTGAAATTAAATATAGTGCGCATAGATACTAGCCTTCTAGGTCTTATGCGTACGCATTCAATAGCCCTTAGACCCGTTCGAGAGTTATTACCCCTGTAATGAGATCTCTCGAATTGTCCCGTTTGGACAGTTTGAGACTGTATAATTTCTGTATAATATTCTTATTGGCTTAAAGTTGTTACTTTTGGAGGAAGTTTTGCAGTCGTATCTTAATGTTCTATGAGTACATACTAGATTGACAAGTGTGACTGTTATTTCAATTGACCAATTGAAATAACACTCACACCTGTCAATCTACGTCGTGTACTTGGAGAACTAAGGGAATATGTTGTCGAATTTTTTTCAAATCATAACAATGTGCATGAGCTGTTAAGTATATAATAGAAATATGCAGTCTTGAATGGGATAGGACCACTTACCCTTTAATAGGATAATTAAATGATGGGATAATTAAATAAAACATACTATAAATCTAAGTTTTGTGTACCTGTAATAGGTGTTTAGTTGTGGTAGCTGTGATGGGATATCCGAAATACAAAGAGTGGATGGGTGAGACTAATAGAATGGGGGATGTGTTTCGCAGAAGTGCTAATGAATTTGTGAAATATGCAAAGAGATGTTGTAATGATGAAGAGTTTCCGTGTCCGTGTGCTAGGTGTAAGAATGGTAAGGTGTTTGAGTGGAAAATAGTTGAACTACATTTGTTAAGATCGGGTATGCAAGATAGTTATCGATTTTGGAGTTTTCACGGTGAATTGAAAGTTCCTTTTGTCCCCGACCAACCTTCACAACAACCTTCAACAAGTAGAATAGATGTAGAAGGGGACGACGTAGATCATAATATGTTAGAGGATTTAGTTGATGATGCGTACGGAGTTTATGAAGCTGAGGAGAATGAGGTTACTAATGATGTATAAGATTCAAGTGCTCGTGAAGATAACACGATAAAACTTGACGATGACTACCAAAGTTTAAAATTTAAGGCGACCCAACCGTTATACTCTGGCTGTGAGAAAGATCAAATAACTTTACATGCCATGGTTGGTTTGCACAGTTTGAAGATGCAGTACGGTTTATCTGGCAATAGCGTGACGGGAATTCTGAAATGGGTGAAGGGCTTATTACCCAAGGTGAATACACTTCCAAATAGTTATCCTGTTATGAAGAACAGTTTGAAAGGTTTGGGAATGAAGTATAAATCGATTCATGCTTGTGTGTATGACTGCATACTATACCGAAAGGAGTATGAAAATCTCGATCGTTGTTCGGTATGCGATGAACCTAGATATGTCCAATCTACTAGTAAGGAAGGCACAAGCTCAAAAGTGCCTCAAAAAGTATTGAAATATTTTCCCGTTGGGCCTAGATTAAAGCGATTCTTCATAGTACCATGGATTGCAGAGGCAATGACTTGGCATGCTAGGGTAGAAGTAGGGGGTAATATCATGTGTCATCCTATTGATTCTACTGCCTGGCGGAGGATGAATTTTGAGTATCCCGATTTTGCTCGAGAACAACGCAACATTCGTTTGGCTATATACACAGATGGTTTCAATCCATTTGGGTGATGCGACATCAAGGCTTGCTCGTCTAGCCACTGGATCCTTGTTCGTGGCACAAGAGTATAAAAAGTATCGATTGAATGGTTACATTTTCGGCGCTAAAGTGTACGAGGAAAGTACAAATGTACAGAACTCGGGAATTTCATACAAGGCTCTTACTTTCTTTCGAGCGAGCGCAAAAGATAAAAACCTTGTTGAAGCTGAAATGACTTACTATGGTGTAATCCAAAATATATTTGAATTGGATTATATAAGCTTCAAAGAGGTTGTATTTTACTGTGAATGGGTAAGAGTTGAGGATAAAAATGCTTGTAAAGTTGATCCTGTCACCAATTTGATCATGGTTGACTTGTCCAAGTTGAAGAGCAACTACCACGTGAGCGATGAGCCGTTTGTTTGTGCATTTCAAAAGGTTAAGCAAGTGTTTTACTCGGAGTATATCAACAACGAGTCGTGGTCAATTGTCCAACACGCGCCAAGGCGTCTAAATAGTAGTGTGGATGACTTGGCTGCTCCTACCGAATATCAATCCATTTTTTATGATAACCCGAATTTGAAACAATTTTTCAATTTGTAATAAATATTTCAATTTGTACCGAAACATCCATTTTTAATGCTTTTAATTGATCTGCACTTTATCATTTTCACTCTTGTGTAGTGTGCGTGTGTGAAGAGGAGATTAATACATAAATATTCCAACTATATCTAAGTTTTGTTTATACTAATCCATGAATATACGCTTCTTACCTTTAATAGGTGATTAGTACATAGTTATTTGGGGTGTCCTATTTGTGAAGAGGAGACTGAATCTCTTCGTCTATCCGAACACTAAGAAATGCCATAATCCTATGGAGCGATGCTCTTCAAATTCCTACCAACCATTATGTAGCCAAACATCACCAGTTGAAGTTGTCAATTCCACTTTCCATACCCCACCACTTGGAACTTCTAGAAAAACATGGGAGACCATTGAAAGGTGGAATTGACAACTTCAACTGCTGATTTTTGGCTACACAACGGTTGGAAGGAATTTGCAACGCATAACTCCATAGGATTATGGTATTTCTTAGTGTTTAGATATGAAGAGAATTATATTTGACACGATTGCCCGGGGTACATTAGTTGGAAGGAGGTGCCATATGATCTCAAGTTAGCTGTTTGAGTGACACTACAGGTAATGTATTTATATTTATATGTCAATTTCGATTTCGATTTCAATTACGATTTATATTTATCTATATTTGAGGAGCGGATATTAATTTTACTTTATTTCAATTCATGGGACAGGGAGTGGCCCTAAGGGTAGGCCACATATGCTCTATACTTATGTGGCTATTCGGACGAGAAGGGAAGGATAAGGAGGTGTCCCCGAGCGTCGCGGTACAAAATCTCTTTTCCATGCAAATATTTTGTAGATTTGAGATAATTGATGGTGATGTTGTTTCTTCTTAAATAGTTTCTATTTTGAATATATATTTGCATTATCTTTAGTTTGTTTGGATATATGATGTTCGGAACAGGTACAACGTTGCTATAATAGGTACAAATATACTGTTAGGCAGTGGCAGTTGCCATACTGCCCAGGAGATTTTTTTAAATTCTGCCCAGAATTGTCACGGTCAATGGCCGTGACAATTTTTTTAAACAGCGTCACGGCTTTGTCACGGTTATAAACCATGACAAACGTGTCACGGTCATTGACCGCGACACGACCGTGACACAAAACGCAAGTTTTGTGTCAAGGTCAATGACCGTGACACGACCGTGACAAAAAAAGTTGTCTCACCTCGAAATGTCAAGGTCATTGACCTTGACAAGTTGGATTTGTCAAGGTCAATGACCTTGACAATTCGGCAGATTTGGTGTAGTGATTGGTTTGTTCACATAAATACATGATAACATATTATTACCTCATATAATAAGTATAGGTCATTACTCCATAATTACCATAAAAATCCCAACTAAAGTCTACAACATTTTTATTTATTAATAATTTACCATCTAATAAAATATTAATTCCATTCCATAAAATAATTACTTAACCAACTAGTCAATTGTAACTATTACCAACTAAATGTGGGCAGATCATTACTTAACCAACTAGTAATAATTTCCCTCTTTAATTTCTCTTTTACTCCTATATAGTAACCAAACCAAATCAATCCCAGGCGCAAGCGTACCAAGAATGAATAGCTAAAAACCTCATCCCGTCGCTCGAATGACATGCCACGTCGTTTGAGTGACCCCCTTATCTTCTTCCCCACGCTGTTCTTCCTTGGTTCATAACTTCCAACCTAGAAACCTTTATACGAACCCAATAGCAGTAATATAACAACGCATAACCAAAATATATATAAACTCGGAATTCATGTATTTAAATCCAACAATTTTGATATGTTAGGGGTTTATACGATTGGGATGTTTTTCCAATTACCAACCATTATTAAATTCACAATAAAGGTCCATTTGTCATGAAATCTACGTCACATTTCAGTCCATAAATTAACAGAGACATCCCCTACATCAATAAGTCAAATATTCCAAATTTAACTATCAAAACCCTACGGATTCTACCCTCAATTTTCAGATTCACGTTACCTAAATTTATGGAATAATTTCTACCTTAAATCTAGTCCTCTACATGCATTGTTCATCATCAAATCAATCATATTCAAACCTAAATCTCATAAATTTAACGGGCAATTATTATGCATCAATAAATATTTGAAAACATAAATTAAGCAAGAGAATTCTTGCCTTATTGATTCATAGAATAATGTCCCTTGAAATCACCTTGATTTTTCCTTGGTTCCTTACCCTTTTCCCTCTCTTTTGACCCTTCTCCTTTCCTCTCCCGTTAAATATTGTTTTTAGGTTTTCAGGAATGATAGTGAGGGAGTGGTTTACCCCCACTTATCCACTAATAAATGGCTAATCCCGATTTGGGCCTAAAAATAAACTTTTGAACCCCCAAACGGACCCGAATTCGTAATTCAACTAACCCAAAAGTTCTCCAGCCTATATACTATTGACCCGAGACTATTTTTAAAGACCTAAATCATCTAAACAAGTTCATATGTGTCCCGAATTATTTATGTCAATAATAGGTACTTTTAATTTGTGTCGCACATTAATTATGTATTTTTAATACGATACATGCAATTGATATATTCATACGCATAAAATCAATCATACACAGCATATAACTAAATAACAAATTTTGACTATGAAATTATTAAATTAAAAATAATTAACTAAGTCTAATTTTCGCAATTATTTATTATTTCCAAAATATTATTTTATTACTTATTTTAGAATAAAATACGGGGTATTACAAAAATGTATGAACTAAAATATGATTTATTTATAGTTCATTCAAATCGTCACTTTGAATGCACCAGTGTGTCCGGAAGGGTCGAAATATTCAGAAAAATGTACCTTGGGGTACTGTTTGGGTCCCGGGATTATTTTAGACTAAATCGGCACCGTATAAGGGCATTTTAGTCATTTGGTAGTCTAGGGTTAATAGAGCTACTAATTTACAAAGATTATATTAGCTGGTAGATGGGAGAGGCTGGGGTTAAGAGGTTAGAAAGCCAACGAAGTCCATTATAGAAGGAACAGAGAGCATTCTTAGAGGTTTGAAGAGGATCCTTGAAGTGTTCTTCGTTCTTGGAGGTTTGGCTTCAGGATTGGAGGAGAAGACAAACAAATCCAACATTAAATCACGAAATCAGACCTACTACCAAAGGCAAGTGTTTATTGTAATTTCTTTTGAAGTTATAATACCCATGTAGAATAGGGTGAAAATATGATTTAAATGATGTTCTTAAAATATAGATGATTAGAACATATAATTTGGGTAGGATTTGCATGTAGATTTTACCCACACGCAGTTTGGTCGAAATAAAATTAAGTATGGTGATGAATATAAATAAAATCTGGGTTTTATGATTGATTTTGAATGAAGAACAATGAAATCAGTTCTTGGATTGAATTCATGATGATTTAATGCCATATTTATGTTAGAAATCATCCTAATACATATATGTGATGTTGGAGAATGTTAGTTGTAATTTTTGTGAAGAAACATGATGGTTATGTTGAATAAAAATGGTGAGAAATGCAAGAACTGAACGAAGAAGATGAAGTGTTACTTTTCGAATCGATTCGGCCCAAGGGAGAATCGATTCTGTTTGCCGATATTTGTTTTTTTTCCCTTATTAAGACCTTAAAATGTGATTTATAAATGGGGAAAATTTTGGGACATCCTTATAATATAAGGAGGGATATATTGGATGACAGTAGGATTATGATAGGGTTGTGACTTAATCTTAATGAGAGAATTAAGGGGAGGATTAATCGATTTTTAATCGAAAGGTAATTTATTCGAGAGCATGAGGATGAGTCATGGGGATTCCAAATGGATGTATTATATAGACCAGTAGAATACGAGTGAATTAACTATTGAATTAACGTAAGTGAGTAACTAGGGCCCTTTGAATTGAGAATAATACTTGGGAGTTTACGATAGAGGGTTATAATCGTAAATTGTTAAGCACGGTAAGTATTCGAGATATATATACTACGTACGAATGATAATTATAGGTTGAGTGTACAGCTATACAGATTAATTATACGTTGAGTGTATACCTATACAGATTAATTGTAGGTTGAGTGTATACATATACAAATTATATTATATGTGGAGTGTATACATGTACGGATGATATTTATAGGTTGTGTATATATATATACGGATTATATTTATAGTTCGTGTGTATACCTATAAAGATAATATTTATAGGTGATGTGTATGACTATATGTGATATATGGATAGGTGGTGTGTATACCTATTATGTGCTTTCTTATGTGTATGATCATGCCTATATTGTCTGCTATCACGGGAGGTTTGGCGTCGTGGGAAGTCTTATCCTGATGAGCCCCTCATTTGGGCGCGCTAGGCGTGTGCGTGATTAGAACTATGTTCTCCTCCATTGTATGTTATATGATTCATGGTTCAAGGGTGATATTTGAACCGATAGTCCTTGATTGAGTACGATACGTACATGGACTTGATGGCAAAGTACGCAGACTCGCACCGTGGTTCTTAGCCCCAGATGTTAGAGCTATGTAAATAGATAGTGTGATATATATATATATATGTGTGTGTGTGTGTGTGTAGATAGCGTATATCTAAATGTGATGTAATTATGAGATAATCTACTTAGTGTGTGATGGTATTAAAGTTGATGTAAGTAGAAAGACTTACTGAAATGGTTTAATGATAATATAAGTGAAATATATTTGATAATAACATATGAGATATGTTCATTATTAGTGTTACGATAGCGTACTGTATGGGCGATATAAGGAAAGTTAAAGAGATATTTAAATAAGTACTTACTGAGTAAAGATTGGGACATTGTAGTATAGGCGGTGAGGGAGAGACAAACCCTTTAGTGGATAAATAGTTATTGAGGAGACCTAGTTGGTCTGGGTAGCATAGCTAGTTAATATATGTTAGGCGTGCACATTAGTTGATGGGGGAGGAACTCAAGAAAGTGTACGTGACTAATATGTGTAATCAATAACTGATTTTAAATTGTGATAAATATTTTCAAATATTTTGGGCTCGAGCCATCTTGCAAAATATTTTCAAAACTTTTTAGGTGTCTAGATATAAGGACATTAAGATTAATATCTGTTCCAGGGATGCGCAGTTGCAACACTTGTGGATACTTGCAGGATTTGGACTACACGCTTTAGTTGCTTCTTTCCTGGAGTAGGATCCAGGTTCACTTATTTCATTTGGGCATGTCGTCCTGCAGCCTTTTCATATATTCGGTTGTATCATACTTTTAATTGTGAACTCAGTTTATTTCATTAGATATTTAGTTGGACTTTTGTATTGGGAAACAATGGTTTATTCAGTATATTTTTTTTATTTATTTATCTTATGATTGGTTCAGATTTTATTACTGCGTGAATCGCTTAGTTATTGTATTTGTTTCCGCATGTTGTTATTGTTTAATAAAAAGATAAAAATTTGGCACTGACTTTTTTGAATACTAGGTGGTTAGTAAACTTTTAAAATATTTTTGAAAATGATGCTAAGAATGAACCAGATTGTAACAACCCGCGTAATTTTGGACTATTTTAATTAATTTTTGGAAAATGGAGGAAAATAAAGTTTTAGATAAAATTATTTTTATTGCTCAAATATGTTGGTTATTATTTTTAAAGGCGCGAATTTTAAACGGTTTCGAAAACGGAGTTAAAACGGATTTTAAAATGATTTTTAAATGTTTTTAACTCTTGGAGTTGTTTTGACTTCCAACTCTTCATTTATTTGCCTTATTTAAAGGAGCCTTTTGGATTCCAACTCTTCATTTCTTTGCATTGTAAAAGGAAGTCGTGGACAACCCTTTTAACATACTTTTGGCACAAATTATGGCAATAAATATATTTTATATTCCTCTTCTTTTTATATACACATTGGCCCTAGAGATTTGTGAGTTTCAACCTTAGATTAGAGGTGTTCTTGGGGCTATTTTGTTGAAGGTTCTTGGAGCAGCTTTTGTAGATCTTTTGTGTTGATCTTGAGGATGTGATCATTAGTTTCTCATCATGGTTTGAGGTATGGGGTTTTACACAATACGCTCCTTAAATCTCTCGAGAGTTTATTCCGTTGAATTCTTGTTAATTGAACTCATATTTAAATCATTAAATTCATTGAAATCTGGAAAATAATTGTTGAAATTATTTTGATTCATGTGGTATCACTATATTGTTGTTGAGCACGTTGTCATGAGATTTTAATATGGCACGGATGTTGGGCACCCGCCAAAATTCCTGTTTCCCTGGCTATGGCTTGATAAAGCATATACGGATCTGGTGAGGCCTGGTGACCCGGTTAAAGTGTTGTTGAGAAATTTATTGATAAAATGCTATTGAGATTTGCATTATGAAATGAATATTTGTACTCGTGTTGTTACGTTTTATTCATCGATAATATATTTGTTGAGCATCTTTCCTGTCGTATTGTGTACTTCCCCATATTTTCTTTTAGTGGTAGGTTAGCGCGAATTTTGGGGCGCTATGGATATTGATTTTAGCGAGGATTGTTTGGAAAAGATTTGTATTATTTTGATGTATAGAGCTTTGGAGATTTGTATTTTATTTTCGAGTTAGTTGTTGTAATTTTAATTCGAGAGACTTGTTGTAATTGAAGAGATTTGATATTAGTGGATTCCTATTTTTGTATTATGGGACTTAGATGCTCTATACCTTCTCACTTGTGGATTTGGATTTATTTTATCGCATTAGCGCTCCGTTCGCTCTCCCCGGGCGGGCGGGGTGTTACAAATGGTATCAGAGCTTAGGTATACGGCAACCCTCGGGGCTTGAGTTTTGGGTTCATTGCGTGTGGTTAACAATTTTTGGAGATAGAAAATTTTAGGTGATATTCGTGATAGGCATCTAGATTAGATGTGAGGAATTTATTTTTGGAGACAAAATTATTTTTGGAGATTGTTAGCCTGATTTTTTTGAGTTAGGCATTCGACGAATTTCGAGGGCGAAATTCCATTGTTAGTAGGGAAGTGTAACAACCCGCGTAATTTTGGACTATTTTAATTAATTTTTGGAAAATGGAGGAAAATAAAGTTTTATATAAAATTATTTTTATTGCTCAAATATGTTGGTTATTATTTTTAAAGGCGAGAATTTCAAACGGTTTCGAAAACGGAGTTAAAACGGATTTTAAAATGATTTTTAAATGTTTTTAACTCTTGGAGTTATTTTGACTTCCAACTCTTCATTTATTTGCCTTATTTAAAGGAGCCTTTTGGATTCCAACTCTTCATTTCTTTGCATTGTAAAAGGAAGTCGTGGACAACCCTTTTAACATACTTTTGGCACAAATTTTGGCAGCAAATATATTTTATATTCCTCTTCTTTTTATATACACATTGGCCCTTGAGATTTGTAAGTTTCAACCTTAGATTAGAGGTGTTCTTGGGGCTATTTTGTTGGAGGTTCTTGGAGAATCTTTTGTAGATCTTTTGTGTTGATCTTGAGGATGTGATCATTGGTTTCTCATCATGGTTTGAGGTATGGGGTTTTACACAATATGCTCCTTAAATCTCTCGAGAGTTTATTTCGTTGAATTCTTGTTAATTGAACTCATATTTGAATCGTTAAATTCATTAAAATCTGGAAAATAATTGTTGAAATTATTTTGATTCATGTGTTATCACTATATTGTTGTTGAGCACGTTGTCATGAGATTTTAATATGGCACGGATGTTGGGCACACGCTAAAATTCCTGTTTCCCGGGCTATGGCTTGATAAAGCATATACAGATGTGGTGAGGCCTGGTGACCCGGTTAAAGTGTTGTTGAGAAATTTATTGATAAAATGCTATTGAGATTTGCATTTTGATTTGAATATTCGTACTCGTGTTGTTACGTTTTATTCACCGCTAATATATTTGTTGAGCATCTTTCCTGTCGTATTGTGTACTTCCCCATATTTTCTTTTAGTGGAAGGTTAGCGCGTATTTTAGGGCGCTATGGAGATTGATTTTAGCGAGGATTATTTGGGAAAGATTTGTATTATTTTGATGTATAGAGCTTTGGAGATTTGTATTTTATTTTCGAGTTAGTTGTTGTAATTTTAATTCGAGAGACTTGTTGTAATTGAAGAGATTTGATATTTGTGGATTCCTATTTTTGTATTGTGGGACTTAGATGCTCTATACCTTGTCACTTGTGGATTTGGATTTATTTTATCGCATTAGCGCTCCGTTGGCTCTCCCCGGGCGGGCGGGGTGTTACACAGATGAGATTCCTGTTTTATTTTTATAAAGGATTGATCTCCCGGTATTTAAATACGCGGGGTGTTACATATATATAATTCAAGAACAATTAAATTTTTAATGATAAGAGTAACTAAAACTTTAACGCCTCGGCCCGAATTTATGGGTTACCCATAATCAACCCGGTCCGACCTGCGCGATATGTTTGCAGTGAGATAAAACAAACTATGTAATGTTGCTAGTCCAGTTTTATTTTAATTAATATTTCACTTGTTTAGCATGCGATTCCAGTTTCATAATAAAATACGTGAAGGACTCATGGGGGGCACCCCGAAGTCCAAGTATACAGAGCTACTAACGTAAAATAAAGAAAACACTTACTTGTATATGTCAATCTAATACATTCATCAAATACGGATGTTTGAAGAGTATTGAAATGAAAACACATATTCGGGGTGTCGTGCAATGACGGGGTTTAATCTCTTAGAGAAATGGTGAGTGTAGCTAAATTTTAAACTTTGGCCTTTAAAGTTTTGTGGTGAATGTACCTCAATGTCACTCTCCTAAAAACGTATTTTGAAAGGTATGTTTTCATGTTTGTATTTTGAAATCATGGAATTTGATTTATATTAATCTAGCACATTTATATGTTAATTCGCGACACAAGTGGAAGTGATGGGTTAAAAGCCAGACTTGAACACATATAAACACTATAAATTGCATACCCAATCCCCTAAACCGAGTCCGAGTTGGAAATAATACATAATTATGCACAGTTTATAACAATATATTAATGTGAGTTATTGTCCCGAAATTTAGGCACAGTTTCTTTACCCTCACGATGAAAGTTGACTTTTTTGTCATGGGAAAAGCCCCGCTTTTGGTGCTTTTCAATCGGATAGAAGTGTTGACTTTTGTGAAATTTCTATAGGGTTTGTCTTTATATATCTATAGAAGGCGACTTTTAAGGAGTACTAACCTCTTTTGGTGGTAACTTCGTGGAAGTACGAGCTTTTCATTAAAATAAGTAACTTTTTTGAAGTATGAGCCCTTCAAACTTCTTAGAAAATAAACTCGAGTATCTTGGGTACTCGGGATTTAATAAATCTAGAAAATCGAATCAACTTTTGGGTTTCTTCTCTGTATTCAAAGTGGGATGCATTTAAATGGTGGGTGGATACATCTGTTTACAACAGTTTTGACAGATGGGATGGCCGATCGTCCAAAGGTTTAGGGCCGTTAATTTTTTATCAATGATTGAGAAATATTTAGATAAGATTTATGCATTAGAAACTTTGCTCAATCGGATAAGGGCTGAGGGGCCTTTAGCCGATCGGCTGAAGCCACCAGAGGGGTTATTTGTTAATTACTCCTTATTATTTTTACTTTAGCGCTAGATACTCGGGTTTCTTGTGTTTTTGACAATAAAAACTTTAGTGTAAGTTTGAAAGTTAATTTTTTTTTTATTTTTTTCGAGGTTTGTACCTGAGGTTTATTTATAATTGGACGAAGCATCTTAGAACCTTGATTGCAAATTGAGGTGTCCACATAGGTAGTTGACTAAGTGTGTGAATGTGCAAATACTCTTTGTCGAAATAAGAGCTCAATAAAATAGGTTTTTCTATTGGAAGTGTCATGGGGATTGTGGGTTATAGCTTGACAGTTCAGGGGTGGACAAGTCAGTGATGTTTTCTTGAGAGGTTATGTAGTGATCAGGAGTAATGTATGGGAGAGTGGCCTCATAAAACATTACACGACTTGAAATGTGAACTTTCTGATTTGATGGACTATAACACTAATATCCTTTATGAATGGGACTATAACCAATGAAGACACTTGCCTAACTTTTTAGATGAAATTTGTGTTGGTTTTTACCTCTCAAGTGGGGAAATCATTGACATCTAAAGACACGAAAAGACTTAGAGTCAAATTGATCTTGATAAAGTGTGAAAAATGGTGTAATATTGTTTAAATTTGATGAGGGAAGTCGATTAATAAGAAAAACAACCGTTAGAAATGCCTCAACCCATAAGAATATAAGTAATTTAGCATGAAATGATAAGGTTAACCCTGTCTCAACGATATGTCTATGCTTCCTCTCGGGTAAACCATTTTATTCAGGAATGGTAGGAAACGACACATGCCTTAAAATTCCATATGATTTAAGATATTGTTAAAATTTAGTTTTTCCAAACTCACCTCTACCATCACATTGAAATATTTTCATAGTTTTTGAAAATTGAGTTTGAATCATCTTGTGAAATTTTATGAAAACTTGATAAAATTCTAACTTTTGTTGTACGGGATAAATCCATGTATATCTAGTACAATCATCGACAAACAAGACATAATGTTTCATTTGTTGATAAGAAGATATTGGAGCAGGCCCCATAAATCACTATGAATTTTTTTAAAAGGCACAATGTTGATTTTTTTCATTCAACTGAAACGGTAATTTACAACTCTTTCCCATTTGGCATGAAACGCAAACTTTAGGCTCTTTACTCCAACTAAAAACATTTAAACAACTACTTTTATTTAAAACAAGAAGAGACTTTGAACTAAGATGTCCAAGTCATTGATGCCAAAAGTCATAACTTGCATTCTTAGTTCGAATTGCAATAAGAGCTGGAAATTCATCATCATCCAGTGCATAAAGCCCCTTTATTTTACTTCCCTTTGCTAGAATATGTCTTGTTTTCTCATCTCTCATAACAAAATACTTTTTGGAAAATTCTATAACACATTCATTGTCCTTTGTAAGTTTAATAACTGAGATTAGATTTTATTATGAACTTGGCACAACAAACATGTTATGTAAATTTCACTTTTGTGTGACATTTTTGTGCCAATATGCGTAATATCCAACCTTGTTCCATTTCCAAATATAACTTTATCATTGCCATTATAAGGTCTGAGTTCAAGAAAATTACCTGAGGAATTGGTCATAAGAGATGTTGCACCAGAGTCCATATAAAATAGTCCATCACCTTCATATTGTTGATTTCTAGCAATTAGAACTTACTGACTTGCATTTTCCTTGGATGCTTGATAGGAAAAGACCCACCTATAATACCAATTTATTATTATATGATTGTTTCTCCACCAAATTTGACACGCATCCTTCTTGTCTTTCTTGCTTGTGTTCAAAGAAATTTGAATGAACCTTGGTTGAGTTCAAATTGATGACTGAACAGTTTAAAACTACGTTCTTTTAAACTGAAATTAGGATAAAAACCTTTACCTCGTGAAGTTCTTCCACGACCCCTATATGAACTAGGAGTGTAACACCCGCTGCTACGATTTTGACTATACTCGTGTGATTTGGTAACTTGTTATAACCCATTTGGGATTTTGACTTGGTAAGATGGATCATGGGTCAAATTTGGACAATGTAGTGGCCCTTGTGCAATTAAACTGGATTTTTGTGGCTTAAAGTTTGTATGCAATAATAGTACGATCGGTCGAACAAATAATCATGTAGTTAGAATAAGGAAGACTATCATTCGACTGAGGTTCGAATGAACTTCTGATAAGAAATACAAGTTCATTTTCTATCGCTCTCTAGAATCTCGTTCGAACGCCCTCGTTTGAATGAGGTGCATTATTGTTCGAACGATGGGTGTATTATCGTTCTGACGAGTAAAGGTTTACCCTATTTTAAATGACATTTTACTCTTGTTGGAACTCTTGTTCGAACAAGAGGGGATTCCGTTCGAACAAGATAGGAATTCATTTGAATGACCTTACGAAAATCAAAATTTTCTACACATGTTAATGTGTTGTCATGACATGGATCGTCAGATGTGTCGAGGGCTCATATCAAAGCATGGATTAAAATCTTGATGGACCAAACAATAAAAGGCTAAGTTTAGGGCATTTTGGGGATTTTACCCTTAGGGTTTAGGGACTATTTATAGTGGGTTTTGGCTCATTTGAGCAACCAAATCAGATTTTTCCCCTCTCTCTAACTCTAATAGATCATCCTCCTCCAACCACCATACACCACCCTAACACCACCGTTCCTCCACCCAAAACCACTATAGATTAATCATTTTCTTCCATACTTAAGCTCTTCAAACCCAGATACACCATATGTTTAAGCAAGATGGGATTTTATGGAGATCTTGTTGGGGATTTTGGGGAAGAAAAGGAAGAAGAATAAGGGAGTTAGAAGGGGTTTTGCTTGGAGATTTCATAGAGCACATTTGTGGAGCTAAGCAACCTCCTTGAGGCCACCTAAGGAGGTGGGAGGTTACCATATCCATCTTCTTCATCCTACCATTGTTGGAGCTTCTTTGAGGTCAAAAACTTGACTCTTTTGCTTAATAACTCTATTTTCCATAGTATTGGTCTTGTACTTAGAGCTTGGAAGAGTGTAATACATATGTGATTTAAGAAGGTTATTTCTTACAGTTTTGTATAAAATGGTTTACAAATGATTTCAAGAGTTTTGCATTAAATGATATATTTCAAGAAATATTGGTATTTAAACAATTTATGGAATAAAATGTTTTAAATAATAATTATCTAGTTAAAGATATTTTCTGAATGAATGCCCCAAGGTTTTCTTGTAAAAATTAGGATTTTTGTAAAGATAGACATCTATTCAAGTTTTGAAGAAACAAAGATGTCTTTTGGCCTTGAAAATCATGTTTTTGCAAATATTATGGAATTTCTAGAATGAACCATGTTTTAAACCCATTTAATTGGATTTTTTTACTTAAAATCCTCTTTCTATGTATATGAATTTGTAGTGATTTGGTAACGAGCATATAGAGAAGTTTAATGAGGGTTTTAAGGGGTTTAACCTGAATTAAAGAAAATAAAAATTTCAGCTTTTAAAAGTGTGTGAATAAGTGTAGACAATGTGATAAGTAGGTATTTCAAGACTATATGAGAAAATGAAGGGAAAATTGTATTTTCTTATAAAGTAGTCTTCAAATGTCAAATGGTTTCCTTGGTAAAGGAAGTAATGAAATAATGAGATTTCTAAATTGAGAAGAGTGTTACTGCAAATGTTAAATGATTATTGATGAGTTAAAAGCATTTAAGAGGTTGGTATGGGTGAGTTAACAATGTCTTTGGAAATAAATGGATAAAATAGTAATTTACGTAAAATGGGACATTTTATAAAATAAAAATGCTTGAAAGGTGTTACACGAATGGTACTAAATGAAAGTGATTTTTGGGAGTGTGTAAAGGAGAATAAATGGTGATTTTCAACGTATAACATAAGGTGGGGTGAAATCTCTGAGTTTTGGCTTCGATCGGTAAAAAGTGAAATAATGTGTACACGGAAAAGTGTTAAAAAAAATTATAAAGAAACTCGAAAGAACCGAGAGAATTAAGAAGGGCACAGAGCCCAAGGGTGAAAGACCCAAAGCAATGGCCAGAGCATATGGTGACATCACCAATAGTGTAGAGCCCGTTAAAGTACGTGGTATTGGTGTAGTCTAAGCAAAAGGTATCAGATAAATGGAATGTGATAAGTAAATTGGTTGTGCTAAGAAAAATGAGAAAAAATAGCCTTTTATGAAATGAAATTCATAAATATTCTTGTTTTTAAAGGGTGATTTTGATAAGAATTTACTACACCAAAAAGGCCAAATTGCCAAACTTCAGTCAGCCACCCTTGTCAAGGTCAATGACCGTGACAATAAAACACGCATTTTTTATCACGGTCATTGACCGTGATAAGTCCATGAAAGCAGTACTTGTCACAGTCAATGATAGTGACAATATTAGAAAGTTTTCACGGTCAAAGACCGTGACAGGTGCGTCATAACTTTGTCAGTAAAATAATCCCTTCCCTCTTTTTTTCCACCATTTTGTTTCTCCCCTTCTCTCTCTATCTCTCTCCTTTGTGTGTATATGAATATGTGTGTACGTACGCGTGTGTGTTGTGTGCTCCGTGTGTGTGTGGGTGGGGGCAGTAGGGGTGGGGGTGGGGGGCAGTGTGTGCGGGTGTGTGCATGTGTGTGCGGGTGTATGGGGGTGGGGGTGGAGGGGGCAAGGCGTGTTTGTGCGTAGTGTGTGTGTAGTATGTGTGTGTAGTATGCGTGTGTGCGCGTGTGTGTGGGTAATGGAACCATTAGGGTTTCATACGTAAATGTGTAAATACCCAAATATATGTTGTACCCTTAAGTATAAATACTCAAATATTGTTGGCTAATAAGGAATGATAAGTAATTAACCCTTGATTTTATACGTAGATGTGTAAATGATGATTCTTGTCACACCCTAACCCCATTAGGATATAATTAACTAAATGGTTAACAAACCACATTTATTATTTTTTTTATTTTGTAATACTCATTAAAACAACTTCAAGGTTAAAATACGGAATACTAAAAATCCAATCGTTTTAAGGAGACATAATTTATAAAAAAAACTCCCATACCATTTAACTTAATTATAACTAGTACAATGTATGAAATAAAACTGAAGAGACCATACTACTATTCACTCAACCTCCTAGACCTGGAAGTGGTAGCTTCAAAATTTGATAATGTAAACATATAAAATCATGAGTTTAAAAACTCAGTGAATGTACTACATTTCTATATAGTAAAAGCACTATATTAACATCTCAACATATCTATATATCCATCTTTGTGCCAAATTAGGCCATATACATATCCGGAGTTAATAAACCCCACATCTCCTGCCCGTAGGCAATAATCATATCCATAGGTTTTAATAACCTAACATCTCCTGAATTGCATAGCAACTCAACATATCTTGACTTTTATAAAGCCATAACATCTCAACATCTCTTGACTTTTATTTTCTTTCCGTATTGGGATTGTTGTGAGGAGTATTTCCTCTACTCATCTTTATTTATTGATTTACTATAGTTGGACTTTATTGTGAATAGTTATGTTATCCGTTACATTTCACTTATTGCATGTTAATCAGAGTTAACGTAAAATTTGGCAACTCACTTTTTAAATACTAGGTGGTTAGTAATCATTAAAATGTTTTCGACGGTGATGCTATTAACTGAACCAACTTGGCATTTTGTATTAATTTAATAAAGGAGTAGATACCCGGTATTTAATTAGTCGGGGTGTCACAGGTGGTATCAGAGCATCAGGTTCTAGTGTCCTTTAGAATCTTTACGGCTTATTATGTTTTCGCTAAGCTTTCTTTGATGTAGAGCCCTATATTTTAGGACTGTTGTATTCTTTTGTATATGCTACGTTCTTCATCTATTTTGAGTTTATAACTGTGAACTTATAGACTTTATCCTTGTTTCAGATGCCTTCACGGCGTGCACAACGGGTTCCCAGGGATGCAACGCCAGAACCACAGCCCGCACTAGTTCAGGGCACGATGAATGCCGCCGAGGTTGCATCCATTGTAGCCCAGGCGGTAAATGCCGCACTAGCCGTAGTTCAGCTGGCACCACCTTAGGCGCCAGTAGCCACGCCAGTTTAGGCACATGCATTCCCGTCTTCTTGGGAACGTGTTCGAGATTCTTTTCAGAAAGCACACCCTCCGGAGTTCGCAGGTAGCTCCGATGTTGTGGTATCTAGTCAGTGGAGGAAAGACATTCAGCGACACTTGAGGATGTATGAGTGCACCGATGTCCAGAAGCAGATACTAGCTACCTTTAAACTAGTAGGATCTGCATTGCAGTGGTGGGAATCTATTACCACCGTGGAGGAGAGAGATACTCTCACTATACAGGAGTTTTGGGTGCGGTTCGACCGCAAGTATTTTCCGTCAGCTGTTCACACGGAGATGAGAAGGAAGTTGATGAGACTCAAGCAGGAGGGTAAGACTGTGGCCGAGTATGAGGCCGAATTCACAAATCTGTTGAATATTGTTCTGGATGAGATACCGACAGAAGAGAAAAAGATTCAGAAGTTTACAGACGGGTTGACTTGGAGGATCCGTCAGCACTTGTTGGGGAATCTATCGTTGGCCACTTATCCTGATGTGGTTAACGATGCACTGCTCCATTTCCAGTACCACCGCTTTCACTTGACAGAGTGGAAGCGATCAGGAGAATCCAGCCATCAGGGGAGGACAGGGGGAAATGGTGCTAGCGGGGCACAATCAGCTCAGGGTCAGTATAGGCAGGGTGATCAGGGTTCCCAGTAGGGGGATTCTAAGAGATTCCGATCAGGGGGTTTCAGGCATGGACAGGGAGGTTTTAGGCAGGGCCATCAGGATTCGAATGGCCATTAGGGCCAGCAGGGTCAAAATGGTCAACAGCAACGGTTTCGCTAGGGCCAGCAAGGCCAGGGCAGAAATGGTAACGGTCACCAGGGCCGTGGTCAACAGGGACAGCGAGGGGGAAACTTCCAGGGGAAGTGTTTCATTTGTGTTAAGTTTGGCCACAAATGTCAGGATTGTCCTGATAAGGGCAGGGCCCCACAGCAGCAGCAGGGTGCTCGACATGAGCCGCAGAGGCCTATATTTCCCGCCGTCCTCCCAGCACCACCGCAGATGGCAGCATTACCACCCATTCCAGCGGTCCCAGTTCAGCAGGGGCAACTGCAGTATGGGAGAGTATATCAGCTCCAGCAGGTCGCAGCCCCACAGTATCCACCAGCCATTAAGGTTATGTTCTCTATTCAGGGGACTATGGGGCGTATTTTGTTTGACACGGGGGCTACACATTATTTTATTGCTATGAGATTTGCACGCACCACTGGGCTATTAGACATCGCCGAGAGTACGATTACTTGTGTAGATTCACCGTTGAGTAGGGGTTCCGTGATTTCACGTGTATGTAGAGGCATGGGTATAGAGATCGGGAGGTTTACTTTACCCGCGAATATGTTAGTATTAGAGATGACCGAGTATGATGCCATTATTGATATGGATTGGCGTGTTGCATACCGAGCCATGATTGACTATTTTAGTAGGAGTATTATCTTTGCCGTTCCCGGGCAGGAGATGTTTTTGGTGGCGATGCCTCGTCCTGAGGGAGGATCATCCACTCATTTGTACTATATAGAGGAGGAGACCTCAAAGGAAGTGGTGATACCACTTGATTCGATTCCAGTTGTTCGAGAGTTTGCCGACGTATTTCAGGATATACCTGGATTACCTCCGAGCAGAGAGATAGACTTTATGATCGACTTGACGCCGGGCACTCGACCTATTGCCCGCACACCTTACCGTATGGCTCCAGCTGAGATGAGAGAGTTACGGGATCAGATTGAGCAGTTTTTGGGTCAGGGGTTCATTCGGAGGAGTACTTCACCATGGGGTGCCCCTGTATTGTTCATAAAGAAGAGAGATGGATCGTTGAGGTTGTGTGTGGATTATCGAGAGTTGAATAAGGTCACGATACGGAATAAGTATCCGTTGCCCCGAATCGATGTCTTATTCGACCAGTTGAGAGGAGCTTCTTTCTTCTCAAAGATTGATTTTCGATCGGGATACCATCAGTTGCGTATCAGGGAGGAGGACGTCTCGAAGACTGCGTTCTTAACGAGATATGGTTCCTACGAGTTTCGAGTTATGCCTTTTGGTTTGAAAAAATGCTCCGGCCGTGTTTATGGACTTGATGAATAGGGTGTTCAAAAATTTCCTAGATCAGTTCGTCATTGTCTTCATTGATGATATTATGGTTTACTCCCAGACAGAGGAGGAGAATGCCGAGCATTTGAGACAGGTTTTGCAGACGCTATGTCAGAACGAGTTGTATGCAAAGTATGAGAAGTGTGGGTTTTGGCTGAAGGAGGTTCAGTTTTTGGGGCATATTATTTCCGACCGAGGGATATCTGTTGATCCGGGGAAGGTATCTGCGGTGAGGGAGTGGGGACAGCCCATGACACCGACTGAGATCCGTAGTTTCTTGGGACTAGCAGGATACTACAGGAGGTTTATTCAGGGATTTTCGAAGATAGCAGGTCCTTTGACACATCTGACTCGTAAAGGTGTGCCGTTCATTTGGAGTGATGCTTGTCAGTTGGCATTCGATGAGTTGAAGGACAAGTTGACCTCAGCACCTGTGTTATCATTGCCGAGACCGGGAGTTGAGTATCTAGTTTACACCGATGCGTCCTCACAAGGACTTGGAGGTGTATTGCAGCAGGAGAGTAAGGCCATAGCTTATGCTTCCCGTAAGCTTAAGCCTCACGAGAAGAATTACCCCACTCTTGATTTGGAGTTAGCGGAAGTTGTATTTGCCCTTCGGATTTGGAGACATTACCTTTTGGGGGAGAAATTTCGATTGTTCACAGACCACAAGTCCCTACAGTACCTATTCAGGTAGAAGGAGTTGAATATGCGGCAGCGATGGTGGCTTGAGTTTGTGAAGGATTATCAGTTCGAAATCCAATATCACCCAGGTAAAGCTAACGTGGTAGCAGACGCGTTGAACCGTAGGCCAGTGGATGAGGTGGCAGGGTTGTGGAAGGCTAACTGGAAGGAGTTGGGACACCAGGATGCAGTGGCCCGATCATTCATGTCGATGATGACTGTTACACCGCAGATTATCACGAGAGTGGTAAAGGCACAAGCAGATGACTCGTTCTGTCAGGAGTAGATAGTTTGATTATTAGCTGAGGGAGCCGAATCCTATACCGTTAGTTCAGACGGGGGATTACGCTTCAACGGGAGACTGGTAGTTTTGAAAGGGGAGGAACTGCGACACGAGGTGATGGCAGAGTCGCACGGCTCACGGTACATCCCGGTGGGGACAAAATGTACCAGGACATGAGACGTCAGTATTGGTGGAGCGGGATAAAGAGAGATATTGTCGTGTTTGTTTCTAAATGCACCACTTGTCAGCTGGTAAAAGTGGATCATCAGAGACCGGCATGACTTCTACAGCCATTAGAGGTCCCGATGTGGATGTGGGAGAGCATCTCCATGAACTTTATCGCGGGGTTGCCTACGTCACAGAGAGGTCACGACTCCATTTGGGTAATTGTGGACAGGTTGACCAAAGTCGCTCATTTTCTACCCGTAAGGACCGACTACACTACGGGACAGTATGCCCAGCTTTTTATTACAGAAATAGTGAGACTTCACGGTGTGCCCCTAAATATCGTGTCTGACCGAGATAAGATATTTGTTTCACAGTTTTGGGAGAGTTTTCAGGAGGCCATGGGCACGGAATTGCGATTGAGTACGGCTTATCATCCGCAGACCGATGGTCAAACCGAGTGTACGAATCAGATGTTGGAGGACATGTTGCGGATGTGCATCATTGACTTCGGGGGTGGATGGGAGCAGTACCTTCCACTGGTGGAGTTTACCTACAACAACTCCTACCAGTTCACTATTGGCATGGCTCCATTTGAGCCGTTGTACGGTAGACCTTGTCGTTCCCCAGCATGTTGGTTGGAGGTGGGGGACAACAAACTACTTGGGCCGAAAGTAATTCAGGATACTTCGGCGAGGATAGAATTGATACGGAGTCGCATTCGGGTAGCTCAGGATCGACAGAAGAGCTATGCTGACGCGAAGAGGTTCTTCAGGGAGTTCCAAGTGGGGGACCAGGTTTTACTCAGAGTATCTCCTATGAAGGGGATTATGCAAGGGGAAGTTGGCACCGAGATATGTGGGACCATTTCCTATCATCGAGCGGATTGGGTCTGTTGCGTATAGACTTGGGTTATCGGAGCATTTGCACAGGATTCATGATGTGTTTCATATTTCCTCGCTAAGGAAATATCTTAGAGATGATTTGGCTCATTCTCACATTGCTTTGGTGGACATCGATCTCCAGCCCGATAGCTCCTACGAGGAGGGGCCGATTGCTATTTTGGATCGGAGTGAGCGGAAACTGCGGTCAAAGATAGTTCCGTTAGTACGTGTTCAGTGGCGGCATCATAATGTCGAGGAGTCCACATGGGAGCGCGGGGATGAGATGCGCGAATGTTATCCAGAGTTTTTCTTATCAGGTACTTTCTAGTTCCGAATTTCGGGACGAAATTCTGTTATTAGGGGGGAAGTATATAATACCCCGTATTTTTATGATATCTATTTATGGGATTAATTGAATTAAATGTGTATTAATTGGAAATTAATTCGGATAATAATACTAGCGAGATGTGAGTTGGTATTTGATTTTAATGAGTAAATATAGCTATATATGAATATTGAATTATGAAATTTGTCGTGAGATTGAAATACGGCAATTTGGAAATTTTATTGGGACGCGTGTGACAGTCGCGTCAGGGATATAATTATTTAATTAAAAAGTGAATTTATTTTTATTAACCAAATGGTCATTTTGAGTGCGCCAACGTGTCCGGAAGGGTCGAAATAGTCAGAAAACACTACCCGGGGGTTTAATTTGGGTCCCGGGGCATTTTTGGGCCATACCGGCAACTTAAAAGGGTATTTTGGTAATTTTGGAATTTTGGGAATTTAAACCTACGAAAATTAGAGTTTAATTATGATTATTAATTAAACCCACCAACCCATTATCAGCACTAAACCAAGTAGTGGGCTACGGGAGAAGTTAAGAAACTATTCCTTATTTGCCAAAAACCAACCTCCACCTCCATTGTCATCCTTAAGAGAAGAACTTGTTGAGAGAGAGAGGAGAATTCTGCAGAGAGAGAGAACAATTCATCAATTCGACATCAAAATAAGAGAAAGACATAAGGCAAGTGGTTTAATTTCAGTTTTTGCAAAGAATGCTTCTTCCATGTGTAGGAAATTTATATAATTGTATTGTTTTTGGGAGATCTATAAAAACCCATGAAATTGGAGTTATGAATTCAGATTTTAATGAAGGATTGCATGTAGAATTGTTACTGGATGATTGAACTAAGAGAATTACATCTTTTATAACATAAAAACGGATTTAGTTATGTCTATGAATGAATTTAATTTTCTAGGGTTCATGTTCATGGGATATGGGGAAAACTGAGGGGATTTGATGATTTGATGATGTTTAGGAAGATTTGGCCCTATATAAATGTTTAATTATGACTTACGAATGTTTAGTGTGTATTAGAAACCTTAAAATGCTGTTGGGATGAATTGTATATGGGATTAGAGGTGAAGAAAGTTGGGAAAATGAAAAAAGGAAATTCTGGGCTCGAAACTGGCCTCTCGTTAGAAGACCTACCCAGGTCGTTCGAACGAGCTCATTCGAGCGAGCTTCTAACGAGTTGACAGTTTGCCTTCTAACGAGAGGGATGTTCGTTCGATGTCTTTCGTTCGAACGAGATCTCGTTAGATGGCCACTTCGTTCGAACGAACTCTCATTCGAACAGCCTCGTTCGAACGAGACTTCCAACGAGTTGACAGTTTGGTCTTTTTGACCTGATTTGACTTCTAGTGTTCCGTAACCTTGCTTAATTGTAGAGATGACAATTCCTTGATGACTAATCGATATAGTTGGGACGTTTGGAATATTTTGAGGTGTAAAACATAGAAGTGTGGTTTGAACCAAATGATATTTATGGGTTAGAACGTGAGTAACAAATTACGTCGTGAGGATAATGGATGATGCATATATATATAAACCGGGGATACGTGTATTGGTATAAGAATGAGAAGTATACCGCTAATAAAATATGTTAAGTACTAAGATGTGTGCATGCTTAGTATACGTATATGATTTTATGTGTATGACATACCTACCATACTTGCTATCACGGGAGGTTTACGTTTCGCTTAGGGCCATCTACTCCTTGTGTGCCTGGATTTAGAGTGGTACCTAGAGGACATAGTTCAAGAGAATGACTTATTTGTGAGTTAATAAGTCTGTTGACTATGGAGCGTAGGTATGTACGTCACCCATGGATATGTTGAGTTATGTTCGCCTCCATTTTCGTGTGTTGTGCTTATTATAACAATTCCTGAGAGATTCGGAATTTATGATCCTTATGTACGTGATGTACCGGGATGGATAGCAGAGTATGTGTGCACCGCAGCTTAGCCTCGGGGTGCTTGTATTGTATATTTATGATGTGAAAAAATATACGGTTAAATGAAAAGAATTGTTATGTTTGAATGTAAGAATCATTATAAGAACGCATTGAGAATATAAAATGGGAGATAACTTTTGGTAAATTATATTACTAATACTTTGAAATTTGAAATTTAAGTAAAGCCCTCTATTAAATTGATAACGTTGGGATGGATAGTACTAATCGAGTAGGAAGGACAGTATTGTTTTGGTCTAGTTAGATATGAGAAACACTTGTATGGGTATGGTACGTTAGGAGTGCACAAATAGCCGAGAGGTGAGTATTTCATGTGAGAGCACGTCCTAACATGTACTTTGCATTCATTGTTTTAATAATATTAAAACACTTGTTGTTTTTAAAATACTCCCCACTTTCGGGCTCTGACCCGTTTGCTTTCAAATCTACTTTTTGTAAAAACCTTTTTAGGTGCCCAGTCACAAGGACACCATGCATAGTATTTCCAGTCAGGTGACGAGTTGTAGCTGTTGTGGAAGTTACAGAACCTTGCTAGTAGACGCTTAATCTACCTTGACTCTATATTCAGATTTCTTTAGTTGTAGGGCATGTCTCCCATTTCTTTTAGAGATATTTCATTTATGTCAGTTATTCAGACTTTTGGGTTGTAATTAATTCAGGATGCAGACTTGTTTTATTTTCTTTCCGTATTGGGATTGTTGTGAGGAGTATTTCCTCTACTCATCTTTATTTATTGATTTACTATAGTCGGACTTTATTGTGAATGGTTATGTTATCCTTTACATTTCACTTATTGCATGTTAATCATAGTTAACGTAAAATTTGGCAACTCGCTTTTTAAATACTAGGTGGTTAGTAATCATTAAAATGTTTTCGACAGTGATGCTATTAACTGAACCAACTTGGCATTTTGTATTAATTTAATAAAGGAGTAGCTACCCGGTATTTAATTAGTCGGGGTGTCACAGAAACATGTACTCAAAATACCCTTGGGAAGGAACAAATAAAAACATTCATTCGTGGGGTATCCAGTATGGCCTCAAATTATTGTCCTCCATACTTAACCATCCCATATTCATAAATTGTAAATATACAGGTGTCTAATATTATCAATATGAAAACATATCTGAAAATACTTTCCATTACAAGTGATGGTGCAAGTTTTCAAGCTTCCTAGGGCAAGTTTTGATCATTTATTTACAACCTATTAAATCTCCCCCACAAGCTCCTCTATTGTTCCTTCAACTTCCAAGAATTTTCATAATTTTTCTCTAGCATAAATTTCCATGATTTTTAACCCATTTTCAATAAACATACTAAAAAGTACATAATTGAAGTTTCGTAAATTTTTGACTTCATTTGCTATGTCAAAATCTTGACCAAACTCGGGGCATATTGAAATTAAATATACAAACAGCAACTATGTACCAACTTGAAACCATCACCACGGCCCAACCACAAGGAGATAAATTCTAATTTTCATATATGATATGAATATATAAGTTTAGTTTCATATCAAATTATAATTTCTCAATTCCAGTAAGAACACAAAAATATATGCAAGTTTGAATACAAGGGATTTCCATAACAAGCAATGTGGGCTACATACACCACTTATCTCACATGTGAACAAATACTTATTATAAGAAAGTAGGATGGAATTTTAATCAATCATGAACAATTTATATACTTTGAAATAAGTATAATGCAAGATTAAAATAATATTGATCACATAATTATACCTTGGAAACACTTTAAGTATTTTCTTGGCCTTTTCTTAGCTTTTCTTGTAATCTTTTCTTCCTTAAACTTCCACTTTCTCTTTCCTCAAGCAAAAACTCTATAAAACTGAACCCAGGGTTTTATTTGCTGAAGAAATAGGTTATAAGAAGATTTTTAAGTCGGCCAAGGCTGCCTCCCATGCCAGCCAATCAAATTAAAATATTTGGTTTACTAAAATATAATTTACCACTTAAAGGGAATGGATAGATTTGTCCCTTGTTCATAAATTTGAGTTAGCTTCTTATTCGGACGTCTGTTTGATGATCCGTTTGTTTTTTTACAAACCTAACTCATATATCTACAACTATATAGTTTTCTCCATGAGTCAATTGTTACATTATAAGGGTCAAACTAGTCTTCAACAGGAATATTTCTACCGAAAATAACAAAAACTTGTGTTTGGAAATAATTCGACATTTCATGATTTATGAAAGTAGGATTATACTAACCTTGATTGCTTAACATTAGATATACTAATAACACATAATTCATATCACATAAGTTAAGCATGATTTAAATATAATCTATCATAATTATATCCGGGTTATCACAACTTCCCCCCTAGAAAATTTCGTCCCCGAAATTTAAAATGAATGTCACTTACCAAACAAATGGGGATACTGTTTCTTCTTTATATCCTCCATTTCCCAAGTTGCTTCTTTAATTCCATGGCTCATCCACATAACTTTAACTAAGGTAATAACTTTATTCCTTAATACTTGCTCCTTACGATCAATAATTTCCTCTCGCTCCTCGATGTACGACAAGTCTTCCTTCAATTCAACAGGTTGAGTTTTCAATTGATGGGATGGATCTGTTAAATACTTATGAAGAATCGATACGTGAAACACATCATGTAAACGGGATAATTCTGGAGGTAATACTAATCTATATTCCAGGGTACCAATTCTTTCCAACACTTCATACGGTCTAATGTATCTTGGAGTTAGTTTCCCCTTTTTCCTAAATCTCATAACGCCTTTCCACGGTGAAATACGTAGGAATACAAAATCCCCCTTTTGAAATTCCAAAGGATAATTCCTCTTATCTTCATTAAATTCCAGCCTGCTTTGTGCTATCTTTATCCGTTCCTGAATCATTTTAATCTTTTCGGTTTCCATATCTATCAATTCAGGACCCAAAATTTTCCTTTCACCCACTTCATCCCAACATAATGGCGTTCTATATCTCCTCCCATATAAAGCTTTATAAGGAGACATACTAATGGTGGACTGATAACTATTATTATACGAGAATTTCATCATTGGAAAATTATCATCCTAACTACCCTTGAAGTCAAATACACAGGCTCGTAACATGTCTTCTAATATTTGAATCTTCCTTTCTGATTACCCATCGGTTTGTGGATGAAATGCAGTACTAAACTTCAAACTTGTGCCCAGGGAATTCTGTAAATGAGGCCAAAACTTATAAGTGAACTTTGGATCTCTATCTAATACTATTGACACTAGCGCCCCATGTAAACGAATAATCTCATCAACGTATATACATGCATACTTATCAACAATGTAGGTCGTCTTAACTGGAAGAAAATGAGATGACTTTGTCAATCGGTCTACAAAAACCCAAATAGAATCATAACCCTTTTGTGATTGTGATAATCCTACAATAAAATCCATCATTATATTTTTCCACTTCCATTCCGAAATAGGCAATGACTGTAATAATCCTGCCGGCTTCTGATGCTCCACCTTCACTTGCTAGCATACTAAACATTTAGCTACAAATTCTACAATCTCACGTTTCATATTATTCCACCAGTAATACTCTTTCAAATCTTTGTACATTTTGGTACCTCCAAGATGCATAGAGTAAATAGAACTATGTGCCTATTCTAATATATCCTTATTTAAGGATGGATCATTAAATACACAAATTCTGTTTTTATAACACAACGATTCATCATTCTTAATTTCAAAGTCACTCCCTTTACCATCCAGGATTTCCTGTTTCTTCTTCTCAAGGAATGGATCACTGATTTGCAAATTTCGTATACGTTCTGCCGGTAAAGGTCTCACTGTAACGTGTGCAATTAATGCCCCCATTTCAGTTAAGTTCAACTCTACTCCCATCAATCTTAATTCCATAATATTGCCAACCCATGCACATTGAATACAAGATAACCTCCCCAATGACTTCCAACTTAGAGCATCTGCAACAACATTAGCCCTCCCAGGATGATGGTGAATGGTACAATCATAGTCTTTAATTAACTCCATCCAACAACTTTGTCTCAAATCGAAGACTCTCTGTGTAAATAAATATTTCAAACTTTGATGGTCAGTGAAAATTTCACACGTCTCTCCATATAAATGATGTCTTCATAATTTTAAGGCCAAAATAATAGCCGCAAGTTCTAAATCATTTGTATTATAATTACGTTCATGCGCCTTTAATTGTCTATATGCATAAGAAACTACCTTTCCATGTTGCATGAAAACACAACCCAGACCCTGAAGTCAAGCGTCAGTATAAATCACAAAACCTTCTCCACTAGATGGAATAGTGAGAACTGGAGCTGATACTAGTCTATTTTTCAACTTTTCAAAGTTGTTATGACATTCATCACTCCACACAAATTTCACTTCCTTTCGGGTTAATTTAGTCAACGGTAAGGCTATAGATGAAAACCCCTTTATGAATCTTCTATAATATCCAGCCAATCCTAGGAAACTCATTATCTCCGTTACATTTCTTGGTCTTTCCCATTGCACAATTGCCTCTACCTTCTTAGTGTCAACATATATTCCATCTCTTGAAACAACATGGCCAATAAATACTACCTGATTTAACCAAAACTCACATTTTCTAAACTTAGCAAACAATTTACTATCTCGCAAAACTTGTAATACAACTCTTAGATGCTTCTCATGTTCCTCTTGGCTAGGTGAGTATATCAAAACATCATCGATAAAGACAATCACAAAAGAATTTATGAAAGGATGAAATACTCGATTCATTTAATCCATAAAGATCACAGGGACATTTGTTAACCCTAATGGCATTACCAAAAATTCATAATGACCATAGCGAGAACGAAAAGATGTCTTAGAAATGTCACAATCTCTTACCCTTAATTGATGATAAATCGATCTCAGATCAATTTTTGAAAACACTTTTGCACCCTGTAATTGATCAAATAAATCATCAATACGAGGCAATGGATATTTATTTTGAATAGTTACCTTGTTCAACTATAGATAATCAATGTAAAGTCGCATGGTGTAGTCTTTCTTCTTCACAAATAATACCGGAGCACCCCATAGTGATACAATTGGTTGAATAAAACCTCTATCTAGAAAATCTTGTAGTTGAACCTTTAACTCCTTTAGTTCCACAGGTTCCATTATATATGGAGAAATAGAAACTTTAGTTGTTCCAGGTACTAAATCAATAGTAAACTCTACCTCTCTGCTAGGTGGCCACCCTTGTAATTCATCTGGGAATACATCTGCAAAATCCTAAACTACTGGGATATCTTCTCATTTTTGTAATTCCTTGTTTGTATCCACAATATATGCTAAAAAGCCTTGACAACCCTTATTTAACAATTTCCTCACCCGAAT
Source organism: Sambucus nigra (assembly GCA_949130495.1). Taxonomy (NCBI): domain Eukaryota; kingdom Viridiplantae; phylum Streptophyta; class Magnoliopsida; order Dipsacales; family Adoxaceae; genus Sambucus; species Sambucus nigra. The sequence goes on along the minus strand of OX422211.1, from coordinate 427,877,587 downwards.
GGCAGAAATAAGACAATTTGGAACCACATTTCTTTCCCTAGTAAATTTGAATTCTTCCTCCCCCAGCATATTAAATGTAACCTCCTTGCGAAAACAGTCAATCGATGCATGGTAGGAAGATAATCAGTCCATACCCAAGATTATATCAAAATCTCGAATACCTAGTGGAATTAAATCAATAGTCAACTCCCTCTCCCCCACATACAATACATAATTTTTAAACACAAGCTCCATTAACATCACAACCCCCTTAGGTGTAGAAATATATAAACCATAATCTAGATAAGAACATGGTCTACCCAAATGCATGGTAAATGATAGTGCTACAAATGAATGAGTAGAACCTGGATTAATAAGCATGTTTGTTCATGACATAAATGCACCTGTCACCACCTCTGGAGTATCCTGATCATCCTGTAAAGTCATAGAAAATATCCCTCCTAGTGCGCTGGAACCACTAGCCTATCCTCTACCTCCTCCTCTCCTTATGCCTCCAAGTGACGAACCTCGACTAGCAGTAGCTGATTGACCCCCTCCTATTAGCATAGGACAATTCTTTTTGGTATGACCAATTTGATGACAGTGATAACACTCTACCCCATTTAACTTAGAACAATCTGGACTAATATGGCCCTTAGCTTTGCAAAAATAGCATGTAATAGGCTTAGACTGCCCATTCGCATTCTCCTGCTGTCTATTATGTTGGCCCGTCAATCCCGCACCCCTAAAACTGCTTGGTGTCCTATTTTGAACAAAAATTCTAGTCCCTTTACCGCGCTAAAATTTTTGATTCCCCTATTTTGAGTATTCTATATTACATTCCTTTTGCTAAGATGGATCAAATTTACTCTTCTTTCCCCTTTTTTCCCTATTCTTTATTGCATCATTAACATCTCCTTCAACCATCATAGCCTTGTTAACTAAAGAACTATAATCTACCATTTCAAGTGCAGTGAGTCTAGACTTATGTAACAACTCGAGACTCTAGAGACGATAATTTATTTATTTTTGGAGAAATAAATATTATTTTAATTGGAGAATTATTAAATTGGTAATTGAGGTCAAAATTTGAAGTTGTTAGAAAGTGTTTCGAATGACAATTCTGAGGGTGTAGTCGTTTCCTAAATGGTCGAGAAAGTCAAAATGATTGTACTTGGGGTCTATTTAGGTTCCGTAATAATTTAAGTGCGCTTGACTCGAATTAAAGTTACCGAGTCATTTAAAGTGTGTATTATCATTTAAAGTTGTGTGTTTTAGGAGACAAGGCTTATTAAGCCTACGGGAGATCAATTCTCCTTAGAGAGAAAGAGAAATAGAAAGAAAGAGGGAAGAAGAAAAGAAGAAGAAAAAGAGAGAGAAAGTGGATTTTTTCGGCCAATACGCGATCTCGAGGACGAATCAGACCCTACAAACTTGAGGCAAGTGATTAAACTTGCTAAATAATTGTTTTGTGCCATTTATTTCATGATTTGTGGATTAAATCTTTGGGTTTTAGGTTTAGTTTATCAAAACCTAACTTTTGGGTAAAATCTTAGATTTGTTATGTAGATCTTGGATTTGAGGTTAGAAATTAGTTTAAAATGTTCTTTTATGAATATTAATGTTATGTATGTGATTGGGTTGAAGAGAAATGAAGAGAAGATGATTAAAATGAATTTTGGGGATTTTGACGTACTAAAAAGTAGCCATTTTTGTGAGTTCTGAGGAGCCGAATCGATTCGGCCCCTTACCGAATCGAATTCAGAAATATGCAGGTGCCCAGGTCTGAGTGACCAAATCAATTTGGACCCCAGCCGAATCGATTTGACTTAAGAGAGAGTCCCAATTCTTAGGACCCGAATTGATTCGCCTTGGAGGTCGAATCGATTTGCAGGGCCGAATCAATTTGGAAACAGTTCTTTTTTAGGGATGTTTTTCTAGGCAGAATTTCATTTTGTTTTGTTCGAGGTTATCAACAGGAAACCTCTATAGGAATCATATGGAGTACGTTTTGGAGATTTTTAGGGAGTTTCCCTTATAAGAAATTATTGGAGTCGTATTGACTTAATTTGAGGAATACCTATTAAAGAATATAGCATAAACTAAGTGGGGAAGCCCACTAATATTGAAGATTCCTATTTTAAAGTAATTATGAAATTATATGAAAGAGAGAGAATGCGTTTGGTGATATTGGATTTTAGTATCAAATCCCAAATGGGATAAATTTAAAGGTTCACATGACTAATCGAACCATATTTCGGATTGAGAAAATAAATGCTAATAAATGTGCGTACGGATATAGAAATATCCTTAACGATGAATGATTTGGGAGATGTTACACAATGAGAAATGTTAATCGAGGTGCATTAGGATAGAGAATATCCGTAACATAAATAGAATTGAGAAACAATTCATAATCAGAAGTGATGCGAAAACTTCAAGTGAGAAATAGTATAGTGTATACTAAGTGGGGAAGATGTGTGAGAATTGACGATTAGTATATCAAGAGAGAGAGATATACTAAATAATGATATTAATTCAACTACGCCTAACCGCGAAATATGAATATATAAAAAATGTGACAGGTATACCTTATATGATGGTATATCTTTATACGATGTGATGATGTACGTATGCCTTATGTGATGGTATATATATAGTGAAGCATACCCCATCCTTGCTATCAGTGGGAAGTTGCGTACGATGAGGGTGAGCACTCTGGCTCGATGAGCAGTGTGTAGATATTCCCCAGGTCATAGTCGTCCATTGTGTTGCTATGTGATTTGCATTATATTTTGGGAGTGATAAGTCGTGGGTATGTGTCATTCTCACTTGTCGGTTAGGAACTATGACCGCTTCCTGAACGTTGTGTGTGTGAGTGAGATCGTTAGGTAGGTGTCGTTTATCCCTACGAGGTGGTCCCCAATTTGCTATGTGGTTTGGGCAACTGGAAGATGATAGCATTGTGAGCCTGCGTCCTCGAGTTATAGCTCTTTTGGATGGTTATTATATTTGATGTTATTGGTTACTTAGGTATCGAGGGCATAATGGACCTCAACGACCAACATTGCCAAGGAGTAGTGTAACGGGGGGGTCCTTGTTTGGATTTCGCTTTGCGAGACGTCCCACGTATGAAACGCAGTGTAATGTTGGGAGTGGGGAGAAGTTAGTCCTTAATGCCCATATGTATATATAGTATATACTTCTCGACGATCGACAGTGCCAGAAGTAGTGTATCGGGGGGTTCCTTGGTTGGATTTTGCTTTGTGAGACATCCCACGCATGAACCACAGTGCACTGTTGAGAATTGGGAATAATAAATTAATTAATTGAATAATAAGAATTTGGGTTATATGCATTATGCATTGAGGGCATAATGAATCTCGAAAATCAATATTGTCAGGAGTAGTGTAACGGGGGGTTCCTTATTTGGATTTTTCTTTGCGAGACGTCCCACGCACGAAATGCAGTGCAGTATTGAGACTTGGGAGAAGTTTAGTCCTTAGCACTTAGATGCTAATAACTCATATATAATTATATGTGTATTGTTGGTATAACTAGAATATGAGAAATTCTGGTAAAGAGAATGTTTATGCATATGGTATGTTGTGTTAGTAAGAGAATGGTTATGTAACCTTTATATGTTAAGAAAGTGAACAAATAGAAAGAGAACTATAACATTTAAAGTTAAAGTATATGATTTAGATGGAATTCAGATAAGTATAGATTGCGAGATAAGTTAGATGATTGTGATATAATACTTATTTTGGGTTTTAGTTATATTTATTTTCCTAATTATAATTGGGCATTTATTTGGAGATCACGTGCATACGTTAGTTGCGCGCTTTAGTTGATAGGGGAGTTGGATTATTATGGAGAGTGTGACTCCATTAAATCATGTCATAATGCATTTATAATTATTATGCATTTTAATGCACTTTCTATAAAATGTTTTCACCTCGGGCTCTAACCTGTTTATATTTTCTCCTGCTACGTATATATATATTGTATTCTTTTAGGTGTTCCTCCGTAAGGACGCCATTGATGTTCATCCATACAGTGTATTCGTGGAGCTGTGGCAATAGCGGAGTGTTGCAGCCTTTTATTTTAGTCGATTCCTATCTATCGTACATCTAGAATAGGATTCAGTTTGTATATTCGGGTTTAGACCCAAGTGTTGTTGGTTAACACTTTTATATTCCCTCTCAGATTTTTGTATTGTCTGTGACCCGACAGCATATTCGAGTATTTTACCTTGTGCATTTTGTTGTATTCTTTTATATTATTGGAGTTTATATTTATCACTCATCATATTTAGATGTAGTATTGTTGGTTATGGTTGCATGGTTGGTTTAATTCTGGTGTTAAATAAAAGTTTGAAAATTTTTGACATCCGCTTTTAATAGTTTCGGGTAGTTAGCCTTATATTATTTAGTATTGTCAGTTGATGTTGAGACTGAGCCATCTGGGATACCTGGTTTAATGTAGTATAGGGTTGGCCACCCGTTATTATTTTGAGCGGGTTGTCACAGATGGTATCAAAGCATCAGGTTCTAGTGTTTTTAGGATCTGTGTGGGTTACTACGATCTTCCGTAAGAGTTCTTGATGTAGAGGCTTAATATTAGGACTGTTGTATTCCCACGTCCATATTTCTTTTGTGATTTGAAAACATTTTAAAGGGGTTCTGATACACTTGTTCTTGTTTCCAATGCCACCAAAGAGAGGTCGTTCAGTCAGGGCAAAGAAAGGGGCAGAGAATGTGGAACCTCAATTGCCTCTCAGGACTATAACTACAGATGAAGTTGCCAATATTGTGGCACAAGCAGTAACTGCTGCCATTTCTACGATGGCGCAGCAATTTGCCGTTCAAGCAGCCCAAACCCATTTAGGACTGTCTTTATGGGAAAGAGTGAAGGAATATTTTAGTAGGGGGCATCCTCCAGAGTTTTTAGGGGGAGTTGATGCAATGGCTGCAATTCAATGGAAGAATAGCATGCAGAGGTACCTCCGTATGGTTAAGTGTAGTGAGGTGCAAAAGCAATTTTTAGCCACCTTTAAGTTAACGAGTCAAGCTCTCTAATAGTGGGAGTCTGTCACCACATCTGAACAGAGAGATACTTTGCCTATAATAGATTTTTGGGAACTTTTTTATTGAAGGTATTTTCCTTCCCCAATTCAGAAGGAAATAAGGAGGAACTTGATGGATGTGTTTCAAGGAAATAGGACGGTGGCAGAATATGAAGAAGATTTTTCTAGATGGGCGAAATTAGTACTTGATGAGGTAAATATGGAAGACAAGCGTATATCGAAGTTTATTCGAGGTTTAGATTGAAGAATTCGACAGCATTTATTAGAGGGCCTAGTGTTAGTGACTTTCGTCGAGATAGTGAATGCAGTACTGTTACAGTGTCATGAATATCGTCTTCGTTCGTAAGGGGGTAAGAACTTTGAAGACTCGGGTTCATTAAGTAGGTTTGGTGAAGGGAATGCCAGTAATACCAGTGGGTATAAGTGGGACTATATAGAGTCACAACGGCGTTTTGTTCCTCAAGGTGGCCCGAGAGGAATTGCGGGTAGATGTTTCTTTTGTAAGGAAATAGGTCATAGGAAGAAAGATTATCCTAAAAGAGGTAAAGGATCATGTTTTGACGAAGTTTTGGAAGTGCAACCCCTACAACAAATTCGAGGTCATTTTAGGCCAGGGGACTTTGTGTGGGAGCCCAATGATGAGGAAGGGCAATCAAAGTAGAGATGGATGATGTAAGTTACTTTCCTTTGTGAACAGGAATATTAATATATGAAGTTATTTTTGGATATCGTATGTGAGATATTTATGAGAGGGTAGTGCTATAACCCTATTATGTATGTAATGACCCGAAAGGGGATTTTGAACAAGTGAGGCTCTTATGATTTATCCTTTAAGGGAATAGATAATTTTGTAATGTGCTCAAAGAGAACTATAAACTTCGTTATGAATGTAAGAAATGTTCTGTGTATCAAGTAGTAATGATAAAGATACTTATTTTATATAGTCATGTTAGACTTGTATAATTGTTGTATTCCAGATAAGGATGAGCCAAATAAATGGCAATATGTTAATATGATATAAGATATCATTACTGATAAGAGTTCAGCATTTGTGGGTTATTGGGATGCAGGAAAGTTTAGCTCATAATTATGCTAATTTTTAGGAGCCGCATGTTGTTGTATGTATGATGATTATTAAGACCTTGTGTCATGGACATAAGGCATTTTATATATGTATCGTAAGACATAAACTTTATTTTTTAAAATAAATTGTTTTCAAAAATCAAACTCTTTACAGGCCTTTGGGCCATTTCAAAATGATTTACACAAAAATATTTTCAAACTCTAGTCCGGATCTAACAAACTCTTAATCCCCGACGTCGCTACATTAGTGTATTGGGAGGGTTCCTTATTTGGATTTCGCTTGCGAGACCTCCCCCGCATGAAAGTGGCGAATGTCAAGAATTGAGAGGAGTTATTTCCTTAGATCATTCAAAAATTTTATACCATTAATATTGTTAGTATAATTTATATATCTATGGGATTATGGAACTTTGGAGGTAAATGAAGCCTCATTATGATTGGATCGAGTAAAGCTCGAATAAAGGGTGTATGGGCGCCCTAGTTGTTAAAATTGGTTTTATAAAACTTAAAATAAATTCGTCGTGGGAAGTTAGAGGTTTGAGTATAGGATTTGTGAGGATGAGTGTAATAGGAACTAGTTTAGCTTTGGAGTATTAGGCTTAGCTAAATTTCGAGGATGAAATTTTTGTAAATGGGAAAGTTTGTAACGACCCGAGACTTTAGAGACGATAATTTATTTATTTTGGGAGAAATAAATACTATTTTAATTGGGGAATTACTAAATTGGTAATTGAGGCCAAAATTTGAAGTTGTTAGAAAGTGTTTCGAATGGTAATTCTGAGGGTGTAGTTGTTTTCGGAAGGGTCAAGAAAGTCAAAATGACTCTACTTGGGGTCTATTTAGGTTCCGTAATAATTTAAGTGCGTTTGACTCAAATTAAAGTTACCGAGTCATTTAAAGCGTGTATTATCATTTAAAGTTGTGTATTTTGGGAGACAAGGCTTATTAAGCCTACGGGAGATCAATTCTCCTTAGAGAGAAAGAGAAATAGAAAGAAAGAAAGAAAGAGAGAAGAAGAAAAAGAGAGAGAAAGTGGAATTTTTCGGCCAATACGCGATCTCGAGGACGAATCAGACCCTACGAACTTGAGGCAAGTGATTAAACTTGTTAAATAATTGTTTTGTACCATTTATTTCATGATTTGTGGATTAAATCTTTGGGTTTTAGGTTTATTTTATCAAAACCTAACTTTTGGGTAAAATCTTAGATTTGTTATGTAGATCTTGGATTTGAGGTTAGAAATTACTTTAAATGTGTTCTTGTATGAATATTAATGTTATATATGTGATTGGGTTGAAGATAAATGAAGAGAAGATGATTAAAATGAATTTTGGGGTTTTTGGCTTACTAAAAAGTAGCCATTTTCGTGAGTTCTGAGGAGCCGAATCGATTCGGCCCCTTACCAAATCAATTCGAAAATATGCAGGTGCCTAGGTTTGAGTGACCGAATCGATTCGGACCCCAGCCTAATCAATTCATCCTGAGACAGAGTCCCAAGTCTTAGGACCCGAATCGATTCGCAGGGCCGAATCGATTCTGATTTGGCCCGAATAGATTTGGAAACATGGCTCTTAGGGGGATGTTTTTCTAGGGAGAATTTCATTCCGTTTTGTTCGAGGTTATCAACTAGGAACCTCTATAGGAATCATATGGAGTACGTTTTGGAGATTTTTAGGGAGTTTCCCTTATAAGAAATTATTGGAGTCGTATTGACTTAATTTGAGGAATACCTATTAAAGAATATAGCATAAACTAAGTGGGGAAGCCCGCTAATATTGAACATTCCTATTTGGAAGTAATTATGAAATTATATGAAAGGGAGAGAATGCGTTTGGTGATATTCGATTTTAGTATCAAGTTCCAAATGGGATAAATTTAAAGGTTCACATGACTAATCGAACCATATTTCGGATTGAGAAAATAAATGCTAATAAATGTGCATACGGATATAGAAATATCCTTTACGATGAATGATTTGGGAGATGTCTTACACAATGAGAAATGTTAATCGAGGTGCATTAGGATAGAGCACATCCTTAACATAAATAGAATTGAGAAACAATTCATAATCAAAAGTGATGCGAAAACTTCAAGTGAGAAATAGTATAGTGTATACTAAGTGGGGAAGATGTATGAGAATTGACGATTAGTATATCAAGAGAGAGATATACTAAATAATGATATTAATTCAACTACGCATAAGCGCGCAATATTAATATATAAACAATATGACATGTATACCATATATGATGGTATATCTTTATATGATGTGATGATGTATGTATGCCTTATGTGATGGTATATATATATATATATATATATATATATATATATATATATATATATATATATATATATAGTGAAGCATACCCCCTCCTTGCTATCAGTGGGAAGTTGCGTGCGATGAGGGTGAGCACTCTGGCTCGATGAGCAGTGTGTAGATATTCCCCAGGTCATAGTCGTCCATTGTGTTGCTATGTGATTTTTGTTATATTTTGGGGGTGAGAAGTCGTGGGTATGTGTCGTTCTCACTTGTCGGTTAGGAACTATGATCGCTTCCCGGACATTGTGTGTGTGAGTGATCACGAGGTAGGTGTCGTTTAGCCCTACCAAGTGGTCCCCAGTTTGCTACGTGGTTTGGCCAACTGGAAGATGATAGCATTGTGAGCCTACGTCCTCGAGTTATAGCTCATTTGGATGGTTATTATATTTAATTTAATTGGTTACTTGGGTATCGAGGGCATAATGGACCTCAACGACCAACATTGCCAAGGAGTAGTGTAACGGGGGGGTTCCTTGTTTGGATTTCGCTTTGCGAGACGTCCCACGTATGAAACGCAGTGTAATGTTGGGAGTGGGGAGAAGTTAGTCCTTAATGCTCATATGTATATCTAGTATATACTTCTCGACGATCGATAGTGCTAGAAGTAGTGTATCCGGCGGTTCCTTGTTTGGATTTCGCTTTGCGAGACGTCCCACGCAAGAACCGCAGTGCACTGTTGAGAATTGGTAATAATAAATTAATTAATTGAATAATAAGAATTTGGGTTACATGCATTATGCATTGAGGGCATAATGAATCTCGAAAATCAATACTGTCAGGAGTAGTGTAACGGGGGGTTCCTTGTTTGGATTTCGCTTTGCGAGACATCCCACGCACGAAACGCAGTGCAGTATTGCAACTTGGGAGAAGTTTAGTCCTTAGCACTTAGATGCTAATAACTCATATATAATTATATGTGTATTGTTAGTATAACTAGAATATGAGAAATTCTAGTAAAGAGAATGTTTATGTATATGGTATGTTGTGTTAGTAAGAGAATGGTTATGTAACCTTTATATGTTAAGAAAGTGAACAAATAGAAAGAGAACTATAACATTAAAAGTTAAAGTATATGATTTAGATGGAATTCAGATAAGTATAGATTGCGAGATAAGTTAGATGATTGTGATCAAATACTTATTTTGGGTTTTAGTTAGATTTATTTGCCTAATTATAATTGGGCATTTATTTGGAGATCACGTGCATACGTTAGTTGCGCGCTTTAGTTGAGAGGTGAGTTGGATTATTATAGAGAGTGAGACTCCATTAAATCATGTCGTAATGCATTTATAATTAATATGCATTTTAATGCAGTTGCTATAAAATGTTTTCACCTCGGGCTCTGACCCGTTTATATTTTCTCCTGCTACGTATATATATATTGTATTCTTTTAGGTGTTCCTCCGCAAGGACACCATTGATGTTCATCCATCCAGTGTATTCGTGGAGCTGTGGCAGTAGCGGACTATTGCAGCCTTTTATTTTAGTCGATTCATATCTATTGTACATCTGAAATAGGATTCAGTTTGTATATTCGAGTTTAGACCCAAGTGTTGTAGATTAACACCTTTATATTCCCTCTCAGATTTTTGTATTTTCTGTGACCTGACAGTATATTCGAGTATTATACCTTGTGCATTTTGTTATACTCTTTTATATTATTGGAGTTTGTATTTATCACTCATCATATTTAGATGTAGTATTGTTAGTTATGGTTGCAGGGTTGGTTTAATTCTGGTGTTAAATAAAAGTTTTAAAATTTGACATCCAGTTTTAATAGTTTCGGGTAGTTAGCCTTATATTATTTAGTATTGTCAGTTGTTGTTGTTGAGACTGAGCCATCTGGGATACCTGGTTTAATATAGTATAGGGTTGACCACCCGTTATTATTTTGAGTGGGTTGTCATAACTTGATAACCAAATTCAACCCATCCTGAAACCTGGTGCATTTTTCCTCCTTGTCATGTAAGAAATGTAATGAAAATTGAGACAAAGATATAAATTTAGTTTCATACTCCCTGACTGACATATTCCCCTGGGTCAATGATAAAAATTCTCTCTGGTTTTTCTTCCGATACATACGAGGAAAATACTTTTCATATGAGGCTTTAATAAAGGAATCCCAAGTAATTACCTCACCTCCCCCCCCCCCCAGAGTAAGCAATAAATGTTTGGAAGACTCCCACCAATATTTAGCTTCGCCCTTTAACATGAAAGTAGCCAAAATTACCTTCTGCGCACCAGGTACATTCTTCACACCGAAGATAGCTTCCGTGTCTCTAACCCAAGCCTCAACTTCTAAAGGATCTACAGAACATGAGAATACTAGGGGGTCAATTTGATAAAATTCTCGTACAGAGTATTCTTCTCCTCTCGTTGTATTTCCTTTTCTCTTCCGGTCAAAGTTTGATCCTCCAAGTACTTGGATTCTTGTTCTACTATTTGCGCCATAAACATGTTTGGTTGTTCTGCCATTAAAGTCATGGCATGAGCCATTCTCTGCATATTTGTAAGTTGTTCAGGTGCCCCCTCTACATTATTTGGATTTTGTTGGTTTACTGTATTTGAAGACTCCTCATCCACCCTCCCATGAAAATATTCTCCTTCCATATCTTACTATCTGTCATAAACCACAATTATAGAAACAAGAATACAACAATTATTTCTAACATAATGGTTAGTATTTCTCATAAGTTAATATAAATGACCCACACCACACTATTTCCTCCACTACCACATCTAGACTCTCTAACCCCAAAATATAAAAACCTAAAGCTCTGATACCAAGTTGTCACACCCTAACCCCATTAGGATATAATTAACTAAACATTTCACAAACCACATTTATTATTTATTTATTTATTTTGTAATACACATTAAAACAACTTCAAGGTTAGAGTACAGAATACTAAAAATCCAATCATTTTAAGGAGACATAATTTATACAAAACTCCCATACCATTTAACTTAATTATAACTAGTACAATGTATGAAACAAAACTGAAGAGGCCCTACTACTATTCACTCAACCTCTTAGACCTGGCAATGGCAGCTTCAAAACCTGGAAATATAAACATATAAAACCATGAGTTTAAAAACTCAGTGAATGTACTACATTTCTATATAGTAAAAGTACTATATTAACATCTCAACATATCAATATATCCATCTCTATGACAAATTAGGCCATATACATATCCGTAGTTAATAAACGCCACATCTCCTGCCCGTAGGCAATAATCATATCCATTGGTTTTAATTACCTAACATCTCCTGAATTTCATAGCAACTCAACATATCTTGACTTTTATAAAGCCATAACATCTCAACATCTCTTGAATTTTAATAAGCCATAACATCTCAACATCTTGTGACTTTTAATAATATATATCATCTCAACATATAATACATACACATCATATCCATAATCAACTCAATAAGTACACTCACATTGGGTTGTCAACTATGTATTCACGTTTCCTTCGGGTGGAGCTGCACTGGGTTGATTTCACCTTACACCTATTACTCCAACTAAATCGGTACTGAATCTCACTCATAAGTATTATCATAATATATCTACATAACTTTCAATGACTATACAACAACAATATAATTCTACTCAAGTCACATTCCATGAAACATGTGTAAAGACGAAACAATGGTATGTATATTTATAAGGTTATGATCATTTAACCATAGAAACCACCTCGTAAGTAATTTATAACTAAAATCAAGTAAACATAAAAGTATACTTCTCAATATATAAAAACATGAAACATGTACTCAAAATACCCTTTGGAAAGAGCGAATAAAAACATTCCTTCATGGGGTATCCAGTATGGCCTCAAATTATTGTCCTCCATACTTAACCATCCCATATTCATATATTATACATATATAGGTGTCCAAGCTTATCAATATGTAAACATATCCGAATATAATTTCCATTACAAGTGGCGGTGCAATTTTTTAAGCTTCCTAGAGCAAGTTATGACCATTTCTTTACAACCTATTAAATCTCCCCCACAAGCTCCTCTATTGTTCCTTCAACTTCCAAGAATTTTCATAATTTTTCTCCAGCATAACTTTCCATGATTTTACACCCATTTTCAATACAAATACTAAATATTACATAATTAATTTCATAATTTTTTGACTTCATTTGCTACGTCAAAAGCTTGACCAAACTCAGGGCATATCAAAATTAAATATACAAACAGCAACTATGTACCAACTTGAAACCATCACCAAGGCCCAACCACAAGGAGTTAAATTCTAATTTTCGGATATGATATGAATATATGAGTATAGTTTCATATCCAATTGTAATTTATCAATTCCAGTAAGCACACAAAAATATATGCAAGTTTGAATACAAGGGGTTTCCATAACAAGCAACACGGGTTACATACACCACTTATCTCACATGTGAACAAATACTTATTATCACAAAGGACGATGGACTTTTAATCAATCATTCATGATTTATATACTTTTAAATAATTATAATACAAGATTAAAACAATATTAATAACATAATTGTACCTTGGAAATACTTTAAGTATTTTCTTGGAATTTTCCTAGCTTTTCTTGTAATCTTTTCTTCCTTAAACTTCCACTTTCTGTTTCCTCAAGAAAAAACTCTATAAAACTGAACCTAGGGTTTTAGTTGCTGAAGAAATAGGTTAGAAGAAGATATTTAAGTCAGCCAAGGTTGCCTCCCATGCCAACCAATCAAATTAAAACATTTGGTTTACTAAAAGACAATTTACCACTTAAAGGGAATGGATAGATTTACCCCTTGTTCGTAAATTCGGGCTAGCTTCTGACTTGGACATCCACTTGATGCTCCGTTTGTTTTGTCTCAAACCTAAGTCATATATTTACAACTATATAGTTTTCACCTTGAGTCAATTGTTACATTATAAGGGTCAAAACTAGTCTCCAACGGGAACATTTCTACCGAAAATAATAAAATCTTATGTTTGAAAATAATTCGACATTTTATGATTTATGAAAGTTGGATTATACTAACCATGATTGATTAACATTAGATATACTAATAACACGTTATTCATATCACATAAGGTAAGCATGATTTAAATATAATCTATCATAATTATATCCGAGTTGTCACAATTCTCCCCTTGTTTAAGAGGCTTAAAGTTCAATTGAGATTTTTCTAAAGCAATAGTCATAGTAGGAATTGGAATTGGGACTTATAATTATTATTGTTAATTTAATTCTGACTTTAATTGGATGTGAATGAGTTAGGAGCCTTTAGATACCCCTTATTAATTGTTGGTTTTAAATTAGTAAGTAGTTAGTTTGAATTGATGTTTAGGATTTTTAGTAATTGTATATATTATGGGTTAGATGTTGTTGTTTTGGAATTCAGTTTGAAGTTGTTAAACATTAATATTACACCGTGACAGTTGAAACGGAAAAATTAATTAATAAAATATAACTTTAATTGTATAACTTTAATGATGGTATATTTATAAGACGTGATGAAATGAATTAATTGAGTAGATAAATTAGGAGTATGGGATTCACATTTGTTGGTTAATTGTTGTTGTTGTTGTTGAATTATAGTGGACCGATGTTGGGTTGGTTAATTTTGGAAGTGGCATAACCACTGGATTATTGTCCAAACGGGGGGGGGGGGGAAGTTTTCTACTTTTTTCTAAAATTACTTTGTGTCACGAACAATATATTATTAATTCATATATATATTATGTTTCATTTATGATAATTAAATGAAACATACATGAAATTACATATAGTCCACATAGATACTAGCCTTCTAGTTCTTATGAGTAAGCATTCAATAGCCCTTAGACCCCTTTGAGAGTCATTACCCTTGTAATGAGATCTCTCGAATTGTCCCGTCTGGACAGTTTGGGACTACATCTTTTATGATAATAATATTCTTAGTGGCTTAAACTTGTTACTTTTGGAGGAATTTCTTCAGTCATATCCTAATGTTCTCTGGGTACATACTAGATTGGCAAGTGTGAGTGTTATTTCAATTGATAAATTGAAATAACACTCACACTTGCGAATATATGTTGTGTACTTTGAGAATTATGGGGATATGCTGCCAAATTTTCTCAATTCGTAATAATGTGCATGATCTGTTAAGTATATTACATAAATATGCGGTCTTGAATGGGATAGAACCACTCACCCTTTAGAGGAGATGGAGGAAATAGGAATTAATATTATTAATTGAATTTGAATTTGAAATTTAAAAATTGAATATAAATAAGACATAATTAAATGAAACATACTATAAATCTAAGTTTTGTTTATTATCCACGAATATACACTTCTTACCTTTAATAGGTGATTGTTTGTAGTACCTGTGATGGGATATCCTAAATACAAAGAGTGAATGGGTGAGACAATTTCAATTTCAATTTATATTTATATTTATTTGCAACTAACACTTACATTATATTTGTTTTGTATTTGTTTGACAAGAACAATTCATCCTGCCCCTAGAACTCCGTGATTCTGTGTTGGAGCAGTTGAGGATGCAACACAAAACATGGAAGAAAAATTTGCTGGCCTGGTTCTTTGGAAAGACCCGGGTCTCCATTATTAGAATCCGTGAGTCCGTCCCGCTAAAGGAGCCAATCGCATTGGTACAATGGCAAAAGTTCATTGACAATGAGATCGAGGAGTGACAATTGGCATCTCATCAATCAGGGAGTGAGAATTGGGTAAAAAAGACAGGCGTGCACTACTCCGGTCGGACGTCTTATGCCGAGGAGGAACGCAGGATGGTAACTTTATATTTTTCTATAATTATAGATATATTTTATTCTGCATTATTTTACTTTGCGTTACTTACTAATTTCGCATTATTTTATTTTAGGGGACGGGGAGTGGCCCTGGGGGTAGGCCACCTAGGCTCGATGTCTATGTAGCAATTAGGACGAAGAAGGGAAAGGATAAGGAGGTGTCCCGAGCGTTGCGGACACAATTGTAAGTAATTCGACAGTTTTAATTTTTATGAATTACGTTATAATTTTTTTATTTACTTATTTAACTAATCAGTGCTTTTTATCGTTTCAGGCAAAGCTTAAGGAAGTGCATGAGTCGAAGTCTGATGCCGACAAGGCATCTTTATCCACAGACACACTCAGCCAACTCCTTGGCCCTGATTGTAAAGGGAGGATAAGGGGGTGAACTCGCAAGTGGGAAAATCTAGGATCGTCGGAATGGAGATGAGTAATACCGGGTTGGCTCGTCAGGTGGACACGCATGACGCAAAGCTATCAAGGTTGGAGGCGACGGTCCTAGATATGTACGCATTCATAAAGCGTCAGCTGGGCAGAAAGTCCAAGGGAAAGGGGAAGGATAAGGTGGTGGAGGGGGAGGGGGAGGAGAACGAGCATGTGGACATCGCTTCTTCATCGATGATACGGGAGGATTCACCGCTAGATGATCCAGTCCCCTACTTGGCTCCCATCTAGCGGCCTATGTCAACAATCGGCTACCTGAGCATGTTTTTACGCGACATATATGATGGCCAGCGAATATCAAGGGGGTTAAGGGACCTGAATACCATAACGGGTATACCGGTTCATGGATGTATCCTTCAAAACATCGAGGCCAGGGTACTCGTCACGCATGTGATAACCACGAAGGAGAACTCTGCATTGTTGTTGCACGAACAATGCAGTGTGACATATATTGAGGGGTGTCTCAATGTGTATATCTTGTCGCGTTACTGACGCGACTAAGAATGTGTCTCAGAAGTGCGTATGATCCAGGCTTAAGTGCAAGCCTGTCGCTCAAGTAATAATCCGATAAGTCGGGTATTGATCCTCAGGGAAATAGGACAACAGAGTTGTAACGATGTTGGACAGACGAAGGAAACCTAACTTTGACTCTAAGGAAAAGGGAAAGGTGATTTGATTGGTGAAATAACTACAATTATATGCAATTGTGAAAATGGTTAACTAATGAACTAAAGTATGAATGGAATGAAACTATTCAAAATTACCTAAAATACTGATGATGATTGAATTAAAACTTGAACTATATGATGAGGAAAACAGGACGGGAATACAATCCCTCAACCCTAGTGTGTTACTAGTAAAAATTTAATCATAAATTTAAGTGATTAATTAGACCTAGAATTCAGTACTCCCAAGCATTACATATATGAAGTTCAAGCCTGCACCATACATAATCAGAGGACAAGTAAATCGGTATTGCAATAGTTACACTCGAATTGCATTCTGAAGCATCTCGGTTACCCTGAAGCATACTAGATCCAAAGATCTACAATGGTTGTGTTGCTACGCAATACGATCATAATAAATCATCAAATTTAGAGGATTAATTTTATACACATGCAACTACCACATCAGGTTGAGTTCAAGCATCCAGACCTTTTAATTCTAGTCGGACATGTTTAACTTAACTATGTATGTATTACTACGTTGCATGAGAGAGAAATCATAATGAAACTATCTTGAAATACGAAAAGAACAATTAAGAACCTAGAAATTGTTTAAGTCAAGCAAGAAGAGTAACATGCAGGAATAAAAACAGAGAGAATGAAACTATGCATTAAAACTTAAAATCAAACCCGGAATTAATCACTCTTGAATCAACAAATTAAAGTTATCTTCCTAGGATGTTTTTCTACTCTTCTATGTATCAAAACTGATCAAAACTATGAAAAACTATATTTTCTAAGTCATTACCCTCGTACAAATACGTTTTAAAAGAAGTTGTAACAAAATGGGACTCTTTGGACCAATCATCTGTCAAGGAAAATTTAGTGCATCAGGACCCCCGAACCGGTTCGCAGGTACCTCGAACTTGTTCGCCCCCAAACTAGTTCATAGTGTGGTTCGAGATTTTCTGCTGGTTTTGGTTTTTCTTTTCTTTCTTCCAACACTTAGAATTTTTCCTTGATTTCTTCTTTTCTTTCTTGGAATTTTCCTCAACTTCGAATGAATGTAACTCCTTTACCGTAGCTCGGATTTGGGTTCTGTTTCTTCCAGTGCTCTCGTTGTTACGAGATATTAGACTTTCTATTTAGACCCACCTCCGGTATCAAGCTGCAAAATTACAAAAATGCCCTTGAACTTTCCTTCCTAGCCTTTCTTTCACTGTTTCAATTTCTCTTTTGCACCGCTTTCATAATTAACCTCTAAAACACATAAGAGAAACACAAAACACGAAATACTTGCCAACGAAGGTTAGTAGCATAAATGTGATTTAAACACATATCAATTGCATCACTCCTTATCACAAATGTACCGAAATTAAGGGGATAAATATATAATATTTTTGCCTAATCAAACCCCCATATTTAGAACTTTGTGTGTCCCGAGAAATGTAAAAGAAAAAGAATAATGTCAAAACTCTTATAAACACTTTATTGGGATAGAATACCTTTTTCGCGGGCAAGATATTGCATTTAGCGTATGCAACAAGCCATTAAACCCCTAGGTTACCCTAGTAGGACGAGTGTTGTCTCGTGAGGGTTTGCAGTGAAGGTACCCACAAAATTTTACTCAAAGAAAATTCAAAATACATAACAATTTTATAATTCAAACTTTGTCCGAAAATAGACATCATCAATTCATGTTCAAGAGTCTCAAATCATAGTGCGTGTGTGCGAAGCAGGAAATTTAACCGTGAATTTCCACCGATTGACCATTACGTTACTTATCCGAAATTCATTTTTGATTCAATTTCTCACGGATTCACTCATAAACGAATCACTCAGAATGTGGCTATTCTCTCGGTGTGCGTGATTTATAAGAGTAAATATATTAGAACCAAGTTCATGCACACAAATAGAAAGACAGAAATTTTATGGTGAAAAGATCCCATCATTGGAGTACAGTTATAAAAAAACGGGACCATTGCCTCTAATTCACATTTTTTATCTCTTTTATTATCTTTAGGTGTTTTAGCTCTCCACGCGGTAACCAATTTCTCAATTTTGAACTCGGTTAGGATTTTTACGGGTTGAAGGTGTATTGGGTCATATTGGGAAAGGTTAAGAATTTTGAAATTGGAAAATTTTGCTTATGATGTCCATTAGTGTTTTTCCAGGCTTTTGCTCATTTTCTTCTTATTTTTCTATTTTCACGCTTTTCTTTTCTTGCTATTTTTTTTAGCA
Source organism: Sambucus nigra (assembly GCA_949130495.1). Taxonomy (NCBI): domain Eukaryota; kingdom Viridiplantae; phylum Streptophyta; class Magnoliopsida; order Dipsacales; family Adoxaceae; genus Sambucus; species Sambucus nigra. The sequence goes on along the minus strand of OX422211.1, from coordinate 427,858,954 downwards.
TAGTTAATCTTTTCTTGCCCCCTTTTGTTGCACTTTTCGGACTTAAATTCTGACTTTTTCCATTTTTCACAATTCCGAGCTTTTTGTGTTTTTCGGGTTGTCAAACAAAAGGAAAACTTATTCGGCTCAATTTTGGGTTACAAAAGTGATGATTTTTCACAACTTTTTATGGCCAATATTTTTGGGTGACAAACGATGGTTTACTTCATTGTCCAAACTAATAATTACGTTACCATATGCGTTTCGAGATGAATTTAATTTAGAGTTTTCTTTGGCACATTTTTCAAGGCAATGTCACACTTATTTCTCAAAATCGATCAAAGTGAAAGACTTTAGATCCTCGACGACTTATTAGACCGCTGAAAAGAACTTTGAGTTAACAATTAACTTGGGTTGATTTATAAATTTCGCAAAAATGAAAGGCTCGAATCTCATCGAGGTTGTTAATCTCCATACTTATTCGTTAAGTCGTCAATTTTCGTACGATTTCAATCTTTGGTCAATTCTGGCTTTGTGTATTGTGTTTTTACAATTTGAGACTTTAAACCAAATTTTAATGATATTTTTGAAAATTTTGAATTCCACTTTTTTTTATTTTGAAGAAATATATTTTTGGATTTTTCAAAATTTTATGATTTTTTTGAGATTTTTTTTGGGGGAGGCATTTTTGAAAATTCGTAAAGTTTTAGAAAAACGTACTTGTGACCCCCCAAAACTTTGATTTTTGCATTGTCCTCAAGAAAAAAGGACTAAAATCTAACTCAAAGCGAATTAAAAGTGCAGAAAAATAAAACAAATAAATTAAAACAGAAATGCGAATTTTTTTTATAGAAACAGAGAATCATGTGTTACAATGGAGAGGGTAGAGAAAGCAACTAAACAATGAAAACAACCACCATTACACAAACATCAAACAAAGGGCAAGGTCTTCATTGGGGAGGCGGATTGGAGGGAATGGATGGGGGGGAGGAATTTGGAAAATAATATGAATGGAGGGAAGTTTGAGAGGGTGAATTTTCATAGGGGAAATTTATGGAGGGCTGGGGGAAAGGGTGTTGAATTTGGAAAAGGGGGGAGATGAATCTTCCAGGTACCCCGAACCGGTTCACCCTAGGGTTCGGGGGAGGCTGCTGGCCTGGAAGCTGAATTTCTCTCTTCTTTAAAAAAACTAAGTGTTTGCTCATGCCTCCTCTCATGCATATGGCCCTAAAGATTTCCTAGACCCTCGGGTTCCCTAAAAACTCCTCTACCATGCCCTCGAAATACGTGTAAGCTCTCTCGAAAAGTGTGCTAACTCGCTCTCTCTAGTGAACCGTGCTCCGAACTCCTAACTAACCTGACTCACACACTACCACTATACACAAGAATTCACCCCATACGCGTCGGGGGTGCGACAGAATCGGATGACTTTTGGGATCTTGTCATCCAGTACACATCGTCGGATGATTTGGTAGGCGCAATGTTTAAAAAGGAAAGGATCGTCATAGAAAAATATACGCGACTAGGTGATGAACCTCTTCTTATCTTGCGGTGTCCAATCGGGAGGGATGGCTCTTATGACAAGATAGTTCACTATATCCGCAAACCAGGGCAAAGAAGAGGTAGCAAAGAGTTTCTCATTCCGAAAATATTCGTCTATGGGTATCGGATGACTAGGTATGTCAGACGAAAGCCGTGATAAGTGGTCGACAACGATGTTTTCTACTCATTTTTGTCTTTAATGGAGAGATTAAACTCTTGTAGGAGTATGATCCACCTTATGAGGCGTGGCTTTGCGTTTTTCTTTGCAAGTAGGTATTTTAATGCCACGTGGTTGGTGAAACAAGTGATGGGAGAACCGATAAGGTAGGACCAAAATTTGTCAAGAGAAAAAACTACCGCTAGCAACTCATTCTTTGTGGTGGAGTAATTGAGTTATGGCCGGGTGAGAGTACGACTAGTGTAGTAGATGACATGAGCCTATTTGTCTTTTCGTTGGCCCAAAACAGCCCCTATCGGATAATCTCTAGCATCACAAATAAGCTCGAATGGTAAGGACCAATTCGGAACTTGCATGATGGGAGCGGACACAAGCATGGTTTTCAGTTTTCCAAAAGCGCTATGGCATGCTTCTGTCCACTCAAATAGGGTGTCCTTCATAAGAAGGTTGCCTAAGGGTCTAGCGATGACGCTAAAGTCCTTAATGAACCGTCAATAAAACCTCGCGTGGCCTAAGAAGGATCGCACGTCTTTGAGCTCTATCAACTTCAATCCCCTTGGATGAAACTATGTCGCCAAGAACTATTCCCTTAGTGACCATAAAATGGCATTTCTACCAATTTAGCACTAAGTTCTTCTCCACACACCGGGCAAGTACTTTTTCCATCTTTGTCAGACAAAGATCGAAATAGGTGCCAAAAATGCTAAAGTCGTCCATAAACACTTCAAGTCCTCTCTCAACCATGTCGCTAAATAAACTCAACAACCTTTGAAAGGTCGCGGGTGCATTACACAAGTCGAATGGCATACGTTTGTAAGCAAACGTACCAAAAGGGCAAGTGAAGGTCATTTTCTCCTGGTCAAGTGCATCTACCTCAATTTGGTTATATACGAAATAACCATCAAGGAAGCAATAGTAAGGGTGGCCCGCTATTCTCTCAAGCATCTGATGAATAAATGGCAAGGGGAAATGGTCTTTCCTAGTTCCCGCATTGAGTTTTCGATAATCAATGAAAATGCGCCACCCGGTGGTGGTACATTGGGGAACTAGCTCTCCCTTAGCATTTTTAATCACTGTCATGCCCGACTTCTTTGGGACAACTTGAATAGGGCTCACCCACTTGCTATCCGAGATTAGGTAGATAATCCCGACATCCAATAACTTAATGATTTTGGTCCTCACCATTTCTTTCATATTGGGGTTTGGCCTTCTTTGCATTTCTCTCGAGGGCTTGACATCCTTCTTGATATGGATCTTATGGGTGAAAATCAAAGGACTTATCCCCTTCCAATCAGCAATACACCAACCGAAATCACCTTGGTGCTTCCTCCGAATCTTTAACAGTTTACCCTCTTGCTCTTCGTCTAGGCTAGATGAGACAACAACAGGAAATGTCTCGTCCTCTCCTCGGTATGCATATTTAATATGGGAGGGTAGTTTCTTCAATTCGAGGGTCCAAAATTTATCGCTGGAGGGAACTATGCGTGCCTCCCTTGCAGGTAACTCCTCGAATCGAGAAACCCAACTTACATCTCTCGCGTCCTCATCCGACGCTCTCACATCAAGTAACTCTCTCAACTAATCAACTTCCCTCTCGAATTCAGTATACGTCCCCTCACTCTTGTGGTTGAACACTAAACAAGATCCTAGGTCATCTCCATAATAATTTTCCTCAAGGTACTCCTCTACGATCTCGTCGATGAAGCTCACCGCGTGAAGATCATCTTCTTCCCCCATATATTGGGCTATATGGAAGATGTTAGTCTCTAAGGTCATGTTCCTAAAGTTGAGTTGCATATTGCATTAGCCGTAGCTAAGAACGGGCGCCCAAGAATAATAGGAACATGATTTCTCGAGGCAAATGAGGGTTTCGTGTCCCAAATGACAAAATCTATCGGAAAGTAGAAATTGTCAACTTGAACGATCACGTCCTGAACTATACCTCTTAGGATCTTCACGATTCGATCTTCTAACTTGAGAGTGATCTTTATGGGCTTAAGGTCGCCCAGATCAAGTTGCGTATAGATGGCGTAAGGGAGGATATTGACACTTGCTCCCAAGTCAAGTAAGGCTTTTTCAATTTTATTTTCTCCAATGATGCAGGAAATGGTGGGTGCATCGGGATCTTTGAATTTTGGTGGGAGATCATTAAGTAGAATGGAGCTCACATTCTGTGCTATAAATATGTTTTTCTTTACCTTCATCTTTCTCTTCACTGTTCACAAGTCTTTGATGACTTTTGCATAAGCGGGATTTTTCTTAATGTCATCGAGGAACGGTAAATTTAACTACACTTGCTTTAGCACGTCTAGCACTTCATCACGGGGGTTCCCTTTGTGGGAAGGAACCAGTCTTTGAGGAAATGGTGTCGCGGTGGGTGGTTTCACTACCACCTCGGGCTCACTAGTGTCTTCTTTATCAATCTCTTTCAAGGGGACATCTTTGGCCTCTTTCGTGCAGAGCGAAATCTCCTTATCTTTGGTTGCGTCATGTGGGGGAGGTGATAAATCAATCTCCCACTACGAAGAGTAGTCATCGCTTGACATTGCTCCTAGTGTTCTGTAGAGGTGGAGCTAACACTAGTTTGACCTTGGGGAGGTCTTTGGCTCTAGGCAGGAAACTTTCCCTTCTCTTGGATACTCAACAATGATTGCATCTTTGAAATATTTGCATTCATGTTGCTGATGATGCGATCATATCTAGCATTGGTTGAATTCTGGGTATTGATTATCGTATTCTCGAGATTTCTCCGCGGTGGAGTAATATATGCCCCTTGAGGTGGTGGTGCTTACACATGTCCTTGCATGTGTGGAGCTTGTTGAAAGTGGATGGTGAAGGAATGGAAACATGTGAATTAGGATTCATCGCAGCATGTTGTTTCCCATAGCTAAAACCAAGATGGTTTTTCCATGAAGGGTTGTAAGAATTCCCGTGCGGTGCACCAAAATTACCCTTGAATCTTCCTATAACATATATCCAAAGATCTACAATGGTTGTGTTGCTACGCAATACGATCATAATAAATCATTAAATTTAGAGGATCAATTTTATACACATAAGGTTGAGTTCATGCATACCGACCTTTTAATTCCAGCAGTACATGTTTAACTTAACTATGCATAAATTAACTATGTTGCATGCGAGAGAAATCATAATGAAACTATCTTGAAATATGCAAAGAACAATTAAGAACCTAGAAATTGTTTAAATCATGCAAGAAGAATAACATGCAAGAATAAAAATAAAGAGAATTAAACTATGCATTAAAACTTGAAATCAAACCCGGAATTAATCACTCTTGAATCAACAAATTAATCTCTCTATCAAAACTGATCAAAACTATGAAAAACTGTATTTTCTAAGTCATTACCCTCGTACAAATACGTTTTTGAAGAAGTTGTAACAAAATGGTACTCTTTGGACCAATCAGCTGTCAAGGAAAATTTCATGCATCGGGACCCCCGAACCGGTTCACAGGTACCCCAAACTTGTTCGCCCCCGAACTGGTTCACAGTGTGATTCGGGATTTTCTACTGGTTTTGGCTCTTCTTTTCTATCTTCCAACACTTAGAATTTTTCCTTGATTTCTTCTTTTCTTTCTTGGATTTTTCCTCAACTTCGAATGAACGTAACTCCTTCACCGTAGCTCAAATTTGGGTGGCGTTTCTTCCAGTGTTCTTGTTGTTCCGAGATCTTTGACTTTACAGTTGGCCCCACCTCTGGGATTAGTCTGAAGAATTATAAAAATTCCCTTGAACTTTCCTTCCTAGCCTTTCTTTCACTGTTTCGATTTCTCTTTTGCACCGCTTGCATAAATAACCTGTAAAACACATAAGAGAAACAAAAAACATGAAATACTTGCCAACAAAGGTTAGTAGCATAAATGTGAGTTAAAACCATATCAATTTCATCACTCGATTTCACAAAGGAACCGAAATTAAGGTGATAAATATACAATATTTATGCCTAATCACTTACTTCCTCCTCGAACCTACCCCAGACACTATGGCGTGACATTATTTGTATTTATTTTTATTTGGACACTTGCATTATATTTGAATTGTTTTGAGTTGTTACATTTTCGTTTGGATATGGATTGTATTATTATTATTTTATTTGGATATTGAATTATATATGGAATGATTTGGTGAATTATTTCTATTTTATTTGGATATATGTTGTTTGAACAGGTACTATTTTGCTATAACAGGAACAAATATACTACTGGGCAGTGGCAGTGGCCAAATTGCCTGTAGTTTTTTTTAAATTCTGCCCAGATTTGTCACGGTCATTGACCATGATAAGTCTGTGGCTAAGAAAACTTATCACAGTCAATGACCATGATATTTTTTAAAACTTGTCACGGGTTTGTCACGGTCGTTAACCGTGATAAACCTTGTCAAGGTCAAATACCATTACAAGTCTAATGAACTTATCACAGTCAATGACCATGACAATTTGATAGTTTTGGTGTAGTGATTATGAAAATAACCAAGTCCAAGTAAAGCATGAGTTAATATCATAAGTAAAGCGGTTAATGGGTCATCAAGTAACCTAAGATGTTTTCAACCCATAATTAATACAAGTATGTGTTATGAATGACTTTCAAAAGGAAAACAAGTGTTTTCTAGGTAATAAGAAGAGCTCACTATTAGATCACCCTTTAGAGACGTGGGAGTTAAGACTCATAGCTGTATGTTTGGGGGAAGGATTTCGAGAGCCGCAATTATATGTTCACGATGTTTATGGAATGTGATATCCACCAATGTTAACTAACGGTGTCTTTCCGAGAAGGTTCCTTGTTTAAGTATGTTTGCAGAAGAATATGTAAATTTAGTGTTAGGAGACAAGAACATAGGGGTACACATAATGAACAGAGGGCCAAACGAATTTCGATAACCGACAATGCAAGGTAGTAGTGTATCGGGGGGGTCATTATTTATATTTCACTTTGTGAGACATCCCACGCATGAAACTTAGCGTACGGTTGGTAGCAGGGAGATGTTTGGCCATTTGTCCATGAGTCCGTTACCTCGGTCGTTATGGAAGTATGTAGTTGTAACTGAAAAGTTAAAAGGTGAATTACGATATAAGGCAAGTAGAGCCAGATGTGTGGTGAGGAAATACTGATAATTTTGTTTTAATACGGCGGGGTAAAGGATGGAATGATGTTAAGTAGGATTTAGAATTTCAAATTCAAGGGAAATCTAGAATGCACATTTGATATTGCCCAATGCAAATATAGGGACAATAAAGAATTAAGCATATGGATGAAGCGTATATGACGTTTAGACCCGTATGCACGGTTTATAGGGAGTAGGGACACCTTGGTTTGCTGGTGTCTGGATAGCCGAAAGAAGAGGCAGGGAAATAGATGGGTGAAATTTATGCTTGTGAGACAGATATTACTAAATGGTAGCGGTAGAATGGATTAAGCATCGTAAGGGAAGGATGATAATCAGTATATTCGTGTGCAATCAGAGTAGCAGGTTCGAACTTGGTTAAAAGGAAGTGGGAAGCCATTTAAAAAGAGGTTATCCCTTGAGAAGTCAAATATTTAACTATTATGGACAATTTAGAGCGGAGTTCACCCAATTGAATATTGAGGGTGACTTAAGCGTGTCAACTAAAGATAAGTAACGAGTTCCTTCGAACGTATGGAATAGGTTGTCTGGAAGGAAAGTAATTGTTATATCCTAGCGTGGTTTACACTATTAGATAGTGAACGCACCGGTACGTGGTCCTGCCCAATATTATTCTGAACTAGGATGAGATCCTTGAAACCCACCTTCACTATGGGGCATCAGGAAGTAGTGGGAATAACGTTTCGTTTTGAGAAGGTTGTATCACCAATAGCCCGAGGAGTAGGCGCAAGGTGATTAAAGACTGGTGGAGTTGTATGAAAATAATTTTGTGCTCATTACGCTCATTTCATTTCCACAACGGGTATAGCTAGTAAGTGAAGTATAATATGGTAAAGGGGGGAGGATATTACCTAATAGTAGAGTTGTGTGAAAGAATCCGCACCTATTTATAATGGATAAGGTGCTTACAGGTGTTTTGTGTAGATAAACCTCATTGTCCTTCCTCTGGATGCTTAGAGGTGAGCGGATATTCGGAATTTTGGATAAGTCAATAGTTAAAGTCTGATGACAATAATGGGATAACCACCAACCGTCTTAAGTGACTTTTCCTTTTGTAAAAGTTACACCGCCGGGAACAGAAATTCGAAGAACGGCAAGAGTAGTCAGTTGTTCTATGGTTTCTCTCAAAATGGGAGTTTTGCATTTCGATAAACACGGGAATTGATACTAAGTGAACTACGGGCTCCCAATAATATTGAGATATTGCTGCCAATGAGGTATAGGCTATTCTTATTCGAATGTTGTTTAGGAAGAACACTAGGTGAGGTGAATTTATTGAGGGTGACCCTATAACTGTTACAGTGTCGAGTGTGTTCAACAAGCTTGTTGTAAAGCGAGTACTGTAGTGATTGCGCCTCTTTGAATCTAATTTTGAGTACTGAAGGATACCTAATTTTTCCAGCTACGCTTCACTTTTTTGAATTTCGGGACGAAATTTCGTTATTAGGGGGGAAGTATGTAATACCCCGTATTTTTATTGCTTTTAATTATAAGATTAACTAAATAAAATTTCTTTTAATTATGGGATTAATTAAATTAATTTGAGATAATTAATTAGAAATTAATCCTGATTTAAATACTAGAGAGACGAGAGTTGGTATATGATTATGATAATAATGTTGAATATCACTGAATGATTATGGTAACATGTGATTATTGAAATTATGATTATGGTAACAAGTGATTATTGAAATTATTAAAATTGTCGCGAGTCATGATTACGACAATTTGGGAAATTTAGTTGGGATGCGCCTGTGAGTCGCATCAGGAATTAATTTAATTGAATTTAAAAGTATATTATAATTTTATCATCCGTATGGTCATTTTGAGTGCGCCAACGTGTCCAGAAGGATCAAAATAGTCAGAAAACACTTGCCAGGGGTTTAGTTTGGGTCCCGGGGCATTTTTAGGCCAAACCGGCAACCCGGGAGGGTATTTTAGTCAGTTTGAATTTTAAGGGATTTTGACCCACGAATTTGAGGCTTTATTTATCAGTCAATATTAGGGCCATTAGGGCCATTATCTGTCAAAAATCAAGGAGTGGGAAACGTGAGAAAGAGGAGAAGTTACAAATAGGGTTTCCAAGCCATAACCACCACACACCACCATTTTTCACCGGATTTGTCACCAGAGGGAGGAGGAGAACCAACCACTAACATCACCAACGGATCAGAACATCAATTCCAAGGCAAGTGATTTGATTTCATTAAGTTTCAACGAATAATTCATCCATGCTAGTGTATGATTTGATGATAGCCTTGAATAATGATGAAGACTCATGAAATTTAGAGAAGAAACCTAAATCTTGGATAGGATTTGCATGTAGATTAGTTCTGGAAGTAAGTCAGTAACCAAGTCATAACCTTAGATGAATTAAAAACGGATTTAAGAAGATAAATATTATGGTTCTTGAAGAAAATAGACAAATAAGGTTTTTAGGTTAATATGGAGATTTGATCTAAGAAAGGCTAATTGTTGATGATTTAAAAGTTTTAGAATGTTAAGAATCATGTATTTAGGTTGTATAATGACTCCATATACATGTATTAGAGTTTCACATCATGCAATGAAGTTTTGGGACAAATCTGGGACTGAAAAACGAAGAAACCCGTAGCCTCACCTGCTTGATCGATCGATCGATGATCAAGCTCGATCGATCGCTCCTCCCAAAATGGTGACTTTTTCCCCTCTTTAACTTTTAGTGTTTCTGGCCAATGAATGTTTTAGTTGTGGGTTATTTGAATGCGTTAGGATTTTAAGGAGACCAGTAGGTTGAACCGAGAATATATTAGAATTGGGTTAGAATGTAGCGTTGAATTTTCGAGTGTCCGACGAGTAATTTCCTAATTTATGATGAGAGAACATGATTTAAATTATTAGGAGTGAAAAGTTAGAACTTGGGACAAAAATCAGGAGTTAAGAGTACTGAATTTATGTGTGGGAAAGATAGGAGACTTATTAACCTCTTCGGTTTGGTTTAAGTACTTGAAATTATACGACGCGAGACGTATCGCTGAAAAATAATATATATATCAGCCATAATAATAGTAGCGTATGAATAAGACTAATGGTATAAGGCTGAGAAAATACCTTTAATAATTTAACAAGTTATCTAAGTTGTGTGAATGCTTAGTATATGGATTATTGTGTGTATGACATACCTACCATACTTTCTATCACGGGAGGTCGGCTTTCGGAATAAGGCCATCAAATCTTTGTGTTCCTACGAGGAGATTTAGATTGGTACCTTAAGGACATAGGGTTGTGAATGACTTATTTGTGAGTTAATAAGTCAGCTGACCATGAGAGCGAAGGTATGTCCGTGACCCATGGGTAAGTTAACTATGTTCGCCTGCAATATGTGTGATTTTGCTTATTGAAACGGTTCCTGAGAGATTCGGAACACGTAGTCCTTATGTACGTGATGTATCAGGATTCGATAGCAGAGTATGTGTGCACCACAACTTAGCCTAGGGGTGCCCGATTTGTATATTTTTGCTGAGAATAGTATACCTATGATTATAACGAACTCTTTGTTAAAGTGTGAATATAAATTATTGTGGCATTTTGAATGACATTTAAAATGAGAATTTCCAATCGTAATTGTTATAAATCAACTTTATCAGTGGATGGGTGAGTTACATGCAGGATATGTTAGAACGCTATGAATAGACCCCTATATTATAATGTGAGAATAAGAAGTGGTACAGACTAGTTAGTTAACGGCATAACTAGGATGGGTTAAGAATATATGTTAGGAGTGCACACTAGTTGAGGGGTGAGAAACTCATGTGAGGGCACGTAACTAAAATGTATATATTACTCACTATTGAATGTAATTCAACACTTGCTATTTTTAAACTGTTTTCACCTCGGGTTCTAACCCATTTTCTTTCAAATCTGTTTTTTGTAAAACCTTTTTGAAGCCCAGCCACAAGGACGCCAAGCATAGGAGTTCCATCCCATTGACGTGTTGTAGCTGTTGTGGAAGTTACAGGATCTAGGTAGTAAACGCCTCCACACTTTGCATTTGATTCTATTTCTGGGTCATTCTTCTGTTAGGTCATGTTGCCCCTTTCCATTTAGAGACAGCTTTCTCATACTTTCAGTTTCAATTCAGTTTTTGAGTTATTTAATTATTTAGACTTTGTATTGGGTTTTATTTAGTGTTCGAATTATTCAGGGGAGTGTTACTCCAGACTCATTTATTATTCCATAAATATTTCCATTATGATGTGGATGTGGTGTAGTTAGCTTATAATTTAATTGGTTGCATGTTAATTTAATTTAATAAAATTTGGCAACTCACTTTTTAAATATTAGGTGGCTAGTAATTGTTTAATAATATTTTCGACAGTGATGCTATGAACTGAACCAACTTGACATTTTGTATTAATTTGAATAAAGGAGTAACTACCTGGTATTTAATTAGTCGGGGTGTCATAGGTAGTATCATAGAAACAGGTTCTAGTGTCCTTTAGGATCTGTACGGCTTATTACGTTTTTCGCTTAGCGTCTTTGATATTGAGCCCTACTAGTAGAATTATTGCATCTTTGTTTCGTGTTGTGGATTACGTACTTCTGCTATAATGTTATGTATAGTCGGAGGTTTTATAAAATTCATTTGAATTTCAGATGTCACTTACAAGGGAGAGACAAACTCACACTGCCGAAGAAGCAAATGCGGGACAAGATCGACAAATACCTCAGGTACACCAGGAAAGAGTGGAACTCACCGAGATAGCAAACATCGTGTCACAAGTTGTGACTATCGCAATATTACAGCACCAAAATCGCAGCGTGCAGCTTACATGGGGCAAAATAACAACAGAGGTTTATCAATATGACATTTCGAGGAACAACAATAATGGGAAATTTCTGTCGCAGCAGCGATAAGCTCCTCAGAGTCACCAAAACCAAAGAGGCAATGAAAATTGTGGGAAGAGCCAAACTCTCCAGAGACAACAAGGCCAAGGACAGAAAGTTACCACAAATAGGTGTTTTAAGTGTGGAAGGAATGGCTACAAATGTCAAGGTTGCCCGTAAAGAGTTGGAGGACAGCCTCAGCCAACTCAGTGAAGTTAGTTAAACCATCAAGGACAACAGCATACTCAACAGGGCTAAAAAAATAGAAATTGTGCTCATAAGTGTTTTATATTCGACGAGCGGGGACACCACTGTCGAGATTGCCCTAGGAAGGGAAAGAACCTGCAACAGCTATTGGGTGTCCACCCGAACCCACAGAATCCCCAACTTGGAGAAGCGTGGATATCCACCCCAGTAACATAGACTTCATAGTAGTAGCAAGTAGTACAGTACGAACGCACATATAATGCCCGATATGCAGTTATGCCACTGCTACCGCAACTACCGCCCACGTTTGGTAGTACGATACTTTATCATTTATAAGAATTTTTCTTTTTAAATACAATAGATAAGAGGATCTCAGAGTGGAAAATTAACTCGTAAAGAGAGTTGCTAGCACTAATAGGGAATTCTGCTTGGATGGGTAATGCAGGTGGTAACAATGTCAGAGGGTAAGACTGGGAAACGGTGTTGGTGAAGCACAATTAGGGGGAGACCCACCAGGGGACCCATTTAAACGATTTGGATAGATGAATTTTTACCAAGCAATAGTGAATTCAGTAAGGGCCATCGAAGCCAGTAACATGTTCCTTAGGGCCACCAAAGCTAAGGGAACAATGGGGGTAGCCATAAGAGTCGAGACTACCAAAATCCAAATAAGGACAACCCTAACATGGTCAGTATGATCGGAGATAAGTGGATTTTGTGCAAAGGCATTTTGGGAAGAGTAAAACCCCATGTGTTAGATTTTCTCAAAGTAAGTAAAGGAATAAAGGTATGATGCCTAGAAAGGGCATTAATAAATGTAATTGCAGGTTTGGTTCGGATAGGCGTGTTAAGCCGAAGAGCCATCTAAGCAGACAGGGCGATTGGCAAGATAAAAGTATGATTTTTATCCTTATGGAATGAGGCGTATTTTATGTGACATAAACGAGTCACTACATTTTATTATTGCTAGATTTGCTTGTGAGACGAGTTTAGTGCATATACCATCAACGATATTATTACGTGAATATTTCCTTGGTATAGCGGGGGTACCTTTAGTGTATCCGCGGAGGATGAATGGGTGTGCTAATAGTATTATATACTTTATTGATATTACTCATTTTTGCGATATGTTATACGACTATGATATTATCCTGACTGTGTTTTATAGTAATGGTTAGACCGATGGTGTGAAGATATTGCAAGTCTATTGGGGTTACTACCTCAGAGTAGGATGTTCTGTTATGGCAAAAACCTCAACAGTAAGAGGGTCGATCTCGCATTTAGATATATATATATATATATATATATATATTATAGACTTAGAGAGGTATAATGGTCTCGGATACTCGATCCCGGTATGTGTAGGGACTTTATTAATATGATTCGGAGTGTATTGAGTATACTGTTCTATGGAAAGATTTAGCTTGTTATTATGTTTAATGCTCAGCACTAGGTAATAGGAAGAGCGCAATATTAGATCACCCTTTAGAGACGTGAGAGTTAAGACTCATAGATGTATGTCTGGGGGCAGGTTTTCGAGAGCACCAATTATATGTTCACTATGTTTATGGAATGTGATATCCACTAATGTTAAATAACAGTGTCTTTCAGAGAAGGTTCCTTATTTAAGTATGTTTGCATAAGAAGATGTAATTTTAGTGTTAGGAGACGAGAATATAGGGGTACACATTATGAATAGAGGGCCTAACGAATTCTGATGACTGACAATGCAAGGTAGTAGTGTATCGGGGGGGTTCCTTATTTGGATTTCGCTTTACGAGATATCCCATGAATGAAACTTAGCGTAAGATTGGTAGTAGGTAGATGTTTGGCCATTCGCCCATGAGTCCGTTACCTTGGTCATTATGGAAGTCTGTAGTTGTAACTGAAAAGTTAAAAGGTGAATTGCGATATAAGGCCAGAAGAGCCAGATGTGTGGTGCGGAAATACTGATGATTTTATTTTATTACGACGAGGTAAAGGATGGAATGATGTTAAGAAGGATTTAGGATTTCAAATTTTGGGGAAATCTAGAATGTACACGTGCTATAGACCAATGTGAATACAGGGACAATAATGAATTAAGTGTATGTATGAAGCATATATGACGTTTAGACCCATATGCACTATTTATAGGGTGTAGGGACACCTTGGTTTGCTGGTGTCTGGATAGCCGAAAGAAGAGGCAGGGAAATAGATGGGTGAAATTTATGCTTGTGAGACGAATATTACTAAATGGTAGCGGTAGAATGGATTAAGCGTCATAAGGGAAGGATGATAATCAGTATATTTGTGTGCAATCAGAGTAACACGGTCAAACTTGGTTAAAAGGCAGTGGGAAGCCATTTAAAAAGAGGGTGTCCCTTGAGAAGTCAAGTATTTATCTATTATGGAAAATTTATAGCGGAGTTCACCCAATCGAATGTTGAGGGTGACTTAAGTGTGCCAACCTAAGATAAGTAACGAGTTCCTTCGAACGTGTGGAATAGTTTGTTCGAAAGGAAAGTAATTGTTATATCCTTACGTGGTTTGCACTATTAGATAGTGAACGTATCGGTACGTGGTCCTGCCCAATATTATTCTGAACTTGGATGAGATCCTTAAAACCCACCTTTAATATGGGGCATCACGAAGTAGTGGGAATAACGTTTTGTTTTGAGAACGTTGTATCACATATAGCCCAAGGAGTAGGTGCAAGGTGATTGAAGACTGGTGGAGCTGTCTGAAAATAATTTTATACTCATTGTGATCATTTCATTTCCACAACGGGAATAACTAACAAGTGAAGAATAATATGGTAAAGGGGAGAGGATATTACCTAGTAGTAGAGTTGTGTGAAAGCATCCGCACCTATTTATAATGGATAAGGTGCTTACAGATGTTTTGTGTAGATGAACCTAATTATCCCTTCTCTGGATGCTTAGAGGTGAGCGAATATTCAGAATTGTGGAAAAGACAATAGTTAAAGTCTGATGACAATAATGGGATAACCACCAACCATCTTAAGTGAATTTTCCTTTTGTAAAAGTTACACCGCCGGGAACAGAAATTCGAAGAACAAACAAGAGTAGTCAGATCTTCTATGGTTTCTCTCAGGATGGGAGTTTTGTGTTTAGATAAACACGGGAATTGAAACTAAGTGAGCTGCGGGCTCCCAATTATATTGAGATAATGCGGCCAATGAGGTATAGGTTATTCTTATTCGAATGTTGTTTAGTAAGAACACTAGGTGAGGTGAATTTATTGAAGGTGACCCTATAACTGTTACAGTGTTGACAGTGTTCAACAAGCTTGTTGTAAAGCGAGTATTGTAGTGATTACGCCTCTTTGAATCTTATTTTAAGTATTAAAGGATACCTAATTTTTCCAGGTATGCCTCACTTTTCTGAATTTCGAGATGAAATTCCGTTATTAGGGGGGAAGTATGCAATACCCTTTATTTTATTGGCTTTTAATTATGAGATTAAATAAATAAAATAACTTTTAATTATGGGATTAATTAAATTAATTTGAGATAATTAATTGGAAATTAATCCGAATTTAAATACTAGCGAGACGAGAGTTGGTATTTGATTATGATAATGATGTTGAATATCACTGAATGATTATGGTAACATGTGATTATTGAAATTATGATTATGGTAACAGGTGATTAATTAAATTATTAAAATTGTCGCGAGTCATGATTACGATAATTTGGAAAATTTAGTTAGGACGTGCGTGTCAGTCGCGTCAGGAATCAATTTAATTGAATTTAAAAGTATATTATAGTTTTATCATCTGTATGGTCATTTTGAGTGCACCGATGTGTTCCGAAGGATTGAAATAGTCAGAAATACAAACCCGGAGTTTAGTTTGGGTCCCGGGGCATTTTTAAGCCAAACCGGCAACCCGGGAGGGTATTTTAGTCATTTTAAATTTTAAGGGATTTTGACCAACGAATTTAAGGCTTTATTTATTAGCCAATATTAGGGCCATTATCTGTCAAAATGCAAGGAGTGGTCAACGTTAGAAAGATGAGAAGTTACAAAGAGGATTTCCAAGCCATAACCACCACACACCACCATTTTTCACCGGATTTGTCACCAGAGGGAGGAGGAGAACCAACCATTAACATCACCAACGGATCAGAACATCAATTCCAAGGCAAGTGATTTGATTTCATTAAGTTTCAATGAATAATTCATCCATGCTAGTGTATGATTTGATGATAACCTTGAATAATGATGAAGACTCATGAAATTTAGAGAAGAAACCTAAATCTTGGATAGGATTTGCATGTAGATTAGTTCTGGAAGTAAGTCAGTAAACAAATCATAACCTTAGATGAAATAAAAATGGATTTAAGAAGAGAAATATTATGGTTCTTGAAGAAAATAGAAAAATATGGTTTTTAGGTTAATATGGAGATTTGATCCAGGAAAGGCTAATTGTTGATGATTTAAAAGTTTTGGAACGTTAAGAATCATGTAATTAGGCTGTATAATGACCCCATATACTTGTATTAGAGTTTCACATCATGCAATGAAGTTTTAAGACAAATCTGGGACTTAAAAATGAAGAAACCCGTATCCTCACCTACTTGATCGATCGATCGACATTCATAGATCTATCGATCGATCGATGATCAAGATCGATCGATCGATCCCCCATAAATGGTGACTTTCTCCCCTCTTTAATTTTAAGTGTTTTCGACCATTGAATGTTGTAGTTGGGGGTTATGTGAATGCATTAGGATTTGAAGGAGACTAGTAGGTTGAACCGGGAATATATTAGAATTGGGTTGGAATGTAGCGTTGAATTTTCGAGTGTCCGACGAGTAATTTTATAATTTATGATGTGAGATTGTGATTTAAATTCTTAGGAGTGAGAAGTTAGTATTTGGGAGATAAATAAGAAGTTAAGAGTACTGAATTTATGTGTGGGAAAGTTAGGAGACTTAGTAACCTCTTCGGTCAGGTTTAAGTACTTGAAATTATACGACGCGAGACGTATCAGCGAAAATAATATATATATCACCCGAAATAATCGTAGCGTATGAGTTAAACTAATGGTATAAGGCTGAGAAAATACCTTTAATAATTTAACAAATTATCTAAGTTGTATGAATGCTTAGTATATGGATTATTGTGTGTATGGAATACCTACCATACTTGCTATCACGAGAGGTCGGCTTTCGGAATAGCGCCATCAAATCTTTGTGTGCCTACGGGGGAGGATTTAGATTGGTATCTTAAGGACATAGGGTTGTGAATGACTTATTTGTGAGTTAATAAGTCAGCTGACCATGAGAGCGAAGGTATGTCCATGACCCATGGGTAAGTTAACTATGTTCGCCTGCAATATGTGTGATTTTGCTTATTGAAACGGTTCCTGAGAGATTCGGAACATGTAGTCCTTATGTACGTGATGTATCAGGATTCGATAGCAGAGTATGTGTGCACCACAACTTAGCCCAGGGGTGCCCGATTTGTATATTTTTGCTGAGAATAGTATACCTGTGATTATAACGAACTCTTTGTTAAAGTGTGAATATAAATTATTGTGGCATTTTGAATGACATTTAAAATGAGAATTTCCAATCGTAATTGTTATAAATCAACTTTATCAGTGGATGGGTGAGTTACATGCAGGATATGTTAGAACGCTATGAATAGACCCCTATATTATAATGTGAGAATAAGAAGTGGTACAGACTAGTTAGTTAACGGCGTAACTAGGACGGGTTAAGAATATATGTTTGGCGTGCACACTAGTTGGGGGTGAGAAACTCATGTGAGGGCACGTAACTAAAATGTATATATTATTCACTATTTAATGTAATTCAACACTTGCTATTTTTAAACTGTTTTCACCTCGGGTTCTAACCCGTTTTCTTTCAAATTTGTTTTTTGTAAAACCTTTTTGAAGCCCAGCCACAAGGACGCCAAGCATAGGAGTTCCATCCCATTGACGTGTTGTAGCTGTTGTGGAAGTTAGAGGATCTCGGTAGTAAACGCCTCCACACTTTGCATTTGATTCTATTTCTGGGTCATTCTTCTGTTAGGTCATGTTGCCCCTTTCCATTTAGAGACAGCTTTCTCATACTTTCAGTTTCAATTCAGTTTTTGAGTTATTTAATTATTTAGACTTTGTATTGGGTTTTATTTAGTGTTCGGATTATTCAGGGGAGTGTTACTCCAGACTCATTTATTATTCCATAAATATTTCCATTATGATGTGGATGTGGTGTAGTTAGCTTATAATTTAATTGGTTGCATGTTAATTTAATTTAATAAAATTTGGCAACTCACTTTTTAAATATTAGGTGGCTAGTAATTATTTAATAATGTTTTCGACAGTGATGCTATGAACTTAACCAACTTGACATTTTGTATTAATTTGAATAAAGGGGTAGCTACCTGGTATTTAATTAGTCGGGGTGTCATAGGTGGTATCAGAGAATCAGGTTCTAGTGTCCTTTAGGATTTGTACGGCTTATTATGTTTTCCGCTTAGCGTCCTTGATATAGAGCCCTACTATTAGGACTGTTGCATCTTTGCTTCATGTTATGGATTACGTACTTCTGCTACAATGTTATGCATAGTCGGAGATCTTATAAAATTCATTTGAATTTCATATGTCACTTACAAGGGAGAGACAAACTAACAATACCGAAGAAGCAAATGCGGGACAAGATTGACAAATACCTCAGGTACACTAGGGAAGAGAAGAATCACCAAGATAGCAAATATCGTGGCACAAGCACTGACTATTGTAATATTACAGTACCAAAATTGCAGCCTGCGCCTTACAAGGGGCAAAAGAACAAGAGAGGTTTATCAATATGACATTTCGAGGAACAACAACAACGGGAAATTTCTGTCGCAACAGTGATAAGCTCCTCAGAGTCACCAAAACTAAGGAGACTATAAAAATTATGGGAAGAGACAAACTCGCCAGGGCCAACAAGGCTAAGGACAGAAAGTTACCACAAAGAGGTGTTTTAAGTGTGGAAGGAATGGCTACAAACGTCAAGGTTGCCTACAAAGAGGTGGAGGACAGCCTCGGCCTACTCAGCAAAGTCAGCTAAACCATCAAGGACAACAGTGTGCTCAACAGGGCCAACAAAACAAAACTGTGCTCATAAGTGTTTTATAGGTGACGAGCGGGGACACCACTATCGAGATTGCCCTAGGAAGGGAAGGAAACCGCAACAGTCATTGGGTATCCACCAGAACCCACAAAATATGCAACTCGGATAAGAGGGGATATCCACCCCAGTAACACAGACTTCACAGCAGCAACAAGTAGTACAGTATGGACGCACATATAATGCCTGATATGCAGTTATGCCACTGCTACCGCAACTACTGCCCACATTTGGAGGTACGATACTTTATCATTTATAAGAGTTTTTCTTTTTAAATACAATGGAGAAGAGGATCTCAGAGTGGGAAATTAACTCGTAAAAAGAGTTGTTAGCACTTTTAGGGAATTCTGCTTGGACGGGCAATGCAGATGGTAACAATGTCAGAGGGTAAGACTGGGGAAACGGTGTTGGTGAAGCACAATTAGGGGAGACCCACTAGGGGTCCCATTTAAACAATCTGGATAGCTAAATTTTTACCAAGCAATAGTGAATTCAGTAAGGGTTGTCGAAGCTAGTAACATGTTCCTTAGGGCCACCAAAGCTAAGGGAACAATGGGGGTAGCCATAAGAGTCGAGACTACCAAAGTCCAATGAAGGACAACCCTAACATGGTCAGTATGACCGGAGATAAGTGGATTTTATGCAGAGGCATTTTGGGAAGAGTAAAACCCCATGTGTTAGATTTTCTCAAAGTAAGTGAAGGAATAAAGGTATGGTGCCTAGAAAGGGCATTAATAAATGCAATTACAGGTTTGGTTCGGACATGCGTGTTAAGTCGAAGAGCCATTTAAGCAGATAGGGAGATTGGCAAGATAAAAGTATGAATTTTATCCTTATGGAATGAGGCGTATTTTATGTGACACGAATGAGTCACTACATTTAATTATTGCTAAATTTGCTTGTTAGACGAGTTTAGTGCATATACCATTAACAATATTATTACGTGAATATTTCCTTGGTATAGCGGGGGTACCTTTAGTGTATCTGCGGAGGATGAATGGGTGTGTTAATTGTATTATATACTTTATTGATATTACTCATTTTTACAATATGTTATACGAGTATGATATTATCCTGATTTTGGTTTTATAGTAATGGTTAGACCGATAGTGTGCGGATATTGCAAGTGTATCGGGGTTACTACCTCAGAGTAGGATGTTCTGTTATTTCAAAAATCTCACCAGTAAGAGGGTCGATCTCGCATTATATATATATATATATATATATATATATATATATATATATATATTAGAGACTTAGATAGGTATAATGGTCTCGGATACTCGATCCCGGTATGTGTAAGGACTTTATTAATATGATTCGAAGTGTATTGAGTTTACTGTTCTATGGAAAGATTTAGCTTGTTATTATATTTAACGCTCAGCACTAGGTAAAAGGAAGAGCGCAATATTAGATCACCCTTTAGAGACGTGGGAGTTAAGACTCATATCTGTATGTCTGGGTGCAGGATTTCGAGAGCCCCGATTATATTTTCACGATGTTTATGGAATGTGATATACACCAATGTTAAATAACAGTGTCTTTCAGAGAAGGTTCCTTATTTAAGTATGTTTGCAGAATAATATGTAATTTTAGTGTTAGGAGACGAGAATATAGGGGTACACATTATGAATATAGGGCCTAACGAATTTCGATGATCGACAATGCAAGGTTGTACTGTATCGGGGGTTCCTTATTTGGATTTCACTTTGCGAGACATATCAGGCATGAAACTTAGCATAAGGTTGGTAGTGGGGAGATGTTTGGCCATTCGTCCATGAGTCTGTTACCTCGGTCGTCACGAAAGTATGTAGTTGTACCTGAAAAGTTAAAAGGTGAATTACGATATAAGGCCAGTAGAGCCAAATGTGTGGTGGGGAAATACTAATAATTTTATTTTATTACGGCGGGGTAAAGGACGGAATGATGTTAAGAAGGAGTTAGGATTTCAAATTTTGGGGAAATCAAGAATGTACACGTGATATAGCCCAATACGAATACAGGGACAATAAAGAATTAAGCGTATGTATAAAGCGTGCATGACGTTTAGACCCGTTTGTACGATTTATAGGGTGTAGGGACACCTTGGCTTGCTGGTGTCTGGATAGCCGAAAGAAGAGGTAGGGAAATAGATGGGTGAAAATTATGCTTGTGAGACGGATATTACTAAATGGTAGCGGTAGAATGGATTAAGCGTCGTAAAGGAAGGGTGATAAATAGTATATTCATGTGCAATTAGAGTAGCACGTCCGAACTTGGTTAAAAGGCAGTGGGAAGCCATTTAAAAGGGGGCATCCCTTGAGAAGTCAAACATTTTACTATAATGGACAATTTAGAGCGGAGTTCACCCAATCAAATGTTGAGGGTGACTTAAGTGTGCAAACCTAAGATAAGTAACGAGTTCCTTCGAACGTGTGGAATAGGTTATTCGGAAGGAAAGTAATTGTTATTTCCTTGCGTGGTTTACATTGTTAGATAGTGGCCACACCGGTACGTGGTCCTGCCCAATATTATTCTGAACTAGGATGAGATCCTTGAAACCCACCTTCAATAGGGGGCATCAAGAAGTATTGGGAATAACGTTTCATTTTGAGAAGGTTGTATCACCTATAGCCCGAGGAGTAGGTGCAAGGTGATTGAAGACTGGTGGAGCTGTATGAAAATAATTTTGTACTCATTGAGATCATTTCATTTCCACAACGGGTATAGCTAGTAAGTGAAGTATAATATGGTAAAGGGGAGAGGATATTACCTAATGGTAGAGTTGTGTGAAACACCCGCACCTATTTATAATGCATAAGGTGCTTACAGATGTTTTGTGTAGATAAACCTCACTGTCCTTCCTCTGGATGCTTAGAGGTGAGTGAATATTCAGAATTTTGGATAAGTCAATAGTTAAAGTCTGATGACAATAATGGGATAACCACCAACCGTCTTAAGTGAATTTTCCTTTTGTAAAAGTTAGACCGCCGAGAAAAGAAATTTGAAGAACGGACATGAGTAGTCAGATGTTCTATGGTTTCTCTCAGGATAGGAGTTTTGTGTTTAGATATTCATAAGAATTGATACTAAGTGAGTTGTGGGCTCCTAATGATATATTGAGATAATGCGGCCAATGAGGTATAGGCTATTCTTATTCGAATGTTGTTTAGTAAGAACACAAGGTGAGGTGCATTTATTGAGGGTGACCCTATAACTGTTACAGTGTCGAAGGTGTTCAACAAGCTAGTTATGAAGTGAGTATTGTAGTGATTGCGCCTCTTTGAATCTTGTTTTGAGTACTGAAGGATACCTAATTTTTCCAGGTATGCCTCACTGTTCTGAATTTCGGGACGAAATTCCATTATTAGGGGGGAAGTATGTAATATCCCATATTTTTATGGCTTTTAATTATGAGATTAATTAAATAAATTTACTTTTAATTATGGGATTAATTAAATTAATTTGAGATAATTAATTGAAAATTAATTCGGATTTAAATACTAGCGAGACGAGAGTTGGTATTTGATTATGATAATAAAGTTGAATATCACTGAATGATTATAGTAACATGTTATTATTTAAATTATGATTATGGTAACAGGAGATTATTGAAATTATTAAAATTATCGCGAGTCATGATTACGATAATTCGAAAAATTTAGTTGGGACGCGCATGTGAGTCGCGTCAGGAATCAATTTAATTGAATTTAAAAGTATATTATAATTTTATCATCTGTATGATCATTTTGAGTGCGCCATCGTATTCGGAAGGATTGAAATAGTCAGAAAACACTAATCGGGAGTTTAGTTTGGGTCCCGGGGCATTTTTGGGCCAAACCGGCAACCTGGGAGGGTATTTTAGTCATTTTAAATTTTAAGGGATTTTGACCCACAAATTTTTGGATTTATTTATTAGCCAATATTAGGGCCATTATCTGTCAAAATGCAAGGAGTGGGCAACGTTAGAAAGATGAGAAGTTACAAAGAGGGTATCCTAGCCATAACCACCACACACCACCATTTTTCACCGGATGTGTCACCAGAGGGAGGAGGAGAACCAGCCATTAACATCACCAACGGATCAGAACATCAATTCCAATAAAAGTGATTCGATTTCATTAAGTTTCAACGAATAATTCATCCATGCTAGAGTAGGATTTGATGATAACCTTGAATAATGATGAAAACTCATGAAATTTAGAGAAGAAACCTAAATCTTGGATAGGATTTGCATGTAGATTAGTTATGGAAGTAAGTCAGTAACCAAATAATAACCTTAGATGAATTAAAAATGGATTTAAGAAGAGAAATATTATGGTTCTTTAATAAAATAGAAAAATAAGGTTTTTAGGTTAATATGGAGATTTGATCCAAGAAAGGCTAATTGTTGATGATTTAAAAGTTTTAAAACGTTAAGAATCATGTAATTAGGTTGTATAATGACCCCATATACTTGTATTAGAGTTTAACATCATGCAATAAAGTTTTGGGACAAATCTGGGACTGAAAAATGAAGAAACCCGTAGTCTCACATGCTTGATCGATCGATCGACATTCATAGGTGATCGATTGATCGATGATCAAGCTCGATCGATCGAGCCCCCAGAAATGGTGACTTTATCCCCTCTTTAATTTTAAGTGTTTCCGTCCATTGAATGTTGTAGTTGGGGGTTATGTGAATGCATTAGGATTTGAAGGAGACCAGTAGGCTGAACCGGGAATATATTAGAATTGGGTTGGAATGTAGCGTTGAATTTTTGAGTGTCCAACGCATAATTTCCTAATTATGATGTGAGAATGTGATTTAAATTCTTAGGAGTGAGAATTTAGGATTTGGGACATAAATAAGGAGTTAAGAGTACTGAATTTATGTGTGGGAAAGTTAGGAGACTTATTAACCTCTTCGGTTAGGTTTAAGTAATCGAAATTATACTGTAAGGACACAAATTTCCAATTGAGTCCATATATAGTTTTGGCTCAATTCCGGACAAAAACATTTATTCATAGGATAGTATTTAATTGTAATATTCTCAAGCCTATGAAGTGTTTGTTGAAGACGTGGCGGCAAAGAGTATAAAGCCTCATCAAATGTGCCGGTTTGCGTGCCTCGTGTCTACGTCATCAATCATAGTTCCATGCTCTCATGGTATGAATGCAATTATATATATATAGGAGTTTGGAACAAAGTTTATTGGGTGTTAGGTTTTATAAAAACTGCGCTTTATTTTAAGAAAGAAATAATTAAAATCTTTAAATAAATGTTTATAAAGTTTTCTAGGCTAAAATCGAATTTTTCCAAACTTTCTGGTTTGTCATTCGATAGAGTCGTTCGAACGAGGTTGTCGTTCGAACGAACCTGCCAATGAGTTCCCACCAAAGTATACTGGTCTGTCGTTCGAAATGTCGTTCGAACGAGATTGTTCGTTCTAACGAGATTTCCAACGAGATTCTAACGAGTTCAATCTGGAACGTCGTTAGAAGTCTCGTTCGAACGAGACTTGTTCGAACGAAATGTTGTTCGAACGAGATGCCAGGCGGAAACAGTTATTGGCAGTTTTTTGGCAGTTTTGCACCCACTTCCCCACTTGGTTTTTAACCAACTTTTACAGACTTTAATATGTGCGGGAATGACATTTTCCAACTTAACTTTTCCATTCCATTTTCATCTCTTAGAGAGAGTTTGAGAGCAAATTGTTTTAAGGAAATTGTTCATGTTTTGAGTGAGATTTTTAGAGAAAAATTTCCATCACTCTAGTGTTTACACCCAATTGAGTTTATTCTAAGTTCTATATACTTATCAATTGCTTGGAGTTTGGCACCGGTTTTCTCTACACCGAATTGAAGAGAAGTTTTGGGTTTTGCTTCCACCACCCATAAAGAAAGAAGAAGTGTTTCTATGTTGTTTTACCCACACGGAGAAAGGCTCCATGCTCGGGTGACGGTGACCATATAAAGTCCTATCGGTGGATTCCGAGACCGCGGTGGTGTTCCAAGGTTATCCGCTAGGTAGAGGTGTCTACAAGAAGAAGCATCGGGGCTTGAGAGGGATCGAGTCGTGCGTTGTAAGTCTATCTGTCTTGTAATTGTAATTCCGTATCTAGTGGATTTGTGGCTAGGGCTGTCCGAGGTTGTTTCCCGTCTTGGGTTTTTCCTCGTACATCGCAGCGTAGTGTGATTGGTTTATTTTATCTTGCATAAATAACGTAGAACGCATGCTTAGAATAATTACAAGATAAAATTTGGTTTAATTCATCACTCAATTTAATTTGGGACTAATTTAAATATTGGGTAAAGTTTAGTTAATTCAAGTCATTTGCTAAAACTTGGTTTCGCCTAATTTGTTAATATTGATAAATATGACTTAGGCAAATTCTAGGACTTGGATTAGTGAATCGGTTTAAGTGAATATATTCATTGTTTTATTTTATTGAACCATCATCCTTACGCTTCCGCATCATCTTCGAGTTTATACAAAAGGAAATTATTAACTTTGTTTAATAGAGAAAATTAAACTCACCTCGCTCTTACAAATTGGTATCAGAGCCAAAAACGATAAAATATTTCGTTAAGATTCTTTAAATTTTTGGCTAAAATGGATTTTTCCCAATTTTCAAAATTTTCTATTTTCAATGGTTCAAACTACGCGTATTGGAAAGCGCGTATGAGATCGGCTCTAAAATCTATCGACGAGAGAGTTTGGATGTCTGTTGTTAACGGGTGGTCCCCACCAACTTATTTTGTTGAAAATGAACGTGTTATCAAACCCGCCGATAGATGGACTGAAAATGAGTTTAAACTTGCTAATTTCAATTCCCGTGGTTTAAATGCCTTATTTAGCACTGTCACACCGGATGAATTCCTTCGTATTATGACGTGTGAAACCGCTAAAGAAGCTTGGGATATTTTACAATTAACTCATGAAGGAACTAGTGTCGTTAAAGCTTCGAAACTCCAAAACCTCACCACTCAATTTGAAACTATCAAAATGAATGAAAAATAAACGTTTGATGAATTTTATGCTAGACTTTCTGATATTGTTAATTCATCTTTTAACTTGGGAGAGAAAATACCTGACGACCGTGTTGTAAAGAAAATTTTAAGGTCCCTACCCGATAGATTTATTCCAAAGGTGACCGTTTTAAATTCTTTACCCACTTTAGCCTCTACAAAATTAGAAGAGCTTGTAGGTGATTTACAAACCTATGAACTAGATATGTTTCCCTCTAAAACTGAAAAGAAAATAGAAAAGGGCGTTGCTTTAAAATCCCGAAAAGAGGTCAAACAAGTAGTAGAGAGCGATAGTGATAGTGACTCGGAAGACATGGCTTTATTTGCTCACAAATTTAGAAAATTTCTTAAAATTAACAAAGATAAATTTAAAAATGATTTTAAGAAATTTGAATCTTCTAAGCATGACAAGAATGAGAAGATTTCTAAAGTCGAGAAGATTCCTAAAGCCGAGAAGATCCATAAACCTAGTAATGAAAATTTAGATAGGGACGAGTCTAATAAGTGTTTTGGTTGTGAAGCTTATGGCCATAGGGCTTATGAGTGCCCCACTAAACTAAGGAAAGAGGGTAAGCGACCCATTTCATATAATGCGACCCTTAGTGATAGTGATAAGGAAGAGAAGCCCGATTCCCCCACTAAGAAAAATTTTGTGGCTTTTATGGCTAGTCATGTGAGTGATAGTGAGAACTCATCGATTGATGAAACGATAGCACATGATTCTCTTGTTTTTTATGACAGTGAGAGTGGAGAAGAAAGAGAGAGTGAAAATAAAGAAGAGGTTAATGTGAGTGAACTTCAAAATGCTTTTCAAGAGCTTTATAAATAACCTATTAAATTGAAAAGAACTAATTTGAAGTTAGAAGCTTGTTTAAGAGAGAGTGTCAAGGTCGTTGATGAAAATGCTTTAATAGAAGACCTTAGGACACATGAGAGAACTCTTCAAGAGAAGCTAGAATATGTAGAAGGCGAAAGAGATAGCCTTAGGGGTTTAATGGAATCCTTTAAAAAGGAGCTTCTTGCATTTGAAGAGAGAAACTTTTTATTAGAGTCTAACATTTTAGAATTGCAAAATAAATTAAAAGACTCTAGTAATGTCAAATTTGATTTGGAGTGTCGTTCCGAAAAACTAGATAAAATGTTAGGAACGGTCCAAATTAAAAATGACACTTGTGGTTTAGGCTTCAATACTTGTAATGAATTTACTCATAATGCCAAAACCAACGTTTTAGGAGAATCTACTAGGAATACATTTAAAGATCACTCCTTAAGTAAATCTTTTCGACATGTTTTCACTTGTACACAATGTGGTCGAAAAGGTCATCTTAGGAAATTTTGTTTTGATCTTAAATGCATTCCTAGAAAATCCCAACGCAATGCATCAAATGTTTTTAATATTCCTATACCCCAAGATAATCATTCTTCATTAATTTGGGTTAGGAAATCCAACTTAGTTGCCTTGCAAAATAGGTTTTTTTATTCTCATGTACTTTCACATGCTTCCTCCGTTGCTAAATCGAAAGGATGAATGTGTTAGTGTTTTGCATACTTTAGCGTTTGTATTTCATGCTATCTTCACATGCTAAATGTATGCTTGTTTAAGTCATTTTCTAGTCATTGCCTTATTTCATATCACATGCTAGAAATTATGATTTGTTTATCTTTTTGTATTATATTTTGTGTTTGAATTTATTGAAAAATATAAAAAGATTTTTGTTTATCATTTGTGTTTTATTTATTTCATTTAAGCTTAATGAAAAATACAAATGATTTTTGTTTGTCCTTTTGAGTAAATATTTATTTTTGGTTAACAGTGTCAAAAACACAAAAAGATTTTTTTTGTGTGTATTTTTGTTTGACACACTTTATGTGGCATATATTTGTGTTTGAATCCCATCTTTTACGCTCCCACGTGGCTAGAACTTTTGGTTTAGCTTTTCAATCCTTAAAATGTTCTTTACCATGTTTTATATGGAGTAGTTGGATTTTGTATTGTTTAAATGGATTCTATTTTTATATGCCTATTTTCACACATTCACGA
The DNA here is from genome assembly GCA_949130495.1 of Sambucus nigra. Lineage (NCBI taxonomy): Eukaryota > Viridiplantae > Streptophyta > Magnoliopsida > Dipsacales > Adoxaceae > Sambucus > Sambucus nigra. The sequence continues at coordinate 427,830,875 of OX422211.1, read as the reverse complement.
GCTCTTTTGAAATCTTAATGTCACATGTTATATTTGAGCTTTTTTGAGGTGTTCTCCTACCAATCTAGTCATCTACATATCTATGACCTAGGAGGACTAGTGCATGTCAAAATCCGTTGCATGTGAGATTTGTGTGAAAATGAAAACATGATAAATATAAATGTGCACGGGGAAGGGCTCCGAAAGGATGAATTAAATCCTTTGCGATAGTAAGCCACCGTTTATTGGATCTAAAAGAAATACGTGATCCAAAGGCCTAAACAGAACATTTGGCATTAAAAAGAAAACAATTGCCAAGGCCTCTGTTTGTTTGATATATTCATTCAAAAGCAACAGAATATATATGCTTATTGAGGGAGAATTGGATGGTATATCAACGTTTTGCACAATGTCCGTTTATCCTAGTTGTCTTTAATGTCATGACTATATTTGGTTTGTAAAATCATCATCATGCTAGGCTTGTATGCATTGTGTATGTTTGTTCATTGAGTTCAATCCTTATATTGTCACATGAGGTTATATTTAAATGTGATAAAGTTTGCAATCAAATGAGAACTCCGTGAATGTTTATTAAGTGTTTGGGTCTAAATTTAATTGTTGCTAGTTCACACCCCAACACTTACGTTTCCATATGACACATTTTTGCCATACGAGTGTGCAAACTTATTGTATTTTGTGTTATGTGTGTGTTTATATCTATATATATATGCAAGTGCTTCATTGGTATATTTCTAGTTTATATATATATGATATTTGTTTTGTCTTTGCCTATGCTTTTATTCCCCATATGCTTTCATGTCTTATCACTTTAAACTTCAACATGCTTTTATGTTTATTAGTTCTCTATCCTTTGCCTATTCCTGAACAAAAAGGAGGAGAATGATGATAGGTAGTTTGGGGGAGATTTATCTTAGGGGGAGACGTCTTTCTAAGTAGGTCATGTGTTTGATAAAGGGGAGAATTAATTTAGGGGGAGTAATTAATTAACATTGCATTTAATACTTTGATATTCCCTATGCATTTAATGAGTTTGCTTAAGTGTGCAGGATTTCTTCTAAAGCGGCATTGTTTAAATGGTAAAGTGTTTCATCCTTGGGTTGAGTCAAGTTTGGGTGGGTTATGTTTTGAGTCTAGTGAGCTTGACGGCCCTTTAGGATTTTTGTTTGGTTTTTGTCCCGGAATAGCCAAAGGGGGAGATTTGTAAGGACACAAATTTCCAATTGAGTCCATATATAGTTTTGGCTCAATTCTGGACAAAAACATTTATTCATAGGATAGTATTTAATTGTAATATTCTCAAGCCTATGAAGTGTTTGTTGAAGACGTAGTGGCAAAGAGTATAAAGCCTCATCAAATGTGCCGGTTTGCGTGCCTCGTGTCTACATCATCAATCATAGTTCCATGCTCTCAAGGTATGAATGCAATTATATATATATATACGAGTTTGGAACAAAGTTTATTGGGTGTTAGGTTTTATAAAAACTACGTTTTATTTTAAAAAAGAATTAATTAAAATCTTTAAATAAATGTTTATAAAGTTTTCTGGGCTAAAATAGAATTTTTCCAAACTTTCTGGTTTGTCGTTCGATAGAGTCGTTCAAACGAGATTGTCGTTCGAATGAAAATGTCATTCGAACGAACCTGCCAACGAGTTCCCACCAAAGTATACTGGTCTGTCGTTCGAAATGTCGTTCGAACGAGATTGTTCGTTCTAACGAGATTTCCAACGAGATTCTAACGAGTTCAATCTGGAACGTCGTTAGAAGTCTCGTTCGAACGAGATTTGTTCGAACAAAATGTCGTTCGAACGAGATGCCAGGCGGGAACAGTTATAGGCAGTATTTTGGCAATTTTGCACCCACTTCCCCACTTGGTTTTTAACCAACTTTTACAGACTTTAATATGTGCGGGAATGACATTTTCCAACTTAACTTTTCCATTCCATTTTCATCTCTTAGAGAGAGTTTGAGAGCAAATTGTTTTAAGGAAATTGTTCATGTTTTGAGTGAGATTTTTAGAGAAAAATTTCCATCACTCTAGTGTTTACACCCAATTGAGTTTATTCCAAGTTCTATATACTTATCAATTGCTTGGAGTTTGGCACCGGTTTTCTCTACACCGAATTGAAGAGAAGTTTTGGGTTTTGCTTCCACCACCCACAAAGAAAGAAGAAGTGTTTCTATGTTGTTTTACCCACACGGATAAAGGCTCCATGCTCGGGTGACGGTGACCATATAAAGTCCTATCGGTGGATTCCGAGACCGCGGTGGTGTTCCAAGGTTATCCGCTAGGAAGAGGTGTCTACAAGAAGAAGCATCGGGGCTTGAGAGGGATCGAGCCGTGCGTTGTAAGTCTATCTGTCTTGTAATTGTATTTCCGTATCTAGTGGATTTGTGGCTAGGGTCGTCCGAGGTTGTTTCCCATCTTGGGTTTTTCCTCGTACATCGCGGCGTAGTGTGATTGGTTTATTTTATCTTGCATAAATAACGTAGAATGCATGCTTAGAATAATTACAAGATAAAATTCGGTTTAATTCATCACTCAATTTAATTTGGGACTAATTTAAATATTGGGTAAAGTTTAGTTAATTCAAGTCATTTGCTAAAACTTGGTTTCGCCTAATTTGCTAATATTGATAAATATGACTTAGGCAAATTCTAGGACTTGGATTAATGAATCGGTTTAATTGAATATATTCATTGTTTTATTTTATTGAACCATCATCCTTACGCTTCCGCATCATCTTCGAGTTTATACAAAAGGAAATTATTAACTTTGTTTAATAGAGAAAATTAAACTCACCTCGCTCTTACATATACAACGCGAGACGTAGCGGCGAAAATAATATATATATATATATATATATCACCCGAAATAATCGTAGCGTATGAATTAGACTAATGGTATAAGGCTGAGAAAATACCTTTAATAATTTAACAAGTTATCTAAGTTGTGTGAATGCTTAGTATATGAATTATTGTGTGTATGAAATTCCTACCATACTTGCTATCACGAGAGGTCGGCTTTCGAAATAGGGCCATCAAATCTTTGTGTGCCTACGGGGGGGATTTAGATTGGTACCTTAAGGACATAAGGTTGTGAATGACTTATTTGTGAGTTAATAAGTCAGCTGACCATGGGAGCATTGGTATGTGAGTGACCCATGGGTATGTGAACTATGTTCGCCTCCAATATGTGTGATCTTGCTTACTGAAACGGTTCCTGAGAGATTCGAAACACGTAGTACTTATTTACGTGATGTACCAGGATTTTATAGCAGAGTATATGTGCACCACAGCTTAGCCCAGGGGTGCCCGATTTGTATATTTTTGCTGAGAATAGTATACCTATGATTATAACTAACTCTTTGTTAAAGTGTGAATATAAATTATTGTGGCATTTTGAATGACATTTAAAATGAGAATTTCCAATCGTAATTGTTATAAATCAACTTTATCAGTGGATGGGTGAGTTACATGCAGGATATGTTAGAATGCTATGAATAGACCCCTATATTATAATGTGAGAATAAGAAGTGGTACAGACTAGTTAGTTAACGGCATAACTAGGACGGGTTAAGAATATATGTTTGGCGTGCACACTAGTTGAGGGGTGAGAAACTCATGTGAGGGCACGTAACTAAAATGAATATATTATTCACTATTTAATGTAATTCAACACTTGCTATTTTTAAACTGTTTTCACCTCGGGTTCTAACCCGTTTTCTTTCAAATCTGATTTTTGTAAAACCTTTTTGAAGCCCAGCCACAAGGACGCCAAGCATAGGATTTCCATCCCATTGACGTGTTGTAGCTGTTGTGGAAGTTACAGGATCTCGGTAGTAAACGCCTCCACACTTTGCATTTGATTCTATTTCTGGGTCATTCTTCTGTTAGGTCATGTTGCCCCTTTCCATTTATAGACATCTTTCTCATACTTTCAGTTTCAATTCAGTTTTGGAGTTATTTAATTATTCAGACTTTGTGTTGGGTTTTATTTAGTGTTTGGATTATTCAGGGGAGTGTTACTCCAGACTCATTTATTATTCCATAAATATTTCCATTGTTATTGTGATGTGGATGTGGTGTAGTTAGCTTATAATTTAATTGGTTGCATGTTAATTTAATTTTATAAAATTTGGCAACTCACCTTTTAAATATTAGGTGGCTAGTAATTGTTTAATAATGCTTTTGACAATTATGCTCTGAGCTGAACCAACTTGACATTTTGTATTAATTTGAATAAAGGAGTAGCTACCCGGTATTTAATTAGTCGGGGTGTCACATAGATAAGTGACGGTTTCGAGTTGTGTTCTCGATGAAAGTGTTAAAAATATTAGCACGACGAATATTTTTTTATTAACTAGCAACTGCCCAAGTAAGTTAGTTACCAGTAATAGTTCTCAGCACTTCTATATAGACGTCTTAGTAATTTACGAGTGTATGCGTGAGCCATTAGTGGTGACAACACATTCTCTAGTGTGAGGTGACTTTGTTTCAACCCTTGATTATGTGGGAGACCAATTGAGGTGTTAATAACGGTAAATAACGTCCATTGGATTAAAGGCATGAGTTGTGTAAAGTTAATTAAGGAGATTAGTTAACTAGATTGCCATGTCTAAAGTGGTATAGATTTTGTGATAAAGATGGGTTCCTTAGTTAGGTACTTACAGATAGTTAATTATGATGATGTGATTAGGTGAACTTGATCCTTAGGGTTGTGTCATATCGTAAGCATTTGATAATTCGGTTGGCGTGTAGACCCGTATTGGTTATTACTTGAGGATGTGTACTCGGGCCTTAGTTGATAGGATACTATCATTATAGATGAGGGCCTTGGTAATTGTCGATTGAAAGTTATATTTTATGATCTATGATGAGAGTTAAGGGCCATTAGTGGTAAGCGTGTTACGTGTGTAATAATAAAGAGTTTAAGTGACATAGGAGTGAACCTTAAGTAGTCTTCTATGATGTGCTTTTAGAGAATATGATGCGATATTCGAGGAATGGGATCCCATACAACATTGGTAATGTGAACTTACAAGTTTATAGGTTATACATGATGTCCTATATCCTATTAGAATACTTAGTAGTGCCAACTTTCAATCTAATACATAGTATATGGCATTAGTTGTTTAAAAGAAATTCCTTGGAGCATCCGCGAGACTTATTTCATATGGTGTCCTTGGGAATAGGAATCAACTTGTTATGGCACTTTGAGGTGTTCAATGATTATAGTTCGCCATGTGAAGAGCCCTTGAGAGTACTTAATAATCGTGGGATGGATATTGGGAAGACGATAGAGTGTACCTATTATGAGAGGTGATGAAATCTTACTATACCTTTGGTGATAATTACGTTGGGGTATGCTTGGTATCCTTAGGGAACTAGTTAAGTTTGGCGTTATGGGGTGAAAGTGTTCTAATGATGGTCATATTGAGGGTCGTGTGATGATCTTAGGTTATTGGTAAAGCTCAAGGAGTCGATTCGTGTAGTCTTTAGTGATGTCATTAAATTTGGTACAATAGGTGAGGTAACCTTTTGATGGAAATTGGAGATTTGTGTCATTATTGGACGTGATGCTCGGTTGTCATAAAATGACTAGTGTGTAAATTGTCGTATTAATTTCGATGAATACTAGGCAATGCATTGGAGACTTAAATTGATGATATCATGATTGAGGTCTTGTAAGTAGCAACCTAGATGGGATATCAATGCATAATTAAAGCATCGACATGTGTTGATGGTATAGCCTTTGTAGGGAAGGAATTGAATATTGGCTAGTCTTGTTATACTTGTACGGATTAGGAGGTGTAGACCTGTGTATTAATTTCTACCCTTATAGTGCTAATGACGATCGGTGTGGTCATTGCATAGATTCTATTTGAATGGAATTTGAAAACAAGCGTAGTGATAAGATATTAACAGTGGTAATTAGGTGAATGTTTCGCCAATCGGGCCTCGTCTAAGGAGATGTTGGGATACAACCACTGTGCGGTGAAGTAGAACCTGGTGTGTTATGTTGGTCACTATTTCACATTGACTAAGGAGATGGATATAGTCGACATTGATAAAGGTGTTTCCATTCATCGGTTATAACAATTCGTATTTATTAGGGATTAAAAGAGGAGGCATTATTCCTAAGGAGGGAACCCCAACGTCGAATCCCCAAGGAATAATAGCTTCGTATGTTACTTTCATCTCGAAGAGATGAATGGTTAATAATTCAATTCGTCAATGTTGGCAACCCAATCTAAGCTAGGATCTGACGAGGACGTCTAGGAGTAGTCGTAGACTTAAAAGTATACGGCATAGGTCTGCACTCGTGAACCATCATTCGTTGCATACAGACGGGATTCTTTCAGAATGATTATCAACCCACTTTGTTTCATTACGTTCTTTTGATTTTGGTAATCGAAGATTGTGTTCCTGCGGTGGCAGTAGTTGGGTATGGTATCGTGTTGTGGTTATGACGGGGCTTGGCTCGGTGAGAGTGCAGTTGGACATGGCATGTTCAATGCAACTCGATAATTGGATGTACCCTTATTGTATACTTTATTTTATATAAGTTTTGTGTGTATGTGGCTGCGCATTCTGCCACACAATTTTCTCGTAGTATCTTGATTTCCTTAGGATTAACGATCTTATAGATATAGCATCTCTAGTTCTATAGAGCAGGATTATGATTGAGGATGTCGTAAAAACATAACACGTAGTGTTGTTTTACCACAATGAGTGGATTGGTGTAATACTCAGGCGAGTATTCCATAGTTGAACGATTAGAGTGATCCTAGGCGGACGCATGATTGGTGACTTAGTTGGTATGTCGCTCCTCGAAATGAGTGACTAGCGATGCGAGGTTGGTATCAAGTTTAAGTGAATTTGTATGGCGAGGATGACTCGAGAATTCGGGGAGACTCGGGATGTCTAGTCCTAAGAACTGAAATAATTTACGAGAGTGATTGAGATGATGGATGTGTTTCGATTTGCACTTGGGTGAGTGTTAACCACTTGGGAATGTTGCTCCGGTAGATATGCGGGTATGCCTTAGGTGTTAGCGAAGAAGCCTTAGGACTTGATTGAGTGTAATCACTGGGTAAGTGAAAACTCGAGGATTGTTATGTCACTTTGATGGCTAGCCTCATGGTAAGCATTAAGATGTATTGAATATTGAGTTCTTTGGTGATAACCCCTTGTAAAGGACGTATGATAACTTATTAGTGATTGAGGATTTCGATGGCATGGCCTTAAAAGATTCATATGATTTAGAATAAGAATTGATAACCTCCAGGAACTTGAGGAATTGATGGATTATGAATTTTGAGGACAAAACTCCCTAAGGAGGGAAGAATGTAACACCCGTCCTCGTGATTTTGACTGTACCCGTGTGATTTGGTAACTTGGTATGGACCATTTGGTATTTAGACTTGGTAAGATGAATTATGGGTCAAATTTGGGTAGTTTAGTGGCCCTGGTGCGATTAAACTTAATTTGTATGTCTTAAAGTTTATATGTGTTATTAGTGCGATCGGTAGAATGAATAAGCATGCCGTTCGAACAAGGAAGACTGTGTCATTCAAACGGCCTTCTGATGAGAAATACATGTTCATTTTCTATCTCTCTCTGAAATTTCATTAGAACGCGCTCGTTCGAATGAGGTGAGTTATCATTCAAATGAAGGGTGCATTGACATTCGAACGATAAAAGGTTTTACCCTAGTTTGAACGACATTTGACTCTCATTGTAATAAGAAGGGATGTAGTTCGAATGAGACGATAAATTGTTCGAACGACCTTACGAAAATTAGATTTTTCTGCACACTTTAATATGTTATCGCTATCTGGATCGTCTAATTGAATGATGTATCGAGCTCTCAGTGGCTCAGATAAAAACATGGGTTAAAGGCTTGATGGACCAAAGGATAAAGTATTGAGCTTGGGGTATTTTTGGGATCTAACCCTTAGGGTTTGGGGGACTATTTAAAGTGGGTTTTGACTCATTTATGCAACCCAATTAGATTTTGCTTCCCTCTGTAGCTCTTGGAGTTCCCCCTCCACCAATCACCAACCACTACCCTAAAACCTCAATTCCATCACTTAACCACTATAAATTGACCATTTTGTTCCATATATAACCTCTTCAAACCCAGATACATCACATATTTAAGGATGATGGGATTTTATGGAGATGTTGGGGATTTTGGAATATTATAATAATAATAATAATAATAATAATAATAATAATAATAATAATAATAATAATAATAATAATAATAATAATAATAATAATAATAATAATAATAATAATAATAATAATAATAATAATAATAATAATAATAATAATAATAATAAGGGATCTAGAAGGGGGTTTTGTTTGGAGATTTCATAAAGCACTTTTGTGGAGCTAGGCAACCTCCTTGAGGCCACCTTAGGAGGTGGGAGGTTACTTTCACCATATTCTCCATTCTACCATTATTGGAGATTCTTTGAGGTGGGAAACATGACCCTTTAGCTTAAGAAAACTTTTTTTCACAATATTGGTCTTGTAGTTAGAGTTTGCAAGAGTAATATACATATGTGATTTAAGAAGGTTATTTGTTATGGTTTTATAAAATTATTTACAAATGATTTCAAGAGTTATAAGTAAAATGATATATGTCAAGAAAGGTTGGTATTTTAACATTTTATGGAATTAAATGTTTGAAATAATATTTACCTTGTTGAAGGTATTTTATGAACGAATATCTCATGGTTTTCTTGTGATAATTGGAATTTTTATAAAGATAGACATTTATTCAAGTTTTAAGGAAACAAACATGTCTTTTGGCTTTTAAAAGCATGTTTTTGCAAATATTATGAAATTTCTAGAATGAATTATGTGCTAAACCTATTTAATTGGATTTTTGGACTTAAAATCCCTCTTCCCATGCATATGAACTTGTATTAATTTGGTAATGAGCATATAGACAATTGATTTTAACATGAATTAAAGAAAATAGAAATTTTAGCTCTTAAATTGTGTAAATAAGTGTAAAAAATGGGATAGGTGGGTATTTCAAGACTACACGTGAACATGAAGGGAAAGTGGTATTTTCTTGTTAAGTAGTCCTCAATTGTCAAATGGTTTCCTTGGTAAAGGAAGTAATGAAATAAAGAAATTTCCAACTTGAGAAGCATTTTATTTTAAAATGCTAAATGAGTGTAAATGAGTTAAAAGCATTCAAGAAGTTGGTATCGATAACTTAATTGGTCTTTGAAAATAAATTGGCAAAATGGTAATTTACGTAAAGTGGGACATTTTTATGAAATAGAAATGTTTGAAAGGTGTTACACAAATGGTCCTAAATGAAAGTGATTTTTGGAATAAAATTAACTCTAAGTGTGTGAAGGACAAGAAATGATGGTTTTCAAAGTGTAACATAAGGTGGGGTGAATCCTCGGATTTTGCTTTCGGCTAATAAAAGTGGAATAATATGGACATGAAAAAATGTTAAAACACAATGTGAGGAAACTCGAAAGAATCGAGAAAATCAAGAAGGGCCCGGGGGCTTTGGGTGAAAGACTCAAAACACTGGTCAGAGTATATGATGGTGTCACCGGCGGTGTAGAGCTCGTTAAAGTGCGTGGTATTAGTTTAGTTTGAGCAAAAGGTAATGAGAAACGTGAAAGGTGATAAGGAAATTAGTTATGCTAAGAAACTTGAAAAGAGATAACCTTTTATGAAATGAAATTGAAAAGGTGACTTGGAATAGAATTATGAAAATAACTAAGTCCAAGTAAAGCATGAGTTAATGTCACAAGTAAAGCGGTTAATGGGTAATTGTGACACCCCGTCTATTAAAATAATTGGTGGCCAGCCCTCTACCAAAATAAAACGTTGGTATAATTAATTACTAACCACCAAATTTTATCTTCCATTAACATATAACAAAATTAATCAATACCCAATATATCCATACACAGTGACTATAAAAATGAAACACCAGATAAAGTCTATAATTAAGATAAATAATTAAGGTTCCCGAATACACTATCGGGCAAGAATCCAATACAATAAATCCAACCAACTAAAAATTCTGAAAACATAAGCCTAAATAAAAGGAGCAACTTGCCCAAAAGTACTAGAATAGAAAACATAATCTTGAACATCAAGAATGAAATCGACTACTCAAAAATCCTACAAACTTCCACATCAGTTGCAGCTACGTGTACCTGGAAAGAACAATCATCCTTGGTGTTTCTGCGGCCAGACACCTAAAAGTTTTAAAAATAAATTTTAAACGGGTCAGAGCCCAAAAGCTATTAAAAATATTTAGCAAGTAATTAAGATAAAGTAAATAAATATGTAGTTAAACTTTTCATATTTAAGCTGGTGTCGCACTCTCATGAGATTACGCCTCACCTCTCAACTATTGTGCACACCTAGTGGCTATATCTTAACCCATCTAGTTATATTACCCTGTCTAACTAGTTTTATTAGATAAATCCCTCATTAGCTTATTAAACTATTAATCAATTTATAACTTTACTCCAGTTATTTATTCACGTTCATTATTAATGTATAAAGCCCATATATAATTTATTTCACTACTATATACATTTATAAGACATGTCACACAAAGACACTATATACATATATATCGCTCATAATATATGCAACCACATTTATGAATGTCCTCCACATTCTAAAAGCGAGCTCACTAGCATGATATCGTGCTCCAGTAATGTCCACCACATTCTAGGCAACTAGGCTGGAATCTCACCATCGGACCCGAAAATCACAAACAAACATTGGAGGTGGTCATGACATTAAATCCGTGGTAGCATTAACACCACATTATTCCATGGTACTCCAACCCTCCACCAAACGGGCGTGCACAACACCTATGACCCTCTGGAACGGTATTACCTCTGTGGGATTCGCCAGAGTGACCTCCCACGACACGCAACCTCCCTGATAGCATTATGGCTAGGATAGGTATGTTTCATATAAATATCATACACATATTTATTATTCACATTCGTATATATACTGTCTTTACACCCGTATATATAAATGAACCCGTGCGTATCGCTCAAAGCACTAGCCTATAAATTATGATTCTATCTTAGGACTCTTAGATAATTAAGTTCGTATCCATTAATTAAATACAATAACATCACCTTGCTAAAATCCCGGACTTACCTAAACAACCCGTCATATAAATTATTCACATTTATTAAGTAACATCACTCAAATCAAACACTCGGACTTACCCAACCAGTCCATTCATTTATTTTTGAATTTAACTCATCGATTCGATATATAACTTTACCATCAATTATCTCTCTCACGATTTCTAATTCAAATTTAATTACCCACTCACCCCTAGGTAATAAATCTTTTTAAATCATTTTACTATACTCTCTCTGACCTTTAGGGCTTGTAAATTTCATTTGGAACTCCCCGGGAATTTACCCAATAATTAAACCCCAAAAATCAGCTTTCATCGATCGATCAATAATACAAAACTACTCAAGTTATGGTTCAAATAATGTTTTTCAAGTTTTACACCTAAACTAACAAAATTGCCATTTTCTAAGCAACCGAATCGGGTCGTAAATTTTATGACGGATTAAACACCCTGTAGTAAAATTGTGATTTTTCCATCTACAGAACTCCAAATGAACTCATTCAAATCTCATTGAAAAGCTACTACTTAGATATTTCCAGATATCTATGGAAATCACTCTAATTCTAAGTACAATTAAAATGGCATAAGTTTAAATAACGTTCAAAATTCTGACAGATTGATATGCTGGCAGATTAAACATCTCGTAGTAAAAGTGCGATTTCTCCCTCCACATAACTCCAAATGACCTCATTCAAAGCTCATTAGAAAGCTAAGACCTAGAACTTGACAGAAATATATAGCACACAATATAATTTTAAGTTCAATTAAAATGTCATAAGTTTAAAGTAACATAAGTTATTTTAACAAATTGTCATCTTATGTTCATCAATTAAACCTTAAGTTATTCAAGATTTATGTTCTTCAACCAAGAACCCAACAAGATTCCATATTTACGTGTATTAGAAATATAATATAATTCTAGCAATCATAAATGGTTTTACTTTATCAATTTATGTTCTAAACTACTCATAAAATCAATTTCATTAAAAAAATATTTACATGTGAGAACCCTTCCCAAAATTTCTTTTGTTCTACACCTACCATGATATGAACATAAAGTCACCTCTATTTGGTTTAAATCAAGTTAATTATTTTCCTTTGATTGTTCATAGGTACTGATCTCTCTGGTGTATGGTTATTAGATGTTAGGAATCCTTGAATCTCCTTCCAAATTAGACTCTCCTAGCTTTCTCCTTTGATTTCTCTTCTTCCTCCGCTCTCATTCTGTCTTAGGATTTATAATAAATGTTATGGTTGCCTCAAATCTCCAAACCTTATACTATTAATTCACTAATATCGATATTAGGTCATTAACCTTCATCAAAATTACCCAAATACCCCTACGTGAGCCCAGACTAGTCTAAAAAGCCCTTGAAACCCAATTACTACCCCGGGTACATAATTTTAATTATTTAGACCTATTTCGGATCAACCATGCACTCAAATTCACTATTTGAGTCAATAAACCTAATTATCCCATTTCATCCCTAAAATAGCCCGCACAAATGCCCCGATTGCGATAGGGTCAATTCCTATCGTTTCTACTCACATACGACGCACTACCATTGACTTAATTAAATTTACTTAAACACACTAGTAAATTTATCAAAAATATATTAATCTTATTCTCATAAATTAATATTTACTAATTTCACATTATTTCCCATTTATATTAAATTACGTCACATATGCAAGTTAACCGCAAAAATAAATTACTCACAATTACGGGATGTTACAGTAATCAAGTAACCTAAGATAGTTTTAACCTATAATTAACACAAGTGTATCCTGTGAATAACTTTCAAAAGGAAAACATGTGTTTTCTAACACAGAGTGTGTGTTTATTCAAAGTTTGTATCTAGGAAAATGCCAAAGTAGATTGGCATGAGTATAAGGGAAATTTCTATAAAAGAAGTGTTTTTTTCTAAGCAAAGTATTTAATTTGGTGCTTTAATTTGGGAAAAAAGTGTTAAGTCAAGTAAAAAGGGAGTCTTTTATAAAATTAATGTGCTTTAATCAAATCAAGTAACGTTTTGGAATAAACGGATGCATGAATTAGTGTGTGTGTGTATATTTGAGAGCATTGTACAGGTAAGTATTCATTTTATTTTATGTTAGTTGCTCTGTACACTCGGACTTCGAGGACGCTTCCCACGGGTCCCATATGTAGCTTGATATGAATCGGAATTTCATGCTAAATAAGTGAAAAGTTAATTAAATAAATTGGACTAGCAATATTACTTAGGTTATCTCATTTCACTTCACACTATAACATTCGGGTCAGACCGAATTGACCCACGAGTAATCCACAAATTTATACCTAGACGTTACAAGGAACACGTTGTGCTATGAATGCACTATTTTGATCTACAATTGGGGATTTTTTTGTGACTTATTTTCATTCAAGAAGGTGAAAACTTCTCAGGGCATTAATTAATTGAGTTATTTAAGGATATGTTGGTCTTCCTAATATGACTGTACGAAAAGCGGCGTACTTTAGGCCAAGACCTTTTGTGAAAGTAATCACCTATGTATCTTCATCTACAGGCTTACTAATTTCTACCAAACTGTCACACAACTTCTTGATTTCTTTCATGTATTCATCCACAGACTTGTCTTCAATGGATAGTGTAATACCCCGTATTTTTTGCGATATTTATTTTGGGATTAATTAATTAAATACTAGCAAGATGTGAGTTGGTATTTGACTATATTGAGTATATATGATGATATATGAATATTGAATTATGAAAATTGCCGTGAGATTGATATACGGCAATTTGGACATTTTATTGGGACGCGTGAGACAGTCGCGTCAGGATATAATTATTTTAATTATAAAAGTGAATTTAAATTCTACTAACCGTATGGTCATTTTGAGTGCGCCAACGCGTCCGGAAGGGTCGAGATAGTCAGAAAACACTAGCCAGGGGTTTAGTTTGGGTCCCGGGGTATTTTTAGGCCATACCGGCAACATAAAGGGTATTTTGGTAATTTTGTATTTTTGGGAATTAAAAGTGACGAAAATTAGTAAATTATATATGATTCAGGAAACCAACCACTAAACCCACTACCAACCATATTGACCCATAAGACTGCGGGGAGTTTTAGAATTAGGTTTTCTAAGTTCCCAAAACAAACCCTAGCCACCATAGCCATTGGAGAAGAAAGCTTGGAGAGAGAGAGATAGAAGGGAATTCTGCAGGAAGAGAGAGGGAACTTCTTCAAATCGTCATCAAAATCTGAGATTGAATCAAGGCAAGTGATTTAATTCCGTTTAATTCAGAGAATGTTTCTTCCATGTTAGATAATTCTAAGATTTACATTTGTTCTTGAAAGTTAATGAAAAACCCATGAGTTTGGAATTAGAATACTATATTTTGAGGAAAGGATTGCATGTAGAATCGTATTTAGAGGACTAATCTGATGTTGATATATCTTGCAAGAAACAAAAATGGATTTAAGTGGATAAATTAAAGACTTAAAATTTTAGGGTTTATGTTCTTGAAAATTTGGGGAAAAGTGAAGAGACTTGATGATTTAATGATGTTTAGGATGAATTGATTCCTTAAAACACGTTAGTATGTGACCTTAGTATGTTTAGGATTGATTAGAGACCTTAAAACATTGTTGGGACGAATTTTAGAGGAGAATTGAGGAGTAGAAATTGGTGAAAAACGAGTAGAAAATTTTGGGCTTGAATCTGGCCACTCGTTAGAAGACCTACCCAGGTCGTTCGAACGAGCTTCTAACGAGTTGACCATTGACTTCTAACGAGGGTGAAGTTCGTTCGATGAGATCGTTCGAACGAGATCTCGTTAGAAAGCCCACTTCGTGTGAACGAGATCTCGTTAGAAGACTCAGTTCGTTCGAACGAAGTCTCGTTCGAACAGTCTCGTTCGAACGAGACTTCGAACGAGTTGACAGTTTAGGATTTTTAGCCTGTTTTGATCCCGAGTACCCAGTAACCTTGTGTATAGGTAGAGATAGCCTTTCCTTGATGAGTGATTGATATAATTGGGATGTTTGGGATATTATGAGGAGTCAAACCTAGAAGTGTAGTTTGAACCTAAGGGAAAATATGAAGTAAGACGTGAGTGTCTATTACGATGTGAGCTATTGACGGCCTAATTAATTATATTAACCGGGAACATATAAATGGTGTAGTATTATATGTCAGTACGAGAAGAGATATGTACCAATATATATTATGGTGATTACTAAGGCGTGTGCATACTTAGTATATATGTATTAATTTTTATGTGTATGACATACCTACCATACTTGCTATCACGGGAGGTTTGCGTTCGCTTAGGGCCCTCTAATCCTTGTGTTGCCCGGATTTAGACTGGTTACCTCGATGAACATAGGTCAGAGAAGGACTTATTGGGATGTTAATAAGTCTGCTGATCGTGGGAGCGCAGGTATGTGCGTGACCCATGTGATGTGACTGTGTTCGCCTCCATTATTTGTGATGTTGTTATCTGTGAACTATTCCTGAGAGATTCGGAATATGTGATCCTTATGTACGTGATGTACCGGGATGGATAGCAGAGTATGTGTGCACCGCAGCTAGTCTCGGGGTGCTTGTATTGTATATTTATGATGTGAATAATATACACTTAATTGATGGGAACTTCATGTTAATATTGTGAATAAAATTATGGTATTGTTTTGAGAAAACATAACGGGCTAACCAATTGTGAAATATATTACATATCGAAAATCTGAATTTACGTTAAGCCCCTATTTAAATGAGATCATTATAATGTTAATGGGAACCGAGTAATAAGGATAGAACCTATGACAGTCTAGCTAGATATGATGTCACTTAGCTAGGAGTTTGTGTCATTTTAGATGGGTAATGTACGTTAAGAGTGCACATGTAGTCGAGAGGTGAGAATTTCATGTGAGTGCACGTCCTAACATGTATTTTGCATTTAATGTTTTAAATGTTTTAAAGCACTTGCAGGTTTTTAAAATATCTCCACATTCGGGCTCTGACCCGTTTGCTTTCAAATCTATTTTCTTGTAAAACCATTTTAGGTGCCCAGCCACAAGGACACCACGCATAGGATTCTCATTCCGATGACGAGTTGTAGCTGTTTGTGGAAGTTACAGGGATTTTCTTTTAGACGCTTCTATCATTTTGATTCCATGTTCATTATTCCTCAGTTGTAGGGCATGTTACCCAAATTCTATTAGAGACATTTCCATTTCAGTTTTTCAGACTTTGGCATGTATTAATTCAGTATTCAGTATTTCGTTACTTATTTCAGTTGTGGGATTTGTTGTGAGGAGTTTTTCCTCCGGATTTATTTATATCATGTGATGGTTATTCTATTATTTCGTTATGGTGAATGGTGATATTATTCTTTCTTTAAATCTTTTACTGCATGTTAATCAGACTTTAATTAAAATTTGACAACTTACTTTTTAAATACTAGGTGGTTAGTAATAATAAAATGTTTTCGACAGTGATGCTATTAATTGAGCCAACTTGGCATTTTGATTAAATTTAATAAAGGAGTAGCTACCCGGTATTTAATTAGTCGGGGTGTCACAGGTGGTATCAGAGCATCAGGTTCTAGTGTCCTTTAGGATCTGTACGGCTATTATGTTTCCGCTAAGTTTTCTTTGATATAGAGCCCTATATTTTAGGACTGTTGTACTCTTTTTGTGTATGCTTCGTTCTTCAGCTATTCTAAGTTTATAAACTGTGAACTTATAAACTTTATTCTTATTTCAGATGCCTCCACGACGTGCATGACGAGTTCCCAAGGATGCAACGCCCGAACCCCAGCCCGTTCCAGTTCAGGGCATGATGAACGCCGCTGAGGTTGCAGCGATTGTAGCCCAAGCGGTAAATGCTGCAATTGACGTAGTTCAGCAGGCACCACCTCAGGCGCCGGTTGCCGCGCCAGTACAGGCAAATGCATTCCCGTCTGCTTGGGAACGTGTACGTGACGCTTTTCAGAAAGCGCATCCTCCAGAGTTTGCAGGAAGCTCAGATGTGGTAGTCTCGAGCCAGTGGAGGAAGGATATGCAGAGGTACTTGAGGATGTATGAGTGCACGGACGTTCAGAATTAGGTGCTAGCTACTTTCAAGCTAGTTGGATCTGCACTGCAGTGGTGGGAGTCTATTACCACCGTGGAGGAGAGGGATACTCTCACTATTCAGGACTTTTGGGTGCGGTTCGACCGCAAGTACTTTCCGTCAGCTGTTCACACGGAAATGAGGAGGAAACTGATGAATCTGAAGTAAGAAGGTAAGACAGTGGCCGAGTATGAGGCCGAGTTCACGAATCTGTTGAATATCATTTCGGATGAGATACCGACAGAAAAGAAGAAGATTGAGAAATTCACCGACGGGTTGACATGGAGGATCCGTCAGCATCTGTTAGGGAACCTTTCGTTGGCCACTTATTCTGATGTGGTTAACGCTGCTTTGTTACACTGCCAGGATCACCGCTTTCATATGGATGAGGGCAAGAGATCGGGAGAGTCTAGCCATCAGGGCAGGACTAGAGGACATGGTGCCGGTGGGGCACAATCTGTTCAAGGGCAGAGACAGGGTGAGCAGGGTGAGCAGCAGGGGGATCAGAAGGGGTTCAGATCAGGGAATTACAGGCACGGACAGGGAGGTTTCCGTCAGGGCCATCAGGGTCCAAACGGCCATCAGGGCCAACAGGGGCAGAATGGGCAGCAGTTTCAGCAGGGCCAGCAGGGCCAAGGGAGGAACGGTAACGGCCACCAGGGCCGGGGACCGCAGGGGCAGAGAGGAAGGAACTTCCCAGGGAAGTGTTTTGTTTGTGGCAAGACTGGCCATAAATGACAGGATTGTCCTGATAGGGGCAGGGCCCCACAGCAGCAACAGCAGGGTGCTCGCCAGGAGCCGCAGAGGCCTATGTTTCCCGCCGCTCTCCCCGCACCGCCACAGATGGCAGCATTACCACCCATTCCAGCAGTCCCAGCTCAGTAGGGGCAGCTACAGTATGGACGTGTCTATAACGTCCACCAGGCAGCAGTTCCACAGGCACCGCCCGCGATTGAGGGTACGTTTCCTATCCATGGCACTATGGGTAGGGTATTGTTTGATACGGGGGCTACACATTGTTTTATAGCTACACGTTTCGCGAAAGCCTTAGGGTTGTTAGCTACGGCAGAGAGCACAGTGACGTGTGTAGACTCACCATTGGGGAGTGGGTCATTTATTTTCTTTATATGCCAGGGAGTGGGGGTAGAGATTGGTAGTCTGGTATTACCTGCAGATATGTTGGTATTAGATATGCATGTTCACGATGTGATTATCGGTATGGATTGGCTCGTATCTTATAGGGCCATGATTGATTGCTTCAGCGGGAGCATTATTTTTGCCATTCTGGGGCAAGAGATGTTTGTAGTGGCGATGCCTCGCCCAGAGGGAGGTTCGACCGCTCATCTGTATTACATAGAGGAGGATACCTCCAAGGAGGTTGTGGCCTTTAGATTCGATCCCAGTTGTCAGGGAGTATTCGGATGTGTTTCAGTAGATACCAGGCCTACCCCCCAGTCGAGAGATAGACTTTGTTATAGACCTATTTCCAGATACGAGACCTATAGCACGCGCACTGTACCGTATGGCTCCGGCAGAGATGCGAGAGCTACGAGATCAGATAGAGCAGCTATTAGGTCAGGGCTTTATTCGCAGGAGTACCTCACCTTGGGGCGCTCCAGTTTTGTTTGTGAAGAAGAGGGACGGTTCACTAAGATTGTGTGTGGACTACCGGGAGTTGAACAAGGTCACGATACGGAATAAGTATCCGTTGCCTCGAATCGATGACCTATTTGACTAGTTGAGAGGAGCTTCTTTCTTCTCGAAGGTTGATTTGAGATCGGGATACCATCAGTTGCGTATCAGGGAGGAGGATGTCTCGAAGACTGCGTTCTTGTCGAGATATGGTTCTTACGAATTTCGGGTTATGCCTTTTGGTTTGACCAACACTCCAGCAGTGTTTATGGACTTGATGAACAGAGTGTTCAGGGATTTCCTAGATCAGTTTGTCATTGTCTTCATCGATGATATTCTGGTTTACTCCCAGACAGAGGAGGAGCACGTCGAACATTTGAGGCAAGTTTTGCAGACACTACGTCAGAACGAAATGTATGCAAAGTTTGAGAAATACGGGTTTTGGCTGAAGGAGGTCCAGTTTTTGGGACATATTATTTCCGACCGGGGAATATCTGTTGATCCGGGGAAGGTATCCGCGGTGAGGGAGTGGGGACAGCCCATGACACCGACTGAGATTCGTAGTTTCTTGGGTCTAGCAGGATACTACAGGAGGTTTATTCGGGGTTTCTCGAAGATAGCAGGTCCTTTGACACATCTGACTCGTAAGGGTGTGCCATTCATCTAGAGTGATGCCTGTCAGTTGGCATTCGATGAATTGAAGGACAAATTGACCTCAGCACCTGTGTTAGCATTACCGAGACCGGGAGTTGAGTATTCTGTTTACACCGATGCGTCTTTACAAGGACTTGGAGGTGTATTGCAGCAGGAGAGACAGGCCATAGCTTATGTTTCCCGTAAACTTAAGCCTCATGAGAAGAATTACCCCACGCATGATTTGGAGTTGGCGGCAGTGGTATTTGCCCTACGGATTTGGAGGCACTATCTTTTGGGGGAGAAGTTCCAATTGTTCACGGACCACAAGTCCCTACAGTAACTGTTCACGCAGAAGAAGTTGAACATGCGGCAAAGGAGGTGGATTGAGTTTGTGAAGGACTACCAGTTCGATATCCAGTATCACCCGGGTAAGGCTAACGTGGTAGCAGACGCGTTGAGCCGTAGGCCAGCAGATGAGGTGGAAGGGGTGTGGAAGGCTAAGTGGAAGGAGTTGGGACACCAGGATGCAGTGGCCCGATCTTTCATGTCTGTGATGACCGTTACACCGCAGATTGTCACAAAGGTAGTACGGGCACAGGCTAATGACTCGTTCTGTTAGGAGCAGATAGTTCGATTACTAGCAGAGGGAGACGAGTCCTATACCGTTAGCTCAGACAGGGGATTACGCTTCAATGGGAGATTGGTGGTTTCGGAAGGGGAGGAATTGCGACACGAGTTGATGGCAGAGTCGCACGGCTCACGGTTCGCGGTACATCCCAGAAGGGACAAAATGTACCAAGACATGAGACGGCAGTATTGGTGGAGCGGTATGAAGAGAGATATTGCTGAGTTTGTTTCGAAATGCGCCACTTGCCAGCTAGTAAAAGTGGATCATCAGAGATTGACAAGACTTCTACAGCCGTTGGAGGTCCCGGTGTGGATGTGGGAGAGCATATCCATGGACTTTATCATGGGGTTGCCTATGTCGCAGAGGGGTCACGACTCCGTTTGGGTAATTGTGGACAGGCTGTCCAAAGTCGCTCACTTTTTACCCGTAAGGACTGACTACACTACGGGACAGTATGCCCATCTCTTCATTTCAGAGATTGTGAGACTTCACGGTGTTCCCCTAAATATCGTGTCTGACAGAGATAAGATATTTATTTCGCGGTTTTGGGAGAGTTTCCAGGAGGCCATGGGCACGAAATTGCGGTTGAGTACGGCTTATCATCCGCAGACCGATGGGCAGACCGAGCACACAAATCAGATGTTGGAGGACATGCTACGCATGTGCATTATTGACTTTGGAGGTGGATGGGAGAAATACCTTCCACTGGTAGAGTTTGCTTATAATAAATCCTACCGGTTCACTATTGGCATGGCTCCGTTTGAGGCGTTGTACGGTAGGCCTTGTCGTTCCCCAGCATGTTGGTTAGAGGTGGGGGACAATAAACTACTTGGGCCAGAAGTGATTCAGGATACTTCGGCAAGGATTGAGTTGATTCAGAGTCGCATTCGGGTAGCTCAAGACCGGCAGAAGAGTTATGCTGATGCGAAGAGATCTTTCAGGGAGTTCCAAGTGGGGGACCAGGTTTTGCTCAGAGCATCTCCTATGAAGGGGATTATGCGTTTCGGGAAGAAGGGGAAGTTGACACCGAGGTATGTGGGGCATTTTCCTATTATTGAGCGGATTGGACCAGTTGCGTATAGACTCGGGTTACCGGAGCATTTACACCGGATTCACGATGTGTTTCATATTTCCTCGCTAAGGAAATATCTCAGGGACGATTTGGCTCATTCTCACATGGCTTTGGAAGAGATTGATCTACAGCCTGATAGCTCCTACGAGGAGGGGCCGATTGCTATTTTGGATCGAAGTGAGAGGAAGCTGCGGTCAAAGATAGTTCCGTTAGTGCGTGTTCAGTGGCGACATCACAATGTCGAGGAGTCCACATGGGAACGCGAGGATGAGATGCGCGAATGTTATCCAGAGTTGTTTTTATCAGGTACTTTTTAGTTCCGAATTTCGGGACGAAATTCTGTTATTAGGGGGGAAGTATGTAATACCCCGTATTTTTGGCGATATTTATTTTTGGGATTAATTAATTAAATACTATCGAGATGTGAGTTGGTATTTGACTATATTGAGTATATATGATGATATATGAATATTGAATTATGAAAATTGCCGTGAGATTGATATACGGCAATTTGGACATTTTATTGGGACGCGTGAGACAGTCGCGTCAGGATATAATTATTTTAATTATAAAAGTGAATTTAAATTCTACTAACCGTATGGTCGTTTTGAGTGCGCCAACGCGTCCGGAAGGGTCGAGATAGTCAGAAAACACTAGCCGGGGGTTAAGTTTGGGTCTCGGGGTATTTTTAGGCCATACCGGCAACATAAAGGGTATTTTGGTAATTTTGTATTTTTGGGAATTAAAAGTGACGAAAAATAGTAAATTATATCTGATTCAGGAAACCAACCACTAAACCCACTACCAACCTTATTGACCCATAAGACTGCGGGGAGTTTTAGAATTAGGTTTTCTAAGTTCCCAAAACAAACCCTAGCCACCATAGCCATTGGAGAAGAAAGCTTGGAGAGAGAGAGATAGAAGGGAATTCTGCAGGAAGAGAGAGGGAACTTCTTCAAATCGTCATCAAAATCTGAGATTGAATCAAGGCAAGTGATTTAATTCCGTTTAATTCAGAGAATGTTTCTTCCATGTTAGATAATTCTAAGATTTACATTTGTTCTTGAAAGTTAATGAAAAACCCATGAGTTTGGAATTAGAATACTATATTTTGAGGAAAGGATTGCATGTAGAATCGTATTTAGAGGACTAATCTGATGTTGATATATCTTGCAAGAAACAAAAATGTATTTAAGTGGATAAATTAAAGACTTAAAATTTTGGGGTTTATGTTCTTGAAAATTTGGGGAAAAGTGAAGAGACTTGATGATTTAATGATGTTTAGGATGAATTGATTCCTTAAAACACATTAGTATGTGACCTTAGTATGTTTAGGATTGATTAGAGACCTTAAAACATTGTTGGGACGAATTTTAGAGGAGAATTGAGGAGTAGAAATTGGTGAAAAACGAGTAGAAAATTTTGGGCTTGAATCTGGCCACTCGTTAGATGACCTACCCAGGTCGTTCGAACGAGCTTCTAACGAGTTGACCATTGACTTCTAACGAGGGTGAAGTTCGTTCGATGAGATCGTTCGAACGAGATCTCGTTAGAAAGCCCACTTCGTTTGAACGAGATCTCGTTAGAAGACTCAGTTCGTTCGAACGAAGTCTCGTTCGAACAGTCTCGTTCGAACGAGACTTCGAACGAGTTGACAGTTTAGGATTTTTAGCCTGTTTTGATCCCGAGTACCCAGTAACCTTGTGTATAGGTAGAGATAGCCTTTCCTTGATGAGTGATTGATATAATTGGGATGTTTGGGATATTATGAGGAGTCAAACCTAGAAGTGTAGTTTGAACCTAAGGGAAAATATGAAGTAAGACGTGAGTGTCTATTACGATGTGAGCTATTGACGGCCTAATTAATTATATTAACCGGGAACATATAAATGGTGTAGTATTATATGTCAGTACGAGAAGAGATATGTACCAATATATATTATGGTGATTACTAAGGCGTGTGCATACTTAGTATATATGTATTGATTTTTATGTGTATGACATACCTACCATACTTGCTATCACGGGAGGTTTGCGTTCGCTTAGGGCCCTCTAATCCTTGTGTTGCCCGGATTTAGACTGGTTACCTCGATGAACATAGGTCAGAGAAGGACTTATTGGGATGTTAATAAGTCTGCTGATCGTGGGAGCGCAGGTATGTGCGTGACCCATGTGATGTGACTGTGTTCGCCTCCATTATTTGTGATGTTGTTATCTGTGAACTATTCCTGAGAGATTCGGAATATGTGATCCTTATGTACGTTATGTACCGGGATGGATAGCAGAGTATGTGTGCACCGCAGCTAGTCTCGGGGTGCTTGTATTGTATATTTATGATGTGAATAATATACACTTAATTGATGGGAACTTCATGTTAATATTGTGAATAAAATTATGGTATTGTTTTGAGAAAACATAACGGGCTAACCAATTGTGAAATATATTACATATCGAAAATCTGAATTTACGTTAAACCCCTATTTAAATGAGATCATTATAATGTTAATGGGAACCGAGTAATAAGGGTAGAACCTATGACAGTCTAGCTAGATATGATGTCACTTAGCTAGGAGTTTGTGTCATTTTAGATGGGTAATGTACGTTAAGAGTGCACATGTAGTCGAGAGGTGAGAATTTCATGTGAGTGCACGTCCTAACATGTATTTTGCATTTAATGTTTTAAATGTTTTAAAGCACTTGCAGGTTTTTAAAATATCTCCACATTCGGGCTCTGACCCGTTTGCTTTCAAATCTATTTTCTTGTAAAACCATTTTAGGTGCCCAGCCACAAGGACACCACGCATAGGATTCTCATTCCGATGACGAGCTGTAGCTGTTTGTGAAAGTTACAGGGATTTGCTTTTAGACGCTTCTATCATTTAGATTCCATGTTCATTATTCCTCAGTTGTAGGGCATGTTGCCCAAATTCTATTTGAGACATTTCCATTTCAGTTTTTCAAACTTTGGCATGTATTAATTCAGTATTCAGTATTTCGTTACTTATTTCAGTTGTGGGATTTTTTGTGAGGAGTTTTTCCTCCGGATTTATTTATATCATGTGATGGTTATTCTATTATTTCGTTATGGTGAATGGTGATATTATTCTTGCTTTAAACCTTTTACTGCATGTTAATCAGACTTTAATTAAAATTTGACAACTTACTTTTTAAATACTAGGTGGTTAGTAATAATAAAATGTTTTCGACAGTGATGATATTAACTGACCCAACTTGGCATTTTGATTAAATTTAATAAAGGAGTAGCTACCCGGTATTTAATTAGTCGGGGTGTCACAGATAGATTTTGCACGAGATCTTTAAGTTGAAATTTCTTATCCTTAGTAGCATAAAGATAATTTTTTTCCAAGAATTGCTAATTTTTTTAGCTTATTGACATCCAATAACTATATATACATACTCTTGAGTGAGTGTGATGGAAATCTTGCTTCGAATCAAAACATCTTTCTCGGCCCATTCATTATAAATTTTGTTATCCTCTTCTTTGTTCCAAGTGGATTTTGGAGGATCGTTAATGATGAAATTATACACCTTCAAGGTTTGCATCGACTGCATCATTTGTGTTCTCCACACAAGATAGTTTGAGGGTTTAAATTTAATTTCACATATTACAAGTAACTGGTGCAAAGAACTCATAGTGAGAGAAAGTCCAACAAAGGTTGAAGAAGCTGATGAACCCGACGTTAAACTCTGCAGCTCCAATACCATGAAAGGTTTAAAAATAATGACACTACAACTTGTCTCTCAATTCTCATACACTCAAATGATTGTTAATACATATAAGTAGTATACATTGATATGGTTACAATAGAATTGGGAAATAGATAACAACTAAAGCTCCAATGGGACGAATAAACATAGTCCCTAGCTGGGGATGTTTGAATGTTGCAAATTCAAATATATGGCACCCCGCTTATTAAAATACTGGGTGGTCAGCCCTTTATTAAAATATCTGACTCATTCTTAGCATCGGTGTCAAAAGTATTTTTAAAATTACTAACCACCTAGTAGTTAAATAGATTGGTGCCAAATTTTATCTTACATTAATTAACAACATGAGGAAATAATTATAATTAGGCCATCCACACAAACTGATAACTGAAATCCAACACAAATAAAAATATAAATAAAGAAGACTGAATCAACTCTCGGTTCAACAATATAACCCAACAATAATCTGAAATAATAAACTACATACACAAAGTCTAATCCATAACCTGGAAGTACTGAAATAAATTCTCTACACTAGGAATAAATGAATGAGGCGTCTATAGCAAAGTCCTGCAACTTCCACATGAGCTGAAGCTACGCATCCTTGGATAGAATTCTAAAACTGGGCAACCCTGTGGCTGGACACCTAAAATATTTTGGAAAAGATTTTGACAGGGGTCAGAGCCAAGTAAAAGAATTTTAAAATATTTAGCAAGTAGTTAAATTGCAATTAATTAAATATGCATGCACTATTTTCATATTTAAGTTAGTGTCGCACTCTCTTGAGGTATGACTCACCCCTCATCTATTGTGCACACCTAACGCTTACCTTCAACCTCACTAGTTACGCTACCCACTTAACTAGCCTTATTACACTTCTTTCTATCGCACTACTCTAACCCGAGTATCCTTAATTTGATTGTTAAGTTATCTACTCATTAACTTATTAATCAGTTCAACTATATTAAGTCATATAATGTTCACACTAGTTATATAGGAAATCACTTTTTAGTCGTATAACTTTCACACCGGGTATGTAAGAAATACATTCACATTTATGTATTGATCCCATACTAATTACTTACTCATATTATGTACGTACTAGTATACTACAACATTTTACACACATGTCGCGTATAATAACCATCCATTCCCGAGTAATAACTCACCCGATGCTTTCTCTAAAATGCTATTATATCCCAGGTATGCTCACTCTAACCCGATTACCTCAAGTTAGACTCACTCAAGAGCTTGGGTAAAAATATCGCAAAACGTAGTGGAGGCGGTCATATTCCCCCCGAAAGTGAGACCGAATCATACCCAAAGAGTCTCACCTCGAAAAATAAACCACGCAATAAAATATTAGGCGATATGACTTGGGGACTATACTCTCCCTGCATTCACTAGCCAAGGGATTCACCCACATCGCGCAACCTCCAATGATAGCACTAGAGGGGAATGTATTCCTATAAATATCATTCACACAAATATCTATAAATCACACAAAAAAAAATTATATATATATATATATATATATATATATATATATATATATATATATCAGTGTTCTAAAAGCTCGCCCAGGCTTGGGAGAAACGCCCCGCCTTAAGCCTTTTACGCCTTATTCTTGGTAAAAGGCTTAAGGCGCACTTTTAAAAAAAATAAAAATGCTTTAGTGAAACGATATCGCCTTTTAAAATTTTTTTAAAAAAAACAGGACCAATATCTCATCCAAAACAATTAAAAGACAAATGGTATCCCAAATCTCTCTACTTCTCGTCCAAACAACGCGCGTTTTTTGTTTTTGTTTTTGTTTTTGTATTTTCTTAGTATTTAAAAAAAAATAGTATTTTAGTTTGCATATATTCAGACATATTTTAAGATATATACCATTTTAGTATCTAAATAGTCTTATTATTCTTAAAAATGTTAAAATATATTAAAAAGGGGCCTAAACGCCTTTTCACGCCTTTTTACGTCTAAGGCCCCCTATGATTCTAAAGCTTAAGACTTGGCCTTGACGCCTCGGTCACGCCCCGCATTTTTTAGAACCTTGATATATATATATATATATATATATAAAATAAAAGTCTGGCTAACACGTGCCTAACATCCGTAGCACTAGCCCCAAAATACCCGAGTCTATATTCCCGACTCATAATTTAATTAATCTACCATTTATTAATTTATTAACGTATTGTCACTCAACTACAATATCCAGACTCATTCACTCGGCTCGTAATTAACCTTTATGAATTTATTTCACTCAATTCAGTATTTAGGTTCCTCTTTTTTCTCACCTTTCTAGGCTCATATACATCCACCTATAATCTCCATGCAAAATAATCCCGGGTATTTATACCCGGATTTGATTTCTGACTAAAGATTTCGATCTCGAACACCCTTTCGTAGAAAATTCATAACTAATTAAAAAAAATCAGAAAATACGAAACTGGCGGCCACGCGTTCATAACAAAAAGATCTATCTCCACGTTCAAAACCTAGGGTCATTTGAACGACATATCAATCTCGTTCGAACGAGATACTAATCTCGTTTGAACGACAACCTCAACTCGTTCGAATGAGATTATGACAAATCAATCGATCAATGTCCTCAGATCGATTTATCAATACCTGAATAGATCCTCTTCTCCGAAAATCATTTTTCTCCATTTTTAACCCTCAAACCTCTTCTCCGAATCCCCTTTGAATTTGGTCTCTAAAGCCTTCTGTTTTTCTTCCTTCTCCCTTCTCTCACTTTATAGGGTTTAGAATTATTAATAGTTGTTGCCTCAATTATTTAGACTTAGGTTAAATGCTCCTAATCCCGAAATTAGGTTTATGGGCCAAGCCCAAATTACCCGAACACCCCCGTGTGAGCCCGATTATATCTAAAAAGGCCCCAAAACCCAATTACTACCCCTGGGTATACTATTTCGACTATCTCGACCCATCTGGAACCAACCGTGACTTTGAAAACGCCATACGAGTCACTCTACAACAAAGTCCTATCTCACCCCCAAATAGTCTATACTGACTCCCGGGTGAGATGAAATACCACCATGTCACTATCACTTGCTAAGACGTAAAATTAATAACTTACTATTCGCTTAGTAATTATATTTCAGAAATATTAACCATTATCTCTCCCGATTAATATTTTAATAACATAATAATTAATTCAATTAAATTATGACACACTTGTAATTTAAAATTATTCGAATTGATTAAATAATAAATACTTCAAAAATACGGGGTGTTACAAAATTTTATAATAGATTACAGATGGGAATTGCATTGTATGTATAGAATTGACTATTAGCTATATCAGGAGATAATGACAGTCGATTGATCAACTAATAAGAGGTCATTATCTTTTACAAATTTATGACAAGGTTATGTCATAGTCTTATTATGAAGCTAGGAACCCCAATTGAGTTAGACTGGTTATAAAAGAAACTTCATGAGTACTCACACCAAACTAAAATTAAATTTATGAGTACCCTTGATTAATACCAATTTTATGAACTAAATAATCACAATCCTAATTTAAGAAATCAATAAAGTGAAAATCATATTATTAGTTGGGCTTATAGTCTTGACAAAAAAAGATTGTGTATTGCTATAATTTGGTTAAGCCTATAAGCCCGACAAATAGTTTGTGTTTCAACCGATGGGTTCCACACAATATCAATTAAAATCAATCTCGATGCCCCAATAAGGTTAATCCCCTCTGAACAATACTTTGTTAATGCTAACAAGATTTTAGATTCACTGTGTCGATCATTGAACAAATAAATCGATCTATCATTATGACATTAACTTTTAATTTTTTGTCGTGATAAATTTTTGTGGACTTTAATGATATTTTTGGTTATGTAGACATTCCAAAGTCAAATTGGGATTCGAGTCCTTTCCTATGTAGACTTATTTTTTTACTCTCTCTCCATGTGTACTCACTCTTTCCATTATATGGATATGATGATTCTACTTCTTACACACTTTGTCATTCACATCAACACACTTTGACACGATAACAAGTTAAGACCATAACTGTTTGCTTATAAATTATGTTTAATACATTTTCTAATATTTTCAATCCGAACCTATAAGCCTGGATAATATTTGTTTCAGAAAATTGATATTCATCAAAGGTACTCATAAATCTAATTTTAGTTTCGCGTGAGTATCTTTGATTTTTTTCTTGAAATTCTAACTTGTTGAATTCATTTAGGATTTGAAGCCTAACAAGTTATGTCATAGTCTTATTATTAAGCTAAGAAGCCCCGATGAGTCGAACCGGTTCTACCCTCAAGCAAAAAAAAATTCAAGGGCACTCCACAAATCTCATTTATGTAGTTAACACCTTCGAGCTATATATTTAGTTTTCTTGCATTTAGTAATTTATTATTCACATTTTGTAATATCATTTATGTTTTGCTAGTCCCATAAATGTTAATTTGCATATTTTAGTATTCTTATTCCATTTGTAGCTTGTTTATATTAGTTTTGTCACTAATCCCACTCGTTTTATTATTATTATTATTATTATTATTATTATTATTATTATTATTATTATTATTTGATATATATATATATATATATATATATATATATATATATATATATATTCATAAATCAAAAACCAAAAAAGGGGTTTATACCATATTTCTCAATTTAGAGTGTTCTCATAATTTTCTACACTTTCACCACATTTAATACTCTTTTCATAAATCAAAAGAGACACCATAGATTCAAATAATGGGTTAGACCCAAATCTTATCTATCTTACAAACTACGTGATTTTGATGCCATTTTTAACTACATAAGCATCTCAAAGTCATTTTGGGATTCAAGTACTTTTACACTATTTGAAACATTTTGAAATATTTGCAGCTCTAGTTGGCGAATGCGAACGAGATTGTACATGCTTCGGGGAAGGAATATTTTGAGAATTATGTATTTTTATTGTTGGATTCATGTAATTAATTTGATGGCATCATAATTTTAATATTATTTTTTTTTATTGGCGTATTAGTTAGTTCTATAATGGAATTGTATACAAGTTTGAAAACATGTACATGAATTTTTTTAGAAGGAAACAGTTCAAAATTATTGTTTAAAACTAAATTTATTATTGGTCATGGTCCAAGACTATAACCAGATCACGGTATGGAACCGTGACCAAATGACCTATGGTCACTATTGAGAGCCACGGTTTAAGACCGTAATCAACTATTAAAACTTCACGTTTCATTGGTCACGGTCAAGAACCGTAACCACACAACATTTATCCACGGTAGGGGGTTACGGTCATGAATCGTGACCAGTGAAAATCAATCACGATTCACGACCTTGATCGTGACCACCTAACTATTTACGATTTTGGACCGTGACCACCAAAATAGTCACCTTCAAAATGGTCATGGTCCTACACTGTGACCATCACCTTTGGTCACACTCCAAAATCGTGACCATTCATGGTATTTGGCGTCGTTAGTTGAACCACAAAATCTTCGTATCATCTTGTTATTTCCATTCAACGGTTCAAAATGTAGACCACCTTGACTCTCATTCATTCCATTTTTATTGGGTTGTCTGACTCAATAGAATTGGATTTGAAGCCTTAAACATTGACATAAGGGGATTAGTTTCGGTTTCTTAAAATTCAAAACCAGTCAAACTTGATGTAATCTATATAAATACTATTAATTTCTCATTATATTTCTCTGTAATTAGTATTTTAAATTTTTCATAAATTTAAATAATACCAAACATTTGTATATTTGACAATTTAATTATTATTTTTTTATTTTTCATTTTTATTTTTTTAAGAAAAAAAGACTCATGTTTTAAGTCCAATATAAAGAGAAAATTATTAGAAAACAGGTAGGTCCAACCTTTAATTTGATTGGATGGGAATATCAATTTAGTAGGGGGTGACAATATAGGCTAACGGGTGCCCCGACACGACACGACACAACTTCATTTTACTCGAGATGAACACGACACGACACAATATCATTTTTTTCTAAACATGAGCACAACACGACACGAATAACAAGATAAATCAATTTTGTGCCAATTGACACGATTCAGCACAACCCAACACGATCACCCGCTTATTTTTTGTATAAATATCATTTTTTTTAAAAATTTTATAGTGCATGAAATATATTAATTATTAATGAATGGAAATCGAGCTAAATCAAGTTGCTTTATCGAGTTATAATTGGGCCAAAACAGGTCAATTTCGTGTAAAATCTATGGCACAAACACAACACGACCCGCTATTGAGTTAGAATATCCTAGCCCGAACACGGTAGGGAGTGTTAATTTCATATTGAGTCGTGCCATATTTTCATGTTGTGTCAGAAATTGCCACCCCTACAATTTAGTTCCGTTTAAATTGAATTTCAAAAGGGAAAAACTAATTATAATTGAATTAATAGAGAATTAAAGTAAAGGTCATGTTCCTTCCTATATTTGGATTTTTAGGATAATGCTTTTCAAGTTTATAAATGTAGTCATTGTGGTACAATAGCATTTATAAATTTAGTCCCTGTGGTACAAAAACATTTATTTTTTTTATCCGCGTCAGTGGCACTATTTTTCACCATTTTTCATGAAATTTTTAGTACAGAGACTAGATTTATAAAATTATATGGATTGCCCTAATTTTATAAACTTTAAATATTATAAGGAGCTTTTCCCAAAACCCCCTTGAATTAAATACAACTTTCTTGAAATAAGATAAACATCCATCTTTACGGTCAATATCTATTCTGATATGCTTAATTCAATTTATTTGAATTGCTTAATTGGTGACATTTACTTTTGGTATCATGCTTTAACATAATGACAATGTACTTGATATACCCATGACCCAATAATATGATGCATCCAATGTAATTTCCGTCTAGATAGCAAACCAGGGGCAGGAAATATGGTAAAGTTTGCAAGTAACCATTTTTTCCCCATGTAAACTTTGTTCCTTACTTGGCCACCTTGTTTTCCTATGTAGGTACTTTTCTTTCATTACTTTCACATGCATATTTTATGCTAATAAGGCTTTTTATATATGCTACGAGACCTCATGTTTCCTTTCATAAATTTTAGCTTTATGCTTATATCTTTTCTTTTCCTTTGCAAATCTCCCCTTCAAATTCATTAGATTTCTAACAATATTTTTTGCCACAAAATATTTTTTGGATAATCCGCAGCAAGAAATGACACAACGGGAGGAATAATACATGATATCCGCATCCGTAGTCGCGATTTTTTATTCCCTTATTATTTTCATCCTATCTTGTTTCGTGCTTATTTTTCATGGACTATTAGAAAAGGTATATAAGAAAGAACAGTTCTACAAAATCAAAATTTTGATTGAATTTTGGCTTACACACTAACGTGTCGACTTGTTGTTGATTAGTTTTGGAGTCCCACTGGCGTAGAACTCACAAACCAATCAATCACAAACCGACACGTTAGTGTGTCGGTCAAAATTCGATCAAAAATTCGGTCAGCATTTTTGCAATGAAAAACACCGTGGCTTGACTTGAGATAGATTATTTTATCAGCTTGTGATTGTCAATTAAAAATTAATTCGTGACTTATTTTTCATGTAATATGACTTTATAGTTTAACCTAGAATTTTTTTTTTGAAAATAAAATATTTTAAACTGTACTTATCTTTGATGCAAAATATAGTTCTTGTTTTGTATATTTAAATCTTGGTGACAAGTAAGAAATAGCTTAAAGTGCATGTGTACCAAATTTTTATCCCAAGGTGAAAAGTTTATGTTGCAAAGGACAATAACTAAGGATAAAAATTTTAAATTTAGTACGTATAATATTGTCCAAGAAATAATTAATACAAATAAATGAAAGCAATTAAAGTTAAGCGGAGAATGAGAATGAAACTAGGAAAATATTTCTTTCCTAAATTCATTTTATTGGGATGCCAATGTTTGTAAACAGTAGAAAAATTCTAACGACATAAGAAATAAAACTTCTTGGGTGTATGTTTCTTTCTTTGTAATGCTTTGAGTTGAATCAAAATTTTCCATTAGGGGCATATATTTTGAACCACATACAATATTTCAAATATAGTATTCCTTTCATCTCAAAATAATAATTTCTCATTTTCTTTTAGTCCTTCCTAAATTAATATTCATGCTTATGAAGTAGCACATAAAATTAGATGATAGTACAAAGTTATGGCCGAACAATATCAGTGAGAGAACACTGAGCCAAGTTTATATCTTGCATTCAATGATATTCATCATTTTTATGAGAATTAATTTGAAAAGTAAAATTCATTTTCTTTATATGTTTTATTTTCAAAGAACCAATATGAATTTGGGCTAATGGAGTGTATAATGTTGCTACCCTATATATTCAAGTCTGACCAAGGAATAAATACTTGAACAATTACCATATGATGTTCCCCAAAGTTAGCACACACAAATCCATGTGGTAAAATTACAAGATTGCAAAATAGCATAAAAATAGGAACACTTTTTTTAATCCTAAAAGTATATTGATATCTATATACAATATTATAAAATGATAACTTTTAAATTTTTTTGTGACACTTGTCAACATTAGAAATATCCACTTTTATTACTTCCATCAATCTCTCTCTCTTCTTTAATATCTCTCCATTTTTCTCTCCTTTCATTTATATCTCTCTCAAATTTTATTACTCTCACTTATCTCCCCTTCATTTGTATCTCTATTTTTTTTCCATTCATTTACTTTTCTTTTTATTTCAAACGATTATTTCACCTCCATTGCTTTTAATTTAGCTGAATATTTTTAAAATTAATTTACTATTCATATTTTTTCATTTTCTTCATGTAAATTTCCCGAATGCAACTGTTACATTATAACATTCACTATAGTGAATATTATCACAAACGATTTCAAGAATTTTATGACTTAAGAGTGAAAGTTGACATAAACGATAGGGAATTAATGGGAACAAACTTATGTTGTTGGTTTTTTCTCACCCAAATTAATTAATGTACTATAATTCATAGTATATGCATTCTAGCAAAAATTAAAAAACTCTCGAATGTTAGAATTATGTTTTTATATAAGGAAAGAAGATCAATTATGCAAAAATGTAAACTTCTCATTTTATATTCTTGTGAAGGATGTTGATATCACAACCTCTTTAAAGTATCATATATCTGCCATGATTATTTAATAATTTTTAAGAAAATAAGAGTCAAAACACAATCTAGTAAAATCAAACCCAGGTCTAAATTAATTATTATAAGTTTTTATTGTCATTTTCATAATTTAGATTTACGAAAAAATAACTTTAGCATAACTATGAATCTCAAAACCAGTTTCAATGATGAACAATAACAAAAGTAATTTGATTTGCCTCCTCATATATGGGAGTAAGGTCACTCGACATCAGCCTCTCCTAGATCCTGCAGTTAAGCGGGAACCTTGTACACTGGGTACGACCTTCATATTCGCATATGACTAAATATATCAAAATTATTATACAAATCATCTTTATATATAGAGATGTAAAATCATAAAGTGCATTCCGAGTAGTGAAAAAGTTTGGTTTATACGAAATTTATATAAGGTTAAAAATTTCTTGCTCCAAAGATTTGAATGGATCTTGCATCCATGTTGACAGTGACAATATGTTTAATTCTGGTGGCCTTGTTTCTCCTGTTAAAAATGAACGAAGATAGTGAGGATTGTGAAAATAATTTAAATTCATCCCCTGATTATGTGGCTAATGAAAGCAAGGTTGATGACAGTGAGGATGTTTTATTCTCAATATCATGGACTAGACATTGATGAGATTCTTAGAAAAGTTGAATATTACGAGAAAAGATATGTCAGTTCTTTTTCTTAACCAAGTCTAAAAAACGTTCTATCAACCATAAAGCAAAGGATGATATTTTTCTTCATGCATGCTCCAAATCTAATTCGGAACTAGCAGAAGAAGAAATTGAAAAAGTTAGTGAAAGTTTAGGCAACCTCTGGAAGGATGGGATTCTTTCAATCTAATCCTCCACTTTGAATCCTAAAAATGTTGAGCAAGAGATGGCAAAACACATTGTCAGCATAATAGTCACTCGTGAAGCCACGATTGATCATATCAATCATGCATGTGAAGGAAAAGACGTCAAATATAAAAACTTGGGCTGATATAAATGACGATAATGTCCAGTCAATTTCTAATTTTTCTTTTGCTCAAAAGTTATCTTTAATTTCGCTTCTTAAGTTATATCTAGTTCTTGTAAGCGCTACCTAGAGAGGCTTTTTCTCCTTATTGTCAATAAATTCTAAGGGTTTTGTCCCTTAAAAGACTTAGTTTAATGTGAAACGGAGACATATAATGCATCATAGTTATACATTGCAACATCAGTTCCGTCCTTGTCCAAAACTTGAAAACATTATGTTTTTGTTTTTATTTTACATGACTTGAATTTACAGGGTTGTAAATATTTAAAAAAGATTTGTCGATATCTATAAAACAATATCTAAATTTAATATTTAATTCTTCAAGAAAATTATAGTGAAATATACCCATTTTACTTGTCAAAATTTGAAAATATTATCTTTACAATATTCGCTTAAGAAAACCATTATGATATCTCATTTATATAACTATATAAAAATTATTGCCCCAAATCTTGTCAAGCTAACACGTGGCAGTAATAAAAGCTTGTTATAAGTATGAGATCTTCATAATAAAACCCGCCCATCCCTCTTCCCAAGTCTGTCCGTCCCTATTCCCTCTATCTCCTTGCATCTCCCCTATTCAAATATCCAAGAACATTTTATTATATGCGGTACCTATTATATATTCCCTCTTAATTTTTGATATGGGAAACATAAAATATTTCCACAAAATATCGCTGGCCACATAACACAAAAAGGTACGCTATTGTGATACCAGAAGGATTTGGAGAAATTGGTATTGTTTTGGTAGAAAATGAGCATCACAAGGAGATGTACCTTAAATGCATAGCACTTGAAAGTTTACCTAATGGAACCATGCACTTTACATGTGATTCATGGATTCACTCAAAGTTTGATAATCCTGAGAAGAGAGTTTTTTTCACCAACAAG
The DNA here is from genome assembly GCA_949130495.1 of Sambucus nigra. NCBI lineage: Eukaryota > Viridiplantae > Streptophyta > Magnoliopsida > Dipsacales > Adoxaceae > Sambucus > Sambucus nigra. The sequence continues at coordinate 427,794,797 of OX422211.1, read as the reverse complement.
GTGACCTCTCCTCTATCTCATTGCATATATACTCACACACATGCATATATAGGTAAATGAGTTGTTGTGTTAATTAGAATACAGTACATAACTAATATATATATATATACTAGTGCATGCCAGTGCCTAAAGGCACGATTAAAATTTTCAATGTACGGAATCGTAAAATGACGAAAACTTTCAAAAGTACGTAATTGTAAAACGAATAAAATTTGCTCCCCAACAAAATAAAGTGTTATTTTAAAGGAATTGGTCATAATTTCCAAAGTCGTGCGCGTTCCTAAAGGCACAACGACAATTTTCCCGGGTATAAATCGTGTGGTCAAGTCTTAAAAGTTTTGTATTATGATATAATTTTTCAAATATCAATCGTAGTCAATTTTTTTGAAGAACAAATATTTTTTTCAAAATTATTTAATCAACGCTAAAAAAGATAAACTCGGGTTCAATGACTGAAATCAGCCCCTTCAACCCATACTAATACACACATTAGTTATGCCACATGCACTTTGTAAAGACAAAACTCACATTGAAACAGATCTTACCTGTCCATATGTGATGATTGCCCCATTTATTGCATTGACCACATTTGTTTCATTTTAAGTAACAATATTCAAGATGCAAAGCATCCAACACCATGATAGACACGCGTAAATGGAATGGACCGTCTCTTGAATGTCCCTAGATCGAAGCCCCGAGCTTTGCAAGACTTCGTAGAGTCCAAATAAGCTACCCTAGATCCATCTTCTCTTAACATAAAGCAAGCTGATTAAAGAAGATTATTAAAATAGATTGAGAATTCATACAATAGATCATGAAAAGAGGAATGAAGACAAATGCTCACAATTATATATTGTCAAAATTAGGGAAATTGGAACCTCTCCTCACAATTACGTCATATGTAAGCCAAAGTTTCCATTTGAAACATCCTACATATTGCATTACTATTTTGAAGAATTTAAATTCAAAGCCTACAAAATAATAAAGAAAACATATTGTAGACCATAATTACTAAACAAATGAACTCGAATGAAATAATAAGAATTTTATTATTTTTAATACAAAGTACATACGGTTGTATCTAAACATGAAATACACAACTCACTCCTCCAATAATCCATTTGAAATCTCGTCTACATAACTGACTCCCTCAAGCACATGAACAAAAGCAAAACCAAATATTACCTATAAAAAAGAAAACTCAAACAACAGCTGCAATAAATATAATAGTTACCCCAGGCATCCCAATAAGCCTACTCAAAGAATACAATGGAGATGCTTCACTCGGAGAAGAAGCAGGAACTCTAAGTCACGGTAGCCTAAGGAGATGGTAAAGAAGATGGGTATGAAGATGGAGTGGCTGAAGAAACATGTAGCACATTGATGTCCACCTTCTATCCTGATTGACTGTGATCGGGGACCCCAGAAAGGAAGAAATGGTCATTGGCTCAGCCATTTCCCTAATACTTGTATGTCGTTTAGCCTCTGAGGTGAGTTTCTCAGCCCTTGAGTGCTTAGTTGCTCGATGTCCTAACCCGAGAACTCTATGGCTTAACCATGTTGTAGCTATCGAGAAGCTTCCCAACCTACTCGTTCGGGTGCCACAATTTGGAAGCCTATCAATACAAAGCACAGAAATGGTTAAGTATCCATTATGGCCCATAAACAATGAAAAAGTTTAAATGGATTGAAAAAGAATGAATGAGCAAACTGGGGCATGGGGTGGTTGTCCTTCCGTTTACGTTTTACTTTATCTAAAAATTACTCTACATGTCTTATGACTGTAGTTTCAATCCCTGCCAGTAGCTTTAATCCCAAAGATATCTATCAAGAAGTATGCATATATTATATGAAATACTCCTTAACTTCACTTGCTAACATAAATTGGATATTTACCTCACTTTATAGTTATGAACTGCACACCCAATTTACAACTTATAAACTTACTTTAATATGCATGACAATGGTGGTTCACTCTACATTTTGATATTAATTACCTCTAGACCCCATTCTATCTTATCTTCATGGCTGAAAATGATCACATGAATGGCTTATTTTAGCAAAAAATATGTCGGGCTTGAAGAAGGTGGAACTCCACCTTCAACCATCGAAGTCACAAAAAGCGTCGGCTGTCCAAACTTATTTTCGAAATTCATTTTGGACATCAACAACCCATTGTCGTCATTGACTTCTGTTCATAGGTACGAATTTAAATTTCATGTAGTTGAAGGAAGGATTAAAAATAACATCACATCTTGTATTTAATATAATTAGTGTATAAACCTTGAGTGTTTGCAGCATCTCCGTTCACACCATGTTTGGAATATTGCATTTTTTGTCTCCTCTAAGCATAAATAAGTGTCAACTTCTCGTTACTACTTTGATTGCCTGTGATTTCCTTCAACTTCCACTGCACACACCTTAATGAATACCATGCTTTGGTTGCCCGCTGCGATTGCGACTGCGCTGCTGCAGTAACGCAGCCTCTTCCACTACAGTAGCGCAGCCTCTTCCACTGCACACGCCTTTTTACTTCAGTCCTTCCGTATCACGAATCTACAAATTCCAAAACATTAATTATTCAGTTCCAAGTAAGAATTTAATAACAAAGACTATCAATACAAACTACTAAAAAGGGTAACTTAATTAAATACAATGCAAATACATTTTTATGCAACAGAAGATGACAAATATAATGGAAGAAAAAAATAGGAAAAAAACCAAGCAATTAATTACCTGTTGCAACCAATAGCATTTATACCCAAGAAATATGTTAATACACTTTAATTAAAATTCAACTGCGTATCCGACAAATTAAACTTGCGACTTTGCGGAGCCGAATCCTACCCTGTTTAGTGATCAATTTATAACAACACTTTTAGTGAGCAATTTATAAAATACCTTGAAAACTACAATTAATGTTTAGATTGTTGTACCTCACATCTGATGGATTCCCTGTATGGAATGTTGTACCTCATTACCAATCACTCTTGCCCATGCCGTTCACGCTCATCTGATACATCCTCGATTTTCGCATTTCTCGTCCACTGTGTCAAAATGTAATCTGATGGTAGTGTAAGTACATTCTTTACAGTAAAAACTGTCAAAATATGCCTGCAAAGGATCCCCACCGGTGGTCAAAATATACCTCGCAGCATCAGCATTCGCCGCTCGTAAATACGCAATAGTCTTCCTAAATAGAAGTCCTGAACAAAACAAAAATCGACAAATGAGAAATGCACTCACAGATATATAAAAAATATAACAAATCAGATCTAAAATCTAGGGTCCTCATTCGCCAAGTAAAGCAGAAGGGTCCTCATTTCAATCTCAAGATCTAGGATTCCAACAACATAATCAAACAAAATACAAATCAATGAACACATAACAAATTAAACAAAAACTAACGTAACCAAGCCCTTATACCAGTGGTCAGCGTGCTTTGAATATGGCATGAAATTATTCCTTTTATCCCACCACAAATGCCATTTACCTTCTAAACTAAACCATATATTAATTCCAAACCTAAGTTGTATGTACATCTGAACCCTCCTAAATATCCTAACAACACAGATGAACCAAGCAAAAGATGAACATAACAAATAAAAAGAAACTAAAGAGAGAGGCATGGTACCTGGAACCAAATCCAAATGGGAGAATAAAAGTATCCAATACCTTAACTGAAATAAATGTCAACAAAAACTGTAAGAGAGCTAGAAATTTGAGTTTTGAAACCTTATAATGAAGCTTAATTTGTGTAAATATAGCCCATATTTTTTATAGACTCTTACAAAAGCCTAGATTTCATATGTAGAACTTTGAAGAGATAATTAGGGAGGGTATGTACCTTCATTTGGGATAGTCAAACATGGAGTGAATTTGTCATAGTGATGATGAGAATTAATCTTTGGTGTGTATATGAATTCAAACTGATCAGATTCATTTGGGAATGACCAGATCACCATAGTTGTCAAACCTTCACAAAGGTGATTTGACGATCAAAATCAAAATCAAAATTGCTCGTACTCAAATTGGTACGCTTAGAATCGGAATCCATTTTTGGATCAGATTATCTTTCATTTACGTCACTCTTACATGGTTTATTTAAAATTCATGGTCGACTACACTGTAAGCCAGAAATGATGACTCGTCTTAGAGAATCATAACCAATATCCAATCAACAACAACTCAATCAAATATGCAGATTCAATAAACAAATTGGGTAAATTGAATACTCAAACATCCCAAATCAATACACAATTAGAAGAAAAAAATGTTGAAACAAATCTACTCTGTTGAAAAGGCAGATTAATAAGCAGAAAAAGAGCATAGTCAGTATTAAGGAAATCAATTTAACTCAAAACTTAACAAGGCATATTGATGCGGTGATGTTCGAAAAACCATTATACAAAGCGCATTGTTCCAAGTGATAACCTTATACAATGGCAACACAATACAATAAACTAACATGTTACTATATTCAAATTCAAAACACCTTATCAACTGACATAATAGAGCTTTAATAAACTAATTTCTCAATACCAAAACACAACTAAAACATATCCCTGTCATTATTTTTGCATAATGATATTGCATCATTGCACTATCAAAGTATGAAACCAATTGTTTTTTAAATAAATATGTGTGAAACTAAAACATAGTGTTTTACTATCAAAGTATGAAATCAGACGTGTAAATGGTAACTATATACCTAATCAAATGAAAGACGTAGAGTACTTTGATAATGTGTAAAGACGTGTGAAAGAATCTTGCAAAAGTTTGAGATGCATGTAATTACCAATCAAAGTATGAAATGAGATGCAGGTAATTATTTTTTATTGTAAATTATACATCACCAACAAATAAACTTAATGCACACTTTGTAAACAAAGATCTACAGTTATGGGAGGTGAGAGCATAGTTCGTACCCCATTGCAATAAAACTTCTTAGGTAAACCATTATTCCTATAAAAAAAATCAACTCGTGGCTGAGTTGTGAGGTATCAACATCGAAAACAAATTATTCAAAACAAATGAGTTGTCAAGTGTCCTAAATATCAGTCCTATTACTACAAAACAAAATCCCAAGCAAAACCTTCAAAACAACACACAAATCAGGTAATATAGCAAGAAATAAAATCAACACACGAATTAGGTAATATAGTAAGGAATAGTACCTGTTACTGATGAGTTTGATGTGTGTGTGAATCGCACCACACAACTCATATTCTGTAAAATCAAGATCAAATCAACACACAAATCAGTTTTATAACAAAATCGCACCACCCCAACCCCTATTCTGTAATCGCAGACATGAAATGATTAATAAAAAAATCAACAACAAATTAAACACTCGTCAGAAATCAACAACAAATTAAAATCAACAGCATATCTGAAGAAAATCACAACATCTCATGTGTATCAGAAATGAAAAATCGCAGTCATGAAACAAACACATAAGGTGCGATTTTGAGTGTGTGAGATATAGGAAGATAAGGTGTGATTTTTTTTGTGTGTGTGTGTGAAAGAGAGGAAGACCTCATTAGTGTGGGGAGATTACCTCGTGAGCACGAAGAGGAGTGGAGGAGGGGTGTGAGGCGGAGAGAGCAAGGGTTGCACGCTGAGGGAGAGAAAGACAATGAGTGAGGGGGATATTAGGGTTTGGGTCTTTTTTGGGGGTTCTCACGCGTGCAATCTCTAATCACTTGTATTTTCACAGTGTGGTTAGATGAGAACCCTTGGATTGTACACGTGGCAAAAAGTAGACCCTTTGATTACTTTGATAAGATAAGATAAATGCTACTATTCATAACACCATTATTTCATATATATATATATATATGGGTTGGGGGAATTGAGTTTAAACATATATGGTGGTTGGTTTTTTTTGGTTGAATTTTAAATCTTAACACTTATGGAGGTAGGTGGATTCATTTTTTAGTTGACTTTTTAGGCTTTTATGGAGATGTATGTGTGTGACCACAAAACACCCCTAGTGAGTTTCTTATTATTTGTTCGCTCTTTCTCTCAAATTATGTTAACATTAATTTTAGTGAGATGAACTAATTTTTTTATTAATGATAAGAATGGTGACAAAATTTGTGGCCGATATAAAATATTACCATCGCACTGGATAAAATTCATAGTATTGATTTTGGGAACAAAAAAAAACCTGATGACCACCTCGGCTGATGAAGGGCAGCTCTTGATCACATTATGTTATCACTTTTTACTTATTTATTGGTTCTTTAAATTTAATCTGAAGAAACCAAATTAGATGTGCTAAATAGTTATGTTATTTCAATTGGCCATTCTGAATTGGTTTGCTAACAATTAATTCGTAGAATTTCATAGTTGAATATATATATATATATATATATATATATATATATATATATATATATATATATATATATATATATATATATATATATATATATATATATATATATTTGGCCACGCATCTCGTGGCCTTCATGCTAGTAAAATAATATATATTTGTTGTAAAACCTATTTTAACCATGGAAAATTTTGCCTCACTAACCCTCAAAGAAATTTTTGCCATGGCAACATATCAAATTGTGCATTAATGGTAATGTATAAGGGCTTAACAAGGAGAAGGCTTGACCGGGCAATAGCTCGAGTCAAGATGAGAAAAAAATAATTTATTAGTATAAAGTCAACCCAACATAATTATCTAACCCGCCCCAAAATATCAACCCATTTAATTTTAAGTAACCAAACTTTTTATTCAAACAAAGGAGCCCACCCACTTAATATTATAATGTTATAATATTAATTGTCAGATATGTATAGAATTGTTAATTAACATTATTTTTCATTTTTTAAAAGTAAATATTTGATAAATACTAAAAAATAATTTTAAAAAAATTCGGTTCAGGGGCTTCCGTCCCCAAACCATCGAAAAACGCTATTAAATTAGCTCCTTCACGTGTAAAATCCTGGCTTCACCACTGATAATGTATTGTTACTTAAAAAATTTGGTATGACAAATGAAAACTATTACCTATTAAAAAACCCAAAATTTGTTTGTCATGCTATCAATCTAACTGTCAAATTATAGATTATTATTGGATTGGAAATGCCCTATTAAAACTGATGACCTAAAAGTTAAAACAAATTAATTATTAATACCAATATAGAAAGGGAAGAGTAAGGTTGATTATTCATGTATCAATTTTTCATTTATTATAAAAATACCCTCTAGTCAAACAAGAAAAAACTGCATATGAATAGCTTGAATACTCAGGTTTAGTTTGAATTTAGAATTGAATTCCAAACAAAAGATTTTTAAAAGAAAATAAACAATTCAGTTCAACTCATTGAAATTAATTTAGTTTGATTGTTTGAGCTACCCGTTTATGAAAAACACTCTTAATTAGTTATTGTAAGTTAAAAGTCCACAATATGGTTCTTTCGGGTCACCACGACCAAGTCGACATGCAACTTCAACTTCAAATTCACATTCTAAGCCTTTTAGGCAACTTTAGCAACTAACCTACTTTTTATTTATTTATTTTTATTTGTATCAATAACTACCTACCGAACTTGAGCCTTTACCTCAGGCTGACAAATACGAATGTTAAAAGTTGTAACATGTGCAATAATAATAATAATAATAATAACTTTCTTGAGCATACATTAGTGTTGACCTATGTGGTATTTTTTTTTAAATAAGTTAAAAATATAAATTTAATCCAAATGTTTGGGATTATATTTAATGTTGAATCCGATATTTCAAAAGTTACAATATTAATGTTGATGTTTGAAAATTCGTGCAATTTTATGGCACATTCACATCTGTAGGAGATTTAACATAGTGAATGAGTGAGTATCCTATTATATTTTTCCATTCATTTTTTAAGCCACCTCATGAAGATGTGATGGAGGCATAAAATTGTTCAAATTTTAAAACATTAAGTTTAACATTGCAATTTTTGAAAGATCGGGTCCGAAGTTGAAAATGACGTGAAAGTTTAGGGTTAATTTTGCATTTATCAAAAAAGTTATTTAAAAAAGAAGTTGAAATTTTTCTTTAAAAAATTCTATCAATGTAAAAAAAATATTTAAGTTATGCAGAAATATTCAAAAAATAGCTTCACACATAATATCATAAAAAAAAATCTAGAAACAATCACCATTATTGATTGATAAATGTCCACGTCATGTAGAATTTTTTATAAAAAAAATTCCTGGTATAAATTGTTATTTGAAATTTCTGTTTGCTAACCCCATCATGTCATATAGGCTTAGAGATAGAAATCCTCATTGAAAAATATATTTTACATGTTACATTAGATAGCATTTGGAAATTGATTTTATCTTATGCGAAATTCTCTGTCTATCTTTCTTGTTTATTTATTTATTTTTATTTATTTTATTTTTGTAACAACTACTACGGAAGTAGAATAGGTAGACAGAAATAGCGGGATTTTATTTTGTAAAACAAGAGGACAAAGGTGGAATTTAAAATAATAAGAAAGATATTTGTAATTATGTAACTATACAAGAATTTAAAAATAAAGTAATGTAAAATACTCTACCTTATAAAAATAATATTAACTTATTTAACAATGCAATAAGTAAAGTCTTAAAAACAAGACGAAGAAGTGAACTATGAAAATTTCGTTACAAAAACCCTGTGTGGTTAAATATTAACTATACAAGAAATTAATGTTAAGAGCTTTGTTTTACACTTCCCTTAGTATCATACTTGGATGACCTTTTTAGTCTAAAAAATATTGATATTGAACTTTGTTTATGTTGAAAAAAAAAAACCATATCGATTTGCTGTAAAATATGTTTAACTCATTTTTATCATGTAAAGTGATCAAACGCATGGGGATGATCCAGTATTTGTACTTTATTTTGTATCTTCACGGCGACCGTAAAGGCATTCGTAGTGGTGGGAGAAGAAGTCAACAAAATTTGTAAATATGCAAAATGGTAGTCCTACAATGGTGTGAACGGCGGAACAGATTTTGTAGTCGAATTTGTAGGCGTTCTCTAAAAAGAGTTCATACGAACTTTATTTGTTCGTACCAATTCTTACGAACAAATAAACTTTGTAGGAAATAGATTTTATGTTCTTACGAACTTTAAAAGTTCGTAATAACTCGTAAAGAGTTCTTACGAACTTCTAAAGTTCGTAAGTATATAAAATCTATTTCCTACGAACTTTAAAAGCTTGTAACAATTTTCAAGCCTTTCTTTTTACAAATCATCGGTGGGTAAACTATTGTAACAAAAGGTAAAAACCACTTTTCAAATATGCAACTTTACCTTTCGTGCATGTCCACCATTAGACATTCTCCAACTGGTTATGAATTATCGAATACTTTTTAGTAATTCTAAGAGCTTTAATTTTGAGTTTCAAATTGAGCCTTAAATGCAATAAAATGTTATATATTATTATTGATTCTTGGACTCACAAATATCACAACTATAACTATTAGGGTGATATGGAGCATGTGTCCTGCTGATTTATTTATTATTACTTATATATCGAGGACCATTTTTTTATATTAATACATATAAAAATGGTCTATTTTATAATTTTTGCACGAGACTTTATCCATTTTTATAAATTTCAGGACTGACCCTCATAACTATAATATTTAATTCATATTTGTATACGATTTTAGACTCAAATTTCGAACTTAGAGACTTTTCTAATTCTTATATTTCATTGGGCAAAGCCAAGTAATGCAAATACTCAACTACTAGTCGTTGAGCTCACCCATTTTGCCTAAGGTCAATATTTTATACATGACCCATTGACATAAAAAGAACATGATATAGAGTTGGCGGAAATGTGTAGTTTTAAAGAGTTTGAGTTATTCATATTGACATGAAATGGGAATTTTACCTTTCGCTGAAATGGTTTCTGCACAGTGGTGTTAAATCATCAAATTTAATTTTTTTAATAAATCTTTTTTAATTGATAACATATTTGATGTAATACGGGCCATTAAATATTTTTCAATTAATTTTTTTAACAAATTTAATTTTGATGTTCAACATGTTCATTTTCTGTTTTAAAAATTTATTAAATTGCTTACTTAACGACCTTGGTAATTTTTGTGTTTCTTCTTCAGTTTGTTTGTGTCTTTATCTTTTTTTTTTTTTTGTAATCGGAGAAATATTTTCTAGTAGACATATTAATCACACAACAATATATAAACACAAAAACTAATCACGCATCATAATAATATTGTATATTAAAGTGCTAATAAAGAACAATAAAACCTAATTTGCAATTTGTAAATTGCAACCAACTTGAGAAGAGCCCCAAGGTGTAATTCGTAAATGCCGCAAATAACAAATTGGAATCTACAAAATAAACACAAAAAACAAACATACAAATTATTAGTAAAACAAAATTTACACTCTAACAAAAATAAATAAGAGATAAAAAGAGAGTGCTACCTATTGAAATTGCGTGGGTGGGTGGGGTGGGGGTATTGTGTGAGAGAGAGAGAGAGAGAAAGAGAGAGAGAGAGAACTTTTATTTTTTATTTTTTTTTATATCCAATTGTTTTTTATGTCTATTTTTTTTTTAAATTTCGGGGTCTCGGTTAATAGGGTATATTAGGCGACCGTCTAGCTTGCCTATAGATAGAGCCGACCCTGGGAGGGGTTCTAACGAACTTTATTAGTTCGTTATATTTTCTATGGGGTTTTAAAATTCATCTTAATTCATATAAAACTCATTTATTTGTTTTATATTAATATATGTCGTGAAATATAGCTTCTTACGAATTTCATTAGTTCTTAGAAATTCATACGAACTAGTAAAGTTTGTACAAACTCTTTACAGAAATTTTATTCATTCTTCAAATTTGAGAATGACTATAAATCCATAAACTCTCTTTTCCACCATTATAGACAACTTTTATACACTTGGAAAACTATTTGAATTCTACCTCCATCACTATGCTAAAAAACTAATGAATACCCGAATACTGAGTGTTCCCAAGCCAATTAAACAAAATTACAAATGAATCATGTATGATTGATGCCAAATTTGTAAGTAAAAATATCAGATAGAAAAGCGACAATTAGGTCTGTAAACGGATCGGATTCGGACCGGATTAGACAAATCCAAATCCATATCCGTTTATGTCAAACGGATTCGGATACGATCTGATTATCCGTCGCATTATCTGTTAGGGTTCTAAATCCATATTCGTTTATGTTAAACGGATTCGGATCCTATCCGATTATCCAACAGATTATTTTTTATTTATTTTTTTAATAATTTTCATTAAAAAATAAATAATGATATGTCAAAACATATACTTTGATGTAACAACCCGTCCTTTTGGGAGACAATTAAATTCCATAAATAGATATAAATTGACAATTTGGAAATTTCTCGAAATAGTGATTTTTGGGATTTTCAAGGATTTAATATTTTTCGATGGATGTTGTAATTATTTTTGGGACTAAATAGGTCGAAGTATTTTAATTACATGTTGCCGTGGAGTATAGCGACAAAAGATGTCAGATTTTGATTAGAAAATCCGCATTAAATTTTATTGGGTTAGAATAGTGATTTGCGGTCAAGTACCTCGGATGGGAATTTCGACTGCGCAGTGAGTCTCGGAATGTCCGAGATAGTCGGAAAAGAGTGTCCGATTGTCGAAATTGAGTTTCGAGGAATTTTAGAGTTAAACGGGCTCGTAATTGAGTAAATGAGTCGTTTTTGGGTTTTAAGGGGTATAACCCTTTTTCTTCTTATATAATAAGCAAGAGTGGGAGAAAAAGAGAAAGAAAGAAAGAAAAGAGAGAAAAGAGAGAGAAGAGGAGAGAAAAGAGGAGAAGATGGGAGATTCCGGCCAGCCTCCACGGGATTCGGCTCGAGGACGTCGGATTTTATCCACGAGGCAAGTGTTTACTTGCTTTATTTAATTTTGGCATAAATATCTCATACCGTAGTTTGGTATAATTAAACCCTAAAGATTTTGGGTTGGGTTTTCGTGGATAAAACGGGTTTTCGGGAGATAAAACGAATAAAGTCCTAAAATTTTATAATTGGAGAAACTTAGGTTTTAACCTAAATTATTTGGTGATTTCGGGTTCTAGGACGTTTAAAACCCGTATTATATGTGTATTCGCTGTTGGTTGGAGTTGTAGGTCGTTGGGTGAGGAGATGGAAGCTTGGGGGAAGCTTCCATGGCAGAAATAGCTTCTCGGAGAAGAAGCTGCCCGTCATGATTGATCGATCAATCATGGGGGTTCGATCGATCGACAGCCATGGGTCGATCGATCGACCCCTTCTGAAAATGGAAAATTTTTCTTAGGGTGATTTGGATGGGATAGATTCCATTTCACCTTTCTTCGGGATTGATTATGTGATAACATAAGGGACCTTTTTGGACTATATGGTCCTCTAATTAAAGGGATTTGGGAGGGTAAAGTGAGGGTTTTAGATGTATAACCCTTAAACTATATTTTCGAGGAAAATAGAATAATTGTAAAATTTGATGGTTTAGGGTTCCTAAATTATGGGGACTTTTAAATGATAAATTGGACTTGATGTAGTCTTTGGGTTTATGGAAATGAAATTCATAACCCACTAAATTTAATGTGGTTCGAGGATTATAAATTCCTAGGATATTGTTAATGGGCATTCAGGCATATATAATTATGCGTATAGAAAGCATAATTACAATTGATTGTGGAGGTTATAATTGGAGATATCCAATAAATCCGTAGGGAAGATTTAGGTATATGTTGTTTATTAAAGTAAGAAAATACCTTGGGTTTATTATCAAATATGAATGCATGATTATGATTCCTTGAGAGAATATTTGGTATTATTGGTCATCGCTAGATAAAATTGGCTATATGGCCATTTGTATATATTCGAGGAGGAATATATGGTATAGATATATATACTGTGTGATTAAAGTATGTATATGATTTGAGATAAATGATTTTGAAAATAAAATATGAATGTTTTCAAAATGAAAAGACAAATGATTTTCATAAATGATAAAAAAAAATGAGGATACACACCTCTCTAAATCGCTATCATAAGGGAAGTTTGCGTACGTATGGTGAAGCCCCCTGACTAATGATTGCAGGGTGGATATAGTCCTATAGGCCATATAAGCGATTATTGTATGTTTCTGCGATGGTTAGGTGATTCTGGGTGTGGTCATGAGTATCCCGTAGGCATATGGCCGCTTCCCGACGTCTTCCGATGTAGGATCCCAGGTTGCCTTGATGATAGGCCCTGGAAGATGATAGTCATTTAGGGGGCGCACAGTGGAGAAACCCGGACGGGCGATCTTAGAACGCGTTATATTATATGTTAAAGCAAATTATGATAATAAATTGTCTTTAAATTTACATTTCCTGGATGAAATGGGATAAATGGTTTGGCTTCGGTAACACTTCCCGGATGGAAGAAGGGATGTGGAAGCGTATGATATGGTAAAAGCATTTTTATGATAATAAAAATGGCTTTTAAATACATTTCTTGAATATAAAAAGGGAAATGGGATATTTTGAAACGGAAAAGCATTTTTATGATAATAAAACTGGCTTTTGAAAAGTTATATGTTTTGTTAAAGCAATTCATGATAATGAATTGACTTTTAAATACATTTCTTGGATATGGGAAGGGAAATGAAAACTTTTGAGATGAAAATGAAAAGTATCGATAAATACTTTGTATATGAATCCTCAGTTCAAGAGATAGATCCGGAAGTAGATTGTAATATGTATATATGGATGAATCGAGTACCGAGGGTCTAATGGATCTCAACGATCGACCTTGCCGCATAGTAGTGTATCGGGGGGGGGGGGGGGTTCTTTGTTTGGATTTCGCTTTGCGAGACACCCCACGCACGAATATGACAATGTGTTAAGACTGGGGAGAAGTTTAATCCTTTGTGCTCTTATATTTAGATTTATTATATGGTGTATATGTATATGTATATATATTTATATATATTCTGTACTGAGGGACTGGCGGATCTCGACGATCGACCTTGCCACATAGTAGTGTATCGGGGGGTTCCTTATTTGGATTTCGCTTTGCGAGGCACCCCACGCAGGAACATGGCATAGCGTTGAGACTGGGGTGAAGTTTAGCCCTTACTACATTACTGTGACTATCTAGGGTTGATAGTAGTTGGGTGATAGACTAGTTTAGCAGGGTAGCTTGACTAGGATGTTAGAGGGATACGTTAGGAGTGCACTGTTAGTGGAGAGGTGAGGGGTATCTCATGGGAGTGCGATACCAAATTTAAATATGAGATAAAACCTTTTTCTAAAAATAAGGCATTTATGCACTTGCTAAATATTTTCAAACTCGGGCTCTGACCCGTTTATCTACTTTTCCTTTCTTTCTATATTATATATATATAGGTGTCCAGACACAGGGACGCCTGGATGGCACTTCCTTCCGAGTCAGACGTCAGCTGCAGCAGCTGTGGATGCGTGCAGGTTTTTGATAGCCGCTTCCATTCTTGTACTCTAGATAGGAGGTACTGTATAAACATTCGGGCCAATGGTTCAATTGCATTTATTTATTCTTTGAGTACATCATTCGATATGATTGTATAATTTTGACCGAGTGTTCGGTTATTTTATTTCATTTTAGTTTCATTTACGCAAAAACTGTGTGGATGTTTTAATTTTATTCGTTTAAAAAGATTAGTTAAGTAAAATTTTGACACCGGCATAATAGGTTATTAGTAATTAAATGGATTTTCGACAGTGATGCTAAGAATAATCCATATGAGACTCCCGTTTTAATTTAATATTAGAGTGATTGCCCGATATCTTATTAGGAGGGGTGTCACAGATGGTATCAGAGAATTAGGTTCTAGGGTCCTTATGAATCTGTGCGGACGTACTACGCTTTCAGTGTTGCTCTCGATTTGATATAGATCCATAGGATTAGGATTGTAGATTCCTCTTGTGAGATTTCGCTGTCCTTCCACATTATAAGATTATAATGATCTTTTGCGCGTTCGTTCGAGAATCGTGTGCGAGGCTTAGATGGCGACAGGAGGTGTGGCTTAGTTGGATCTATAAGGTTGAAGCTCGTAGTGGAGTTTCCTTTTAACGGTGAAGTTAAGAGGGCTAGTAAGATGATTGTAAGGATCAAGGTTAAGTTATTGTTGTGAGTTTTACCTCAATGAAGGAGGTATATTTGGTGTGACTAGATAAAGTCGCGGTGTTCGTTAGCCCTAGACTCGTGTGTGTACTTTGAGCTTTGTGGCGGTATCGACAACATTATATCATGTATGCCTATGTGTGGTCCGCGGTAGCGGAGTTTTATTTTCCTTCATTCGCCATAGAGGCGAGTGTTGATGTATTGAATATATATATATATGGTTAGTGATACTCGTTTTATATGTCTATACGAGTATAGTAATATGGTGAGTATAAGATATTATGGTATTATCGGAGCGATAGCAGGCTAATGATGGCAAGACTATCGTATCCGCAGTTCCAGGGTGGAACGGGTTGTTGTTGCGGTGTCTCACCTGGATACAGGTTGAGTTCGCCTTTATTGTTATGGATAGATGGAACTTCGATGAGTAGAGGTTTCATTATCGTGATTTGGAGTATATGGCGACCTATGATTAAGGTGCGCCGGATTATTGTTGAGATGTAAAATTTAGCTCATTATTGATTGTGCAAGGACTTAAGATTAGTGCGAGCGCTGGGTGGTGTGACTCTTAGTTAGAGAGAGAAGTTTAGACCACCTTTTTGTTGGAATAGGGGATAGGGTTATCCCGGTTGCATGTTTGAAATAACGGACCTCCATGACCGATAAAGTTAAGTAGGAGTATGTGGAGGGGTTCCTTGTTTGGATTTTGCTTTGCGAGACGCTCCACACATGAATCTTAGCGGCGTCGGGAGTGGAGAGATATTATAGGATACGAGGATGTTGGTTTTGTGGAAAAGTCTTATAGTGTGGATGAACCACTATAGACTATGAGCCATCTGATGATGGTATGCTTATGGGAATATTGTGATATGTAAAAGCACTAAAGTGGTCCTCTCTCCACAAGTACGTGGGTGGAGCAGGACTTGGAGAAATTGATTTGAGGATAATAGTCAGGCCTTAATGAAAAGGCAAATTTTGAAAAGGTATGTTTTGGGTATGATGTACGTAGTGCTCTTACAGAGATTGGGCACTTCGATTAGTTAGGTTTCCTTTCGTATGGACGGAAGGATAGAATAGTAGAATGCGCTCATAGGTTAGCTTAGTAGGATTTAGGACGTCCCACTGGTGTACCTTAGGTCGCTATATCTTGATGACCGACAATGCGAGGGAGTAGTGTAACGGGAGGGTTCCTTGTTTGGATTTTGCTTTTGCGAGACGTCCCATGCATGAAACCAAGAAAATGTTGGGAGTTGAGGGAGGCCTTGGGCACTAGGGACATACTTAGAATTACACTCATTTCGCATTGGTAGGATAATGATTAGGTTGTAGCATTGTTAGGATGTAAGTTTAGTATAGTTAGTGGCGCTGAGGTTAGGAGAATGAATTTTGCGGATTGGGAGGACCCATGTGTGAGTATTACACCGAGGAAAGGAGACCCTTATTGGGAGAGAGTGTTGCGTGTCGAACGTTCGTTGTGGTTGTGCAGATGCGCACAGGTTAGAAAGGTGTATGGGCACCTTAGTAAGTTGGTTTATATACTGCCCGAAATAGAAGGGTCGTAGTATATAAATTTGAAGTTTATGCAATGAGGAACTAGAAATGGTGAGTGCAATGTGACGCTATTGGAGTCACTTTACGACCGTGGTAGTCGTATGGTATTTGGTTGGGAACCGTGGGTTAGTATCGCTCCCCTTTGAGATATTGGGATTTGGAGAGATTCTGGAATTGGTGGTGTAGGTTGTATCTGAATTTTGAGGACGAAATTCCATTGTAGGAGGGGAGTATGTAACAACCCGTCCTTTTTGGAGACAATTAAATTCCATAAATAGATATAAATTGACAATTTGGAGAATTTCTCGAAATAGTGATTTTTGGGATTTTCGAGGATTTAATATTTTTCGATGGGTGTTGTAATTATTTTTGGGACTAAATAGGTCGAAGTATTTTAATTATATGTCGCCGTGGAGTATAGCGACAAAAGAGGTAAGATTTTGATTAGAAAACCCGCATTAAATTTTATTGGGTTAGAATAGTGATTTGCGATCAAGTGCTTCGGATGGGAATTTCGACTGCGCAGTGAGTCTTGAAATGTCCGAGATAGTCGAAAAAGAGTGTCCGATTGTTGAAATTGAGTTTTGGAAAATTTTAGAGTTAAATGGGCTCGTAATTGAGTAAACGAGTCATTTTTGGATTTTAAGGGGTCTAACCCTTTTTCTTCTTATATAAAGAGGGAGAGTGGGAGAAAAAGAGAAAGAAAGAAAGAAAAGAGAGAAAAGAGAGAGAGGAGGAGAGAAAAGAGGAGAAAATGGGAGATTCCGGCCAGCCTCCGTGGGATTCGGCTCGAGGACGTCGAATTTTATCCACGAGGCAAGTGTTTACTTGCTTTATTTAATTTTGGCATAAATATCTCATACCGTAGTTTGGTATAATTAAACCCTAAAGATTTTGGGTTGGGTTTTCGTGGATAAAACGGGTTTTCGGGAGATAAAACGAATAAACCCCAAAATTTTATAATTGGAGAAACTTAGGTTTTAACCTAAATTATTTGGTGATTTTGGGTTCTAGGACGTTTAGAACCCATATTATATGTGTATTCGCTGTTAATTGGAGTTGTAGGTCGTTGGGTGAGGAGATGGAAGCTTGGACAAAGCTTCCATGGCTGAAACAGCTTCTCGGAGAAGAAGCTGCCCACCATGATCGATCGATCGATCGTGGGGGTTCGATCGATCGAAGCCATCGATCGATCGACAACCATGGGTCGATCGATCGACCCCTTCTGAAAATGGACAATTTTTCTTAGGGTGATTTGGATGGGATATATTCCATTTCACCTTTCTTCGGGATTGATTATATGATAACATAAGGGACCTTTTAGGACTATATGGTCCTCTAATTAAAGGGATTTAGGAGGGTAAATTGAGGGTTTTAGATATATAACCCTTAAACTATATTTTCGAGGAAAATAGAATAATTATAGAATTTGTTGGTTTAGGATTCCTCAATTATGTTGGGGACTTTTAAATGATAAATTGGACTTGATGTAGTCTTTGGGTTTATGGAAATGAAATTCACAACCCACTAAATTTAATGTGGTTCGGGGATTATAAATTCCTAGGATATTGTTAATGGGCATTCATGCCTATATAATTATGCTTATAGAAAGCATAATTATAATTGATTATGGAGGTTATAATTGAAGATATCCAATAAATCCGTAAGGAGGATTTAGGTATATGTTGTTTATTAAAGTAAGAAAATACCTTGGGTTTATTATCATGCGAATATGAATGCATGATTATGATTCCTTGAGAGAATATTTGGGATTATTGGTCATCTCTAGATAAAATTGGCTATATGGCAATTTGTATATATTCGAGGAGGAATATATGGTATAGATATATATACTGTGTGATTAAAGTATGTATCTGATTTGAGATAAATGATTTTGAAAATAAAATATTAATGTTTTCAAAATGAAAAGACAAATGATTTTCATAAATGATAAAAAAAATGAGGATACACACCTCTCTAAATCGCTATCATAAGGGAAGTTTATGTACGTATGGTGAAGCCCCCTGACTAATGAATGCAGGGTGGATATAGTCCTATAGGCCATATGAGCGATTATTGTATGTTTCTGCGATGGTTAGGTGATTCTGGGTGTGTTCATGACTATCCCGTAGGCATATGATCGCTTCCCGACGTCTTGCAATGTAGGATCCCAAGTTGTCTAGAAGATAGGCCCTGGAAGATGATAGCCATTTAGGGGTGCGCACAGTGGAGAAACCCGGACGTGCGGTCTTAGAACGCGTTATATTATATGTTAAAGCAATTTATGATAATAAATTGGCTTTAAATTTACATTTCTTGGATGAAAGAAGGGAAATGGGATAAACGGTTTTGCCTCGGTAACACTTCCCGGATGGAAGAAGGTATATGGAAGCATATGATATGGTAAAAGCATTTTATGATAATAAAAATGGCTTTTAAATCCATTTCCTGAATATAAAAAGGGACATGGGATATTTTGAAACGGAAAAGTATTTTTATGATAATAAAACTAGCTTTTGAAAAGTCATATGTTTTGTTAAAGCAATTCATGATAATGAATTGGCTTTTAAATACATTTCCTGGATATGAGAAGGGAAATGGAAAGTTTTGAGATGAAAATGAAAAGTATTTATAAATACTTTGTATATGAATCCTCAGTCCGGGAGATAGATCCGGATGTAGATTGTAATATGTATATATGGATGAATCGAGTACCGAGGGTCTAATGGATCTCGATGATCGACCTTGTCGCATAGTAGTGTATTGGGGGGGGGTCCTTGTTTGAATTTCGCTTTGCGAGACACCCCACGCACGAATATGGCAATGTGTTAAGACTGGGGAGAATTTTAATCCTTAGTGCTCTTATATTTAGATATATTATATGGTGTATACGTATATGTATATATATTTATATATATATTCTGTACTGAGGGACTGGCGGATCTCGACGATCGACCTTGCCGCATAGTAGTGTATCGAGGGGGTTCCTTGTTTGGATTTTGCTTTGCGAGACACCCCACGCACAAACATGGCATAGCGTTGAAACTGGGGTGAAGTTTATCCCTTAGTACAGTACTTGGACTATCTAGGGTTGATAGTAGTTGGGTGATAGACTAGTTTAGTAGGGTAGCTTGACTAGGATGTTAGAGGGATGCACTAGGAGTGCACTGTTAGTGGAGAGGTGAGGGGTATCCCATGGGAGTGCGATACCAAATTTGAATATGAGATAAAACCTTTTTCTAAAAATAAGGCATTTATTCACTTGCTAAATATTTTCAAACTCGGGCTCTGACCCGTTTATCTACTGTTCCTTTCTTTCTATATTATATATATATGTAGGTGTCCAGACACAGGTACGCCTGGATGGCACTTCCTTCCGAGCCAGACGTCAGCTGCAGCAGCTGTGGATGCATGCAGGTTTTTGATAGCCGCTTCCATTCTTGTACTCTAGATAAGAGGTACTGTATAAACATTCAAGCCAATGGTCCAATTGTATTTATTTATTCTTTGAGTACAACATTCGATATGGTTGTATAATTTCGATCGAGTGTTCGGTTATTTTATTTCATTTCAGTTTCATTTACGCAAAAACTGTGTGGATGTTTTAATTTTATTCGTTTAAAAAGATTAGTTAAGTAAAATTTTGACACCGGCGTAATAGGTTATTAGTAATTAAATGGATTTTCGACAGTGATGCTAAGAATGATCCATATGAGACTCCTGTTTTAATTTAATATTGGAGTGATCGCCCGGTATCTTATTAGGCGGGGTGTCACATTTGACCACTTGATTTGCAACATTTTAATTTTTAACTCTTAGGAGCCGTGTGTGTGTGTATCTTTTTCCTTTTATATGAGGGATATTTTTTTTTATATAATATTATAACTATTATAATTTATATTTAAAATATTATTAAATATAATATGTATTAATTAAAAATATTATATATATATATATATATATATATATATATATATATATATATATATATATATATATATATATATTAAAAATATTAATCGGATCGGATTATTAACGGATCGGAGTATATGAATCATAATCCACTCTATTTAATAAACGGGTAATCGGGTAATCTGATTTTAGGCATGATCCATATCCGTTTAAATGGATCAGATTTGAATTCGGATTCGGATAAAATCCAATTCACTAACGGCCCTACCGACAATTATCATTATAGATAAAGAATTGAAATATAAAGTGCGAGTGTGTGTGTGAGAGAGAGAGGGAGAGGGAGAGGGAGAGGGGGGGGGGATAGTAATGGTCAAATGTCCACTTTAACAGAATATGTTAAAAATGACATCTAACGAATAATATTGAAAATTATGACATCCAACCAAGAATAAATAGAATAAACGCACCCTAAATGCAAGTGACCCTTTTTGTTATGTACGAGTAAAACCTCTAAATTAATATATTTAGCGTTAAATTCATAATCTATTTTATCTAATTATTTAGAGACAAATATGATTATTAGTGTCTTAATATATTTACTTTTCGAGAGAAAAAAAAGAACAACAAGTACATGGTAATTTTTGAATTTGAATCAATTTTTGGTACCACTAAATGCACCGACATGTTCATTAATTTTTAGTGTAGCATGCGCCTTTTACGAGATTTTAGTGTGTGGAGCACTTCTCTTGGGGGGAAAAAATAAAGTGAAGTACTTGTGTTAGTGCTGTACCATCACTAGCACAGCTAGAATTTTACATTAGGGTCGAAAAATATAATATAAAATTCAATTAAGGAAGAAAGACGCAAAAAAATAAAATAATAATATAAAGAAATATTTTGAACTTCTAAAAAGAAAATATTATGTTATCAAGGGCATTAAATTGTTTTATTTATAAAATTTAGTACTTATGGCATTAGTGTGAAAATAAGAATGTGAAAATAAATGAAAGAAACCTTCAACTTCCACAATTCTCTCTATCAAGAAAAAGCGGATCCTCCTTTCTCTCTCTCTTCATACGCGGAAATTATACACTGCCTCTATGATCCCTTTTAACAGACTCAATATTCAGCTACCCTTTCCTTTTTTTATTACTTTTTCTCAACAACCCCACTTGTTCCATTCATACACACACAAAAAACACCCCTTTATTCTTATTAAACAAACTATTACACTACAATAAAGAAAAGAAAAGACCAAACTTTATTTTTTTTGTTGTTGGCTATAAAGGGTAGGTAGGTGGGTGTTTTATGTTTGTGTTTGTGTTTTTTGAGCTACCCAAAAGCCAACTGCTTGTGTTTTGTTTGTTTTTGGTGTGTAGAGGCATTTGGGTGGTTGTCTTGTTCGGAAGAGGAGAGACAATGGAGAGTACTATGAAGGAAATTAGCCATGGTGAATGTGACTCAGTTCTTGATTTGAAAGATAAGTGTGGTGTGGGTGGTGGTGTTGAGGATGTGTATGGTGAGGATAGGGCCACTGAGGATCTGCCTATCACCCCTTGGACAGTTTCTATTGCTAGGTGATACAAATAATTCAATGCTTCATAATCTACATTTTTTATAGTATGGGTTGGATTTAAATAACGTAATTCTAAGCCGACTCACAAATTCGATTCATTTTGTGCAACGTGTCGTATCTGCATTGGTTCGTTTTGAGGTCTGCTCAGTGAACCAAAAAATGAACCAATACAGGCTCGACATGTCAATGGTCGCACAAAATGAGTCGGATTCATGGGTGGCAATTACTCTTTATATGAATGTGGGTGTATGTTGGTTTCAGCGCATTTGGGACTTTCTTGGTTTCTTTTATTTGTTATTAATGTAGTTTGTTGTTTTGTACCCAAAAGGGGAGGTTGTAGGATTGGAATTCTTTGGTTCAAAGTTATGTACCTTTGGGATTTAACTATATCAGAGACGACTACCCTGTCATTACATATAGGGGCATATCAAATGGTTCCTCGAACATTTTTTAATATACGTTTAGTCCAAGTCTTTTTATTTTGTTCCAAAAAGTTCCTTACCACATAAAAACACTCAAAAAGAGGAGCTTCGATTAGAGTCGCCGGAACTTCGACAGTTTTTTTTTTTGGGCAGGGGAGGTGGGGTGGGAATGCCGCTAGCGCGGATCTTTAAAAATAAAAGAATATTGGTTAAATGGGTGTTTGAGTGGACTTTTTGGAACAAAATAACAAGGCTTAGACTAAACGTGTATTAAAAAATGTTTCAGGGACTTTTTGGTAATTCATCATTTTATGTATATATATAAAGTCACGCTTTTCAACATACTTATGAACATATCTATTTTTTAAAAATAGTAAAAAAAAAATACTGAGTTGATATTTTTTTTTTATATGGGTTCATGATATTTCTGTGTATCCCTGTAAACTAATTCAGCTCGAAATAATGAGTTTTGTTATTTTTAAAAAATAGATAAAAAAACTGACAGTTTTAAAGGTTAAAAACTATCAATTTTTTGACCTATTTTTTTAAAATAACAAAAAATAATATTTTCAGTTGATTTTTTTTTACAGGAGCATATTGAAATACCATGAGTTGTCCATATAAAAAGTATCATCTCAAAATTATTTTTTTTACTATTTTAAAAAATGAGTATATTCATAGGTATGTTGCTAGGGGGTATGTTAGAAACCCTGACTGTATATATATATATATATAAGAGCGGACCTCCGTGCCGATCATTTTTTATGGGTGTTTTTGACTTTGTCCCCGATAGAATGTCGTAATTAGAATTATAGAGAATTAAGGTAAATGTCATGTTCCTTCCTATATTTGGATTTTTAGGACAATGCTTTTCAAGTTTATAAATCTAGTCCCTGTAGTACAATAGCATTTATAAATCTAGTCCCTGTGGTACAATACCTTTATTTTTTTGGTCCGCACCAGCGGCACTATTTTTCATCATATATCATGGTAATTTTAGTACAGGGACTAAATTTATAAAATTATATGGAGTGTCCTATTTTTATACACTTTAACCACTATGAGGATCTTTTCCCAAAACCCCCTTAGAAAAAACGCCCACTTTTCGAACAAAGTGGACATAACTGCCCGCATGCACCCTTAGGGGTTGAGCTGAGTGGTCCCCGGGAGGGGGGGGGGGGTGCCTGGGCCCCTAAACGGCCATAGGTCGGGGGATCGATTCTCACCGCCCTTGGTTGCTCCTGACTTACATTGTTCACATCTTGTGAGGTCGGGCTCTGTAAATCGTGTTTGGGGGGGGGGGGGGGGGGGGGGTGACCACGGCATGACCCGTTCATGGGAAGTTCTCATGTATACCCAAAAAACCACTGCTTCTACCTTATTCATTAACTCGCTTGTACCTAATGCATTTGGTGGGGTGGGGTGGGGTGGGGGGTGTAATGTCTAATTTTTTTAAAAGCGGGGGTAATGTTAATTATAACATTATATCTATGGGTAAAGGGAAAAAAAAAACTTTCAGTTTTGGAGCAAATCTCTATAAATAGATCAACTCTAATAAAAAAATTAATCTGGAAGTGGGTCTCATGGGAAATTGAAAAATATTTGCATTTTTGGCCTTTGTAACTATTGATGATCATCTAATCAAATTTTTTGAATTTTGTTTTTGGAGATGACGACGCACATCATCTCTAACAAGATTGGTTAAGCAATTCAAAATTTTGACATTTTAAAAAATAGTCACTGCGGGAGGTGAATCTTGACTCTATATATAATATAGTTCTAGATTGAAATTATATACTCATCTGGAGTTTTTTTTTATTTAACTGATGTACATTGTTTTTTGAAGGCTTATTATAGTTTTAAATTTTCTTCTTTTGTATATATAACATTTGGGTTGTGTTGGTTTAATTTGATAATTTTGTATTTATAATCGTGGGCACTTTTTATGTTCCAAATGTCTGTACAATATATATATATATATATATGTGTGTGTGTGTTTATATCGTTTTCAAAATTTTATAATAATATTTCCATACTGTTTCACTTATGTTAATTGTCCATACGATTGGGTGCCGATCAAAATCTAGATGATGTAACTGGTATAAAGTTATGGTTTCACTGCCTACCAAATATGTTGTAATGAAGCAAAAAGTAAGGCCCAGTTTGGTTGCGCAAATTGTTTGATTATGTAAATTGGTTCATTGTGAAGTAGTGAATTGTAAATGAGTTAAATCTAATTTTACACAATGTTTGATAATTTGAAATTGATGTTAAGGTTCTATGAAAAAAAGAGAAAAACAAATCAAGAGAGAGGGGGAGGGGGAGGGAGAGGGAGAAGGAGAGGGTGAGGGAGAGGGAGAGGGAGAGAGGATATGCACTTTATGTGATTCCTATTTCAAATGGATTCATTTCATATTTTTTGTGAAATGATCTAATTTCAAATTTTGCACATGAGCTAAAATGGGACAATTAATGAATAATTTCATTAATGAAACAAAATTTATTAATGATCTAATTTACAATTTTGGGACAACCAAACGGGGCCTAATTGAATACCCCCATTTCTCTGGTTGAATTTCGGTTAAATCAAACAAAATTATTGGGTCAATTTATAAATGGATCAATTTATTAATGATCTAATTTACAATTTTGGGACAACCAAACGGGGCCTAATTGAATACCCCCATTTCTCTGGTTGAATTTCGGTTATTTAAGCAGAACGTAAGCAGATGTGTATCATCTGTTAATCTCTGTATATATATATATTTTTTCCCTTTTGTTTTATGGGGGAAGAAGATACATTTGTTTTCTTCTTAATACTCGTGATAATGATTGCTTTCAGATAAAGAAAATTGATACCTTGGATATATACAGAGATTGACACCACATCATGCTTTAACATGATTGTACATTGTGTTTATAAGTGTTGTGCAATTGTGCCGGATATAAATTATGCTGGTGCCTTTAGCACCACCCTTAATATTATGGTCCGACAATCTCTCATAGTTAATCCTTTACATCAAAATTTATATATTGTAGTATTTTTTGAATGTTCTCTTTCAAATACTGCATAATTTTTATGAGGGAATGGGAAATTCCAACTATTGCAACTCTAATATTTATTCTCCGAGATTTAAACGGTCTCTTTGTGGTTTTACTCTTTTGCAATTGTTATTAGGCCAGTTCATGCTTTGATGAATGATATTTAGTTTTTCTTAAAAGGCTGATTGATTACCTCCTACTTCTTTGCAGCGGCTATACTTTGTTGCGGGACCCACAGCACAATAAAGGGCTTGCCTTCACTGAGAAAGAGAGAGATGCCCATTACATACGCGGGCTACTACCCCCAGTGGTCTTGTCTCAGGAACTTCAGGTAACCTAAGAGACCTTGCCTGCATCACACGCATGCACACAATAATTGGAAAATTTAAGGGTAGTTTTGTCTTGTGCATGCTGACGTAAACACAGCGGAATTAATAAAAACACTCACAAAATCGACCGCGATATATGTAAGACAAAAGAAATCTCAATATTGTAAAAG
Source organism: Sambucus nigra (assembly GCA_949130495.1). Lineage (NCBI taxonomy): Eukaryota > Viridiplantae > Streptophyta > Magnoliopsida > Dipsacales > Adoxaceae > Sambucus > Sambucus nigra. Next base: position 427,768,638 of record OX422211.1, on the reverse strand, counting down.
GTCGTACCCAGTGCACAAGCCTCCCGCTTAACCTTACCCCCATAATGAAGAGGCTACTCCCATGTCTCGAACCCGAGGCCAACTGTAGCTTGGGCGAAGGCACTTGCCATCGCACCAAGGTACAACCTCTGCAATTTCATGCAATCTCAATATTGTAACTAACAAAATTCTTTAATTCAACTAATACTTAAATTAACTAATCAGAAAGGGAGAGGCCTGTATTTGTTCCTAAAAGAGTTCTAAATCCTAATGCTATCAGACAATTAAAACATAATCCTAGATAATTTCAACACGAAAATTAGATAAATCCTAATCTAATCCTTATTTCTAATAACAATCCTTAATACTATTCTAATATTTCTACTATAAATGATAATAAAAACAAAAATAATATATTACAACATAATTCCCCAAAATGCGTAAATCCACTCCGGATACATCAATAACACTTTGGAAATAATTAGAGGGTAGTTTACATAATGAAGAGATAAGTTGAATCAAACCTGTGTTTAGGTCTGTCCATAGGATGGGCTGATCCATAGTTACCGGGATCACTATACCCGCCTCCATACCACGATCCAGGGTCGTACAATCCAAAACATGGCGGGTTCTCGATCCGTATCTCTAAATGTGGCATTCCCGACTTTAACTTTGATGATTTTAGCTATTATTGAAAATAATGGAAATTTTTTACTCCTATTAACATAATATATGAGAAGAAAAGTTACTTTCAACTAACATAATACAAGAATGGTTGATATATCTTGTTAATATATTGTAGAATGTAGAGATTATACACTACACACATTCTTAGTGAACTCTTGTTTTTTTTTTTAGCACAATAATCATGCTTCGTGAAACAATTAAGCCTCCCCCCAACGTACCGCATACCGGATAAAGCAACGTACCCTGTACCTGTTCCTGTACCCAGTACCAAAGCGACCCACGTATCAAGTAACATTGGGCTGGTCGGCTAACTCGCCTAGCCCAGCCTTGGACTAAACGAGATAGGCTTGCAGGGCTGGACGGGCCCAAAAAATAGGCCGGACTAAAAATCATGTTGGGCTTGGGTTTTTCATGTCTACCCCAACATGAGCCTAGCCCGAATATTTTAATCATATAAATATACTTTCTCTATTCTTATCCTAATTCATTCAAACATTGCGACAGTTCTATCCTTTACTTCAATAGACTACAAACAAAACAACTAGAGGAAAAAGTAACACGGGTGACTAGACAATGGATAAACAAAATGAAACTAGTCTAATTACATTGAATTTTTTTCACTCCCCCTATCATTAAGCAAAAGGTCGTACCCAGTGCACAAGGCTCCCGCTTAATAACAGCTCTGGGAGAGGCGGATGTCGGCCGGCGTTACCCCCATATATGGAGAGGCTGCTCCCATGTCTCGAACCCGAGATCAACCGTAGCTTGGGCGAAGGCACTTGCCATCGCATTAAGTAAACTACCTTAATCTGTAGCACCACGAGTTTGACCCAACAAATAGTCCCTTCATTGGGTCATTTCCCCTTGATTAAAGGGTACCTTCAATGATATTCATTATAATTGTAGAACACTTACGATGTAAATTACTTCAGCTAATTTGCACTTGTATATGTATTTAGGTTTTTTGTGGGATGAGTTTATTTCTGACCATCCTTGATTATCCTTTCTCGATTTTGGTGATTAGGAGAGGAGATTGATGCAAAATCTTCGCCAATATGATGTTCCACTGCAAAGATACATGGCCCTAATGGACCTTCAGGTATCTGTCCACACAACACCAATTGCATATTCTTTTCATGATTACATTTTTTAAGATAGATGAAGTTTGCACATTTTCCGTTATGTACCAGTTTTGAATTGATTTTGTTACGAAAAAATTATCTTAAATATAATATTGATTTTCTCATATTGTTGTAATTTTCAGGAGAGGAATCAAAGACTATTTTACAAGCTTCTCATTGATAATGTTGAGGAACTGCTCCCAGTTGTTTACACTCCAACAGTTGGCGAAGCATGTCAGAAATACGGGAGCATTTTCAGGCGCCCTCAAGGCCTTTATATCAGCTTGAAAGAAAAGTATGGCTGTAAAATTATATTCTCTTTTGTTCCATTATTCGTGGATATTGAATAAAATGTTATGTGTCAATCAAATATTGATTCAAGCAATACTGAGTAGTTGAATTTTTTAGGGGGAAGATTCTTGAAGTGTTGAAAAATTGGCCTGAGAAGGGTATTCAAGTAATTGTTGTTACTGATGGCGAGCGTATATTAGGGCTTGGGGATCTTGGATGCCAGGTAAATCTCCCCAAATTGGTTCTCTTAAATCCACCAATAAGCAACAATATGAACGCAGCCTACCCTAAATTATGGGGGCTTAGGTTCTGTTCCCCGACGAGAAGATATTTTGGTAAAACACTCAAGTTTTTTGCGACTGCGCACTAAAATTTCAAAAATATTGTTTTTTTTTTTAACTAAATTGACCAATTCTTAGTCTTACGGACTTAGCACACTAATTGTCTACAAAATTTATCGGGATTGTGCGAAATCTGAAAATAACTTCTTCTTTAGATAAAGGGAACATCGACAAAAACATTTGTCTTATTCTTATACCACTGTTATACGTTAGAAAAAAATGAGGCCATTTAGTTCAAATATCTTCAAAAGAGTATAGACTTATAGTGTACATAAAGACTTCGAGACCGGCTAGTTAAGTCCACTAAAACTTTTGCTTCACCAAAAAGTCCTTTCGTTAAATTGAATTTGTGGATGCGATTTCTCGATGAAGGGTTTTTGGATACGGTTTGAATACTTCACCGAAATCATAGATACCTTACGCCTAATCTCAAAGTATCTGGACCGCATCCTAATAGCTAAAAGCATTTGCATTTTTATCAAAATTTGTTTCTTTAGCGCCCTAATTGGGAAAGACTAAAAAAGTCAGGCCCTTGAACAAGTGAACGCGCAGTGTAGGATCTGTAGCACCTCTCCCCTCGCACATGTTATGGGCCGGCCTTGAATATGAATGATATATATATATATATATATATATATCACGTATCTGTTGAATAATTCACATTATTGATTTAAATAGTTCATATGTTACAGGGGATGGGGATTCCTGTTGGAAAACTTTCTTTGTATACAGCACTCGGCGGAGTTCGTCCTTCAGTAGTAAGCATTACTATAACCGTTGCCCATTTTGTGTATTCTACTTTAATTGATATTTTTTCCTTTTTCTCCTATTTTTTTTGTTTGATTGTTAATCCTCTTAGACCTGTTTAATTCAAATTGAGATATATTTTTTCACCTGGGTAACAGTAGAATATATATCAACTTATGCAACTTGAAAAGTTTCACTTTCACCCCGGTGAAAAATATTTCATCCTGACTTAGACGGGGGGGGGGGGGGGGGGGGCATTATGATCAAGTTATGAAGGAATTTTGAATATATAAAAATATAAAGAATAAGAACCTATCCTATGGCATCTTTTGATATTAACAATATGTGTTGCTTTTTATTCTTTTGAATTTCACACTTTCTCGTATTTATGTTTGCATCTTGTTGTATAAAGTTCACATAAATCAAGTTTCAAAACAATAGATAGTTTTCAAATATGTATGACATGACCCATACGTATGCAGGTTTTAAGGAAACTTGGAACTAGATGAACTCTAGAACAATTAATGCACCCTTTATCAAACTAACAAATGTGTAATTATTATTTACAGTGCTTGCCCATAACTATTGATGTGGGCACAAACAATCAGAAGTTGCTAGACGATGAGTTCTACATTGGGCTCAGGCAAAAGAGGACAACCGGACAGGTCTTATAGTTTAATTTTTAATGTTTCTTTTTCCTTTTCTCAAATCACATACTGTTATGTTTTTAAAATACGTAATTTTCTGGTTGTTTGAGGTGGTTGTTATTTTTGCAATATAGGAATACGCAGAACTTCTAGACGAGTTCATGCATGCAGTTAAGCAGAACTACGGGGAGAAAATCCTCATTCAGGTCTGTCATGAGTTTTCTTGATACGGGAACCTGAACTACGCAAATTTTGCCAAAAAATAAATCCTTGTGGACTATTTTTAATGCGAAAAGTCTCATTGAACAATGGAGGGATTTGCAATTAATTTTATAGTTCAGAAGGGTTCCTTATCAAAAATAGTTTAGCACGCTGCATAGTTCAAGGGATTTTTTTGCATTTTTAGCCTTTTTCTTAGTTTTGAGATTGTGCTGTTTTTCTTGCTGTGTTTAAAATAATTTCATCATATTTACAGTTTGAAGATTTTGCAAACCACAATGCCTTTGAGCTGCTGGCAAAGTATCGCACAACTCATCTTGTGTTTAATGATGATATACAGGTAAGAACGAGATAACTAAACTTGCGTAAATCACACTCTCCTCTAATCAGCATTGTTGTATCAGCAGCAAACAATTAAATGCAAAATTAAAAATTAGGAACGAAATTACCCAATTTTGGAGCAAATAAATCTGGGACAGAAAAATATAAGAAATTCCGGACGCAGGTACAGTCTAGAACACGGCTGAGTCGCGGACAATGTCGCTCTCTTTAAGGTGTTTCGCGGCTCTGCCCAAAGTGTGCTGACAGTTAGAAATGCCTCGCCACCCCCAGGATAAAACAACCTCCAATAAATAAAATACGGATTGATAAAGCACAAGAATCAATCCGGTCCATGTACATCCATTCGTAATAATTGCTCGAGTTTAATAATAAATCTGGGGAAGATTTATTATTGCAGTGTAAAAAAATTTAGAACCAATTTTGTGTGTTGAGAAGTTGCAGAACAGGTATATTAAAAACGGAGGTGGAATACCTCTTTTATGGGGAAACAAAAGAGACGTTGGACAAAAACGTGGAGAGAAAAATCTGGTAAGTAGTGGGCAACTGGGTTGAAAATTTCAACTCAGATATAATAACGTTTTAATTTTCGGAATTAAAAAATCGGTTAAATTTTTTTTTTTTTTTAAAGCCCAAAAAACAGTTCTGGATTTGTCCAAAAAATAATTTCTTAATGAGCCCAAGCCCAAGACCCGGACCGGGCCTGACGGACGGCGGCGGCACGCGCGCGCGCGTGTGGCTTGGCCCAATAAGTCCCCCACCCATCCACACAAAACATCTAATGCCCAAAGGGCTTGCCCATTGGTTCCAAATAAATTGTAAATATACCCAACTCATTTCCCACATCCCACCGATGTGGGACTATGCCTAAAGGCATTTCAAAGTTTGCATCTTTAAAAGTTAACAGCTGTGCGGTACAGCTGTGTTCCAACATTCCCCCACTTGCAAAATTTGAAAATATTTTATCGAGCAATAATTCATAGAATTGTGCATAAGTACGGTGTCTTTCGACTTGAACCTTTACGTAGAAAAGATGATTCAGAATATACTAGAGTAACCGTAGTTTTGAACTCTATCTCTGACAATATCCCACACACAACCCTACTTGAATGTCATTCTAATAGCTAGCACATTACGACCATGTGCTTCTATCCCAGTATAGTGAACGCTTTAGGAATTTGCCCAAAATATCCATAGGAAGCGGCCACACTTCCACATTCACATAGGTGAGTCTATTAAGAATACTCCTGTAGCTAAGTACCCCACTCAAAATAGAGCTATAGATCTCATTAAGAGTTATCATAACTCATCCTTAACTCGCTTCAGGATATCATGCTCCATAGGGATGGACTCGGAGTAAAACCCCATTCTATTTTAATTACTAATAGCATGATTCAACCCATATCACTTGTGACTTGTTATTACCCTTTGAACATATTTCGTGGGATCTCCAGTCTATATGTTGGGTTACCATCACAAATGACTCATTTATCCAAGGGCTTTAGTCCCATCCCTTTCGTGGTGCTCCACACCTTTTCCCTAGCTAGTCCTTTCGTCAAAGGATCAGCTAAGTTCTGTTCAGACCGTATATGATCCACCCTCACAGCACCCGTAGAGATGAATTCTCTAACAGTACTATGCTTACGACGTATTTGTCGTTTCTTACCGTTATAATAACGGTTCTCAACTTTTGCAATAGCCGCGGTACTATCACAATGAATCAAAACGGCCGGTATCGGTCTTTCCCATAAGGGGATATCTGACAGGAGGTTTCTTAACCAACCTGCCTCTTCACTAGCAGTAGCTAGCGCTATCATCTCGGACTCCATAGTGGATTGAGCCAGAATAGTTTATTTCTTAGATTTCCAAGAAACTGCACCACCAGCGATGCTAAATATATATCCACTAGTAGCCTTAGAATCATCAGATAGGGTGTTCCAATCCGCATCACTAAATCCTTCAAGGATAGCGGGATGCTTATTATAGTGTAATTCGAGGTTCATCGTCCTTTTAAGGTACCGCATGACCCTCTCAATAGCATGCCAATGCTCCATACTAGGTCTACTGGTAAATCTACATAGTACTCCCACAGCATAAGCTATGTCAGGTCTAGTGTAATCTGTAGCATAACGTAAGCTACCTATAATGCTTGCATAAGCATTTTGATTTACACGGTCGCCAGTGTTCTTAAATAACTTTACACTAGGGTCAAATGGAGTACTAGCAGGTTTACAGTCAAAGTAATTATATTTCTTTAGAATTTCTCAATGTAATGAGATTCATCCAAAGAAAGTCCATTTTCTGACCTAGTAATATTAATTCCTAATATTACACTAGCTTCACCCAAATCCTTCATATCAAAATTGGCACATAATAATGATTTAACATTTTCGACGGCATGAATATTAGAACCAAATATAAGTAAGTCATCAACATAAAGACATATGATAGTGCAAATGTTCTCCACATATTTATAATAAATGCATTTGTCACTTTCATTAATTTTAAACCCATTAGAGATGACTAAGCTATCAAATTTATCATGCCATTGTTTAGGTGCCTGTTTGAGTCCATAAAGAGATTTATCTAGTTTACATACTTTATTTTCTTGACCGTGTACAATAAAACTTTCAGGTTGATCCATATAAATCTCTTCTTCTAATTCTCCATTTAAAAAGGCAATGTTAACATCCATTTGGTGTACAATTAAATCATTTAAGGCAACTATAGCAAATAGTACACGTATAGACGTTATTCTAGTCACGGGTGAAAATGTATCAAAAAAGTCTACATTTTCTCTTTGTCTAATACCTTTAGCAACAAGACGTGCCTTATATTTTTCAACAGTGCCATCAGGTTTTAATTTCCTTTTAAGAATCCATTTACACCCAATTGTTTTACATCCAGGAGGAAGGTCCACTAAACGCCAAGTTTTATTTGTTTCCAAAGAATCCATTTCATCATTAATAGCATCTTGCCATAAATCGACATCTAAAGAAGATAAAGCTTCTTGAATAGTGTTAGGATACTCCTCTAAAGTGTAGGCATAAAAGTTGGGACCAAAATCTTTTTCTACATGAGCCCTTTTACTTTTTCGAAGTTCTAAAATGGATTCATTATTTTCTTTGTTTTTATTTAAAGAAACATTAGTGAATGACTCGTCCCCACTATTTCTCAATTTAAAAGGAAATTTATCTTCATAAAAATCGGCGTCATTTGATTCAATAATTACTTGATTTTTCAAGTCATAAAATCGGTATGCTTTGCTATTAATAGCATAGCCTATAAAAACACACTCATATGCTCTACTCGCCAATTTAGATCTTTTAGGGTCAGGTATACGTACATAGGCTAAGCACCCCCACGTTCTAAAGTATGACATGTTGGGCTTAATATTTTTTCAAATTTCATAAGGAGATATTTTTATTTTAGTCTTAGGAATTCTATTAAGCACGTGACACACAGTCAAAATAATTTCACCCCACCAATGTGAGGCAGCCCCTGAATTTAATAAAATAGCCACAACTAATTCAGTAAATGTCCTATTTTTTCTTTCGGCTTTACCGTTCATTTCGGGCGAATAAGGGGCAGTTTTTTCGTGAATAATACCGTGGGTTTTATAAAATTCAATAAATGGTCCAGAATCATATTCGGTGCCTCTATCACTACATAACCTTTTTATTTTCCGATTAAATTGATTTTCAATTTCATTAAGGAAAATTTTAAACATGGCAAACGCTTCACTTTTATTTTTCATTAAATACACAAATGAATAATCGGAACAATCATCAATGAAAGTTATAAAATAACGTTTGCCATTTCTAGTTGTGACACCATCCAATTCACAAATATCCGAATGAATTAAATCAAGTGGGTCAGATTCTCTAAAAACAGATTTATGTGGTGTCTTAGTGATTTTTGCTTGACTACACCATTCACATTTTTCAAAATCATTTAATGATAAATCTGGAATTAATCCTAAAGTGCTCATATTTTTAACAAGTCGTTTATTAACATGACAAAGCCTAGCATGCCAAATATTAAATGAACAAGCAATATAAGCAGAAGGAGAAATTTTATTCATTGCATCAACATTCAACTTAAACATCCCATCAGTGGCATAACCATTGCCTACAAAAATTCCATTTTTGGTCAAAGTAAATAAATCAGCACCAATAGTTTGAGTAAAGCCAGCTTTGTTGAGAAGATAGCCTATAACCAAATTTTTTCTTATCTCGGGAGTGTGAAGAACTTCTTTGAGGATAATAGTCTTTCCCGAAGTGAACTTCAATTCCACATTTCCAGTACCAGCAACCTCAGTGGAGTGAGAATCACCCAACAACACCTTCTTATCTGCAGTCTCAGAATAAGTCTTAAACAGACTACGGTCATAACAGATATGGCGGGAAGCGTCAGTATCCAACCACCACCCTTTGGCACCGCTAACCATGTTGATTTCTGAAATCATAGCACATAGGTCCTCTTCGGTCAAATTCGCTTGTGCTTGTGGTACATTGCGACATTTGCGAGCCATATGGCCAGGCTTGCCACACTTGAAACAGAGAAACTGTCCCGAGTTGCTAGACTGTCCATTTCCAGGGTTCTTATACTTATTCTGAGTCTGAGTCTGATTTTTAAAATTCTGGTTGTGGCTCTTTTTCAGATTTTTCATATTTTTACCGTTTGCTTTTAAAACAACTGGAGTGTGGTTCTTTTTCTGATTTTTGTTGTTAGACACAACAAGAATTTCATCTTTATAGTCCTGTTTTCGGGATTCCTCGTCAATTCTCAATTTAGTAATAAGTGACTCTAGTGAAAATTCTTTAGACTTATGCTCAAAATATTTTTAAACTCTTTGAACAGTGGAGGCAATTTATCAATAATTACAGCCACCTGAAATTGCTCATCTAAAGCCATGCCCTCGGAAATAATGTCATGGGCAATCATTTGCAAATCATGGGTTTGAGCAATAACAGATTTGTCATCCGTCATTTGAAATTTCAAATAACGGCTGACGGCATATTTTTTAGCACCCGCCTCCTCCGTGTCATATTTTTTAAAAAGTGCGTCCCAAACATCTTTCGCAGTTTTATAATTGGCATAATAATCATAAAGTTCGTCACTTAGAGCATTCAGAATATAGTTCTTGCACAGAAAATCATTTTTCTCCCAATTTCTAATTGTTTTGCTTTCCTCAACAGTAGGTGGATTATTTACTACGGGTTTGTCAAATTGAACACACGATGCGACTTTTTTTCGTAGTTAAATAAAATAGTAGTTTTTCGCTCCAACGTTTAAAATGGGTGCCTTCATATTTAAAAGGGTTATTAAGGTTGCTTGAGTTAATTTCGTCCATGGCAGAATTTCAGAACACGTTAAAATTGTTGTATCAGCAGCAAACAATTAAATGCAAAATTAAAAATTAGGAACGAAATTACCCAATTTTGGAGCAAATAAATCTGGGACAGAAAAATATAAGAAATCCCGGACGCAGGTACAGTCTAGAACACGGCTGAGTCGCGGACAATGTCGCTCTCTTTAAGGTGTTTCGCGGCTCTGCTCAAAGTGTGCTGACAGTCAGAAATGCCTCGCCACCCCCAGGATAAAACAACCTCCAATAAATAAAATACGGATTGATAAAGCACAAGAATCAATCCGGTCCATGTACATCCATTCGTAATAATTGCTCGAGTTTAATAATAAATCTGGGGCGAGTTTATTATTGCAGTGTAAAAAAATTTAGAACCAGTTTTGTGTGTTGAGAAGTTGCAGAACAAGTATATTAAAAACGGAAGTGAAATACCTCTTTTATGGGGAAACAAAAGAGACGTTGGACAAAAACGTGGAGAGAAAAATCTGGTAAGTAGTGGGCAACTGGGTTGAAAATTTCAACTCAGATATAATAACGTTTTAATTTTCGGAATTAAAAAATCGGTTAAATTTTTTTTTTTTTTAAAGCCCAAAAAACAGTTCTGGATTTGTCCAAAAAATAATTTCTTAATGAGCCCGAGCCCAAGACCCGGGCCGGGCCTGACGGACGGCGGCGGCACGCGCGCGTGTGTGGCTTGGCCCAATAAGTCCCCCACCCATCCACACAAAACATCTAATGCCCAAAGGGCTTGCCCATTGGTTCCAAATAAATTGTAAATGTACCCAACTCATTTCCCACATCCCACCGATGTGGGACTATGCCTAAAGGCATTTCAGAGTTTGCATCTTTAAAAGTTAACAGCTGTGCGGTACAGCTGTGTTCCAACAATCAGCATAATTACTGATACCTCCTTATTTTATGATTTACACCTGCCTCTCTTCTCGTTTAAAAATTATACTTGTTTCCCTCCTTGTTTGTTTTTTGTAATATCTGCTCCCCTGCCACATGGTAGTGAGGATGCAAATCTCACAAAGAAAAGGCAATGCTATTATATTCCAAATTAGGGGGAGACAGACGTAATGTTTAAAACAAAGGGGACATATGCGTAATTATGACTAACAAGAGGGAGGTCCCTGTCATTTACTGTTAAATTTTTTGTTTTCATTCCTGGGAAAATTTGTTAATTTGGTCGATTTATACTTTATCACAGGGTACGGCATCCGTGGTTTTAGCAGGGCTTGTTGCATCTCTGAAATTAGTCGGCGGAACCTTGGCTGACCATACATTCTTATTCCTTGGTGCCGGAGAGGTGAGCCTCAATTGCCGTGTGCATCGTCTGTTTTTTTTGTAATTCGTTGTAGTTTGCATTTTGGGGCCCGGTAGTTTATGCATATTGCTAGTATATATGGTGTCTAAAGTCTTTTACGTATATGCGTTTTGGGGTTCATTTTCACTTTTCGCGATGCTTTTGAGAGAAAAAAGTGTCGGGCAAAATACTAAATATCGTTGCAAAAAGTGAATGGACCCCAAAGTGTAAATTTACAAAATGTTGAATGCCCAAAACTATTAAACTATTACACTAGTTGCAATCACCTTCTTGATTACCTCCTCTTATTATTGTTTGTGATTTCCCGTATGTGTGTCGCTAAAAAAAGTTTTAATGACACTTTTTAGCGACACAGGGGGTACTTGCAACTTTTGTCAAAGTTAGGTTGTTTGCAACACTAGGGGTACTTGCAATCAAAGTGATAGTTTAGATGGTTTCTTGCATTTTAACCTAAATAAAATAATATCCCCTACACCCAAAATTAAGATTTCTCGTTCGAAAGTTAGGACTTTTTAAAAATACATTGACTTTACATAATCAACAGTCAAAACTCAAACTTACTTGAATATGATGAAATGTTCTACAATAGTTTTAAGTAGACTCTCCATCTCACTTTTGTTGTTATATTTTTTAAATTGAAGGCTGGCACTGGTATCGCAGAACTTATTGCTCTTGAGATATCAAAAAAGGTATAAAATTACAACACTACTTGCTATTTCTTTCTTCATCTAAGCTTTATAATTAACTATCTGATTTTTAATTTTTGGGGTCATAAACTAACAATTATATTTACAGACGGGAGCTCGAGTGGAAGAGACCCGCAAGAAGATTTGGCTTGTCGACTCAAAGGTAGTTGAAACACGACCCGTTCTTTGTTCTTCAAGTACAAAAAATATAAATCTCTTATTGCATATTTATACTATAATTCACACATGAATTGTTTGCATATTAAACAAATAATTGACATTAATATAATACGACATGGATGTATTAATAATTTTTTAATTGCAATCACCCCTATTATAAAGTTTAACAAAAAAACAGCCAGAGTACTATAATTTGGGTATAGTACATAAGACTAAGTTTAGCTCTTAATTTGGGAATTTAGATATATTGTTTTTTTATTTTCCATCTATTGAATCCATTTTTTTAAACACGTCCGGTATAACACTTTAAGCTCATATGTACTTCCATATATAGCACAAGGATAGATAGCCCATTTTTTCTCCCTAATATCTCCTGTTTTCATATTTAACTGATCTATAAATTTTATTTTTTCTATTTTTTTATTGCTTTTACAGGGACTAATTGTCAGCTCCCGCAAAGTGTCCCTTCAGCACTTCAAGCAACCTTGGGCGCATGAGCATGAACCTGTTAAAGAACTCCTAGATGCTGTCAAGGTGAAAGTTATATATTTGATTGAGATCCAATGTTATTAATAAAAGGAGAAAGTGTAGAAAATTTCCTTAAACTATGAAGGTTTTTGGAAAAAACTTGAACTATGCATTTTGTGTAAAGATTTCCTCTGGGGACTTTTTAGGGATACATAAGGAGTCTTTGCATAAGATAAATAGTTTCGTGGAGTTCTTTGGATTTAAAATAGTTCGTGGGAGTTTTTTTTTTTCGCTTTACCGTTAACAAAATCCCAGCGTATAAAACATGGGTGTGGGAAAGGGGTTGGAACCAAGTTTTTTACTTATTTTATTTTTTTGTTTTCATCTTTCTTGCCATCTCATTACATTTTTTTGTAATATCTCAGGCAATCAAGCCAACGGTGTTAATCGGAACATCCGGTGTTGGAAAAACATTTACGAAGGATGTTGTTGAAGCCATGGCATCCTTCAATGAGGTTCTCTTTCTCTCTCTCTCTCTCTCTCAAACACACACACACACACACTCGTACGTATTATCTTTACAGGACTTGAGATTGACAAAAACTTAATGTGATGTAGAAACCTGTCATCCTTGCTCTCTCCAACCCAACCTCACAATCCGAATGTACTGCTGAAGAAGCTTATACATGGAGCCAGGTAAATTACATACAATTCAATTTCATTATCTTTTTTGTATCTCACGATATCCAATGTAGTTGAATAATTTTTTTTTCTAAACTCAACTCATACCTCGTCTCTTACAGGGTCGTGCAATCTTTGCTAGTGGAAGCCCATTTAACCAAGTCACATATAACGGGGAGGTCTTTGTTCCTGGACAGGTTTATTCTATACCCAAAAATATTTTGTTTGGTTGAGCTTGATTTTTGAGGTGCCTTTGGCAAAACAACTTTTATTGTTACTTTCTTACCATAAATTTTCCATCGTATACTTATGTATGTAATTTTCTCATATCGTTGCAGGCAAACAATGCTTACATATTCCCTGGGTTTGGTATGGGTTTGATCATGTCTGGTACCATTCGTGTGCACGACGATATGCTCTTGGCGGCCTGTAAGTACTTTAGCAAAAGAAAATATTAATTTGTAAAGACAATAGATTTGAGCTTTTATCCTTACTAGTACATTCATCTCAAGTTAAGAGTTGTGCTTTTCTAAAAGGGATGTCTCAAATTACTCGTGTCTCGCAATTTATTGTATCAAATCTTATGATCTCTATACGAGATTTGACTTTGACTAGTGGTTAAATGAATGTTACCTTTAAGAAGTTTCATAGTCAATTAACAACTCTTAGTTTGAGCCATTATGGTGTTCTTAACTCGTGTCATGTTAAGATTTTTTGGCTAGATTAAACCCTTTAACAATGAAGAGTAATTCTAGGCTGGCTCTTGATGGCACTCGTTAACATGGCAGTAGTGCAATGGTTTGTTTTATAAAATAAGAGACAACAAATCTCACATCAACCAATCTGCCGTTGCCCTATCATCGGGTCCCCTATTTCGAGTCAGTGTAGAACATAACACAGTTTAGTTTTATTTTGACTCTCTTATATATGATGGTAAGAAACAAGCTAAGCTCGCTGTTTAACTATCGCAAATTTTTATCTTTGTGCAACAGCGGAAGCTTTGGCAGCTCAAGTGACAAAGGAAAACTATGCCAAGGGACTCATCTATCCACCCTTCACTAACATCAGAAAGATTTCAGCCCACATTGCAGCCAATGTAGCTGCTAAGGCATATGAACTCGGTGAGTCATTTCTTATACTCAGTAAGCTCAATGACAAATCCACCACGATGATATTCGATACTAATCTCAATTGTTCTCCCGTTTTTGCCCAGGTTTGGCTTCGAGGCTTCCACGTCCCAGGGATCTTGTTAAGTACGCAGAAAGTTGCATGTACACCCCAACATACCGGTGCTATCTCTAGATATGGAGTGCAATAACTTCAAGTTATCGGTTTATACTTTATAGTCGCTCTTTAATATGCAGTAAATTAAAATGAATGTCTTATTATTTTGAGATTGAATATGTGAATCAATCTCTGTGATGTTTACAATTTTCTTCCATGAGCATGGAATGACTACAGTTAACAAAAGGGATTCTTCATCTCCAGCTATGTGCAAAATATGTTCCAAAAATTGTGTTATAAGAATCTTTAATAGTGGCATGCAAAATAGCTCAAAAGTGTTGGAAATGGTTATATTAAAAACAGTTTTTGAGCAACTTTTTACTCAAATTCGAGTGGGATCTACATTCCGAATTTATGCAAGACTGTGCGGATACTCACTTAATGATATGATTCATGCACGCTCAAGATTCGAGATTGAGGAAGCACCCAAGAGATAGCAATAACAAGAGAATACGATGTACTTGCAAAGTAGTGAGAAATTAAAGAGAAATCAATCACACCAACAAGTACAAGACAAGATATACGCGGTTCACCAATTTGGCTACGACTATCGATGATGGCTTCCTTACTTTCATTCAATTAACAAGGGTTACACCTCTCAAACTAACAATCATTTCAATGTGTATACAAAAGCATGAGCACTTAATGATGATTAATAATGATGACTAATAGATGCTCTAAAGTTAGGTTAAAATCCTTAAAAACTTCTATTTATACAAGGGAGAACTAATGGGAGAAATGCCCAAAGTAACCCTCACTTAAAATCCATTTTTGCACAAATAAACACCCATTTGCTACAACGAACCCAAACGTTTGTTGGCTGCGAGTTTTAATCATAAAAAAATCTCGAAACACTGGTTTAATACAAGCCTCACGAAACAGCCCTTCTTTGTAGCAAAGAATGTCACTACAGCGAAGCCCAACCTTTGTTGGTTGCACTTATAAGCAAAAAACATCGGGGTGTCAATTCTGAGCCAAAACTCCACAAATCTCCAACTAGACGAAAGAATTTCGCAACCCCCATACACCAACTCGATTATTTAGGAACACTACCGCCAAATAATCCTGAAAGGCCTCAACAATGTAGAATATTGATTAAGTTTGAACAATGTTCAAACATGACCACATGTACTACTTTCGTCAACATGTTGGCCGGATTATTTTTTGTCTCAATTTTCTTCAAAATAATAACACCCCCATTCATAACCTCCCATATGAAATGGAACTGGACATAATTATGCTTGGTCCTCCCATAATGCACTAGTTCTTGTTCTAGTGAATAACACTTTGGCTATTACAGTGTACCTCCACACAATCTTGTGCAATCCTCAAATCACCGTAAGACCTTGAAATCATAGGACCTCTTTGATGGCTTTCGATATTGCCATATATTCTGCCTTCGTAGTAAACAAAGTAATCGTGGCTTACAATATGGACCTCTAGTTCACCGGACTACTAGCTAATGTAAAAACGTACCCCGTAGTAGATTGTCGTTTGTCCAAATCACTCACATAGTCCGAATCAACATACCCACCCATATGTGACTTCTCCACTCGTTGGTACACATGTCCCATATCAAGTGATCTCCGTAGATACCGCAAAATCCACCTCATCGTATTCCAATGCTCTTTACCCGGATTCACCATTTATGTAATGGTCCGACCCGAATTTTGGTGTCAATCGTGAGTTAACCCAATCCAATTCAGCTACGCTAAGTGTGAAGTGATGTAAAACAACCTAAATAATATTTCTAGTTCATTTTAATTACTTAGAATTACTGAATAAACATGCAATTTCGTTCTCCAGGCATAAAAGCATAACAATAAGTATGGAACCCATTAGATGATATCCTATGGTTCAAGTAATCAGAGCTACTAGCGTAAAAATAAGGAATTACTTACCTGTTAAACGCTCTCAAAAGACGGAATATTGATTAACATTTCGTAACAAATGGAATGGAGATGAGCGAAATGCAATACAAAAATGAATGGTAGAAAGAATGAGTGCATTACTATGACCTGTAAAGTTCTATGTGCAATTATTATACAATTTATACATTAACAAGGTTTTATTCCCAAAACATTATCTTTAAATCGGGTTAATTACCATTAACCCTTATCTTCATAAATTGCCATTTTATTTTAAAAAATGTCCTTTAGTATAAGAACTCACACGGTTAATTTGGAAAATCATACTCTTGGATTATCTTTAAATCGCCCGGTTTCATTTCAATAATATTCATTTATACTTGAATTAATAAATGCCCCGTGTTTCTTTAAAATCGTATTCAACATAAGCCCCTGCGTCTGAAAATAATTATTCACACATAACGATGCCAAGTTCTAGAAGTGATCCCTCGCCTTGGGATTACTCACACATCCAAATTTCAACTCTTTATCTTTTAAATATTTTGGAAGACATCAAATTATTAACACTTACTCGTGTTATATTCGGGCATATACCCAACCATGGGAATACTTACTCACCCCGTGATTATCCTTTATATTCCTTTAATTTACAATTACTAAGTCCGTCATTTTATTTCATGTTTGGGTTCACTAATTTTCTTTTATTACGTGTTTATTTATGACTGTGAACCATGTGATTTAAAACCCGAAATGGAAATTCCATAATCATTTATAAAACAATAATCCATTTCCCGTAATTTATAAACTCCATTTCTTTTCATAGATTTCCTTCTTAACCCGGAGTTCACCGAATTCCATTTATATTTACAGGCTTACACCGCCTACCATAAATATCGCAGCCAATTGGTATACTGACCAATTATTTTGGGTCTAAGCCAAAGATGCACCCCAGGGCTTCGGGCCCTTCTTAAATTTATCTCAATTACTACTTTGTGAAAATTCTTCCACTTTCCATCAAGATCATTTTCTTGTAGTCCAACCATCATTTTCAGCATAATAACCCACTTACGTCGTATTTATCAAAAAACCTGGCTTGCATCGTATTTAACAGAATACCCGGCTTGCTCCGTATTAGGTAGAATACTTTTTTAAAGTTTCCTTTTATATTTTAACATTTTACATCCGACCAACAACGAAAGTATGCAATAACAGTTTTTGCATAATTTATACTACTTTGTACCCTTAAACACATATATTGTCTTTATGAACCATTTTAAGGTCAAATTTATTTAACACAACATTTAAGGTTTATTGTGTACTTTACTAAAATGTCAAGGTTACTTTGTAATTTCTTTACAAAGTTAAAGTCCAAAAATCATTTGCTTATTAGGGACAAATTCCCTAAAACCACAAGTTTAAGAACTTTTTGTAACTTAACCAAAATATGGCATTATTTTACAATATTTAAAATTTTAGGGACTATTTTGTAAATATAAAAATTTCAAGGGCTATTTTATGACTATCCAAGGGTTCATGGTATATTTTGTAATAATATAATATTTTAGGGTCAATTTCATAATTTCTCAAAGTTTGGGGGCTATTTATAAATATTCAAAGTCTAGGGATTTTTTTGTAAATATTTCCTAAAAATATATTTTTAGGGTCAAAATGACACTTTTTTAACAAGTCCAGGGTTCAAAATATAATTTCATGAAAGTTTGGAGTCAAAACCATTTTTTACAAAGTTTATGGGGTAAAAACAAAATTTATAACATTTGTTAGCCCAAATAATAGTTACTCAAACGTCTAGGGTTAAAATAATATTTTCATAATATTATTACACAACCCATAATTTTTTTAGATGTTTGTTTATTCCCATAATTTAATATCTATTTTTGTCCAAATACACATTAACAACCATCAAAATATGTATATAATCCATACATACATTATTTTACCATGTGTATTATTTACTAAATTAACTCAACACCGAAATATATACACATAACTCAAACATAATTATTATTTCACGAAATGCACTTATATAATGCAAATAACTCAAATAATATAACACCCTTACATGTTTGGAGCCCCAAATCTGAATAATATTTAGTGTAAAGAGGTAGCCTCCACTTCTAAAGGTGGCCTTAAGGGGTTGCCACGTACTCCCTAGCTTGAAATTCAATCCCAATATATTTGCATTGCATTCCCCCTTTAAAATTACATCAAAGCAATCTCACTTATACACCCTAAAACCACCCATTTATGTGTATTTTTATCGCTAAAAATGTGGCAGAAGGGTGAAGCCACTACAAGAAAAATACCTTTTTATGACAGTTTAAAAAATAACTTTTAAGACAACTTTTTAAAAAATGTCATAAAAAATATAATAATATTACTTACATGACATATTTTTTTATAAACTCTCATTATATATTTATTAAGGTTAATTTATATGACCGTTTAAATATATGAATCATATTTGATTACACATATTATAACTCTTTTTAGTAGAAGTATACCTCATATGACGGTTTTTCCTCAAAAAAATTTTGGACGCGCGTCTTTTCCCCCCACTCAAATGGTTATTTTCTCCCAAATCTCTCCATTCCCGCTCGAGCTCCAAAAGTGCTCTCCCTCCCCCAAATCAAGCTCCATTCTCATCTTATTCTTCCTCTTCTTCATGAGGTAATCTTTCACTCTCTCTCCCTCGCTCTCTCTCTCTCTTACACGGATTTGTATGAAACCCTTTTTTCATGTGTTCCTCTTATACTTTGTCAGTACATGTATACACTATTTCTTCATGTAGGTTTAATATACATATTGTGACTTTATTTGTATAGGTTATGAAATTAAAGTTGAGATTTATTTGTGCAGGTATACTCCATATTGTACAGATTATTAAATTGAAGATTCACGGGCTTCTCTCACAATTTATCTCTACAAATTATGAAATTGAAGATTTGAAATTGATTTGTACATCTATACTCCATTTATTCCATGTAGGTTTAATATAAATATTGCGACTTTATGCCTAATAGTTCTGCTTAATTTAAATTAAAAAATAATATAAATTATAAACCAAAACCAGGTCCTCAATCATAATAGTTATCTGTGATAAATTCTTACTCTTTTAACTGTAAAAATCGAATTGATGGTTATGTGGTGCAATATATATATATATGATATTTGTTATCAATTACTACGATCTTTACTTGGTTTGCACTAGATTCATTTTTTCAGTTGATTTTCGGATTTAGTGTCTAAATTTTTGGAGGGTTTTGTAAATCTCATATGGGATTTTAAGGGTTTTGTTGTGATGTTGCTATATTTACTGTGTTGTTAATTTTGGTGATTTCTTAACTTGACGTAATTAATGGTTTGAATGGTGTTTAATTTGCTTTGATAATTGATTAAGGTCTTAGTAATGTTTGGTAATTGAGAATTAGTCGGATTTTGAATATTAAAGTGACTTATGTTTGGTAATTATTCTTGTTCTTTACGAAATATGATGGGATTTTAAGTGTATTTGTGTGTGTGTGTGTGTGTGTGTGTGTGTGTGTGTTTTCCTCTTTCTACTACTAGTTTATTTGATGATTAGAATTAGGAATAATAAATATTTTAAATTTGTATGTGTATGTATTCATTTTTCTAGTTTGGGTTGCTTTGATGATTGAAGTTTGGGATATCAGGTATTTTAAAGAGCATGGTTGGCCATCTTGGACAATCTTTGAGATGCCTCCTGAGGATGACACCGATAGGGCAAATCTAATTGACACTCTTCAGGTATATCTTCTCACTCATACATGTACTGTACATATGAACACACATTCTTATATTTGATTGCCATTTGCATACTTAATTTCTAAAATTTTATAACTTGATTGTATATGCACAAATTTTATTTAACCCTACAATTTGAGTAATATCAACTTCTATTGATCAAAATTCAATCTTAGTATAGATAGTAAACATTGAGTAGAAGTATCTATAACCCTTAAATTTCCGTCACAATTAATTTGCGTAAAAGTGACCTCAGATTTGATAAAGGTTTTAGCTAAAGGGTCGGAGCCAAATTTTACTGACATTAAAGTTTGATACAAATTTCGGCTAGGAAGCATGAACACTTTTTTTGAGGTGATATACTTGTTTTGGACACTCCGACGCGCGTACAACACAACTCGAACACCTGTCCGACACTCCACATGATGTGTCGGACTTATTTGACATTCTAAAGAAGTCATACATTCCAACGGAACAAATGGACGCTAATAATGTCATCAAGTAAAATTAAATATTTTTAGAGTTCCAATAAAAGTTAAAATAATGAAGGTAGTCTCTTGCTCGATTTTAATGCTTACTTTTGACTACTGGTGACTATTATTATGAAATATAACCATGTTAATTTTGCTAAATTAGTTTGAGGACTAAATTTGTTTTTCAAGTGCGAAATAGGTGAAACTATACATATAAATATGTATAATTAAAAAGATGCGTTTATTTATCAACTGTCAAGTAAAACTTTATTAAAAATGATGCAAAATAGCATCAATTGTAGACTTGTGCAACATTTAGTCACAAGATCAAGTTATCTTTGTGTATCAACTTTATTCATTATTTTTTGGCATTCTTTGTATAGATGTAACATAAGTCAAAGTAGCTCAGTTAGAAAAAGATTAGCCGAGATCATTAACAGTGTTAATTGAGCCGAGCTTGAGCTGAACATTTAAGCTTAGCACTTGAGTGTGCAACTGCAGTTTGTAGAGGTAATTTATTTTCTTCTGCCTTTTCTATGCTTTGTATAATTTTTTTAGTTTATTTTCATCTCAGGAATTGTTAGAAAATAGAAACAAAACAATCTCTATGCTTTGTTATATTATTGTGGGGATGGTTATAGAGATTATAGTTATGTATCCTATTCAAGACCGACAATATCTTCCCAGGATTGCCAATCTTCTTATGCTTCTAATTGGGGGATTTCCAATTGCCATGCTTACTGTTCTATCTATAACATGTGTTTAGGCATTTGTTATATTCAATTTTCTTTTGGCCTTTATAGTGTATGTACTGAAATATGAGTTGCTTTAACATTTTTATAGACATTGATCTGAAACCATGATAACTTGACACAAATATGTTGATGATGTAATTCTTTTAAGCGATGGAAAAATTGTATATCAGGGGCCTCGTGAGACTGCTTTAGAATTCTTTGCGTCTATGGGTTTTCATTGTCCAGACAGAAAAAAATATTGCTGATTTTTTACAAGAAGTATGTGTTCACTCATTGACTCTTAATGAGGAATTAAAGTATGGGACTCGTTGATGTAGCAACATCATATTGAATATTATTTTATATGATAGACAATGGACCCCATACACCAACTAGTACACTTTACCACATTAGCAAGTCCCTTATTTTAAGTCCACAGGGAAAGGGTATAAAATTACTCTCTGAAGTTTGAACTTGAATGTATGTTTGGCCTTAGTAAACAGTCCAGTGAATCTGGTTCCATGATGTTAATGGTAACCTTTGTATTTACGTTCAGTTCCTTTTGTGATCGCAGCATATTGTTTTCATATTAACAACTTATTTACTCTAATCCTAACAGTTTTAAATCTGTCAAATTTATTTTGAAGGTCTTAGTTCTTCCAGTAGTTAAGGCATTTTTGAACAGTGTCATGTTTTAACATGTTCCATTTATCGTAATCAAAATTTTGTTTTGTTTCTCATTACAGAAATTGTTTTTCAATCTGGATCGATTGGTTACCTGCGGCCGACCTTCTGATTCCGTTTTGTGGTGAGATGATTGTTTTTTTGTTCATCTAAAATGTATTATTATTAAGGGTTTATTGCAAGAAACCCTGCAAGGACCCCCTGAACTATTCAAGTTTTGTAAGAACCTTCCCGAACTATGTACCTTGTTGTAAAGACTCCCCTATATGTTGCTAAAAACGTTGTAAAAAGTCCACAAAAGGGGGTCTTTGCTACAAAATACATATTTCATGGCGTTATAAATATACATGGAGTAGTTTTGAAAAACTTAAAAGTTTAGCTTTTTTTTATACTATCCCCTTACTATAATTATTATCTTGACATCACTATCGGTATAAGCATTTTTCAAACTTATTAATCTTACTCCTGACATGCTACTAACGCTTTTAAACTTATTAATCTTACTATCCCCTTTTGTTGGGCTACTTGCATTTGTGATGCTACTAACGCTTTAGTCTTTGTTATCTTTTCCTATTTTTATTCATTTTTGGTAGAGATTCCCTCTTAATCTGTTGAATGACATCTTCCTAGGGCCTTCGAGTAATATTATTTTTTGACGTAATTGAAACTCTTCACATTTTACTAAATTTTTAACCCCCAAGGGAACATATATTGTCTATATTCCTTATCATGTGAGAAGCAGCGACCCTCATGAAGTCCTAAGCTCTTGTGACACTTCCTGATTCGGACAACCCATATTAGTTGAATTAGTTTGTTTAATATCGGACGTACTTCTAAAGATTACCTATGTACAACGATCATTGATGGAGGATATAGAGCTAATTTAGTTTCCCAAGGGATGGTAGATGTTTAATAAATAGGGACTGCTGGTAGAACTGTTCAAGTCGCGCCACATTGTGTAGGCAGAAGGTGGTAACTAGATTGTTCTGAACTGGCAGCGCTGAGTATCATTATTTGACCGTGATGTATTCTTGTTATGTCCTGTTCTGATATGAGTGGTCCTTCTTTGAGCATCTGCTTTTGTTTAGGGTGTTGGGGGTGGGGGGCTTAGTTCCACATGTGACCTGTGCACCTGGGTGAAAGGTTTGCACTTGCAATAATCAACCTTATTAGTATCAAAATATGCTTTGATATTAGAGACCAAAGATTGCCATGCATTATGCACTTGTGAGCATTGTGTCCATTTAAAGATCTGAATCACTTTGTCCATTTTCATTTGATCGATTCTTAACATATTAACTTTAGATGACATAGGTGTCTATTTTGGACATCTCTACTCTTGAAATACAGAGGTGTCTAAATTTTTTTTTATTTGCCGTGTCAACGTGTTCGTGTCATGCCAAACACGACAAGTGCGTCCATGTTCATTCTTTTTAGACTTTGATAGATGAATTTCCATGAACAACGAAAGGATCCCCCTGTCACCACATCATAATCCAACCATTTATTTTGAGACCGTATATGCTTCTAATTAGGTATCACCAAAGAAAATTTCTCTGAAGGAAATATCCATAGTCACTTAGCTAAGAGAGACTTATTTTTCCTCCTTGATACAACTTCCCACTTCACAAGATGTTGACTCCTTCCCCCATCCATCCCCCAATAAATCCCTCATGAACTTTTCAATGACGTGAGCAACTTTGAGTGACATTTTAAAAAGAGACATAATAAGTAGGTAAATTACTTAAAACTAATTGCACTAACTTGACCCCCCTGTTAAAGACAACTTTTGTGCCACCCCTTTAGTTTTTAATACAATGTTTCCTCCACCGATTCCTAAAACAAAGCATAACATGGATTCCCACCCAAGGGCATAACCAAGTACATTAGCGGTCATGACCTGACCTCACACTCTTTTTGCAATTTTCCCTGATTTTTCCCCTTTAACAATAATGTCTATCGTAACACTTTTTGATAAATTCACTTTTAAACCTAAAATTTTGTCAAACATGTCAATAACACTCACCAAATTCTAATTTCCCTCCTCTCCGATCACTAGAAACTCTTGCTTCGAGGTAGAGATCTTGGATGACAAGCTATTATATAAATGAAACATTATACAAAATGCGCTCCCAATTACATATTTATAATCCATATTAGTGAATTATTAGCGATCTAAGTTCCTTCACATGTTCAACACTTTCATTCTCTTTGACACTCTTCAATGCTGCTGTGGACTTGATATCTTTTAGCTATATCCTGTTGGGTATATCTATCCCCCACTTTTTGTTGATATTTTGGCATATTCAATCTGGGGAATAGTTATCAATGTTTATCTTGGAAGGGTAATTTTCTTAACTTTGAAAATTGTAGTTTTACTCTTTCCGTGAAGGTTTTTGCAGTATGGTACATATTTAATTCTATTAAATACTATTTTTTTCTAATTGCATTTTTTGGGACTAGTCACCCTAATATTTTAAAAGAAAAAAGGAAGAAAATTTTCCTACTTGTACGCATTCGAGAAAATTATGAATCAGTTAATTTCTATGGCGGCGTGAAATGCAACTATTGCTGCAGCGCTTCAGAATTGATATTATTTCTTTTTCAATTATGATTTATATGTTTTAGGTTTAAGGGTGTGATTCTGCAATTGACTTTTTGGTGGCATATAGTAGTATAGATTGTTGATCCTCAACTTTCATACATTCTATTATCTCTAACTAACTTGATTAATAAATATTGAACAAGGAGTTTTTATTTGTAAGTAATTTATGTAGAAAGACACATTTGACTTTGTTGTTTGTTTCAGTGCTGTTGTGGTTGAGATGGATGTTTTTATATAGAGCATTCAGTATTTTGCATCCCATAAACGGATCTGCTATTTTGGTGTGTAATAGGTTTAGTTGAGAAATATAGTTTTTTGGGTCGAAATAAGTATTTTTCTAAATATATTGAAACTTTTGGTTATATCATTTTGCACTTTTATCATGACTTCCTATAGTTTGTAGATGCTTGACTTTCTTACGTACTTCATTGACTTTGATTGTGGTCCCATTATATATGTTGTAAATAAATGATCTTAATTTTGCATCATGGTATGTGTATTAGTTTGTGGTGTAAAGTCCATCCTCCGACTTATGTTTGTCATCCAACCATTAACTTCTTTTCAACGTCGATTAGATTGTTCTATAATGAAAGGAAATTACTGGTGTCCAGGTTCAAGTGAAGATGGGTATCACTACTCCTAGCCAATTCTTTGTCGTTCCACCAATACTAGCATGGCAAAAGAGAACCTGAACATTAAAAAATCTCTACAGTGGATAGAATCACAAAAGTTGAGGTCCCCTCCCTTGATTTCTTGCTTGGTGATGTCAACCGAGTTGTAATTAATCCTCCTCGGGCCCTTGCAAGTCCCAGTAACCCCAACACTTCTAGTACAAGGGGGCTTCTCCATCATAGGTTTGACGAATCCCCATCAAAAAGGCTGGCCTTGGTTCACCTTGTTGATGTCAGTGGCAAAATTTATGAGTGAGACATCAACAATAGGATTCCCTGCGAAGGTGGTGATGATGTTGTGCGCGAAAGAATCAGGCGAAGACTATCGCAGAGAACTGGGAGCGTTTTGTGAAGGTCGTATACGATTCAGGCTAGATTGATGGAAGAAAGGGCGTTTATCTATAGAGGTTAAACTCATCTTGGAACAAGCAGTGATAAGTAGAATTAATATTTTTTTTACCCCTCTTCAAACTTCCAGTAATAGTAGCTAGTTTCATACTGTAGGAGGGTACTTTAGATTATATATGGAGGCGTAACCCCTATTGAGTATGGTAATGACAAGTTAATTGGCCAAAGCTTTGGATTAATGATGGAACACATAAACATGAACCCAATGAAGATAGACTCATCTTAAACTCACAAAGCTCCCGTGTCTAACTTAGGAAGTAGTAATGAACTTTAGAAGTAACCTAGCTGGAGGGAGAGAGAAGTAAGCACCCTAGATACACCTTGGTAGGCAGGTAAGACCACACCAGATACCCTCAGAAATCTCTGTTGAACATTGAAAGCTTTATAATAAATGACAATGGTGAGTGAGTAAACTCTCTGGTTTGCAATAACTCTCTCTGGTGTGTATTCTCTCTCATAATAACTTCTGAACTCTCCAAAAAGTTCTCTCTTCCTCAAAGGTGGTTGGGGTCCTTAAATAGCCCCCCACACCACCCCCGAGGCAACTCAGTCATTAAAACTATGAAAAGACAAACCTCATACTTTATGTCACAACACTAAATACCTAATGCACTAGCTGTCTCCACGTCATAAACATTAAATGTCAAGACATGCCTTTTGCCTAACCACCGTGTGTCAGGGGACTGTTGTCGCAGAGGTGGCTTACCAACTGCCTGACAGCCCCAAATACCACGGTGGTTTACTCAAGTGCATGTCTGATATTGTTTAGATGGCTAGTGACATCACCCACAGTAGATGTGACATTAAATAGAGGGCTGTTTGGTCTATAACTCAATGCCCGATGGAACTCCAAGCTGCTCCGCTTGAGGTTCCACGGTCAGGGTCCTTCGGTGTTTTACCAGGTGTATCTAAGATGGTCAGGACAAGACCCAACGGTGCCTTACTTCTCAATCCTCTAAACCAAGTCCCTCTAAAATTCCCACGGTGAGGTCATTCGATAGAGCATGACAGCTCTCCCAGGCCCTGCCAAGCCTGGTCTCTCGCAAGTACCGTTTGACTTCACACTAAAACTCTTTATTATTCTCGTTACATCATTACAACCGTTATAGCTTACAGTAAATGTAACCAAAGATACAATATGACTAACACAATAAGCTGAAGTATGAGTTGCCATGCTAGGCTGCTTCGCTAAGCTGCCTCTATTGCGTTAATCCTCAAACACTGTTGCTAATTAGGGATTTATCCCTAATCTCAGGATTACCTTCAAGCCCCCTCTACATTTTCCCCCTCGTGTAGGGATTGGTTGTGGGGATAAGAAATGCCTGCACGAAAACTTCTCAAACCGATGGACCTTTCTTTGTTGTGAAAAGATTCAGGCCTTTTTCCTTTATGCAGAACCGTTGGGACATCTTCTTCGTTGGGGCTTTATTAGATAAGTCTGACAAGAAATTTTGTTGGCGCCAAAACTCAAGCTTGTATAGGAAGGCAACGATTAGTGTTCCCCAAACGTCACTTCATTAATGATGTGGCACAGTCCTCTCAACTGTCAAATCACTTCCCAAGGTGCCACGTGTTCATTGGAAATGATTATAGGCGGCCTTGCACGTGTGATGGTGGGAGACTGAAACGACATCCCCGAAATTTTCAAACAACCATATTCAAAACACTTTGAACCTTCTCCTTTGTTTTTTCTTACTCTGTTACTATCTTCTTCAGACTGGCATTTCTTTTTTTAGAGAGAGAGAGAGCTTCATTCTTCACCTTCTATACCACCACTTGTGATCGTGTTTCTCCATTCTCGCTCTCAATCCTTTTTTTCTCGAAGCTTTCTCTGTTACGGTGTCATTATTTGCCATGGCGTCTTCATGCAACCCCACCGTGTCTGCCACCACCACTACTGCCTCCGCCCTGGGTGCTGCCCGCCAGGAATAGCTGAGGTTTTATCGTCGCTCTCCCATTTTTGGGGAGAGTGATGACTTTGTTGTTGCTTGTAAGACTGTCTATTTTTCTTCGAAGTTTGACGCCCTACTGTTGGGTGATGAGGACGAAGAATTGTCTAAGTGGGGCTTTCTGCCCCCAGAAGGAACTCTCAGATTTTTCTTGGAGCGAGGGGACTTTCCATGGTCCCACATTGATTTCGAAGCACCCGGGGGATCCCCCGCCCACTTTGCTGCCTGGAACTCCCACATGCAGAGTTTCTATGCTGATATCCTCACCAAGATTGGGCTGCAACGGGCTAAATGGTTTGGTGAGTTCACTCTCTCAAAGAACAATGCTGCCCTTCCTGTCTTGGTCTCTTGATGAAACGTGGCTACTCATACATTCATCGCTGCGTGGGGTGAGTTCACCATCACTCTGGAGGACGTGTGCGAGCTTTTGGGACTCGATGCAACAGGTCATGAGCCCTACACCGATGAGGCTCTTGATGCCCAAGAGACTACTGATCATTTGGAGCTGGATCGTATATGCCGAAGCTGCATTGGCTCATCCAACAAAGCTATTTTTTCTCCCTTGATTAGTTATTTCTTCAAGGGTTCTGGTGAAGGCAGTTCTTCAGCAGATGCTCCTGGCCAAGGTACACCGTTGGAAATTCCCGCCTACATTCTTGTGATTCTTTCCCGTTTCCTTTTAATGGGCAAACCCAACGACCAGCCCCGAAGGGACCTTATCAACCTGTCCCTTCGCTTGGCTCGAGGCATAAAACTCCCACTGGCTGCAATTGCCTTGGGATCCCTCTACACCTGGCTGGATAGGACTTTGTTTGACATGGAACGCTCTCTTGGCCATTATAACTTGACCAATTTTTCCAACAGCGTTCTTCTGACCATCTTCTTTTACTTCCGCTTTCCTGCCATAGCGGCCAAGATCAACAGTCCTCCTTCGGGGGAAATAATTCTGCCTCCACGGTCTTTCATTTATCACAAGAGACAAAGCCGAAAGGAGCTGATTTCTGTGATTGACCGTTTTGAGAACTTCGTCATGAGGCCTTATCAGGAGGAGGTCTTCTTTCACACTTGTGATTTTTTTCATCATGAAGCCAGAGTGATACATGATCCTTCTCCCGATATTGAGGATCCCTTGCTTGCCGTGGTCCTTCTGTTTTCTCCAGGATATCTGCCCTCCTACACCGAGT
This sequence comes from Sambucus nigra, assembly GCA_949130495.1. NCBI lineage: Eukaryota > Viridiplantae > Streptophyta > Magnoliopsida > Dipsacales > Adoxaceae > Sambucus > Sambucus nigra. The sequence goes on along the minus strand of OX422211.1, from coordinate 427,739,911 downwards.
GGGGATATACGAGCGAGCATTATAATCCCAACCGATGTAACCGCCAGTTTGGGTTTGACCAGGGGGCGCCACGTCCAGTGTTTCAATCGTCAAACCCCAATGTCTCCTTTGGCGAGGAATGTTCCCTGTTTTCTTCGACCGCTGCGTGGGGGATATGTTCAACAATGGCTGGGCATGTCACCATTCCCAATATTACTAGGCATGGGGATGTGACCCCTTTGTTTGCCACAAAGTACTGGTCGAAATAACTAGCTGAAATTGCTGAGTTCATTGAGGGAGATCCGGTGTATCCTCCCGTTTCTTCATTTTCTGCCCTAGAGTTGGGGCTAAAAGGCAACTCTGTACTTGGGATAGAATTCCCTCTGAGTTCAACCCCCAAAGCACCTCCTACCGATTTTCCCCCATTTTGTCCCATGGTCCCAGTTGCAACGCCAAAACCCAGGACTCCTGCTGTTCCAAAGAAGGTTGCCCCCTCTACTGCAGCTACTACCAACGATGGGGCTTCTCAACCACCTGCCAAGAAGTCAAAACGGCCAAGAGTGGGACATCAAAATCAAAATCGAAGTCCCAAAAGCCCCAAACTCCCGTGGCATCTCTTCCCATAGCCTCCATTCCACCTCCCATGCCTGCTGAGATGGCTGAGCGTGTAAGGAGGGAGGCCCAAGCAGAAATAGACCGAATAAATTCCGAGTATCAATGGCATGCAGTAGTTGTTCCTTCTTCCATTACTTTCCCCACGGTAGTGGTTGATCCTGCAGAGCCAACGGCCAGGAGGAGAAAGAGCTCCAGGGTTCCTCAAGGGGCCAGTACCGGTGCAACGGGGTCAAGGAGGAAGACCTTGGGTACCAAGCCTCAGAGGAAGCAGACTCCTGAGGTGCATCTCACTCCTGCCCCCTCTCCCATTGTCATATCTCCTTCTGCATCCGAGGTATGTATGCTTGATCTTATTCAATTTCCTCCTATCTTTTTTCTTAGGGCAGGCTACATTCGCTTACTTACTATTGACAACCGTAATGCAGGGGATTGAAGAAGAAGAACCAACCCCCTCTAGTCCTCCCGTGAGCCCCTTTGTGGGGGGACGCTTTGGTGCATCTCGTACCGATGTGACTCCTCCCCGTTCCCCCATGACGGGGCTTACGTATTCCCGTCGTGCAGGCAGTCAACGTGCAAGGGAAGTCATTGTGGGAGGTGAAGCCGCTGATCCTGCGAGTGATTCCTCGCCTGAAGTGGTAACACAACCCGAAGTGACACAATCCGAGACAACACCCTCGGTCCCTTCTGATTTACAGGCCTCACCTGAGGTTCCTCTGCCCATTGTTCTTGTTGAGGAGAGTGGGCCCGAGGTATGATTTCCTCTATAATTTATTTGTTGTAGTCTTTTCGGTCCCACTCTTTTCTTATTTGGCTTGCTGAATTCTGAGACGTTTTGGGTTCCCCAGGTTGAAATATCCTCGTTGTTGGCAAGCGTTCTTCCTCCAACGACGCTGATGAGGCCCCTGACTTCCATTCCTCTGTTTGGCACCATAACTGAGGTAAGTAATACGTAGAGATATTTCTTCATATTTTCTGTGCCCATTCTTCTTTTTTAACACTTGCCTTTGTGCCACAGTTCTCTCCTGATCTTGCACCAACTCATGCAGTCAAGGCCCAGGTTGGTGCTTGTACCCAACATAGTGGTGTGTTTACACCCCATCGTGTTGGGCCTTTATTTGGGAGCCCAGTATCTTTGTCCGATGAACCCAGTATGCTGGCCCTGGTGCCCTATACAGGTGATAGAGTTTTGTGAAGCGTGGAGGCTTTTGCGTCCAGGGACCCCGTTATGGCTTCTGGGGTAATAATCTCGCCCCCAACGGTTCCTGTCCCTGCGGCTGTCACATATGTTCCCGTTGTGACTGAGGTGTTTTTTTGTTAACTTTTGTTAAGATTTTCCATAATCTCCATCTTATGATTTTTCATAAATTTTTTCTTAAACTTCACCTTATAACGATGACTTAACAATGATTTTCCATAAACTCCACCTTATAACAGTGACTTAACAACGAAAACACTTGTTAAGTTTTTTTTCATAAACTCCACCTTATAACGGTGACTTAACAATGAGAACGCTTGTTAAGATTTTCCATAAACTCCACCTTATAACGGTGACTTAACAACGAAAACTCTTGTTAAGATTTTTCATAAACTCCACCTTATAACGGTGACTTAACAACGAAAACGCTTGTTAAGATTTTCCATAAACTCCACCTTATAACGGTGGCTTAACAACGAAAACATTTGTTAAGTTTTTTTTGTTTATAAACTCCACCTTATAACGGTGACTTAACAACGAAAACGCTTGTTAAGATTTTCCATAAACTCCACCTTATAACGGTGACTTAATCAACGAAAACGCTTGTTAAGATTTTTCATAAACTCCACCTTATAATGGTGACTTAACACCGAAAACGCTTGTTAAATTTTTTTTGTTTATAAACTCCACCTTATAACGGTGACTTAACAACGAAAACGCTTGTTAAGTTTTTTTTGTTCATAAACTCCACCTTATAACGGTGACTTAACAACGAAAACGCTTGTTGAGATTTTCTATAAACTCCACCTTATAACGGTGACTTAACAACGAAAACACTTGTTAAGTTTTTTTCATAAACTCCACCTTATAACGGTGACTTAACAACGAAAGCGCTTGTTAAGATTTTTCATAAACTCCACCTTATAACGGTGACTTAACAATGAAAATGCTTGTTAAGATTTTTCATAAACTCCACCTTATAACGGTGACTTAACAACGAAAACGCTTGTTAAGATTTTTCATAAACTCCACCTTATAACGGTGACTTAACAACGAAAACGCTTGTTAAGATTTTTCATAAACTCCACCTTATAACGGTGACTTAACAACGAAAACGCTTGTTAAGATTTTTTCATAAGTTCATCATGCGCGCTATCTCTTTTCAGGTTGCTCGGGAAAATTCTCCCCCAGTTCTTTCGCCTGTAGGCTCACCCTTCCGAGAACCTGATGTTTCAGAAAATTCTGGTCATGATGATCAAGGTTCCACGACTGGTGCTGTAGCCGAGAGCGAGTCTGGGTGCGAACTGCCTCTTCCTGACCTGGCTCCTCACGCGTTCTGCCTAATGGTGCTTCGGCAGTCTCCTCAAATGCCTGTCAACCACCGCTTGGTGATCGAACAACTGGTGAATCGCCACCCTGAGACCTTCACACCAGATTTCCTGCGCTCCAATATTCACGTGATGAGTCACATACTTCAAGACATGGCGATCATTGTTGCTAAAATTGCCAGTACCCCTACTGCAAGTGTTACCAGATCCCTTCTTAACCAATTTATGGGTTACCTGAGGGAGCTGGAGCGTGATGGCTTCTGTTTTCACTGGCTTATAACATATTTGAAGACTGTGAAGAATCAACAATTAATCAGTCAGAGGGAGGTTTTACGAAAGCATCAGGACGACCAGCAGGTTGAGGAAGCTAGGTTGGTCGCATTGGCACCTCTTTTGGAAGCAGTGGATCAAGAGGTAAATGATGCCGAAGAAGCTTTGTGTCTGGTTAAACTGAAACGCGAGAGACTCCTCATCGAACGTAGACAAGTGCAAACGAGACTGTAGGTTTCTATTAATGCCCAACGATCTTTCACAACAGCTTCTTCGGGCCTTCCTGGAGATTTTTTCTCTTCCTCAGATATATCGTTTCTTTTTTACTAGTTGCCTCTTGTGTACAGATCCTCCATCTATGTAATTCTTGGGCGATAGCTCCCAAAACAAATTCTTTCGTAATGCTCTATTATTTATGAATGAAGAATATATACTTTTCAATCCCTTCGTGTGTTGTGATTGTTGTTGTATGCTATAAAGTTTTGTATTTCTGCAATTCCTCCATTATGCTAAAAAATGTCACCCAAAACTTGTATATTTATAACAATAGCTAGTCATAACATCAGTTCAAACTTGGTTGTTTATACATGATAAACCTTCAGCCACTTATTGTTAATCTTAAATGGCTTGTCGTCCTCTAACTTCGAAATTAAACAATAACCTGAGTCATGGGCTTCTTTCACAACGAAAGGTCCCTCCCAATTAGCTGCAAACTTTGGTAGAGGAAGCCCCCTGATGTGTTTCACTGCCGCTTTCAATACGAGGTCTCCCTTCACGAATTTCCTTGGTCTCACCAAGTTATCGTACGCCCTTGAAAGTTGCTTCGTATATATTTGGAAGTTCTGCATCGAATTATCTCTGTGTTCATCCAACGCTACCAACTGTACATGTCTACTTTGAGGAATCATGCTATTTCGCAAAGCATAACGAGCAGAGGGAACTTCCAATTCTACTGGGAGGATTGCTTCGGCCCCCTAAACAAGAGAGAACGACGTGTATCCCGTAGGTTTTCGCTTGGTCGTTCGATAGGCCCACAAGACAACTGGTATCTTATCATCCCACGCCCCTGGAAAGTCTTCCATCATTTTGGCTAAAATATTAACCAAGATTTTGTTAGTTGCTTCGGCCTGACCATTTCCCTTTGGGTATGCCACCGTTGAAGTGTGATGAACAATGGAGTACTTGTCCGTGAGCATTGTTACTTCAGAATTGACAAAGGGGGTCCCATTATCCGAGAGAATAACTTTTGGGATCCCAAAACGGCAAATGATGTATTCACTGATGAAGTTGCTCAACACCCCAGCCGTTGACCTTCTGAGTGGTATTGCCTCGGCCCATTTTGTGAAACATTCTGTTGCTACTAGTATCCATATCTTGCCTCTCAAAGAGGGGTGTATTGCCCCCACTAGGTCGAACGCCCAAGTATGAAATGGATAGGGTGTTGATAGGGAGTGCAAGTCTACCGATGGGGCATGGATCATATTCCCATGAAGTTGGCAAGCTTTGCATTTTTGAACGAACTCCGCAGAGTCTTTCTCCATCGTTGGCCAATAATACCCCAATGTCATCAACTGATCATACAGCTTGGCTCCTCCTATATGTGATGGATCGTGCGCTTGTTTGAGGACCTCCACTGCTTCTTCCTTCGTGACACATCGCAAGGGCCTGTTAAAGTACCCCTTTCGATAGAGCTGCCCCTCTTGGACGTAGAACCTTGGAGCCCTTCGCCTCAGACCTATTGCATCCATTTTCTCCGTTGGGACAACCCCCTCCTGAATGAAGTCGATGTAGGGATGCCTCCAGTCCGTTTCAGCTTCAATGAAATGGCACTCAGCTGCCTCGAAGAATAGCTGACACTTATTGCACTTCCGTTGCAGCTTTGCTTCATCTTGCTTCATCCTAGGCCAGAAATACCTCTCCCTTTGAATTCTCCTATATAGAGTTATCTCAGTCATTTCGCAGTGCTCCTTATACGTTTTTCTCAATATTTGCTCGGCTTCCTCTGGGCTGACGCATCTTGACAACCATCCTTCTGTATTTCTAAAATAGAGATTTCCCTAGCTTGTAAAATATTGGGCCAACTCTCTTAGCCCCATTGCCCCCTCACCAGACTCCAGCTGCTTCCTAATATCTCTTCTCCGGCCCGCCTCTTCCTCCATCGGTAGTATTGACTGTACTACCAAAGGAGCTGTTCTTCGTTGGATCACAACTGTAGTCACATTGGTTTTCATTATCATCTTTTGGGCGATAGTGGCATAGGCGTCTGGATGGCGGTTCATCGTTCTGGGATGTCTAACGTTGCTGGCGCCAGAGGTACCTCTACTCGAGGAGCCCCATCTCTTAGGGCCTCTTGCCCTCGCGCAGCCTGTTCTTCATTATGCTGAATGTCATCGAAATTGAGTCTTCGAGTAGCATTATCTTGCGCCATACTCCTTATCTAGAAGAATGCCTCCCCAGCAGAGTCGCCAAATGTAGGAGGGTACTTTAGATTATATATGGAGGCGTAACCCCTATTGAGTATGGTAATGATAAGTTAATTGGCCAAAGCTTTGGATTAATGATGGAACACATAAACATGAACCCAATGAAGATAGACTCAGCTTAAACTCATAAAGCGCCCGTCTCTAACTCAGGAAATAGTAATGAACTTTAGAAGTAACCTAGCTGGAGGAAGAGAGAAGTAAGCACCCTAGATACACCTTGGTAGGCAGGTAAAACCACACCAGATACCCTCAGGAATCTCTGTCGAACATTGAAAGCTTTATAATAAATGACAATGGTGAGTGAGTAAACTCTCTGGTTTACAATAACTCTCTCTGGTGTGTATTCTCTCTCACAATAACTTCTGAACTCTCCAAAAAGTTCTCTCTTCCTCAAAGGTGGTTGGGGTCCTTAAATAGCCCCCCACACCAGCCCCGAGGCAACTCAGTCATTAAAACTATGAAAAGACATCCCTCATACTTTATGTCACAACACTAAATACCTGATGCACTAGCTGTCTCCACGTCATAAACATTAAATGCCAAGACATGCCTTTTGCCTAACCACCGTGTGTCAGGGGACTGTTGTCTCAGAGGTGGCTTACCAACTGCCTGACAACCCCAAATACCATGGTGGTTTACTCAAGTGCATGTCTGACATTGTTTAGATGGCTAGTGACATCACCCACAGTAGATGTGACATTAAGTAGAGGGTTGTTTGGTCCATAACTCAAATCCCGATGGAACTCCAAGCTGCTCCGCTTGAGGTTCCACGGTCAGGGTCCTTCGGTGTTTTACCAGGTGTATCTAAGATGGTCAGGACAAGACCCAACGGTGCCTTACTTCTCAATCCTCCAAACCAAGTCCCTATAAAGTTCCCACGGTGAGGTCATTCGATAGAGCATGACATCTCTCCCAGGCCCTGCCAAGCCTGGTCTCTCGCAAGTACCGTTTAACTTCACACTAAAACTCTTTATTATTCTCGTTACATCATTGCAACCGTTATAACTTATAGTAAATGTAACCAAAGATACAATATGACTAACACAATAAGCTGAAGTATGAGTTGCCACGCTAGGATGCCTCACTAAGCTGCCTCTATTGCGTTAATCCTCAAACACTGTTGCTAATTAGGGATTTATCCCCAATCTCAGGATTACCTTCAAGTCCCCTCTACACATACAAAAGGAATGGATACCATGTCTTCCTCTTTATCTTAATATCTTCTCCATATATGTCCATAATAAATTTCTCTTTTAAAAAAATAAATAAAAAAACTAAGACACAACCCTTTCAGCTGACAGGGGGTCTATAAGAAGCCATTGACCATGTTTTTGCGTTCTTTTTAAATCTAATTGTTTTTTCTTAAGGTTAATTTTTCCATGTGGAATGTGTTTTTTGTTAGCTGTAGTACCTTAGTTTACTACATTAAATCTTTTTAGTGACACACACTCTCAAATTCATAATTGCCCTTCATGATTCCTAAAGGTTATTTTGGAAATATCATCCTCATGACCCCTTATATTGGTGGTACCCTGACCTTAAGTCCAATTTAGAAAATACTGTATCTCCTTGCAGCTCATCCAATAATTCTTCTATCACTGGTATATAAAACTTGTCCTTGATTGTCTATGTATTGAGTTCCATATAATCAACACATAACCTCCAAATATTGTCCGTATTCACTAGTAGCACAGGAGAGCTGAAAGGACTGCTGAAAGGCCTGGTGATCCCAGCCTTGAGAATTTCCCTCACTTTCTTTTGTATCTGAGATTTTTAGACATGTGGGTGCCTGTATGGCCTTATGTTCATAGGGTCACTACCACATTTGAGGGGTATGTGATGGTCATGTTCCCTATTGGGTGGCAATCCCACAGGTTCATTGAACACTTTTGAATACTTTTTAAGTAAGGTCAACAATAGTTTAGGAGTAGATGACCCCTTAGCTTCAGCTTTTAAGGAATATAACTATCCAATGATTGCATGACTACTCTTCTTATACAATTTTTCAAATTCCCTTCCACTGATCATTTTTAGTTCTCCTTCTTCCTTAATTCCCTACGGTATAACCCACTCCTGTCCTTAAGAAACTTAATACATGGGTTAAAAACCACATCTGCCAGTTCTTTCAACCACTCATCCCCTAGGATCATGTCATAACCACCTAGGGAGAGCATTCTCATGTTATCTTGATAATATCTCCCTTGCATATATGACAATTAAAACATGGAGCTCGGGAATCGCTAATCAACTTGTTACCATTTTCTAGTTCTTCCCATAACTGTGGGGTTGCTTCTGTCATGGATCCAGTTTTCTTAGTAGTTTTGGGATCTAAAAATAATGCGAGAACTCCCAGAGTCTATCCAAATGGTGATATCTCTCCATTTGACTCTGCCCTTTATTAAAATTGTCTGATGAAAGGAAGTACCTGATAAGGCTTGGAGGGAGATTGACATTCCCACACTTTCTTCACAGCTCCCTCCTTCACTGGGAGCATTATCCTTGGGTTCCTTAACCCCAGTCAATTCGTCCTCCTCAAAACTTATCATGTGGACACTAACTCTTTTACATTTATGACAAAAAAATACGGTTCATCACAGTAATAATGGAGCCCTTTGCCCCTCTTAAGTACCATCTCTGCTATTGTGATTTTCTTAATAGGAAGGAGACTTAAGTTGTGTTTGGTATTTGTCGAGGAAATTTTTTGAATTATTTTGGGTCTGAATTTTATCAACAGGACTAGTAAGATTTTTATGGTTTGAAGATGGTATAGTGTGTTTGAATTGTACCTTCCCGAGTGTGTTAGGCTTTGGACCTCAGTACGAGCACTATTGATTATAATAGAATGAAAACCATATAAATTACCACCTAAAACAGAGGACTGTTGATTATAATATAATGAAAAGATAGTTTGTCAATCCAACATATATTTTACTAAATTCAACACAAAATGAACAAACACATGGGGTAGGAATAACAAAATAAAATCTATGATAGGTGCTTAAAAGTCAAAACTAACCAAACCATGTCCATACAATAGTCTTTAAGTATGGAACTTGAGCAATTCATTCTATTCACATCTAGTACCATTTGCTACAATGATAGTACCATTTGCTATAATGACAGTACTATGGGATTTCATCTAGTACATGACCATAGGGTTGATATGGCATCTTTTTATGATACCGAGGTTCCTACTATTGTTGATGGCTCATTATTTACAAACTTGACATGTTTTTCATTTTAATCTTTGTCTTGAAGTGAATTTAAAGCGTTGGTGGTTCATGAGAGATCTAATGGGTTTTACATATATTTATTTTATAATATTTTGTTTCCCTGCTAATTACTTTTACAAGAAAAAATTGAATACAACTTGTGTCATTTGATTTGATAGATGAAAGAGTTGGCTAGAAAATCAACCTATGAAAATCATGAGATAGAAGAAGTTCAGAATGAGTTCATCGATTTCATTCAGGATTATTTTTAGTGAGCTACAGTTGTGGACAATTTTGGCATATCTTTTCAGGTACTTTTTGTTCCTTCAATCTAATTAATTACTTTATGTCGATGTTAATAATGTTTAATATAGAGAATCAAAATACTATATATGAAATATAACAAAAATCATAGTTAATATTATCAAAACACAATAAAAATATGATGTCAAGAATAATGTTGTTAGTGAATGGACGGGGTGAGATTTATATTATCGTTGTTGATGATGATGTTGAATGCCCGGGGTGGGCTTTATTTTGTTGATGGTGAATGCCCAAGTTAGGCTTTATATTATTGTTGGTTAAGCATGTCATGTTTAATTTTGGATTATTAAAAATATAAAATAAACTCTGCCAAAATTTTCACTAAACCTTCCCCTTTTATCTCTTCCCCGCATTAAAAAAGAATGAAATAAAAATTAACTTTGAGATTCTACAAATATTTAATTGTGATATCCGTTTGGGCCTTTATATTGTTGTTGATTGTGAATGTCCAGGGTGGTATTTATTTTATTATTATTGATAATGAATGATGCTCGGGGTGGGATTTATATTGTTGTTGTTATTGTGGTTGCTAAATGCGCGGGGTGGGCTTTATATTATTACTGATGGTGAATGAACATATTGGGCTTTATATGGTTGTTGGTTAAAAATGTCATTATTTTGGATTATTAAAAAACAAAGGAAATTCTGCTGAAATTTTCATGATACTTTTTTCATTTATCTCTCCCACGCTTTAATAAAGAGTGAAGTAAAAATTAACTTTAAAATTACGCAAATGTTCATTTTTTGATGCTTGATATTATATTAGAATATCATTATTGTTTGAGCTAAATTCTTTATATGGTTAATCTATTTTAGTTGTTAACTGCTATTTGTTTAATTCTTTTGTTAAGATATCGATCCCGTTGTTGCCTATTGTGTATCCGATGTAGATGTTGCTAAATTGTATTTTCATGCTACACGAATGGAGCTAATGTTACAGTTTAATTTTCTAATTTTTATGTCTATAGTATAGGTCATTTTAGATATCTTTTTGTTTATGAGTTGGCTAGAAGTCAATTGGAAAACTGTTGGTGTATATATATTTTTGTAATTTCAAATATTAATGACAATTTTTATACTTATTGTTCAAGTCATATTGGTACTTGGAATTTGCTACTTTGAGTATGAAAATTTGTGCTTTGAATTTGCAAATCGTAGTTTGATGCATTACATGTTTGGGATATTTGAATACTACAATGCAAAAAAAGATAGGAAAAAAACTTTTGTGACGGTTTACAGTTCACATATAAAAACAGGTATATTTTATAACTGTTTTATGTACGCTGTCATTATAATTAACAAATTAACCGTCATAATAGGTACCTTTTATGACGGTTTGTATGAAAAATTATCGTAATAGGATGGTTTGTTATGACAGTTTAGTCAACACCAATTTTATTAGGACACACAACATTATTGTTAATGACGGTTTGTACGAAAAACTGTCGTAATAGAATAGTTTGTTATGACAGTTTTGTCAACACCAATTTATTATGACATACAACATTATGACGGTTTTAAAGCTTTGAAAACCGTCATAAATAACCTTTTATCACCCTTTTTCCCCTTCATAAAAATGTCTATTTCTAGTAGTGAGCTTGGAGAAAGAACACCTATTTTTCTCTCCCTAAAACTTATTCGGATCCTCACCCAAAATGTCTACCTATTCTTATTTCAATAAAGGAGCAAGTGCTATTATTGAACACATTTCGATCATCTGGTGGATTTAATTTTTTTTGCCACGTTTTAAATCCTATGTGGATAAAACAAACTCCATACCCTAACACGCCATGGTGGCACCATCCTCCCATTATAGCGGGTCCTCATGTCGCTATAGCAGTTGACGAACCCATTATGGCGCCTTCCCAAGCATCCAACCTTTTTTTCCAAGCTCCAGACTTGCCTTGTACCTAATTCTTTTAATTCTTCTTAAAACATTTAGTTCAATTCTTTTCAATCTAATCATGCACTTAATACCACTCAAGTTAATTACCAACAGTTATCCACGTTTAATGCTAACCAATTACTTAACTAAAAGCACTAAAATAAATTAAACTTTTTACTTAAGAATACTGAAAATCAGTACCCCATATTAATAAAATCTAAGCTTTATAATTACTTTCCTAGTTTTCCACATAATCTAAATAATTACATAAATTAGTATATACATATTAGACTTTCCAACCTATACACAATTAATTAACCTAATATACCTACTCACAATGCTCACTGCTTGAGCTATATCCGGCTGCATACATACTATGGAATATATCAAGCTACCCACCGCTATTGTGGTTAAAAGTTTGAAGTGTCCAACTAAGGAGTATACATAGACTTTGCATCCTTCATCCTGAATTGTACCATAACCCTCATTACACCAAAATAGGCAGATGTTCATGGATTCAGGCCATGACCAAGCCTCTGGATCACATATCCAATCCATGACCAAAACGGACGTGACCAAAATCATTGGTATTTTCTTCATATGAGATTCAACATTCCCTTCTTCCTATCTCTAATGATCTCCATATTGAGAGTCTTCATGGCTTTATCCATATGTTTCATCTCAAACTCTTGGCTCAATTGAGCATTTACCTAGTCAATTTTCACAATGCTCGAACCAACAATGAGAATGTCATCAAAATATAAGAGTAAATAAGGTAAGTAACTTCCTTTAGCCGCTTGAAATAGATGCAATGATCAAAATTACTCCGTGTGAATTTCTATCCTACCTTATACATGTCAAATCGCTTGTATTAATGTTGAGGTAATTGCTTCAACCCATAAAAATACTTCTTCAAATTTCAAACATAATATTTCTTTCCAATAACTTTGAATCCCTCCAATGAGATATATAAACCTCTTCCTTTAGATCCTCTTACAAGAACGTCATTTTTACGTTGAGTTGTTGAAGCCCTAAGTCAAAATGAGGCACCATATCCAATAACACCTGAATGGAGCTGTGTTTAACCACTGGAGAGAGCACTTAATTTAATCTACACTGTACCTTTATGTAAAACCCTTAGACATTAACCTTTCCTTATAACAAATGTTATAATATGGAGCTCCATCTTTCTTAGCATAAAACCACTTAAAAACCGATAGACCTTTTCCCCTTAAACAACTTCAAAAGCTCCCAACTTTGGTGCATCTAAAGATAGTCAATATCCTCACTCATGGCAACCTTCCACTTGTTAAAATAAGTGTCACTCATCGCTTCTTGGTACATAGATTGATCATCACCACAAATCATACCAGTTTTTTTTTACTTTTAACCACAAGCGGGGACAATAGAAGAAAATAGTCAAAAATCTTCTCGAAGCTATTCTATTAACCTTTCAAAGATATATCCCAACTCAAAAGACCATGAGTTTATTCAACGGGAAGCACAATAGACGAAGTAGGATCCCCGTGGCATATATATCGTACCATCATCGAATACATATCTCCTTATAGGTTTTCGAACCCTATGTTCTCTTCTGCTAGCCAAAGATGGTTATTTTTTTCATTATTGACTAACTCCCTCTTTCAAAACCTCCACCTATTCACTTATAGAGTCAATCGTGGTAGCCACCTCCACTTGCACCTTTTCTTTCTTATTCTCCACTAAAGAATATTCTTTCTCCACTATTAGTATCTTATGCATATATGTCTCATCAAAAGTTATATCCTTACTCATTGCTATCTTCTTAGTTTCTAATAGCCATGACTTGTATCCCATTGGAGAAAGCTCGATAATGAATCTCACCAATGACGGAGTAAATATCATAGATAGCTTGATATTGTTCTATGTGCAGCAAGGGATCATATGTGCTATCATACTTGGGAGTGATGATCAGTGGTTTGATCTTCATGGGCTTCGGATAGCTTATGATCGATGACATAAAGGGGGACCCTTGTATGAAACCTCTCTGCAGGGATTCTTTGTCTTTATAATTTTGCTAAGGCAATCCTCAAATAGTTGGATTTACCCTCTCCAGGATTTCTCATCTTTATTAGCCTTAACCGTCACTATATTACCAGCTCGTCCTTGGCTCTCAGCTAAAATCTGTTCTTGTGAAGACTGCTCGGCTTTAGTTAACCCCCAAACACTTAGTCTTAACCTGTGTGAAAGCTCAACCCTTTTGGTTTCATCTGTATATTCTTTGACCCCCTACGTTGGTGGGCTCTTTTCGCCCTTAGCTCTAAACGATCAAATGGAGACTCTTTGCTCAGTATCTCCAAAACCCTTCGACGCATTAGAGAGTAAGTCTGGTCATCGTCATATCCACCTATTCGGATGATGTATGTGGCTCCCGATCTGTAAAACCTGCCATCACATTCAGATCTATTGTTCCTAGATTTGCTAGCCTCTCCATATAGGCTCCAGTTTAATCATCTGGGATTCTCCATCACCTTCTCGTGGTAAGTCTACCTCCTATCTCTGTGTAGCGTCGGATGCGGCATTTCCTGCGTCTGCTTGAGGTTCTCACCCCATGCTAGGGTGGCTAGATTCTCACCCCCCTCCTTTGTCCGATCAGGATACTTTGTGTCAATTGTCTGACGCTTTCCTATATAATCTCTTAGCCTTTAGCCAGGTGCCATAATATTCCTTGCAGGTCATTAGTATCTATAGGTGTGGAAGGCGAGGCTTCCTCTGCAGCCCTGCTACTCTTTAAATTTTAACCCATTTTCACGATATCTTAGCCTAGAAAATAGCTCGAAAGTAAGAGTTATGGTGAGAAAAAGGTTGTAGGTAGTGTCTACGTCCGTTTATGGGCCTACAGTTGGATTAGGATTGAGAGAGTGTTTGTAGCTAGTAGGACGGAAGTTAACGAAACAGATAAATCATAGGACTGATGATCCTGGAATAGTAAGAGAAAATATTAGTAGCAAGCAACGACAGGCTTGTCAATGCATTCCAACAGACGACGCAAATCTGTTAACGCATAAAATTGGTGTATGGATTTATATCTTAACTAAATACACTAATATTAGATTAGTAACAGATAAAGAGAGATTAATCACATAAATGTTGGTTTAGAGTAAGTGTAACGTATGAAAGATAATAGAAAATAGATAGAAACTAGGTTTACGTGGTTCGGCCTAATACGGTCTACGAGTGCAATAGTTATTTATATTAGATTCAATAGGCAATAGACAGGATGAAAGGAGAATTACAAGATTATCTCTCTCTAGAAAATGGCAGCATAACAATAGTAAAAGTCTCTCTCTCGATCCCTTTGGTAGGATGATAGTGCATCCTGTTTATACCTACCATGTGTGGGCATAGAGAGAAAGAATGTAGTGGAGACAAAAAGAATGTAGTGGAAACAAAAAGAATGTAGTGGAGACAAAAAGAATGTTGTGTGACAGGTGGCCTGCCTTTACAGATTAGGCATGTACACCTTTTTATGTGCCTTTGTGGAAAAGAGTGATGGGTACCCGTATCCCATCAATAATAGGGAAATAATAAACCTTAAATCCCTCATGCTCGTCTCTTGAGTGCTACTGACGTCATCCCACTAGTAGATATCCAGCCGTGCATAGTGTCAATTATCATCATCAGTGTTTTGTGATCTAGGAGGGTTTCACTCAGTGCCTGTCACTCTAGGGTGACCAGATTACACTGGACGACCAGAATGGGTCTTGAGCCGACCTCCCTTTCTGTTCATAAGAGATGCTGATTTGTCTCTACAAGTGATCCTTTGAGCACATCATATTTATGGTATAACAATAGGAATCCACCCACACAAGTGCCACAATACACAAGTCCACGCACGCCTCTATATCTACTAATCTAGGCGTAGTAAATTTCTATGGATTAAAACATGGAATCCACCGCTTCTTTACCGCAACACCACAGATTAAGTACAGAGTCCACTGCACGAAACTAATTTTCAACACAAGATGTAGAGAAACAAACTTTGGCGCCCCAAAATAGGATCTTTAATGCATATGTAAGATGAATCTTAGATCTTAAACTTATTGGATGAAAACAAGGATTCTTGGTATCATAAAAGAACTCTTAAAAGGCTATTATAAAAGTCTAATTCCACATCTCTATTTATAGGAAAATTTGTTGCAAAAGGATAGGGACTAAACATTTGGAAAGATATGTTTTAAAAAACAAAAACACGCGTACTCATTCGAACAAACTGACTTCTCGTTCGAACAAAGTACCCATTCTCATTCGAATAGCTTTCAACCAAACTTTGAACGACATTCTATAATGTACCAAAAAGGCGAGGTTTCAGATCTCGTTTGAACAAAGGAATCTCGTTCTAATGACCAATAGAAACCCGTTCAGACGACATTTCGAGCCGTTTTAATGAAACAACAAAATTTAAAAAAAAAAATATATTATAAAATATTTTAACACCTAATAATAAAATATCCAAGGCTCAAAATAAATCATGCCTATGAGATCCTCAGAACATGAAGACAAAAACGAGCATGAAACACAACATGATGAAATAATTCTCTAAAGCTTTATCGCTTTGTCTTCATCCAAACCCAAGCATGACAAAGGTCTGAAGGGAAAATATAGACCCTAACCTATGACTCAAAATGTTTTGTCCGAAATTAAGGAAATTACAAAAAAATTGACTTTATTAGAAATTTGTCCTTACAAGGTTTAATTAGAACCTCATCGGCCCACCTGGGATAACAAACACAGTTTCCACACTTTTAGTTTTTGGGACACTGTGTCTAAGATAAAAGAAAAAGGTTGAACTTTTTATCTTCCCCGAACCGAAGGAAACTCTAAGGCGCTGTTTAGTTATAGAAAACAAGTTTGTTTTCCAAAAAAAAAAAATCCAAAATTTTTCCATTAAAATAGAAAATTAGAATATGTGTTCAAGTTTAATATTTTTCCAAAATAGAAAATTAGAAAAGAGTTTTCAAATTTTCCAGTTTTTCAGGAAATTAGAAAATGATTATATCAAGTTTTCCACAATTTTCCAAACTCCCAATAACTTATATCTAAATCCTTTTCTTTTAGGTAAATTACATTTAACCTCGTAATTTTCTATAAATTATATTTTGAATTTGAAATTTTTTAAAATTACATTTCCACCCTAAAATTTATATAAACTATATTTTGGCCCCTTAACTTTCTATAAATTACATTTGGACCCTAAACTTTTTATAAATACACTATAAACCCAAACTTTGTGTAAATTACATTTCACACCCAAACTTGCTATAAACAATAATTTGTTTATAGCAAATAAACGTAATTTCTACTTTTCTAAAATTTTCTGTGAAAAACGAAAATTATAAATGGAGATGAAAATTGGAAATAGAAAACGAAAAATAATTTTTCATAATTAAAGAGGGCCTAAGTATTTTGATTGAAGATCCATGGGTTAGACCCCAAGTAAGTTGCACACATTAGCTTTGGTATCGTCACATGTGTTAGGGGAGAAAGAGACTCTAGACTTTTCAAAGTTCATTAACTGCCCTAAAGCTTTCCTATAGCTATTAATGATGTCTAATATTGCTACACACTTTGGTTTCAGCCTTGAAGAATAAAATTGAATCGTTTGCCAAAAAAAGGTGGGAAATGGAGGGACATTTCCATTTAATCTCTATACCTGAAATTTCAATTATTTTAGAGCCTTAGATCTCATACGGGATAAATACCACATTTGCGATCATTAGAAAAAGGTATAGGGATAACAAGTATCCATATTCCTGGTTTTAGATCTCATGTTGAGGAAGCATTTTGGACAAGTAAGAGTTGAACATTCAATTCTTTGAGTTTCCTTTTTGATTTTCTAAAATGATTTTTTTTACAATCCATCAAACCTTTTTCTATGCATTTCAGCTTTGAGGACACTTTAAACACACACTTTATGTGATTTTGATAGCCAATATTTTTCATGTAAATTTTTTGACGCAACATGCCATTTGCCATGCTTTTATATCTTTTTGGGAAAACTTTGTCTTGCTCGTACCCAAAGAATTTTTTTTACCCATGATTTGCCTACTTTTGCTTTTGTCAAAATAAGGGCTTTTCTTTATTTTGTTTAAATCAATGGTTTATATTTATATCAGATTTTTAAAGATTTTTTATATACGATTTTTCATCACTTTTACTACTATCATATATTCTTATTTATTTTTATTTTAGCTACTTTACATAATATTTTTTTTATATCGTACTCATCTTTATATCAAAAAAAATTATATCAATTTTTTTGTCCGATTTTTTATCCATTTTTTGCATCATTTTGTTTACAGTCGATTTCTTTTATATAAAATATTTATATTATATTCTTCTTTATATCAGAACTTTTTTCTATCAAGTTTTATTTTTGTCTTTTTTTATTTACGAATATTTTTATATTTAATTTATTTATCTTATTTGTAAGGGTTGTGTTAAAGAACATATACAAACGCTTTTTAGCATAATCTGGTGTCGGAGTAAAAAATATGTAGTGCTTTTAGCATGACCCTTTTTTTATACCATTTCTCCTTTATATCATATATTTTTTATATTCATGTCTTTATAATAATAATAATAATAATTTTTATATCACTCACTTTCATTAAACACTTAAAAAAAAGGATTTGTCACTTGAAAAATTAGTACATCAAGTCCTCCCATAGGAAAAAAAATTTCCTCGTAATTTTTTCCATGGAAACCCAAGTCGCTTTCGTACCTAATGGACCCTAAAATGAAAATTTCTTTTTTTTTGTCTTTTATCCTTTGACCCTTCCTCTTTTTCCCAGTTGACCCATAAATTAGGCGATGATACGTGTTTGGATGAGAGATTTATATCTATGATAATGTTGTCCATATTAACATTATATGAGTCGCCCAATTTTGATGACCCGTTTCCCCTAATTCATGCAATGTATTTTCTGAATTGTCCTCTATGTTTTGTATAGGCTGAAATTTAAGGCCTAAAGATCTTGATGTTTCATGATTTTTGGACGGGGAAATGTATTTTCAAGTTTCTGCGGACCCGCATGTGGTATTTTTGTTAAATAGGTATAGGAAAAAATTAAATAAAATAAGAAATTAGAACGAGTTAATTCGATGCTGAGATGCGTGTTAAACACACAAACCTAACATAAAAATAAATCCCATATTCAATGGTTCTGGACCGTGACAACACTGCTCATGACTTCAGACCATGACCAAGTTATTAACCTTTTGACAGCAAAGTTCCTACCAAAAAATTCAAGCTGATGGTCACAGTCCTGGACCGTGACCTATTCGTGACGAATCCAAGTAAATTATGGTCATAGTCCAAAACTGTGACCTATAACGTTAGTGTAAAATGGCAGCGGCCAAATGGTCACGATCTAAAATCGTGATATTTTTTTAACTATCATTGGTCACAGTATGAGTAATGATTAACAATGTGGTTCACAGTCTAGAACCGTGACCACGGATTGTTTATAGGAGGGGTTACGGTCCAGAACCTTTTCCAATTTTCTACAATAAGTTAGACCTACCTTGGTCATATTTCAATTCACATAACATATCTCTCTCTCATCAAATCTCTTTCATTCTCTCACCATCGGCAACCCTTTCTCCCTTACCATCGGCGACCCTCTCTCTCTCTCTCCACCACTAGTTCTCCATCCTCTATCTCACTCATAGTACATCTTTCTCTCCCTCTCTCTGTATACATGTGTGTGTGTGTGTGTGTGTGTTAGATGTAGTTAGGGTGTTTGTGATATATAAATGTTTATATTAAATTGGGTATATGAATGTTGAATTGAAATTAGGTGTATGAATGTTAAATTGAAATTGGGTCTATGAATGTTAATGTTAAATTGGGTATATGAATGTTAAATTAAAATTTCATAAATAATGTTAAGTTGAAATTGTGTAAATAAATGTTCGGGGACCAAATTATAATTGTGCCCAACTCTGGCCTGTCCGAGCAAGCCCAATAATTCCTAATGCAAGTCCAACCAACCTATTAACAAGGAGGACTGATCGAGTGCGAAAGGTGCGGCGCATGTCAGACGCCGATCGTTGTTTTCGTTTCGCCTACTCAATAAAAACAAACCTAAATTACGACTACACTTGCGAGGCAAGTACAACGGTAAGTCGGGTATCGAAAATCCACAGGGACTAGATGCTAGAATTTATAAGATTTAGTGCTTCGAAATAAAAGTGTAAAAGGTGATTACAAACTAAAAGAAAAGATGCATGAAATGGACATGTTAATCTAGGCAAGGGTATTGAAACTAGACTAACAAAGCAGTAAAACTATAGGTTGCGTTGAATATCCCTCACCCGAGTTAATTTGTATAAAATGGTTACATGGATCGACGAGTTATTACAAATGCGTCTCATTTCGACAGTTAATTGAATCAAGGGTTGCCACGCCCCTAAATCCTCATAAAAGCCTAATAAGATTTTGGTGTCAACAATTATCCTGGAAATTACGCGCAAAAGGTCGTAAGCACTGGACATACATGATATGCCCCGTCAAATCTCCTAGGCGTAATAACTAGGACAAGGCACCCGAAATGGTCCCGTAAACACTATCACCAAAGCAAGGCAATGCATTAACCCGAGTGAGTTCCATTCAAACACAACCTAATTTAAATTACCTAGAAAGCATGTTAAAACGCGATAAATAAACGCTGTAAAGTTACACTAGAAATCACGGGAAGAAAGCACGTAAACCTAATTAGAAAGCATGTAAATTACACTACAAAGCAAGAAATAATGAAATACAACTATATAGAGGGTGAATGAATAGTCAACTTACAAACCCAAAAGGGTGTCAATCCAAGAAGAAATGAAGAAGAACTCTCCAAAATCACCCAAACCCTAAGCTATTATAACCTAAAACGAATTCTATCTGTTTATTACATGAAAATTGCTATTTATAGGAAGTGGGAATTAAAATAGAAAAGAAAAGAGAAAAGAAAAGAAAAGGCCAAAATATCTGCTGAAAACAAGGGATCGATCGATCCCCTTTGGTCGATCGATCGATCATGAACAAAATATCCACTGTCAATGAGGATCGATCGATCAACCCCTTTGGTCGATCGATCGGTCAAGCAGGGAAAAACGAAGCAACCTACTGCATTGCCATTTCTTCCTCTTCTTCTCCTCTTTTGGTTTCATTATTTTTTCCTCCGCTGAAATCGCCGTAACTTCATCATACGAACTCGGAATCGCACACCGTTTCCGGCCACGCGAAGCTAGCGAGGAGGGCTATAACTTTTGTGTAGATGTTGATCCAGGTGCCCAAGTTATGAAAAGACTAAAATACCCTTGAACATGCGATCACGTACGGAAATTGAGCGGAATGCGTCCGAACTTCATACTTAGCATCCAATTACCTATAAAAACTCAATTAACCCATGCAAAACATGTTAACGTAGAAATTCGAGGTTGTCTGGTTAATGAGCATAAATATAGGGAATAAGATACCCGAGGGGGCTAAAATGCATCCGTTCGGAGGATGAAATACGCAATATTTGCGTATCATCACACCCTCTAACTTACACATTGCTAGTCCCTAGCAATGAAATAGGATGCAACAAGAACTACAAGCAAACCAAAAGCAGGAGATAGTACAAAAATATGGTATAAAAGCATAAGGTCACTTTCACGGGCGATTCAATGGAATTTAGTGTATGGAATAAGCCGTTAAACCCCTAGGTCACCCTAGTGGACGAGTGTCGTCTCGTGAGGGTTTTCAGGGATGGTACCCACAAACATCACATGGTTTCCTCAAAATATGCCCAAACCAACATGTGACAAACCCAACAATAGCGAAAAGGATTTCATACGCATTATTAGCAAAGTGAATGAATTCAAACAAAAGTCCTAATCATTAACATTATAGAATGCACCTCATAGAATTGAAACCTTAAAATGTGGGAGGGGAGCGATCACATACAAAGTGTGATTTGGCAAAAAACTTATATAAACCGGATACTAAATTAACGCAAGCATATATTCAATCCTCACGGGTATTACACTCATCAAGTGAATTCACTCGAAATAGGGAGGTAACACACAGAACATGCGGGCTAAAGAGTAAATGTAAATGGAAACTAGGCCGCACGCATGTCACAAAATAATGCTATATATAAACTGAAAAAGTGTAATCTCAATGAAAGGATACCGCACATTAAAGGAGGTGAAATGTATTTTCACAGATTATCAAAACTATTATGACTTTTAAATTACATCAACCTAAGATCACATAGGACTTTAATAGGGTTGTAATGTAGGTTAGGGTAGGGTGTGAAATGAAGGAATGTATGTACGGATTCAAAGTGTTCAAAATGAAAACTCGGGGTAATGGGAAAATGCGGGTAATATAAAAAATGGAAAACAAGTTTCAAACAAGCATTAGATATATCACCGGGGAGAGTAATCAAAGCTTATTGAATAGTATACACAACATTTACAACTTTCTCTTTCTTTTATTTTCTTCCTTTTCTCATTTTTCTTTTGTTTTCTTTTGCTTTTTGCTTTCTCTTTTTCTTC
The DNA here is from genome assembly GCA_949130495.1 of Sambucus nigra. Taxonomy (NCBI): domain Eukaryota; kingdom Viridiplantae; phylum Streptophyta; class Magnoliopsida; order Dipsacales; family Adoxaceae; genus Sambucus; species Sambucus nigra. The sequence goes on along the minus strand of OX422211.1, from coordinate 427,718,042 downwards.
ACGTTTTTCACTACTTTCTTTTTCTTTACTTATTAAACTCTCATATTCCTAAATTGCAATCGATATCACAACATCATCATTAAATCCCAAGCAACATTCCAAACAAAGGTATGGAAAGTGTATATATGGTATAAAACTCCAATTCGGAGTTGGTTATGGGAATGGGGTTATGAAATGAAAGGCTATATTTAGGGTCAAAAGGGTTAACGAGGGTAAACATATAAGGGCGAGGTCAAGGCTAATATGGGTGATATAACAACGAAGGCCTATGATTATTTCACAAAGTTTACGCAATTCTCGAATCAAAACAATATATGAAAATCATGATCAAGTAACACATTTCAAGTATGAACTCAATTAATAAACGATCAAATGAAAGAATAGTGAGATTACCAACGAGTTCAACGTTTTCAATGAGAAAAGAATAGTGTATACACTCACAAACGCCGAAAGGTACAAAGCTTACTCGGTGTAAGTATATACAATGTAACAAAAGTTAACCGAGTTATAAAAATCTTAAACCAAATCAATAAAGCAATAAAAGTGCATGTGCTCATGGGATTAAAGTTTAATTCATGAAGTTATTCATAATATCAATAATGGAGACTAAAGTCTAATAACTTCTAAAATCGAGAACATGCATCATTGGGTTGTCTATTGGATCAGGCAATTATTGAAATTTATCATCGAAAACAAAGGCAAAAAGCCCAAAAAAGGAGAAAAAAGAAAGAAAATATTTTTGAAATTTTAAATTTTTCTAAGAAAAGCCTACTAAGTAACTAACGTGTGAGAAAAAACATGGACTAAATAATGAAATGGATAGAATATCCCACACCCCTAACTTAAAACCTGACATTGTCCTCAATGTGAATTAAGAACCAAGTTAAAGAGAGGAAAAGAGCGATATTACCCAAAAGTGGAGCGATCCCCATAAGAACAAGTTCAAAGAATCTACAAAACAAGTTAGTACCGAGCATAGCAAAAATAAGTAATAAAAAGTTAACTAATTACACTAGACTAAAATAAAAAGAAAGAAAGAATAAAAAGCTAACTATATACAACCTACTATTTAGGCCTCACACTGACTATACACTAGAAGTATAAATAGCTGAGTGTCCACCGTGAAAACAATTTGACTTTGGAGGATAACCGGTGTACCCTCACATACAAGCATGACCTTGAAAAAATATGAATTTCGTTTTAACAACGGAAGGCATGTGTAAGGCGTAAGAAAGGAACCATCGCCAATTAAAATTTTTGGAGGGACGATGGGGGGTTTGGATTGAACGGGTGACAAAAACAAGTGGGGACCGAGAAAAGTCGAATATCCCCCCAATGATTTTTAAATTGGAATGGGAGGCGGCGCACACAAAGGCACGGATGCGATTATGGAAGGCGACTCGAGCAAGTAATCCTCATCGGCGAAAAGGTTTAAAATATTAAAGTTTGAAACCGAATCATCGGGTACTAGAGATGGTGTGATAATAGAAAATGAAAATGGGGATGAAAGAAATTCAAACTCATGAGATGAATCATCATCGCATGAAGATTGAGTTTCGAATAAAATAATATCATTTTCAATGAAATGTTCTTCTTTGGGGGCCAAAGAAGAAATCATTTCATTGCAAATAGATATTACGTCATTTTCATCCTCATTTTCAATATCTATTATACAATGGGCAAAGTCTAGAATGGTTTGTTCCAAAGTAGGCACAAGTACCTCATTTGGTTCAAAACATTCCTCGACTTCGAAAATCTCGAAAGCAAAATCGTCGTCGGACTCAAATAATAAATCCAACTCATGTTCCCACGAACGATTTTCTTTCCGATAACTAGTTTCAATTTTCTCATTTTCATACATACGCAAACACTCATCGAATGCCATAGGTCGAGGTGCGGATGCATGGAAATGGGAACTTTGAAAATTACCATCAGACTTAAATGAAAACTCATTATTATTCGAATTTTGAAAACTATTGCAATTCGTTTCAAAATTCGTATTATAAGGAGGTAAAGGCCCAAAATCATTGTCATCATCATCAAAATTCCAATAACCTAAATTTTGACTTTCATTATACTCGCCCAAAGTCATATTTGAATTTGTTATACTTTGGGATTCTAAGTATTCACCGAAAGTCATAGGTTAGCGGGAATTTTGAGAATTATAACAAGGATTACCGAAAGAATTGGAATAAGACATGCTTACCGCCAAAATGGCTTGAAGTTGCGAATTCCACAAAGTAGTTGTGCGCGGAAAAAATTCGAGCGGTTCTAAGTGCTCAAATGTGGAAGTGCTGTAAAAATATTAGCAAATAATACAAATAGAAAGAAAATACTATTAAATACTAAATCAAATAAAAATCTAAAACAAACAAGTACCCGACAACAACGCCATTTTGATCGAAGTCATGTTCCCCGACAACGGTGCCATTTTGATCGAGTACGAAAGGTGCGGCGCGTGTCAGACGCCGATCGTTGTTTTTGTTTCGCCTACTCAATACAAAAAAACCTAAATTACGACTACACTTGCGAAGCAAGTACAGCGGTAAGTCGGGTATCGAAAATCCATAGGGACGAGATGCTAGAATTTATAAGATTTAGTGCTCCGAAATAAAAGTGTAAAAGGTGATTACAAACTAAAAGAGAAGATGCATGAAAGGGAAATGTTAATCTAGGCAAGGGTATTGAAACTAGACTAACAAAGCAGTAAAACTATAGGTTGCGTTGAATATCCCGCACTCGAATTAATTTGTATAAAATGGTTACATGGATCGACGAGTTATTACAAATGCATCTCGTTTCGACAGTTAATTGAATCAAGGGTTGTCACGCCCCTAAATCCTCATAAAAGCCTAATAAGATTTTGGCGTCAATAAATATCTCAAAAATTACGCGCGAAAGGTCTTAATCACGGGACGTATATGATATGCCTCGTCAAATCTCCTTGGCGTAATAACTAGGACAACACACCGAAAATAGACCCGTAAACACTATTACCAAAGCAAAGCAACGTGTTAACCCGAGTGAGTTCCATTCAAACACAACCTAATTTAAATTACCTAGAAAGCATGTTAAAAACAGGGTAAATAAACGCGATAAAGTTACACTAGAAAGCACGGTAAGAAAGCATGTAAACCTAATTAGAAAGCATGTAAATTACACTACAAAGCAAGAAATAATGAAATACAACTATATTAAATGGAGAGGGTGAATGAATAGTCAACTTACAAATGCAAAAGGGTGTCAATCCAAGAAGAAATGAAGAAGAACTCTCCAAAATCACCCAAACCCTAAGCTATTCTAACTTAAAACGAATTATATCTGTTTATTAGATCAAAATTGCTATTTATAGTAAGTGGGAATTAAAATAGAAAAGAAAATAGAAAAGAAAAGGCCAAAATATCTGCTGAAAACAGGGGATCGATCGATTGAACCCTTTGGTCGATCGATCGATCATGAACAAAATATCCATTGTCGATGAGGATCGATCGATCGACCCCTTTGGTCGATCGATCGATCAAGCAGGGCAGAACCAAGCAGCCTACTGCATTGCCATTTCTTCCTCTTCTCCTCCTCTTTTGGTTTCATTATTTATACCTCCGCTGAAATCGTCGTAACTTCATCATACGAACTCAGAATTGCGCACCGTTCGTGGCCACACAAAGCTAACAAGGATGGCTACAAATTTCATGATATGTTGAGCTAGTGCCCAAGCTATGAAAAGACTAAAATACCCTTAAATGTGCAATCGCATATGGAAATCGAGCGAAATGCGTCCGAACTTCATACTTAGCATCCAATTACCTATAAAAACTCAATTAATCCTACAAAACATGTTAACGTAGAAATTCGAGGTTGTCTAGTTAATGATCATAAATATAGGGAATAAGATACCCGAGGGGGTTAAAATGCGTCCGTTCGGAGGATGAAATACGCAATATTTGAGTATCATCAAGGATCAACACAAGCATTTCTCACGTGGATAATTATTAAGTAATTATCCTTTAAATAAGCTCATATTGGTTACCCAAAATCTCGGACAAGATAATAAGGGAATCACCACATGAGCCAATAGAGTTCCACGATCAATCAACCACTACAACCCACACTTTAGGATTAAAGGGGATGTAATTTTTGAACTTTGAGACTACTAATAAAAATTGAGCGACCTCTTCATGGACGTAGGCAATTTGCCGAACCACATATATTTGTGTGTGAAATTTCCACGCACTTTCTTTAATTTCTTTGTGGAATCCATTAATTGTGATAAATTGCACTCACAATTGGTATCGTTTATGGGAAACGATATCCCTTTTACAACAGTAATCCTTATAAAAAAAATAGCTAAGATGTCTCACCACCCAATCTGAAGACTTGCGAGTTAACCTAGATCCACTTAGGGTCAGGTATGAAGTTTGCTAACATGGGAACACAAGATTTCGTTCAAAGCAACAACTTTCCAAGGAAAGCCACAATCAGCCTAGATCAACACAGATCTCATGGTTGGTCGACGCATACGAAGCAAGGCTTCAGCAATAGGAGGATGAAACTCACCTTCAGATTGAGGAGAATTATCGCCTCCAGCGATGATTAGAAAAAATAGAGAGAACTCTACCAGGAAAATAAAAAATATCATGGTCAGACTCCTAAACCTCAGGAGAGCAAGAACCGCAGCTGATGAAGGAACACCGAGCGTGATCAAGAATGTTCAAAACATGGAAGTTACCTAGGGAGGCGCCACTGAGATAATGAGCGTTATAAGGACGACACAAAGAGTTTGGTTCGAAGGGAAATGGACTAGCACCCAGATCATTGAGGAGCGATATCCACAAAAGAGCTAGCAATGCGAGCTCTAATTACCCATATGAAGTCTCCTTTTTAAGGGCCATTGAGGAGGAGGATCCTTCGAAGAACTTTGTAATAGACAGGTTCAAGATCGATGATGTCAAAACATACTCTATAGATTATGTCCGATAATACAAGCAGGCTATGAAAACAAAGATCTGATATGTCGTATTTTCCCTTCTAGCTTGGGAAACGTTGTAAGAAGTGGTTCAAGAAGGTGCCTTACGGATCTATTAAGATCTTCAAGTCCCTCAATGAGGCCTTAACTTCTCATTTCATAATATGCTCTCATCCTAAGAGGATGGACTCACCAATCACAACTAGGAAGAAGCCAAAGAAGACTTTGTGTGAGTACGCCAAGCATTATTAAGAAGTATTCAATGAAGTGGAAGACTTTTTGGAGCGGTTACCATGGCATCTTTTAAAATCGATTTACCCCCTACTTCTATACTTTATCTATCTCTTACCAAGAAGGAGGTTGATACCATTGGCGATCTTATGTCGTGTATTAAGAAGTATGCCAAAGTGGAGGATATGGTCTATACCATCTAGATAAAAACTGGTCATCCAAGGCGAACAAATGGGATGACAAAGAGAACAATCCCAAGAAGAGGGATAAGAAGCAAAAAGGTACCAAGAACGAAGGCAAAGTGGATTCATCCAAGCTTTTCAGGCCATCAACACGATTTTTAAAGAACTAATTATTAGATCCTGGGGAAGATCAAAGACCAACAGTTTCTCAAGTGGTCGAAGAAGATGGGAGGTGATTCGACCAAGAGGAACAACACACTCTAGTGTGTGTTCCATAAGGAAAATGTACACAAGACAGAGAACTGCAAGGCACTAAAATCTCACTTAGAATAATTGGCTAAGGTGGGGGATTTGAACGAGTACATAGATAAGAAGTTCGATTAGGTCTTCGCCAATAGCGACCAAAAGCTAGACAATGTCCTAGACAATGAGGCGAGACATGAGTTTACGATAATACATGGGGCATTCGACCTCAAGAAAATCCAAAGAAATGCAGTTCGGATGGAGATAAAGAAGGTCACAGTCGTGATGTAGGCCTTTGTAAGGACACAAATTTCCAATTGAGTCCTTTGTAGTTTTGGCTCAATTCCGGACAAAAACATTTATGTCATAGGATAGTGTTCAAGTGTACCTACTCAAGACTATGATGTGTTTGTTGAAGACGTAGCAGCCAAGTGTATAAAGTTTCATCAAAATGCCGTGGATTATGTGCCTTGTTTCAACGTCATCAATAGTGGTTCCATTCTCCCAAGGTATGAATACATTACATATATATATAGGAGCTTGGAACAGTTTTTATTGGGTGTTAAGTTTTTAAATTAGTTTATTTTAAAATCGGGGGCCCCTCGGGCAACTTCAGCCTTTCAAATAGATCTTTCTAAGAACTAAGTTGGCAAGCATAGGTGACTGGAGGATGTGGATTATAACAAGAACATTGTGTTAACGGAGGAAGATTTGATCGGAGCAATAACCCTACACCACGACGTGCTGTTAATCACTCTCATGATTACAAATTGGGATATGGAAAAATTAGTAGTGGACCAGGGGAGTTCCTCGAAGGTGATGTACCTGAATTTTTTCTTTAAGATCAAGCTCAAGATGTCTAACTTAAAGGAAACAATTGTCCCTTTAGTTGGCTTCACATGAACAATGACCATGTCATTAGGGAAGGGGGTTATGCCAGTTAGGGAAGGAAATATTTCAAAGCGCATTGAGTTCCTGATGGTGGATATTGATTTGTCCTATCATTCCATTCTCATCAGAGGGTGGATACATGCCATGAGAGCTTCCCTTTCAACCTACCACTAAAAACTCAAGTGCGGTACAGATCGGGGCATAATGGAGATAAGAGGCGACTAAGCCATTGCTCAAAAATAAAGACAAAGAGGTTCTTTCGGAGACACCCCTGCACGAGGATACTCCATTAAAATAGCAAGTTGGGCATGGCCGATCAGGGGTGGAGGAGACCATGATCCACCCCACTAATAAGGTCGTTAAAAAATTAAAGGAGTCTATTTTTTATAAAAGCTGACTAGAGAGGAAGTTCTTGATCAGTATAACACTGACCGTTCATAAAAGAAGGGAGATGATCACCTTTTTGAAGCATAATGTAGATGTGTTTACATGGAATCCATTCGATATGTCGTGGATTGATCCCACATGTGACTATCACCAATTATATGTAGATCCGTCATTTAAGTCGATCATACAAAAGGCTCATCGAACATCACCAAAAATGGAAAAGCGGTAGAAAAGGAGCTAGGGAAACTTCTGGAGGCCAGGTCCATTAGAGAAGTTCAATTCTCGAAGTGGATCTCGAATCCAGTCATAGTTCGTAAAAGCCATGATAGCTAAAGAGTCTACATAAACTTCGCTGACCTTAATAGAGCCTGCTCCAAGGACTGTTTCCCCCACCAAAGATAGATCAACTGATTCGGCTTGAATATTGCATTTATATACCATCTTTACTTATGCATTTAGCCCCCTGGGTACCTTAATTGCTATATTTATGATCATTAACCATACAACCTCTATTGTATATGTTTACGTGCTTTACAAGGTATAATTGAGATTTTTAGGTATTATGGTACTTAGTGTTAAGTTCGGTCATATTTTAAGGACATTTTGTTGATAATCTCACACGCAGGGGGATTTAAGTCATTTCACTATTTGGGTTTCTAGCTCAATGCCTTCACGAAAGTTGAAGTCCTTTGTTTCATCTTCACTTGTCCACTTTCGGTGCACGATTCTGATCTTTAATGAGGAAGTTATGAATTTTTTTGTGGAGGAGGGACTACACCAAAGCCATCTCAACACAACAATTGAAATGTAACAGATGCGGATCTATTTGGGGCTTTGGCCGAATCAATCCAAAATGAAGCCGTACAAGATTTCCTAGATCATCGATCGATCAATGAAAATCGATTGATGCTTCAGTTTTAGCTGAGATTTCCTTTTTTTAATCTCTTTTCCATTTTTCTTTTACCCCCTGACTATATAAACAAAGTTTTGTTTATTTTGTAAGATATACTCTATATGATTCATTTTAGGTTAGTTTTAGGTTAGAGAGCGGATTTTTGGGTGGAGCTTCTCTATCTAGAGTTTCCACCCAATTGGGTTGTTGTACGTCAGTATTCATCCTCCCCTCCATTTAAGTAAAGCTTTCTTTTATTGTTCTCTTGTGTTGTTACTTATTTACTTGCTTTTTATTTAGTTTTTGTTGATTAATTCATTTTTTTCTTTGGTTAATTAGTTTTATTTCTTGTTCTAATCATGTGTGGTATACACTTTAAGAGTTTAGGTCATATTTTTGCCACTAATGGGTGTTGATATTTGAAATCTAAGTTTTGGGTAAAAACGCATTTAATTGACACCTCGTGTATTAAAGTTGGAATATTAGGCGTTTAACTTTCTTTGTCATGTAACGTTGGTATTTGTAGCAATATTCCAAAATTAATCCATGTGTGATCATTTTCGATTAGATGTTTAATCTCGTAGTTTTGGGGTTAGGTTCCTTCATGTGTGATGTTTATAGTTAGTGAATATGGTTGATTAAATGTTTTCGAACCAAAATTCTTATTATGTGTTGTTTAGCCCTTGGTAGGGATATGATCCTAATCTCATTTTATTAATATTTGTTTAATTTTAATTTGCGTAATTAACTCTTTCCCTTTTGCCACTTTTAAACCATCATCATTTTTTTTATTTGAGAAATAATAAATTAAAGTCTATCAAGCATTCCCAGTGGATTTTAGATACTCAGACTAGCCTCTATACTCTACAAGAGTGTAGTTAATAGTTTAGGTTTTTTGCATTGCGGCTAGAATTCGATAACAACGATTAGCGTAACTACAAGGACGCTCAGGTTCTACCACATCAAAATGGCGCCGTTGTCGGGGAATGTTTTGCTAAGATTGTAAGTGATTTACTATTTAGTAGTATTTTTTCTCCTTTATGTTTGTATTCTTTGTTTTAACTTTCTTTTTTCCTTGTACTTAATTGTTTCGAGAAATTTAAAATTTTGGTGCTCGCCGCGTTTTTTTAATTTCCCTCTTTGAAATGTCTCGCTATAAATCTTTAGATAATTTTAATTTTTTTTGATAATAGTTCTAAAATTTACACTCTCAAGACTATGCGTGAATGCTTCCAAATTCTTGAAAATGATAGAATTGTGCGTGAAAAAAAATTCTCCACCACCTATGACGATGGGTGATTACATGAAAATTTTTGAAAATGAGAGAATTCAAAAACGTTATTGGGAATAAACTTTGTCAAGTGGGGAATCCTCAAACTAAGACCAAACCTCCAGAGAAGATGTTATATCTTCTTATTGGTTTGATCAGGAGTTAGCAAAAAAGGAAGTGAATGACTAAGCTGAAAGTCTTAAATCTTTGTTGATACATGTAAAAGTAAAATAATTTCCTTTTAGATATAAATGCGGAAGCGTAAAAATGATGGTTCAATAAAATTAATCAATTCATATATTCACTTAAATCGATTAATTAATCCAAGTCCTAGAATTTGCCTAAGTCATATTTATCAATATTAGAAAATTAGGCGAAACCAAATTTTAGCAAATGACTTGAATTAAATAAACTTTACCCAATATTTAATTTAGTCCCAAATTAAAGTGAGTGTGATAATTTAAACCGATTTTTATCTTAAATTATTCTAAACATGCGTTCTACGTTATTTTGCAAGATAAAATAAACCAATCACACTACGCCGCGATATACGAGGAAAAAACCCAAGACGGGAAACAACCTCGGACGGTCCTAGCCACAAATCCACTAGATACGGAATTACAAGTACAAGATAGATAGACTTACAACGCACGACTCGATCCATCTCAAGCCTCGATGCTTCTTCTTGTAGACACCTCTTCCTAGCGGATAACCTTGGAACACCACCACGGTCTCGGAATCCACCGATAGGACTTTATATGGTCACCATCAGCTGTACATGGAGCCTTTCTCCAAGTGGGTAGAAACTCAAAAAAATGTCTTCTTCTTTGATGGATGTAGAAGCAAACCAAAACTTCTCTTTGAAACGGAAGAGATAAACCGGCGCCAAACTCCAAGAAATTTGATATGTATATAAGAACTTGGATAAACAATATGGGTGTAAAAATAAAGTGATAAAGTATTTTCTCTTGAAAAATAACACTCAAAACATGAACATTTTCCTTAAACAAATTTGCTCTCAAACTCTCTCTAAGAGATGAAAATGGCATGGAAAAGTTAGATTGGAAAATGTTATTCCCGCACATAATAAAGTATGAAAAAGTTGGTTAAAAACCAAGTGGGGAAGTGGGTGCAAAACTGCTAAAAACTGTTCCCGCCTGGCATCTCGTTCGAACGACATTTCGTTCGAACGAAATCTCGTTCGAATGCGATTTCTAACGACGTTCCAGATTGAACTCGTTAGAATCTCGTTGTATATCTCGTTCGAACAGAAGGTTTGTTCGAACGAAATATCGAACGACATGTCAGTGGCTTAATATGGGAACTCGTTGGCAGGTTCGTTCGAACGACATTTTCGTTCGAACGACAATCTCGTTCGAACGACTCTATCGAACGAAAAACCAGAAAGTTTGGAAAATTCATTTTTAGCCCAAAAAACTTTATAAACATATTTTAAAGTTTTATTTAATTCTTTTTGAAAATTAAAACACGGTTTTTACAAAACCTAACACCAAATAAACTTTGTTCCAAGCTCCTATATATATAATATTGCATTCATACCTTGGGAGCATGGAACTATGGTTGATGACGTAGAAACGAGGCACGCAAACCGACACATTTGATGAAGCTTTATACTCTTTGCCGCTACGTCTTCAACAAACACTTCATAGGCTTGAGAATATTACAATTAAATACTATCCTATGAATAAATGTTTTTGCCCGAAATTGAGCCAAAACTATGTATGGACTCAATTGGAAATTTGTGTCCTTACAAATCTCCCCCTTTGGCTATTCCGGGACAAAAATCAAACAAAAATCCTAAAGGGCCGTCAAGCTCTACTAGACTCAAAACATAACCCACCCAAACTTGACTCAACCCAAGGATCAAACGCTTTGCCGTTTAAACAATGCCTCTTTAGAAGAAATCCTGCACACTTAAGCAAACTCATCAAATGCATAGGGAATATCAAAGTATTAAATGCAACTAATTAATTACTCCTAATTAATTACTCCCCCTAAATTAATTCTCCCCTTTATCAAACACATGACCTACTTAGAAAGACCTCTCCCCTAAGATAAATCTCCCCCAAACTAAGATACGATAATAATTGGATTAGATACCATTTCTCCCCCTATCATCATTCTCCCCCTTTTTGTTCAGGAATAGGCAAAGGATAAAGAACTAAGAAACACGTTGAAGCTTAAAGTGTCAAGACATTAAAGAATATGGGCAATAAAAGCAAGGCAAAGACAAAAAATATCATATATATATATATACTATAAATATACCAATAAGTAATTGCATATATATATATATAGATATAAACACACACATGACACAAAATACAATAAGTTTGCACACTTGTAAGGTAAAAATGTGTCATATGGAAACGTAAGTGTTGGGGTGTGAACTAGCAACAATTAAATTTAGACCCAAACACTTAATAAACATTCACGGAGTTCTCATTTGATTGCAAACTTTATCACATTTAAATATAACCTCATGTGACAGTATGAAGATTGAACTCAATGAACAAACATACACACTGCATACAAGCCTAGCATGATGATGATTCTACAAACCAAATAGAGTCATGACATTAAAGACAACTAGGATAAACGGACATTGTGCAAACCGTTGATATACCATCCAATTCTCCCTCAATAAGCATATATATTCTTTTGCTTTTGAATGAATATATCAAACAAACATAGGCCTTGGCAATGTTTTCTTTTTAATGCCAAATATTATGTTTTTAGGCCTTTGGATCACATATTTCTTTTAGATCCAATAAACGGTGGCTTCCTATCGCAAAGGATTTAATTAATCCTTTCGGAGCCCTTCCCCATGCACATTTATATAATTTTTTATCTCACAAGGCTCACGTGCAACGGATTTTGACATGCACTAGTCCTCCTAGGTCATAGATATGTAGATGACTAGATTGGTAGGAGAACACCTAAAAAAGCTCAAATATAACATGTGACATTAAGATTTCAATAGAGCTCGTGCCTGTGTAAAGAGAGGCATATAAAAATAGAATCCATTTAAACAATACAAAATCCAACTACTCCATATAAAAACATGGTAAAGAACATTTTAAGGATTGAAAATCTAAACCAAATGTTCTAGCCACGTGGAGACGTAAAAGATGGGATTCAAACACAAATATATGCCACTTTAAAGTGTGTCAAACTAAAATACACACATAAAAAATCTTTTTGAGTTTTTAGCATTTTTTAACCAAAAATAAATATATATACTCAAAAGAATAAACAAAAATCATTTGTATTTTTCATTAAGCTTAAATGAAATAAATAAAACACAAATGATAAACAAAAATCTTTTTATATTTTTCAATTAATTCAAACACAAAATATAATATAAAAAAAATAAACAAGTCATAATTTCTAGCATATGATATGAAATGAGGCAATGACTAGAAAATGACTAAACAAGCATACATTTAGCATGTGAATATAGCATGAAGTATAAAAAGCTAAAGTATGCAAAACACTAACACATTCATCCTTTAGATTTAGCAAGGGAGGAAGCATGTGAAAGTAAATGAGAATCAAAAACCCTATTTTGCAAGGCAACCAAGTCGGATTTCCTAACCCAAATTAATGAAGAATGACTATCTTGGGGTGTAGGAACTTTAACTACCGTGGTTACTTTACTATGGGATTTTCTAGGAATTCGTTTAAGATCAAAACAAAATTTCCTAAGATGACCTTTTCGACCACAATGTGTACAAGTGAAAACATGTCGAAACGATTTACTTAAGGAGTGATCTTTAAATGTATTCCTAGTAGATTCTCCTAAAACATTGGTTTGGGCATTATGAATAAATTCATTACAAGTATTGAAGCCTAAACCACAAGTGTCATTTTTAATTTGGACCGTTCCTAACATTTTATCTAGTTTTTCCGAACGACACTCCAAATCAAATTTGACATTACTAGAATCTTTTAATCTATTTGACAATTCTAAAATGTTAGATTCTAGTAAAGCATTTCGTTCTTCAAAAGCAAGAAGCTCCTTTTTCAAGGATTCCATTAAACCCTTAAGGCTATCTCTTTCGCCTTCTACATATTCAAGCTTCTCTTGAAGAGTCCTTTCACGTGTCCTAAGGTCTTCTATTAAAGCACTTTCATCAACGACCTTGACACTTTCTCTTAAACTAGCTTCTAACTTCAAATTAGCTCTTTTTAATTTAATAGATTCTTTATAAAGCTCTTGAAAAGCATTTTGAAGTTCACTCACATTAACCTCTTCTTCATTTTCACTCTCTCTTTCTTCTCCACTTTCACTATCATAAAAAACAAGTGAATCATAAACTTTGACCTCGGAAGTGTCATGTGTTAAAGTTTCATCAATCGATGAGTTCTCATTATCACTCACATGACTAGCCATAAAAGCCACAAATTTTTTTTAGTGGGGGAATTGGGCTTCTCTTCCGTATCACTATCACTAAGGGTCGCATTATATGAAATGGGTCGCTTACCCTCTTTCCTTAGTTTAGTGGGGCACTCATAAGCCCTATGGCCATAACCTTCACAACCAAAACACTTAATAGACTCGTCCTTATCTAAATTTTCATTACTAGGTTTGGGGATTTTCTCGGCTTTAGGTATCTTCTCGCTTTTATCATGTTTAGAAGTGTCAAATTTCTTAAAATCATTTTTAAGTTTATCTTTGTTAATTTTAAGAAATTTTCTAAATTTACGAGCAAATAAAGCCATGTCTTCCGAGTCACTATCACTCTCGCTCTCTACTACTTGTTTGACCTCTTTTCGGGCTTTTAAAGCAATGCCCTTTTCGATTTTCTTTTCAGTTTTAGAGGGAAATATATCCAGTTCATAGGTTTGTAAATCACCTACAAGCTCTTCTAATTTCGTAGAGGCTAAAGTGGGTAAAGAATTTAAAACGGTCACTTTTGGAATAAATCTATCGGGTAAGGACCTTAAAATTTTCTTTACAACATGGTCGTCAGGTATTTTCTCTCCCAAGTTAAAAGATGAATTAACAATATCAGAAAGTCTAGCATAAAATTCATCAAAAGTTTCTTTTTCATTCATTTTGATAGTTTCAAATTGAGTGGTGAGGTTTTGGAGTTTTGACGCTTTAACGACACTAGTTCCTTCATGAGTTAATTGTAAAATATCCCAAGCTTCTTTAGCGGTTTCACACGTCATAATACGTCGGAATTCATTCGGTGTGACAGCGCTAAACAAGGCATTTAAACCACGGGAATTGAAATTAGCAAGTTTAAACTCATTTTTAGTCCATCTATCGGCGGGTTTGATAACACGTTCATTTTCAACTAAATAAGTTGGTGGGGACCACCCGTTAACAACAGACATCCAAACTCTCTCGTCGATAGATTTTAGTGCCGATCTCATACGCGCTTTCCAATACGCATAGTTTGAACCGTCGAAAATAGGAAATTTTGAAAATGGGGAAAAATCTATTTTAGCCAAAAATTATTTAAAAGATCGTTAACGAAATAATTTATCGCTTTGGCTCTGATACCAATTTGTAAAAGTAAAATAATTTCCTTTTAGATATAAATGCGAAAGCGTAAAAATGATGGTTCAATAAAATTAATCAATTCATATATTCACTTAAACCGATTAATTAATCCAAGTCCTAGAATTTGCCTAAGTCATATTTATCAATATTAGCAAATTAGGCGAAACCAAATTTTAGCAAATGATTTGAATTAAATAAACTTTACCCAATATTTAATTTAGTCCCAAATTAAAGTGAGTGTGATAATTTAAATCGAATTTTATCTTGAATTATTCTAAACATGCGTTCTATGTTATTTTGCAAGACAAAATAAACCAATCACACTGCGCTGCGATGTACGAGGAAAAAACCCAAGACGGGAAACAACCTCGGACGTCCCTAGCCACAAATCCACTAGATACGGAATTACAAGTACAAGACAAATAGACTTACAACGCACGACTCTATCCCTCTCAAGCCTCGACGCTTCTTCTTGTAGACACCTCTTCCTAGCGGATAACCTTGGAACACCACCGCGGTCTCGGAACCCACCGATAGGACTTTATATGGTCACCGTCAGCCTACATGGAGCCTTTATCCAAGTGGGTAGAAACGCAACAAAACATCTTCTTCTTTGATGGATGTAGAAGCAAACCAAAACTTCTCTTTCAAACGGAAGAGATAAACCGGTGCCAAACTCCAAGCAATTTGATATGTATATAAGAACTTGGATAAACAATACGGGTGTAAAACTAGAGTGATAAAGTATTTTCTCTTGAAAAATAGCACTCAAAACATGAACATTTTCCTTAAACAAATTTTTTCTCAAGCTCTCTCTAAGAGATGAAAATGGTATGGAAAAGTTAGATTGGAAAATGTTATTCCGGCATATAATAAAGTCTGAAAAAGTTGGTTAAAAACCAAGTGGGGAAGTGGGTACAAAACTGCCAAAAAACTGCCAAAAATTGTTCCCGCCTGGCATCTCGTTCGAACGACATTTCGTTCGAACGAAATCTCGTTCGAACATGATTTCTAACGACGTTCCAGATTGAACTCGTTAGAATCTCGTTGGAAGGTTCGTTCGAACGACATATCGAACGACATGTCAGTGGCCTAATATGGGAACTCGTTGGTAGGTTCGTTCGAACGACATTTTCGTTCGAACGACAATCTCGTTCGAACGACTCTATCGAACGAAAAACCAGAAAGTTTAGAAAATTCATTTTTAGCCCAGAAAAGTTTATAAACATATTTTAAAGTTTTATTTAATTCTTTCTGAAAATTAAAACACAGTTTTTACAAAACCTAACACCCAATAAACTTTGTTCCAAGCTCCTATATATATAATATTGCATTCATACCTTGGGAGCATGGAACTATGGTTGATGACGTAGAAATGAGGCACGCAAACCGGCACATTTGATGAAGCTTTATACTCTTTGTCGCTACGTCTTCAACAAACACTTCATAGGCTTGAGAATATTACAATTAAATACTATCCTATGAATAAATGTTTTTGTCCGGAATTGAGCCAAAACTATATATGGACTCAAATGGAAATTTGTGTCTTTACAATACAAAAATTAGTCAACTGATATGGACCAATTATATGAAGACACGCGTCATCCAACATGGCACAAGTTCAACTACCTAGCTACTCAATATACCGAGCTACTTAGCGTGCCAAGTTACCTAGCGTACCAAGCTACTCAGTGTACAAAGCTACCTTGCATACCGAGCTACCTAGCGTGCCGAGCTGCTCAACATATTGAGAAGGCCAAACGACCAGAGAGGTCCAATGTTTTACAATCATTCTTTACCATGTACAGATGTATATGCATATTCGATAGAGGCACACTATCTATTCACGTTGACATCCCAAGGGCTATAAATACATTGTAATACCCTTATGGCAAGGCATGCGAACATAATTGAGATCAAGGCAAGACACCAGTAATACAAATTAGTGGACGTAGGCCATTTTCCTTAAGGCTGAGCCACTTTAAAAATCTCTTGTTTTATTTCTTTACTCATATTAATCTGTTGATGTAAAAAACTAGATCATCTATTCACATTGACAACCCAAGGGCTATAAATACATTGTAATACCCTTATGTCAAGGAAGGATAACATAATTGAGATCAAGGCAAGACACCCAGCAATACAATTCAGTGGACATAGGCCATATTCCTTAAGGCTGAACAACTTTAAAAATCTATTATCTTATGTCTTTACTCATATTTATCTATGATTAATAAATTAGATCAAATATAGTTTTTTACATCAACAACCTCGATCATCAGATTTAAATGCCCAATTTGATGAGATCATTTCTTCTTCAAAAAGCTCGTTTGACGTTAAAACTTGCATTTCCCCTCCACCCTTTTTTGAAGAAGAAATCATTGAGAGTGATCTAAGCACTTTCGAATTTTAACCTATTATCAACATTTCTAATTCTATTAAGGTTGATGGTCCTTCATTTCCTTGGTTCCCTGCTATTTTTGAACCATTAAATATATCACAAGAATTTGTTAAAAGTTGACGACTTTGACCCGATTTTTGAATGTGAATGTTATTTTGAAATGCTTCATCTCATGGGCTATTCTCTTGAACTTGCCACACCTCCACTTCCAATCAAAAAAATTTGGGGAGATGATTTTAATTTTCCCAAGATTAATATGGTCTTGTCACCCTTAGCATGCAAACCCCCTATCATCCTCCAAATTTGTTTAATTGGTGATGGTTCATTTCTTCCGCATTACACATGCCTTCTGTTGTTCAAAAGGAATTCTTATTTTCTGTGAGGCATGAATTTTAGTGAGGGTACACTAATTATACCTCAAAGTCAAATCATATTTTGGGTGGACCCTCAGAAATTTCAACTTCTAGTGTATGGTTAGAAGTTAAAACTGTAGGTTATAAATAATTAGTTTTTTCATTCTATTTTTTCTCACTTTTTACTTACTGTCTAGTGTAATTAATTAAAGTTTTTAATATTATTTTTGTTATGCTTTGTTCTAATATGTTTTGTAGACTCAATGGACTTGTACTTAGCAGGATTGCTCCATGTTGGGTAGCATATTTTTTTTCCTCTCTTTATGTTGTGTTCTTGATTCGTATTGAGGATAATGCAACTTTTAAGTTAGGGGGTATGGGATATTCTATCCATTCAATATTTAGTTTCATTGATTTGATCACATGTTCTATACCAAGCATGGTGATCGAGGGTGAAAAGCGGCGCGTGTCAAACACCGATCGATGTTTTAGTTTCACCGCCTCAATACAAAAGAAATCTATGTTATGACTACACTTGCGATACAAGTATAGTGGTAAGTCGGGTATTTAATTCACAAAGAATGTTTGATAGATCGTAACAGATTATTAATCCAGGAATAAAAGTGCAAAAAGGTGATGTGGTTTTATAAATAAAAGAAAAGAGAAGTTAAGTCTAAATAAAGTAAAAGCGAGGATCGGGATAACATCCAACCACACAGATCGAAACACTTATAAATTAGAATTCCGGCTCGAGAGCAATTTAATCGAGCATTATCAATTAATCATAAACTTCACAAATTAAGGAATTTAAGCCAAAGTTGCGAGAATAAACAATTAATCGAAATTGGTCGCACGCGGATTAAATTCGAATTATCGCTTTAAACACTAACGTTGCATGATAAAGAAAGTTAAACGCATAATAATCCGACTTTAATTCGCGCGGATTCAATTAAACGCAATTTTGCACGAAACCTAACTTTCGGAGCTCGGCGCCCTAAAATGACGGAACGAAATCCCGACCCTATTTATCTAAGGGCAATACATGAATTAAACTAAATTACAACTAATTAAACTAGGAAAACAAGAAATAAAGCAAGTAAGCTAATTAAGAAAGCATGGAAATTAGTCTACAAAGCAAGGAAAAATGAAGAACAATTATATAAATGGGGATGGAAGAGGAAAGTTTAACATACACAACCCATATGGTTGTCAACCCAAAGAGAAATGAAGCCAAGCTCTCCAAACCCACAAACCCTAGCCTAAAACTAAAGAAAACTAAGTATATATGAAATAAAACCAAAATTTGGTTTATATAGTAAGTTACAAAAGAAATGAAGGAAAAAGAAAAGAAAAAAAAAAGAAGAGCAAAATATCTCGCATCACCGGTCGACTGGTCGCAGGGGTACGATCGACCGGTCCTTCTTGTATAAGTGCACTGTCTCCTTCCCACGGAAAAAACCCAAATCGCGGTCGACCACCCCCTGGGCACGATCGACCGATACTCTGTTTTCAGGCCTCTTTTGGTCCATGAAGAGGGGGAAAAGGTCCACTACAGAAATGGGCATAGCTTCTTCGTTCGAACTCCAAATGACGCACCGTTTGTGGCCACGCGATGCTAACTCAATGAAATAAACATCTGTGGATTTTACATGAGCTAGATAAGAAATGTGAATTGACTAAAATTCCCTTGAAGTAGCATCCGATGATGAAACTTCTCCGAAATGCAACAGATCCTCACTTTTAGTGTTCCAATACCTACAAAAGCACAATTAACCCCTACAAAACATGTATCTATCCAAATCCAAGGTTGTCTAGTTAATGAGCATAAATATAGGAATTTAGGACTGAAAAAACTCTAGAATGCATAAAGAAATAGGGGAGAAATATGTAATATTTGATACGAATCACACCCCCTAACTTAAACATTGCTAGTCCCTAGTAATGAAACAAAGAAAACCAGACCACAGAGGGGGGTACAAGACGTATATAGGAATCGAAATATAAATGCCACTTTCGTAGGGAGCACGATTGCATTTAGCGTATGCAATAAGCTGTTAAAACCCTAGGTCACCTTAGTGGACGAGTGTTGTCTCGTGAGGGTTTTCAGGGATGATACCCACAAACATCACAGGGTTTCCTCAAAATATTCCCAAACCAACATGCGACAAAACCAACAATAACGAAAAGGATTTCATATGCATTATTAGAAAATTGAATGAATTCAAACAAAATTCCAAAATCATTAACATTATAGAATGCACCTCATAGAATTGAAACCTTAAATGTGGGAGGGGAGCGAGTACATGCGAAGTATGATTTGGCAAAAACTTAAATAAACCGGATAAACGTTAAAGCAAGCATAAATTTAGTCCTCACGGGCATTACACTCATCAAGTGAATTCACTCAAAACAGGGAGGTAACACATGGAACATACGGGCTAATGAGTAAATGTAAATGGAAACTAGGCCGCACACATGTCATAAATGAAGAACGCTATATAAAAAATGAAAAACTGTAATCTCAGTGAAAGATACCGCTCATTAAAGGAGGCGAAATGTATTTTCACAGATTATCAAAACTATTTAAACTTTTAAATTACATCTACCTAAGATCACATAGGACTTGTATATGGTTATAATGTAGGCTAGGGTAGGGTACAAAACGAAGGAATATATGTACGGATTCAAAGTGTTCGGAATGAAAACTCGGGATAATGGGGAAATGCGGGCAATATCAAAATTGGAAAACAAGTTCCAAAACGACATTAGATATATCATTGGGGAGAGTAATCAAAGCTTATTGAACTATATACACAACATTTACAACTTTCTCTTTTCTTTCTTTTCTTCTTTTTCTCATTTTTTCTTTTCTTTTCTTTTTTTTTTCTTTCTCTTTTTCGTCACTTTTTTCACTTTTTCTTTACTTTTCAATATCTCACATGCCTAAATTGCAACCAAAACTCAACAATATCATTCAATCCCAAGTAACAATCCAAACAAGGGTATGTAAGGGTAATAAGTATGGTGTATAACTCCAATTTGGAGTTATTTGGGATTTTGTGGTTATGAAAAGAAAGGCTAATATTTAGGCTCAAAGGGGTTGAAGAGGGGAAACATATAAGGAGAGGTCAAGGATAATATGGGTGATATAACAAAGATGGCCTATGATCATTTCATAAAGTTTACGCAATTCTCGAGTCATAACAATATTTGAAAATCATGATCAAATAATACATTTCAAGTATGAACTCAATTAATGAACGATCAAATGAAAGAATAGTGAGATTACCAACGAATTCAACGTTTTCAATGAGAAAAGAATAGTGTATACACTCATAAACGACGAAAGTTATAAAGCTTACTCGGTGTAAGTATATACAATGCAACAAGAAATTGCCGAGTTATAAAAATCTTAAACCAAATCAATAGAACAAGAAAGTGCATGTGCTCATGGGATTAAAGTTTAATTCATGAAGTTTTTCATAATATCAATAAGTGAGACTAAAGTCTAGTAACTTACAAAATCGAGAACATGCATCATTGGGTTGTCTATTGGATCGGGTAATTATTGGAATTTATTATCGGAAACAAAGGCAAAATGTCCAATAAAGGAGAAAAAATAAAGAAATTCTTTTTGAAATTTTTTAATTTTTCTAAGAAAAGCCTACTAAGTAACTAACATGTGAGAAAAAACATGGACACTACCAATGAATGGATAGAATATCCCACACCCCCTAACTTAAAACCTGACATTGTCCTCAATGTTAATTAAGAACCAAGTTAAAGAAGGAAAAAAACGATATTACCCAAAATGGAGCGATCTCCGAAAAGTACGAGTCCGATGATTCTACAAAACAAGTTAGTAACAAGCATAGTGAAAACAAAT
Source organism: Sambucus nigra (assembly GCA_949130495.1). Taxonomy (NCBI): domain Eukaryota; kingdom Viridiplantae; phylum Streptophyta; class Magnoliopsida; order Dipsacales; family Adoxaceae; genus Sambucus; species Sambucus nigra. The sequence goes on along the minus strand of OX422211.1, from coordinate 427,696,807 downwards.
AACAAAAAGTTAACTAATTACATTAGACTAAAATAAAAAGAAAGAAAAAATAAAAAGCTAACTATATACAACCTACTATTTAGGCTTCACACTAACTGTACACTAGAAGTCTAAAGTTTTGAGGGTCCACCCAAACAACATTTTGGCTTTGGAGGATCAACGGTGGACCCTCCCTTTCATGCATGCCTCCCGAAAAATAGGAATTATGTGCAAACGACGGAAGGCATGTGGGTGGTGGAAAAGGTGAACCATCCTCAGTTAAAAATTTCGGAGGAAGGATGGGGGATTTGGATAGGACGGGTGAAAAATACACTAGGGGTAAAAAATTGAATTTCTTACCAAAGATTTAGCAAGCAGAATGAGAGGTGGTGGACATGAGGGCAAAGATGCCTTCATGGAAAGCAAATCGAGCAAGTACTCCTCGTCGGTGAAAAGGTTTAACATTTTAAAGTTCGGTATCGATTCATCGAGTACTTGTGACAGTGTGATAATGAATAATGAAAATGGGGAGGAAAGAAATTCAGACTCAAGAGATGAGTTATCATCACTCAAAGTTGGAATTTCAAAGGAGATAGGATCATTTTCAATGAAACTTTCTTCTTTGGGATCCAAAGAAGAAATCGTCTCATTGCAAATATATACTACATCCATTTCATCCTCGCTTTCATTATCAATTACAAGATGTCCCAAGTGACGAATGGTTTGATCCAAAGTAGGCATAAAGTCCTCATTTAGTTCAAAACATTCCTTGACTTCAAAAGTCTCGGAAGAGAAATCGTTGTCGGATTCGAATAATAAATCTAAGTCTTGCTCCCAACAACGATGTTCTTCCCAATAACATTCTTCATACCTCTCATTCTTAAGCATAAGCAAACCCTTTCCGAAAGTCATAGGCCGAGGTGCGGATGCTTGAAAATGAGGAGTTTGAAAATCATTATCGGCTCTAATGTTAAACTCATTATTATAGGAATTTTGAAAACTATTGCAATTCATTTGAAAACTCCTATTATAAGGAGGTAAAGGACCAAAACCATTATCATCATCATCAAAATACACGCACTCCAAAGCTCGACTTTTATAATACTCGCCCAAAGTCATTTTAGATGTTGCAATTTTTTGGGACTCTAAGTATTGACCAAAAGTCATAGGTTTGCGGGGATTTTGAGAATTATCATAATGATTACTGAAAGGATTGGAATAAGACATGCTTACCCCAACAAAGGCTCGAGATGGTGAATTCTACAAAGTGATGCGCGCGCAAAAAATTCAAGCGGTTCTAGGCGCTCAAGTGTAGAAGTTGTGCAAAAAAGGTTAAAAGAAAGAATACAAATACAAAAGAAATAATACTATGAACTAATAAAACAATTACAATCTAAATCAAAACATTCCCCGACAACGACGCCATTTTGATCGAGGGTCAAAAGCGGCGCGTGTCAAACATTGATCGTTGTTTTAGTTTCACCGCCTCAATACAAAAAAAACCTAAGTTACGGCTACACTTGCGATACAAGTATAGCTGTAAGTCGGGTATCGAATCCACAAAGAATGTTTGATAGATCATAACAGATTATTAATCCAGGAATAAAAGTGCAAAAAGGTGATGTGAAAATATAAATAAAAGAAAAGAGAAGTTAAGTCTAAATAAAGTAAAAGCGAGGATCGGGATAACATCCAACCATACAGATCGAAACACTTATTAATTAGAATTCTGGCTCGAGAGCAATTTAATCGAGCATTATCAATTAATCATAAACTTCACACAATAAGGAATTTAAGCCAATGTTGCGAGAATAAACAATTAATCAAAATTGGTCGCACGCGGATTAAATTCGAATTATCGCTTTAAACACTAACGTTGCATGACAAAGAAAGTTAAACGCATAATAATCCGACTTTAATTCGCATGGGTTCAATTAAACGCAATTTTGCACGAAACCTAACTTTCGGAGCTCGGCGCCCGAAAATGGCGGAACGAAATCCCGACCCTATTTATCTAGGGGAAATACATGAATTAAACTAAATTACAACTAATTAAACTAGGAAAACAAGAAATAAAGCAAGTAAGCTAATTAAGAAAGCATGGAAATTAGTCTACAAAGCAAGGAAAAATGAAGAACAATTATATAAATGGGGATGGAAGAGGAAAGTTTAACATACACAACCCATATGATTGTCAACTCAAAGAGAAATGAAGCCAAGCTCTCCGAACCCACAAGCCCTAGCCTAAAACTAAAGAAAACTAAGTATATATGAAATAAAACCAAAATTTGGTTTATATAGTAAGTTACAAAAGAAATAAAGGGAAAAGAAAAGAAAAAGGAAGAAGAGCAAAATATCTGGCATCACCGATCGACCGGTCCTTCTTGTATAAGTGCACTGTCTCCTTCCCACGGTAAAAACCCAAACCGCGGTCGACCGACCCCATGGGCACGGTCGATCGGTACTCTGTTTTCAGGCCTCCTTTGGTCCATGAAGAGGGGGAAAAGGTCCATTACGAAAACGGGCATAACTTCTTCGTTCGAACTCCAAACGACGCACCATTTGTCGCCACGCGATGCTAACTCAATGAACTACGCATCCGTGGAATTTCCATGAGCCAGATAAGAAATCTGAATTGACTAAAATGACCTTGAAGTAGTGTTCGACGATAAAACTTCTCCAAAATGCAACAGATCCTCACTTTTAGCGTTCCAATACCTACAAAAGCACAATTAACTCCTGAAAAACATGTATCTATCCAAATCTACGGTTGTCTGGTTAATGAGCAAAAATATTGGCATTTAGGACCGTAAAAGAGCTAGAATGCATAAATAAATTGGGGATAAATATGCAATATTTGATACGAATCACATGGTTTTGTTGAAAAATTAAAAATTTTAAAATATTTTCTTTTTTTCCCTCCTTTGCTAGGATTTTTCTTTTGTTTTCGATGATAAATTTCAATAATTTCTCGATCCAATAGACAATTCAATGATGGATGTTCTCGATCTTAGAAGTTATTAGACTTTAGTCCTTAAATCAATTATATTATGAATAACTTCATGAATTAAACTTCAATCACATGAGAGCATGCGCTTTTCTTGTTTTAATGATTTGGCTTAAGATTTTTATAACTTGGTAATATTTTATTGCATTGTATATATTTACACCTAGTGAGCTTTGTGCTTTTCTTCGTTTGTGAGTGTTTATAAACTACTCTTTCCTCATTGAAAACGTTAAATTTGTCAGTAATCTGAATATTCTTTCATTGATTGTTCATTAATTGAGTTCATTTTGAAATGTGTTACTTGATCATGATTTTAAAAGTTTTTTTTGACTCGAGAATTGCGTAAACTTTAGGAAATGATCATAGGCCATATTTGTTATCACTCTTATTGACCTTTACCTCACCTTATATTTCCCCCTCGTTAATCCCTTTGATCCTTAATATAGCCTTTCGTCCCATAACCCAAAAATCCCATAACCAACTCCGAATTGGAGTTATATGTCATAAATATTACCTTCTACATCTTTGTTTGGAATGATATTTGGGATTGAATGATGTTATTTTTATGTGGTAACAATTAAGCACGTGATAGTGAAAAAATGTCGAAAAAAGTGAAGTGAAAACTAAAAGAAAAAGAAAGAAAAGAAGAAAAGAAAAGAAAAAAAAAAGAAAAAAAGAAAAGAAAGAGCAAGTGTTTCGTTTATGTATATAGTGTTCAATAACCTTTGTCACTTTCCATTGTTATATTCAATTCTTGTTATGGAATCGTATTTCAATTTTAAAGTTACCCACATTTTCCCATTATCCCATGTTTTTTATGCCCAAACACCTTTGAATCCGTACATATTCCTTTCATTTCATAACCTCAATCCCAAACCTACATTATAACCCTATAAAGTCCTATATGATCCCAGGGTGAATGTAATTTAAAAGTCATAATAATAGCAATAATCTGTGAAATACATTTCACCTCTTTAATGAGCGTTATCCTTCACTGAGATTACAAGTTTCTATTTTTATATATACTGTTCTTCATTAGTGACATGTGCATGACCTAGTTTCCATTTAAATTTACTCTTTATGCCCGCATGTCCCGCATATTGCCTTTTATTCATAGTGATTTCATTTATTGAGCTTAATATCCGGAGATGATTGATCTATGAACGCTTTAACATTTATCCGATTGATAAAAGTTTATGCCAAATCATACTTTGCATATGCTCGATCTTCCTCACACTTTTAATGTTTCAATCCGATGAAGTTCGTTCTATAATGTTAATAACTACAAACTTTTGAGTGAATTGGTTCACTATGTTAATAACGTGTTTGAAATCCTTTTTTCTATTTTTGAGCTTGTCTTATATTGATTTGTTAGGCATCTTTTTTAGGAAACTTTGATGTTTGTGGGTTTCATTCTTGAAAACCCTCACGAGAAAACACTCATTCACTATGGAAACCTTGGGTTTTAACGGTTTATTACATATGCTAAATGCAATCATTCGCCCTCAAAAGTGGCTTTTAGCCCTTTTGTACATATCTCCTATCTTGGGGTTTACTTGTAGCTCTTCTTGCTTTGTATTTCATTGTGGGGGTGTGATTCGGCTCGAATATTGCATTTGTTTACCCTCTTTAGTTTGCATTTTATCCCCCTTGGATACCTTAATTCCTATATTTATTCTCTTTAACCAAACAACCTCTGTTATATATGTTTACATGCTTTGCAAGGTATAATTAAGCTTTTGTAGGTATTATGGTGCTTAGCGTGAAGCTCGATCGCATTCTAGGGAAGTTTTGTCTACAATTGCACTCGCAAGGGCATTTTAGTCATTTTAATATTTAGGTTTTTGGCCCAATGTCTTCATAGAAGTTGAAGCCTTATGCTTAATCTTTGCGTGTCCACTTTTGTAGCGCGATTATGATCTCTAACGAAGAAGTTACGAGATTTTCCACGAAGGAGGGACTACACCAAAGCTATCTCAGCATAACAATTGAAATGTAATAGGTGTAAATCGATTCTGGACTTTGTTCGAATTAATTCGAAATTAAGTAGTGCGAGATTTCCTGGATCATCAATCGATGGATGAAATTTAATCGATTGATCGATGCTTCGGTTTTGGCCGAGATTTCATTTTTTTATATTTCTTTTCTCCTTTTCCTTTTTCCCACTTACTATACAAACAAAGCTTTGCTTGTTTTTTAAGATATACTTTATATAATTCATTTTAGGTTGGTGTTAGGTTAGATAAGGTATTCTTAGGTGGATTCTCTCTAGGGTTTGCACCCATTTAGGTTGATGTAGGTCACTATTCATCACCCCCTCCATTTAATTAAAGGTTTATTTTATTGTTCTCTTGTGTTATTACTTATTTACTTATTTTGTATTTAGTTTTTATTGATTAATTAGTTATTTTCTTTGGTTAATTAGTTTTATTTCTTGTTCTAGTCATGTGTAGTAGCTAGTTTAATGGTTAGGGTCACATTTCCGCCATTAATGGGTGTTGAGCTTTGAAATCTAGGCTTTGGGTAAAAACGCATTTAATTAAAACATCATGTATTAAGATTGGAATATCAGGTATTTAACTTTCTTTATCACACAATGTTAGTGTTTATAACTATATTTCGAAATTAATCCACGCATGAACATTTTCGATTAAATGTTTAATCTCATATATTTGGAGTTAGGTACCTTCATGTGTGATGTTTATATTTAATTGAATATGCTCGATTAAATATTTTCGAACCAAAATCCTTATCACGCATTATTTAGACCACGTTAGGGATATGATCCTAATCTCGTTTTATTAATCTTTGTATAATTTTAATTTACATAATTAACTTTTTCCCCTTATCAACCATCATTATGTTTACATTTTTATTTGAATATTAATGAATCAACTAAATTCTATCAAACATTCTCTCTGGATTTTCGATACCCGAATAAATCGCAATACTCCACAAGAGTGTAGTTAATAGTTTTGGTTATTTGCATTGCGATCGGAAGTCTAGAGAAACATGTATCCACTATCTTCATGACAACCACGATCTAGACATACTGAGTTCAATTATTCTGGGAATTCAAGTGATCCATCCTACCACCCCGATTTAAATTTACCTATAAAAATTTTGGATTCTCGAGAAAATATCACTCTAACTCCAGAGAGACCAAGTGCTCTGCAAAGGTTTACCAGAGCTTCTCCCTTCGATCATTTGGGACCCATGGGGAACATAAATCCTCCTCAGTTTACGTTGAGAAATTCTCAACGACCAAATGATTTAAGGGAAGGCTCAGTCCAATCACATCCAAACCTAAGACCTGCAGTACACAAAGAATGATCCCAAGAGGAGAATTTTGCGTGATCTGTTGTTCGAGAAAATACAAATAAATCAGGTGCTGGAAATGACGCATGAAAAGGATCTATTTAGAGTTTGGAAGACATGTTAGGAGAGATGGCCAAGGCCAAGAACCCTCTCCAAAGAACATTTATTAAAGGATCTCCATTTGTACAAGAGATTATGGATTTTCCCACGCCAGCAAAGTTCAAGGCTACTGTGGTCGCACAGAAGTACGATGAAAAATTAATCATGTTCTTTACATAAAGCGGTACCAGGCTGCAATAGATATTTATGCGGTCCCATATGAAATGAGGTTTAGGGCATTCTCACGAACCATTACCGGATCTAATCAGATATGGTACAACATCCTTCCTCGGGGGCAGATTGCAATCTTCCACCCACTGGCAGAGATATTTATAGGAAATTTATGTTTTAGCACAAAGCTAGTTAAAAGGGTAGCGCATTTGTTAAGTGTTAGGCAAAAAGTAGGTGAAAGTTCCGGAGATTACATTACTCGTTTCAACGATGAGAAACTAGAGGTCATAGACTATGAGGAGAAGAAAACTATCACAGCTCTCATGAGTGGTCTTTTTCCAGATAAGCTGTATTACACCTTGGCCAAGGATCCCCCAAAATCCGTGGCTGAATTAATGGTAAAATCAGCCAAAATTATGAATACTGAGGAGGCTATGGCTGCGAAGAAGAATGCCGAGGCAAAGGTGGAAGCTAAAGCTAAAGGCAAGTCGGAGAGATCACAAGAATTACGATGGGAGCAATCAGTCGAAAGGAAAATAAACATTGGATCACTTGAGAAAGTATACAAACTATACTCCCTTAAAGGTGGATATAAACCACGTTTTGGAGGAAATCAAGAACATCGAGGAATTGAATTGGCCAGTAAAATAAAGGACAACTCCCGAAAGGAGGGATAAATCCAAGTAATGTGAGTTCCATAAAGATCACGTCCATACGACCAAGTAGTGTGTAGCTCTCCAAAATGAGATAGAGGCACTCATTAGACGAGGAAAGCTGAATAAGTATATTGATGGCTAGAATGGTGGGAAGACCAACAATAGAGCTCGGTAGAGATCCAAATCTCCTTTTCGACCAAGAGAAGATAAGAAAAGGTACAATGAAGATGACCCTAAAGATGATCCCAATCTCCCCAAAAGGCCAAGACAACTTGAGCGTGAGGTATTTTCAATTAGTTTTGATTCATTTGATTGTAACATGATTACAGGTGGAGATGAAGGAAGGGGTCATCATACCACTAAAAGGAAAGCTTGCCTCAATGAGGCTCAAGCTTGTTCCTACATACAACGAATAAATCTGGCATAAGAAGATCGCCCAAGGAAAGTTAACAAAGATAAGCTTGTCATTGGCTTTTCTAAGAATGATTTGGAAGGAGTCGTGTATCCTCATGATTATCCTTTGGGGATCAAAATGAGAATGAAGGATGTAATCATTTCAAGAGTGATGGTGGATAATAGTAGCTCGGCAGACATCATATATTACCCTTATTTCGATAGTGTGAACTTGAAACTTGGTCAGTTGGAGCCGTATCACAGGCCCCTCATTGTGTTTTCTGGAGAAAAAGTTTTTCCCCTTGGAATAATCAAGATAGACATGTTGATTGGTACCTGTCCAGCTAGTAGAACAGAGAAGGTGCATTTCTTTGTGATGGATAAGAATGTCCAGTCAGCCAATAATATAATTATGGGAAGAGTAAGCCTAAAAAGGTTTGAAGAAGTTCCATCTACAGTACATCAATGCTTAAAGTTCCCGACCAACTTTGGGGTTGGAGTTATAAAAGGAGATCAAAAAGTAGCTCGGGCTACTACTCAGCTGCCGAGCAAGAGGAATTAGAGGATGCTAGGAAGAAAACAACCACTTATCAAGTGGATGAATCTCATGAGTTGGAGATTGAAACCTTAGACCCAAGACATGAAACGGAACTTGTTAAAGGCCAAGTCATGGGGGCAACATAAAGTATTATTCTGGATGATGAGCAACCAGAAAGAACAACTCAGATCGGTGCTTCACTTGATCCAGTACTGAAGCAAGAGGTCGTAGCATTTTTTAAGCAAAAAAATATGTATTTGCATAGAGTCACGAGGATATGCCGGGGATAGACCCGTCTTCTTATGCCATGAGCATAATGTCAACAAGGAGATCAGACCAGTGAAGCAAAGAAGAAAAGTCTTTAGTCCGGAGAAGAATCAGGCTATTCAAGAAGAAGTGGAGAAATTGTAAAAAACTTCTTTCATCGAAGACGTGAAATATCCCAATTATTTGGCTAATGTTGTGATAGTAAAAAAGAAGAATAATAAGTGGAGAATGTGCGTGGACTTCAAAGATTTGAATAAAGCTTGATCGAAAGATCATTTTCCTCTGACCAGAATAGATCAGCTAGTGGACGTAACCTCAGGGCATGAGCTGCTAAGATTTATGGATGCCTATTCGGGATATGATCAAATTAAAATGAAGCCAGAAGATATGGAAAGTACCTCTTTCATTACACCCTGAGGAACATATTGTTACAATGTTATGCCTTTTGGTCTTAAAAATGCAAGTGCTACATATTAGCGGCTAGTAAATAAGGTATTTATGGAGCAGATTGGCAAAAATATGGAGGTATATGTCGATGACATCTCGACTAAAAGAAAGAAAGCTACTGACCATATAACTGATTTAAACCAAACATTTGATCAACTGGAGAAGTACCAGAAGAAGATGAACCCGACCAAGTGCGTTTTCGGCTTACAAGAAGGCATGTTCCTCGGATACATTGTGAATCAAAGAGGTATTGAAGAAAACCTGACAAGATAAAAGCATTGCTGGAGTTACAATCTCCAACCACCAAGAAGGAAGTGCAGAGCCTTACGGGGCGTGTTGCAGCTCTTAATAGATTTATCTCCCGAGCAAAGGATAGATGTCTTCCATTCTTCAAGGTACTAATGAAGACCTTTGAGTGGAATAACGAATGAGAGAAGGCGTTCTTAGAATTGAAGAGATACTTGGGGACACCTCCTTTATTATCCGGACCAATAGCGGGAGAAAAACTATACTTGTACTTAGATGTATCAAAAAGTGCAGTTAGTTCAACCTTGATAAGAATTAAAGATAGAGTGCAAAAACTAGTTTATTATACTAGCAAGGTATTCAGGGGATCAAAAATCAGATATCCTAAACTAGAGAAGTTAGCATTAGCATTGATCGAAGCAAGAAGGAGAATCAAACCGTATTTTCAAGCCCATACAATAGTGGTATATACTGACATGCCACTTAGAAAGGCTTTACATAAGCCATAAAAGTCTGAAAGATTGATGCATTGGGCAGTGGAGTTAGGGGAGTATGACATTATTTATGAGCCAAGGTCCTCACTCAAAGGACATGCAATGGTGGATTTCATTGTTGAGTTTACCTACCCAGATGTCTCCATTCAACAAGGGGCCAATGCAGAGCAACTCAAGGATGCTAGAGGATTAATATAAAATATCCCCAATCAACTCCCAGTAGCATAATTATCAGAAGGGATGGCAACCAATTAACCAGAATCCTTTGGTAAAGTACAATAGTTGAAAAAGAATATGAAGAAAGGTTCTTCATGTGTAACAGGCTACGGAGATGGAATCATTCTCAACAGTCCAGATGGGATAAACATTGAATATGCTTTGTGTTTCCAATTCCAAGCTTCCAAAAATGAAGCTGAGTATGAAGTCGTGATTGTGGGCCTCAAGTTAGCTAAATTATTGAATGCAGAGCAAGTTATGGTGTTCAGTGATTCACAATTAGTGGTGAATCAGATGCTAAGTTTGTATGTAGTAAAAATGGAGTTCATATCAAGATACTTAACTAAGGCTTTGGAGATTGTAGCAAATTTGGCAGTTGTTCAGGTGGTTAGAATACCTAAACTGAAGAATGCAAAGGCAGATGCCCTTGATCGGTTAGCTTTAGCTACTCGCACCGAGCTATGAAGAACAATCCCCATTGAAGTACTTAGAAGCAGAAGTATTGATGAATACATGATGGTGACTTTTATCACCTTGGATATGGGACCATTTTGGATGGATCCCATCAGGGGTTATATTGAAGAAGGTATTTTACCAGTCGACCTACTTCCAACTAAAAGGTTGAAGTACAAGGCTGCTAGATATGTTTTGAATAATGGATTTCTGTATATGAGAGGTTTGATAGCTGGTTTACAGAGTGTGTTCATCCAACAGAGGTCAAGGACCTAATAGAGGAAATTCATGAAGGATCTTGTGGGGCTCACATAGAAGGAAGAACTCTACTACAGAGAATGAGTACGCAAGGATACTACTGGCCAACAATGTGCGCTGATTGTACAGCTTATGCTAAAAAATGTGACAAGTGTCAATGATTTTCTACTATACGAAGAACTTCTTAGGCACTATTAACACCAATCACTTCACCTTGGCCATTTTCTACATGGGGAATAGAATTAGTTGGGCCTCTGCCAACTACAAGAGGATAATTCAAATATTTGGTGGTAGCTGTTGATTACTTCACAAAGTGGGTGAAAGATGAACCTCTCATTGATATAGCCTATGAAATGGTCTATTAATTCATTTGGAAGAATATCATTTGCAGATATGGTCTGCCCCATGACTTTATCATAGATCATGGTACCCAGTTTGACAATGTTGAATTCGCAGCATACTATCTACAGTCCAACATTCAAAAAGTCCCTTCTGCTCCAGGTCATCCCCAATGTAATGGGAAAACATAGGTGACGAACAGAACTCTACTGAATGGTTTGAAGAAGAGATTATATAATGCTAAATGGAATTGGATCAACGAGTTGCAATTAGTGTTATGGGCTTACCGAATAACTCCCCGAACAACAACTGGAGAAACCCCTTACATGTTGGCCTTTGGGAGAGAAGCAGTAATACCTGCTAAACTAGGATTACCCACTCATAGGGTGCTCAATTTTAATTCTTCGGTGAGTGATTTGATGAGAAGCTTAGATTTGGACATGCTCGAAGAAGTCAGAGAAGAGGCAACAATTCGAAATGAATCCTATCAACAAAGGACTGCTATGTTCTATAATAAAAGGTTAAAGAAATGTGATCTAAAGGAAGGCCATTACTTGATCAAGAAGGTAATTCAAAAACACAATAAGTTGGAGGCCAATTGGTATGGATCCTATGGCATCAAAACATTTGTTCGACCTGACACTTATATAATAGAAACTCTTGAAGGGGAAGAATTCAAAAATGCCTGGAATGCAGAGCACCTGTGAAAGTAATACAAGTAATGTAACAACCAATGTACTCAATTTTTTCAGTATGAATGAAAAAGATGATTTCCCCATCTATTTTTTTTCGGAGTACTAGTGCTACACACTACACACAACAACTTATAGCATTTGAAAATGAACAATTACCAATTAAAAGTTGGTCGGCATCAGTAACCACCAACTAAATGTTAATCGGCATCAACATAAACACCAATAATGTTAGTAAAACAATCGAGAAAGGAAAGTCCTACTTGATTATGGGTGACCCAAGAGACATCTAAACTAGGCAAGAAGTTGGGTAAAATATCCACTGCCTGGTGATTAAGCATAAATTCTTCCCATTTATCCCCTTAATTTAGAGGCTTTTATCACTCTGTAAAGTGTAATTCGAGTGGATTTATCTCATATCATTGCTATTGACATTTTCTAATTAGTACGCCGAGTTTCGTGTATCTCTTATCTATTTTTCAGGTATTCAGTGCACACAAGGAAGGAGAAAACAAGGAGGAAAAGTTCCTGAAAAGATGGAACCGAACCGAAGGTCTGAAAAAAAGGAACCGATCCTATCCTGGGAAAACTTCCTGTGAAGCACGAAAAAATGGAACCGAACTAAAGAGGAAATAAATGAACCGAATCATTTCAGGGGAAAACTTATGTCAAAAGGCAAACGGAACCGAATCACCTTAATAGGATTGGTTCGGGTATCGAAAATTTGGACTTATCCACTTGTAAAATAAGAGTGTTGTATGTTTGAAACTCTTAGAAATTAGTAGAGTATATGTTTAAAACACCTCCTAGACATAAGAGGAGGCTGATAATTCGTTAGAGAAGCATTGTAATTAATTTAGAGAAGAGAATAACAAGAAACCCTAGTTTTTATTCCAGTTCTGCAATTCAAGTAATTTTATTCCAATTCTTGCTTTCATTATTGCAGTAGTTAATGTTTTAGTTAGTAATTTCATTCTTCTTCACCTTCAGTTGTTAGTAAAAATGTTTTCTTTCATTCAAAACATGTTTTTTCTAGTTTTAATATGTCTGGCTAAGTTTTCAAGTGTTGGGGTGCATGAACCCCACCCGATGTAATTTACGATAGTGGAAATAGAATTTTGAATTAAAATCTTAGGTGAATTGTATCGTAGTTAATGCGATACTGCTTTAATTCATCCTTTGCTTATATATTGTGCTGGCTACGATCCCTCATATATGTAATAATTAGGAGTGTTGAAGACTGTGTCTTAATTCGTCCTTTGCTTACATAATGTGCGGGCTACGATCCCTCATATATGTAATATTTAGGAGCATTAAAAACCGGGTTCATTTGAAGTTTTAATTCCGAATCTAGTATCCTACGAAGTGAATTACTAGGGTGTGGGGTATTGTAACCCGACCTATCTTTCTCATTTCATAGTTAAAGTTTTAGTCAAATCATCAGTAGTCCTTTAGTTAATTAGAGTAAATGCATTTCATTTATTCATAATTTCATTAGTTACTCATTTTCATATTTGCATTTAGTTGTCGTTATTTCAAAATCCAAATCACATTTTCTTTGTTTCTAGAGTCAAAGTTAGGTTACCTTAGTCTTTACAACGTCGTTACGACTTTGTTCGTCCTGTTTTCCTGAGGATCGATACCCGACTTATCGGATTATTACTTGAGCAACAGGCTTGCACTTGAGCCTAAATAGCACGCACACTAGACACATTTGTGGTCGCGTTACCTGGAACCATGGCAATTATTTATTTAATTAATTGTTACAACTAAACAAGAACATGGGATACACATTCCATTTCTTAGGCACTTATGGGTGATAAAAAAATCACTACAACTAGACAAACACATGGGACAAAAGTTCCATTGTCTAGGCAATCAAATCAAAAGGGGAAAAATGTCCATTCAAATATATATATATATATATATATATATATATATATATATATATATATATATATATATATATATATATATATTATTGTTGATCTTATGTTATGTACAAAGATTGACAGAATAATCATGCAATTATTTTATTTCTAAGGAAACAAAATTACAAGAAGATGATTTTTCTTCATTTACAACAACAATTACTAACAAAATACATATAGCCTATTCTATTGGTTTCTTTCCTTCCGATTTTGATACATGATCCATTCCAGCTGGAGGGTCATCTAAAGCATAAGAAGAATTCATAAAGTTCAAGTCCTATAGAATTCTGGTGTTGCTCAAACTTGGTCGGTTTAGCAAATGAGGAGGTCGTGATATCTCAAAATATTCATAAAGGCCATAATCACCTAGGTAATTGGAAATCAAACAGTGAGGAATGGAACTAACTGGAATCCAACTAACATCTTGCTGGAATGATGGTTTTGGCAGATTAAGTAGTCTAAGGTCGTACCAATCCCACAGTTCAGTTCCTTGCTCAACTTTCATTACAGTTAAAGCGTTCATCCATCCCTATTTGTACCCTTCATTGTTTGATTGTTTCAATTTTGCATTAAGATGATATAAAGCTTCATTGTATCCCTCCATCCAGAACTCTCTGGGTTGCTTGTGAAACTGATAAGTTAATCGTTCAACATGTTGATGTAGTCTTTTTAGAACACTTTCTTTATTCTGCAATGCAGAACTCTAATCGGATAATTGCTCTGTAAGAGTTTGAATCTTCTGGGACATCTCTTCCAGAGCTTGATTTTTTATCTTCAATTGAGCACCTTAATTTTCTAAGACTTGCCTAGTTCTAGTCTCTTCAATGATACTCCGACCATCTCTTGTTCTACCTCGGGAAATGGATGCAGGTTACTCTTTTCAAATTTTCCAATTCTTCTCTTAATAAAACATTTTCAGTCTCTAAAAAGGAAATACCTTCATCATCAATCGGGACTATAGCTCCAGAGGAAGAAGAAGATTTTAGTTGTCTCAATTCTTCTCTCAACGCATTATTTTCCTCCTCCAGCAATTTGGCAATATTTTCATGCTCCTCAATCTCAAATTTCATCACACTCTCTCTTTTATTATGGGAAGAAATAAATTTATCATAACCCCAATCAGCACTCAACTGTTGGTACTTCCTCTCATAACCTTCATGAAGAAGAGCAGTGACTTCCTGGTGTTGAAGTTGAAGTTATTCAATCATTCCTTAAAGATCTTTAATCATTTTGTAGTACGCTACATTATTCGCTACTGCACGATCAAGTAAGCATTTCAAATACTGGTAAGCCTCAATTGTTCGTTTAGAGGCATCAGGACCAATAATGTCAATTATTTGTGCTTCAGTAAAATTTGCATGACTAGCTTTGAAGTAGTCTGTACATTTCTTCATCAACTCTGTATCATGAGATGACAATAGTTCCATCCTAGCAATAAACTAGCAAGGAAAAGTAAAAACAGATCAACAACTGCACAACTATATTGAACAGTAGAGGAGAATTTCAGATAAGTAACAAGTCAATTTTATTGATCATAATATATGAGAGTACAACCAGAGGTACGAAACAAAGGAAAGCAAAGAAAAATTGCCGAACAACTTTACACCATCTCTTTATCCCCCACTACATCCTCAACTGATTTTGAAGAAGGAGTTGGTTGTTAAAGTTGCTCAGAATGCAGTTGATGTTGTTTGGAGGAAGTCGTTGTCTAATGGGCTTACTCGAAAGATCGAGGGATAGTGATTGTGACACCCCGCCTAATTAAATACAGGGTGATCAGTCCTTTATTAAATTATAACCAAGGTGAACGGTTAGTTCATTCTTAGCATCACTGTCGCAAAAATAACTTTTCAAATTAAACACCCTAAATAATTAAGCTAAGTGTCAAAACCATTTAAAACATTATTTCCATATTTAATTTAAGCCCAATAATAAAAAAATTCATAATTCATAGTTTAAGAGTCACACAATAACTAGACTGGAAAAGATAATCCAAGCAGTTTAAGCATTCAACTAACTAATTCCAACTTTAAAACTTCAAAGGAAAAACATCCTGACAATAACAAATCCCAAAGTAGAAATACTAAAAGTAAGGGAATCACAATCTCTGACAAAACCATCTGAATAAAGAAAAAGGGAGACACATGCCCAACTGGATAAACAGAACTAGGAGTGGAATCAATAATGAGGTCGTCAAAGAAAAAGGCCTACAACTCCCACCTAAGCTGCAGCAAGTTCCTTCCAAAGAATCTTAAGCATAACACCCCTGTGGCTGGGTACCTTTATTACATACATATATGTACAAGAGAGAAGAAATAATAGGAAATGGGTTGGAGCCCGATTGTAAAACAGCTTAAAAATTCAGTTTAGCAAGTATTTAAAATGTTTACCGGCTAATGCAACAATCATATTAGTATGCGGCACTCTCTTGAGAAATTCTCACCTCTCTTCTAATGTGCACGCCTACCGCACTATTAATCCCCACAAGTTAAGCTTATCTACTAGGGCGAAGATAACAAATTTCTGAGAGTAAAGTGTTCATAAAAATTTAATCTCATTATAAAGTCTTTCAGTATTGCCTTGAACTTTTCAAACACATATATTAAAGTCAAAAAAATATTTATTCATTACTTAACTACTTTTAATCGTACTAGAAAGTTCCAACTTTCAAGTCTATATATATTAATCACTCATATAATATATATATACTATCGGCACCCAACATGAAATTTATGGTGCTGGCATACTCTACAATCAAGTCCCTGTATCACTCGTACTAAGGGAAATACTTGTTCGGAATCACTCTCGAACTGTATTAACACAAAACACATACAAATTGAGGCGAAGCATAGTTCCAAGTCACTAAGAGGTCAGCACATATCCTCACATATCTTAGGACCGTTTGAATATCGATCAGATAGCCTGTACCAATGATTCATATGTTCTAGGGTACAAGTCAATATCCCCCATAAAGGTCCCATCGAGATAAGACTGTCGTGACGCGGTAATCTCAGTGATAGCAAGCAGCGCGGGCATGATTTTTACACGTATATAGTATATGCACAAACACAGCCATATATATATATATATATATATATACACTACCATTCCCATTTCCAAATTAGGTACACCCACGATCCATACTTATGAAATTCGTTCTTAGTACACATTATTAGATTATCCCGTATAACAGCTCGTCTCTTTTATTCTTATTTATGGGATTATTCCAAACTTACTTCGTATCACTCGTAGTATCTTATCTCCCTAAGTATAATTTCAGTAGGTACTCTCTTATTTTACGACGTAACTACCTTACGAGTCTCACTCCTTTAGACACACGTTCCCATTATTCCTTAAGTGTAAATCACTCCCCGTTAACACTAATTTCGTCTTTACATTAAATGCTCCATTTTTACAAAGTCCTACTGGTCCGCTTTATGTCCCAAAATGTTCTAACAGTAATGTTCAAAGGTTACCACTCATTTTAATCAAAATAAACTATTTAAAAGAGGATTATGAATTTTCCAGGAGGGGTCAATCGATCGATGGAAGTGGATGGATCGATCGATCATCGATAGATCGATGCTCTTTGGTCGATCGATCGATCAAGCAGTTATGGCGAAACTGCAGAAATACCAGTTACGAAAATCCTATTCCAAACTCATCCAAATCATCATTTTTGACTCCCAAACTCCCAACAATTAATACTACAAGTGTTATATACCCAAATAAATAATATTTTACGTAAGACATGTGAGTTCTCATCAAGTATAAAGAATTAAAAGGGCAAAATCTATATAAATCTCAAGAACCCTAATATTTTCTTTAACTTAGTTCTTCCCATTATTTTTCCAGATTTTCTACTCCTAACTCAATGAAAATTCGTGGTTCAACCTCTACATATGAAATAGATTTCCAGAATATGATTTTTACCTCTACAACATGTAAATTCTAGTCTCCAATATATGCTTTCTTTCACGAAAATTAGTTCTAATCAACCCAAGACTAATATAATTGAAGCATTAACTAAAATAAAGCAAGATAGATACTTGCCTAGAAATATTTGTTTTTGATTTGTGGAAGAAATTGGTGTGGTTGTGATCCTCGTCGCGCGATCTAGAATTTGGCGGTGACGGCGGTGCAAACGGTGGAGTTCTTGGCCTAGAACTTCTTTGAAAGCTTCTCCTCTTCCTGTCCAATGGCCGTCCTTGTTTTTTAATTATGCTAACCCTAGAAGACAACCCCTACCATATGATATTACCTTAGAAAATTCGTGGGTTTCCATGCCAAAAAATACAAAATGTCTAAAACGCTCGTCCGGGATGTTAATTAGGCCTAAAAAGGCCCCGAGACCCAAACTAAACCCCGGAGTACATTATTTTGACTATCTCGACCCTTCCGAACACATTGACACACTCAAAATGACCATACGGGTGACTTATAATTTATTCACTCTTAATAATTCGAATTTAATCCCGACGCGACACAGGCGCGTCCCGATAAAATTTTCATAATTATCAAATTAGATTCTCGTCATAATTTTACTAAATTTAATTACACATATTACTTTACCCATAAAGTAATTTATAACAAAATTCCAATAATTACTAACTCTCATCACGCTAGTAAATATTTAAATGATTTCTGAATTAATATTAAATTAATATCTCTGATTAAATTTAATAGATCCCCAAATTTAAAAGTCATAAAAATACGGGGTATTACATACTTCCCCCCTAATAACGGAATTTTGTCCCGAAATTTGAAAAATAAGGTATACCTGGTAAGAATAACTTTGGGTATTTCTCATGCATGTCTGCCTCATGCTCCTAAGTGGATATCTCCACATTATGATGCTCCCACTGGACCCGTACAAGTGGGACTACTTTCGACCTCAATCTCCTTTCTCTATGGTATAGAATGGCCACTGGCCTCTCCTCGTAAGAGCTATCGGGCTGTAATCAATCTCCTCAATCGCGATGTGGGTGTGGGCCATGTCATCCCGAAGGTATCTGATAGACAGGGGTTTCGCCGCAGCGCGAGAGTCACCTACGCGCCAGTCATTTTGAATTCGGATCACCTGAACTATACAAAAACCTAAATTATGACTACACTCAATGGGTGAGTACAACGGTAAGTCGGGTATCGAAAATCCACAGAGACGAGTTGCTAGAATTTAAGTGATTTAATACTCCGAAATAAAAGTGTAAAAGATGATTACAAACTAAAAGGAAAAATATGCATAATAGGAAATTTAATCTAGGCAAGGTATTGAAACTAGATTATGAAAGCGAGTGAAACTATAGGTTGCGTCGAATATCCCTCACCCGAGTTAATTTGTATAAAACGGTTACATGGGTCGACGAGTTATTACAAATGTGTCTCATTTTGACAGTTAATTAAATCAAGGGTTGTTATGCCCTAAATCATCATAAAAGCCTAATAAGATTTTGGCGTCAACAAATATCCCGGAGATTACACGCGAAAGGTCATAAGCACGGGACATACATGATATGCCCCATCAAATCTCCTAGGCGTAATAACTAGGACAACGCATCTGAAATAGACCCGTAAACACCATCACCAAAGCAAAGCAACGCGTCAACTCGAGTGAGTTCTATTAAAACACAACCTAATTTAAATTAGCTAGAAAGCATGTTAAAATCACAGTAAATGAAAGCGTGTAAATAAACGCGATAAAACTATACTAGAAAGCACGGGATCAAAGCATGTAACTAAAGCATGTAAACCTAAATTAGAAAGCTTGTAAATGAACTAGAAAGCAAGAAATGAAGAAATATAACTATATTAATTGGTAGGGTAAATGAATAGTCAACTTACACAACAAATGGGGTGTCAAACCAAGTATAAATGAATAAGAACCATCCAAAAACCCAAACCCTAACCTGTTCTATCTTCTAAAAACATTTTATCTAAAAACGTTCACCCTGAATATTACAACATAATTGGTATATATACCAAGTTAGAATAAAAGAAAAGAAGAACGAAAATGGAAAGAAAATATCTGTACGAAAAAAATAGGGGATCGATCGATCGACTGTTAAAATCGTGGCAAAAATATAGAGGGTCGATCGATCGACCCCCACGCTCGATCGATCAATCAAGAAGAGCAGCCTGCAGAATCCCCTGTTTTGGCATGCAATTCATCTCCGCTCAAATCGCCGTAACTTTGTCATACAGACTCGGAATTGCGTACCGTTCACGGCCACACGAAGCTAACGAGGAGAGATACAACTTTCGTGTAGATGTCAAGCCAGGTGCCTAAGCTGTGAAATGATCGGATTGCCCTTGAACGTGCGATTGTGTATGAAAATTGCGCGGAATGCGTCCGAATCCCATACTTGGTACCTAAATACCTACAAAAGCCCAATTATACCTCATATAGCATGTTAACAATATAAACAAAGGTTGTCTGGTTAACGGGCTTAAATATAGAGATTAAAGCACCCGAGGGGGCTAAAATGCATAGGTTCGACAGATAAAATACGCGATATTTGCGTATTATCACACCCCCTAACTTACACATTGCTAGTCCCTAGCAATGAAATATGAAGCAATAAGAACAACAAGCACCAAAAGCAGGATAAGTACAAAAATATGGTATTAAAGCATAAAGCCACTTTCGTGGGCGATTCGATTGCATTTAGCATATGAAATAAGCCGTTAAACCCCTAGGTTACCCTAGTGAATGAGTGTCGTCTCATGAGGGTTTTCAGTGATGGTACCCACGAAACATCATAAAATTTCCTCAAAATATGCCCAATCAAGTACGACAAACTCATCAATGCGAACAAGATTTCAACATGTTATTAGCATAGCAAACGAATTCGCGTGAGAAGTCCGTAGTTATTAACATTATCAAATGCACCTCAATGAATTGAAACTCTAACATGTGGGAGGGGATTGAGCATATGCAAAGTATGATTTGGCGAAAAACTTAAATAACTCGGATACTAAATATCAAAGCATGCATAAAAGTCAATCCTCACGGCACTCATCAAATGAATTCACTTGAAACAGGGAGGTAGCACACGGGATATGCGGGCATAAGGAGTAAATGTAAAGGGAAACTAGGCCGCGCACATGTCACAATTGAAGAACGCTATATAGGAAATACAAATTACAACCTCAGTGAAAGGATACCGCACATATAAAAGAGGCGAAATGCATTTTCACAGATTATCAACACTATTTATACATTTGAATTACATCAACCTAAGATAACATAGGACTTTAATATGGTTGTAATGTAGGCTAGGTTAAGGTACGAAATGAAAGGGATGTATATACGGATTCAAAGTATTTGGGGATGAAACTCGGGAAAATGGAAAAAAGTGGGCAATTTCAAAATTAGACAAATGATTTCCAAACGAGCATTAGATATAACAATCGAGAGAGTAACAAGGATTATTAATCACATACAAACACTATAAACAACTTTCTTTTTCTTTTTATTTTCTTCTTTTTCTCACTTTTTTTCTTTTGTTTTCTTTTGTTTTTAACTTTCTCTTTTTCACCCTTTTTCTTTTCACTTCTTACTCTTTTCATACTCAAATTGCAACCACAACACAACAATATCATTCAATCCCAAGCAACAATCCAAACAAGGGTATGTAAGGTAATATGTGTTGATACCAAAATTAATATGCTGATATAGACGAATAATAAGAAGACACGTGTCGACCTACATGGCACAATAGCAACGAGGGAGTTTATTTCCCCGACTAAGTCGTACTCACTCCGAGCAGCAAGTGCACTCCTAGGAACTCCAACACTCCGAGGAACTCCAATACTCCGAGGAACTCCTGAACGACGAGCAACTAAGGCGGTCCGAGCTGTATCTCAGCCACAGCATTGATTGCCAGATAATCAACAGTTCAACTATTCATTGAATGCTTATCATACAGACGTATATTCTTAAAGGGCATTAATTGTTTACCCTTTCACATGTACAGCCCAAGGGCTATAAATACATTGTATCACCCTCATTCAAAGGGACCGGATTTTCTTGATAGAATTACATATTGAGAACTCCAAAACACTTGGCAATAACAGAAATAGTGGACGTAGGCCAAACCTATAAGGCCGAACCACTTTAAAATTCTTTGTCTCATTTATATTCATCTGTGATTAAATAATTAGAATCAATCTAATTTTTTACATCAACAGATTGGCGCCGTCTGTGGGAACGACTGTTGTTATCATTTTTCACCAAAAATCATTCATCATCAATGGCAAATAATTCGGAATCCAGCAATCGAAATGCTGGAAATGCTAGAAATCCTCCAAATCCCTCTACACCTCCAGATCTGGCTGGAATTATGACGAATCCGGCTCAAGGACAAACCGCCATGCAAGAGACAATGCGGCAACTCATACAGACCCTTCATGGCGGTGCACCTGCACATTCGGAACAGCGAAGTGGTCAGAGGCAAACCTATTTACTTTCTTCACGATCCAGGCGTACAGATGCGTATCGTAATGAGGAATATGATGATTTCTCTTATCAACCTGGGCGAACTTCATCAATACGGGCTAGAGATACTGATCAACGTATCACTCTCTCTCCAGAGAGACCCAGTGCCTTGGAAAGACTGAGCAGGGTGTCTCCTTTCAGTCGATTAGGCCCTAGGAGGAATAGGAATCCGCCTAAGACCATGTCGAGGAGTTTTCGACAACCATCAGATCTAAGATAAGGATCAGCACAATCACGACCGGTTGCTCGTCAAGATAGATCTCAGGAGGCCACGTCAGAACAATCAATTGCTCGAACTAATAAGCCCGGGGAAGGAAATGATGCGTGGAAAGGTTCCATTCAGCGGTTGGAAGATAGATTGGGAGAAATGGCTAAGGCAAAGAACCCCCTACAACGAACTTTTGTTCAAGGGACACCTTTTGTCCAGGCCATTGTGGATTTTCCTACACCGTCAAAGTTTAAATCCCCTGTGGTGACCCCTAAATACGATGGAAAGACAGATCCTGTTTTGCACATAGAGCAATATCAAGTTGCTGCCGACATCTATGCTGTCCCCGACGAGATGAGATACAGAGCATTCTCAGGAACTCTTACTGGATTTGCCCAGATATGGTACAACAATCTTCCTCGGGGTAAGATTTCAACTTTCTTTCAATTGGCCGAGTTGTTCATCGGAAATTTCTGTTTTGGAGCAAAGCCAGTAAAACGATTAGCACACTTGTTAAGTGTTAGACAAAAATCTGGTGAGAGTACTAGAGATTACATAACTCATTTTAATAATGAGAAGCTGGAAGTCATAGATTATGAAGAAAAGACAACAATCACTGCCTTGATGAGTGGTTTGTTGCCTAACACATTTTATTACACTTTGGCCAAAGATCCACCTACAACTATGTCATAGTTGATGGCAAAAGCGGCTAAAATCATGAATGCCGAGGAGGCTATGGCTGCGAAGAAGAATATGGATAAAGAAACCAAGGTGGAAGTCGACAAATCTAAGAAGAATGAGCATAAGGGTAATGGCGGTGACAAGTATTCCAAGAATAATAAGTCGTCATGGGAAGTCCTGAAGAAATTCGATAATTATACTCCTTTGAAAATGGGTATTAATCATGTCTTGGAAGAAATCAAGAATAACGAAGAAGTAAAGTGGCCAAAGAAACTGAGGTCAGACCCTGACACGAGGAATAGGGAAAAAGATTGCGAGTTCCATAAGGATCATGGCCATATGACCAAAAATTGCATAGCTCTTCAGAACGAGATCGAAACACTCATCCGAAAGGGAAACTAGCAAAGTACGTTGATCGGGGAGGTGAAAGAAGAAATAATGACCGAACTAGAGAAAAGTCTAGATCTCCTCGTCGAGCAGAGGAGAAAAAGAAGAGAGATCATGAAGATGATACAGAGGATGACCCCGATCTTCCTAAAAGGCCAAGACAACCAGAACGCGAGGTATTTTTAATACGTTTTGGAACATTTGATTGTAATGTTATTACAGGCGAAGATGCAGGAGGAGGAGATCTTACTGCAGAAAGAAAAGCTTACCTTGGTGAGGCTCAGGCTTGCTCATACATTCAACAGATAAATTTGGCTGAGGAAGATCTCCCAAGGAAGATAAATAAAGAGAAGCTAGTCATTGGTTTTTCAAAAAACGACCTTGCAGGTGTTCTTTACCCTCACGACGACCCTTTGGTGATCAAAATGAGAATGAAAAAAGTAGTGATTTCAAGGGTTCTGGTAGATAATGGTAGTTCGGCAGACAACATGTTCTACTCATGCTTTGACAGTTTAAATTTAAAATTATCTCAATTGGAGCCTTATCACAGACCTCTCCTGGGTTTTGCTGGCGAGAAAGTTTTTCCACTTGGGACGATCAAGTTGGATATATTCATTGGAACTTGGCCTGCTTGTCGAACAGAAAGAATACGCTTCTTTGTGATGGATAAGAATGTGCAATCAGCTTATAACATCATCATGGGAAGAGTTGGTTTGAAGAAGTTCGAAGCAGTTCCATCTACAGTACATTAGTGCTTAAAATTCCCAATAAATTTTAGAGTAGGAGTTGTGAAAGGTGATCAAAAAGTAGCCCGGGAATGCTATTATTCGTCTGTCGAGCAAGAGGAGCTTGAAGAGTCAAGGAAAAAGACTACTACCTACCAGGTGGATGAAGGTACAGAAATTGAAACACTGGATCCCAGAGATGAATCCCAACTTGTAAAAGGACAGGTGGTGGAATCTACAGAAAATGTTATTCTGGACGATGAACACCCTAAACGAACAACTCAGATAGGTTCGTCGTTGGATGCTTCGATAAAACATGAGTTGATAAATTTCTTGAGAAATAGAAAGAAAACTTTTGCATGGAGTCATGAAGACATGCCAGGAATAGATCCAAACTTCTTATGTCATGAGCTCAATGCGAATAAGGAGATCAATCCTGTAAAGCAGAGAAGAAGAGTATTCAGTCCTGAGAAGAATCAAGCTATACAAGAGGAGGTCGAGAAGCTCCAGAAAGCCCAATTCATTGAAGATGTGAAATATCCAAACTGGTTAGAAAATGTGGTGATGGTAAAAAAAAGAATAACAAATGGAGGATGTGTGTTAATTTTACCGATCTCAACAAGGCATGCCCAAAGGATCACTTTCCATTGCCCAGAATTGATCAACTAGTGGATGCTACCTCGGGACACGAGCTGCTCAGCTTCATGGATTCTTACTCTGGCTACAACCAGATCAAAATGAAACCGGAAGACAGGGAAAGTACCTCTTTTATTACCCCTAGGGGAACTTATTGTTATAATGTTATGCCTTTTGGTTTGAAAAATGCAGGAGCGACATACCAGCGGCTGATGAACAAGGTTTTTGCCGAACAAATCAGTTGCAATATGGAGGTCTATGTCGACGATATGCTGACAAAGAGCAAGAAAGCTGCTGATTATCTAGTTGACTTAGGTCAGACCTTTGATCAACTGGATAAATACCAAATGAAGCTCAACCCGACGAAGTGCACCTTTGGAGTACGAGAAGAAATGTTCCTCGGGTACATCGTCAACCAGCGAGGCATTGAGCCGAATCCAGAAAAGATCAAAGCTCTTTTAGGGTTGCGATCTCCAACGACGAAGAAAGAGGTGCAGAGTCTTACAAGACGAGTTGCAGCGCTCAACAAATTTGTATCCCGAGCAAGTGATAGATGCCTCCCATTCTTCAAAACACTTCAAAAAACTTTCGAGTGGAATGATGAATGTGAAAAAGCCTTTCAAGACTTGAAGAAATATTTGGGAGCACCTCCACTGTTATCTAGGCCAGTAATGGGAGAAAAGTTATACTTGTACCTGGCAGTATTAGAGAATGTAGTCATCTCGGCATTGATCAGAATGGAGAATGGAGTCTAGAAGCCAATTTATTACACAAGTAAGGCTTTCCGAGGTGCAGAGATCAGGTACCCAAAGCTGGAAAAATTGGCATTGGCATTAATTGAGGCAAGTAGAAGAATGAGGCCATATTTCCAGGCCCATATCATCAACGTGTATACCAACATGCCATTGAGACAAGCCCTTCATAAGCCAGAAAAATCAGGGAGACTGATGTACTGGGCAATAGAACTCGGTGAATATGATATTGTGTATGAACCCAGATCATCACTAAAAGGGCAAGCTGTAGCAGATGTTATAGCAGAGTTTACATATCCTGATACCCCCGAGGAACAAAAGTTGCTCGCTGATCAACCTGTGGATGTTACAGGATCAATAAACACAAGCTCAGACCAACTCCGATTGGTAAAAGGGCTTGTGGATGTAGAAAGATCATCAAATTCGAACTCAGACCAACTCCGGTTGGTAAAAGGGCGAGAAGAGATGGTCGACGAAGAGCGAGAAATACTAGGGGAGGATGAAAGGAAACAGCAAATATTTCACCGAGGAACTCTTTCAGATAAGAATTTTGAAGACGAGTTACCTACATGGAGATTATATGTAGATGGGTCATCTTGCACAACAGGTTGTGGATCAGGGATTGTTTTGAACACCCCAGACGAGATTGACATGGAATATGCCTTGCGATTCCAATTCAAAGCCTCCAATAATGAGGCTGAGTATGAGGCCTTGATAGCAGGTCTTAATTTAGCAAAGATTATGGAAGCGCAACAAGTGATGGTATTCAGTGATTCTCAATTAATTGTGAATCAGATGATGGGAACATATGCAGTTAAAGGAGAATTAATGGTCAAGTATCATGCAAAGGCGATGGAGTTGTTGGCAGAATTTGACGCCATTCAGTTGATCAGAATACCAAGAATAAAGAATGCCCAAGCAGACGCACTGGCCCGACTAGCATCAGCTACTCGTACCGAGCTGCGAAGAACGATACCAATTGAAGTATTAGAAAGTCGAAGCATAGATGAAGACCTGGCGATGAATATTATTACCCTTGATTTAGAACCATCTTGGATGGATCCCATCATGGCATATATTGAGGAGGGAGAATTACCGGAGGATAAGCTCGTTGCCAAGAAACTGAAGTTTAAAGCTGCTCAGTATGTACTGATTAATGGTGTTTTGTATAGACGAGGAATTATGGAAGGTTTGCAAAGATGTGTACATCCCTCCGAGGTGAAAGAATTGATTGAAGAGATACATGAAGGGTCCTGTGGAGCCCATGTAGCAGGTCGGACACTTTTGCAAAGGGTAATGACGCAGGGATACTATTGGCCAACAATGAGGGATGATTGTATAGCTTATGCAAAGAGATGTGATAAATGCCAACGTTTTTCCTCCATCCGACGAACTCCACAAGCATTGCTGACACCCATAACTTCCCCTTGGCCATTTTCCATATGGGGAATTGATTTGGTTGGACCACTTCCAACGACCCGAGGAGGATTCAAGTACCTCGTCGTCGCAGTGGATTATTTTACTAAGTGGGTAGAAGCTGAGCCCCTTATTGATATGACATACGAGAAGGTGTACTAGTTCGTTTGGAAGAACATCATCTGTCGATATGGTCTCCCTCATGCCTTCATCATAGACCATGGAACACAATTTGATAACGAGGAGTTTGCCGCCTATTGTCATCAATCAAACATTTTGAAAGTTCATTCAGCACCAGGCCATCCTTAAAGCAATGGACAGACTGAAGTGACGAACAGAATATTACTAAATGGTTTGAAGAAGAGGCTAAATGAGGCTAAAGATAATTGGATTAATGAGCTACAGTCAGTATTGTGGGCTTACCGAACAACTCCCCGAGCAGCCACTGGAGAATCACCATATATGCTGGCGTTTGGAAGTGAGGCCGTAATACCTGCCGAGTTGGGTCTTCCAACACACAGAGTGCTGAATTTCAATTCCCCAATCAGCGACCTAATGAGGAGATTAGATTTGGACATGCTCGAGGAAGTTAGAGAGGAGGCAACCATTAGGAATGCTGCTTACCAACAACGAACAACCCTGCTCTACAACAAGAGGGTGAATAAATGCGACTTAAAAGAAGGAGATTAGGTGCTAAAGAAGGTCATTCAGAAGCACAATAAGTTGGAAGCAAACTGGCATGGACCTTACCGAGTTATAGAAGTTGTTCGACCAGGAACTTACCGAATATCAACTCTAGAAGGAGAGGAATTTAAGAATGCATGGAATGCTGAACACCTACGCAAGTATTATCAGTGATGTAAAATGTAAAGCAGTTCCATCAATATGAATAAAACGATGATATTTCGCCATCTTCTCTCTTTTTATTGAAAGTTTTTTGGGGAATACTAGTGTGTAACACTACGCTGCTCAACAGTAAAAATAACACGATAGTTCAAGCTCAGACCAACTCCGGTTGGTAAAAGGGCGAGAACACGATAGTTCGAACTCAGACCAACTCCGGTTGGTAAAAGGGAGAGAAACCATACTCCTTTGGTTAGGAGGCGTACACTAGCTCAGACCAACTCCGGTTGGTAAAAGGGCGAGTGGACATGATAGTTCTAACTCAGACCAATTTCGATTGGTAAAAGGGAAAGAACATGATAGTTCAAGCTCAGACCAACTCCGGTTGGTAAAAGGGCGAGAACAAACCATACTCCTTTGGTTAGGAGGCTGACACTGGCTCAGACCAATTTTGGTAAAAGGGAAAGTGGACATGATAGTTCGAACTCAGACCAACTCCGGTTGGTAAAAGGGCGAGAACAACATCAACATTCCTAAAAATGCCAACGTGTTTGGTTAGGAAACAAGATATGCTCTCAAATGCCAACTTATGTTTGTCGGGAGGTAAGATTATTACAGAAAATACAAAAAGTTCCTCGAAGAACAAAATATTCCAAACTGAACCAAGTATGGTTGGTCGGGGATCAAAGCCCACAAACTGTAGTTGGTTGACGAGGAGAAAATATCCCAAATTGTACCAAGTATAGATGGTCGGGGATAATAACCCACTAACTATAATTGGTCGACGAGCTTCTTTTAACAACCTTGGTTGGGTGGAAAAATTTTAAACATTTTTATACTCATTACTTTATTATTAAGTGATCGAGCAATATTACTAATACTTGTAATTTTTTATAACTAAGTTGGTTGATGAACCACACAATATTGTTATGCAAGCACGAATATAAAGTGTTTGACAAATACAAGACAATAGCAATACAAATTTGCAAACAAAAATGAAACTCTTTCATTAAATTCAAAATGAATTACACAAATTTATTACATTGATATTAAATTGTGTACTAATTATTACATCAGAATTTCCTATTCTATTGGTCTTTTCCCTTCTGCTTTTGAAATAGGCTCCTTGCCAACGGGAGGATCTACCAGGAAAAGGGGAGAATTAATGAAGTTAATATCTCGAAGAATTCTGACGTTATTTATTGAAGGTGTGTCCAGTAAATGCTCGGGACGAGATACCTCGATCTGAGAATGAAGATTGTAGTCACCAAGGTATTTTGCAATTAAGCTCCGAGGAATGGCACGAGCTGGGATCCATTCCATGTCCAAATTATACGGTGGCACAGGCAAGTCAAGTACCCCAGGATCATAATAGTCCCACAAGTAGTGTCCTTGTTCGAGCTTCAGCACGCCCAAGGCATTCAGCTAACCTTGCTTGTAGCCCTTATTATTGGCATTCTGGATATGATCATCTAAATGGAATAGGGTTTCGTTGTATCCATCCATCCAGAACTCCCTGGGCTGTTTGTGAAATTGAAATGTCAACCTTTCAAGCTTCTCGTGAAGATTTTGGATGAAAAGTTCATTAGTCGCCAATACTGATGTCTTTGAAGAGAGTTGTTGTTCCAGTTCTCTAATTTTATTTGACATGTCAGACAAATCTTGGTTCTTATCCATTAATTGGAATGCTTGGTTTTCCAACGCTGATTGAGTACGAGCTTCTTCAACAGTACGACGAAGACCTCTTGGTCATCCCCGAGTAGGTTGAGTACTTTGTTCCTCATCAACATTCTGAGCAACTCTTCCTCGTCCATGAGAACCTCGTCCTCGTCCCCGAATAGCAGTAGAAGGCCCATCTCTTCTCGCAACTTGGCATTTTCCACTTCTAAAAATGAGAATCCTTCATCGGTGATCGGTACCTAGGCAGTGGAAGACGAAGCAGCAGACCTCAGCTGAGCTAGTTCTTTTTGCAGATTGTTGTTTTCCTGTTGCAATAGCTCAACGATTTTCCTGTGCCCTTCGACATCTGCTTTCCACGTTCTCTCCCTCACTTCATAGCCAGCAAGCATCTTGTTGTAGCCCGTTTCAGCACTAAGTTGTTTGAGTTTCTTCTCATATCCTTCGTGCAAAAGAGCTGAAGACTCTTTATACTGCTGTTGAAGTTCATCAAGAGTACCTTGCAAGTCTTTAATCATTTCGTATTAAGCCACATTATTGGCCACAGCTCGGTCAAGTAAGCATTCCAGGTACTGATAAGCTTCGATTGCCTGCTCTGAAGCATCCTGACCAAGGATGTCGGCAACTTCTGATGCACTCAGGTTTGAGTGACCAGCTTTATAATACTCATGACATTGCTTCATCAGCTTTGTATCATTAGCAGACAACAGATCCATCCTGGCCAAAAACTAGCAGAGAAAGAAAAAGTAATCACCAAAAAGAAGATCAAGACAGAGTACAGATAGAAAAGAGACAATAATATGGAAGAAAAGAAATCAAATTTTATTAGATCATAACGCAGAGTTACAAAGATCTTGGTTACACTTGAAAAAGAAGAAAAATAGAAAGAGAATACCGAACAACTTCACACCTTTTCCTTGTCTCCCAAGACTTTCTCAGGAGGCTGGGACGAGGAGCTCGGTTACTCGGTTGGAACAATGAGTTGGTCGACTGGAGTTGGAACTTGTTCAGGAGGAGCTGGTAGAGATGAAATCTCCTCATTAGTAGGCTGGGTAAGGATGGGATCACCCACTACCATTGAAGATTCTTCAGAGGCAGCTTTGTCCTCTTCTTCATCTTCAATAATTGGGGGAGGACCAGGGAGATGCTGTTGAAACAGTTCTGAATCCTCATTAATCTTCAACTATTGCAGGGCAGCAACCCAACCATCTCGGAAGTATTTAAGACTCCCATATTGCACTTGGGTCATCATGGCTGCTACCCCCCTACTCCACCCTTTGTCCCAACCAGTGCGGAAAGATTTTTTCACCGCCATTTTTCTTTTTATTTTCTCCGAGGAGAGCTTCTCGGATAGAAGATCCTCGGTGGCCTTCAACTTAGCCTCCACCTCCTCCTTCTGACAATTTACTTCTCACAGAAGGGTTAGCTCTTCCTCAGCCAATTTAAACTTATTTTCGAGCTCCCCAAAGTTCGTGAGCTTCTCGGCATACTTCTTATTCTCTCTCTCTCCAAATCCTTCACTTTATTTTCCAAACTCTTGGAAACTTCAACGAGCTGCACCTTCTCTGCCTCAACTGCAGCCAACTTTTTCTCCCAATCAGCCCTATCCTCGTCATACTTTTGATGGAAATCCTTCAGAGACTTGGTCAATCTCGATAAAGCATCCTCCACTCCGGACGAGGAGCTAGAAGCCTTGATCGCTTCATCCTTCTTCACAATGGTGTTAAAGCAACTCACCAGCTAAAAAAAGGAGATAATAATAAGTCGGCATAGAGATACATGTATTGATGGAAAGAAAGAAAATTCGGAATATGAGAAACTTAATGAAGCAATGTGACGAGTATCCAGGGATGTAAGCACATCCCTAGACATATTCTCCTCAATTCCTTGGACTTCAGGAATAGTCCAAGTTTTCACCGAGCTCATAGCAGAGCTCGGAGGAATAATAGTTGGCACACCAGCTCCACTAACTTGGAGCTGGGGAGTGGTGTCAGCCAAATTGACCGAGGAGGATTTCCTCAATCTCCTCGGTGGCATTTCAACAGTTTCAACCAAAGAAGAGCTTTTGGTTGGGGAGACGGTGACCACTTCCACAGGTGCATCTTTCTTGCTCGGAGCCACTAGGGGCTTCTCGGTAGCCTTCTGAGGAGCAATAGAAGGGGCAGCATCTACTTTCTTTGTCCCCTTTGGGACGTCATTATTGTTTGTTTTTCCATCTCCAGCAGAGGTAGTCTCCTCAAAGATAGCATGAACTCTTCTTTTGCCCTTTTTCTAACTCAGAGGAATGTGAGATTCTGGAGAAGAGTCCTTAGGAACTGACACTGGATCACTATCGTGACCACATGATGAGAAGTGAAAGAGGATGTATAGATCCTGTACTGCAACAAATATGAAGCAGACCTGATGTTCTCGTATGCAACTTTTTGATGCAAACTCCAGATAAGTTTCAAATGCTTGATATTTACTTCTGATTATTTTGGAGTTTTTCTTTTGTTGTCAACTGCAAACAAATACACAGTGAAATATCAGTCACACATTTATTCAAACATAATGAAATCACAATTTCAGAAATAAAATAAAGATGAAAATAACCTATCCCATTGCCATATGGAGGGCATCTGGGACCTTGATATACTTCATCTCTAATCAAAGGGGCATGTTGCCAATTTTTGATAACTACCCCATGCTCAAAATAATCCCTATTAGCATCAGGGAGGTTGACTACTAAGGCCCTATTCAAAAATCTAGTTTTTAAATAAAAAACATTGTCTAGAACATCCCATCTATAACAGTACATAATCTCTGGAATTCCTATACGAGTTCCATGAGTTTGATTTAACCTATACACCCCATTAACTATTCTCCATGTGTTGGGGGCTATTTTTGCAGGGACAACATCAAAATAATGACAGAACTCTAAGCACAAAGCGTTTGGTGGAAAAGAAAATCCACATTCAGCAATAAAGAGGCTGGGGAACCAGTGTCCATCAGCCAAGCGAAAGTAATCTAAAGGCTCAGAAAGATCCTCCGAAATTACCCAAGATGGAATAGAAAAGTCAGAACGGAATTTCTCAAGAGATTCAATAACATAAACCATGGCAAATAAAAGAAATGAAGAAGAAGGAAGAATATCTTACAGGAAAAAGGAAGATCTGTTGACAACGAACGAAGAAAGGGATGAACGCACAAGAGAGAGAAAGACTATGGAAAACTTGAAAGCAAAAATTGGAAAAGGTAGAGGATGATGGGATTGCCAATGAAGCTTAAATACTTTACCTTGGGAAACGATGAAAGAAATGATTACAAAAAGAAACTATTACGCTACCGGAGGCTAAAAGGACAAAAAGTGCGCGAAGATCGAAGCGCTTATAAAAATTCAAAAAGGCGGATTCTGCGAATTGGGAAGACATTTGAACACGGAGAAAATGCTCCTAAAAACCAGGAAGGTCATTTAATATTTCCATATACCGAGAAAGAATGTTCCATATTCCTCAAAGTTCAAAATATGAAACATTGGGGGCTTCTGTTGATACCAAAATTAATATGCTGATATAGACGAATAATAAGAAGACACATGTCGACCTACATGGCACAATAGAAACGAGGGAGTTTATTTCCCCGACTAAGTCATACTCACTCCGAGCAGCAAGTGCACTCCGAGGAACTCCAACACTCCGAGGAACTCCAATACTCCGAGGAACTCCTGAACGACGAGCAACTAAGGCGGTCCGAGCTGCATCTCGGCCACAACATTGATTGCCAGATAATCAACAGTTCAACTATTCATTGAATGCTTATCATACAGACGTATATTCTTAAAGGGCATTAATTGTTTTCCCTTTCACATGTACAATCCAAGGGCTATAAATACATTGTATCACCCTCATTCAAAGGGACCGAATTTTCTTGATAGAATTACATATCGAGAACTCCAAAACACTTGGCAATAACAGAAACAGTGGACGTATGCCATTCCTATAAGGCTGAACCACTTTAAAATTCTTTGTCTCATTTATATTTATCTGTGATTAAATAATTAGAATCAATCTAATTTTTTACATCAACAATATGTATGGTATAAAACTCCAATTTGAATCAATCAATGTGTTATTTCACTAGTATTTAGGCTCAAGTGGGTTGACTAGGGAACATATAAAGGGTGAGGTCAAGGTCATATGGGTGATATATCAAAGATGGCCTATGATAATTTCAAAAAGTATACGCAATTCTCGAGTCAAACAACATATGACAATCATGCTTAAGTAACACATTTCAAGTATGAACTCAATTAATGAACGGTCAATGAAAGAATAAAGATATTACCAACGACTGTAATGTTTTCAAAGAGGAAAAAAAAGTGTATACTCTCACAACTGAATATAAGTCTCTAATCTCACTCGGTGTAAGTATATACAATGAAACAAAAGCAAACCGAGTCATAAAAATCTTAAACCAAATCAATATAACGAGAATGGTGCATGTGCTCACGGATTAAAGTTTAATTCATGAAGTTATTCATAATATTAATGATTTAGGACTAAGGTCTAATAACTTCTAAAATCGAGAACATGCATCGTTGAATTGTCTATTTGATCGGGCAATTATTAAAATTTATCATCAGAAACAAGGGCAAAATGCCCAATAAAGGAGAAAAAAGAAAGAAAATATTTTTGAAAAAAATCAAATTTTTAACAAAAACATGCTTTGTAACTAAATTGTAATAAAATTCAAGGACTAATCAGCAAAATGGATAGAATATCCTACACCCCCTAACTTAAATGTTGCATTGTCCCCAATGCGTCCATTAAAGAACACAACACAA
Organism: Sambucus nigra; assembly: GCA_949130495.1. Taxonomy (NCBI): domain Eukaryota; kingdom Viridiplantae; phylum Streptophyta; class Magnoliopsida; order Dipsacales; family Adoxaceae; genus Sambucus; species Sambucus nigra. The sequence continues at coordinate 427,662,659 of OX422211.1, read as the reverse complement.
AGATAGGAAAATAATATTACCCAAATTTGGAGCGATCTCCATAAGTACAAGTCGAAATGAAGCTGCAAAACAAGTTAGTACAAAGCATAGGAAGAATATGTACCGATGTATTAAGTTAAGAGAATCTATGTCACAAGTCACAATAATATAGAGGGGAAGTGCAAATACTAGATAAATTGATGGTGAATTTTTTGATTTTATAAAATGGAAGGTCAGACACATCAAAATCCAATAAACAACCACAAACTATATTTTCATTTCCCAAATCAGAAGTTCAATACAAAATCACTTAATACATTACAACTAGTGAAATAAAAGAAATACAAATAAAAATAAAAATAAAAAATACAATATAATATCCAATCCCAGAATGCCAAAAGCGACCCAGAACAACAGCAGCCTAGTGGCCATAACCACTAGGATCAGAGGGGTCTTGAAAATGAGGATGTAGCGCTGTGTCAGAATTATGTCGCTACAAATAAAGATCTCTCATCATCTGTTGCATCATCCTGTACTCATGTCTGTGCTGCGCTCTAGCCTGCCTCTGCAGGGCCCACTCCTGCCACTGCTCGGCCTGAAACTGTTCCTGCTGGGCTTGCTGCTGTGCCCACTGCTGCCGCTGCTCGACCTACAACTGGTCCAGGCGGGATTCCCATGTAGCCCACCTGAGTTGGGTCTCTTCCCAGCGCTGGTCGTGCACGGCCTGGAATGCCTCATATGTGTGTGGCGCGTGAGAACCCTCACTCATCTCCATCTCCCGAATCTCATCCTCCTCGACGTTCGGCTCATCATCCACCTCCGCCCTCTGTCTTTTGCTGCCCGGTTACCCCCACTCGTGCTTAAGCATCTTTGAAATATTATCCTTGGAGAGAAGCCCGAGTGGCTCATGCTTACGGTTAGCAACAAACTGAGGGCAACCGTACGATAAACATATCCTCGTAATGAGGGCAGGAAAGGGAAGGGAAAACCTCCAGGCTATCTCCTTAGCCGTCGCGCACATCATATCCAAAAAGATACTGGGCAAGCTGATATTGCCCAAACCACTAATCAGCGTGTCGATCAATGCGGCATGCTTGTGACGAACCTCTAACCGGTTGTTCGTCACCATAAAAGAGTGGAAATTAATGTAGTGCAGTAACCTCGGTAAGTCCTCCATTGCAGCCGAGTGAAAAGCACCCTTTTTTCATGCCTCCCCCGGTGCAAGGGTCTCTATTAATGTCCCACGGCCGAAGATGGTCCCATCCATAAAACTGATCGAGTCACCGAGGTTTGGCACACCCATGTAGTCAGCAAAATCAGAGATGCTGAAAGGTATCCTCATCCTACGGACCATCGCCTCATAAGTAGTCGGCCCATTCCCCTTTACCTCTACCAACGTCGTATAAAATATTCGGACTAGCTCTTCATTTATGAGCCTGTTAGTAGCGAGAAAAGGCTCCCATCCCTGACGGCGCAGAAGAACACGTGCCTCCCTCGGTATATGCTCAATGGTCCACACAAAATGATACCCAAGTGGACGTTCGGATGTGTGAAAGTGGGCGCGGTACCAATCCCGCTCCTGATCGCAGCGGAACCCCTCAACGCCCCCGACGGTCAAGCACCTAGTATATTTGTATTTTTTTAGTTGGGCCATTTCAACCTACAAAACAAGAATTACACAACACAAAAAAAATTGTAAGCACAATTAATGGTTAGTTAGTGTACAAGTTGAAATGGGGGTGCACGTGCGCAAAACCGAGGAAAAAAAATGCAACATTGCGATAAAATATGTCGGAATGCGACAAGGAGTGAAAATACCCAAGTGTGCGCCAAAAATTGGATTGAAAACTGTTTTGGGCATTTTAGTGAACACTTGGCGTGCACAATGTGCGTCAAGGGTGAAAAACACCGTTTTGAACCAACCAAATTTCCCCACTCATGAACAAAACAACAATGCAACAATAGTCATGTGTTCATGAGTGGATATTTAACAAGAATCACAAGAAAAATCGGTTGGAACAACACAAATCAGGGGAAAACCCAACACAAACAATATATGTCCAAAAATGGTATAAAACATGGAATTTAGGACAACAATCAACCCAAATGTACAAAAAGATAATAAATTAGGAAGAATCATACCTTGTAATTGTAGAAAAAGGGTTGAAAATGAAGAAATGTGTTGGGGGAGAAAAAACTAGGGCACGAAACAGTTTAGAGAGGAGAAAAGAGAATAAGGAGAAAGGAAAAAAAAAGTAGCAGCTTCGGCCTATAACTGCTCGATCGATCGATCGAGCCAGGGCCTTCGATCGATCGATCAAGCAGGGCAAGGCACACTGCATTCTGTTTTAAAAGTGGGGGGAAATTACAATTATGGGATATTTAGGGGGTTTAAGTATAATATAAATATATATAAAGTATATATAAGTATAACTATATAATAATATGAAATAAAAATATAAAAATAAAAATAAAAATAAAAATAAAAATAAATAGACATAGGCTAAAATATACACACAAATATGCCTATGCTAACCAAAAATTAAAACATATGTACAACGAGCAACACACACGCATGTTCACGACAAAAATGAAAAATAAAATAAAATAAAGTAAAAAAAGAAAAAACAAATACAAATGCGTGAGGATGTGTGTGTGAAAAATAACAAAAAAATGTCTTTGGTTTTTTTTTTATCATTTTCTTAAGAAATGTGTGCCGGGATGCATAATCTCCGTAAATTCAAGTGCATTGAACCTACAAAAGAGTTAGAACCAAGCATATAAAAAGAAATAAAAAGAGATTAACTAATTACACTCGGCTAATATTAAGAAAAATAAAAATGAAGAAGTTATCTATATACAACTACATTTAGAACTCTAATTAGCTATATACTAAAAGTTGAAACCTTTGAGGGTCCATACAAAACACAATTTGAATTTGGCGGATCAATGGTGGACCCTCCCGAACATGCATGCATGCCTCCCGAAAAATAGGAATTCTGTTCGAACGACGGAAGGCATGTGTAAGGCGGTAAAAGTGAACCATCCCCAATTGAAACTTTGGGAGGGAGGATGGGGGATTTGTATAGGACGGGTGACAAAAACAAGTGGGGACCGAGAAAAGCCGAAAATCCTTCCAACGATTTTGAAATTGGAATGGGAGGTGGCGCACACAAAGGTAAAGATGCGATCGTGGAGGGCGACTCGAGTAAGTACTCCTCATCGGCGATAGGGTTTATAATATTAAAGTTTGAAACCGAATCATCGGGTACTTGTTCAGGTGGGGTAATAGATAATGAAAATGGGGATGAATGAAATTCAAACTCATGAGATGAATCATCATCGCATGAAGTTTGAGTTTCGAATGAAATAATATTATTTTCAATGAAATGTTCTTCTTTGGGGGCCAAAGAAGAAATCATTTCATTGCAAATAGATATTACGTCATCTTCATCCTCGCTTTCAATATCTATTACGCAATGGGAAAAGTCTAGAATGGTTTGTTCCAAAGTAGGCACAAGTACCTCATTTGGTTCAAAACATTCCTCGACTTCGAAAGTCTCGGAAGCAAAATCGTCGCCGGACTCAAATAATAAATCCAACTCATGTTCCCACGAACGATTTTCTTCCCGATAACGATTTTCAAGTTTCTCATTTTCATACATACGCAAGCCCTCACCAAATGTCATAGGTCGAGGTGCGGATACATGAGAATGGGAACTTTGAAAATTACCATCGGACTTAAACTTAAACTCATTACTATAGAAATTTTGAAAACTATTTGAATTCTTTCAAAATTCCTATTATAAGGAGGTAAAGGCCCAAAATCATTATCATCATCATCATCAAAATTCCAATAACCCAAATTTTGACTTTCTTTATACTTGCCCAAAGTAATTTTTGAATTTTCAACTTTTTGGGACTCTAAGTATTCACCGAAAGTCATAGGCTTGGGGGAATTTTGAGGATTATAACAAGAATTACCAAAAGAATTGGAATAAGACATGCTTACCCCAAAAATGGCTTGAAGTGGCGAATTCCACAAAGTAGGTGCGTGCGTAATGAATTCAAGCATTTCTAAGTGCTCAAATGTGGAAGTCCTGCAAAAATATTAGCAAATAATACAAATAGAAAGAAAATACTATGAAATACTAAATCAAATAAAGTCTAAAACAAACTAGTCCCCGGCAACGGTGCCATTCGATAGACAGGGGTTTCGCCGCGGCGCGAGAGTCACCTACGCGCCGGTTGTTTTGAATTCGGCTCACCTAAACTATGCAAAAACCTAAATTACGACTACACTCAACAGGTGAGTATAGCAGTAAGTCGAGTATCAAAAATCCACAGAGACGAGTTGCTAGAATTCAAGTGATTTAATACTCCGAAATAAAAGTGTAAAAGATGATTACAAACTAAAAGGAAAAATATGCATAATAGGAAATGTTAATTTAGGCAAGGTATTGAAAATAGATTATGAAAGTGAGTGAAACTATAGGTTGCATCAAATATCCCTCACCCGAGTTAATTTGTATAAAATGGTTACATGGGTCGACGAGTTATTACAAATGAATATCGTTTCGACAGTTAATTAAATCAAGGGTTGTTACGCCCTAAATCATCATAGAAGCCTAATAAGATTTTGGTGTCAACAAATATCTCGGGGATTACGCGCGAAAGGTCATAAGCACGGGACATACATGATATGCCCCGTCAAATCTCCTAAGCGTAATAACTAGGATGACGCACCTAAAATAGACCCGTAAACACCATCACCAATGCAAAGCAACACGTCAACTCGAGTGAGTTCCATTCAAACGCAACCTAATTTAAATTAGCTAGAAAGCATGTTAAAAGCACAGTAAATGAAAGCGTGTAAATAAACGCGATAAAACTATAATAGAAAGCACGATATCAAAGCATGTAACTAAAGCATGTATACCTAAATTAGAAAGCTTGTAAATGAACTAGAAAGCAAGAAATGAAGAAATACAACTATATTAATTGGTAGGGGAGATGAATAGTCAACTTACACAACAAATGGGGTGTCAAACCAAGTATAAATGAAGAAGAACCATCCAAAAACCCAAACCCTAACCTGTTCTATCTTCTAAAAACGTTTTATCTAAAAATGTTCACCCTGAATATTACAACAAAATTGGTATATATACAAGTTAGAATAAAAAAAATGAAGAAAGAAAATGAAAAGAAAATATCTGCAGGAAAAAAACAGGGGATCGATCAATCGACCCCTATGGTCGATCGATCGACTGTTAAAATCGTGGAAAAAATATAGAGGGTCGATTGATTGACCCCCAGGCTCGATCGATTGATCAAGCAGGGCAGCCTGCAGAATCCCCCGTTTTGGCATGCAATTCATCTCCACTCAAATCGTCGTAACTTTGTCATACGGACTCGGAATCGCTCACCGTTCACGAACACACGAAGCTAGCGAGGAGAGCTACAACTTTTGTGTAGATGTCGAGCTAGGTGCCCAAGCTGTGAAATGATCGAATTGCCCTTGAACGTGCGATTGTGTACGAAAATTGCACGGAATGCGTCCGAATCCCATACTTGGTACCTAAATACCTACAAAAGTCCAATTATACCTCATATAGCATGTTAAAAATATAAACAGAGGTTGTATGGTTAACGGGCTTAAATATAGAGATTAAGGCCCCCGAGGGGGATAAAATGCGTAAGTTCGACGGATGAAATACGCGATATTTGCATATTATCAGTATCGTCTCAACGACGAGATGTGGAATACATCGTGAATGCGGTGTAAATTCTCTCGCAGTCCCAATCTGTATGCTGCCGGCCCAATCCTCTGGATAATGAGAAATGGTCCCACGTACCTTGGGGCCAGTTTTCCTATCTTTCCAAACCTCATCACTCCTTTCATAGGAGATACATGTAGTAATACATGGTCCCCCACATTAAATTCTCGAAAAAACCGTTTTGCATCGGGGTATCTTTTCTACCTGTCCTGGACTACTCAAATGCGACTCCTGATAAGCTCAATCCTAGCGGAGGTTTCCTGAATCACCTCTGGTGATACCAACTTGTTGTCCCCCACCTCTAGCGAACAAGTTGGAGAACGACAACGCCTGCCATACAATGCCTCAAATGGAGCCATGCCAATCGTGAACTGATAGGAGTTATTATAAGAAAACTCCACCAGTGGAAGGTGTGGCTCCCCTCCTCCTCCAAAATCAAGGATACACATGCGTAGCATATCTTCCAACATCTGATTGGTACGCTATGTTTGCCCATCTGTCTGTGGGTGATAAGCTGAACTCAATCTCAACTCTGTACCCATTGCCTCCTGAAAGCTCTCACAGAAACGTGACACAAAAATCTTATCTCTGTCCGACACAATATCTAGGGGCACCCCATGTAGTCTAACAATCTCGACAATGAATAACTGAGCATACTGGCCCGTGGTATAGTCTCTCCATACTGGCAAAAAATGATCCACCTGGGTCAAACGGTCCATAATCACCCAGATGGAGTCATGACCCCGTTGTGATGTAGGCAACCCAGTAATAAAATCTATGGAAATACTCTCCCACTTCCACGTGGGTATTTCCAACGGCTTAAGCAACCCCGATGGTTTTTGGTGGTCTACCTTTACCATTTGGCAAGTAAACACTTGGACACAAACTCAATAATGTCCTTCTTCATCCCACTCCACCAGTATTGTCGCCTCATATCCTGGTACATCTTATCTCCCCCAGGATGCACCATAAATCTGGACCCGTGAGACTGTGTCATCACTGCAAGACGTAGGTCTTCTCCTTCTGGGACCACTAATCTCCCATTAAATCTCAAACCTCCATCGGAACCAATTGAATAGGATTCAACACCCTCAGCTAAAAGTCGTTCAATCTGTTCCTGGCAAAATGAGTCTGCTGTCTGTGCCTGTATTACCCTTGTAATAATTTCGGGTGTTACTGTCATGATAGATATGAAGGAACGGGCTACCGCATCCTGGTGACCCAACTCTTTACACTTTGCCCTTCAGACATCCACTACGTTATCTATTGGTCTACGGCTCAATGCATCAGCAACCACGTTAGCCTTCCTCGGATGGTACTCTATGTCGAATTGATAGTCTTTCATAAACTTCAACCAGCGCTGACGCATATTCAGCTCTCGCAGAGTGAACAGGTACTGCAGTGACTTTTGGTCTATGAATAAGCGAAACTTCTCCCCCAATAAATAATGTCTCCATATCCTCAATGCAAAGAAGACCGCTGCTAACTCTAAGTCGTGAGTGGGGTAATTTCTCTTGTGCTACTTAATCTTGTGGGAGGCAAAAGCTATAGCCTTATCCACCTGCTGAAGTACTCCCCCGAGTACCCGTAAGGAGGCATCGGTGTAAACCAGATACTCCCCTCCCGACTTGGGTAAAAAAAGAACTGGTGCCGAAGTCAGCTTATCTTTCAGCTCATCGAAAGCCAATTGACAAGCATCATCCCAAACATATGGTACCCCCTTGCGAGTCAGGTTCATCAATGGACCCACTATCTTGGAGAGTCCTTGGATGAATCTCCTGTAATACTCGGCTAACCCCAAGATACTACACAATTTCATCGGTGTCATGGGCTGTCCCCACTCCCTTACTGCTGACACTTTACTCGAGTCAACCGCTATCCCCAATTCAGATACAACTTGCCCTAAAAATTACACCTCCCGTAACCAGAATTTGCATTTCTCGTACTTAGCATACAGCTGATGCTCTCGTAGAGTCTGAAGAACCTGCCTCAAGTTCTCAGCATGATCTTCCTCAGTGTGTGAATATATCAGGATGTCATCTATAAAGACGAAGACAAACTGATCCAAGAACTCTTTGAACACTTAGTTCATCAAGTCCATAAATATGGATAGAGCATTCGTGAGTCCAAATGGGATCACTCTAAACTCATAGGACCCATATCTCGTCAGGAAATAAGTCTTCGAAACATCCTGCTCCATAATCCGTAGTTGATGGTATCCTGACCTCAAATCTATCTTGGAAAAGAAAGTTTCTCCCCTCAGTTGATCGAACAGATCATCGATTCGAGGCAACATATATTTTTTTCATATCATGATCTTGTTCAGCTCCCGGTAGTCCACGCATAGCCTCAATGAACCATCTCTCTTATTCATAAACAAAATCAAAGCGTCCCAAGGTGAGGTGCTCCTAGGAATGAAGCCCTGACCTAATAGTTGCTCTATCTGATCTCGTAACTTCCTCATTTCTGCTGGATCCATACGGTACGGAGCGCATGCTATCGATCGAGTATCCGGTAACAAGTCTATGACAAAACCTATCTCTCGACTGGGGGCAGGCCTTGTATCTCCTAAAATACATCTGAATACTCATGAACAACTAGGATCGAGTCTAAGGGAATCATGACCTCCTTAGAGGTATCCTCATCTATGTAATACAGATGAGTGGAAGAGCCTCCCTCTGGGTGAGGCATCGCCACTAAAAACATCTTCTGCCCGGGATGGCAAAGATAATACTCCCACCGAAATAATCAATCACGGATCTGTATGCTACGAGCCAATCCAAGCCAATAATAACATCGTGCTCATGCATATCTAAGACTAACATGTCTGCTGGTAAGATTAAGCTACCAATCTCTACTCCCACACCCCGGCATATAAAGAAAATTAATGACCTATTTCCTAGTGGTGAGTCTACGCATATCACAGTGCTCTCTACTCTGGCTAATAATTCTAAGGCCTTCGCAAAATGAGTAGCTATAAACAGTGTGTCACCCCAGTATAAAATAAAACCCGACCCATAATACCATGGATAGGAAATGTACCTTCAATCGCGGGTGGTGCCTGAGGAGCTGCTGCCTGGTGGATGTTATAGACACGTCCGTACTGCAACTGCCCCTGCTGTACTGGAGCTGCTGGGATGGATGGTAGGGATGGTGCCTGAGCCGGTGCTGGGAGTGCGGCTGGAAAAATTGACCTCTGTGGATCATTACGGGGACCCTGCTGCTGCGGGACCCTATCTCCCTCTGGACAATCTTGGCGCTTGTGGCCATTTTTACCATACCCAAAGCATCGGCCCCTGAAATTTCCTCCCCTCTGTCTATGTTGATTATGACCCTGTTGGCCATTACCACCCCGCCATTAGCCCTGCTGGCCCTGCTAAAATGCTGTTGGCCCTGATGGCCCTCCTACTGAACCTGCGGCTGATGGTGTTGGCCCTGCTGATTAGACTGGCCTTGCCTAAATCCCCCAAATCCTTGCATGGAGTCAGCTGATCGGAATCGCTTGGCAGGGTCCCCCTGATGGTAACTTTGCTCATTATGACGAGTCTGTCCCTGAGATGCCGCTGCTCCACCAAAACTACTACCCCCTATCCTTCCCTGCTGGCTGGACTCTCCAGCTCGTTTGCTTTCCTGCAGATGGAAACGGTGATCCTGACAGTGTAACAAAGCATCATTGAGTACATCCGTGTAGGTACTCAGTGACAAATTGCCTATGAGGTGCTGATGGATCCTCCAGGCCAACCCGTCCATAAATAACAGTATCTTCTTCCCCTTAGTGGGTGCCTCATCTAGCACTATAGTGAGAAGTCTAGTGAACTCCTCCTCATACTTAGCAACAGTCGTATTCTCCTGTTTCAAATTTAGTAACTTCCGCCTCATCTTAGTCTGCACGGACGATGGTAAGTATTTGCGATCAAACCGCGCCCAAAATGACTGAATAATGATAATGTCCCTCTCCTCCAAGGTGGTGGTGGATTCCCACCACTGTAAAGCGGCCGCCACTAGCTTAAAGGAAGCCAATAGCTGTTTCTGCACGTCCGTGCACTCGTACATGCATAGATGCCTCTGGATATCTTTCTTCCATTGGCTGGCTACAATGATATCCGAACTACCCGCGAACTCTGGGGGATGCGCCTTTTGGAAGGCATCCCTAACCCGCTCCCATACAGATGGAAGCTGTGTTGGTACTAGTGCCACTTCTTGAACCTGTGGTGGATCCTGCTGCACTACTGTTAATGCGGCATTCACCGCCTGAGCAACGATTGCGAGTACCTCGGTTGTGTTCATCGTTCCCTGAACCGGAGCTACTGGCTTCTCGTCTTAGGCACGTCTATCCTTGGGTGCGCCTCTTGAAGGCATCTAAAATGTAAAGGGAGCTTATTAGTCTACAGTTATTATCAAATCTCCAATAGCTGAAGACGTAAGCGCAAATGCAAGAATACAACAATCCTAAAAATAGGGCTCTATAGCAAGAACACTGAGCTGAAAGGGAAATAAGCCGTACAAATCCTAAAGGACACTAGAACAAGATGCTTAGAGACCACCTGTGACAACCTGCCTAATTAAATACCGGGTGATCAGTCCTTTATTAAATTATAACCAAGGTGAACGGTTGGTTCATTCTTAGCATCACTGTCGCAAAAATAACTTTTCAAATAAAACACCCTAAATAATTAAGCTAAGTGTCAAAACCATTTAAAACATTATTTCCATATTTAATTTAAGCCCAATAATAAAAACTTTCATAATTCATAGTTTAAGACTCACACAATAACTAGATTGGAAAAGATCATCCAAGCAGTTTAAGCATTCAAATAACTAATTCCAACTTTAAAACTTCGAAGGAAAAACATCCTGACAGTAACAAATCCCAAAGTAGAAATACTGAAAGTAAATGAATCATAATCTCTTAATAATCCACCTAAATAAGGAAAAAGGGTGACACATGCCCAATTAGATAAACAAAACTAGGAGTGGAATCAATAATGAGGTCGTCAAAGAAAAAGGCCTGCAACTCCCACCTAAGCTGCAGCACGTTCCTTCCAAAGAATCTTAAGCAAGACGCCCCTGTGGCTGGGCACCTATAATATATACATATATGTACAAGAGAGAAGAAATAATAGGAAACGGGTCAGAGCCCGATTGTAAAACAGTTTAAAAATTCAGTTTAACAAGTATTTAAAATGTTTACCGGCTAATGCAACAATCATATTAGTATGCGGCACTCTCTTGAGAAATTCTCACCTCTATTCTAATGTGCACACCTACCACACTATTAATCCCCACAAGTTAAGATTATCTTAAATTCCCCATAAGGTTTCATGCCTACCTTTACTAGGGATAAGATAATTAATTTCTGAGAGTAAAGTGTTCATAAAAATTTCATTTCATTATATAGTCTTTTAGTATTGCCTCGAACTTTTCAAACACATATATTAAAGTCGAAATATTTATTCATTACTTAAGTACTTTTAATCGCAATAGAAAGTTCCAAATTTCAAGTCTATATATATATATATATATATATATGCTATCGGCACCCAACATGAAATTTATGGTGCTGGCATACTCTGCTATCAAGTCTCCGAATCACTCGTATTAAGGGAAATACTAGTTCGGAATCACTCTCGAACTGTATTAACACAAAACACATTCAAATTGAGGCGAATCATAGTTCCAAGTCACTAAGAGGTCAGCACATACCCTCACGTCTCTTAGGACCACCTGACTATCGATCAGATAGCCTGTACCAAGGATTCCTATGTTCTAGGGTACAAGTCAATATCTCCCATAAAGGTCCCATCGAGATAAGACTGTCCCGGCGCGGTAATCTCAGTGATAGCAAGTAGCCCAAGCATGATTTTTACACGTATATAGTATATGCACAAACACAACCACACACACACACACACACACACACACATATATATATATATACTACCATTCCCATTTCCAAATTAGGTACACCCACGACCCATACTTATGATATTCGTTCTTAGTACACATTATTAGATTATCCCGTATAATGGCTCGTCTCTTTTATTCTTATTTATGGGATTATTCCAAACTTACTTCGTATCACTCGTAGTATCCTATCTCCCTAAGTATAATTTCAGTAGGCACTCTCTTATTTTACGACGTAACTTCCTTACGAGTCTCACTCCTTTAGACACACGTTCACATTATTCCTTAAGTGTAAATCACTCCCAGTTAACACTAATTTGTCTTTACATTAAATGATCCATTTTTACAAAGTCCTACTGGGTTGCTTTATGTCCCAAAATGTTCTAACAATAATGTTAAAAGGTTACCACTTATTTTAATCGAAATAAACTATTTAAAAGAGGAATATGAATTTTCCAGGAGGGGTTAATCGATCGATGGAAGTGGATTGATCGATCGATCATCGATCGATCGATGCTCTTTGGTCGATCAATCGATCAAGCAATTATGGCGAAACTGCAGAAACACCAGTTACGGAAATCCTATTCTAAACTCATCCAAATCATCATTTTTGACTCCCAAACTCCCAACAATTGATACTACAAGTGTTATATACCCAAATAAATAATATTTTACGTAAGACATGTGAGTTCTCATCAAGTATAAAGAATTAAAAGGGCAAAATCTATATAAATTTCAAGAAACCTAATATTTTCTTTAACTTAGTTCTTCCCATTCTTTTTCCAAATTTTCTACTCCTAACTCAATGAAAATTCTTGGTTCAACCTCTATATATGAAATAGATTTCCATAATATGATTTTTACCTCTACAACATGTAAATTCTAGTCTCCAATATATGCTTTCTTTCACGAAAACTAGTTCTAATCAACCCAAGACTAATATAATTGAAGCATTAACTAAAATAAAGCAAGATATATACTTGCCTAGAAATCTTTGTTTCTGATTTGTGGAAGAAATTGCTGTGGTTGTGATCCTCATCGCGCGATCTAGAATTTGGCGGTGACGGCGGTGCAAACGGTGGAGTTCTTGGCCTAGAACTTCTTTGAAAGCTTCTCCTCTTCATGTCCAATGGCCGTCCTTGGTTTTTGGTTATGCTAACACTAGAAGACAACCCCTACCATCTGATATTACCTTAGAAAATTCGTGGGTTTCCATGTCCAAAAATACAAAATTTCTAAAACGCTCGCCCGGGATGTTAATTAGGCCTAAAAATGCCTCGAGACCCAAACTAAACCCCTGAGTACATTATTTTGACTATCTCGACCCTTCCGAACACATTGACACACTCAAAATGACCATACAGGTGACTTATAATTTATTCACTCTTAATAATTCGAATTTAATCCCGACGTGACATAGGCGCGTCCTGATAAAATTTCCATAATTATCAAATTAAATTCTCGTGATAATTTTACTAAATTTAATTACACATCTTACTTTACCCATAAAGTAATTTACAACAAAATTCCAATAATTACTAACTCTCATCACGCTAGTAAATATTTAAATGATTTTTGGATTAATATTAAATTAATATCTCTAATTAAATTTAATAGATCCCCAAATTTAAAAGTCATAAAAATATGGGGTATTACAGTGGCATTGTTCCACCATCATCATAGAAGATTCATCAGATCTAGCTTCATCTGCTTCTTCTTCTCCCATGGTAGGAGGAGGGTCGTGGACATGTTTATGAAATAATTCAGAATATTCAACAACGTTCAACTCTTTTGAGTTGAGGCAACAGTTAGAGCCTTATTCCACCCTTTGTCCTAGCCAAAGCTAAAGGACTTTTTTACAATAGACCTCCTCTTCGTCCTCTCCGAGGAAGCATTCTCCCTAAGTAGATCTTCAACAGATTTAACTGTGACACCCCGACTAATTAAATACCGGGTAGCTACTCCTTTATTAAATTAATTCAAAATGCCAAGTTGGTCCAGTTAATAGCATCACTGTCGAAAATATTTTAATGATTACTAACCACCTAGTATTTAAAAAGTAAGTTGCCAAATTTTAATTTAAGTCTGATTAACATGCAACAAGTATAATGAAGAATAATAATACCATTCACCATAAAGAAGTAAATAGAGTAACCATCACATAATGTAAATAAAGTCTGGAGGAAAAACTCCTCACTACAATCCCACAACTGAAATAAGTAAACCGAATACTAAAACAATACATGCCAAAGTCTGAAAATTGTAATGGAAATATGTCTCTAATAGAAATGGGCAACATGCCCTACAACTGATAGATAATGAATCTGGAATCCAAGTGATAGAAGCGTCTACAAGAAAATCCCTGTAGCTTCCACAAACAACTACAGCTCGTCACCCGAATGAGTATCCTATGCATGGTGTCCTTGTGGCTGGGCACCTAAAATGGTTTTACAAGAAAAAAAATATTTGAAAGCAAACGGGTCAGAGCCCGAATGTGGAGATATTTTAAAAACCTGCAAGTGCTTTAAAAACATTTAAAACATTAAATGTAATGTACATGTTAGGACGTGCACTCGCATGATATTCTCACCTCTCGTCTAACTGTGCACTCCTAACGTAAGTACCCATCTACAACGACACAAACCACTAGCTAAGTGACATCATATCTAGCTAGACTGTCATAGGTCCTACCCTTATTACTCGGTTCAATTAACATTATAACGCTCGTAATTAAATAGGGGTTTAACATAAACTCAGATGCTCAATATGCAATATATTTCACTATCAGCTAACTCGTTATGTTTCTCGAAACAATACCGTAATTATTTCACAACATTAACATGAAGGTTCCCATTAATTAAGTGTATATTATTCCAATCATAAATATACAATACAAGCACCCCGAGAACTAAGTTGTGGTGCACACATACTCTGCTATCCATCCCGGTACATCACGTACATAAGGATTACATATTCCGAATCTCTCAGGAATAGTTCACAAATAACAACATCACAAATAATGGAGGCGTACACAGTCACATCACATGGGTCACGCACATACCTACGCTTCCACGATCAGCGGACTTATTAATATCCCAATAAGTCTTTCTATGACCTATGTTCATCAAGGTAACTAGTCTAAATCCGGGCAACACAAGGATTAGAGGGCCCTATGCGAACGCAAACCTCACGTGATAGCAAGTATGGCAGGTATGTCATACACACAATTTATATACCAATACTAAGTAAACACACGTCTTAGTAATCTAGTAGTTTAATTGTAGTACTATTCTCATTCTCGTACCAATCTATAATTTACACACTTTATACGATTCCGGTTTATAATCATACGCGCCATAATCTATTCTCACGTCGTAGTAGACACTCACGTCTCATCCCAAACGGATCATTGATTTAAATCACTCGTATATAATTTACTCCTCATAATAACCCAAAAGTCCCAAATCTATCAATACATCATCAAAGGAATGTTAACTCTACCCGCGAACAAGTTTACGGGACTCCCAAAATCAAAACAGGCCAAAAAGGCCCAAACTGCCAGCTCGTTAGAAGTCTCGTTCGAACGAGGCTGTTCGAACGAGATCAAACTGTCAGCTCGTTAGAAGTCTCGTTCGAACGAGACTGTTCGAACGAGATCCAGTTCGTTCGAACGAATTGTACCTTCTAACGAGATCTCGTTCGAACGAAGTATCGAACGAAATTCCTTTTCGTTAGCAGCGACTGGTCAACTCGTTAGAAGCTCGTTCGAACGAGGCTCGTTCGAACGACCTGGGGAGGCTCTTCTAACGAACGACTAGTTCGAGCCCATATTTTTCCTTCTTCGTTTTTCATCAATTTTACTCCTCAAATCTCCTCTAAAATTAGTCCCAATGATTGTTTTAAGGTCTCTAATCAATCCTAAACATATTATAGTCACCTCCTAACACGTTTTAAAGGATTAAATCACCCTAACATCAATCAATGTACAAATCTCTACACTTTTTCCCCAATTATTCAAGAACATAAACCCTAGAATTTGTAGTCATCAATTAGTCCATTCTAGATCCGTTTTTGTTACATCTCACGTATACTAATACCAGAATAATCATCTCTATATGGTTCTACATGCAATTTCTCCTCAATATTGAAGTTCTAAATCCAATTAACATGGGTTTTCATTCATCTTGTAAGAACAATTGGAATTCTTCAATTTTCTAACATGGGAAGGACATTCTCTGAATTTAAATGTAATTAAATCACTTGCCTTGATTGTCTCTGAATTTGGTGTTGATTTTTGTAAAGATTTCTGCAGAATTCCTTCTCTTTCTCTCCCTCTCCAAGCTTTCTTCTCCAAAGGTGGCTATGGTGGCTAGGGTTTTCTTTGGGAAAGTTGGAAACCTAAATGATAACCTCCGTAGTTTATTCGGTCATTAGGGGTTGGTTAGTGGGTTTAGTGGGTCTATTCCCAATCAGATAAAGACTCCTAATTTTCGTCATTTTTAATTCCTAAAAATACGAAATTACCAAAATACCCTTTATATTGCCGGTATGGCCTAAAAATACTTCGAAACCCAAACTACACCCCCGGCTAGTGTTTTCTGACTATCTCGACCCTTCCGGATGCGTTGGCGCACTCAAAACGACCATACGGTTTATAGAATTTAAATTCACTTTTTAAATAAAATAATACACCATGACGCGACGGTCACACGCGTCTCAACAAAATTCTCAAAATGCCGTATATAAATCTTACGAATTTTTTTTCATAATTCAATATTCATATAAAAACATGTATGCACATAATCAAATACCAACTCGCATCTCGTTAGTATTTTTAACCCGGATTACATTTAATTAATTAATCCCAAAAATAAATATCGCCAAAAGTAGCCAAAAGTACGGGGTATTACATTAACCTTCTGTTCAAGATCTTTCTTATGCCATTCAACCTCTTTAAGCTTGCCTTCAGCTTCTTCATTGCTGGTAATGACGACTTTTAATTTCTCTTCTGCCTCCTTTGCAACATCCACAGATTTATCCAAAGATTTTAATAACCCAACAAGGGCTTCTTATACTTCACTGGAAGAGGAAGAATATTTGATAGCTTCATCCTTTTCCAAGATATTATTAAAATACACTAAAAACTACAAGACGAAGCGAAACTCAAGTTAGAATATGAAAAGTGAAAGTATAAATGAAATGTCAAGGTATAATAACACTTACTAATGCAAGGTGTTGGGCTGCAAATTAGAGACTTTTCCCCGAGGAGTAGAGGTCTCAGTAACACTGTGATTAGGAAGAGTTCTAGACCATATCAATTTCTTGGCCAAACCAGGAGTAATGAATGCTGGAGGACCAGCACTCAAGGAAGGTAATTCAACCCCAACAGGTTGATCAGCAACATCAATGGTATTTTTAGCAAGACCCCTTCTTAGTCTTCTCAAAGGTGCAACCTTTTTGAGCAGTAAGGGGCTTCTTTGTAACCTCCTTAACAGATGTAGTTTCCCCCTCAGGTAGAGAAATATCCTTTGTCTTAATCCCTTCAGCTGGGATATCTTCTTTGTTCTTTTTTGCCCCATCAACACCAAGGATAATCTTGGCAAAGAGATCAGGCATTTTCCTCTTCTTCATCATCAGATCAGCAATAACAGTAGCTAAATCAGAGGAAGATTCTTCAACAACTGAAGAAGATGATGGAGCCTGATCAAGATCAATCACCAAAGAAGGAGCAGTTGGCCGAGAAATAAAAGAGGAAGCGGTATATTTTAACAAATAGGAAGAAGATCTCACCTGCTCCCCAGCAAATGATTGATGCGAACCCCCAGATAAAATTCAGCTCTTTTATATTAATATCACTCTCTTTTGGGGGTTTTCTTTTACTGTAAACTGCAAATTTAAATTAAATAAAGCAAAAGTCAGTGAAACATTTTATTAAACAAAAACAGAGTTAGCTTAAAAAATAAAGAACAACCTATCCCATTGCCATAAGGTGGACATCTGGGACCTTAGTACATGACATTTACATTTAATGGGGGGTGTTGCCAATTTTTCATCACAACCCCATGTTCAAAATAATCCCTATTAGAATCATGGAGATTGACCACTAAGGCTCTGTTAACAAATCTAGTTTTTAAATAAAAAGTGGTGTCATTAATGACCCATTTATAACAAAACATAAGTTCAGGAATCTCAAGATGAGTTTCATGAATTTGATTTAGCCTATGTATGCCATTAACTACCCTCCATGTATTTGGAACTACTTTTGCAGGTACAATATCGAAATATTGGAAAAATTCCTAACATAGGGGATTAAGCGGGAAAGAAAAACTACATTCCGCTATAAAAATAGAAGGAAGCCAATGTCCCTCAGCTAAAGAAAACAAATCACTAGGATAAGCAGGTTCTTCCAAATCAACCTAGGAAGGAATCGCAGAATCGATTCTAAACTTATCTAATGATTCAATAAGGTAAACGATGGTGACTAAAGCAAAGAAAGAAGAAAGAAGGAAGAAATTCTTATAGAAGATTAAGGAATTAGTTAAGACAGATGACAGAAAGAATGTTCGTAAGAAGAAAAAATGAGAAAACAAAGACTTTGGAAACAAGATGGAAAAAGGTAAAAGACAATCAAATTTTACCGCCTTTATATATGCCGCCTCGAAAAAAGAGAAACCTAATGATAAAAAATGACGACGGTTGCGTTCTCGACGGCTAATCAAAGGAAAAAAATGAAAATACCCAAATGTTCACCAGAAACTCCAAATATTTATAAATTTGCCATTTTGCACTCAAAACTATTACGCAAAGCGGAGAAATTTTATAAGTGTTGAAGGTTTGTAATTAATCAAGACATGGGAAATGTGCTCGAACAACTTTTTGGGTAAAATATTCCACTCTCACATCCAACCTCAACTGTGAAACATTGGGGGATTATGTTGATACAAAAATTAGTCAGCTGTCGTGGACCAATTATATGATGACACGCGTCATCCAACATGGCACAAGTTCAGGTATCGAGCTACCTAGCGTACCGAGCTACCTAGTGTGCCGAGCAACTCAGCGTATCGAGCTTCTCAGCCTATTGAGCTACTTATTGGGAAGGCTAAATGACCAGAAAAATTCAATGTTTTACAGTTATTCTTCACCATGTACAGATGCATATGCCTATTCGATCGAGGCACACTATCTATTCATATTGGCAGCCCAAGGGCTATAGATACATTATAATACCCTCATGGCAAGGCAAACGAACATAATTGAGATCAAGGCAAGACACCTAGTAATACAATTCAGTGGACGTAGGCCATTTTCCTTAAGACTGAACCACTTTAAAAATCTCTTGTCTTATGTCTTTACTCATATTTATCTGTGATTAATAAGTTAGATCAAATCTAGTATTTTACATCAATAACCTTGATCATCAGATTTAAATGCCTAACTTGATGATATCATTTCTTCTTCAAAAAGCTCGGTTGAGGTTAAAACTTGCATTTCCCCTCCACCCTTTTTTGAAGAAGAAATCATCGAGAGTGATCCAAGCACTTTCGAATTTCAACCTCTTATCAACATTTTTAATTCTATTGAGGTTGATGGTCCTTCATTTCCTTGGTTCCCTACTATTTTTAAACCATTAAATTTATCACAAGAATCTATTAAAAGTTGAGGACTTTGACCCGATTCTTGAATGTGAATGTTATTTTGAAATGCTTCATCTCATGGTCTATTCGCTTGCACTTGCCCCACCTCCCCTTCCAATCGAAAAACTTTGGGGAGATGATTTTAATTTTTCTAAGATTAATACGGTCTTGTCACCTTTAGCATGCAAACTCCCTATCATCCTCCAATTTTTTTAAATTTGTGATGGTTCATTTCTTCCGCCTTACACATGCCTTCTGTTGTTAAAAAATAATTCTTATTTTCTGGGAGGTATGAATTTTAGTGAGGGTACACTAATTATCCCTCAAAGATAAATCATATTTTGGGTGGACCCTTAAAAATTTCAACTTCTAGTGTATGGTTAGAAGTTAAAACTGTAGGTTGTAAATAGTTAGTTTTTTCCATTCTTTTCTTTCTCTCTTTTTACTTACTGTCTAGTGTAATTAATTGAAGTTCTTATTCTTCTTTTCATTATGCTTGGTTCTAACATGTTTTGTAGACTCAATGGACTTGTACTTAGCATGATTGCTCCATGTTGGGTAGTATATTTTTTCCCTTTCTTTATGTTGTGTTCTTAGTTCGTATTGAGGATAATGCAACATTTAAGTTAGGGGATGTGGGATATTATATCCATTCAATATTTAGTTTCATTGATTTGATCACAAGTTCTTTACCAAGCATGGCCTAGTTGAAAAATTAAAATTTTCAAAATATTTTTTTTCTCCTTTGCTGGGCATTTTTCTTTTGTTTCCGATGATAAATTTCAATAATTTCTCGATACAATGGACAATTCAATGATGCATGTTCTCGATCTTAGAAGTTATTAGACTTTAGTCCTTAAATCATTAATATTATGAATAACTTCATCAATTAAACTTTAATCACATGAGAACATGCACTTTTCTTGTTTTAATGATTTGGTTTAAGATTTTTATAAATTGGTAATATTTTATTGCATTGTATATATTTACACCTAGTGAGATTTGTTCTTTTCTTCATTTGTGAGTCTTTATAAACTACTCTTTCCTCACTAAAAACGTTAAATTTGTCAGTAATTTTATTGATCATGATTTTAAATGTTGTTTTTGACTCGAGAATTGCGTAAACATTAGGAAATGATCATAGTCCAACTTTGTTATCACTCATATTGACCTTTACCTCACCTTATATTTCACCCTCGTTAATCCATTTGAGCCTTAATATAGCCTTTCGTCCCATAACCCAAAAATCCCATAACCAACTCCGAATTGGAGTTACATATCATACATATTACCTTCTACATCTTTGTTTGGAATGATATTTGGGATTGAATGATGTTATTGTTATGTGGTAACAATTAAGCACGTGATAGTGAAAAAATGTCGAAAAAAGTGAAGTGAAAACTAAAAGAAAAAGAAAGAAACGAAGAAAAGAAAAAAAAAGAAGAAAAAATAAAGAAAGAGTAAGTGTTTCGTTTATGTATATAGTGTTCAATAACCGTTGTCACTTTCCATTGTTATATTCAATTCTTGTTATGGAAAATCGTATTTCAATTTTGAAATTGCCCACATTTTCCCATTATCCCATGTTTTTTATGCCCAAACACCTTTGAATCCGTACATATTCCTTTCATTTCATAACCTCAATCCCTAACCTACATTATAACCCTATAAATTCCTATATGATCCCAAGGTGAATGTAATTTAAAAGTCATAATAATAGCAATAATCTGCGAAAATACATTTCACCTCTTTAATAAGCGTTATCCTTCACTGAGATTACAAGTTTCTATTTTTATATATAGTGTTCTTCATTAGTGACATGTGCGTGACCTATTTTCCATTTATATTTACTCTTTATTCCCGCATGTCCCGCATATTGCCTTCTATTCATAGTGATTTCATTTGTTGAGCGTAATATCCGGAGATGACTGATCTATGAACGCTTTAACATTTATCCGATTTTTAAAAGTTTATGCCAAATCACACTTTGCATATGCTCGCTCTTCCTCACACTTTTAATGTTTCAATCCGATGAAGTTCGTTCTATAATGTTAATAACTACAAACTTTTGAGTGAATTGGTTCACTATGTTAACAACATGTTTGAAATCCTTTTTTCTATTTTTGAGCTTGTCTTATATTGATTTATTTGGCATATTTTTTAGGAAACTTTGATGTTTGTGGGTTTCATTCCTGAAAACCCTCACGAGACAACACTCGTTCACTATGGCAACCTTGGGTTTTAACGGTTTATTACATATGCTAAATGCAATCATTCACCCTCAAAAGTGGCTTTTAACCCTTTTGTACATATCTCCTATCTTGGGGTTTACTTGTAGTTCTTCTTGCTTTGTATTTCATTATGGGGGTGTGATTCGGCTCGAATATTGCATTTGTTTACCCTCTTTACTTATGCATTTTATCCCCATTGGATACCTTAATTCCTATATTTATTCTCTTTAACCAAACAACCTATGCTATATATGTTTACATGCTTTGCAAGGTACTATTAAGCTTTTTGTAGGTATTATGGTGCTTAGCGTGAAGCTCGATCGCATTCTAGGGAAGTTTTGTCTATAATTACACACGCAGGGGCATTTTAGTCATTTTAATATTTAGGTTTTTGGCCCAATGTCTTCATAGAAGTTTACGTGTCCACTTTCGGAGCGCGATTCCTATCTCTAACGAAGAAGTTACGAGATTTTCCACGAAGGAGGGACTACACCAAAGCCATCTCAGCACAACAATTGAAATGTAATAGGTTTGAATCAATCCTGGACTTTGTTCGAATTGATTCGAAATTAAGTAGTGCGAGATTTCCTGGATCATCGATCAATGGATGAAATTTAATCGATCGATCGATGCTTTTATTTTGGCCGAGATTTCATTTTTTTATATTTCTTTTCTCCTTTTCCTTTTTCCCACTTACTATACAAACAAAGCTTTGCTTGTTTTGTAAGATATACTTTATATAATTCATTTTAGGTTAGTTTTATGTTAGAGAAGGTATTCTTAGGTGGATTCTCTCTAGGGTTTGCACCCATTTGGGTTGCTGTAAGTCACTATTCATCATCCCCTCCATTTAATTAAAGGTTTCTTTTATTGTTCTCTTGTGTTGTTACTTATTTACTTATTTTGTATTTAGTTTTTATTGATTAATTAGTTATTTTCTTTGGTTAATTAGTTTTATTTCTTGTTCTAATCATGTGTAGTAGCTAGTTTAAAGGTTAGGGTCACATTTTCGCCATTAATGGGTGTTGAGCTTTGAACTCTAGGCTTTGGGTAAAAACGCATTTAATTAAAACATCGTGTATTAAGATTAGAATATCAGGTGTTTAACTTTCTTTATCACACAATGTTAGTGTTTATAGCTATATTTCAAAATTAATCCATGCGTGACCATTTTCGATTAAATGTTTATCTCACATTTTTGGAGTTAGGCACCTTCATGTGTGATGTTTATAATTAATTGAATATGCTCGATTAAGTATTTTTTAACCAAAATCCTTATCACGCATTATTTAAACCACGTTAGGGATATGATCCTAATCTCATTTTATTAATCTTTGTATAATTTTAATTTACGTAATTAACTTTTTCCCCTTATCAACCGTCATTATGTTTACATTTTTATTTGAATATTAATAAATCAACTAAAGTCTATCAAACATTCCCTCTGGATTTTCAATACCCGGATAAACCGCTATACTCCACAAGAGTGTAGTTAATAGTTTAGGTTATTTGCATTGCGGTCGGAAGTTGATAACAATGATAAGCGTATCTACACACACGCTCGGTTTTCACCACATCATCAACTGACCGATGCCACTACAATCCATGAGCAAATGAATTTTCTGGATGCTTATTCGGGGTATCACTAGATCCCTCTATTCGTCCTTGATTAGGACAAGACTTCATTCATAATTCCATTGGGTCTGTATTATTATAAGGTCATGCCTTTCGGCCTTCAGAATGCTGGTGCCACATTCCAAAAACTAGTTATAAAGATGTTCAAATGACAAATGGGGGAAACGATGAGAGTATAGATCAACGATATGCTTGTCAAAAGTAAAAGAAAAAATGACCATCTCAGAGACCTGGTCAATACCTTTGAAATCCTCAGGCACAACCAAATGAAGATCAACGTGAGGAAATTCTCATTCGGGGTCCAATCAGGAAATTTTCTAGGTTACCTGATCAACAAAAGAGGAACTAAGGCAAATCCTAATCAAATTGAGGCTATCAATAATGTCAAATCGCCTAGGACGTTATGCGAGATCCAAAAGCTCACTCAAATGCTGGCTGCACTTAATCGCTTCATCTCGAAGTCATTCGAATGTTACCGACCAATTTTCCAGCTGCTCAAGAAATAGAAGAGCCTCACCTAGAATGACGAATGTTCAAAGGCTCTCGAAGAAATCAAGTCTTACATGAGCAAACCTACATTACTAGCAATCCTTGATCAAGGGGATAGCCTTTACCTTTACCTTGCAGTTTCAAGTTAGGGGATCAAGTTAGGCTTTGAAGCCTCAAACAATGAAGCAAAGTACAAAGCATTTATTGTCGAATTGTGCAAAGCACACTTGCTGGCGGTACACAACTCGAAGTGTATTGTGATTCAAAACTAGTTTCAAACCAAGTCAACGGGGACTTCAACTCCAAGGATGAGAGAATGTAAGACTACCTCGTAGTGGTGCGTGAGCGAATTTCAAGGTTTAAGGAAGACAACGTTCAATAATTTTCCCAGAGGCACAATAGCTATGAAGATGCCCTAATATCCCTATGCTCAGTAGTTGACTCCAATCTCAGGAGAACAATTGAAGTGGAATTCCTCACCAAGCCCAGCATTAATAAAGCGACGACATTTGAGCACGTTATCTCCATTGAAAGGGTCCCAGATGGATGGATCCAATCGTCAAATACTTATAAAATAAGATACTGCTAACTGACAAGAAACAGGCTCATAAAGTTAGGGTAAAGGCTGCTCACTTCTACCAGGGTTCTAAGGGAAAGTGATATAAAGGGTTTTTTGTGTTGTTGTCATAAAGCCTCTGTAATAAAAAAAATCCTTCAATTACCTACAAAAATATAACAAAAACTAGTATAGAAGTAAGTAAGGGTATCAATCCAACTTAAAGGAGTGAAACACAAGAAAATAGATGTAATTCATGTTTCTAGTTATCTTTCTTTCTTGATTTGTTTTTTTGCTTTTTTCTTTGTTTTCTATTTTTTTATATAATTTTTTTTTGTGATGATGGCGAATTAAATAAACTAAGTGACTAGAGATAAACAAAATCAAACACTAAAATTAGAGATAAAGTGAGGTAAATAAATGTGAGAACAATTAAGGAATGGGACTAAACCACATATTCTAGTTATTCTAATTAATCGATTCATTCATTTGAAATCTCCTAAGTTAGTATTGAAATTACAAGTCAACTCTCTTCACAAATGAAATTTTAACACTGACCTTTTAGAAAATTAAATTCAAGCGCCCACAACTCTTAGAAAATAGATTTAAAATCCTTTTAATAAATCACCCGCTAGGATCAATTTCCAAAATTCATATAAATCATAGAAAATGAAATTTAAAGTAGAAATTCAAGGAATAATACCCCACTTGAGAAACTTTTATCTCTAGTTCGATTCTAAAAAGGGTATTATATCTCGAATTTTGACTTTATCTCAAAAATCATTTACCCTCTCTCGAAACATAAATTGAAAGGTGAAGGATAAAAATTAACATTCAAATGGAATTTTAAATAATCAAACTAATTAATTACAATAACATAAAATAAGGGTTCATCCCACCCCTTGAAACAGGTTTCTATCCTAACATGATATGAAATATGATAAATAAATAATCAAAGGCATTAAAATATAAGAGTAGAGAAAGAGAACAAATCTTCAAACAAGTATCCTTGAGTTTATGAAATTAAACTCTATCCTCATTAATACAATTCATTCCCTCAACAACAGATTCTCACAAATTCTCTAAAGAAAAATAAAAGAAATAAAAAAATATTTACAAAGGTGTTTCTCTCTCTATTCTTCTTTAAAACCCACATTACATCGTCTTCAAATGGGCCTTGGGTCTTCTTTTATAATGTGGAAAAAGGAGTTAAAGGGTAATTTGGTCATGGAGAGGTTTTATGGGTTAAAATAGGTATTTAGTATAATAAGGGTGAGGGTAAATAAGGGATTGATAAGTGTGCATGTGGAAAGTGGGGGTGTGAGGGTATTTTGGGAAAATAGGAAAGTCGATGCACATGTGGGGTTCTTGTTTTAATTAGGTCCATAATCGATTTTGGCTTTGGATGGGGCTTAAATGAGGTAAGGTAACCGAGTTCAAGTTGAGTAGAAGTGGGTTTGGTTGAAGCTTAAGGGAGCAGGGCCGAAGTGGTAGTGGGTCTATGGGGCAGCTCGGGTTTGATTTTGGTAAACTGGATCTTGGCTTATGAGTTTGTGGATTTTGGGCGATTCCAGCCAGAAATGGGTTGACAAGCAGGTTCGAATTGGTGGTTTAAGGAAATTGGGGCATGAGTTTTGTTGAATATGGAGGAGTTGGGTTGTTGGGTATTAAAATGAGTTTGTGAGTTTGGAGAGAGAGAGAGAGAAAAAGAGATGAAGAAGAAGGTGAATAGTGAAAGAGGTGGGAGAGAAGATATGGTGTGGTAAGGTGTAGGTTAGGGTGTATGGTGTTATGTTTGAGTGTTAGATTTGCACCTAATTAAAAATAAGAACAAAACTTTTTAAGATATAATTAAAAGTAAAATTAAAACTAAAATAAAATCTAATAAAAAAAGGTAAATATTAAAATGCTAACCTATTAATAAAAGACTCAAAATAAAAATAAAAATAAACTATTAAAATTAAAAACAAGTAAAATAAAAGAAACAAATGGCTAAAATTCTCATAAAGTGGACACTTATAATATGTATAGATACGAATATAAAGATACACATCTAATATAAAATACTAAAATAAAATAAAAACTCTAAAATAAAATAAAATAAAAATAAAAACAAAAAGAACTAAAAAATGACACAACCTAAATAAATATATATTTATATTAAAAATAAAAGAAATTATACCACACACACACCGAGCATGTATAGGACATGCTAGGGGTGGACAGGGCTTGGTTCAGGATAGGGTAATAGGTACGGGGATTGGGTTTATCCTCTTTTAAGCACATAAATGTTGTATTTGCCTTGATTTGAAGCTTTTGAACCCGCAAATGACAGTTTGATCTACAATATAGACATAAAATATGCCCATAATACCCATTTTTTGAGAATTAGAAATTAAAAATTGTCTATTTGGGATTTTATTTAAACACTATTAGGTGCTTATCACACCACCCCCAAACAGAACATTGCTTATCCTCGAGCAAGAATAGAGAGAAAAAAGATAAGCAACCTAAAATGTACCACTTTCGCAAGCACTTGCAATTACACTTTGCATGTGCAATAAGCCTTTTAACCTATAGGTTGCCCTATAGGACGAGTGTTGTCTCGTGAGGGTTTGCAGTGAATGGATCCACAAAATTCAAAAATTTATTGAAAATGATTTATTAAAAAACAATCTTTTATTTGACGATGAAAAGCTATACAACCCATCTATAAAGACTTCACGGAATACAACGTTCAACCAAGAATGTATGGCATAAAATTACTTAGTACCAAAGGGATAATCCTTCTTAAAAATCTTAGCATGTGTAGTGTGAAATAATCTTAAGTATTATGAGAGTAATTCCTAGATCGCCTTTATAGAATCAACGCTTTAGCTTCAAATCTCACTAGATATGTCTCTCCGAATCAAACTCTTCGAGATTTGGGTAAATGTATATCTCTAGTGTGTGAGGAGGTGAGTAAATGTAAACAAGTTTAAATATCTTACACACTTATAACAAATGGTGGATACATGAATGGAATTTGATCTCATGAACGAATGTTAACCACTATTTTGAGAATGTTGAGTCATTACTATGTTGAATTTCATTTGACCGAACGCCTAGGGGAAAATATGGATGCTTAGGGGTAAGGGGGAAATAAAATGAGAAGGATATGATGAGATAAGGTAAGATGGTGATGGATGAATATTTTGATGGATGATAGAGAAGAGTGTATAATAATTGGGGAACAATTATTTTTATTTCACAAAAACTTTACTACAACTTTCTCTATTTATTTTTCTTTTTTAATTTTCTTTTCTTTCTTCTTTTTTTATCTTTCTTTTTTTTCCTCTTAATGAACTCTAAGAGAAGTATTTTATAAAAATGTAAACACTCTCTATGATGGCTTTTCTCTTTTATACATTTAACACTTTTCCCTATTTCAAAATGGTTGGAGGAAAATGGGTTGATATGGAAATGGGGATGGTATATGGCGATTATATAAAAAATAAAAGGTGTATGGATATGGATAAATGAAATTTGGTTAGTGTATGGGTGAAAGTCTGGTGATCGGGACAAACATCAAGGCACATGTTTCTTACAACTCGAAAGTGGTGTCATTCTTAGTGGTTATGCCAAAGATGAAGAATAATGAGATCATACAATGACTCAGTGCGGTACCTAAATAAAGTTGAGTCATCTTGTGACTCAGAGATATATAAAAACCCTCAAAAGGGTAAATAGTTCAAATCTCATGGGTTTAAGTCTCCACAAGTGATATTTTAGGGATCTCTTAAGAATGTAGTTATTTTTCAAATTTAAGTGTAAACGTGAAAGTGCAAATTTACCGAGTTTAGGAATTCATAGTGCAAGTACGCATTAAGAGGTACTACTTAATTTTATGATAAAAACGTAATTTGGGCACGAAGAAGGGTATTTCGAGACTTCTAAAAAAAGGGATGATAGACAATTCATGATGTAAAAAAATTGAGTTAAACTGCATAAAAAATAAAGACCCTATAAAAATAACTAAAAATAATACAATGTAAATCAAATATATAACTATATTAAAAATAAAAGAAATAATACCACACACACACTGAGCAAGTATAGGACATGCTAAAGGTAGATAGGGCTTGGTTCGGGACAAGTTAGATCTACGAGACTTGGGTTTATCCTCTTTTAACCATATAAATGTTGTATTTGCCTTGATTTGAAGCGTTTGAACCAGCAAATGACATTTTGACCTACAATATAGACATATACGCGCATAAGACCCATTTTATCGAGAATTAGCAATTAAAAATTATTTATCTGGGGTTTTATTTAAACACTATTGGATGCTTATCATAAATATTTGCAATAGATCCTTTACAAGCCTCTACTTTCAATGCGTACACCCGAAGGGCGTTGACCAAGTCCTCTACAGACTTCATGATGGGATTTGTAGAATCCACACAGGTGGAAGGTTTCTGGCATTTCGAGCAATCAAAGAAGGCTATTGGTGGTCATACTTGCAGAAAGACATAAGTATTTATGCTCAGAAGAGTGAGAAGTGCCATAAATTCTCCCCCATACTCCATCAACCGTCCAGCTACCTGAGGCCATTGATTAGTTCATGGCCAATTGTGCAATGGGAGTTGGATATTATAGGGATGCTACCTATTGCACCAGGGAATCACAAATACTTGCTGGTCGGCACAGATTACTTCACTAAGTGGATTGAGGCGGAACCACTACCAAACATCAGAGATACCGACATGATAAGGTTCATTTGGAGGAACATCGTAACTCACTTCAGGGTACCATGAGCCATCATAATAAATAGTGGCACGCCATTTGAAAATGGACTTTTTCAAGGCTTCTGTGACAAGCATGAAGTCAAGCACCACTTTGATTCTGTAGCATAATCCCAAAGCATTGGCTAGGCAAAGTCCTCCAACAAGATGATGATCGATGGCCTAAAGAAGAGGCTTGAAAGAAAAAAGGGCGCTTGGGTCAACGAACTCCCTCATGTCATTTGGGCATATCGCACCACGCCGAGAAGACCCGTCGAGGAAACACCCTTCCCTCTCACATATGGAATGAAAGTTGTGATTTCACTCGAAATTGGTCTCCCGACCATGAGAACAAAAGTTATCGATCAAGGACTAAACGACGATGCCATTAGTGCTGAACTTGACCTAGCCGATGAATAAAGGGAGCCAGCCGTGATCAAGCTGGCCTCATATTAGCAATAGTTGGCAAAATAGTATAATAAAATTGTCAATTCGAGAAATTCTAAGTCGGGGATCACATCCTCAAAATGGTTCTAGGCAGCGCCATAAGGCCGTTAGACGACAAGCTAGTACCTAATTGGGAGGGTTCGTTCAAAGCAATCACAAATGATATACAAGGATCCGATCACTTAGAAATAATGGAGGGTAGAAAGATACTGCAAGCATGGAATGTGTCCAACCTTAAGAAGTTCTATTTTTAGTTTTATTTTCAGCACTATAGTTTTTGCAAATTTTCATTTCAAAACTCATGTTGCTCATAGTTTATTATTTCAGTTATGAATAAAGGCCTTTATATTTACTCAATTTCTTAGTTGTTCAATTAATGTACATTGTTTTCAAGTAACAAGCTCAAAATTGGCATTAATTTTTAAAAGTGCTGATCAAATTTTAACTTAATTACAATGGAAACATTTCTCATTACAATTAAAATTAAAGTCCTCGGGTCCGTGTTACTTTCAATACAAGTGACATCATGACTTTCCAAGGCAAGTTAAAAGCCTTACGAGGGACTCTTAGGTAGTAAATCAACTTTTTTGGTCGGATAAAATCCTGTACAGGTGGACTGCCCATACACCAGGTGCATTTTTGCCATTATCTACTCTAAGCCTAAGGGAGTGTGACGACATGATAAAAAAGTTAAGATAGACAAATATAACACATGCGTGTCAAAAAGGAATGGGAAATGTGCAAAATTTGGTATTAATTTAACTTTTCGGTAATGCCCAATTAGAAAAGGATACCAATTTCAAAATCTATTATAAACAGTACAAAAAATGATCACAATAATTTATGGTCAGCTGGCTAAGAACTTCATGATTGGCCTCCTTCGACTATCATTAGGATCAGGTTCGTATTCATCGTCACTGTCGTGACCTTCCAAGTACCTCTCAGCAAGTTAAAGGGGAATGGATTCCAGGGGAACCCAATTCTTATCACGCCTTAAAGGAGATCATCTATATGTCGGGCAATCAGTATGGTACATGTACTGAAGTTGAGAGTCCTTGGGATCCTTCATTACCTTAAGGGTATTTAACCATCCATGCTTATAGGCTACGTCCTAGGCCTCTTACAACCTCACTAGGGCATCCTGCCATACCTCATAATAACCATCTGACTAGGCTGATCGAGGGCCCATTCTGAATAAATATCGAAGCTTTTTCACGTCACGATTAAGTCCTATCACCTTAATGTGAGCTCTTTGTACGTTTCACTCAGAACAAACAATCTTCTCCTTAAGATCATCATTTTCAGACTAAAATAGGGCGTCGATCTCCCCTAAGCCATTATGACACGACTACAAATGTGTATCTAGTGTGCGTGTTATCTAGGCTCAAGTGCAAGCCTATCGCTCAAGTAATAATCTCGATAAGTCGGGTATCGATCCTCAGGGAAATAGGACGAGAAAATCATGACGACGTTGGAAAGCCCGAGAATCCTAACTTGACTCTAAAAAGAAATAAAAAAGATACTTTGGAAGTTAGAATAACTACAACTAAAACTAATGAGAAAGTTAACTATTGAATATGCTACGAACTATTGAAGTGCTAATAAACTAATTATGACGCTGAACTCTTAAATGAGAAGATTTTAAATAAAAAGAATAGGTTAGGATACAATCCTCCAACCCTAGTGCGTTTATCGATGTTAAAACCAAATATTTAATTGAAATAAATGATAAAATCCAGTCTTTATTATTCTCAAGCATTATATATATGAGGTTCAAGCCCGCATCATATATAATCAAAAGTAAGAATAAAGCAGTGTCGTTGTAGCTACACTCGCGTTGTATTCTTAAACATCCCGGTTACCCTAGGGCAAACGGGATAAAAAGTCCTACAACGGTTGTGATCGCCACACAACACGATTTAACTAATTATTTAATTCATAGTTTAATTTTATGCATATGTAAAGGACATCGGGTTGGATTCATGCATCCCAACCTGTAAAAACATAGCTGGCTATGATTAGATTAAAGAAAAACATGAATTTAAAGAAATAAAACATCATATCTAAAGGAAAGTGATAAAGAGAAATATGTTGAATCAAACAAATAACAAATCTAAAGAACCAATGAAGAATTAAAGGAAGAATATTATTTGTATTGAAGAAAATTCAGATACAAAATGCAATCCTTATAGAAATTTCCCTTCTTGTAAAAATTAGGGTTTTGGGCTACAAAAACCCTCTACTCCTAATTGGAAAACTAAAATGTCAAACCCCTACTATTGTGTAACAACCTAGAATAAATAGCTCTGAAATTTTCAAGAGATTGGCCCCCTTAAAACTCTAAGAAAAAGAAAAGAAAATTCGAGAAAATCCCAAGTGGTCCGGATCCTCGGGTTGGGTGGTCCGGATCGCCCCCTTTTTTTAATCCGAGACCTTTGCAAGGACGGTCCGGATCGCCCATGTTTTCCATACAGGGACCAAATTGCCTATGCAGTCCGGATCCTTTTTGAATAAAAGGTCCGGGTCGCTTATGAAATTCATTTAGAGATCTTGCTTTGTACCCGGTTCGGATCCTTTAAAAATAAAGGTTCGAACCGCCTGCCAATTTCATCTAGGGATCTTCTTCTAAAATTTTCTCATCTTCAAATGCTCATGACTTTTCCACTGTAGCTTGCATTGAAGTGTTGTTTCTCTCGGTGTTCTTGTGATCAAAATATCTTCAACTCTCTAATTGGCTCCACTTACAGACTATGGTTGCA
The DNA here is from genome assembly GCA_949130495.1 of Sambucus nigra. Classification (NCBI taxonomy): domain Eukaryota; kingdom Viridiplantae; phylum Streptophyta; class Magnoliopsida; order Dipsacales; family Adoxaceae; genus Sambucus; species Sambucus nigra. The sequence continues at coordinate 427,630,482 of OX422211.1, read as the reverse complement.
AAGTTACGAAACTGCCCTTCTGACTTTCCTTCTTTGATTTCTTTTGATACTTTTCTAATTTCTTTCTTTCTCAATACTTTAAATACCTACAAAACTCATGAGAAATACACAAAACTAGATATACTTGTTAGAAGGAATCCTTATCAAAGAAATGTAATAAATCAACTCATTTTACATTACTCGAAATGATAAAAGTCCCTAAATTAAGTGGATAAATTAGGAAGAATTTAAGCCTAATCAAACCCCCTAACTAAGAACTTTGCGCGTCCCAAGCAATGTAAAAGAATTAAACTATGGTTCAACTCTCAAAAATTTCATTTTAGTCGGATAGAGTACCACTTTCACGTGCGAGTGATTGCATTTAGTGTATGCAACAAGCCTTTAAATCCCTAGGTTACCCTAGTAGGATGAGTTGTGTCTCGTGAGGGTTTACAGTGAATTTACCAACAAAATTCGACTCAAAGCAAATTAAAAATACTCAAAAATTGTAAAATTTAAATTTTCTAGAAAATAATCACCACCAATTAATATTCAAGAGTCTCAAGTCATGGTGTGTGTGTGCGAAGCCAGAAATTTAACCGCGGATTTCCACCGATTGATCATTACGTTACTTTTTTGAAAATTCATTTTGATTCAAATGCATACCCCTAAAAGTTGACACTTATTTACAGAATTTGCTTGTCGACAAACTTCATTAAAGTTGGATCAGATTAATGGTCCTCTAGAAACTGCAAAATCCTATGGCCCAATTATGGCCTAAATTTAGCCAAGAATTTTAGGGGTAACTATGGAGACCAAACCATAATTGGGCCCAAATCTAGCCTATCTGAACAAGACCAATAACACCTAACGCAATTCCATCCCAACCTAATAAAAAGGATGAGTAGCAACCATTTATCACTTGTATAATTATGAAGTAGTTATCCTTTAAATAAGTTAATATCAGTTACCTAAAATCTCGGATGAGATAATCAGGAAATCACCACACTAGCCAATATCAAACCGAGGGAGTTCCTTTTTCAATTCAACCACTGTAGTTCTACACGACTATAAATATGGCCCACACCCCAGGTCCAAGGGGCATGTAATTTTCAAACTTTTAGAGATACTAATAAAAATTCAGTGACCTCTCCGTAGACATAGGTAATTTGCTGAACCACGTATATTTTTGGGTTGTGTGTGACATTTGGATGCTCTTTCTTTAATTGCTTTCTAGATTTCATTAATTGAGTTAATTGCACTCACAAAATCTGAATGTTAAATTGGTCATGCGTGCATATATGCAGATAAATTAACACATAGACACTCACACGTGCGCGCACACACACACACACACACACACACTCACTCACACGTGCGCACGTACACACACACACCCCATATACACATACTCACATGCGCGCGCGCACACACACACATATATACACATATGTGCACACATACATCCCCCCAACATACACCTATGTATACTTTTACACAATTGCACATATATACTCACACATATTTAAACATAGATATAAAAACACACATACTCTCATGTGCACACATACATACCCATGTACACATACTCACACGTGAACATATATATACACATATAATCATAAAATGAATAGACTTTCAATGTTTTGAGCAATCACCAAGACGCATAAATTACATGTTTAGAATAGAGTCAATTGGTAACATTTTAGATTGAATAATATGTTAACACGTTATCTTCTTTTTCCATGTATGACTGCAACTCAAGAACAATTATTGAAGCTCAACTGATTCTAGGTGTTTTATTTTTTCAAGTAATTTTACTTATCTTTTCTTTAATGTAATAGACTTGTATATAAATACATATTCTAGGTTAACACGGTGTGGACGTGTCCACCCCTTCCTTAAATGGTCGTTGTTTGGGTGAACACAAATTAGTGGATGGGCTTGCACATGTGATGGAAATATAGTAATTTTAAGATTAATTTAATTGAAATGAACTTAAATTGGATTTATTGATACGTTTTGGATTAATATGAATGCATATAATTGTTGATTTATGTAGAGGGGTGTACACTCTACCTAAATTATTGGGCGAGCAGGTCCATATGGCGAGGGGGGACTCACCACGAGCAACCTCCTCAAAGAGTGATCGGTCCAAAAAAAAGAAAACTTAATTGGAAGAGTAGGCCCACCATAAGGATCTCCTCATCCCCAAAGCTCGAGTAATCACATAAATAAAGTTTGGACGAGGAGCCCCAACATGAGGGGCTCCTTATCCCAAACTAGCTCAGAAATCACAAAAGTAAAGTTTGGGGAGGAGGTCCACCACGAGGGGCTCCTCATCCCAAAAATCTTAGAAACCATAAAAATGAAGTTTGGGTGAGGAGGCCCACCATGAAGGCAAAGTGCTCAAAAAATCACAGAAAGGAAATTAGGGTGAGGAGGCTCACCATGAGGAGCCCCTCGTCCCTAAATGCTCAAATATTACAGAAACAAAGTTTGGGCGAGGAGTCCCACCATAAGGAGCTCCTTTTTCCCAGAAGTGCAAAGGTCACAAGAATGAAGTTACATATTATGGGCTCATCACGAGGAGCCCTTTGTCCTCAGAGCTTAGAATACAAAGGAAATAAATAGAAATTAGGAAGACCTTGGCGAGCAACTCGTTGTCATACACTCATGCCATAAAAAAAAGGAAAAGGAAAGGGGAATCACTACCATAAGCCCCCTTTGCCCCAGTTGACATGCCAAAGAAATGAAAAAAGGGTGAAGAGGCTTACTCAGAATGATCAGAGGCTTACTCAGAATGATCCCTCTACTCCCAAATGATTTACTTAAAAGAACTAGTGGACGATGAGGTCCACTTAGAATGTGACCTACTACCCAAGATTTGTTACTCATATATATACACTAAAGTACTGATATGTTACTTTCTTGTACAGGTAGGCTGGTTGAGCAAGTGGGGCTCCAAAAGGCAAGTTGGCATATCTTGGGAGTTTTAACTTGGTTTTTTAGGGACAAGGTTTATTGAGAAGGCTCAACCACTTATCATTTTAAGATTGAGAGAATAATACTAGAAAGATCATAATAGTCACCCAGTCCTTGTACAGTCACACCTAGTCATAACTGAAGTGAGCAACCAAGAGGTTGTTCACAAACAATAAATAATTTATAAAATGATTTTAAAGGAGGTGGTGCTTGAGACCTCCCCTCAAGTTTATAAAAGATTTTAGAATAGGTGGTCCTTTAGAATATTTTGAAGTATATAAAAGATTTTAGAGGAGTTGGTCCTTGAGACCCTCCTCAAGCTTACAAAGTTTGTGCAATAAGTTCGCATTTCAAAAGATATTTACCAAATTAGATATTTTGTCTGCAAGCGCATACATATTTGCCTTTTGACCTTGGTTTGCACCAGGTGGCACCTGTCAAAGGGGATAGATGGCTGCACAAAGGTAAGGACAAATGATACATTGCATACCTGGTCCCTCACCAACCCCCTCAGTTTTGGCACCCCAATGTGTCAACTCAACCCTAGTGCCCAAGTATAAATAGAACCCCCGGCCATGGTCAAATCACAATCATAAACTCAAATCATACTATTATTATGTCAAAATCACACCAGACCACCAAGTTATCTCTCCCTGCTCTCTCTTTAAGTGCTGAGTACTTGTTTCTTCACTTCCACACTAACAAAATTTATTCTCAGGAGATCCTCTTGAGAAAAGTTACTATCATTGCTGTGAAGTTCATATTCTCCCAGGGAATAGTTCTTGCTTTGGTTCCATTTTTACCAAAAGGAGAAAATTTTACAAGGTGTTGCTCTAGAAGTTCTTGAAAACCTTGTAGGCAAAGTTCATTGAAGTGGGTCATGACTCTCCCATTTTAATATCTTGCCTAACCCCAGTCGCACTACCCTTTTGTAATACCCCATAATTTTGAGGGCTTTATTTATGAATACGGTATATAATTTTAGTAATATTATTATTTTATTGACCGGAATATGGATATTTTATTTTTTTTATTTGAAATTAATCGAATATTTAAATTCAAATTTAAATGGCTTTTGAATATTTTGTAATGGTTTAAATATGTAAAGTTGACAATTTTGAATTAAAGGGAAATATAGTAATATGCATTAGTTTAGGCTCCAAGATAGGGTTTGAGAGAGGGATTATATAAGGAATATTATGGGTGATTATAAGGAAAGGGAAATGAAAAGATAGGCCAAAACCGAAATCCAAATAGGCAAAAACGAGTGGAATGAGAAGACCCAATTTGTAATGTTTAGATCTTCTTTTTGAGTGCATTCGAATGAGATTTGAGAAAAATCCAAAACACATACCTGACTCAATTTTTCATGTCAAAATCAAATCTTAAGTCGGATTGGCGATTCAAATAATTTTTGGATCTGATTTTTCTGGGTTTATAAAATAGGACTATTTGGGGTTATCTCGTGTTGGGACTAGAGCATGATTTGATTATTTTCGCGAGAGGAACGTGATAGTGCGATCATATTTTGAGGGTAAATTTATGTGATGATTTTGTGATATGGGGTTTTACATAATATGCTCCTTTAAATCTCGCGAGTTTATTCCGTTGATTTTATGTTTAATTGAACTCATATTTGAATTGTTAAATTCATTGAAATCTGGAGAAATAATTGTTGAATTATTTCGATTCATATGGCATCATTATATTGTTATTAAGCACATTGTTATGAGATTTTAATATGGCACGGAGGTTGGGCACCCGCCAAAATTTCTGCTTCCCGGGGCTATGTCTTGATAAAGCATATGCGGATGGGGTGAGGCTTGGTGACCCATTGATGTGTTGTTGAGAAATTTATTAATAAATGCTATTGAGATTTGCATTTGATTTGAATATTCGTACTCGTGTTATTACTCTTTATTCACCGCTAAAATAATTGTTGAGCATCTTTCCTGTCGTATTGTGTACTTCCCCGTATTTTCTTTTAGTTTGCAGGTTAGCGTGGATTGTGACGCTATAGGCTATTTTGGAGAATTATTTTAGAGCTTGGATTGAAAGATTTATTTTTGAGAGAATAATTAGTGGTGAAATTTTTAGTTGGAGAATTTTATATTCGAGAGATTTTATTCTAATCTTTTTGTGGGAATAGAAATTGTGGATTTATATTAATGTGGGATTTTTTTTACATGCTCTATACACATTGTTATTGTGGAATTAGTTTAGTTTTATCATAGTAGCACGCCGCATGTCTCTCCGGGCACACGGGGTGTTACAGTTGGTATCAGAACTTAGGTATACGACAACCCTCGGGTCTTGGATATTGGGTCTAGCATGCGGGTTAGATATGTTTTCTTTGGAAATAGAAAATTTTGAGGATGTGTTAGGCGTCGTGGTGAGGATGTTTAGAGTTAATTTGAGGACTTTTGTGTGTGTTTTTTGGTAAATAGAATCGAGTAGCATTTTTTTCGAGTGTTAGATTTCGTCCAATTTCGAGGATGAATTCCTTTTCGAGGGGGGGAAGTATGTAATACCCCGTAATTTTGAGGGCTTTATTTATGAATACGGTATATAATTTTAATAATATTATTATCTTATTGACTGAAATATGAATATTATATATTTTTTATTTAAAATTAATTGAATATTTAAATTCAAATTTAAATGGCTTTTGGATATTTTGTAATGGTTTAAATATGTAAAGTTGACAATTTTGAATTAAAGGACAATATAATAATATGCGTTAGTTTAGGCTCCATGATAGGGTTTGAGAGAGGAATTATATAAGGAATATTATGGGTGATTATAAGGAAAGGGAAATGAAAAGATAGGCCAAAACCGAAATCCAAATAGGCAAAAACGAGTGGAATGAGAAGACCCAATTTGTAATGTTTAGATCTTCTTTTTGAGTGCATTCGAATGAGATTTGAGAAAAATCCAAAACACATACCTGACTCAATTTTTCATGTCAAAATCAAATCTGAAGTCGGATTGGCGATTCAAATAATTTTTGGATCTGATTTTTCTGGGTTTATAAAATAGGACTATTTGGGGTTATCTCGTGTTGGGACTAGAGCATGATTTGATTATTTTCGCGAGAGGAACGTGATAGTGCGATCATATTTTGAGGGTAAATTTATGTGATGATTTTGTGATATGGGGTTTTACATAATATGCTCCTTTAAATCTCGCGAGTTTATTCCGTTGATTTTATGTTTAATTGAACTCATATTTGAATTGTTAAATTCATTGAAATCTGGAGAAATAATTGTTGAATTATTTTGATTCATATGACATCATTATCTTGTTATTAAGCACATTGTTATGAGATTTTAATATGGCACGGAGGTTGGGCACCCGCCAAAATTTCTGCTTCCCGGGGCTATGTCTTGATAAAGCATATGCGGATGGGGTGAGGCTTGGTGACCCATTGATGTGTTGTTGAGAAATTTATTGATAAATGCTATTGAGATTTGCATTTGATTTGAATATTCGTACTCGTGTTATTACTCTTTATTCACCGCTAATATAATTGTTGAGCATCTTTCCTGTCGTATTGTGTACTTCCCCGTATTTTCTTTTAGTTGGCAGGTTAGCGTGGATTGTGACGCTATAGGCTATTTTGGAGAATTATTTTAGAGCTTGGATTGAAAGATTTATTTTTGAGAGAATAATTAGTGGTGAAATTTTTAGTTGGAGAATTTTATATTCGAGAGATTTTATTGTAATCTTTTTGTGGGAATAGAAATTGTGGATTTATATTAATGTGGGATTTTTTTTACATGCTCTATACACATTGTTATTGTGGAATTAGTTTAGTTTTATCATAGTAGCACGCCACATGTCTCTCCGGGCACACGGGGTGTTACAGTTGGTATCAGAACTTAGGTATACGACAACCCTCGGGTCTTGGATATTGGGTCTAGCATGCGGGTTAGATATGTTTTCTTTGGAGATAGAAAATTTTGAGGATGTGTTAGACGTCGTGGTGAGGATGTTTAGAGTTAATTTGAGGACTTTTGTGTGTGTTTTTTGGTAAATAGGATCGAGTAGCATTTTTTTCGAGTGTTAGATTTCGTCCAATTTCGAGGATGAAATTCCTTTTCGAGGGGTGGAAGTATGTAATACCCCGTAATTTTGAGGGCTTTATTTATGAATACGGTATATAATTTTAATAATATTATTATCTTATTGACTGAAATATGAATATTATATATTTTTTATTTAAAATTAATTGAATATTTAAATTCAAATTTAAATGGCTTTTGGATATTTTGTAATGGTTTAAATATTTAAAGTTGACAATTTTGAATTAAAGGACAATATAATAATATGCGTTAGTTTAGGCTCCATGATAGGGTTTGAGAGAGGAATTATATAAGGAATATTATGGGTGATTATAAGGAAAGGGAGATGAAAAGATAGGCCAAAAATGAAATCCAAATAGGCAAAAATGAGTGGAATGAGAAGAGCCAATTTGGAATGTTTAGATCTTCTTTTTTAGTGCATTCGAATGAGATTTGAGAAAAATACAAAACACATACCTAACTCAATTTTTCGTGTAGAAACCAAATCTAAAGTCGGATTGGAGATTCGAATAATTTTTGGATCTAATTTTTCTGGGTTTATAAAATAGGACTATTTGGGGTTATCTCGTGTTGGGGCTAGAGCACGATTTGATTATTTTCGCGAGAGGAACGTGATAGTGCGATCATATGTTGAGGGTAAATTTATGTGATGATTTTGTGATATGGGGTTTTACATAATATGCTCCTTTAAATCTCGCGAGTTTATTCCGTTGATTTTATGTTTAATTGAACTCATGTTTGAATTGTTAAATTCATTGAAATCTGGAGAAATAATTGTTGAATTATTTTGATTCATATGGCATCATTATATTGTTATTGAGCACATTGTTATTGAGCACATTGTTATGAGATTTTAGAGCTTGGATTGAAAGATTTATTTTTGAGAGAATAATTAGTGGTGAAATTTTTAGTTGGAGAATTTTATATTCGAGAGATTTTATTGTAATCTTTTTGTGGGAATAGAAATTGTGGATTTATATTAATGTGGGATTTTTTTTACATGCTCTATACACATTGTTATTGTGGAATTAGTTTAGTTTTATCATAGTAGCACGCCGCATGTCTCTCCAGGCACACGGGGTGTTACAGTTGGTATCAGAACTTAGGTATACGACAACCCTCGGGTCTTGGATATTGGGTCTAGCATGCGGGTTAGATATGTTTTCTTTGGAGATAGAAAATTTTGAGGATGTGTTAGGCGTCGTGGTGAGGATGTTTAGAGTTAATTTGTGGACTTTTGTGTGTGTTTTTTGGTAAATAGAATCGAGTAGCATTTTTTTCGAGTGTTAGATTTCGTCCAATTTCAAGGATGAAATTCCTTTTCGAGGGGGGGAAGTATGTAATACCCCGTAATTTTGAGGGCTTTATTTATGAATACGGTATATAATTTTAATAATATTATTATCTTATTGACTGAAATATGAATATTATATATTTTTTATTTAGTTTTTATTTAAAATTAATTGAATATTTAAATTCAAATTTAAATGGCTTTTGGATATTTTGTAATGGTTTAAATATGTAAAGTTGACAATTTTGAATTAAAGGACAATATAATAATATGCGTTAGTTTAGGCTCCATGATAGGGTTTGAGAGAGGAATTATATAAGGAATATTATGGGTGATTATAAGGAAAGGGAGATGAAAAGATAGGCCAAAAATGAAATCCAAATAGGCAAAAACGAGTGGAATGAGAAGAGCCAATTTGTAATGTTTAGATCTTCTTTTTTAGTGCATTCGAATGAGATTTGAGAAAAATACAAAACACATACCTAACTCAATTTTTCGTGTAGAAACCAAATCTAAAGTCGGATTGGAGATTCGAATAATTTTTGGATCTAATTTTTCTGGGTTTATAAAATAGGACTATTTGGGGTTATCTCGTGTTGGGGCTAGAGCACGATTTGATTATTTTCGCGAGAGGAACGTGATAGTGCGATCATATGTTGAGGGTAAATTTATGTGATGATTTTGTGATATGGGGTTTTACATAATATGCTCCTTTAAATCTCGCGAGTTTATTCCGTTGATTTTATGTTTAATTGAACTCATGTTTGAATTGTTAAATTCATTGAAATCTGGAGAAATAATTGTTGAATTATTTTGATTCATATGGCATCATTATATTGTTATTGAGCACATTGTTATTGAGCACATTGTTATGAGATTTTAGAGCTTGGATTGAAAGATTTATTTTTGAGAGAATAATTAGTGGTGAAATTTTTAGTTGGAGAATTTTATATTCGAGAGATTTTATTGTAATCTTTTTGTGGGAATAGAAATTGTGGATTTATATTAATGTGGGATTTTTTTTACATGCTCTATACACATTGTTATTGTGGAATTAGTTTAGTTTTATCATAGTAGCACGCCGCATGTCTCTCCAGGCACACGGGGTGTTACAGTTGGTATCAGAACTTAGGTATACGACAACCCTCGGGTCTTGGATATTGGGTCTAGCATGCGGGTTAGATATGTTTTCTTTGGAGATAGAAAATTTTGAGGATGTGTTAGGCGTCGTGGTGAGGATGTTTAGAGTTAATTTGTGGACTTTTGTGTGTGTTTTTTGGTAAATAGAATCGAGTAGCATTTTTTTCGAGTGTTAGATTTCGTCCAATTTCAAGGATGAAATTCCTTTTCGAGGGGGGGAAGTATGTAATACCCCGTAATTTTGAGGGCTTTATTTATGAATACGGTATATAATTTTAATAATATTATTATCTTATTGACTGAAATATGAATATTATATATTTTTTATTTAAAATTAATTGAATATTTAAATTCAAATTTAAATGGCTTTTGGATATTTTGTAATGGTTTAAATATTTAAAGTTGACAATTTTGAATTAAAGGACAATATAATAATATGCGTTAGTTTAGGCTCCATGATAGGGTTTGAGAGAGGAATTATATAAGGAATATTATGGGTGATTATAAGGAAAGGGAGATGAAAAGATAGGCCAAAAATGAAATCCAAATAGGCAAAAATGAGTGGAATGAGAAGAGCCAATTTGGAATGTTTAGATCTTCTTTTTTAGTGCATTCGAATGAGATTTGAGAAAAATACAAAACACATACCTAACTCAATTTTTCGTGTAGAAACCAAATCTAAAGTCGGATTGGAGATTCGAATAATTTTTGGATCTAATTTTTCTGGGTTTATAAAATAGGACTATTTGGGGTTATCTCGTGTTGGGGCTAGAGCACGATTTGATTATTTTCGCGAGAGGAACGTGATAGTGCGATCATATGTTGAGGGTAAATTTATGTGATGATTTTGTGATATGGGGTTTTACATAATATGCTCCTTTAAATCTCGCGAGTTTATTCCGTTGATTTTATGTTTAATTGAACTCATGTTTGAATTGTTAAATTCATTGAAATCTGGAGAAATAATTGTTGAATTATTTTGATTCATATGGCATCATTATATTGTTATTGAGCACATTGTTATTGAGCACATTGTTATGAGATTTTAGAGCTTGGATTGAAAGATTTATTTTTGAGAGAATAATTAGTGGTGAAATTTTTAGTTGGAGAATTTTATATTCGAGAGATTTTATTGTAATCTTTTTGTGGGAATAGAAATTGTGGATTTATATTAATGTGGGATTTTTTTTACATGCTCTATACACATTGTTATTGTGGAATTAGTTTAGTTTTATCATAGTAGCACGCCGCATGTCTCTCCAGGCACACGGGGTGTTACAGTTGGTATCAGAACTTAGGTATACGACAACCCTCGGGTCTTGGATATTGGGTCTAGCATGCGGGTTAGATATGTTTTCTTTGGAGATAGAAAATTTTGAGGATGTGTTAGGCGTCGTGGTGAGGATGTTTAGAGTTAATTTGTGGACTTTTGTGTGTGTTTTTTGGTAAATAGAATCGAGTAGCATTTTTTTCGAGTGTTAGATTTCGTCCAATTTCAAGGATGAAATTCCTTTTCGAGGGGGGGAAGTATGTAATACCCCGTAATTTTGAGGGCTTTATTTATGAATACGGTATATAATTTTAATAATATTATTATCTTATTGACTGAAATATGAATATTATATATTTTTTATTTAAAATTAATTGAATATTTAAATTCAAATTTAAATGGCTTTTGGATATTTTGTAATGGTTTAAATATTTAAAGTTGACAATTTTGAATTAAAGGACAATATAATAATATGCGTTAGTTTAGGCTCCATGATAGGGTTTGAGAGAGGAATTATATAAGGAATATTATGGGTGATTATAAGGAAAGGGAGATGAAAAGATAGGCCAAAAATGAAATCCAAATAGGCAAAAATGAGTGGAATGAGAAGAGCCAATTTGGAATGTTTAGATCTTCTTTTTTAGTGCATTCGAATGAGATTTGAGAAAAATACAAAACACATACCTAACTCAATTTTTCGTGTAGAAACCAAATCTAAAGTCGGATTGGAGATTCGAATAATTTTTGGATCTAATTTTTCTGGGTTTATAAAATAGGACTATTTGGGGTTATCTCGTGTTGGGGCTAGAGCACGATTTTATTATTTTCGCGAGAGGAACGTGATAGTGCGATCATATTTTGAGGGTAAATTTATGTGATGATTTTGAGGTATGGGGTTTTACATAAAATGCTCCTTTAAATCTCGCGAGTTTATTCCGTTGATTTTATGTTTAATTGAACTCATGTTTGAATTGTTAAATTCATTGAAATCTGGAGAAATAATTGTTGAATTATTTTGATTCATATGGCATCATTATATTGTTATTGAGCACATTGTTATGAGATTTTAATATGGCACGGAGGTTGGGCACCCGCCAAAATTTCTACTTCCCGGGGCTATGCCTTGATAAAGCATATGCGGATGGGGTGAGGCTTGGTGACCCATTGATGTGTTGTTGAGAAATTTAGTGATAAATGCTACTGAGATTTGCATTTGATTTGAATATTCGTACTCGTGTTATTACTCTTTATTCACCGCTAATATATTTGTTGAGCATCTTTCCTGTCGTATTGTGTACTTCCCCGTATTTTCTTTTGGTTGGCAGGTTAGCATGGATTGTGACACTATAGGCTATTTTGGAGAATTATTTTAGATCTTGGATTGAAAGATTTATTTTTGAGCGAATAATTAGTGGTGAAATTTTTAGTTGGAGAATTTTATATTCGAGAGACTTTATTGTAATCTTTTTGTGGGAATAGAAATTGTGTACTTATATTATTGTGGGATTCTTTTAGATGCTCTATACCTTGCTTTTGATGGGTTTAGTTTAGTTTTATCGTAATAGCACACCGCGTGTCTTTTCGGGCGCGCGGGGTGATGATATGCAAATATTGCGTATTTCATCTCCGAACGGACGCATTTTAGCCCCTCGAGTATCTTATTCCCTACATTTATGCTCATTAACCAGACAACCTCGGATTTCTATGTTAACATATTTTGTAGGGGTTAATTGAGCTTTTATAGGTAATTGGTTGCTAAGTATGTTGTTCGGACGCATTCCGATGATGTTCCGTACGCAATTGCACGTTCAAGGGCATTTTAGTCTTTTCATAGTTTGGGTACCTGGCTTGACATTTCTCGAAAGTTGTAGCCCTCCTCGCTAGCTTCGGGTGGCCGTGAACGATGCACGATTTCGAGTTCGTATGATGAAGTTACGGCAATTTAGCGGAGGAGAAAAGCATTGAAACCAAAAGAGGAGGAGAGAAGGAAGAAAGGGAATGCAGTGTGCTGCTTGGCTCTGCCCTGCTTTATCGATCGATCGACCCCTTTGGTTGATCGATCGATCCTTCTCTGCAGTTGAAATTTTGCTCTTGATCGATCGATCGACTAAAGGGGTCGATCGTTCGATCCCCTGTTTTCTGCAGATATTTTGGCATTTCTTTTCTTTCTCTTTTCTTTTCTAATTTAATTCCAGCTTACTATAAATAGAAATTTTGATGTAATAAACATATATACACGATTTTAGGTTAGTTTAGCTTATGTTTTTGGGTTTTTTGGAGAGTTCTTCTTCATTTCTCTTTGGTTTGACACCCCATTTGGATTGTAAGTTAACTATTCATCTCCCCTACCATTTAATATAGTTATATTTCTTCATTTCTTACTTTCTAATGTAATTTACATGATTTCTAATTTAGGTTTACTTGCTTTATTTCCTTGATTTCTAGTATAGTTTTATCGCGTTTATTTACCGCATTTATTTATCGCGTTTTTACGATGCTTTCTAGGTAATTTAAATTAGGTTATGTTTGAATGGAACTCACTCGGGTTGACGCATTGCTTGGCTTTGGTGATGGTGTTTACGGGTTTATTTCGGGTGCTTTGTCCTAGTTATTATGCCTAGGAGATTTGACGGGGCATATCATGTATGTCCCGTGCTTACGACCTTTCGCGCGTAATTTTTGGGATATTTGTTGACACCAATATCGTATTAGGATTTTATGCGAATTTAGGAGCGTGAAAACCCTTGGTTCAATTAACTATCGAAACGAGACGCATTCTAAATAACTCGTCGACCTATGTTACCATTTTATACAAATTAACTCGGGTGAGGGATATTTGACACAACCTATAGTTTTACTCACTTTCATAATCTAGTTTGATTTCCTTTGCCTAGATAAACATTTCCCTTTATGCATCTTTTACTTTTTAGTTTGTAATCACCTTTGCACTTTTATTTCAAAGTATTAAATCAATTGAATTCTAGCAACTCTTCCCTATGGATTTTCGATACCCGACTTACCGCTGTGCTTGCCTTGCAGGTGTAGTCATAATTTAGGTTTGTTTGTATAGTCACGGCGAGACAGAAAACAACGACTGTGAACTTTACACCTGAACACTTCTCGCGCGCTATCAAAATGGTGCCATTGCCGGGTACTAGTTTGTTTTAGACTTTATTTGATTTAGTATTTCATAGTATTTTCTTTCTATTTGTATTATTTGTTAACCTTTTTGCAAGGCTTCCACATTTGAGCACTTAGAAACACTCAAATTTTTCCTGCGCGCACTTACTTTGTGGATTCCGCCACTTGAGAGCCATTTTTGGGGTAAGCATGTCTTATTTCAATTCTTTCGATAATCCTTGTTATAATTCTCAAAATTCTCGCAAACCTATGACTTTCGGTGAATATTTAGAATCCCAAAGTATAACAAATTCAAATATGACTTTGGGCGAGTATAACGAAAGTCAAAATTTGGGTTATTGGAATTTTGATGATGATGATAATGATTTTGGGCCCTTACCTCCTTATAATAGGAATTTTGAAACGAATTCGAATAGTTTTCAAAATTCCTATCATAATGAGGTTTTGTTTAACTCCGATGGTAATTTTCAAAGTTCCCATTAGCATGCATCCGCACCTCGATCCATGACTTTCGGTGAGGGTTTGCATATGAATGAGAATGAGAAACTTGAAAATCGTTATCGGGAAGAAAATCGTTCGTGGGAACATGACTTGCATTTACTTTTTGAGTCCGACGACGGTTTTGCTTCTGACACTTTCGAAGTATAGGAATGTTTTGAACCAAATGAGGTACTTGTACCTACTTTGGAATAAACCATTCTAGACTTTGCCCATCTCGTAATAGATATTGAAAGTTAGGATGATAATGACATAATATCTATTTGCAATGAAATGATTTCTTCTTTGGCCACCAAAGAAGAACATTTCATTGAAAATTATATTATTTCATTCGAAACTCCAACTTCATGCGATGATGATTCATCTCATGAGTTTGAATTTCTTTCATCCCTAATTTCATTCTCTATTATCACACCGTCACACGTACCCGATGATTCGGTTTCAAACTTTAATGTTTTAAACCTTTTCACCGATGAGGAGTACTTGCTCGAGTCACCCACCACAATCGCATCCGTGCCTTTGTGTGCGCCCCTCCCATTCCAATTTTAAAATCCTTGGGAGGATATTCGACTTTTCTCGGTCCCCACTTGTTTTTGTCACCCGTTGAATCCAAACCCCCCATCATCCCACGGAAACTTTTAATTGGCGATGGTTCATTTCTTCCGCCTTACACATTCCTTCCATTGTTAAAACGAAATTCATATTTTTTGGAAGGCATGCTTGTATGTGAGGGTACACCGGTTATCCTCTAACGTCAAATCGTTCTTATGGTGGACCCTCAACTATTTAGACTTCTAGTGTATAGTTAGTCTGAGGCCTAAATAGTAGGTTGTATATAGTTAGCTTTTTATTTCTTTCTTTTTATTTTTTCCTTCCTTTGTAATTTAGTCTAGTGTAATTAGTTAACTTTTTATTATTTGTTTTTGATATGCTCGGTACTAACTTGTTTTGTAGATTCTTTGGACTCGTTCTTTTGGGGGTCGCTCCGGTTTTGGATAATATCGTTTTTTTCCTCTCTTAACTTGGTTCTTAATGTACATTGAGGACAATGTCAAGTTTTAAGTTAGGGGTGTGGGATATTCTATCGATTTCTTTATTTTAGTCCATGTTTTTGCTCAAATGTTAGTTACATAGTATGCTTTTCTTAGAAAATTTAAAAAATTTCAAAAGAGATTTTCTTTCTTTTTTCTCATTTATTGGGATTTTTGCCTTTGTTTTCGATGATAAATTTCAATAATTGTCCGATCCAATAGACAACCCAATGATGCATGTTCTCGATTTTAGAAGTTATTAGACTTTAGTCTCCATTATTTATATTATGAAAACTTCATGAATTAAACTTTAATCCCGTGAGCACATGCACTTTTATTGTTATATTGATTTGGTTTAAGATTTTTATAACTCGATAATCTTTTGTTGCATTGTATATACTTACACTGAGTAAGATTTTTACATTTCGTCATTTGTGAGTGTATACACTATTCTTTTCTCATTGAAAACGTTGAATTCGTCGGTAATCTCTCTATTCTTTCATTTGGTCGTGCATTAATTGAGTTCATACTTGAAATGTGTTACTTGAGCATGATTTTCATATATTGTTTTGATTCGAGAATTGCGTAAACTTTTGGAAATGATCATAGGCCCTCTTTGTTATATCACCCATATTAGCCTTGACCTCACCCTTATATGTTTACCCTCGTTAACCCCTTTGAGCCTAAATATAGCCTTTCGTTTCATAACCCAAATTCCCATAACCAACTCTATATTGGAGTTTTAGCCCATATATACACTTTCCACACCTTTGTTTGGAATGTTACATGGGATTGAATGATGTTGTTGTGATGTCGGTTGCAATTTAGGCATATGAGAGTTTGAAAAGTAAAGAAGTAAGTAGTGAAAAAGGTGAAGAAAAAGAGAAAGCAAAAAGCAAAAGAAAACAAAAGAGAAAAAGAAGAAAAGAAAAGAAAGAGAAAGTTGTAAATGTTGTGTATAGTTCAATAATCTTTGATTACTCTCCCCGATGATATATGTAATGCCATTTTGGAACTTGTTTTCTAATTTTGATATTTCCCGCATTTTCCCATTATCTCGAGTTTTCATCCCGAACACTTTGAATCCGTACATACATTCCTTCATTTTGTACCCTAGCCAAGCCTACATTACAACTCTAGTAAAGTCCTATGTGATCTTAGGTTGATGTAATTTAAAAGTCATAATAGTTGTGATAATCTATGAAAAGGCATTCCGCCTCTTTTAATGCGCGGTATCTTTCCTTGAGATTACAGTTTTTCAGTTTATATATAGCGTTCTTCATTTATGACATGTGTGCGGCCTAGTTTCCATTTCCATTTACTCTTTAGCCCACATGTTCCGTGTGTTACCTCCCTGTTTTGAGTGAATTCGCTTGATGAGCATAATGCATGTGACGATTGAATATATGCTTGCTTTAATGTTTATCCTATTTATATAATTTTTTTTCCAAATCACACTTTGCATGTGCTCGTTCCCCCTCCCATATTTTAAGGTTTCAATTCTATAAGTTGCATTCTATAATGTTAATGATTTCGGACTTTTGTTTGAATTCGCTCAATGTGCTAATAGTGCGTATGAAATCCTTTTCGCCATTGTTGGGCTTGTCGCATGCTGGGTTGGACATATTTTGAGAAAATCATGTGATGTTTGTGGGTATCATCCCTAAAAACCCCCACAAGATGACACTCGTCCACGAGGGTAACCTGGGGGTTTAACGGCTTATTTCATGCGCTAAATGCAATCGAATCGCCCACGAAAGTGGCCTTTTGCTTTTATACCATACTTTTGTACTATCTCCTTCTTTTGGTTTTCTTTTAGTTCTTGTTGTATCCTATTTCATTGCTAGGGACTAGCAATGTGTAAGTTAGGGGGTGTGATGATACACAAAGATTGCGTATTTTATCCTCCGAACGAACGCATTTTAGCCCCCTCGGGTATCTTATTCCCTATATTTATGCTCGTTAACTAGACAACCTCGGATTTCTACGTTAACATATTTTGTAGCGGTTAATTGAGCTTTTATAGGTAATTAGATTCTAAGTATGAAGTTCGGACGCATTCCGGTGAAATTTCGTATGTAATTGCACGTTCAAGGACATTTTAATCTTTTCATAGCTTGTGTACCTAGACTGACATTTCACGAAAGTTGTATCCCTCCTCCCTAGCTTCGCGTGGCTGTGAACGATGCGCGATTCCGAGTTTGTATGATGAAGTTACAATAATTTTAGCGAAGGAGAAAAGCATTGAAACCAAAAGAGGAGAAGAAAAGGAAGAAAAGGAATGCAGTGTGCTGCTTAGCTCTGCCCTGCTTGATCGATCGATCGATCCATCTCTGCAGTTGAAATTTTTCTCTTGATCGATCGATCGATCGACCAAAGGGGTCGATCAATCGATCCCCTGTTTTCTGCAGATATTTTGGCATTTATTTTCTTTTCTCTTTTCTTTTCTAATTTAATTCCAACTTACTATAAATAGCAATTTTGATGTAATAAACAGATATACATGATTTTAGGTTAGTTTAGCTTAGGGTTTTGGGGTTTTTGGAGAGTTCTTCTTCATTTCTCTTTTGTTTGACTCCCCATTTGGATTGTAAGTTGACTATTCATCTCCCTACCATTTAATATAGTTGTATTTCTTCATTTCTTGATTTCTAGTGTAATTTATATGCTTTCTAATTTAGGTTTACTTGCTTTATTTCCTTGCTTTCTAGTATAGTTTTATCATGTTTCTTTATCGCATTTTTACGATGCTTTGTAGGTAATTTAAATTAGGTTGTATTTTATGGAACTCACTCGGGTTGACGCGTTCCTTGGCTTTGATGATGGTGTTTATGGGTTTATTTCGGGTGCTTTGTCCTAGTTATTACGCCTAGCAGATTTGACGGGTCATATCATGTATGTCCCGTGCTTACGATCTTTCACGCGTAATTTCCAGGATATTTGTTGAAGCCAAAATCTTATTAGGCTTTTATGAGGATTTAGGGGCGTGACAACCCTTGGTTCAATTAACTGTTGAAACGAAACGCATTCTAAATAACTCGTCGACCCATGTAACCATTTTATACAAATTAACCCAGGTGAGGGATATTCGACGCAACCTATAGTTTTACTCACTTTCATAATCTAGTTTCATTTCCCTTGCTAAGATAAACATTTCCCTTTATGCATCTTTTACTTTTTAGTTTGTAATCACCTTTTGCACTTTTATTTAGGAGTATTAAATCAATTGAATTCTAGCAACTCGTCCCTGTGGATTTTCGATACCCGACTTACCTCTATGCTTGCCTCGCAAGTGTAGTCGTAATTTAGGTTTGTTTGTATGGTCGCGGCGAGACAAAAAACAACGACTATGCACTTTACACCCGCACACTTCTCGCGTGCTATCACGGGGTGTTATACCTTTTACATTTAGAGACTCCGCTGGGGAGGTATCCTCACTTGCATGGAAAAATAAGGTTTAAGCATTTCTAAGAAACTATTTTTTTAATACATTCCACCCGATAATAGAAGTCAAAGTGATCTGACCATTCAGGAAGCTGTGGTAGTGATCGGAGTTAAGACATCTGCTCCTTAAGAAGGGCAAACCAGCTCACCGGTAGTAGCTTCGATGATAGGTATGAGACTTATAGGAATGTTTTTTGAGTTTTTAAAACAAAACAACGTAGACTTGGAAAGTTTGGGTTAAGGCTGTGTAACACTAGTAGCAGCCCCCTCTGTAAGGGCATCCACTCCTGCAGTGATTCCGACGAAAGTGGCTCCACCGCGAAAAGTGATGCCTGAGCGAGTTGTGGCACCATCAAGTGTACCAGCAGTAAAGGGCATGAGTTTGGAAGAATCCCCCTCCAAAGTTGTTACTATAGAGGAGGTGAGGAAGCTACTTTCCTCCTCTCAGAGAGAAGCACCTCATCTATACGACGAGTTACAAGATCCTTATCCACAGGTTGTGAATGAAAAGCCATACCCAGAAGGGTACATTCCACCAAAATTTATCAAGTTCAATGGCTATGGGGAGAATCCAAGAGAGAACATTAAGAGGTTTATTGAGTACCTAGGAGTGCATGTAAATGACAAAAAATTGAGGATGATGGAGTTCTCTAAGACCCTTACATGAAAAGCTTACACGTGGTTTTCCCACTTGTTACCCAACAACATCCCTACGTGGGAATAAATGCATAGGCAATTCCTCCAAAAGCTCTTTGTAACGGAGGATGAGTTCACATTGAGACACCTGACATGGGAGGTGCAAAATCTTGGGGAGGAGTTAATGGAATATATCAAGGATTTCGTGAGAGGGCACTGGATGTCCACGAGGTGGTAGTAGAGGTAAGTCTGCTTCAAATATGTGTCGTGGGGATCTTAGAGAAATACAAGCTCTATTTGGTTAATGAAACCAGAGATGGAACCTTTAGAGAGTTTACCAGGGTTGCCAACAATATAGCCATGATAATTAAGCCTAGGTCCTCAAGTTGGAGGACACAAGTGCCACTAACTTTAGGAAGGTTTCAAGTCTTAAGGAGGCAAGCAGTCAATTATGTGGATGGAAGTCCAAAGGGAAATAAGGGAGGACCTGAATCTAAGAACAACAACCCAGGTAGCAAGAGAAAGTTTGAAGAGGATGCCCACCACCTCTACGTTGCAGTGTAGCGAAAGCTATGGATTGTTATCGTACATTGGTACGAGAGGGGGTAGAAAGTCCTCCTCACTTGAATGGGGAAATCCCAGCAGCAACTGACAAAGCTAATCCTAAGTATTGTGAGTTACACAAGGGGGTAAAACACTCTACCAAAGACTGTTACTACTTAAGGAGGATCAGTGGCGAGCAGGTGGCAGTGGTACTTTGTAGATACCTCATGTGGATGTCAACGAGAACTGATTTGTCCCAAATCATGCACACATATACGCTCTATACTTATGCATTTTAGCCCCCTCAGGTACTTTAATTCCTATAATTATGCTCGATAACCAGGCAACCTTTGTTTTATATGCTAATATGTTAGATGAGGTACTATTGAGCTTTTGTAGGTATTACGGTGTTTAGTGTGAAGTTTGGTTGCATTCCGACAAAAATCCGTCAAATCTCGCGCGTTCAGGGAGATTTTTTCCCAAAGTCTTCACAACAGTTGAGGCCCCTAGGAACAAGTTTCGTGTGTCCGTGAATGGTGCGGGAATGCGATTCTAAAATAATAAGTTATGGATTTTTATTCGGGGAAAAAATATAAGGGAATTCACAAAAATATATAACAAATAAAGAATTACATCAATGTCCTGGCCCTAAATTGAATAGATGGTCTACGGTGATTTTTCCATTTACGGGTATTTGGCCACACAAATTGGATCAGGTCTCGGGTTAGCCAAATGAATTGTGGGACTTGGGTTGCTATTGTGTGAAGGATTCATGGGCAAGTGCTGCTGTTGCCCATTGACCGACCCTGACCCCAGGTCGACCCGGTTTTTAGGTTTTGTTGTGAATAGGAGGCAGTGTGTTTTTATTGTAGTGCCGATCGACCGAACACCACCCCCGATCGATAAGGTTTTCCCCTTTTGGCTTGCGTATGATGTCGTACCTGATTCTCTCACCAATGATCGACCGGCCACCACCCCGATCGACTGGTCCTCTGTTTTCGTCGAGAATCTGTTTCATTTTCTTTTTTTTTTCTTTTTCATTTATTTAATTTACAACTTCCCATATAAAGGAAGCTTTGTTTATTTTTATTGATATATTCTTTTTATCTCATCTTTTTAGTTCCTCGGGTTAGATAAGCTTTGGGGGTTTTGTTGTGGAGTCTCCCCTCTCCTCCTTTTTCCTTTGGGTAGTACCCATTAATGTAAGAACTCTATTATTCATTGTCTTCTCTCTTGTATTATGCTTTTATTCCTTTTGTTTCATGCTTCATTATTTATTTTCAAGCCTAGATAAATTGTTGTAGTTTATTTCGTTATTGTTTGCTTCAATTAATTAGTTGTTTTAATTTATGCTTTCCATCATGCTTACTGGCTAACTTAAATTAGGTTGTATTGGATTGAACTCATCTAGGGTTAATTTATCTGCTTTGCTTTGGTGATGATTTTTATTAATTTAATTCAATTGGGTTGTCCTTGTTATCATTCCTAGGAGATTTAACGGGGTATATCATGTATGCTCCATATTTATGACCTTTCCTCTGTAATTTTCGTGGTATTTGTTGACGCCAAAATCATATTAGGCTTTGATGATAATTTTAGGGGTGACAACTCTAGATTTGATTAATTATTGAAATGAGACTCGATGTTACTAAATTTTTAGACCAATGTAACCATTTATACTAATTAACTCGAGGTGAGGGATATCTGTCGCAACCTATAGTTTTTATTCCTTTTTAATTAATCTTTGTTTAAATACTCATGCCTAATTATCTTTTCTTTTTTGTTAACATTACATCTTACACTTTTATTACTGAATAATAAACCGATTAAATTCTAGCAACTAGTCTCTGTGGATTTTTGATACTCGGACTGACCGCTATACTCCCTTAAAAGAGTGTAGTCATAGTTTAAGTTTTTTCGGATAATAGTGGGAGCCGAGCATAACGACTGGCGTATATCTTTATTCACTTGCGCCGTAGTTTCCCTCTGTCTATCAAGAACCCACTTCCAGCTCATTATTATGCCACTGCTAATATGGTAGTAGTGTCTGATGAAGAATCAACTCAAGATCTGACGGAGTGGGAAGGTAGTGAGAAAATATACGAAGAGATAGAAAGGCTAACACTGAACAATAAATAGAGAACTGGGAAGGAGAGGAGGTGTGAGGAGTGGTTCTTCACTCCTAACCAAGAAGAGGGTGGAGGTGAGAAAGTCGAGCAAGTGAACCTCCTACAATGAAAAGTGGATGTCATCCTTTCTCTAAATGGGGGGGGGGGGGATTTGAGGTAGAGTACGTTTGTAATGCCCAAACATACGAAGTGGAACAGACTCTGAATTTGAATCTATAGCAAGGAGTCCTAAGTACAAGTGGTTCTCCGACCAAATAAGAGTGAAGTATGACACCAGAGTAGTCATAACAAGAAAGGTTTTGGAAGCAGTACAACAACGTGGATACCCCTCACTAAATTGGTAGGGACTAATTAGGAGGTTGATCAAAGGATACACTTTTGAAGTGCTCTTTTCTGAGGCAGGCAGGCAGATGCCCTACTTCCACAACCGCCCATTGTACGTGACAACTATGATCAATGGAATTTCATTTCCCGGAGAATTGATGGAAGGATGGGCATCTATTAATATTATGCCAATCAATACATTATATGAAATGGGGATTGATTAAGAGAATATAGTACCGTTTTCACTAGTGATTTCAGGATTTGACACCGCCGACATGCAGTCCCTCGGATATGTGAATGTGGGTATCAAGTTGGGGAATTTCACTTCCCACATCAAGTTTCGTGTCATTAATACCAATACCAGCTACTAGTTTCTCATTGGAAGGGTATGGGCGCATGCTCATGGCATAATACCCTCCAGTTACCACCAATGTGCAAAAGCCAACATCCGAGGAAAAAAGATCATAATCAAAGTAACACCGAAGACCTTTTTTGTTGAGGAGTCCCACCTGATGGATGTGGCATTTTACACAGAACTGGACGAAGAAAGAAAGAGTTCTGCAAAAAAATAAGAGGAGAGTCAAGCGGATGGAAAAGGTGCCCAGCCAAAGAAGCTTGTCCACAATGGTTTGGAGAAGAGAGGAAGGTGGAGGAGGCATCCAAACCTCCTCGAACTTACAAGAAGGTGGTCAGGCCTGATGGGAAAGTCATATACCGTTTATAACGGTCTATGCGGGAGACATTATAGGATGAGAGCACTGACCCGACACCACAGTGCTTTGTGGTAGCTGAATTTCACATCATTGAACGTATCGAAGAACCATAAGAGGCTCCAAAGTTCATGCAAGATGGACCCAAGGAGCAGTTGCAAGAGCCAGAGGAAATCAACCTAGGAGTAGAAGGGGGTGAAAGTAGACCCTATCTAATTTCCAAGAGTCTAGGCCCAATGCATAAGGGAGAGCTCACCAGCCTACTCAAAGAGTTCACCGACATATTTTCCTAAAAATACACGGAGATGCTAGGGATAGATCCAGAAGTGAGTTCCCACAAATTAAATTTTATTCCTAATGCTCTTCCAGTTAGGCAAGCAACACGTATGTACAAATATGACCTTGACCTAAAGATAAAAGGAGAAGTAGAGAAACTATTGGCGGCGGGATTCATTAAGACTATTTAACATCATGTGTGGCTCTCTAACATTGTACCTGTGGTGAAAAAGGAGAAGAGCCAAATCTGGATTTGTTTGGACTTTCATGACTTAAATCGAGCATGTACCAAGGATGAGCTTCCCTTACCTAGTATAGACAACTTAGTTGACAATACCGTAGGCTATGAGATGTATAGTTTTATGGAAGTGTACGTCAACTGTAATCAGATTAAGATGGACTCGACAGATGCAGCACGTCACTGGGAAACTTCCACTATATAGTGATGCCATTTGTATTGAAGAACGTTGTGGCCACCTATTAAAGAACCATGATGGCAATCTTCCATGACCTGTTTCATGATATACTAGAATTCTATGTGGACAATCTGGTAGTAAAGTCTAAAAGAGAAAGCAAGCATATGAAAGACCTCCGAAGAGTGTTTGAGAGATGTCATATATAAGATGCAAATGAACCCCTCGAAGTGTGTCTTTGGGGTCACTGCGGGGAAGTTTTTGAGGTTTTTTGTGAATAGGTAGGGGTGAAAATTGATGCAAAAGAGAATAAATCCATTATGATGATTCCACCTTTGAAGAGTCAAAGATAACTCAAGAGCTTCTTAGGGAAGGTGTCCTACCTAAGAAGGTCCATACCTACGCTAAAGGAGGTGACCCACCCATTCACACCCCTGTTGAAAGATAATCCAAGTGGACCTGGGGAGATGAGAAGAAGAACGCATTTGAGAAGATAAAATAAATATTAGCCTCTATATCCACTATGATCCCACCAGAAGTTGGGTTACTACTGATGCTCTACCTCACTTCAACATAATGATTCATAGGAGCACCGTTGGCTCAAGAGAAGGAAAGAGCAAAGAATCTAGTGTATTACTTGTTAAGGATGATCTCGAGTACAGAATCCAGATATACCAATATGGAGATACACTGATTTGCCCTAGTCTTCGTGGCTCAGAAGTTGAGACGCTTCATGCTAGCCTTCATAGTCCATATAGCCACTAAGTGTGACCCTATCAAGTACCTCCTGACACGGACAATCCTAGTAGGACGAGCAGCGAGATGGTTCTTAGTTTTATCGGAGTATGATCCAAAGTGCATAGTGCCCATAGCCATTAAAAGTCAAGTAGTAGAAAATCTGTTGGCCCATTTCCCAAGTGGGAATTTTGATCCCCCCAATGAAGAGTTACTTGGGGAGAATTTCCAAGCATGCATGGCAAAAAAGATGGAGAAGTGGGAAATGGAGTACGATGGCTCTAGTGCTCAAGGAAAAGAAGATGCAGGCATTATACTCTCAAATAGTAAGGAGGAGATCACCCTCTTCTTCAAGTTATACTTCAAATGCTCAAATAATGAGGCTAAGTACAAGGCTCTCATTTTGGGAATATAGGAAGTACTCCAAAGAGGTGTCCGGGTATTATGCATATGAGGGGACTCGAACCTGGTAGTGGAACAGGTTAACGGAGTTCGCCCTCAAATATGCTAACTTGGCACCTTACAAATACATCATCCAGAAGTTGTTGGGACAGTTCCTAGAAGTAACCGTTAAGCAGCATGGACGAATAATAAATAGACACCCAGACGCACTAGCTACAATAGCAAAAAATTTAGACATGGATGATCCAGAAGTAATAATCACAGTACGACGGAGAACAGAGCCTACCACTGTAAAGTCCTTGTTCCCAAGAAATGAGTTCGAAGATTGGAGGCAGTTGGTTATGAAGTGGCTAGAAACAAGATAAGGGACAGCAAGATGTGATAATTGTCTCACTACTACCTGCTACAGGGAACATTTTACTTCAAGAGCCCTGAAGGGTTTTTAGCAAGGTGTGTTAGAGAAAAGGAAGATACAAAAGGATTGACGGAGATGCATAAAAAGCATTACGGGGACACCAATATCCCTCTTTATCGTCAGTTGAAGCGGAGGGGGGTACTGTTGGCCCAACATGAATGCATAGGTTGCTCATCTGTAATAAGGTTGTTTAAAGTGCCAAACCATTTTGATCAGCCAACAGAAGCTAATTTTGTAGAGGACTATGAGGATTGAAGGCAACCATACATAGCCTATCTGAAAGACGATGAGTTGCTCACGGAGAGAGCAAATGAGATTTATCTCCGAAAGAGAGTAGCCCATTTCTACTTGGTAGAAGGAGAGATCTATTAGAAAGGTTATAATGAGAAGGCACTGAAATGTATAGCAAAGAAGATATGCGGAGACTGTTGAAGGAAGCTCATGAGCCCTCTCACAAGAGAGGTGCCAAACTGTCTTATCAGCTGATGATGTTGGGGTAATGTTGGCCAACCATGGAGGTTGACTCCATTAGTTATGTAAAGAAATTCAAAGCATGTCAAGTGCATGGAAACATGATACATGCCCCTTCAATCAACTTGCAAAGCCTAGCAGCTTCCTACCTTTTTCCACACATGGGCTGCTGACCCGATTGAAAAAATTAGCCCAGCATCTCGTGGCAAAGCTTTTATTATTATGGCAACAAAATTGTATACCAAATGGGAAGAGGCCATTCATCTAAGAAGGGTGACTACCTAAGTGGTAACCTAGTTTATCAAGGAGTATATCATATGCAAGTTTGGTATACACAAGGTGATTCTAACAGATAATGGTAAACAGTTCGTATGCAAGGAGATGGTTCTTCTCACAGACAAGTATAAGATTGTGCACAACAACTCAACCATTTCCTACCCAAAAGGAAATGGCCGAGTGGAGGCCACTAATATGACCCTGATCAATATCATGAAGAAGATGCTGGAGAATATGCCGGGGGCATGGGAAGAGAAGTTGTCCATGATACTATAGGATTATCACACTTCAAAGAGAAAGTCGGCCGGATTCACCCATTCTCGCTGGTATATGGGACCGAAGTTTTCCTACCAGTGGAGTTAGCAGTACCCTCTACCAGAGTTGCTCTAATAAATCGACTCATCATTGATCCATGACATGTGTAGTTAGAGGCACTGGACAAGCATAGAGACAAAGTGAAAGAGAATTTTAAAGTCTGCACCCAGCAGCTATCCACAGCCTATAAAAACTCAGTCAAGCCCAGAAAGTTTTATGTGGGGGATTTGGTCCTTCGCACATCCACTCATCACCTCCGCAGTGATAAGTAGCTTTTTGCGTATGTATCATTGTAGTGCAAAAGTCACTCTCAAAATTCCCTTGAGTACCTACAAAATTTGTCTAAAAATAACTCGTATTGCGGTAAGTATGAGTATCAATCCAACTTTCAAGGTGAAACAAATGTGAAAACGTGCAATTCAAAAAATAAATTAAATCTTTTTTTATTTTTATTTTTAAAACAATTTCAAGGGAAAAATTAACTAACAAATGATAAAAATTATAAAATGATTAAAGAATGAAAAAGAATGTGCAACCGAGTGTGAAATAATGTGAGAAGGTCAAGAGATGTGATTACACTGCATTTTCAATTATTTTAATTTCTCAATTTATTAATTTGAAATATTTCGAGATAATATTAAATCGATATTCTAACTCTCGTTAAAATTATAAATTTAATAAAATCTTTTTCAAAAAATTAATTTAAAAATGTCACACGATGAAAAATTAGGACTACACTATTTTCAGAAAATTACCCACTAGGATCAATTTAAAGAAAATAATATCAATTCTCAAATTTTAATAACGAATTAGTATTCAAATATTGGAAAAACCTATCTCTAGTTCGATTCCTAAATTCAAACATTAATTCGTTCAATTAATTTACTAACTCTCGTTACATAATTTAATTGGTGACAGTTAAAATTAATTTACCTATAAATATAAAATTAATGAAACCAATTAATTAAACTAATATCATTCGTAGTGCATCCCACCCCTTGAACGGGGTGCTTAGACAAGCATAATGAAACAATTAATCACAGCCACAAACATGGAACAATAAATTAAAGAGTAGAGCAAGAAATACAATACACAAAAGTCTCCCTTTGAATTGATTCTTTGAATCGCGTTCATGCACGTGTGTCCCAATGTTTTCACAAATTCAGCACTTGATCATATAAAAAAATAAAAACTAACCCTAAAATTTATTCTAACACTAAACTAATTTTTTTTGGATTTTTTTATGTACCTACCATGTACATAATATACACATTGTATCTCTTTTTTTTTGTGTCTCTCGTCTTTTTTTTTTTTTTTGCTGTGAGAGTCTTGTTTTATAACCCACGATGTTGTATTTTGGATGTGGAGATTTTGTTGGGATTTAGTTTTGGCTTGGGATTGATTTGGAAGCTACTATTTTGTAGGAGACAATTTGGATTGGTTTTTGGGAAGGCTACGGTTTTGAGTTGGATGGAGGTTCGAGGGTTTATTGGTGAACCAAGTTAAAGGGGTCGGATTTTTTTCGCTCAGTGGGCTGGGGCAGGTTGGTTTCGAGTTTCGGTCTTGGGTTAGCAGGTCCGGCGAGGGGGTCGAGCTTTTCGGCAGAGAGTATGGGTGAGTTTTGATTCGGGTCTCGATTTCATGGACCGGAGTTGGGGCTGTGTTCGCCGGCATCGGCGGTTTGGTTCAGCAGGTCCGGTGAGGGGGTGGACTTCGGGTTTGATAGGATGGTTGGATCTTGGCGAGTTGGGCGGCGGGTCATCGAAAAAATGGGCTGGCCGGATCGGTGATTTCAGGCCGTGGCAGGTGGTCGAGTTGGTAGGTGGAATATTGGGGTTTGGTGTGGGTGAGTTTGTTGTGAGTTATTAATGGAGGGAGATGAGAGATTATGGTTTGTTTTGGGAATGGAGGAGAGAGAAGAGATTGTTTGAGGTTGAAGATGAGTGGGGTAGGAGTTAGTGTGTGTGTGTGGGTGTATGGGAAGATGGGTGTAGGATAGTTTAGTTGGATTTAGGATAAGTGTTTAAGTTATGGGTTATGTGTGTGTATGTGTGTGTGTGTGTTTAATTTGTACTCCTAAAATAAATAAAAGTAATTAATAAAAATAAAACTATTAAAACTAAAAATCTAAAAATTAAATTTTTATTTTAATAAAATAAAGACGCAATAAAAAAACTGAAAATAAAAAGAAAATAAAAAATAAAAAAATATAATTCTATTAAATTAAAAACTAAAATCCTAAAAGAAATATGTAAAATCAGATAAAACTAATAAATGAAATCCTAAAAAAATCTAGTCCTAATAAAAATAAAACTAATAATTAATAAAAATAAAGATAAAATAAAAATATACTAATAAAATATAAAAATATTAAAAAAAACCTAAAAATCCTAAATAAATAAAAAATAAACCCTAAAAGTAAAACGACTCAAAACAAAAATCTAGAAAAATAATAAGGGTACAAACTCAACACACATCAGGCTTGGGGAATGGTCAGGGCTCGGTGTAGGCTCAAGTTAGGGTTACGGGACTATTTCGGGGTATTCAGAACACATCTCGGCAAGCTCAGAATGGAATTCTCACTTCACGGTCTCTTTGGGTTTCTTCGATGCACGTTTTTGATCGCTTTTGCGTCGCAATTGACTTGATTTAGCATTATTTGATACTGCAACTGCTGATTGACCTGCAAAATGATAAAATACGAACATAAGGCCAATTTTAATTAAAACGGGTGACTAAAATGCATCTATTCGGGATATAAAATAGACACTTTTGAGTGCTTATCACGCAGCATGTCATCTTCAAAGTTCAAACCCAATTAGGAAGGCCCCTTTGTGTTGAGGGGTGTGGGACATCAGGGTACTTCCATATCTCATAGCCAGAGAGTGACTATCTCTAATCCATCAATCGTAAATAGTTGAAGAGGTACTATGCGTAATTTTTGTTAAAGCTCATTTTTGTAAAAGAATTTGAGCGTCTGGCTCTAATACCAAAAAATTTCTTTTTTGTAAAAATGATATAGCAACACCATCTTGTAAACAAGTACACAGTATGAACATGAATGAATAAAAACATTTCTTTTACTCACTCTATGGATGATTTTTTTTCTTAGTTCGCTTACTTGCCTACTCTATGAGGTATACGCACCAGAATAGTTTAGAACACTCTCTAATAGACTAGAAGAGGGTCCAGGATAAAAAGAACTTTGCTCATTACACTTGGGGGGTACAAAAATATATTGAGCAAAGTGTTTCAACACATAGCAGACAAATGGTTTTATCCTTGTCATAAGACCGGTAGGAGGACATCCTCCAAGTAGTAATAAAAAATAAAAATAAATTTTTTTATAACAAGATTGCCTAGAGAACAAATTATAATCTCCATTCTCAAAGAAAAGTTTTATTTTACCATCTCAGAAATTGTGGATAAAGGGGGCCTACACCCCCTACTCTAATTTTTTTTAAGAGGAAAAAGGTTCCTAACAAAACGGTTTGAATTAAAGACCCCGCATACCAGGGGCAATGTTTCAATAGAAGATAGTCATTTTTATCTACAAATTATATTCAAATTTTGAGGGAAGGAATAGAGCTAACCTTTTTCTCCCAGCTATTCCCTAAGAAATGAATGGTCATAATAAAATGCCCCCAATAGTTAGAGGGGGCAACTCTAAAAAAAATATTAACTAGCTCATATAATATGCAATTAACCCACAATTAGAGGGGGCGGCCCAAAATAAATTAACTCGCCCACATAATATGCACGTACCCTGTAGTCAGAGGGGAAACTCTAAAAAAGATTAACTTGCTCATATAATATGCAAATACCCCATAATTAGAGGGGGTAGCTCTAAAAAAATATTGACTTGATCAAATAATATGCAAGTACCCCACAGTTAGAGGGGGCATCTCTTAAAGTATCAACTTGCTCAAATAATATACAAGTACCCCACAGTTAGAAGGGGCAAATCTAACTTGCTCAGATAATATGCAAGTACCCTAAAGTTAGAGGGATAACGCTAAAATAATCAACTTACTCAGATAATATGCAAGTACCCCACAGTTACAAGGGGCAAAACTAACTTGCTCAGATAATATGCAAGTACCTCATAGTTAGAGGAGGCAGTTCAAATGGATCAAGTGGTTGTAGAAAATTAGAGCAGACCATAGTAAAAAAATATTAAAGTCTAAACATAAGCAGAGGATGAACAACATAATGGAAGCCAACATAGGTCTTTCATAAATAATGACAACAGTTCTTTACATATGAAGAAGTATACGAAGTAAAGTCTACATAAAAAGACTATCTACCTGTTAGACAAGATAAAAAATAAATCATGTCGAGAGCGGGTCTGTGTAAGAAGGGTCGTCCTCCTCAACAAGCTACTCCTCTAACCTAGCCGTCCAAACCTCTTCCTTTGCATCACCATCCTCTAGCTTGGCCATCTTGGCATAGAGTGACTGAATCTGAACTTGGATCCAAGTTGCCTCAACCAAACGCGGTTGTGCCTTGACCTGCCTGGAAGTATGAAGCTTCATCATCTTTCTAAAAGTAGCACCAAGAAAATGACAAACGAAAGCGTCAAGTCATCCCAGCTAAAAATAATAGCATCAGTACAGATCATGAAGAGCCTGGAGAAGCAGTGCGGCCCTCCGAGTACTCATATCGACAGGAAAGGTAGATAAGAAATCATGGAGATGGATGGACAGAGCCTTCAGGTAAAAGATCGTAAGGTTGTCAATGTTGAGAATGCGCTGACAAGTAAAAGTCTTAGGCTGGTGCTCTAGAAGCATATCCAACACCTCCCTCTCATGTGTACGGAACCTAGAGGACAGCTCTGAGTGCCACAACATGCTCATGAAAGCTCCAGGAGCCTCTGCCTCTATATCATCATAGCCTGTATTATGAGACTCAAGCTCCAAAAGAGGAATAGAGTAATCCTCAACAAAACCGGCGTCACTTGTGGCCTCAGAACTCTGATCGGCCTCACCAGTCGTCTCAATAGGCTCACCAACCGGATCTCGCATAAAAAGAAGTAAAAAGAAATAAGTCATAAATAAGGGAAGGAGCAGGCGGTGGAATACCCATACTCAAATTGAAATAATGATTATAAAAATCTTACCCCATAACCCGGGGGTCAGTATGTTGTCTCCAAATAGAGGAGTCACCATGTGACCCTGAGCACCAACCTAACATAAAATAGGCAAGAATTAGCATTTATTTTGCTAAGAAAAAAAAAAGGAAAAGTATTAACTTTAACATATAAAAACAACCCATGTATGATAGTTTAATACTTGGGGAGTGCACAGTACAACACTCACTGTATGTCCCGCAGAGCTAGGGACGGTCGCGTCACTGACCTGAAAATAAGGAAAATAGAATGTGAAGGTGAGACCACGTGCACAATATAAGCAAGAAGAAAAATGGGAATAAAGAGGAAAGTAAGGTATGACAGTATAATAGCTCACTCGTAGTAACTTCCCCTAATTGTTCCACAGTCAGGGGAACAACCGCGGTGCTAACTTGAAAACAGGGAAACATGTTAGTGTCAGCAAGTACTTACACAGAAAATGCAAGCTTAAAAAGTTCAAATTGACAAAGTGTTTACCTGGGAGCTCCCACGGAAATACCCACAAGAGACCCCTCAGCATCAGAAGCAGAAGTGATACTAACCTGTG
This sequence comes from Sambucus nigra, assembly GCA_949130495.1. Lineage (NCBI taxonomy): Eukaryota > Viridiplantae > Streptophyta > Magnoliopsida > Dipsacales > Adoxaceae > Sambucus > Sambucus nigra. The sequence continues at coordinate 427,598,298 of OX422211.1, read as the reverse complement.
AAATGACAAAGCTAGAGGTTGTTAATAAACCCCTACATAGATAATACGAGTCGATGAAAAGAAGAATATGTGACATTATGCATACCAGAGCAGTTTCCTGCGGGACATTAGCCAAAGTCTCATGAGACATAGAACATGACACAGTACTAACCTGAGAGTTTAAATATAGGTCCCGTGTAGCTAAAAATATGCTAGAAGAAGCTACAGAATGTGCAGATATTTAATTAATCTAGCAAAGACTAACATACCATTGAAGCTTCTCTTATAGAACTAGGAACAAGCCCCCCCAGATATGGGAACTTCAAACAGGCCAGCTAAGGCAACTTCCTCTATAGAGGATGAGGGAAGACTCACAGGTGGAACCTTAGAAGTTGTCCCTGTGGCTGTCATCACGGGCTCCACGGATGAGGAAGTTTCACTAACACCTCCCTTCAAATGGAAGAAATATATTAATGATTACAATTGGTTCATAGTAATAAAGAAAAATATGTAGAAGAAAGGCACAGACAAGTTAGAATAACTACCGGGAGAGGTGCTATGATAATGCCTCTAATAGAGACAATAGATGTAGGAGCTTACCTAACAGTAGATGCAGAAGCTTCCTCAACAGTAGTAGGGTCTACTAAAGAGGGATATGGAAAAAATGATCAGTGAAGTGGTAGTACTGGTCAACTCAAATATAAATAGATAGAATGAGAGTATGATAATGAAATCCCAATGGTAAAGAAAAATGAGTCAGGAGAAGAAAGATTCGAAACAGGCATACCTGAAGTCTTTATAAGGAAGAAGAAGGGAAGATGACCGGTAGGATAGTCGCAGCATATGTAGTGGCCTAATAATTGCAAATTCGTCAAAGAACCAAACAATAGTTAAAGAAATAAATAGAGCCTAACATTAGTAAGTAATACCTAAGGCGTGGATCTAGCCTGTGTAACAGGCTCACTAGATGCAATAGTGAAAATTGGCCAAGAAGGTATAGGCTGAATGTGATGCCTATTTTCCATAAAGATGAAGACCCAGGAGATGGGAATCCTGCTCGAAGGTGATAGACCTCGAGCAGTGCCTCCAATGAGCTGTGCTCTTCCCCCAGCAGAAGAAGGGCCACTGAAAGATAATCCCTGCAATAAAGGCAGACAAAGACAATACACTTATAAATGTAGAAAATATAATAAAAAAGAAAAAGACAATAAAGGTGACAAACTCAAAGTACCTCAGATAGTCCGATAAAAGAACCTCTCGCCATAAAGGAGGTGGGAAGTAAGGAGATGCACCTAAGAGAAACAGTCACCTGTGTATACAAAAGAAGGATATTACAAAAGATATGCCTCAAAATATGATAAGTAAAAGAAAAAGACTCAGGAGAGATAATGATTACCTTGATCGAAGAGGAGGAGATAGAAGAAGTCCTCGTTATCATTGGGAATACAGAAAATAGCTGCAAAAGTTATATGAGAACATAGACTGTATCAGTAAACTAAAAAAAGAGAATAATGATCGATTAGGGAGGAAGTGATAAACCTCTTTAGATAGGCCCAAAGATGAGACTAACATGGAGCTCCTCGCTCTAGGAAAGGTCCCCCGAGAAGGAAACGAAGGTGAAGGATCACTCGCCGTAATGGAGACACCTTGCAAAATGCCACAAAGATAAAGATAATTTACATCTAAGCCACCCATATGTAGACAAACAATAAATAGTACAAAAAAAGTAAATAAAAGAGACTTATAGCAGTGGAGCGGGAAATCTGCCCATAGGGTAGATTCCCAGTAGTGGGGCTTCTTGCCGACGGAGAATCTATCATGACATCTTCGCTACAAGACTCCCCCAAAATTGGTAAAAAAAAAGAAGTATCAGGGTGTTGATCATTATACGGATCAATGACAATCATCTCATTTAAAGAAGAACCGTCATCATTATAGGAGGGAGTGTTTATATAATTGACTAGTTCCTCTTCAAATAATAGAGAAGGGGAACTGACAAGTGAAACCCCACGAAAGGCAGTTTCACTAAGTAAAAAGGAGTAAGGTGTAGTACATTCATCAATGGGAATAGAAGTAACAATAGTCTCTTCAGCAGATAACCCTAAGGCTTCATAGCCCTACTCTCGCACAGTCCTTAATGTCTCCTCCACCCAAGATCATCAGTGTCAGACCTTTAGTCTAGTGTAGAATAAGGAGCAGTAACCCCAACACTGGTCTTCTTCTTCTTTATACTTGCCCTGGTTCTTACTAGCTAGGGGAGTAGGGGGAGCATTAGCAACAATGGTAGTAATAGTAGTAGCAGGGGTAGTAGTAACTGGTATAAACTTAGAAACATCCAAATAAGGATGCTTCCTCTTTGAAGTAGCAGTGGATCTTGCCTTACCGTTTTACTTGGGCTTAGCAGCTTGAGGCTCTGGTTGTTTAGAATAAATAGACTCATTGAGCAGGGGCCTCGCCAAGATTAGAGTGAGACGCTCGAGAGGAGCCTTGTGGATAGTGCTACGGTGCCACAGTGAATTTTGTGTCCTCTTGCCTAAATACCTATCGTTGTAGGGAATTTTTATGGAAATGGTATCATGAGCGACATCTCTTACACAATTTTGAATAAGGAGGACCTACCTCTGCCAAGGGTTAAACCATGACTGAGTAAAAGAAGGAAAGTAATCTTGAGAGGTCACAAATAGATTGCCCAGATGGCTAACCCTGGGGATCATCCCCTCAAACGTAAAATTAGCAAATGCCTTAAGGTATAGTTCAGAGGGGGAGGTGCTCGAAGGATAAACAAAAGTGTGAACTCCCTAATCATAACCAAACTGCCCCCTCACTATTTCCAAATGATATAAATCCACACCTTGTCCCTGGTCAGTCAGAGAAGTCAAGGTGCATGGTATAAGCATAAAAATTACAAATATGTGGGGGTAGGTGAGAACAGACTTGGCATCAGCAGGGCAGTAGAAGGTGCCCTCAGAAGTGAAGAAGGAGTTCTAAGTAAAAATAGCACCAACGTTCTTGTAGTATGTCCTGAACGAAAACTCATCAATGTTATCTATTAAAGACCCTATAGAAGTCTTATGAGTCTTCTTGTGCCATCTTGTTGCACGATCAACCCTGCTATGACAAGCCCTAGCCTTTGGGGAAAAGTTACAAAATCTCTCGAATAAAAAGGACATGATGATGAAAGTGCTAGCAAAGTTTATGGCATCATAACGACCATAAGAACACTCAACGTCCACATTATCCCTATCTAACCAAGTTTATAGAGATCCCAATATTAGAGCTGCGAGGGGGACTGCCCTCTCTCGAGCAAACCTCACAGAAAGATTGAAAAGAAGCTCACGAGGAGAATCATCTGACCTCCCAGAAAGAAAGAAACTACTTAGAAAAGTAACAAAGAATGCTTCCAAGTGTGGGAGGGAGTTAATTTTTAGACCCTCTTGACTCCTCAAGGCCCTGCTCGAACTTTCACCCTTGGGAATCTGCTCGAAATCCTTGAACCAATATCTTTGCCACTTGTTGAAAGAATGCTCGGTGGTACCAATCAAATTAATAGCAACATATTTTGAGCACTCACATAAAGAAAACTCGTGCTATCCCACCATCTTCTCCTCGATCTCAACCTCAAATCCATCAGTGAGAACATGGCTCCCCATGTAAGGAGGGGCGAATAGCTCGCAGGTATCCTCCAAAGTAACAATAAATTCACCTCAACTAGTAATGAAAGTGTGTGAATCTATACTCCAATGAGAAGTAAGAAAAGTAAATTAGGTAATTTCTTGGAGATGGAGCAGGACTTGAGGCTGCTGATGGTGGTCAGAAGACCTAGCCCCTCGATGGCAGCCTTGTGCCAGGGGGTGGATAAGACATGATCTACCCAAAGACCCAATTCTTTTGTGGTGCCCCCACATACTTTTACCTCAAACTTAGAATGGGTATAATCACCCCTGTCTATTCGCACCCTAATAATTGAATTAGGAAACACAGTAGGAAGGTCATAATACTCACCTAGACCCATATGGGTAGCTCGTTTATCTTCGTTACAAACTCTTCCTAGAAATTTACAACAGAGGCCATGAAGGTGTCCTCCTTTCCAAAATAAGGTGCCAGACAATAAAGGATGAAATCTCTTTGTTTATGAGTAGCCAAGTATTCCTTTTGCGATTTCGAGTAGGCAATAGACGAGGAGCCCAACTTGTGGGCATCCCAACAGACGAGGTTTTGGTCATCCTAACAGATGAACAACCCAAAGGACCAGAGGCAGAATCGAAAATGGTGGAAGTAATAGTGGTGTATCCAATGGCCAAAATTGTCGGAACGATGACGGAAATGGGCACCACACGCCTTAACATCTCGCTAGTGGTAGTGGCGACAGTGGAAATAAGGTTTTGAGGGAAGGAAGAGGCCATTTGTGGTGGTAAAAAAAGGAAAAAATAATAGTGGCTATGGAAGCTCTCTGAATTTCTTCTCTCTCTCTCTCTCTCTCTCTCTAAAGAACTCAGGTTTGAACGAAAGTGCTAAGGTAAAAAAATAAATCAAAAAATTTAAAAAGGTCTTTTATACCCTATTAAACCACACACACCCTTCCAATCAAAAGGGCGAAAATCTATCCCCTACTGATGAGATGTGTGTTCCCCATCTGACATGTATCATCTCAAGACTATATATGTGGGCTGATGTGATAGGCCTAATTAATGCGACAGTATCATCATGAGATTGAGTTAGACTGTTCATATCCCAAGAAATAATGAATCATTGCGTACAAAAATAATTGGTATACCCAACACAGATTTTTATATGAGGGGATTAATGTAGAGGGGTATATACTCATTTGCCCAAATAATTGGGTGAACAGGTCCGTATGGACAGGGGGCCTCACCATGATCAACCCCCCTTCAAAAAAAGAGTGTCCTAGCCAAGACAAAAGAAGACTAAATTAGACGAGGAGGCCCACCAAAAGTATCTCCTCGTCCCCAAAACTCAAGCAGTCATAAAAATAAAGTTTGGGCGAGGAGGCCCACCATGAGGGGCTCCTCGTCTAAAAAGATCAGAAACCACATAAATGAAGTTGGGGCGAGGAGGCCCACCATAAAGGGTTCCTTATCGCAAAATGATACAAAAATCAAAGGATGGAAATTTGGGTGAGTAGGTCCACTATGAGGAGATCCTCATGCCAAAATGCTCAAAGATTACAAAAATAAAGTTTTGGCGAGGAGTCCCACCATGAGGAGCTCCTCATCCCCACAAGTTCAAAGGTTATAAGAATGAAGTTACATATTATGTGCTCATCACGAAGAGACCCTTCTCCTCAAATCTTAGAACACAAAAAAAATAAATAGAAAAAAGGAAGACATTGGTGAACAGCTCCTTGTCATACACTCGAGCCACAGAAAAAGGCCAAGGCAAGGGGACTCATTGCGAGCAGCCCCCTCTACCCCAGTTGACATGCCAAAGAATTGAAATGAGGGTGAAAAGGATTACTCAGAATGATACATTTACTCCCAAATAATTTACTTAAAAGAACTAGTAGGAGGGGAGGTCCACCTAGAGTGACCTCCTACCCAAGATTTGTTACTCTAATATATATTAAAGTACTAATATGTTAATTTCTTATACAAGTATCCTGGTTTAGATAGCAGGGCTAAAAAAGGAAAGTTGGGATCTCTTGGGAGTTTTGTCTTAGTGGTTGAGGAACAAGGTTTGTTGAGCAGGCTCAACCACTTAACACTTTAAGATTGAAAGAATACTAGTAAAAAGACCATATGAGTCACCCAGTCCTTGCATAGTCAAACTCAGTCATAACTGAAGTGACCAACCAAGATGTTACTCATAAGAAATGAACAATTTATAAAATAATTTTAGAGGAGGTGGTCCTTGAGACCTCCCCTCAAGTCTATAAAAGTTTTTAGAAGGGTGGTCCTTGAGACCCTTTTCAAGTTTACAAAAGATTTTAGAGGAGGTAGTCCTTCAGAATCTCCTCAAGCTTACAAAGTTTTTACAACATGTTACCATTTCAAAAGATATTTACCAAATCAGATATTGTCTGCAAGCGCAGATATATTTTATTTTTAACCTTAGTTTTCACCATATGTCACCTGTCAAAGGGGACAGGCGGATGAACATAGATAGGGAAAAATGGTACATTGCATACCTTGTCCCTCACTAACCCAGTCAATTTCGGTGCCCAAAAATGTCAACTCAGCCTTAGTGACTAAGTATAAATAGGACCCCTAGGCAAGGTCAAGTCACAATCAGAAACTCATGTCATATCGTCACTTTGTCAAAATCACACCAGACCATCTAGTATTCTCTCCCTGCTCTTTCTAAATGTTGAGTGCTTGTTTCTTCACTCCCACACTGACAGCCATTAATTGCACTCATAGAATCTGAATGTTAAATTGGGTATGCGTGCATATATGAACATAAATTTATACATATACACACACGCACACACACATACACACACTCACAGACATACACGCCTATATACACATACTCACATGCACACACACACACACACACACACACACACACACACACACATATATATATATATATATATATATATATGCACACACATACATCCCCCCAACACACACCTATGTATACTTTTACATAATTGCACATATATACTCACACATATTTAAACATAGATTCATACACACACATACTCTCACGTGCACACATACACACCAATGCACACATACTCACACGTGAACATATATATACACATAGAAGTATATAATGAATAGACTTTTAATGTTTTGAGCAATTACCAAGATATATAAATTACATGCTTAGAATAAAGTCATTTGGTAAAATTTTAGATTGAATAATATGTTAACACGTTTTCTTCTCGTTCCATGTGTGCATGCAACTGAAGAACAATTATTGAAGCTCAACTGATACTAGGTATTTTTTTTCATATAATTTTACTTATCTTTTCTTTAATGTAATAGTCTTATATCTAAATACAAATTCTAGGTTAACACGGTTTGGACGTGTCCACCCCTTCCTTAAATGGTTGTTGTTTAGGTGAACACAAATTAGTGGGTGGGATTGCACAAGTGATGGACATATAGTAATTTTAAGATTAATTTAATTAAAATGAACTCAAAATTGGATTTGTTGATACGTTTTGGATGAATATGAATGCATATAATTGTTGATTTATGTAGCGGGGTGTACATTCTGCCTAAATTGTTGGGCGAGTAGGTCCATATGGCGAGGGGGGACTCACAATGAGCAACCTCCTCAAAGAGTGACCGAGCCAAGACAAAAGAAAACTCAATTGGATGAATAGGACCACCATAAGGATCTCCTCGTCCCCAAAGCTCGAGTAATCACATAAATGAAGTTTGGACGAGGAGCCCTAATATGAGGGGCTCCTCATCCCAAACTAGCTCAGAAATCACAGAAGTCAAGCTTGGGCGAGGAGGTCCACCATGAGGGGCTCCACCTACCAAAAAGTTCAGAAACCACAAAAATGAAATTTGGGCGAGGAGGCCCACCATGAAGGGCTCTGCGTCCCAAAGTGCTAAAAAAATCACATAAAGAAAATTTGGGTGAGGAGTCTCACCATGAGGAGCTCCTCGTTCCCAGAAGTGCAAAGGTGACAAGAATGAAGTTACATATTATTGGCTCATCACGAGGAACCCTTTATCCTAAGAGCTTAGAAAACAGAGGAAATAAATAAAAATAAGGAAGACCTTAGTGAGCAACTCCTTATCATACATTCAAGCGATAAAAAAAGTCCAAGGCAAGGGGACTCATTACGAGAAGCCCCCTCTGCCCCAGTTGGCATGCCAGAGAAATGAAAAAAGGGTAAAGAGGCTTACTCAGAATGATCCCTCTACTCCCAAATGATTTACTTAAAAGAACTAGTGGGCGAGGAGGTCCACCTAGAGTGTGACCTCCTCCCCAAGATTTGTTACTCAAATATATATTAAAGTACTGATATGTTACTTTCTTGTGCAGGTAGCCTGGTTGAGCAAGCGGGGCTCCAAAAGGCAAGTTGCGATATCTTGGGAGTTTTGGATTGGTTTTTTAGGAACAAGGTTTATTGAGAAAGATTAACCACTTAACACTTTGATATTGAGAGAATACTAGTAGAAAGACCATAAGAGTCACTCAGTCCTTACACAGTCACACCAGTCATAACTGAAGTGAGCAACTAAGAGGTTGCTCACAAGAAATGAATAATTTATAAAATGATTTTAGAGGAGGTGGTCCTTGATACCTCCCCTCAAGTTTATAAATATTTTAGCAGAGCTGGTCCTTAAGAACCTTTTTAAGTTTATAAAAGATTTTAGAGGAGGTGGTTCTTGAGACCCTCCTCAAGCTTATAAAGTTTGTGAAATAAGTTCCCATTTCAAAAGATATTTACCAAATCAGATATTTTATCTGCAAGCGTATACATATTTTCTTTTGTACCTTGGTTTGCACTTGGTGGCACCTGTTAGAGGGGACAGGCGACTGCACACAGGTAAGGACAAATGATACATTGCAGACCTTGTCCCTCACTAATCCCCTTATTTTTGGCACCCAAAAGTGTAAACGAAACCCTAGTGCCCAAGTATAAATTGCACCCCTGGGCATGGTCAAGTCATAATCAAAAACTCAAATCATACCATTACTCTGTCAAAATCACATCAGACCACCTAGTATTCTCTCCTTACTCTCTCTTAGTATTGAGTGCTTATTTCTTCACTTCCACACTAACAACCATTATTCTAAGGAGATCCTCTTGAGAAAAGTTACTATCATTGTTGTGAAGTTCATCTTCTCGCAAGGAGTAGTTCTTGCTTTGGTTCCATTTTTACCAAAAGGAAAAGGTTTAACCAGGTGCTTCTATTGAAGTTCTTGAAAACTTTGAAGGCAGAGTTCATTGAAGTGGGTTATGCCTCACCCATGTCAGTATCATACCTGACCCCAGTCACACTACCCTCCTACAGTTTAACTTACTATGGCCATTTTCACCCTTTCCTTAAGTGGTAGTTATTTGAGTGAACACAAACTGGTGGAAGGAATTGAGGAAGGGATAGTAATTTTGGGAATAATTTAATTAAAATGAACTGAAATTGGACTTATTGATACTTTTCGAGTGAATATTAATGCATATATTTTCTTGGTTAACTTTTTGTGGTCATGTTCATCCTTTCCTTAAGTGCTTGTTATTTGGGTGAACACAAATTGGTGGATGGATTGCACAATTGGTGAACCAATAGTAATTTTAGGTTTAATTTAATTAAAATTAAATTAAATTGGACTTGTTGTGTATGATTGATCGATTAAAAAATGATAATTAATTTATGATTAAGTAGAGTTATTACCTATAGGACTCGTATTCACACCCTCCGTCTATATGTTTTCTCGGAAAAATGAGTCACAGTTGTAATTAGTTTCAACAAGAGTACGAGAAGGTGTAATTTGACTGCACTAAAACATCTTTCATAAGTGCACGCCCTATAGAGGGAACTCATATTTACAAGTAAGGGCATAGGAAAATCGAATAATTTAATTACCTAACAAATCTTGAAGCTGATCGCTCGCAAACGTACCCATTCGATCATATTTTGCTTTCCTTGACATAATGCTAGGATAAGGCAGTAGAGAATATATTTCAACTTCATAATCCCGGCAGGGCATGGACGTTGGTGACACGGTTATAAAAGGCTAAAAATGTACCCATCCATTGTGGATACAAATCAATAAAGAGAAGATTCACCTAGATTGTGATATCTAGCGACATATGCACATTAAAAATGAGCTTGCAAATAATTTGAAGAATAAAGGATTACGAGTTCATGCGAGAACTTTATGTTCCAATCATAGATATGCTTTTGCCTGTTAACCGCGTGAAAATTTCATAGATTTTTAAAACATAGTACTGATTGTATGGAAATCAGACACGTCGAGTGTGTTTTAAAAGTTATTCAAAATGTATATACATATATATAGTCATAAACATAAATTTCTTAGATTCATTGATAATTTTTTTTAAATTATAGAAAATGTCGAACAAGAATGGAACTAATTAACCAAATAGCGGAACCCCTCTAAGTGGGTGATCTCCTACACCCCAACCTCAATTCTCATCACCTATGAGTTATAAATACTCTACTCTTCTAGATATTTAGAATATCACTTTATCTTCAAGTCATCAAACTCAATAGCCCCTATTAATCCAACACCGCCACCTCTCTCTATTGAGGAATCCCAAGCAAACCCTAATATTTCCATTGGGTTCTTGTTGATCGGGAATAATCCTACCAATAAAAAACTCAACATCCATATTTTTAAAGCCCACTATTTATCTCTCGAAAAGATTCCTGTAGGCATCGAGGCTCAAACAACTGGAAGAAGGTTGATCCTGCCGTAAAGGATGATGTGTGGGAATAACATACTAACAATTTTGCAATACCAACCGGTTCGAAGGGGAAGTTCTTTACCGAGTAGCTAAACAATTAAAAACCTATCTAAGGTATCTTCGAAAGATTTTTTCCCCAAGGGGGCAATGAGTATCGATATTTTGGGGTTGAAAGATACAGTTCTCCCAAATGTTCAACTACCCATCGACTAATGGAATTAATTCTTGGAGAATGAGGCCAGGGACAAAAAACTGACCTAGAGGGAGAAAAATAAACTGAACAGTTCAAAGAAATTTGATTTTCATAAATTTGGCACAAATCATATGATTATTTGAAGGGTAAATAGGTGGACAAGACAAACGGCACTTCGAAAGAAGGTAATGACCCTAAACGGGTCAACTTGTACTTTCATGCCCAACAGGAAAAAGGGACCAATCAATTCCCAAACAAACTGAAACCGACTCCGGTGAGTTTGAATTTAGATATAATATATATACAAGATATAATAAAATAATAAAATCATAGTCCTAAATATAATATTATGTTACAAGAAATGACATAAGACATGTCGAATAGTAAATCCGAGTGTAGTCCCTATGAAATTGGAAAAAATGCCCTTAATGCCCCGTTTGTTTGGTATTATTTAAAATGATTGTTAATTTTGAGAATAAATTAATAATTAGGAAAAAAATATTACTTAAGAACAATCAGTAATTAGATAAAATATATTTAGATGATGATTGAATTGCATGCTACGTAATTCATTAGTGTCGCATATTAAAATCAAATTAATGCATATTTATATGACAAATAAATTACATGTTATGTGAAGTGGTTATGTCACATGGTATATTTAATTAATCAGTAAGATTAATTAGCTATGTTAGACTATATGCAGTAAGACATGACAAAATTAATGGGATGATTTATTTTACGTTGTGAGGTATTACCATTTGGAATGGTCTCTAGAGTGTTAGGCAGACTCGAATGTGTATTTTTATCATCTTATGTTGTCTCTGGGGATAAGCATACTCTTAGACTAAGTTTTAGGCTATTTGGAATAGTAATACTTAAAGACTATGGGATCAAAGTGTAAATAAAAGAAATTATCTTAATTATTTAAGCACCTCTTATCTTGAAAGAAAACCTAGAAACCAAAATAACAGGGGGGAAATTGGGAGAAAGCTTGAGAGGATTTTTGGGAAAAGACTAAAATTAATCAAAGCTCAAAGGACCATATGTTCTTCAATCAAGACAAGAAATCTATTGCAATACCCTCTTTAAATATGTTATTGGTTTATAATTCATGTTTCTCATATTATAATCTGAGTTTTGGAAGATGTTTATGGGTTGAATTGAAGAAGTTGAAATCGTGTTTAAGAAATGGGTTAATTAGAAATTGTATAATTTGTCATTATTTAAAGACTTGTACCTTTGAAGAGGAAATCCGAAATTTGATGAATTAGATGTACAAATCCAAAACATAGTTGATGTTTTAGTATCTAATTTCATTAGTAAGATTAATCCCTACGCTAATTTTAAGTTGAATCGGATTTTTTAGGTAAATAAAACCCATTCATGTTGAAAATAAATTGGTTTTGGAAAGTTTAAATCTTGAGGAATTAATTTTGTTTTTGATGTTCTTAATCCCAAGTAATTATTGAAAAACATTTAAATCCATAACCAGTTGTTAGGATCAATTTGTGTTCAGTTTAAATTCTGGAATTTGAGCTTCAGGACCATTAATGGAGGATAGAGAAGGGGACCTTTGTTTTTAGAAACAAATGGGATGGGTTGAGGTCGGGTCATGATTTAGTGAGAATGTTTATTCTTAGTGGTTTCGAGTACATGAATCATTATCCACGCATGAGATGATTGATTCCTATGGTTATTCTCAAGTTAAGCCAATAAATCAATTAGCTAGAATTTAAATCCTAGTTATAGAGTGAGAGCTCTTTAGTTGTTAATTAACTAAACTATTTAATTAAATATACTTATATAATGGAAAGAATTTCCAAGTTAAAAAATATGGATAGATTGGTTTATATGTGTGTTAAGAGAGTTACTCTAGGTTTGTACACACATATAGTCTAGTGTGTATACTTGTGTATTATTGAATTATTATGTGAACATACCATTGTTGTAAGTTCTGACAGTGTGCTATAACCCTGACTAATAATGAAAGTATTCACAAGGTCTTATGTTTTATATCATGTGTTTAGCTAGTCTAAACTTCGTGATGAGAGAGGTTGACGACTCAGTCCTTCGATACATTTGTGTATGAAACTACCTATTGGTTTGGTTGTATAGTGATGCCCCATTCTCACATGTGTATATTGATAATTTAAGTTTTTTAGGTGAAGGACTCCCACGGACGTACCGATAGAGGCATGGACGTGTCCCTAAAGGTTGAAGCCTTCATGTGTGGTTAAAATTATGACTGCGTAAATTAATATTTAAATCTAGTTGAATAAATATTAATTAATCCCCATGTCAATATAATGTGCTAGTCGGAACTGGGGGTACTTTTATATTAGGGGACATTGCGGGGTTAGTATTTGGGGTGTGTTCTCAGCTGAGTAATGAGTCACAATCATAATTTACTTTTGGCATTCTCGTAATTTCCAATCTAATTAGTTAGTTACCTTATTAATTTATTTATGAGTATTGACGTACTTGTTAATTTAATTAATTGGTTAAACTCTTAATCCACTTACAATTATTCAAATAATTGCTAAGTTGATGTTTAGAGACTTCTTAGTGTAGTGATTACCTTGGAATGGGGGCATGCAGTAGTATTGCCTATAGAATAGTGGTGAGATACTTAATAAATGAGAGTGTTGATGGGATACATGCTTATTGTAAATGAGTCACATGATATATATTATCGATATTGGAGATATTTCTTGCAACTTTTGAGCTTCGACCCATTCTATATAAAATATGTTTTCCAGGCATTGTTAAGTAGAATCTGCCAGGCTTAGATAATTTAAAATTGCAGCTCTCCTTATTCCATCCTGGTCTTTAATTTAGTTATTTCCTTTCCAAACATTGTAAGGACATTTGACTCCTACTTATTTCCTTTTAGTTGGTCACTAAGTCAAAATTGTAAATTAATCATTTATCTCAATTAGGCTGTAATTTAAATTGAGTTATTTATATTGATTAGTTTCCACTTATTGTGAATGGTTTGAATTCACTTACTTTATTTGTCTTATGATACTAAGAGTGATATAAATTAATTGATAAGCCTTATCTTTGATGTATTATCCTGGACGACTGGTATGTGTAAAATAGAGGTTGTTATAATTGATACTAGAGCATCTAAGTCCTAGTGCCTTAGGATCTGTGCGTGCTTATTTCGTTCTGAACGGCCAAATTCGTGTCACGTGGTTGACACATGATTTATCTTGTAAGATCACGTGTATGCAGGGAGATAAGTGCAAATCTTGAAAGATCACATTGGAAAGTTGAAAGACTAATCGTTATAGGACTCTATAACTTATAATTAAGATTAACATGAAAATACCTAGAAAAACAATATTTGTGTACTTATAAATAAGGGTGAACTCTCCCATTATGGGGGTATGATTGTAACCTACACCTGGTGACTTGGACTCTCATCTAGCAACCCTAGCACTCCAATCACCATTTTTCTTCCTAATTAATACACCAATTTCCCTCTCTTTCCCCGTGGATGTCGACAGACGTATCTATTGAACCACATACATCTTGAGTTATTTGTTCTTTCCAGCAATCATAATTGTTTATGGGCCTATCTTTGAATTACTGATTTTATTATGGGTCAATATCCCCTATATCTTGGCGTTTTCTATGGGAAACTTAGTTTTTCACAATTATCAAAGTCATTTAGCCCAACAATCATCATGAGTGAAAACCAGTCTCATCACGTGCACGTGAGGACCCGCGTTTAGTCTGAGATAAGTGTCGTCAGGAAGGACCACACTTATCTGAGACTCCCTTCATGGCCATGACTTTCTAGGTGCAGTGGGTGTTCCCCGATGGGACTAAGACCCAACTGTCGATATCGCACATTATCAATTGAAAGACCAGAAGGAAGAGTTGCTTCCTTTCTGGCCAGTATTTATAGAGAAAGATTGGACAATCGTGATCCCTAAATTTCCCGTTTAAGGAGGCAATTAAACCACCTGGTAGGAGATCACAGGAATGATCCCCGAACCCAAGAGCATTGCGGGAGAAGATCTGACTTTCCAAGGAATAACAGTTTTTACCAAACTTGTGGGGCCTCTCATTCAAGAAGCCCCCTCATGGTACATTGTAATCAATGACATGATAACCTTTCTCATGGGAGAAATTCCATCAACTAAAATTCCAATCATGTTCCACTCACTAAATCAGAGCAAAGTAACAAGCCTACCCGTCCAGAGGCACTACCAAAAAAAAAGTGACGACTTAAGAGTTTGAAGGAAGATTGAACCCAAACATGGCTCACACTCCTAAGGATATGGAATTAGGTAATAGTTCTTCATACCCATTTATAGCAAAGATAGAGTCCGTCGAACCACTCAAGAAGTTGTCCATGCCAAAAGTTACAATATATGACGTGAAGGCGGATCTCTCCTACCATATCAGGCACTACCGACAAACCATGTATCTATGCAATATTCACGATAATTTAATATCTTAGGTGTTCCCATACTCTCTACGGTAGAGTTATCTTAAGTGGCTTGAGAAATTACCCCTAGATCGATCTCTTCTTTCATAGATCTGGTCGAGAAGTTCGCGACCCGATTTATCACTTGCAGTAAAGCAATCAAGGATGTTGATTCATGATCTCTCTTGGAAAATAAGGGAGAGTCCCTCAAAAAGTATGCACAAATATACTAGGATCTATATAATAGGACTGATGATTGCAATAATAGCTACCAATATTTTCATTTATGTTCGACCTGGAGCGATCGGATGATCTCTACCAATTGTTGACGAAGAAAAAAACCTCTATGATGGATGACCTTATGCCCCGTATTGATAAATATGTCAAGGTGGAGGATAAAATCATCAATGTAAAGGATCTAGTTGAACAAAAGAGGAGTGAATCCAAGAAGACTTACATAGGGGGGGAAATCAACCCTATTTGGCCAATAAAAGATTCAGGAATGAAGCTCTGACTACACCAAAATAGGAATCTGGCACGGTTTAAAACTGTGGCAGATCAAATTCGGCACAGTTTTGAACTGTGCTAGAATCAGGTGTTCCAAAATGGCCATTTTTTTTCTGGCACGGCTCAAAAGTGTGCCAAATTTGGCCAAACAGGAACACTTCTGGCACACTTTTAAACCGTGCCTGAATTTGATATTTCTGCACACTTTTGGCATAGTTTTTAACTGTGCCAGATTCAGCACAGTTTTATAAAAATTTGGCACAGTTCAACACCGTGCCAAATTTAGCACACTTTTGCCACGGTTTTGAACTGTGCCAAATTTTTTTATAATAAAGAAAAAAATCATTATTTGAAAGCACGAAAATTCACAAATTAAAAACATTGAACGTTGTTGATAAACTAATGTACATACAAACTTCAAAATATTACAAGTCTTTAATAGTTCACAAGCCAAAAAAAATTGGGCAGAGTTTCCTCTATTTTATGGACATTCCAAAACCTGCTAATACAAAACCTGCCTAACATAAAGGCCGCACGACCTCAAAATTTAACAATTAACTTACAAAAGCCCGCACGGCCATAAAAGTTAACAATAAAACTACAAAAGCCCGCACGGCCATAACATAAAAAAATAAAATCATGAGTGAATCCCTTGTTGTAAACCATTGAGTTCTCTATGTGTTCCACGTGAATAAATTCCAATGATAAAATGTTATCCTGCAAAAAATAGGATATAAAAAAGATACGATATTAGTAACCTAGTAATTTAAAAAAAACTTACTCAAACTAAAAAATTACATATAGGAGTGGAAATTATCATCATATTCTCAAATCGGGAGACCCGTGATTATGCAGGAAGTTGCTACAAGTTACATTCGTCCCGTACGAGGTGTTCGTGTCTCTTACGGGGTCGTTTGGGGGCTGGTTTAGGTTTTCACCCTTTAACGGCCTGTTTTTAAATTTAAGTGTTGATTTTTGCAAATTATTGTCATATTCTCAAATCGGGAGACCCGCGACTACGCGGCTAGTTCCTACAAGTTACATTGGTCCCGTGCGAGGTGTTCGTGCCTCTTACGGGGTCATTTAGGGGTTGGTTTAGGTTTTCGCCCTCAAACTACATGTTTTTAATCAATTTAGAACGTTTATTGATTTTAGAAAATTTTGACATAGTTTCGTTACTTTATTCATTAAATCCAACCTTTTTTAACATTTAAAATAAACTCAACAGCAGCAGCAAATTCCAAAACCAAACCACCAGCAAATCCCTTCCACCAATTTAACTAAATAAGATCATAAAGTAAGCCATTTTACATTTGGCTACTTATTATCGCTATTTCATACCATTTTTCTATTTAATGCTACTGCAACTTTTAAGAGAAATTGCTTTTGAACATATTTGGGAATAGCAGGAAGTAGATTTTTCAAAAAGTCAATATGAAACAATCAACTAAGTAAAGAATTGCAGATACAATAAACGCATAACAAAACTATTAATATATACTCAAAACTTTACCTCGATGAATGTTGTGGTTCTATTCAATCCAACATGTTACTACTGAAGTTTGGAAACCCTACATTTAAATTAGTCAAAAGGTTAATAAATAAAGATTAAAATTTATACTCAACTTCCTAATAGAGAAAAGAATCAAAACCTCATGGCAATAATTGTATATTCATCTCCATCAAATCAATTGTTCAATTCACACTTTTATACTCATCCTACGTACCATTAGGTACCCAAGAAACAACACATCATTTCAAAATCAAACTTCACAACAGTCACATATACAAATTAATCCTAAAATACAATTTTGAAACAAACAAAAGTCAAATAAATTAGGGGTTGAAACCTACTTTAGATTCAGATATACATGCATGCATATATAAAAAATACAAGTAATATTGTGTAATCAATGTCTGAAGGTATATGAATCTATTACAATCTTAAAGTTAGTGTACAAATGAACTAGGACAAGTCTTATGTCTAAATAAACATCATTGCCAATAATGAATCAGCCTAAGTCTTATGTGTAAACAAACATCACTTAAAAATAAACCAAATTTATACCAAAGCAAACATCTTAACTCTATAGGTCCTAACTTGTTGCTACCAACTAATGTTAAACAAACAAATTAGGCATTAATTATCATCTAAATCGTAGATCTACCAAGGCGAAAATAATGAAAGATCTGAATATCCAAAAACAATGAAAAATCATCTTATCTACGATATTTAACCTCACTCCTACCTTGTTAAAACAAAATATTATAGAATATTTCCTATAAGTATACTTGATATCACATGATATAACAAGACATGTTATGAATTTACTGCTAAATCAAATTAACAAGCCAAACAAAAAACGCACACTATTAACAAGCCAAACAAATCAATTTGGACCTGTCAGTTTACACCTATGATACTAAAAACACTCAGATCTGCAAAAATCAACACAAATCTAATAACGTTTCCATTTTAAATCGAACAAAAAAGGGTGCATAAGATTGGTAACTGCAAATAAATGTCAAAATAATCTATATAGGTACACTAACTCAGATCCGTGAATATCGATCTTTCAACACAAATAATAAATCAGATATTAGTATTTCATAATACCTGATTAAGGTTAGTGGGTTGTGTGAGGGTTGTTACGGAGGTCCGTGGCTCGTGGCCTTAGCATTCGTTCAAAGAGATCCATCTCCGTTAAATCTAGACTCTTCTCTTCCGAATATGTATGTCTAAATCATCTTCCGATCTTAATTTCATTTCATTTAACAACTTGTTATTGACTAAACATTTGATTATTTGAATAAAATGTAAGAGATTGTTGGAGGGTCATCATATACTATAGTAGATCATAGGTACGATGTGGTGGTGGTAGGTACAGGTGGTGTCGGCCTCAGAGCGGTAATAGGGCTGCCTGAGCATGGATTTAACACAACTTGTATTATTAAGCTCTTCTCAACTCATTCACACACAACTGCCGCTAAGGTACGCTTTTGTTTTTCCTTAACTCATGCCTAAAAAATAAATACTACAAACCAATAACAACATTTATACTAATATTAAAGGAGGTAAAACAACATTTATACTAATGTTAGACGCGTTGTATATTCCCTGTGTATGGGTTTGCACCCTTTGCGAGGTTTCTTAATGGCATTTAATTATCTAAAAAAAAGAGGTAAAACAACACTGTGATACTAAAAGGGGTAAAATAGCTGTGCCATTTATACTAATAATTACTATAAATCAATAATCACATTTATACTAATATTAGAAGGGGTAAAATGACACTAATCTCAACAATATTTTTAGAACCTTAGCAGTCTCATAATATCAACAATGTGTATATATATATATATATATATATTTATAAAAAAATGGGAGGATTTAGCTGGGCTGGTTAGGGCTCCGCCGCTGCGTCTATCTGTATTTTGCCGCTCAGGTGGGTGGATGGTAGAGGATGTGGAGGATGGCGACGGAGATGTGTGGACGGTGGAGGATGGAAAGGATGTCGACGGATCGGGACTGAGCGAGGATGGCGATGGTCGAGGATGGTGGATGGCGAGGATGGCGACGGTAGAGGACGGTGGATGGCGACGGTCGACGATGGTGGAGGATGGCGAAGGTCGGTGATGATGGTGGATGGATAATTTCTTGAGCGTGTGAGAGGGAAAGAGAGATAGAGAGAGTGGGGGCTGAGCGAACGAGAGAGGGAGAGAGCGGGAGGCTAAAAAATTAAGGGGGATAATTTTTTTTTTGGTTATTTATATTTTAGTGAAGTGTACTTATGTTTGGCAAACTTTTAAACAGTGCCAAATTTTGGCACTGTTTTAAAGTGTGCCAGATTGTTATTAAACTGTGCCAGAATTTGGCACAGTTTTAAGCTGTGCAAGAATTTTGATATCAAGGTGTGCCAGATTATTGTTTTTGGTGTAGTGTCTTAGAGGTCACCCCAGATCTCAAGCTAATGAGAATAGCTACAAGGCTTAGAGATGGTCTTTAAAGATCCCGTCTATAAGCTTATCCTTCATATGAAAGATAAGGCCTACTTCATGAGGCCTCCAAAGATGGCCATCGATCCTAATGATAGGGACACCAAACTCAAGTGCACTTACTACGAGGATTACGGGAAACTCGCGAAAAATTGCAAGATGTTCAAGAAATATTTGTAGGAGATCTTTCATATCGAGAACCTTAAAGAGTACATCAATTTAGAAAATCCAAAATTTTTAACAAAGATCAATGCAGTTTAGAAGGCAGGTGAGGATCTTTCCCCAACAGGATTGGTTGCAGCCATCCACGGATATACCTACCTAGCTCAGTGAACTAGAAAGAAGCTAAAAGAAAAGGTTAGGATATTTGCCAATGTTCAATAAGCTTTTAAGATAGATTTAAACAAGCCCATCATTTCCAAGAAGGAGAGAAGAGATTTTGCCATTGATCGAGTCATTATGTTTACCAACGAAGATCTAGTCGACGTGAACCTACCACACAAGGACACACTGGTCCTCACAATGTGAATCGAAAACTTTAATGTGAGAATAATACTGGTGGATCAAGAAATCTCATTGAATATCATATATGTGACAGTGCTTTATGAGATAAGTTTTAATACCAAGGATCCTAATACGAACGTAAGGCCACTGATTGGTTTTAATGGAGATATAGAGACTCCCTGGGGGAAATCAAGATACTAGTCAAGATCGATATAGAAAATAAGGAAGTCAAGTTCCAAGGTATAAAATCGAATTCACCCTATAATGTCATAATTTGCGAAGGATGTCTTCACGAGATGAAAGTTGTCCCATTTTCCCTTCACTCGAAAATTAAGTTCTTAAGCGACCAGGGGGTGGTGGAGATTGGGGAGATCACGAAACACCTCGCAGCTTCTTCATGTCAGCCATCAAAGAAAAATAGAAAGTCTAATAAAGGTCAAAATTATGATGATTCTGAGGACAATCAGCCTAAGTAGCAACCAAAGGGAATTCAACTAAGGGTATAAGAGACCCGGTTGGCTCTCGTCAAATGCATGATGGAGTAACTCATTATCGTTCCTCTAGATTCATAACAACCAGAGAAGAAATTCCTCATCAGATTAAAGTTACCCAAGGATAAAGTGAAGAAGCTCGTTCGTTTCCTCATAACTAATGCAAATGTTTTCGTGTGGCAACCATATGATCTTCCAGAGATAAATCCAGAGATCACTTATCATTGACTATATGTATATTTAGATATAAAGTCGATCAAGTAGAAGCCGAGGAAGTAGTCCCCAGAGAAAGTAAAAGCTATATAAATGAAATTTGATAACCTAATCCAGGTCATCTCCATCTGAGACGTCTAGTTCCCAGACTATATTTCTAACACTATTATTGTAAAAAATAAGAGCGAGTGGAGTGTATGTGTAGACTTCACTGACCTTAATAACCATTACCCAAAATATTATTTTTTATTACCAAGGATAGATCAACTTGTGGACTCTACGGCTGGACATTAAAGCATGAGCTTTATGAATGCGTACTCTGGCTATCACCAAATATCTTTGTTGGACTCAGATCAGGAAAACATCTCGCTCATCACCACCTTAGGACTTTACTACTATAAGGTAATGCATTTTGGTTTTAATAATGAAGTAGCAACCTATTAACGCTTGGTAACTAAAATGTTCAATAAGAATATAGACTTCGTCTTGCAGTATACATCGATGATATGCTCGTCAAAATCATGCAGGAAACCGATAACATCAGAGACCTTATAAAGACCTTCAGGATCCTCAGAGAATACAAGATGAAGTTTAATGCCTCAAAGTCTATCTTTGGTTTTAGTTCTAACAAGTTTCTTAATTATTTGGTAACCCGAAGAGGTATAGCGGCGAATCTGAATCAAATCAAGGTTCTGAATAATATTCGAAGGTTGACTACTATCAAAGACATCTGACTCAGCACTAGAATTTTATCCTCTTTGAATAACTTTACTTCATGATCTTCGGAATAGTGGAGGTTATTATTCTTGGCATTGAATAAGGAAAGACCCGCCATCCAGACAAAGAAGCGCGATCAATATTTAGAAGGAATTCGATAGTACTTGGGATCTCCTACCTTACTATCAACCTCCAAAGAAGGGGGAGATCTGTACTTATACTTGGTCGACTCATAGCAAGCGACTGGCACTGTCCTGGTTCACTTACATGATAGAGAACAAAGGTCGATTTACTATGCCAACCATACTCTCATTGAGGCAAAAATAATATACATGCCTATTAAAAAATTAGTTTTGGCATTAGTAACTGCAACCAAAAAGCTGAGATACTACTTTGATGATCATATCGTAGTCATCCCCATAACCTACCCCTTGAAAGATGCACTGAAAAAGGTCGACCTCTCAAATATAATAACCAAGTGGACCCTGGAGCTAGCACAATTTTACATCAGGTATGAACCTAGAATAACAATCAAGGGTCAAGTCTTGGACAATTTCATGGAAGAATTTTCCACATCACCAAGAGGTGAGGATAAGTAACCAAATACTATCCTGGAGTCGTTGGTAGTCAATGAGTATGAATAAACTTGGAAACGTTTCATTGATGGTGTATAAAATGAGACGGACACAGGAGTTAGAATAGTCTTTGTGACACTGAAAGATAATGTTATTGAGTAGGACATTAGATTAGGGTTCAAAGGCTCAAATAATGCGGTAGAATATAAGGTCATGGTGCATGGTCTTCAGAGCTATGACTCCAAACTAATCGCAAACTAGCTCAATTGAGAGTACGAGGTTAGGGACTCCAGAATGCTTTCTTATATAAATAAGACAAGTGGACGTGTTCAACATTTTAAGTATTTTTCAGTAGAGCAGCTCCAAAGGAACGATAATAACCATGTCGATGACCTTGTTACTTTAGATTTAGCTATCGATACCAACTTAAAAAGGAGGATCGAGGTGGAATATCTAGACCGACTGAGCATCGAAAAATTGGAATAGGGTCTTTGCATTATCCAAGTGGATTTATCTTCATCATGGATGGATCCCATATTATCTTACTTAAAGAATGGCGAGCTGCCCCCAGACGATAAGGAGGCACACAAGTTGAGGATCATGTCAGAAGGGGAGATAATAGGATGACCTTAACTCTGTTCTTTGGGAGTATAAAATAACACCGAGGAAGGCAATAAAAGAGACTTCGTACTCCTTTGCTAATGGTATGGAATTCATTATCCATTTAAAGATTGGGCTTCTAATGCTTAGATCATATATCTTTTAAGATGGACATAACGATGATCGAATACTTGGCTGAAGAAATAAGAGAGCAAGCTCTGGTACATTTGGTTGACTACTAGCAAGATCTAGCAAAATAATATGACAAGAAGGTCAAAGTTAGATAATTCTAAGTCTTCAATTTTGTTCTTAAAAAGTTTATTCCCGCGGCTAAGAAGCCAATAAATGGAAAACTTGCTCTGAATTGGCAGGGACCCTATCGAGTAGTCTTGAAAGGAGGCAAATGATCATATCATTTAGGAGAATTATATGGAAGAATAGTCGTATGGTCATGGAATGCCATGAACCTTGACAAGTTTTATCATTAGATATGAAATCAAAGACGTTGTTTATTTATTTTATGCACCATAAAACGATTGTTAGTTAGTCATTAAAATTGTTTAAACCTATTGTTTCTAAATTTTTTTGTTAAACCCACTCAAGTAGTGGTGCGACTAGTAAGAAAGGTGAGCTTCCTAGGAATCTGATAAAAATCCACGTAAGAACTATGTTTTATAAGTTAGACATGAGTTGATAGCCTATATTTCGTACCAAAACCCACTTGAAAAATGGTATGATCTAAAGTATATCATCATAAATGAGGTAAAAACCCACGTAAGAACTTTATGGTACCACTCAGTCGTGAGTTGGTCGCCTACGTTCAATTCCAAAACCTAGTTGAGAAGTTGTGTAATTTAAAGTACATCAGCCCAGAAGAGGCGAAAACTCACATAAGAACTTAGTTGTACAACTCATTCGTGAGTTGGTCACCTACATTATACATCAAAACCCACTTGAGAAGTGGCATGATCTGAAATATATTAGCCTAAACGATGCAAAATCCCACATAAGAACTGCATAGTACAACTCAGACATAAGTTGGTAGTCTACGTTTGGCATCAAAACCCAATTGAGAAGTGGTATAATCTAAAGTAGATCGTCTTAGAAGAGGAAAAAACCCAAGTAAGAGCGACATTATACAACTCAAGACTTAATTTTATCACTTATGTTTCACACTAAACCCACCTGGAAATGGTGATACGTCCCTAACTACTTGTGGTTGGCCTAAAATTAGGCATATCATTAAATGTGTATGGTTAGCCTACAATTAGGCATATCATTAAATGCTTGTGGTCGACCTAAAATTCGGCATATCATTAAGAGCTAATAGTCGTCCTAAAATTATTCGTATCATTAAAAAGCCTATGGTAAGCCTAAATTATCATCTAGCTCTGAATAAGGATGGTTGGCCTAAATTAGTGTATGATTGAATACATCACCGGGATCCTAGACCTCACAATAAAAGTCCAACTAGCAAAGATGGATCAAACTCAGAGTGAGATAGGTTGGACTGGGTCATATTATTGCAAACAAACTATTTGGTCTTATGTTAAGGAAAAATAAATCCTTAGAAGACAAATAACACTTGGCAAAGGCCAAGCATGATCTCAAAGCACATATTATAAAGCCATAAAAATAAACATTCTAGCTATGTCGCATAAATTAAATGAATGCACAATAAGAGATCAAGTAAAATGAAAATACAAGTTTTATTGATAATAATGCAAAAGAAGGAAAGATAAGGATTAGGGTAGGAGGGATGATTTGATCGACATCAATCTCAACATCTTGGGTAGGGATGTAAACGAATATTCAAAAATTCGCATCCGTACGATATTCGAATCTGAATTTGCGGATATTTATCCGAAAAATATAAACTGATACGAATATGGATGCTCTATAAATATATCCGAGAAAACGGATACGGATATCATCCGACATTGATAATCCGTATCCGATGCGGAGGATCCATTTTACTGAATATCCATTTTATCGGATATCCGTATCCATCTAACATACATTTAAAATATTACTTATATAATATTTTAGGTGTAAACTTAAACTTAAAATAAAAGTTGGGTTAAAGTTTAATTATAAAAACTTTAAAAATATACCTTAACTACCTCAAATAAACAGACGCGGTCGTCCCCCACTTCCCAAAAACCAATCCAAAGAAAAACCTAGGGCCGTTTCTGTTTCATTTCTCTTCCATCCGAATTCTCTTCCATCTAAAGTAAAACCTAGGGCGCAGTTTCCATTTCTCTTCCATCCAAAGTAAAATCGGTCATTGCCCACCACTACCCTGACGCCTCGCCATACAAACAGTTGTTCCGATCCTAACAGGTATGAAGTAAATGATTTATATTTCATACCTGTTGCGATGAAATAAGAAATCATCCAACTTTGTAAATGGATTTTTTAGCATAATCTAAATGATTTCTTGTTCCGGTTCTAACACTTTTCAAAGCTTTTATATGTTTTTTGGCACTAACAGTTTTTGGGTACTAACAAATTTTTGTTCCGACTCTAATTTTTTGGTACTAAAAAACTCTAATTTATTATTAAGACTACTAACAATCTTCTTCACTATATAATTTTCTTTAGTTTTGGAGTTAACAGTTTTGCAAAACTAATTGCACTTTGTTCAGATCATTTATTTGTAATAGTATTTTCATTATTTGTTGGTTTTGGTATTGTATGCACTTCGTATTCTACCATTCAACAAGTTTTTTTGGAACTTGATTATCATGTTGGTTTCGGAAAACAAAATTTGGCCACACAATTTTGTTTAAGTGTAAGTATTATTTACTTATTTAGTTATATTCATTCACAAATACTATTGGTGAATAAAGATAAGAAGTTTGATGTGTAACTTCCTTTTTAACTTAGGGAAGCTATAGACGATGACTATCCAATAAGTAAGAAAAGTAAGAGGAAAGGAAAGCAAATGATTTATGAGTATGGATGTTAAAGGTTAGTACTTCATTTATTACTAATTTTCTATAGAGTTTATATTGTAGCTTTTTTAATAGTTATTTTTTACGATGGATAAACAATGTAAGCGAATACCGATATTATCCGAATTCGAGGTATTCGAGCCGATACGGATATGTATGGTTATTTTAATATTCGACGGATACGGATATGGATACGGATAGTGCATCTAAATAGCGGATACGGATATGGAAAACACGGTATCCTATCCATATCCGTCCATTTACCACCCCTAATCCTGGGCTTGTGTAGCGATGATAAGGGAATCGTCCACAGGTGGGTTGGATGAAAAACTGTTACTTTCTAAAGGATTCTCCAAATGAAGGTGATTAGTTATGAAGGATCACCCTCTGGGAAATTTTCTTTCTTCAAATCGGCCACCCAACCCTTGTTGAATGTAATGGACTCGTGATAGTCCAATTGCAAGGAAATCTTCTGGATCGCTACCTTAAATCCTTTTTATTATTTTTTTCCACATCAGCCTCTAAAGAATGCTCCATCACGATTTTTATCTATGGACGACTAGCTTTTGAAGGACCTTGCACCTGAGGGAGACCTTCAGTTTAGATATCTCGACATCCACCCTGATGAAATTATTCTGCTCTTACTTAGCAACCCACACAGCCTTGTTCTACGCAGCCTGATCATCTTTCAACTTCTATTTGAGATCGCCCAAAGTCTTATTTTGGGTTGAGATTTAATTCTTTAAGGAAAGGCTGGCATCTGAGAGCTTTTCATCAGCCTTCCTGTAGTGTTCAACTTGATCAATAAGTTCTTGAGTGACCTGCATACTTTGCGCAGAAAGAGGAAAAAAGTTAGAAATAAAATTAGGCGTAAAAAATAAATAAAAAGTTAAGTGATTTACGAGAATATTGTGTTGCAAGCCTTCCTTGTGGAGCCTCTCCAATGTGAAGCTCCTCAAATCAATCATATCAGATGACATTATCACTGCATGAGCTATGGAGTAAGTGTCCTCCACATCTCTATGGGTCAAGTCACCCTCAAGAACCAACTGTTTTCCTTATAAAAAAAACTATCTCCTAAGGAAATGCTTGATTCCCTTAGGGGTAGGAGTTCTTGTGCGATCCCTCTGTTGATGTTAGTTGATAGTTATAGACCGATTATGTGCAGTTGGTGGGGCAAGTGGATGGCCCCCTGTGTTCTCAGTCCTTTTATTATTGCTTTGCTCGGCCTCTTGATGTTGCTAGTCAGTAGCTTAAGCTTTCTTTTCCCTAAGGGTGACTACCCTTTTTTTATCGACGACACTCTTTTTGGCCTGACAGATATCGGCCAATTTATTCTTGTACTTGTATCTCGCATCAACCAGATTAACATCTTTTCTTAGATGACAATTCATTTCTTTTAAATTCAAGGGGGTTGTGGGGAAAGTGAAGGATCCACATAAGACATTCTCAAACTCTATATCTTCCCAAGAATGACCAGGAGTGTTAGGTTTGTATGTAAAGAGCAGAGCAAGGATGTCCAAAAGGGGGTCAGACTTTTCTTCATCTTCCTCTTATTGATTGGACTCAATAAGGATTACATAAACAAATTCCTGAGCTAAATAAACACATCTAGCATCCTCTCTAGGAGTAAGAGCGGCTGTCGGGATTAAATCATCACCGATCATAGTATAATCATCGATCGAAACCTCTAGGATGGCTATGAAATTTTAGACCTAAAGAACGGTAAGATTGTAACCTAGTAGTATGTTGGATGCTCTCTAGTGAGGACAAGCATCTTTTAGGTTAGGAAGTTTCCAAACACTCTCTAGAATATAATGCTTAACATAGAAATTAATCAGCTTGGTGTTCAAAAGACGACCTACACAAGAAAACAAGATTGCTCAATAATATAAATAGATCGTCCTAAATTTAAACAAAATGCAAAAACTCACGCTCCCCTTTTCTTGCAGGAATATTGAGACCATCGTATTTTTTATTATATATCTTCCCAAAAAACACAAGGACATTCCTTTTAGTGTCCTTTGTGTTCGGGGAAAAAATGTAACCAAATTACGAGCCTTTTCCATAGACTGGAAGTGGAATAGATCAGAGGTTGAGGAAGAATCCCTCAAATCATCACAATACTTAATTTCCTTAAAGCCCACGTATATCCCATAAATTTGTTTTATTCAAATCATCCTTATAACAATCCGGTAGAAACTACCATTTGCCTAGATTGAGAGTATTCCACAGTAATGGAGTACTTCAACCAGAAAAGCGTGGAGGGGAAATCGAACTCCCCCTCCAATATAGTAATTGTCATAGAGGCGACCTCACCTAGGGGAAGATTCATCACGCCTTCCTCCTTTATTGTTAGCCTAATCTTGACATTTTTGTGAATTCCATATTTATCATAAAATTCATTCATTGTAACAACGTCATATCTCCTATGCCTAGACATACTAAATTTAGGAAACACAAGAAGAATAGAGAGAGATCCGTTTACTAAAAACTTTAGAGAGAAGAAGTAAGAAAAGATATTACCTTCACAATATAACTGAAATGGCAAGGTAAAGGTGGTTTGGAAGCCTTATACTTTTTATCGGCTATCAACTCAAACATCGCCTGACTAATTGGGTCAAGAAACCACGCGCTCACATGCCATCATTAACTAAAGAAGTAACGTATGATCGAATGGCCCTAAGAGTGAAATACGTGCTAAATAATTCCCAAAGTAATGATAAAAATCCCACCATGTAGCCTAAGGAATAGGCGCGTGTGAACTTGGTAAATTGATTCAAATAATAGTTTTAATAACACATGGACAACAACTTAAAAATAAGGCCATGCCGAATAAGGTGTTGGCCGATTACCCCAATCGTGGGGGAAATTGAAGGGATATTGACTTAATTCACAAATATGTAGGTAGATATATGCAAATCATAGAAGATCATGATGATTGGTTAGAATACTAGTCCTTATAGGAATCTATAGCTTCTAATCAAATTTGTCATAAAGAGACAGATAAAAATAGGATTCGTATACTTATAAATAAGGGAAACCTCACCCATTATGTGGGTATTGATTGTAACTTACATGTGGTGACTTGGACTTTGAATTAGCAACCCTGTCACTCCAATCGACATCGTTTTTCCTAAGTAATACACCAATATCCCTCTCTTCCCCGTGGACGTGGACAGACATATATGTTGAACCACGTACATCTGGTGTTCTTCGTTCTTTCAAGCATTCCAAATTGTTTAGGGGCAATCTCTAAATTAATGCCTTTATTGTGGGTCAATGTCCCCTACATGTTAGGTGTTGCGTTCTTTGATATGTGGATTCATATTTTACTAGGACCCATTATACCCTTTTGTGAATCATTTACTAATATGAATCTTATTTTCTTGCACATAACAAACACTAAATGCAGTGGGCCACAAAAGACTACTCGATCAGCTACCAATGGAACAACTCAACGAGAGCCATAGTAGTTTCCAATAGTGGCATCAACAACAAACATAGTTGCTATAGTGACTCGGGAAGTCACCACTTCCATGGATTCCATGTAACAATATTTTCAGCCACCGCCGCAACCACATCCACCACCATAACAAATTATTATACTGGTGCAACTACATACCACTCTATGGGAGAGGGCAAGGGAGGACTTTTCTAAGTACTACTCATTAAAGTATGTCGTGATCCTAGATATTTTAGTGCCTTATGAGTGTAGGAAAATATGCAAATGCCCATGAGGATGGTAGAGTGAATTAAAGTGCACAAACATATATTAACATCTTTCAAATTGGTAGGAAGGGCCATAAAGTGGTGGAACTCAGTCAAAACATCGTAGTAGAGGTATATTATGACCAATGGAGAGTTCTCGATCAGATTTAATGATAAATACTTCCCACACACTGTCAGAAATGAGAAGAAAAATAATTTTCTATACCTCACACTAGAAGGTTGCACGGTAGAGGAGTTCATCGCTTTTTCTCTTTTCCCCCTAATGAGGTAAATAGTGAAGAGAAGAAGATAGAGAAATTCATCCTTGGTGTTGATGCAAAAAACTAGAATAGGACTAATTAATTGATCACAGATAAATAATTAGAATAAATAAGATAAATGATATTCTTAAAGTGGTTCAGCTCAATGAAAAAGCCTACGTCCACTTTAATGTATTGCTTGACCGCCTTGATTTGTTTTTTGATCCCCTTGCAATGGGGATGTTACAGTGTATTTATAGACCAAGAAGGGTGTCAAGAATCGTCATGTGAAAGGATGGAATACCTTCATTTGTTAGGCATTTTCATCAATATATAATGAGAATTAAACATAAGACTGTTGGCGCTTCATTGGCCATACTAATTGGACTCCCTTCTGTTAGTCGGTCTTCCCACTTGATTGGGCTCCCTTATTGGTCTATCTTCTCTGTTGGTCGGGCTCACTCATTGGTCAGGGATTTGTATTATGATGACTTGGAATTGTGCCACATTGGATGACATGTGATGGCTTGTAATTGATCCACATAAGGTGGTGAATTTTGGTATTAATAGAAGCCCCCAATGTTTCATACTTGGAGTTGATGCGAAAGCGTGGAACATTATGCTTTAACAGTAGTTCCGGCTACTTGGTCGACTACAGACCTGCCAGACTTGTGAACTTTATCCAGTTAATTGATAATTTAGAGCGCGAATGGTAGTTTTGTAAATATTTCAAATTTTAGCGAGCATCTTTTGGGTATCTTCATCTTTTCTCTTGTTAGTCGACATAAACAAAATCGTCATTCTTTTTAATCATTACTTTTCTCATCTTTTGAGGTGACCTATAAAAAGGTGGTAAAACTTCAATGATCTTCTATCTTCTAATTCTGATTCTTCTATTGTATTTTTTAAACTTTTATGCGATCGTTTTTCTTTCCCGTCCTCTATTCTTGCTTAATCCTTAAACCCTGGTAAAAACTTTTATCTCTTCTTCTTTGCTTCTTCATCCTGATTTATTCAATTGAATCACTTGATAAGTTCAGGAATGATTTTGATATTCCGTCTTGGGTTGTACTGGACCATCCCACTTTTCCTTCTGATTTTTTCTCTCTTGTTGAGGGTCATTGGTTCCCTTCCATCTTTATTACTGAGAGTGGGTTCACATTTTCTCCCAATTCCCTGTGTTTGGAGTTTTGTCAGTATTTTGACGTTGTACCTGCTAGAGTAGTTCCCAACACATGAAGGGTGATGAATGGAGTATATAGGTTAAATCAAATTCATGGAATCCGTCTAGGGATTCCAAAAATAATGTTTTTTTATAAATGGGTAACTAGTGACACCACTTTTTATTTAAAAACTATGGCAGCTAGTAAGGCTTTAGTAGTTAACCTCCCTGATTCTAATATGGATTATTTTGATCACGGGATAGTTGTAAAAAATTGGCAGCATGCTCCCTTAAATGGAGATGCTAAATATCATGGACCTAGATGTCCTCTCTTTGGCAACGATATAGGTTATTTCGTGTTTAATAATTTTGCTATGTTTATATTTGATAAAATGCCATACTGATTGTTGCTTTGTAAATATTATTGCAGTTGACCGAAAAAGAAAGTCCCACAAAGAGAGCGAAGTGAACTTAAAAGAATTAAAGTTTATTTGGGGACTTCATAAAAAGGTTACGAAAGAGCACGTTAGGTATGCTTCTTATTTGCTTCAATACAAAAATACTATTTTTTCCTTCATTGCCATACCTGCAGCTCCTCATACTCTATTGATTGATCTTAATCAGGAAGCTGCTGTTGATTCAGACGTTCTTCTTTCTGATATCATAAAAAAGAGAAAGTTTCCTGACCTTCTTAGTGATAGCACTTTTAGCTCCCAAAAACCTGTTAAAGGGGCCAAGAGGAAGACAGGTGAGTCCACGAAAGAGCCCCTAGCCCCCAAAGATGATGAACTTCCTTTGAGAAGACATAGGAGAGGGCTTGCAGAGAAGTAGGTCAAACAGCTGACTGATGTCGACCAACAAACCTTGGTCGAATTATCTTCTTCTGATGCTGGTCCTCCAGCAGTTATTACTCCTAGTTTGTCCAGGAAGTTGATCAAGTATGGAACTCTTCCAGACCACAGGGGAGCAAATGACATGCTGTTTCGAGTAAATGTTTCTGAATTGGCTGCTCAAAGCCTTGCATCAGCAAGGAATTTCTATCTTTTTGATTCTGTTGTCTTTATATTTTTCATATACTAAGTTCCTGGTGCATTTTAATAATATGCTGGAGAAGGATGATACAATTCGGGCTTCTTCTTCAAATGATGTGGAGAAACCTTTGGCTGGCTTGAAGAAGTCTGTGCTCGATTCTCAGCAAGCCTTGGATAAATTAAAGATTGCTGAAATTGCTCAGCAGGCATCTGAGGAAAATTCCCTTAAAGCTAAGCACAGGGTAAAGGAAGCTGAGCGTAGGGCAAAGACTACTGAGGAGCTTGTGACCAAATTTAAGGACAACCTTTCCTCTGAAAGGTTAAAGAGAAAGTCTGATGTGAAGGAATCCTTCAGTGCTGGTTGGGACAAGGGCTAGAATGAAGCCATTTTTACTGCCTCTGCTGAGATTGAGTATGCAAAACAAAAATATTTCAGAGATGGTTGGGTTGCTGCTCTCCAGGAGTTAAACACTGTTGATGGCTCTAAACTTTTTCAGAGATATACTCATGGTTCTCCTCCTATCATAGAGGATGAGATTGAAGATGAAGTTGGTTTTGAAGGGTCTCCTCAACTGGTTGAATTTCTTACCGACCAACCTAAAGTCACTGAGTCTTCTCTTCCCCTAATCGGGCAACTCCCGTCTGTAGCCCCCTTTTCTAAGCGGGATGAGAAGATTGAGAATGATAGAAAAAAGGTGTAAAGTTGTTCGGCATTTTCCCTTTTACTTTTTATTTCTTTTTCTTTACTTTTATTGTAAATGAAATTTTCATAATCAATAAAAGAAACCTTTTGTTCCTTCTTATTTCTTGTTCATTTATGCTTGTCTTTCATTCTTATTGTTGATCGGTGGTTATTTCTTCTTTCTAGTTTATAGAAAAGATGGAACAACTGCCTTCCAATGATATCGAGCTACTGAGGAAGTGAAATGCTTTTTTCAAAGCTGGTCATATAGACTTATCCGAGGAAGAAATCATTAAATTACTTAGTGATGATGCATCAGAGCATGCTAAAGAAGCCTACAAATATTTAAAGTACTTACTTGATAGGGCGGTAAAAAATAATGTTGCCTACTCTGAGATGATAGAAGAACTTTAAGAACAACATAAAAAATCCACTGCCCTATTACACCAAAGCTACGAGCAGAAATATCGAAGCTTAAGTGTAGGTCGGGGTTTTGATAACTTTATTTTTGCTTATAATAAAAAGGAAGCTTTGCTTAAGTTAGAAGTTGAAGAGACTAAAAATGTTGCCAAACTCTTGGAGGAGGAGAATAATAATTTAAGGGGTGAATTGAAGCTTTTGAAATATGCTCCTATAATTGTTGTTACTATTACCAATTACGGGTATTCCTTTTTATAATCTAAAAATGCAACATTAAGGGAGGAGTTGGAAGAATTAAAAAAGATTAAGCATGCATCTTATTCCCAAGCAAGAAATAAGCATGGCTGAGGTACCACAGAGGAAGTTAGGACCTAACAGGCCCTTGACAATCAAGTTACGCATTTAAAAGCTAAATATCAAGCTATTGCTGAGATGTCCCAGAAGCTACAGACTTTGTTTGAACAACTATCCGCTTGATCTTCTCAATTACAAGTTAAGGATAGAGTGCTGAAGAAGCTGCATTCCCAGGTTGACAAATTAACCTTTCAATTCCATAAGCAACTAAGGTAAGTCTGGATGGATGGGTATAATGAAGCTCTGGGGCATCTTGATGATAAGCTTCAATAAGCTAAGAATGAAATTGGGTAGGATGAACACTTTGACAGTGATGAAGGTGGATCATAACAGTTCATTCTGGGATTGGTATGACCCAGGCTTGCTTGAGCTTGACAATCCTCCTTTCAAGTTAGATGTCAACTGGATTCCTGTTCACCGTATTCCTCTATGCTTAATTTTAAAGTACTTGGGAGATTATAAGCTATATAATGAACTAGAGATCATCCGACATCCTCACCTGCTTGATCGTCCTAGTAGCAGTAATACCATAATGCTTCAGGATTTTAACTTCATCAACTCTCCTTATAATTTGGATGATCCTCCTGCTAGAATGGACCCCGTTTCAAAAGCTGAAGGGAAACGTCCTGCAGAATAAGGCTTTGTATAGCTTATCTTGTCAATCTTTGATTATGAATGGATCAACTTTTAGTCAATCTTTATATATGAATGTACTGTGAATGGATCTACTTTAGTCAATCTCTGTATATGAATGTCTTCTTAGTTTTCATCAATTCTATTGATACCCTTAGGTTTTACCCAAATATAGTACCAATTACCAATATTTTACCATGGTTCTACTAATATGCCCTACTTTTGGGGTATTAGTTACCTTGCTGCCCAAGCATGTGTGGAACATTTGTCCATCTTTTAGCCCAGTTTAGATGAACATTTGTCATTCGGGTCTTCTTTAACCAAGCATTTGGGACTCATGATTTTGCCTTGCATGGTTTTTACGTGTTGACAACTAACATTGTTGGTGCCTTTATTGATGTCGACCAACATTTTGTTGGTGGTTTGTGTTGGCAACCAATATTGTTGGTGCCTTTGTTGATGCTGACTAACATTTTGTTGGTGGTTTCTGACACATCTGCAGCGTAGTGCATAGCACTAGTACTCTAATTTTTTTAAGGAAATCATATTCTCATTAATATTTAAATGAACTAAGTACAACATGATTACATCACTGGTAATATATCCTCAGGTGTTCTACATTCTAGGGATTCTTGAATTCTTCACCCTCTAAAGTCTTAATTCGATATGTACCTGATCGGATAACTGTTGTAATGCGATAAGGCCCATGCCAATTGGCTTCAAGTTTGTTATTCTTCTAAATCACCTTATTCAAAACATAATCACCTTATTTTAAGTTTCTCGGCTTCACCCTTTTGTTATAGAAATGTAAAGTCCGTTGTTGATAGGTTGCATTCCTTAGAGCTGCATCTTCGTACCTCTTCCATCATGTCTAAGTCCAACTTTCTTATTAAATCACTGACTGGGGTATTGAAATTAAGAACTCTGTGAGTGGGTAAGCCTACCTCGGCAGGAATTACAGCTTCAATACAAAATGCTAACATATAGGGTGTCACTCCAGTAGTTGTTCTATGGGTTATTCGGTAAGCCCATAAGACAGAATGCAGTTCATTGATCCAATTACCTTTAGTGTTTTCTAACCTTTTCTTCAACCCATTTAACAAAGTTCTATTCGTTACCTCCATTTAGCCATTTCTTTGAGGATGGCTAGGAGAAGAGTGGATTTTTTAGACATTAGATTGGGCACAATAATCAGCAAGCTCGTCGTTGTCAAATTATATGCCGTGATCAGTGATAAAGGTATAGGGCAAGTCATATCTGCATATGATATACTTCTAAATAAACTGATAACATTTTTCATAGGATATATCGATCAAGGGTTCGGCTTCTACCCATTTAATGAAGTAATCAACAACTATAACCAAGTACTTAAACCTTCCTCAGGTGGTCGACAGAGGCCCGACCAAGTCAATTCCCCATATAGAAAAGGGCCAGGGTGAAGTGATCGGTATTAGGAGATCTTAAGGAGTCATGCGTATGATGGAAAACCTCTAGCACTTATCACACCTCTTGGCAAAAGCTGCTCAATCTGCTCGCATAGTTGGCCAGTAGTACCCTGTGTGTTGATTCTTCACAATAAAGTTCTCCCAACTATATGGGCTTTGCAGGACCCTTCATTAACTTACTCAATCAGGTCTTTTACTTCAGCTAGATAAATATAGCGGTACAGACCAGCAGTCAATCCTCTTATGTACAACACACCATTGTCTAGCACATATATCCCAGCTTTGTATTTTAACTTCTTAACTGCAAGTAGGACGGCTGGTATAATTCCATCTTCAATATAAGCTCTTATGGGATCCATCCAAGATGGCCCCACATTAACTGCTATAAAATTAACCATCATATCTTCATCAATGTTCCTATTAGCAAGTAGCTCAATAGGCATAGTTCTTCGTAGCTTGGTTCTGGTTACTGAAGCTAGTCGAGCAAGTGCATCTGCTCGAGCATTTTCCAGTCTTAAAATTCTGATCATCTGAACAACTTTTTTTTAAACAAAGATAAATTTATTAGAAAAAGAGTGAAGAAAAGACCTTCACTGGTGGCTTACACTACAAGTGATAGAAAAGTCTGCAATGAAACCTAATAAATATCTAGATTTTACACCTTTGGGGTCTAGCTTTGAAAGCAATTCGCACGTCTTCATGAACCAGATCTATAATCTTTGAAGATTGAATATCCACACCTTCGAATTCTTTTAAGTTCCGAGAACACCAAATCCTCCAACAAATGTAGCAAGGGAGAATAATTGTAAGTAATGATTTTATATTTTTTCCTCTAGCTTTTAACCACCACGACATGAGAAAACTTTTGAGGTTGGAAAATTTTACTTTATACCCCATAAGGCCCATGAAATGTTTCCAAACATCAAGAGCAAGTTGGCTATAGCCAAATAAGTGATCAAAGTCTTCCTCAACTGGATTAGAATAGCATCTGCATTTTGAGGCAAAATTTTTTTTGAGGTTTTTCAAACAAGGATCTAGAGGTAAAGCATGCAGAAGGAGACGCCACATGAAAAAAGAGACTTTAGGGAGAATTCAGGATTTCCAAATCACTGAGAAAGAGAAAAAGATTGCAATGTCTGTTATAGGCTATTTCCCATGCTGATCTTATGGTGAACAATCCATTCGAATTGGGTTTCCAGTTAATAGGGTTATCACTAACCTCATTATCATGATATAAATCCCAAACTTTTTGCATTCTATGCCAAGTTGGACTGGAAAAAGAAGGCGACCCATAAAAGTCAAAAGCTGTTGTTGATCGATATCGTTTCTGCATAAAATTAGACCAAATGTTTCCACCTTTGTAGAAGGAAGACCACAGTTTGCAAGAGTAAGCTTTTATGATGTCAGATAAGTTGTTGATCCCCACACCACCTTCATCATAAGTAAGACACATTTGATTACAGCTAACCCATTTGTGTTTCAACTTATCTCCCTGAGCAATCATCTGAACAACTGGCAAAGTAGTGATTACCTTAAAAGCTTTAGCTAAGTATATGGACATCAATTCTCTTTTAGCTGTATGTAAGTTCAACACCTGATTTACCACCAACTGTGAATCACTGTATACCAACTTGCTCGGCATTCAGTGATTTGGCTAAATTTAAACCAACAGTCACAACTTCATACTTTGCCTCGTTATTGGAGTCTTAAAATTAAAATCGTAAAGCGTACTCTATATCTATTCCATCTGGAGTATTGAGGATGATTCCTATTCCACATCAAGTTATACAGGATGACCCATCAATATACAGACTCTATATGGGAATATTGTTGTCAAACGCTTTGTTTGTTAGAATCCCTTGATGGAAGATTTTATTCTTTAGCTCCTCATATTTCTTTTTCATCTCCTGTACTCCGCTGGAGGGTTCTGGTTGGTCAGTGGTAACTTCTTCTGTAGTTTTCTTTATTTGGAGTTAGTCGGGGATATCTCTTGTAGGTCTGTTGACTCCTGAGTATTGCTCAACAGGAGTCCCTTGTTGCTCGGGAACCTCTGGGTAAGTGAATTCTGTAATAAAATTCACCACAGCTTGGCCTTTTAAAGAAGACCTTGGTTCATATACAAGGTCATATTCCCCCAACTCCACAACCCAATACATCAATCTTCATGATTTCTCTGGCTTATGCAAAGCTTGCCTCAGTGGCATATCAGTGTATACCACTATGGTATGAGCTTAAAAATATGGCTTCATCCATCTACTAGTCTCAATTAAGGCTAGTGCTAATTTTTCCAGCCTAGGATATCTAACCTCTGCTCCTTAAAAAGCTTTGCTAGTGTAATAAATCAGCTTTTGAACTCCATTCTCCTCTCTGATCAAGGCAGAGCTAACAGTCGATTCAAAAATAGCCAGATACAAATACATCTTTTCTCCCAACATCGGTCGAGAGAGTAATGGCGGTGCTCCTAGGTACTTCTTCAATTCTAGGAAATATTTTTCACATTCATTGTTCCATTCAAAGGTTTTTTTAAGCAACTTAAATAATGGTAAACATTTATCTATTGCTCGAGACACAAATCTATTGAGTGCTACTACACGCCTTGTTAGCCTTTGAACATCATTTTTACTGGTCGGGGATTGCATTTCTATCAAGGCCTTGATCTTATCTGGATTAGCTTCAATGACCCTTTGATTTACTATATACCCTAATAACATTCCCTCATGAACTCCGAAGACGCATTTGGTCGGGTTTAACTTCATATGGTGCTTCTCCAACTGATCAAACATCTGGTTGAGGTCGAAATATGATCATCAGCTTTTTTGCTCTTTGTCAGCATATTATCAATATACACCTCCATGTTCTTGCCTATCTACTCCTTAAATACTTTTTTCACTAGTCTTTGATAAGTGGCACCTTCATTTTTTAGACCAAACGGCATAACATTGTAGCAATAAGTTCCTCGGGGAGTACTAAAGGAAGTACTTTCTCTATCTTTTGGCTTCATTTTGATCTGTTTATAAACAGAATATGAAGCCATAAAACTCAGCAGCTTATGCCACGAAGTAGCATCCACCAGTTGATCAATTCATGGAAAAGTAAAATGATCATTTGGGCACGCTTTGTTCAAGTCAGTAAAATCTAAACACATCCTCCACTTATTATTTTTCTTCTTTACCATAACTACGTTGGCCAACCATTCTGGGTACTTCACATCTTCAATAAAGGAAGATTTTTTAAGCTTCTCCACTTCTTCCTGTATAGACTGGTTCTTCTCTGGGCTGAAAACTCTTCTTCGTTGCTTTATAGGTTTAACTTCCTTACTAACATTAAGCTCGTGGCACAGGAAATTTGGGTCTATGCCAGACATATCTTCATGATTCCATGCAAAAACCTATTTTCTTTATCTCAAGAAGGCCACCAACTCCTTCTTAAGAACCGAATTCGGTCGTTCGCTCTGGTTTATCATCATCCAGAATAATACTTTCTATTACCTACATCACCTGGCCTTTTACGAGCTTTGATTCATCTCTCGAACATAAGGTTTCAACCTCATATTCGTTGTTTGGCTCAGACATATCCACTTGATAAATGGTTGTTTTCCTATTTACTTCTATCGTATCTTCCTCCTTAGTAAATGAAGAGTAGCATTCCCGAGCTACTTTCTAATCTCCTTTTACTATTCTAACTCCAAAGTTGGTCGAGAACTTCAGGCATTGATGAACAGTAGAAGGTACAACTTCAAATTTCTTCAGACCTACTCTTCCCATAATCATATTGTAAGCATAATGAATGCTTTTGTCCATTACAAAGAATCTCACTTTCTCTGTCCTACTTGTCGGCCATGTCCTGATCAACACATTTAAATCGATTATTCCCAATGGAAATACCTTATCACTAGAGAATCTAATGAAGGGACTATGGTAAGGCTCTAGTTGGCTGAGTTTTAAATCCAAATTATCAAAACAGGGATAGAACATAATGCCACTGAACTGCGTTATCCACTAGTGTTCTTGCTATCAGTACGTTGTTCATTCTGACTTTGATCACTAAAGGATCGTCATGAGGATATAATACTCTGGAGAGATCATTGTTATAAAAGCCGATTACGAGCTTATCCTTATTGACTTTCCATGGTCGATCTTCCTCGGTAAGGTTGATTCACTGAATATAGGAACAAGCTTGAGCCTCATTGAGGTAAGCCTTCCTTTCAACTGTATGGTCTCCTCCTCCTGCATCTCCACCTATAATCATATGGAAATCAAAATATCCAAATCTGAATGTGAATACCTTGCGTTCAGGTTTCCTAGGCTTCTTGGGGAGATCAAGATCATCTTCTGGATCATCATCATGGTTCCACTTATTCTCTTCTCTAGGCCTAACGGGAGATTTAGATCTCTGTCGGCCTCTATCGCCAGCTCTTCCACCAGCCAGACAATTAATAAATTTTTCCAATTTTCTTCGTCGAATGAGCGCCTCTATCTCATTTGGGAGAGCAATACACCGGTTGGTCATACGACTATGATCTTCGTGAAATTCACAATACTTGAACTTATCCCTCTTATCAGCAGGTGACCTTAACTTTTCAGGCCAACTCAAATCATTGTTGTGCTTGATTTCTTCCAAAACATGATGTATATCCACCATTAAGGGAGTGTAATTGGTATATTTTCTGAGCCGATCTAGGCTTTCTTTTTCTTTCGAATTCTTATACTCATTGTGATTCTTATGCTCCTTCTTATCTGACTTCCCTTTAGACATCATTTTTGCCTTTGCATCTGAATTCATTTTAGCTGACATAGCTTCCTAGGCATTGATAATGTTCGTTGCTTTGGTTATCGATTCTGTCATTATCTTTGGGGGATCTTTCGCCAAAGTATAATATAGTTTGTCGGGGAGTAAACCACTCATGAAGGTAGTGATTGTAGTCTTCTCCTCGTAATTAATAACCTATAATTTCTTGTTGTTGAAATGAGTAATGTAATCACTAGTACTTTCTCCCACCTTCTGTCTCACACTAAGTGACGCGACTGAAAATGTGTCTCAAAAATGCATTCTCTCTAGGCTCAAGTGCAAGCATGTCGCTCAAGTAATAATCTGACAAGTCGGGTATCGATCCTCAGGGAAAAAGGACAACGAAGTTGTGACGACGGGAAAAGACGAAGGAATCCTAAGTCTACCTAATTCCCCGGTAAAAGCGCCAAAAACTTGACGCGACTGAAAATGTGTCTCAGAAGTGCGTTCTCTCTAGGCTCAAGTACAAGCTTGTCGCTCAAGTAATAATCCGACAAGTCGGGTATCGATCCTCAGGGAAAAAGGACAAGGAAGTTGTGACGACGGGAAAATACGAAGGAATCCTAACATTGACTCTAAAAAGAAAGAAAAAATGTTTTGGTTTTGGGATGACTACAACTAAATGCAATTATGAAATTATAAAGAGATGCAAATACACTAAACTACCTAAAATATGATTTAAAAAATGATTTGAAACTTTTGATCTAAGTGATGAGAAAACAGGACGGGAATACAATCCCCCAACCCTAGTGTATTGTAGTTATAATACTAATCATAAATTTAACTGATTAATTTGACCCAGAATTTAGTACTCCCAAGCATTACGTATACGAGGTTCAAGCTCGCGTCATACTTAATCCGAGGACGAGTAAATCAGTATCGCGGTAGTGACACTCGAATTGCATTATAAATCATCCCAGTTACCCAGAGGCAAATGAGATATAAAGATCTACAATTGTTGTGTTCCTACGAAATACGGTCGTAATCAATCACTAAATTCAGAGGACTAATTTTATACACATGCAATTAACACATCAGGCTGGGTTCATGTATCCCGACCTTTTAAACCTAGCCGGACATATTAAACTGAAGGATGCATGGAATAGTAACGTTGCATGCAAAATAACTCATGATAAAACTAGATTGAAATACGTAAATAAGTATTATGAACGCAAAAATTGATTCAAATCACGCAAGAAAAATTACCATGCAAGAACAATAATCATAAGAATGAAACTTGGATTATAACTTGAAAACAAACCCGAAATTGTACCAATCTTGCAGCAATTAATTCAACTTATGTTCCTAGATATTCTTCTCCTTTTTTCTCTACTAAAACTAAAAAAAAAAACTCTTTAGAACTGCTGTTCCTAGGTCACTAAGTACGTCCAAAACTGTTTTAGAAGGAGTTTTAACTTTATGGGATTCTTTGGACCAATCAGAATAAAGGAGTAAATTCGCACTTCAGGACCCCCGAACCGGTTCGCATGTTCCCCGAACCGGTTCACCCCCCAAACTGATTCACGATTGGGTTCGAGAACTTTTGCTGGCTTGGGGTGCCTTTTCTTTCATTCTAACACTTAAAATATTTTCTTGTTTTCTTCCTTTCTTCGTTGGATTTTTCTTCAACTTCAATTGGTCATAACTCAACAACCGTAACTCGAATTTGGGTGCTATTTCTTTCAGTGTTCTCGTTGTTCCAAGATTTTCAACTTTACAATTGAATCCTCCTTCAGGATCTGGCTGCAGAATTACCAAAATGCCCTTGAACTTGCCTTCCTAGCCTTTCTTTCATCATTTCGCTTTCTCTTTTGCACCGCTTGCATAATTAACCTTTAAAACAAATAGGAAAACCACGAAGCATGAAATACTTACCAACGAAGGTTAGTAGCATAAATTTGCATTAAATCCATATCTACTGCATCACTCGGGTTCACAAATGTATCAAAATTAGGGAAATAAATATACAATATTTATGCCCAATCACTAAGCAAATGAGTTACTCGCTTCACTAGATTGGCTCTAAAGTAAAAATTACTAATGAATAGCTCGGCGAGTTATCAATAGCTATAAATCTGCCCCGAGGAAGACTATTATACCAAATTTAAGCAAATCTAATGATTATTCCTGAGAATGCCATGCACCTCATCTCGTCGGGGATAGTATAGATATCGACCACTTCTTGGTATTGTTCTATATGAAGAACTAGATCAGTCTTCCCATCATACTTGGGAGTAACAACTGGAGATTTAAACTTGGTGGGTGTAGGGAAATTTATAATGGTTTGCACAAAGGGATATATCTTAACAAAACTTCTTTAGAGAGGATTCTTGGCCTTGTCCGTTTCTCCCAATATATCTTCCAAACGCTGAATGGACCCCTTTCAAGCCTCATTTCCAACACCAGATCTGTTCATGATGGCTCTTTCATTTCGACTAACTAATTATACTGAGATTTCCTCGTATGAACCTTCTCTTTGACTAGATCGAGCAGTTTATCGGGCATTCAATCTAGATTGGACTAAACCTTTCCTCAAGTCGCTTGGTCATTGAGCATATCTCGACGCAACTCGAAGAGTATTTCTTATTCCCATGGGTCCAAAACGATCAAAAGGAGAGGCCCTACTTAGCCTTTCTA
Organism: Sambucus nigra; assembly: GCA_949130495.1. Taxonomy (NCBI): domain Eukaryota; kingdom Viridiplantae; phylum Streptophyta; class Magnoliopsida; order Dipsacales; family Adoxaceae; genus Sambucus; species Sambucus nigra. The sequence continues at coordinate 427,555,636 of OX422211.1, read as the reverse complement.
AGGCACTCAATATTTTTGAAATGAGGGAATGTCCATCATAGGAATTAGGAGTCCTGATAGAGGAAGTTGCTCCATAACGGTACGAAGGATCCCTTGAAGTTCTAGAATGGCTATGCCCAACACTCCTTATTGGAGGTGGTGGCATATTCCTTTGAATGGACTGTACAGGAACTCCAGCTTGAAGAGTTTGGGCCAATTGTCTTATCATATCCTACATAGCCTCTTGACCTTTGGACATGCTAGCCAAAATTCCAGTTAAATCGTTGTTATTTGGGGGGCAGAGGGATTAAGTGGAATTCCCTCATTTATGTTACTTTTCAGTGATATCAACCATATATGATGAATTAGTGGAAACATTTAGCAATACGTTCCCAAAAACGGTGCCAATCAGTTGATGCAAAAACTAGACTAGGCCTAATTAATTGATCACACATAAATAATTAGAACAAATAAGATAAATGAGATTTCTAAAGTGGTTCGGCTCAATAGAAAAGCCTACGCCCATTGTTATGTATTGCTTGACTGCCTTGATTTGTTTTTTAATCCCCCTACAATGAGGGTGTTACAATGTATTTATAGCCCAAGAGGGGTGTCAAGAATCGACATGTGAAAGGATGGAATGCCTTCATTTGTTAGGAATTTTCATCAATACATAATGAGAATTAGACATAAGACTACTGGCACTTCATTGTCCGTACTGGTTGGACTCCTTGTTGTTAGTCGGCCTTCCCAGCTAGTCGGGCTCCCTCGTTGGTATGTCTTCTCTGTTGGTCGGTCTCCTTCATTAGTCAGGGATTTTTATCACGCTGACTTTGACTTGTGCCACATTAGATGACACGTGCTGGCTTGTAATTAGTCCACGTAAGATGGTGAATTTTGGTATCAACACTTGGCTTGACATGGAATATGAGGTTAGCCTTTGGGGGAACCTGACTTTTACCACTTACACACAAGTGGTTAATGTCTCACTCATTCATTTCTAGGATCAACATCGATTTCTAAAGGAAAATGGAGAAAATAGGTCAGAGGCCCAGGTAGGAGTCATCTATCCATCAATACATGATAAATAGGGTGGTACCCAGGGGGGCAGCAGAATAAGGGGTCTTAGTCAGGGAAGCAGTACCACAATAAACACCATGGTTTTAATAACCATAAGGGCCATTAGGGACATATCCAGTGATTCTAGTATTACCAATAGGGCTAGAGACAGTATGCTCGAGGTCATCAGATCCAAGGGTAATAGTGTCATGGACAGTAGTGCCGAGAGTAGAAAAGGCTCATTTTAATGACACTTATTTCAGTTGTGGTTAGGGAGGTCAAAGGGCGAACATGGGCCCAAGGGTAATCGGGGGAACAAGACCAGAATGGTCAAAGGGGGTACCATTAACCATAGGGGAAACATCATTTGTTACTAGTTACCTTAATGCCAGTAATACCAGTACCACCCTCACAACCACATAGACAATCGCATCTACAGTATAGAGATATGTATAATTTCATACCCAAGAATGCACAGGCACTAGCCCATGAGGTGGAGGGTATGTTGCTTATCTTTGGGCATATAGAATGCATTTTGTTTAATATAAGTGCAACGCATTATTTGTTAGTAGTAATTTTACTTGGTCATCGGGGTGATAGACTTAGCATCTGATATATTATTGTTTATTGATTCACCCATTGGTAAAGGGGCACCAATACATTCCGTGTGCAAAGAGATACCGGTGGATATTGGTACCCAACTTGATCATTTTTTATGTTCGGATCTAATGTTATCCTTAGATGGATTGATTATCCATGTATGGATCATGTATGGATTGCTATGAGAGGTCCATCGTCTTTGCCATTCTATGGAAGCAAGTGTAGTTGGTAGCAATGTCATGACCAGAGGGAAGGTCAATCATGCATTTATATTACATTGAAGAGGAGATATCTGAGATACTTACAATATCGTTGGACTCTATTTAGATCGTTAGTGAACTTTCGAATGTATTTCAGGAGATTTTAGGGATTATAGAGATTTAGTTTATGATTGACTTAGCTCTAGATATAAGACCTATTATCCGAGTATTGTATCGTATATATACTTTAGATATGAGAGAGCTAATAGAGTAAACTCAGTAGTCACTGGGCTAGGAATTTATTCATAGAAGCACTTAATCACGGAGAGCTCCGACCCTCTTTGTAAGGAAAAGGATGGGTCATTGAGATTTTATATTGGTTATTTGGATTTAAACAAGGTAACTATATGGAATAAATACCCATTTCCCTGTATGAATGGCTTATTCGACTAGTTGAGGGGTGTTTCTTACTAATCTTAAATGGATTTAAGGACCAGGTGCCATCAGCGGAGGATTCAGGAGTAGCATGTTCTTTCAAATGAGGTATGGGTCGTATTAGTTTATTATTATGCCATTTGGGCTCACCAACGCACTTATGGACCTGATGAAAAGATGGTTCAGGGAGTTCTTTGATCGTCCTTTCATTATCTTCATAGATGACATATTAATTTATTCTCGGACTGCAGAGGAACACGCTCAACATTTGTGGATAGTATTGTAGACTCTACGGGACCTTTATCTCTATGCTAAGTTCGAGAAGTATGGATTTTAGTTGATGGAGGTGCGGTTCTTGGGTCACGTATTATCTAAAGTAGGAATATTAGTGAATTCGAGTAACGTATCGACAATGAGGAAGTGGGGATAACCCATGATACCTACAGAGGTGCACAATTTTTTGGGTTTGGTAGGATAATATTATCGGTTCATTCAGTAGTTCTCAAAGATAGAGGGAATTTAACTAACTTTAAAAAAATGGGGTGGTTTTTGTTTGGTACAAGTTTTTTCAACAAGCTTTTGATAATTTGAGGGTCAAGGTTACTTCAGCTCCGGTGTTAGCTTTACCTCATGAAAGAGTGGACTACATGATGTAGATAGATTCATCCCTATAGGGACTTAAGAGTGTACTGATGAAAGAGGAGAGGTCGATAGCTTATGATTCATGATAACTTAAGGCTCATAAAGGAAACTACCCCACCCATAATCTGGAGTTAGCATCCATAGTTTTTTCCCTTCAGATTAAGAGACATTATTTTTTAGGGGAAAAATTCAATCTTTTCACGGAAAATAAGATCTTATATTACTTGTTCACAAAGACGGAGTTGAACATGAGACAACATCAATGGCTCGAGTTTATGAAGGATTATCGGTTTGATTTTCATTGTCACCTACGCAAGGTAAACTTAGTGGAAGACGCCTTGAGCCTTAGATCAATGGTTAATTTTTCGGTAATTTGGAAGGCGTGGTGTGCTTCACTACACACGAAGGATGATCTATCTCATGATTTTATGGAAATTATGACCATCACACCTAAGGTCATCATTTGGTTTGTGAAAGCGTAGGCAAGGGATCCTTCTTGTCCAGCGAGGATCGGATAATTAATGAAGAAGGGTGTTGAGTCATACACAATCAGATCTGATTAGTGATTGTGGGTCCACGGTAGACTAGTAGTTCCCCGAGATGAGGAGTTATGTTAGTTAATCATGCATGAGGTGCACGGGTTACATTTCTCAGTACATCCCAACAGAGATATGGTGTACTAGGATATGAGGTACCCATATTGGTGGGCAGGCTTGACAAAAGACATCATAGTATTTGTGTCCAAGTGTGCTATACGCATATGGTGAAAGGTAGATCACCCAAGAATACCAGTTGTTATATAGCCTTTGGAGATTCTTATTTGGAAATGGGAAAGCATTTCCATGGACATTATAATTGGTTTACATACATGATGCCATTTGGGTGATTGTGGACTGTTTGGCAAAGGTGGCTCACTTTTTTCCAGTATAGATGACTTACACTTCCAAGCAATATGCCAAACTCTTCATTTACAAAATGGTGAAGTTCCATGGTGTACCTCTCAATATTGTGTCTAATAGGGACAAGATATTATTGTCCCACTTTTGGAGGAGTTTCCAGCAGGCATTGGGGACAGAGTTGAGGTTGAGTGCCTAGTATCACCCACAGATAAACGGATGGGTAAACCAGATGTTGGAGGACATGTTACGAATGTGTATCCTGGACTTCAAAGGTAGTTGGGAGTAATACTTATCGCTAGTGTAGTTTGTTTACAAAAATAGTTTTTAGTTCACGATTGACATGGGAACATTTGAGTCATTGTATGGGAGGCCTTGTCATTCACCCACATGCTGGTTAGAAGTGGGGGGGTGGAATTCATCAGACCCGAGCTCATTTAAGACACCTCGGAGAAGGAGGATATGATCAAAGATGGGATTTAGATTACCTATGATCATCAAAAGAGTCATGCAAATGTAGAGAGGAGACACCTAGACTTCAAGGTGGGGAATCAGGTGCTACTCAGGGTATCTCCCAATAAAGGAGTGGTGAGATTCGTAAAGAATGGGAAGTTATCTCTCTTGTATGTGGGGCCATTTACCATTATTGAGAGGATCGGGCCGGTTGCATACAATTTAGATTTTTGGATCACCTGTTGAGGATCCAGGATGTTTTTCATATCTTGGTCGCAATGGAATAGAGCTTCAGCCCGACATGAGTTACGAGGAGAAACCAATTGCCCTTCGGATCAGAGAGAGAAAAAATTACTCCAAGGTGATTCCTTTCATGTGTGTTTAGTGAGGGCATCACAACTAGGATGATTCAACATGGGAGAGAGAGGACGACATGCGAGAGAAGTATCTGAAACTCTTTTAGTTAAGTATCGAATTCCGAGGACGAAATTCCTTTATTAGGGGGAAACTGTAATACCCTGTATTTTCTGTATTATTTAAAATGATCGTTAATTGTGAGAGTAAATTAATGATTGGGATGAAATTATTACTTGATAACAATTGGTATAATGCATATTTAGATGTTGATTATATTGTATGTTACGTAATTTATTAGTGTTGCGTGTTATAGTTAAAGTTAGTGCATATTTAAATGACGATTAAATTGCATGTGTATGTGAAGTGGTTATATCACATGTTATATTTAATTAATTAGTATGATAAATTAAATATGTTAGACAACATGCGGTAACATGTCAAATAATTAATAGGATATTTTATTTTATGTTGTGAGGTGTTACTATTTGGAACAGGCTCTAAAGTGTTAAGGAGACCCGGATGTGTATTCTTGTCTGCTTAAGTTGGGCCCGGGGAATAAGTATACCCTTAGCCTAAGCTTTAGGCTATTCGGAGTAGTATTGGGTGAAAATAAAAATACTCAAAACCTATGGGATAAAAGTGTAAATAAATTAAATTAGCCTAATTATATGGGCACCTCTTGTCTTAAAAGAAAACCTAGTACCTAATTTAATTAGGGGGGGAAATTGGGAGAAAGTTTGAGAGAAATTTAAGGAGAAGAGTAAAATCAATCAAATCACAAAGGGCCATTTGTTCTTCAATCATGGAAAGAAATCTCTTACAATACCATATCTAAAACTGTAGTTGGTTTATAATTCATGTTTCTCATATTATAATCAGAGTTTTGGAAGATGTTTATGGATTGAATTGATAAAGATGACATCATGATTATGAAATGGGTTAATTAGAAATTGTATAATCTATCATGTTTTAAAGACTTGTACTTTTGAAGAAGAAATTTGAAATTTGATGAATTAGAAGTATAAATCTTAAATATGATTGATGTCTTAGAATACAATTTCATTGGTAGGATTAATCCTCGTGTTAATTTGAAGTTTGATCAGAATTTGTAGGTAAATTAAACCCATTGATGTTAAAAAAATAAATTGTTTTTGGAATGTTTAAATCTTGAGGAATTAATCTAATATTTGATGTTCTTAATCCCAAATCAATTCTAAAAAACTTTTCAAGCCATATTCGAGTCGTTAGGATTGATTTGTGTTGAGTTCAAATTTCAAAATTTGAGCTTGTGGACCATTAATAAAGGTTTAGAGAATAGGACCTTCACTCTTAGAAAAAAATATAAGCACTACTAGGAGCGAATCAATTTGCCCTATGAGCGAATCGATTCTGCCCCTGGGATGGGCTAAGGTCTGGTCATGATTTGGTGAGAAAGTTTATTCCTAGTGGTTTCGAGTACATGAATCATTATCCACACGAGAGATGATCGATCACTATTGTTACTTTCAAGTTAAGCCAACAAATAAATTGATTAGAATTCAAATCCTAGTTATATGGTAAGACCTCTTAAATTGTTTATGAACTTAACTATTAAACTGAATACATTAAATTAATGGAAAGAATATCCAAGGTAGAAAATTTGAATAAGTTGGGTTATATGTGGGTTAAGAGCATTACTTTATGTTTGTACACACATATTGTGTAGTGTGTATTCTTTTGTTTTATTAAATTCTTTTGTGAATATACCATACTTGAGAGGAATCTATTGATGGGTTTGTGTTGGAAGTGGTGATCGTGTACTATAACCCTAAATGATAAGGCAGGCAATCAGAAGGACTTGTGTTAGAAGTGGTGAGCATGTGCCATAACCCTTACTAAAGATGTAGGTATTCATAAGGTCTTATGTTTTCTAACATGCATTTATATGGACTGAACATTGTGATGAGAGATGTTGATGACCCGGTTCTTCGATGGGATTTTGGTATGGAATTACCCTTTGGTTTCGTTGCATAGTGATGCCCCATTCTCACATGTGTGTATTGATAATTTAAGTTTGTTAGTTGAAGGACTCCTATGGACTTATCAATTTAGGAATGACGGTGTCCCCGAAGGTTAATACCTTCATGTGTGGTCAAAATTATGAATGCATAAATTAGTATATAAATCTAGTTGAATAGATATTAATTAATTCCCATGTCAATATAATGTACAGGTTGGAACAGAGGGTACTTTAATAATGGGGGACATTGTGGGGGTTAGTATTTGGGGTGTGTTCCCACCAGAGTAATAAGTTACGTTCATAATTTACTTTTAGCATTCTTGTAATTCTTAAACTAATTAATTATTTACTTTCTTAATTTATTTGTTAGTATTTACGTACTTGTTAATTTAATTTATTTGTTACATTCTTAATTCACTTGCTATTATTCAAATAATTGTTAAGTTAATGTTTAGGGACTTCTTAGTGTAGTGGTCACCTTGGGATGGGTACATGCATGTAGAATTTCCTTTAGATGAGCGGTGAGATACTTAATGAATGAGAGTGTCGACAGTAAGCATGCTTATTAATAATGAGTCGCATGATTTATATTATTGATATTGGAGATAATTTCTTGCAACTTTCGGGCACTGACCCATTCTATATAAAAAATCATCTTCCAGGAATTGTTAGACAGAATCCTTTGGGATGAGATAATTTAAAATTACATCTCTCCTTATTCCATCCTAGTCTTTAATACAGTTATTTATTTTCCAAACATTGTAAGAACATTTAAGTCCTAGTTATTTCCTTTTAGTTGGTAACTAAGTCGAATTTCTAAATTAATTATTTATTTCGGTTAGGATGTAATTTAAATTGAGCTATTTATAGAGATTATGTTTCGCTTATTGTGAATGGTTTGAATTCACTTACTTTATTTATCTTATGATGGAGAGAATGATATAAATTAATTGACAAGCTCTATCTTTGGCATATTTATCTGGCCGACTCTTATGTTAAAAATAGGGTTTGTTACATGCCCTAACTATGGCACTTATGAGGGACAAAGGGGAAGGAAAGAGGTGTGGGATCACATATGCCAAGTTAAAAACTACATCACATTGCACCTCTATTAGATGAGATCTCTTTGGTGAGGGGTCACGTGTCGAGCTAGGCGGTAGAACAGTCCTGGACTAAAGGAGAGGTATCAAAGCTTATAAGGGAGGTGGATAATGGTAGAAGCAACATGGCAATGCTAATGAGGGAAATCAAGGGGTTAATGCATTTTATAACTCAACAACATGGTTTACCCTCCCAGATGCCTCCTCAAACATTCCTTTATCCTACACCTCAAGGTTTCCCCTCCCAAGAGCATCCTCTTACAACATTCCCCTCCCAAGCGCCTCCTCCTGAAATATTCCATGGATCATCATCGTCCATGCATGGTGTCTATGGTAATGAGTATTATTTCACGGACTTTTCCAATAGCAGGGTCATTGCCACGTGCATTCTTGTTTCCCTGTATGCGGTAACACCTGTCTACAATCGCCCTTTGCCAATGGGTGAGGCTTAGATACTGGTTGATACAATATACAATGGTTGTGGATATGAGCCTATGCTTGTTAACCACGGCTAAGGGCCTCTGTTAAAATATTATAAAAATTGTTATATTGTCTGGCTAATTTATTTGTTACATAGGAATAGAATATGAATAATGTTTAATGTTTACAATTTGACCAATGTTTAAATTTTGTAATGAAATCTTAATTTTAATGACATGTTAATTTTTTTTGGTTTTATTTTATATCTATTAAATTATTAGGTTAAATGAATTTGAATGAATTTGCCTAAAATCTACTTGGGTTAAATGAATTTACTAGAATTAGAAATTGATAGCATGACCATCATTTTAAACTATTTATATAGGTGACTTTAATTTTGAAGACATGTTAATTGGTTTCCCACAATACAAAGAGTGGATAGGAGGGAGTAATAGAGTCTTTCATAATCATGTTAAGGGCGTTCGGGAAGCTACTAAATATGCAGATATAAATCTTAGCAGTGACAAGATTCTTTCAAGCACTCGATGAAAACCTTCAAAGATTATGTTAAGAATAAACGGTATATTAGAGGTTCAATGGCGGAAGAATACATTACAACAGAATCATCATTATATGTCTGAGAACATATGCCAGAACAAGGGCTTAAAAGGTTCAATCCTCATAGATAACGCGAGGAACTTGACGAGTTTAAGGATGAATTACCTTTAGGGAACCTTAAGTAGGTGAAACTCACCAATCTACAATACAATCAAGCAGCTAGTTATGTCTTCGAATCATAAGGTAAAGTTGATGATTGGAAAGAATAACTAGGTACATATATAACTTATTTTTCTTTGATTATATGTATTCTCTATATTATTATCCAAACTCTATAGTTTGATGAACATGTTTAGGAAGTATGTGAGAGAAATTTCCCAAAATTAGAAGAAAAATTACTTGGCAAATAATTTTAAGGCATGGGTATCAAAAGAGGTATTTCCACTTATTCTATTGTGGTTATTTATGTATGTGTTGTAAAACATGCCCTAATACAAATCCATTAACAAATGCAACTTTTAAAAAAAGGCAATGTATCGCCAAGGCTTGCACGCCTACACAAAGGTTCCAGTTTATGTGCGAAGTAGTTTAAAAAATTTCGCGTCAACGGTTTTGATTTCATCTCATAACTGTGTGAGGAAAAACTGTTGATGCAAACAGCGAAATATCAATTTATGCCTCTACTCCCTGGGTATCTAGAAAAATTGATAAAAATTCGAAGGACATAGTGATGACCTATTATGGGATTGTCCAATAAATCTTGAAACTAGATTACTTAAAATTCAAAGAAATCATCTAGTATTATGACTGGGTGAACATAGAGGATACTGCGAATGGTTGTAAAGTTTATCCTGCCTCAAAACTTGTCATGGTTGATTTATCTAAGATGAAGAGTAAAGTTCTATTGGTTGACGATAATTTTATTTGTGTCTTTCAAAACATTAAATAAACAATAGCAATTAAAATTCTAATAGATGTAATTTTAGTAGCAAGAGTAACTTTCAAATGAATAAAATCCTTCCTTTCGCTTATAAGCAAGTCAAATAACACCCATGTGTTGTTAGAAATAATAAAATATTATTCGTTATTTGTATTTTCATTCCAAAAATAGAATCAGAGGACATGGTTTCACTAAAAGTGATATGTCCATTTTTCACTAAGTACGTTAAGAAGTTGGGACCAAAAGAAGTAGTTGTCCTAGGTAGTTTAAATATTTCTTAGTTAAGTTTCTTCTGAATCTGAAGATTCATTTCTAACTCAAGGTTCCATTGGAACAAAACTAATAGTTCCCTCACTTCTCTCTTTAATAGGAAATTTATCCTCATAAAATTCAGCATCTCTTGACTAAAAAATAGTGTTTATCAATATACCGATTTTTGAAATCAATTACGAAAAACCTATATGCATTATTGTTTTTAGCATGACCTATAAAAGCACAATTAATTGTCTTTGGGACAAGTTTAGTTCTCTTACGGACTAGAATTGGAACCTTAGAAAGACACCCCCACACTATAAGGTGTTTATAAGATGGTTTTCTATTTTTCCATGTTTCATAAGGATTTTTGTCATTTTTCTAAATGGTTATTAAGAATGTAATAAGAAATAAGAAGTTCCCCACCCCACATATTAGTTGGTAGTCACAAAATGTTTAACATAGAATTTACCATATCCTTAAGGGTTCTATTTTTTCTTTCGGCCATTCCATTAGATTAAGGTGAGTATCGACGAGTAACATGATGAATTATCCCACTTTCTTTAAAATATTTATTAAGATCACCGGTGTGTTCCCCTCCCTTATCTGATCTTAAGGTTTATTGGATTTTTCCAATTGATTTTCAACATCTAATTTATGGGAAAAAATTTAGAGAAACTCTCAGCTTTACTTGTAAGTAAAAAAATATAACAGTAGCGAGAGTAGTCATCGATAGAAGTAATAAATTATTTATTTTTTCCACGTGTTACATAGCCTTTAAATCACAAAGATCATAATGTATTACACTTAAAACAACTGAGCTTCTTTCAACACTAGGGAAAGGTTTTTCTAGAATTTTTTGATTCAGCACATATTTCAAATTGAGAGTTTGAAGAAATATCATATTTTGGTATGTTTCCCAAAAACTTTATTTTTTTTTAATAGATTCCTTATTTACAAGAACAAATCTAAAATCTCACATATTATAAGAATCAATCAAATATGTACATGATTTATTATTACTAACCATAGTTACATTGAGTTTGAAAAGACCCTCGTGAACATAAACTTTATGCACAAAAGCACCTCCCTTAGTCATGCCTACTTTATCACTCTCTAAAACAATTTTCAAACATTTCTTATCTTATACAAAACCCGACTCTAGATTACTCCTAACCTCAGGGACATACAAAACATCTTTCAAGGTAAGAACATTTCCATAAGTATACCTTAAAATTATGGTACCCTTCCCCTCAACCTTCGACGAAAAAAGGCTTACTATGTACAGATGTTCACCCTCACCGACGGTAGTGAAGGTAGTGAAGGCACCTCTCGTGTCACAGATGTGTTTGGTATCTCCAAAATAGAGCCACTAGTTTTCCATGTTACTCACAATGTTTTCCTCTATTACCACGGCTGAAAGTTGCCCTCCTCGATTATATTTTCTTGAGGCTTCACACTATGACTCTTATTAAGACTTTAATCTTTAGCGTAATAACCTAGTTTTCCACACAAGAAGCATTGACTTGTATGCTTATATTTACATTGAGGTTTAGAATTTCATTTCTGGTCATTAGGATTGAATTTATAGTTAGACCTCAAATTCTTATTTGGTTTATAGTTCGCATTTTTCTGGTTAGTCTTAAGTTGGTTATGTTTTTCACTACCCGGTTATTTCCCCTCGACAAGATTAACCTTAAAGCTGAGTTTTGATTTTTTTCTGCTTAAGTATTGCATTCATATTGTCTTCTTCAATTCTCATACCAACTATCAAATCTCCTAAAGTTATCTCCTTTTTCTTTTGTTTAAGAAAATTTTTGTAATATTTCCAAGAAGGTTTTTTAATTATAGCAGACACTTGAAACCCCATGCATATGTTATAAAACTCAACTAAAATTCACTGAATAATAATTTGAAATTCTTCTGGTTTAGACACTAAAGATTTGTTATATTTCATTTTAAATTTTAAAAATCACCCAACCATGAATTTTTTAGACCCATTATCTTTAGTAGCATATATTTTATCCAATGTGTTCCATAATTCTTAGCAGTAATGCAATACCAACACACAATGGATAATTTGGACTTGATTAAGGAAGTAAGGGAAAATGTAATGTTGCGTGCAGCTGCCTTCCAGCAACGTACTGCTAGCTTCTACAATAGGAGAGTAAAGTCGAGCAACTTAAAGGAGGGAGATTATGTTCTAAAGAAAGTACTCTGAAAAGGAAATAAGTTGGAGGCTAACTGGCATAGTCCATGCCGTATTTATGCAATCGTCCAACCAGGCACTTATCGCCTAAAAACCCTAGAAGGGTTATATTTATCGCCTAAAAACCCCAGAAGGATAGCAATTCAAGAACCCCTAGAATGCCGAGCATTTAGGAAATATTATCAGTGATTATGAATTAAAGTTTCCAATATCTTTATAGAACGTCTTTTTCAATATTTTCTTCCGGGGGAATGGGAAATGTCATAAATCTAAAAAATAAACAAATTAAATTAAATCCAAGGACAAAATTAATTCAAATCTTGTAAGCAGGAAGAGCAATCTTAAAACTTCATGCATGACTTTGTCTTTGACAAGCCACGAACAAGAAGTTTCTAATCGTAAAACTTCCTGTATAATCTCTTAAAGTCAAGAACAAGAAGTTTTACCAAAGCAAACTAAGGAAAAATCCTCTAACATTTGGCCGCCACTTGAAACTAACACAAACAGTTGGTCAAAAATGACAAGATACGTTTGGACAACTACAAGTGTGTTAGTAGAACCTAAGGCTAGACAACTTAGGTTCATCAAAATTGGTAACTAGTCAAGAAGATTAGTCAGCCAATGGCCGACCATATAATCACAATATTAAGCAACTGGTAGGCTATAACCATACAAAGAAACAATAAAAATAACTCAAATCAAGAAAAAAAATATGACAATATTATAAGTTCTTGTTCATAATTCAAACACGAGACTGCTGGAGCTTCTCATTCTGCTGAACTTTTTCCCAAGGATTTATCCATTCCTTGAGGATGGACATCCAGAGCCGAAGAAAGAATAGTAGATCCCAACTCCCTAAGCCTATTTTACCTACTGGAACTGGGCTTATCCACCAAGTGCTGAGTCCGAATGAGAGTATTTTCCCCATTAAGTCCATAATATCCAAGATATTTCCTAACCAAGATTATGGGTATAGAAACCTATAGGAATCCACTTGGTGTCCATCTTTAATGGAGGATTAAGGTGATCCAAATAGCTAGGATCATACGAGAACCACAGAGGGTCTTTCGCAGGCAACTTCACAATTGTCAAGGCATTCAGCTAGCCCATTTGTACCCTTCTCTCCTAGCATGTTCCAATTCATCAGCCATATGTGCCAGGGTTTTATCATACCTATTCATCCAAAGGGTGCATGGGTTATGTCATGCCCTTCTCTCCTAGCCTGCTCCAATTCATCACCCAGTATGAAAGCTTAACAAAAGTGCACACAACAAGGATCAACCTCATTTATTTTGAAGAAATAGCAATTTCATTAGAATTTGTTGAAGAAAATACATAAAAGGAGGACCATTCCAAATTACAAAAGCATTGTGTTATAAGACAAAAAATATTAAAATAATCCTAGATGGATACACCTTCTTCTTATCCATAGCAACCTCCTCCTCAAGACGAACTACCGTTACTGTTATCTCAGGGGCCATAGAATATTCAACCACACACCCCCCCTCGCCATTCATCTCCTCATAAATCACAGGAGGAGTAACAAGGTTATACTATTGAACTAGCTCAAAGTCTAAAGTTGTGTCGACCTTCTTGAGATCAGCGTCGTATCCTTCTTTAAAGGATGACTTCTTCATAAATTCCACTTGCACTGTAAAAAAAAGTCCTTATCCCAGCCCCTGGTATAAGTGTAGACACCACATCCTAGCCCCCCCCCCCCCCCCCTTTAAGTCTCTCCTTGGGTCCCTAGCACGTTATCAATTCACTAAAAACCCTAGGTACTACTTCAAGTACCGATCTTGAGGCGATCGGATGCTCCCGAACTTTGTTTGACTCTGGTCAACTTCATCGTCAGAGAAAAATCTCAATAAATCAACCTCGGCCTGGCTCCCTATTAGCTTTGGTCTTTTGTCGAACCGCCCTGAAGATCCATCAGTTATCATGCTACTTCCTCTGAGTCTAGAATCTACCTTCACCCACTCTCCATGGAGAACGCAGACCAAGTACCGAATGTGCATCTTGATTTGATGACGGTCCTAGTCCAACTTATCGATAGCCTTCAAATGGAGGTTCATGAGATACTGGAAAACCGGGTCCATTTTCCCAAAGAGTCTGAGGTCTTCTTCCATCTTTCTATGGGTTCACCTGCACCTGAACCTATTTGGGTCCCGAAAGAATATCAGCATACTCAGCATGCCCCTCTTACTAATGGGCGACCACCAACTCAGCTCCCTATGCTAAATCTTGCCCAGCGGGGGCTAATCTGCCAGTACTTGCTTGACCGAAGGAAGAAGAGTTAAACAAGCTCAAGGAGGACCTTAAGTTGTTGACCAAGAAGTTTTACCATGTCCGAATCTCCATGAACTATATGGATTCCACCCATATGTCTCCATAACCTAAAGTAACGTTGTCAGAAAAAATAAATATGCCCAACATTAACAAGTCTGGGAGTAGAAGGACACTAATTGTTCATCTCCAAAGTTACCACTGATCCATGACTTGTAATACCCCGTAATTCTGCTTAATTAGGAAAATACATTTTATTTAAATTACGTGAGTAGAGTAATTTAATATGATAAAATATTTTTTAATTAAATTACGCGAGTCGAGTAATTTAATCTGATAAAATACGTTTATTTAAATTACGTGAGTAGAGTAATTTAATGTGGCACGTTTTAAATTAAATTATGATAGTAGAGTAATTTAATATGAGATTATGTTAATAAAGATTAATATGATGATTAAAAATTTACTAAATGTGAATAGTAAATTTTGAATGTCGATATGTAAAGTCTAGCGATTTTACGGACGTACCTGAGTTATATCAACCGAGTGTCGCGCGTAGAGAAAAAAATTGAAGATGAGATGAGAAAAATATTTTAAGAGACTCGAAAGGTAATTTAGAGTCCACAGATGATTCCGAAAGGGTCGAATTAGTCAAAATAGTGTACCCCGGGGGTACTAGTTGAGTACCGGGTCATTTTCGGGCTAAACCAGGACCATTCGAGGGCATTTTTGGTCTCTTTACATTTATGGTTAAGTAGACCTACGAATTTTGAAACCCTAAATCAGATTATAAGAGTTGAGTCTAGGGTTAGAAAGAAAGAAAACACACCATAGCCATAAGAGAAGAGAGAGAGATAATTTCCTAAGGCAAAAGAAAGAAGGAAGGGAAATTCTAAGAAGATTTCACCACATATTTGTTGGGAAGAAGGATTGAAGGATCAAAATCATCAACAACCAAGAAATTATACCCTACAAATCATAAGGCAAGTGGTTATTTGCAAAATAAATTGAGTTATAATACCCATATTTAAGTTGTATGAAGAACATGGTTTTTTATGATATTTTTGGGAGAAAAACAATTGATTATGATCCATGATTGGTAGGGATTGCATGTAGAACGTTTTTGGATCTCCAAATATTCTGATATCATAGAAAACTAGATGATTGAATCGAACTAAAAATCTGGAATTATGATGAAAGATGTAAAGAATGTATTTTTAGGGTTCTTGGATATTAGTAAGATTTTTAGTTAATTTGGCCAAGATTTATGATGATTTTGTTGTTGTCAATCGTTAGTAATCAACCCAGAACATGTAGGAATGATTATAAATTGTTGGTTGCAAATATGGTGGACTATCATGAAAGATAGATAGATAGATAGATAGATAGATAGATAGATAGATAAAAATGGTGAAACCTGCATGAAGAAGACGAACTGGGTCTGTCACTGCTTGATCGATTGATCGACCCTTGAATGTTGATCGATCGAGCAGTCGATCGATCGACCTCATCCCATCGATCGATCGACCCTGCCTGGACTCTAGAGAATTTTGTAAATAAATTTCCTTTTAATTACCATCGCTTAATGGGAACCTTAGTGATGATATTTTACCTATGTGGAGACTTCATAAATACTAGTAGGTGTACCGTGAGATTTCTTCACAAATAATTGAGTGGGAATTTTGGAGAAACAGACCGACGGGAGAAAGATCGATTTAGCCGTATGTTGAGATTGAGAGAATTTAGCTACGGAAAGAGTGAGAGTAAATTCTGGGAAAAATACCAGTAGGTTAAAGTTAACTTAACTACTGAATTAAGGGAGGGGTAACCAGGGCCCTTAGAGTTGCGTGAATACTCAAATAAATACAATAGTGAAATAAATTGTAAATTAATGAGTACGGTGAATATAAGTAAAATATATTACGTACGGGCATGATTTGATAGGTCGGGTGTGTACCTACTAAATTATATAAAAGTTTGGGTTAAGAGAATTTTACCTAAATTAATTATGTTAGGGTCGATGTGACATTCCGAACTAACATGAGGTTATTATATGTTTGGGGTCGATGAAAAATGCCGAACCAAACTTTAAACTGGTGTCGCGATGAAAGAGTCCCGAACCAGAATATGTGTATATATATTCATATTTTTAAATAGTTGGGGTCGATGGATCATTCTGAACCAACTCTTACTTGGGATCGATGAATCATTCCGAACCAAGAGTCCTTTATGTGTGGTAAAAGGATATGTTAGTGATAACTGATGTTAAGTACATGATTGTGTGATAAAATGTATTCTATATGCAAAATCTACAGATTGAGAATAGTAGATAATGAAATGTATGGTAAATATCTTAGTAATAATTTATAGCGTGATGTAATTATTACAAGAATAAGGATAACGAGCAGTAAATAAGTTACCTACGCTTATGGGTAGTATAACTAGGTGAACTAAGTGTCCTCGTTAGAGATACACTATAGAAGAGAGGTGAGGAAGTTCAAGGGATTTGTGCAAAACTTTAATATGTGTAATCAATAACTCAATTATGATAACAACTTGCAAAATATTTTCAAATGTTTTGAGTACTAACTCTTGCTATGTAAAATCTTTTAAAACCTTTTAGGTGCCCAGCCACAAGGACACCCAACATGATTTTATTCCAGCGATTTGGGAGCTGCAGCACGTGTGGATGTTGCAGGGATTGTTTAGACGTTTCCTCTTTTTCAGTTCTAGTGCAGGATCTCAGTTTTAGTATTCTTAGTTAGGACATGTTGTCCTATATTTACTTTTACAGTTATTCTGATTCTGGATTTTGAGTTGTCTGTTATTGGTCGTGGTTCTCGGCAAGACTTTACCTGTATTTAGTTATTTTTGCAATTATTTTATTATTACTAGAATTGTAATGTGGTATGGATTATTGTTCTGCTTAAAGAAGATAAAATTTGGCACTCGCTTAATTTCACTTAGGTGGTTAGTAAATTAAAAAGTTTTCGGCAGTGATGCTAAGAATGAACCATTTAAGAAACCTGTTTTACTTGAATTAAGGCTTGATCACCCAAGGTTTAATTAGGCGGGGTGTGACATGACTCTCCTAGGTGACTCTGAGGAAATAATGGACCAAATTTTCCAACAGACTTTAAAGGACAACATTCTTCGTTGGGTCTTATCCCTCAAGGAATCCAAAGGGAGGATGTTGCTCGAGAATTCGTGTCGCAATACAAGTATAACGAGGAGTTAGAGGTTACATGCCGTGATTTAAAATTTCTCAAGTAGTATCCTGAAGAAACTGTTAGTAATTTCATAGTAAGGTGGAGGGAGAAAGTGGCCCCCATGACCAACCGACCTTTCGAAGAGGACCAAGTTAGTATTGTGAAGAAAAACTTCTTACCCCGTGTCCGAGCAATGATGGGAGGAAAATAATACCTCTATTTTTTAGCTCTTCGGGAAGCAATAGTGGAGATTGAAAAAAGCCTTGCCAAGATAGAGACTGAGCCAAAGAAAGTATACTAACAGTTTACTCTAAGAAAATATGAGAAGTCTGCTACAATCTCGAACAAATAACATCTCACAGCCTGGTACCTCTTAGGTTCCAGAAAATGAGGATAACCCAGTCAGGAAGGAATACACTGAACTTCATGCCCCCTATACAAAGTCTACCAAGCCCTATTAAGCCGAAATCTTATCAAGCTGTTAGACCCTCGCCCATTACCAAACCCACTTCCTAAAAATTTCAAACTCCAGAATATAATCCAAGGTCTGATTTACTGGGGTGTTATCATCCCACTAGCCAATACTAAACCAAATACCACTCACAATCTACTACCAAATCATGCAAATGCCATCTTCCTAGAAAATCACCCGGAGTTTGATCCATCTACCCAGTAAATCACCCATTATACCCGTATATTCACCTAAACCTCTGAAAGTTTGTCTATATTTTCTCCTACACCTTACATATTCTGTCGACCGGGCCCTGTCGCTTCTTACGAAACCATGCATTATCATTTGTACCCGGTCCAGAGGGAAGGATATGGAATTACCAGTAGTACTGAATCAGCTTTTAGAGTTTGGGTTGAAATTTCCCTAAAAAATTATCATTGACTGCCAAAAGTTCAGCACCTTGTTCATAGAAGCCCGAAATGGGCTCGAGAATTAGATAATTGGGTGTTACCCGTTGACTAAATCAGTTTTGACGATGCAGTTCAAATCGTGGTAGGCTTATTCTTATAGACCAATGAGATTTGTAATATTTCCAAGCTACTTGATGCCTTAAATCTACAAGTGCGGTTGGTCCATTCACTTTTGCATCTTCCCATTGAATGGGAGGATCTATATGAAGAAGTCGTTGAGGTTGTGGAATGCATTAACTTCTTATGGAAAGATGAAATGGTTTCCATCGAATGGGGGGACGAGTTTGATAGTTCATATGAAGAGACAAGTCATAAAAAGGTTAGCCCAGTGATCAGTGTATGTGGGATGATATCATTTGAAGATATGCTAGGAGAGATCAACAAAGTGGTCGAACAGCCCAAGATAGATGAAGAAATAGGGTTTCTATTCTTCCCCTCTTCTGTGAACCATGTGATAAGATAAGGGAGACACTACCAGAGTTCGAATCCTCCATCAACAATGACAGACAAAGGAAAAGGTGTTGTTAAAAAACTCCCCATGCCAAAAATAAGCATCAAGGAAAGAAAAATCATCGACCAGTTGAAGAAAACTCAAGCTAACATCACTTTGTAGGAACTATTTATGTCTTTCTCGCTACACTGAAATGCCTAGATAAAATTACTTATCGGGCCCACAGGCCATCCTTTCATCACTCCAGAAGAAGCCGTGAACCTAATCGGATCCTTAAACTCTACTAGAATATTTTTCTTCTCTGAAGAAGAAATCCTAAAGTTTGGTCCTAATCATAACTATACTCTCAATATCTAAATTGAAGTAATGGGGAATATGGTCTCGCTATCACTTGTTGATAATGGATCAACACTGATTGTTTACCCGCTAAGAACCTTCAATTGTCTGGGTTTGAAAGTAAGCTAACTTGCTCTAACATTTTCCGTAGTGCGTGCTTATGATAACACTCATCGAGAGGTGGTGGGATACATAAAGTTTACAATAAAGGATGACCCTTTAAATCCCGTTACCGAGTTCTAATTCATCGATATACCGACTTGTTTAAACCTATTGCACGATCGATCGTGACTTCATAGCATCAAGGGGTATCTTACTCTCTCCATTAAAAGTTGAAGTTCTTAGCCAAGGAACAGGCCATCACCATCTTAGGCAATGATGATAATACCGAGAATGCAAGAACTCGTAACTCGGTACTAGAGATACGGTATGGGGCGAATAACATGCTTATGTTTGGCTTTTGAATCAAACCACTTCCACTCCTAGCAAATGAGATTTCAAAGATAAATATTATCCAGAGCAAAGACCTCACGACAATGTCAACGTTATGCAGATGTTCAATAATATACACTTCATGGACGGACTGGGGTTGGGACAACGATAACCTCGGTGGAAGAGGAGATTAGAAAAATGCTAAAACTATTTTGGGGGATTCCCTGAATGGAAGATTCGTCAAAGAGGGTAAAGATTTTCCTTTTTGTGGCTTTCTCGAACCATGGTATGATCATGTGGACAAAAAGATGAAGCTAGGAATGGATATATTCTTCCAAGATAGTTACTCCTGGGCTGAAGGCTCCTAGCATCATGAGCAATCGCTTATTGAGAAGACTACATTTGTTACCGAGATTTCTGAGGGAAGTGACTCCGAGGACTCATTTAATTTGCAGACGCTGGGGCTGACACTCTATATGATCCACTTAGGTGTTTCATCATTGGATTCATCCATCCTGATCAATACTGTTGATGCAGCCCTCCTTAACTGGAATGTTATACGAGTTCCACCTGCTGAGATGCAACCTAACCCAGATGTTTATCCTATTTCATCCTCTTTTAATATTCCTCCATATTCTGATCATAATGTAATCGAGACCTCCTTCGATGAGGTTTTTAATGTTGCTTTTCCCGAGAATGAAACAAATGAAGATTTTGAGTAATCTGTTGCGCCTTACATTAATTGTCCTAATTCTAATTAAACTCTTGATTATGATGATTTTGCAAATGAACACTTCTAAACTGATCTTACTGAGGTTAATAACAAACAACACAATTGCGTTCAAATTAATGATGATGAAACTTTTCTTATCAATCTCGATTCTAGTAGCCAACTGCGCAAAATTAGGATAGGATCCACCCTTGATGAGCATGAGCGTGCACAGCTCAAAGAACTGGTGAAGGAATTTGTGGACATCTTTGCATGGTCCTACGACAAATACTCGGTATTGATCCCAAAATAGCTTAACACAAGACTCCAACTCTCTCGGAATGTAAACTAGTCAATTAAAAATTAGAAAAGCTCTGCACCAAATGGACTCTCAAGGTTAAAGTAGAGGTGGTGAAACATTTTAACATAGGCTTCATCCGAGTGATTAAATATCCCACATGGCTAGCCAATATTGTACCCGTGCCAAAATCAGGAGGAAAAGTTAGCATGTGTGTTGATTACCATGATTTGGACAAAGCCCTTCCGAAAGATGATTACCCACTGCCTAATATTGACATGATCGTCAACAACATGACTAGTCACACTCTCTATTCATTCATTGATGGGTTTACCGAATACAATGAGATTAAGATGCACCATTATCATCAAGAAAAGTTCCATATTCATCTCCCTTTGAGGAACCTTCGGTTACACAGTTATGCCATTCGGTCTCAAAAATGCAAGGGCTACCTACCAAAGGGTTGCCACAACCATCTTGCATGATCTGATACATAAAGAGGTTGAGGTCTACGTGGACGATATGATCATACAGTATAAGACTCGGGAAGTTCATGTTCTCACTCTTTGAAAGTTCTTCGAATGGCTACGGTGATATCAGATCCTACTTAACCCACGAAAATGTGTTTTTAGCATCACCAAAGGACAGCTTTTGGGATTCATGGTTAGCGAGAAGGGAATTGAAGCAGATCATGCTAAACTAAAAGCTATACTCGAAATGCCACCAACCCTAATGGAGAAGGAAGTCCAGGTATTCTTAGAAAAATTACAGTATATCAGTCGATTCATTAGCCAATTTAGAAAGGATTCACCTAAAGTCTAGAATGAGGCTTGTCAGGATTCCTTTGATAGAATCAAGCAATATCTTACCCGACCTTCGATTCTCATGCCACCATAGCCCGGTCTACCTCTACCCTTATACTTAACCGTAATAAACACCGTAGTTGGGGATTTTTTAACCCAATACCTTGAAAAATCCCACAAAAAAGGGCCATCTACTACGCCAATCGCAAATTGGCCTGGTACGAAGTTAACTACACTTCCTTAGAGAAAGCATGTGTTGCTCATGTATTGGTAACTCAAAAACAATGACATTACATGCTTATTTTTCCCATCAGACTCATGTCCCAAATGGATCCTATCAAATACCTTCTCGAAAAAACTACCATATCTAGGCTAATGGATCGATGGTTGATGTTGCTAGTTGAGTTTGATATTGTGTATGTCATGCAGAAAGCCATGAAAGGGAGAGTCATCTCTGACTACCTTGATGATTACCTCATAGAGGAAACCAACGTTTGGATATCTGAATTCCCAAATAAAGACATCTTTTCACCTCTTAGGAAGACATCCGATGGCAAATGATTCTTTGATGGCGCTGCCAAACAAGAAAGGATACAACATTAGGATACTACTAATCGTCCCTGATGATTCTCACATTTCCATTGCCGTCAAGATACATTTTTCCTACACCAACAACATGACCAAATACGAGGCATGAACCGTAGGCCTCAAAGTCACTCTTAAGAAAGGTATCCAACACCTAGATGTCTGCAGGTACTCTACCCTCATCATCGGCCAGGTCCTCAGAATATGGAAAGTCAAAGACAAAAAGATCTTACGCTTACATGCCCACCTAGAGGATCTGGCCTCCCAGTTTTGAGACATCACCTTCCACTACTTGCACCGACTAAGAAACAGCTTGGTCGATGCCCTTGCTACCTTAGCCTCCATAATCGACATGCTCGAGGGAATAATGATGTTCCCTTTTCTAGTCCAAAAACAAGCTAAGTCGACCCACTGCTAACACATTGAGCTCATCACAGAAGAGGACTCCGATATGATCGAGCGATGGTACTACGAGATTTGGGGCATCCTCAAGCATGGTATATAGACCCAAGATGTTGACAAGAAGACTGAGCAACCCTCCATAAACTGGCTGCCCAGTACATTGTCTGCGATAAAGCACTATTTAAAAGAAACTTCGATGGAACCCGCCTACACTGCATTTCAGGGGCTGACATTGAAAAGATGATGTAGAAAATCCACAATAAGGAATCCAGACCTCGCATGAATGGTCATATGCTCACCAAGAATATTATTCGACAGGGTTACTATTGGACCACCATGGTTTAGGATTGCACTTCCTATGTCCGAAGATGCCTTAAATGCCAACACTTTTCCAATCTCCAACACTTGCCTCCATGGGAATTATACAACATGATCGCTCCCTAGCCGTTGTCCACATGGGGCATCGATATCATAGGTAGAGTCAAGCCCAAAGCCTCCAATAGGCATGAGTTCATCCTTGTTGCCATTGATTACTTCTCCAAATGGGTCAAAGGCGAGTCATACATCGTACTATATGACAAAAAGGCAGCCAAATTCATCCGAAATAATATTATCTGCTAATACGAGGTTACACACAATCTAGTGTCAGATAACGAGTTACATTTTGACGCAGAAGTCATAAAATTTGCCAACGAGTATGGGATTTAACACAAATCTTCTCCCTATCGACTACAAACTAAGGGTACAGTTGAAGCTGCCAATAAGAACCTCAGAGAAATCATCAGCAGGATAATTGAGAGTTATCGAGATTGGGCCGATCGGATCCCTTACGCCATCTAGGGCTATCGTACTTCAGTCCGGGCTTCAACTGGGGCTACCCCTTACTCTCTGGTATATGGCATGGAAGCAGTCCTACCTGTTGAACTACAAACACCTTTGCTACATGTCATGCTTGAAAGTAAAGTCAATAAAGACGACTGGAATCAAAGCTGACTTAATGAGTTATCACTCTTGGACGAGAGGAGACTCAATACTCTATATCATATATAGGGATACCATCGCCGAATAACGCGATCATTCAACGGGAGAATCAAGGACCGTGGTGTCCGAGATGGGGATTTATCCCTCAAAGATATAATAGAACTCGTTTGGACCCTAGAGGGAAATTCAAGTCAAATTGGAGTGGCCCCTATATTGTGAAAAAGATCATGTTCGGTGGCGTCGCTATGCTCACTGACCTTGACAGAGAAGATGTGGTGCGTCCAGTCAACCTCGACCGTCTTAAGAAATTTTACCCCTAGTCCGAAATCTCAGAACGCTACGACTCCTCTTATCCCCCTTATATTCTAAAAAAAATCTTTATTTCCCTCTACTTAGAACTACATGGGGCTTGATCCTCTTAAAAACCTTTTTGCTTTCAAAAATGAAACTCAAAATTTTTTTGAAACACCCTGATGTACGTAAGTAGCTCATACGCTTTACATGGGCACGGTCCCCTTCTTTTTCACAAAATGCTATTCTTTTCTTATCTCTGAGAATGACAGTTTAATTTATCATTTACATAACTAAAAGGATTGTGTATGCCTTAGCGACTGATATAAATAATTCAAATGTAAAAATCATCAAGAGGCACAATAATATAATTAAAATCCTTTTTTATTCCACATAGGAAAATTCGGTACGATTACACGAAATATCAGCGTTGGGAGTCAAATAACTTCCCCCGCCAACCTAACTATCCTAAAACAAATCAAACCAAAATACTCCAAAACAAACTAACCAAGCTTCCAAAATTTATTCCCACAACCAAAAATTAACCAAACACATAAAAGCTTCACAAATAATCACCAGATTCACAAAAGATCCCACCCGCAACTACTAGAAGATCCAGCCCCATCATCATCTTGAGGCCCCCAAACTTCCACTGCTTGGATGGTGTGTGGAAGGTGCTCCATGAAACGATAATCTCTGACCAATCTACAAAAAACCACTACGCCCCCTCCATAGTGTCAACATGGCAAATCATCTTTGCCCGATCTCCTCTCCCAAGATTTTAGCAAGTACCCTCTCCCACAACCATTTCATAGTCTCCAGAAACATGTTAAACCCTGTCAATAAATTGGGAAGGAAGGGTTGATAGCCGACAACTGTCCCATAGAGAGCCCAACCAGATGCGCATGCCTTCAGTCAAATCCTTTGTCAAAAATAAATCCAGAGTACGGGAGGGAATAATTTTCTCCCATTGGACTTGACGCAGGAGTCTTCAATGAAAATAGAAGGAGGTATGTCGGAAGCTAACTAACCGAACATACTGATATTCCCCTAATTCCAAAATAGGCTACAACTTCCCCCACCAGGGCACTGACCAACGCAGACGTTAAGCTCCGTGCTCTACAAACCATTTTACCTAATTCTCTATGGTTTTGCTAAAGTTGCTGGAATAATGAGTGAAGAAATTCGACACAGCTGCCAAGGGATATTCAGGGGGACCGCCAAATGGAATCACTTAGACATCCACATAAATAGCATAACTGGGCTACCTCTCAAAAAATCATAATGGGCTTCCCGTCAAGCATTTAGACTGTTCAGGGTCTCTGTCAATATCACCACCGTAAGATTGCGATACTATTACATCCACACTGTAGTAGCAGCCAATTCAGGGTCCATCATTAAATCCCCGATCACCAGCAAGAGCCTCAAAGTTAGGCCCAGGGCAACAGCTCTTGTGTAACCAGCATCATTACAGTTTGTTCATCACACCAGATTCAACACAATATAACGAAGGCGATAATCTCCATTTCACAACCAAGTTTTCTAACCCCTAATCCTTATGCCAACCAAGCCACCAAGGCCTTCCTCTATTCAAAAAATTCATAAAAAAACTCATTTTTTCTACTTTTTCTCAAAATAAATCAAAAGGGAAGCTCTTTTTCATCTAAGCCTTCGAGGCAATCATCTACTCAAACATATTCAAAAATTTCCAAAAAAACACACTTTTCATACTCTTTCTCAAAATAAAAACTCAATAGCAAATTAAAGTGCATATAGAGTAAGGCACTAAATTAATATAATCAAAACAAAAGATGCATCTTTTTTTGCCTTTTTTCGAGTCTCTTTTCAGGTACAATATCGCTACATCAAGCATGTAACATGGCCAACATCAAGCTCCCAGAGTCAACGATGAATCTGCAAGAAAATACCAAAGGGAAAGAACTAGAATTGGAGGTCACTTATATCCCCACTAGAGATTCAGCAATCCTACCCAATGTCGCCTGCACCACCTCCGGCATCACCCTCAACATATGACCCACCTCTATCTGAAAACACCTGCAATCAAACCATAGTAGATGTTGAACCCCTGCCACCCACCGATTGGCACCTCTCATTTCCCTTTCCCAAAGAAAACCATAATGCCACGCCACTGCCAGTTGGCAACCCTTACAACATGCAGGTCAGCAACCCCCTGAAATTTCACACAAAATCCTAAGAAATGTAAGAAAATTTTGAAAAATTCCTAAAATTGCCAAATAAATATTGGAACATTTCTTCACCAATAAAACCATTTTTCAAACTCCCAATTCGCTAGCCGAATTAATACCACGTTTTACCCAGGTCAGCGCACCAATGTCCTTAAAACTCACCACAACTCTCACTGAAACATCAAAAATCTCATCCTCAATAGAAATCAAATGCTTCCCCATCAAGGCTACGTAATTTCCTACCCATTTCCCATAAGGAACTCCCAAATTAAGCTTTTTCCAAGAAAAATTCCAATTTCTCCCAAGCAGGACCTCTCTCCCCAAGCAATACATTCCTCAGTGGAATCCCAAATCCTCAAGTTCAACTATCCCCCCTAGTGGAATTTCTAGACTAAGATTTTTATCTCTTCTCAAAAGACATATTCCCCAAACAGATGTATCCTCCCCAGTAGAGTCTCAAACAAAAATTTCCTAAGAGAGTTATTCCCCATGCTCCCTATTTAAGGTTTTCAGAATTTACCTAGACCCTTATAATTGGTTGCTCCCTACTTAAGGTCCTCATAATTAACCTCGACCCTCAGAATTGGTCCCCTCTACTTAAGGTCCTCAGAATAGACCTCGTCCCTCAGATTTGGGCGCTCCCTCTTAAGGTCCTCAAAATTTACCTCGACCCTCAGAATTGGTCGCTCTCTACTTGAGGTCCTCAGAATCGACCTCGACCCTCAGAATTGGTCGCTCCAACTTAAGGTCCTAAGTATTAACCTCAACCCTAAGAATTGGTCACCCCCACTTAAGGTCCTCATAATTGACCTAGACCCTTAGAATTGGTCTCTCCCTCTTAAGGTCCTCAGAATTGACCTCGACCCTCAAAATTAGTTGCTCCCTCTTAAGGTCTTTAGAATTGACCTCGACCCTTAGAATTCGCAGTTCCCTCTTAAGGTCTTTAGAATTGACCTCGACCCTCAGAATTGGTCGCTCTAACTTAAGGTCCTCAGAATTAACCTCGACCCTCAGAATCGATCGCTCCTACTTAAGGTCCTTAGAATTAACCTCGACCCTCAGAATCGATATCGATCGCTTCCTCTTAAGGTCCTTAGAATCGACCTCCACCCTCAGAATCGGTCGCCCCCTCTAAAGGTCCTCAGAATTGACCTCGACCCAAAGAATTAGTCACTCCCTCTTAAGGTCCTCAAAATTGAGCTCGACCCTCAGAATTGGTGCCTTCACTTAAGGTCCTCAGAATTGACCTCGACCCTCATAATCGGTTGTCACAATTTTAGGTTCGCAGAATTGACCTCGAGCCTCAAAATCGATCACCTTCACTTTAGGTCCTCAGAATTGACCTCGGCCCAAAAAAATGGCTATCCCCCACATTACCTTAGGTTCTCAAAATTGACTTTGACCCCCATCCTCTTCGCTTAGGTCCACAGAATTGACCTATTTTCCCAAAATATCATGTGGTGTTTATTCGACGGCTTTTCCTTGTTTAAAGCTCACCTGTCGAGGGTCTCCGTAGACAATACATTCTAGGACCCCCTATAAGTCTCTCTTTAGGTCCCTATCACCTCTTCAATTCACTAAAAACCCTAGGTCATACTTCAAGTACCGATATAGAGGCCATCGAGCACTCCCAAACCCTGTTTGACTCCGGTCAACTTCACTGTCAGAGTTAAATCTCAATGAATATTTAAAGGGTTTTGAATACCCTTTCCAACGGTCCACCCCGCACACGAATCGGCATAATGCTCACATGAACAAACCATTTTACTATCAAAACTCGATCCGGACGCCATAGGGTGATCGCTCTCGAGCCCCGATTTGACATCTATCAACTTCTTCGTTAGAGAGAAATCTCAATAGATCTTTGAAGGGCACTAAAACCCTTTTCCAATGATCTTCCCCGTGCACAAAATGGCATAACGGTTCGAACAAATAATCCATTTTCACTAAAAAAGTGATCTAGAGGCCATCAGGGGTCAACTCTTCAGCTCGAACAAGACTGAATGAATCTTTGAATGTCACTAAATACCCTTTCCAATGGTCCACCCCATGCGCGAATCAGCCTTCGGTATGGATGAATGATCATTTTACTTCCAAAGGCCACTAGGCACTTTCGAGTACCGTTTGACCAAAGTCAACTCTCTAAACCAAGCAAAGCTCTTTGAAACATCGAAGTACCTTACACAGCCTTTCCAATGGTCCACTCCGTGCACGATTCGAACTTACATATCGGACGAATGATCCATCGTTATCCTATGATGTTTCGTTCAAAGGACCGACGAGCGCTTTCAAGACTCGTTTGACCTAAAGTCATCACACGAACCTGGGAAAGGCCTAAGGATTCTCAAAGGTCTCTGAATTAATTTTTTAACGGTATACCTAGTGCGCGATTTGGACATACGAACTGCGTTTTATGATCGTTTTTCTGAGAAATCTGCACGAGACTACCAATCGGCAGACCCATTTCCCCACCTATCGACAATTTGTCTTGGGTTACCTGGAAATAGGTAGTGCAAGGAATATGTCGATCGGAAATACTCCTACCCTATATAAGGACAATATGATCTCACTTCGAAAGGCACCCCAGATTCATCAATATTAGTGATCTCAGTAACATTATTTTGTAATCAGCGAAGTTTCCTTGTGTGAAATTCCTTTCCACCTTTCATTTCCATCATTACCATACCCAATTTAACAAAAATCTCATTCTCTCTCATCCTATATTCATCCCAACTTGCAAGGAAGCTCATCAAGGTCAAGGTTCAAGTCTCGAAAGAAGGTCCGAACATCCTTCTCTCTTTAAATTTCTGTATTTTAGCATTAGTTATATAAATTCTCAATTTAGCTTTTACTTTGAATCATACACATTAATACCTCACCCTTTAATATTTATATTTCACATAATTTATTTTCTATAAAAAAAATTAAAAAAAGGGGTTACACCTATAAATTCCAATGGAATTCTTCATCACATTTTCTCAAAACTAAAAATATATTTTCTACATGCACACATATAAAAAAAATCCCATTTGAATCTATGGGATAAACCCCGCCCTTGCGTTGTATGGAAATTACGTGAACTTTGATTCCTTTATAGGCTACGTTGGCGTTTCGGGCTAAAACTCGAGACCCAAGTCCTATTTTCATATTTTTATCTTTTTCTTATTTTATCCATATATTATTCATATATATCATACTTTTGATTCATTCTTTCGCGTCTTATCTAAATATATATTATCGTTTCATCATAACGATCAATATCTCGAGAAGCGCAAACATCATATTTTTCCCATTATTATTTTCAGAACATTCCTATGGAAGATCCAACTCCAGCATTTCCATGATGCGAGTTGAGCGATTCCGAAGTTCACTTATATATACATGCACACACACTTCACGTAGAAATTAAGGAAAATAGTAACATAAGCCCATGAGAGATCGAAAGGGCGGGATGGGTCCCTAAGAACTTCTCATTCCGTAACTTAGCCCCCGAACCTCTGAACTATTGGTTCCGCAAGCACTAGTTTTTCTTTGACGTCGCTCTCTCGATACGGCGATATGTTCTTTTCCCTATTTGTGCAAAATATGCTGGCGACTCTACCTTTTTACATCACTCCAACACCGACGACGGTCGAAGCACCCCCTGATGTAGCGAGGGGCGAGGGACCTTTATCCCCCCCCCCCCCTCTTTCTCTCAAAGCGCCGAGGAGTGGAAGATATTGGGATGGCCACAATAAGTATCCTCTTTATCCTTATTGAACTTGGATTTCACACCCTGGTACTTGCCATTCACACCGGCAACAATTTTCTCAGCCCGGTCGGCCTTTTTTGTAGCTTCCTCAGCAGCCTTCACTACATCGTTCTTATCTTTTTTTACCTTTTTTACAATCCCTTTCCACTCCTCCTGGTTCTTTACATGAGACTCTATGCAAGCATCTAGGGAATCCTTTAAACCCTTGAAGGCATCTTTAACATCTCCCTTAGCTGGTCATCTATCCTCATAATTTGATCATAGTCAACCAAAAACTGCAAAACTCAAGAAAAGCAATGAAATCAGTAAAACCTAACATTAAAGCATAGACAGAAGAAACGAAGTCAAGGTAAATATAGTTACTAATGCCAAATTATGGTTGTCTCTCTCCAAAAGTCTTTCCCTTAAAAGGGTAGCAGCAGTAGACTCGGTGGCAGGAAGGACCCTCCAACCTATCAACCCATAGCTAAACTAGGGTTTACCATAACAAAAGCAGCACCAATAGAAGCATGGTTGGCTTGGCTATTTCCTATCAACTCTTGGAAGTTTGCATGTCATTTTCTAAATTCTTAAATTGAGGTTCATGGGTTTTAACCTCGTCAAGCACCACCATAATAAGTCGCTTGGAACTTCCCACCTCAACACTCTTCTTCTCGGCCAATAAAGGAGACTTGGTGATCAACGCGTGAAGGGTGTGTTCGTGTAAGGACACGGTCGTTGTTTTCGTTTCACCGCGATAATACAAAGAAACCTAAATTATGACTACACTTGCCATACAAGTCTAGCGGTAAGTCGAGTATCGATAATCCACATAGACTAGTTGCTAGAATTTAATTGATTTAATACTCCTAAATAAAAGTGTAAAAGGTGATTACAAACCAAAAGGAAAAAGATGCATAAAAGGAAAATGTTTATCTAGGCGAGGGAAAATAAAGCTAGATTAACAAATCGGTAAAAACTATAGGTTGCATCGAATATCCCTCACCCGAGTTAATTAGTATAGAATGGATACATGGGTCGACGAGTTATCACGAATGCATCTCGTTTCGACAGTTAATTGAACCAAGGGTTGTCACGCCTCTAAATCCGCATAAAATCCTAATAAGATTTTGGCGTCAACAAATACCCCAAAAATTACGAACGCAAGGTCGTAAGTACGGGACATACATGATATGCCCCGTCAAATCTCCTAGGCGCAATAACTAGGACAACGCACCCAAAATAGACCCGTAAACACCATCACCAAAGCAAAGCAAAGCAACGCGTCAACTCGAGCGAGTTCCATTCAAACACAACCTAGACTAATTTAACTAGAAAGCGTGATAAAAATGCGGTTAATAAATGCTATAAACCTACACTAGAAAGTACGGGAAGAAAGCACGTAAACTTAATTAGGAAAGTATGTAATTCTAATTAACAAAGCAAGAAATAAGTAAATACAACTATATTAATGGAGAGGGTAATGAATAGTGCAACACACAAGCCCAATTGGGTGTCAGTTCAAAGAGAAATGAAGAAGAACTATCCAAAAACTCTCAAATCCTAACCTACGACTCTCTAAAATCTATTATATCTCTTAATATCTAATATTTACAACAAAATGGGTTTATACAGTAAGTTGGAATAAAAATAGAAAAGAAAAGAAAAGCCAAAAATATCAACTGGAAACAGGGGATCGATCGATCGATCGATCGATGGCAAAAATATCAGCCCACTATCTCCCCATAATGGTCAAATTCGGAAGGATCTATCGATCGATCCTTTTGATTGATCGATCGATCAATCAAACAGGGTTGCTTCTCCTTTCCTCCTGTTTTGGCATGTTTGCTTTTCTCCTTCGCTAAAATTGCCATAACTTTTTCGTTAGGGATCCGAATCGCGCACCGTTTGTGGCCATGCAAAGCTTGTGAGGAGGGATATAAATTACAAGAAAATGTTAGGCTAGGTGCCCAAGCTGTGAAAAGACTAAAATGCCCTTGAACGTGCGGTCGTGTATGAAAATAAGACGTAATGCGTTCGAACTTCACACTTAGCATCCGAATACCTATAAAAGCTCAATTAACCCCTGCAAAACATGTTATTATAGAAATTTGAGGTTGTCTAGTTAATGAGCATAAATATAGGGAATAAGATACCTGAGGGGGCTAAAATGAATCGGTTCGAGGGATGAAATACGCAATATTTACGTTTAATAACACCCCCTAACTTACACATTGCTAGTCCCTAGCAATGAAATAGAATGCAACAAGAACTACAAGCAAACCAAAAGCAGGAGATAGTACAAAAGTATGGCATAAAAGCATAAGGCCACTTTAGCGGGTGATTCGATTGCATTTAGCGTATGCAATAAGTCGTTAAACCCCTAGGTTACCCTAATGGACGAGTGTTGTCTCGTGAGGGTTTTCAGGGATGATACCCACAAATATCACATAGTTTCCTCAAAATATGCCCAAACCAACATGCGATAAGACCAACAATAGCGAACAAGATTTCATACACATTATTAGCAAAATGAACGAATTAAAATAAAAGTCCGAAATCATTAACATTATAGAATCCACCTCATAGAATTGAAACCTTAAAACGTGGGAGGGGGAGCGAGCAGATGCAAAGTATGATTTAGCAAAAACTTATATAAACCATATAAACGTTATAACAAGCATAAATTCAATCCTCACGGGCATTACACTCATCAAGCAGGGAGGTAACACACGTAACATGCGGGCATAAAGAGTAAATGTAAGTGGAAACTAAGCTGCTCACATGTCACAAATGAAGAACACTATATATAAACTGAAAATTTGTAATCTCAATGAAAGGATATCGCTCATTAAAATAGGCGAAATGTATTTTCACAGATTATCAAAACTATTATGACTTTTGAATTACATCAACCTAAGATCACATAGGACTTTAATAGGGTTATGATGTAAGCTAGTCTAGGGTACGAAATGAAAGGAATGTTTATGCGGATTCAAAGTGTTCGGAATGAAAACTTAGAATAATGGGAAGATGCGGGCAATATCAACATTGGAAAATAAGTTCCAAAAAGGCATTAGATATATCATCGGGGAGAGCAATCAAAGCTTATTGAACTATATACACAACATTTACAACTTTCTCTTTCTTTTCTTTTCTTCTTTTTCTCGTGTTTTCTTTTGTTTTCTTTTGCTTTTTGCTTTCTCTTTTTCTTCACTTTTTCTCATCTTTTTTCTTATCACACTCTCATATGCCTAAATTGCAACCGTCATCACAACAATATCATTCAATCCCAAGTAACATTCCAAACAAAGGTATGGAAAGTGTATATATATATGGACTAAAACTCCAATGTGGAGTTGGTATGGGAATTGGGTTATGAAACGAAAGGCTAATATTTAGGCTCAAAGGGGTTAACGAGGGTAAACATATAAGGTGAGGTCAAGGCTAATATGGGTGATATAACAAAGAAGGGCTACGATCGTTTCAAAAAGTTTACGCAATTCTCGAGTCAAAACAATATATGAAAATCATGATCAAGTAACACATTTCAAGTATGAACTCAATTAATGAACGATCAAATGAAAGAATAGAGAGATTATCGACGAATTCAACATTTTCAATGAGAAAAGAATAGTGTATACACTCACAAATGACGAAAGGTAAAAATATTACTCGGTGCAAGTATATACAATGCAACAAAAGATTACCGAGTTATAAAAATCATAAACCAAATCAATAAAGCAAGAAAAGTGCATGTGCTCATGGGATTAAAGTTTAATTCATGAAGCTATTCATAATATCAATAATTAAGACTAAAGTCTAATAACTTCTAAAATCGAGAACATGTATCATTGAGTTGTCTATTGGATTGGGCAATTATTAAAATTTATTATCGGAAACAAAGGCAAAATGCCCAATAAAGGAGAAAAAAGAAAGAAAATATTTTTAAAATTTTTGAATTTTCTAAGAAAAGCATACTTAGTAACTAACATGTGAGAAAAAACATGGACTAAATAAAGAAATGGATAGAACATCCCACACCCCCTAACTTAAAACCTGACATTGTCCTCAATCTGAATTAAGAAATAAGTTAAAGAGAGGAAAAGAGCGATATTACCCAAAATTGGAGCGATCTCCATAAGAACAAGTACAAAGAATCTACAAAACAAGTTAGTACCGAGCATAGCAAAAATAAATAACAAAAAGTTAATTTAATTACACTAGACTAAATTAAAAAGGAAAGAAAAGATAAAAAGA
Organism: Sambucus nigra; assembly: GCA_949130495.1. NCBI lineage: Eukaryota > Viridiplantae > Streptophyta > Magnoliopsida > Dipsacales > Adoxaceae > Sambucus > Sambucus nigra. Next base: position 427,521,636 of record OX422211.1, on the reverse strand, counting down.
ATAAAAAACCTAACTATATACAACCTACTATTTAGGCTTCACACTAACTGTACACTAGAAGTCTAAATATTTAAGGGTCCACCGCAAAAATAATTTGACTTTGGAGGATAACCGATGTACCCTCACACTCAATCATGCCTTCCAAAAAATATGAATTTCGTTTGAACAACGGAAGGCATGTGTAAGGCGGAAGAAATTAACCATCATCAATTAAAAGTTTTGGAGGGACGATGGGGGATTTGGATTGAACGGGTGACAAAAACATGTGGGGATCGAGAAAAGCATAATATACTCCCAAGGATTTTGAAATTGGAAGGGGAAGTGGAGCACACAAAGGCAAAGATGCGATTGTGGAGGGCGACTCGAGCAAATACTCCTCATCGGCGAAAAGGTTTAAAACATTAAAGTTTGAAACCAAATCATCGGGTACTTGTGACAGTGCGATAACAAAAAATAAAAATGGGGATGAAAGAAATTCAAACTCATGAGATGAATCATCATCGCATGAAGATTGAGTTTCGAAGGAAATAATATGATTTTCAATGAAATGTTCTTCTTTGGGGGCCAAAGAAGAAATCATTTCATTGCAAATAGATATTACGTCGTTTTCATCCTCACTTTCAATATCTATTATGCAATAGGAAAAGTCTAGAATAGTTTGTTCCAAAGTTGGCGCAAAGTCCTCATTTGGTTCAAAACATTCCTCGACTTCAAAATTCTCGGAAGCAAAATTGTCGTCGGACTCGAATAATAAATCGAAGTCATGTTCCCACAAACGATTTTCTTCCCGATAAGTATTTTCAAGTTTCTCATTCTCATACATACGCAAGCCCTCACCGAATGTCATAGGTCGAGGTGCGGATACATGGAAATGGGAACTTTGAAAATTACCATCGGACTTAAAGGAAAACTCAGTATTATAGGAATTTTGAAAACTATTGCAATTCGTTTCGAAATTCCTATTATAAGGAGGTAAAGGCCCAAAATTGTTATCGTCATCATCAAAATTCCAATAACCCAAGTTTTGACTTTCATTATACTCGCCCAAAGTCATTTTTGAATTTCTAATTTTTTGGGATTCTAAGTATTGATCAAAAGTCAAAGGTTAGCAAGAATTTTGACAATTATCATAATGATTACCGAAAGAATTGGAATAAGACATGCTTACCCCAAAAATGGCTCGAAGTGGCAAATTCCACAAAGTAGGTGCGCGCGGAAAATTCAAGCGTTTATAAGTGATCAAATGTGGAAGTCCTGCAAAAAGATTAGCAAATATTACAAATAGAAAGAAAATACTACAAAATACTAAATCAAATAAATTTTAAAACAAACAAGTCCTCGGCAACGGTGCCATTTTATCAACGCGTGAAGGATGTGTTCGTGTAAGGACACAGTCATTGTTTTTATTTCACCGTGATAATACAAACAAACCTAAATTACGACTACACTTGCGATACAAGTCTAGCGGTAAGTCAGGTATCGATAATCCACAGAGACGAGTTGTTAGAATTCAATTGATTTAATACTCCTAATTAAAAGTGTAAAAGGTGATTACAAACTAAAAGGAAAAAGATACATAAAAGGAAAATGTTTACCTAGGCGAGGGAAAATAAAGCTAGATTAACAAAGCGGTAAAAACTATAGGTTGCATCGAATATCCCTCACCCGAGTTAATTAGTATAAAATGAATACATTCGACGAGTTATTACGAATGCGTCTCGTTTCGACAGTTAATTGAACCAAGGGTTGTCACGCCCCTAAATCTGTATAAAACCCTAATAAGATTTTGGTGTCAACAAATACCCCAGAAATTACGCACGCAAGGTCGTAAGCACGGAACATACATGATATGCCCCGTCAAATCTCCTAGGCACAATAACTAGGATAACGCACCCAAAATAGAACCGTAAACACCATCACCAAAGAAAAGCAACGCGTCAACTCGAGCGAGTTCCATTCAAACACAACCTAGACTAATTTAGCTAAAAAGCACGATAAAAACGCGGTAAATAAACGCGATAAACCTACACTAGAAAGCACGGGAAGAAAGCATGTAAACCTAATTAGGAAAGCACGTAATTTTAATTAACAAAGCAAGAAATAAGGAAATACAACTATATTAATGGAGAGGGTAATGAATAGTGCAACACACAAGCCCAATTGGGTGTCAATTCAAAGAGAAATGAAGAAGAACTATACAAAAACCCTCAAATCCTAACCTACGACTCTCTAAAATCTATTATATCTCTTAATATCTGATATTTACAACAAAATGGGTTTATATAGTAAATTGGAATAAAAATAGAAAAGAAAAGAAAAGCCAAAAATATCAGCTCGAAACAGGGGATCGATCGATCGATCCCCTTGATCGATCGATCGATCGATGGAAAAAATATCATCCCACTATCTCCCCACGATGGCCAAATTCTGAAGGATCAATCGATCGATCCTTTTGATCAATCGATCGATCAAACAGGGCCGCTTTCCTTTCCTCCTGTTTTGGCATGTTTGCTCTTCTCCTCCGCTAAAATCGTCGTAACTTCTTCGTTAGAGATCCGAATCGTGCACCGTTCACGGACATGCGAAGCTTGAAAGGAGGGATAAAACTTCCATGAAGATGTTGGTCCAGTGCCCAAGCTGTGAAAAGACCAAAATGCCCTTGAACGTGCGATCGTGTACGAAAATCGAGCGGAATGCGTCTGAACTTCACACTTAGCATCTAAATACCTATAAAAGCTCAATTAACCCCTGCAAAACATGTTATCGTAGAAATCCAAGGTTGTATGGTTAATGAGTATAAATATAGGGAATAAGATACCCGAGGGGGCTAAAATGCATCGGTTCGAGGGATGAATTATGCAATATTTGTGTATTATTACTTGGCTCCAACAAGAAGGTTAGGGATCTTTCTCTTCACCATTTTTTTTTGGGTATGACATAATAGTAGGTACTGAATTTATATCCAAAGATTCAAAGGAGTAAGAAGTACCTCCAATAGCAAGATTTCCTTCCACCTGAGAAGGAGACTCTTAAGCGACAACCGAGGAAGATGTTGTCATCTACTCAAAGTCTATGAGGGCTACAGGTATGTACTCTATTGGCTGAGCAATAAATAATGTGATTGAACTCTGGTAATCTAACAATAAGGATGCCGAGTGAGGATGAGGTTCTCCAAGTCTTTATTGAATAGGCCACACTAGCTTAAAAGCAATAAAATTCACCTCAAATTCAGGTGGAATATCTTTCTTCCTTTTCTCCGCCAAACACAAACACATGAATATTGTTTAGTTAATGAATATGTTGAAATGAGCAAATCAAAATATATGCAGATAATAAAGATGTCGACCTATTCCATGCCCTTCCTCAAGGCAACGTGGCCAAGTATTCTTCATCCTCAGGAAGAGTGGCAAAAGTTCCAATTCTTAATAATTAAACCATAATCTAAATAATCTTTATTGGAATCAGGCAAATTAACCACCAATACTCTGTTGGAATATCTTATCTTCAGATAATATATGTTTTCAGCAGTGGTTCCCCAACTATAACAATACATCAGTTCGATTATGCCTATATAGGTCCCAAATAGATTATTAATGTGATTTATACCTTTTACCACTCTCATGTATTTGGGGCCACATGGGCTAGGACGACATCAAAATATTAACAAAATTCAAGAAACAAATGATTGGGAGAGAGAGTCACTCCACACTCTGTTATAAAAATACTGGGAAGTGAGTGGCCCTCATCCAAAGCACGCAAGGTACATATACCAATGAGCATTTCAATTACTACTTATTCAAGGATCCTATGTTTTACTCTAAACTCCTCTAAAGAATTATAATCTAAAATATAAACCATTGTAAAAACTCTAAAAGGAAAATACAAGGATAAAAAGATTCTTACAATGAAGACTAACACTCGACAACAGTCCTCTTATCAACGGTGAATGGAAAGCTCAATAATAAGGGAGCGAGTTTGAAATTTAATGTGATATGAGATTGAGGGTAAGAGACCTTTTATAGGTGGAAGGAAGTTACTTAATCTCAAAGTTTTAAATGATTAAACGTACTTACGTTTCGGATATCGATGGTGTCGTATTTCCCCAGGCGTTCAAAAGACTAGTGTACCTTTAGACGGTTATTTTTCCAACTATTTATAAAATTGTCACTGCCTTAGGATGATGGACCAAAATTTATATGTCTTTGAGATTGACAGTCGACCAACACCTTTCCAGGGAGCTGAGCAACTTTTGGAGAAGAATATCCCATCCTTTCACTTCCCTATCAAGAATAAAGTATTGGGGGATTTTGTTGTAGACTAAAATAATTAAGCCACGTGGACCTATAATGTAGTGGCACATGTCAACATTATCATTAGATCCTCAAATAGCGAATGAACCTATTTAGCTCAGATATCTTGTGGTCGGCCATCTAGCCGGCCACACCTATGAAGGTGAACCATCAGTAATATGAACAAACACACGTGGGATATTCAACGGTCACCATCCACATGCATGTGAATCAATTTCCAACTTTATATTATTTTATAAAGATGCCAATACCTTGTGTATAAAGGTATTCATCTCTTTAACTTCTAACTCTCTCAGTTGGGACATGGAACCACCTCGTTCTAACCCTAAAAAGTGTTACTGAGAGATTAGTACTAAACCCTAAACTATATAATGACGTTATCCCAATGGATGTAAGTACTGAATTTGGGATGAACCGCGTAAAACCTTTGTGTCTCTTTGCATCTCTCTCATTTATTTAGTTTAACATATTTATTTGTGATTATAAATATTGGGTAACTTAAGCTAAGATTATTCCAAAATATCAAACCCAAATTTAGACATCAACATGTATATAAAATGTATTATAGCGACTATGAAATCATCCTTCATTTAATTAAGTGTTATCATGCAAGTTGTATCGTAATCATGCAATTTACATTACAACAATGCAACCCGGGCGATGAGCCCACTCGCACTTAATTTTCATTTTTATTTTTGACTAGTACCCAAGTCCCGTTAATTAACCCATTAACATAAATTTAACATTTCTCAAGTTATTACATTAATTAGCGTCGTTCTCAAATTCATATTTTCACTTTCTTAATGGAGTACCAATCCCATGTGTATTTTTGGCCTTGCACCGACTTCCACAATAAAGCAATATGCTAATGATCAATGGTCTTAGGTCTAAGATTAAGCCGCGCCCAAGGGCTCCACGTCCTCCTTAATTTTTCTAGTTGATCCGAGTATATTTAACTACTACATATTTGTAATCCTTTTCCTTTATCTATTATCCACTTTTATCCTTTTTTTTTCTTTATTCCATTTATCGATCAATGAGGCCAAATACCCAGGACAAAACTAGTTTTGACACACTTTATTTCCAAGTTTCACATTTTATCAAAAATATGTTTTCATTTCACTTTAAAACTCAGCATTTCACCTTTTCAACGCAACTTTATTTATAATTTCTCAGAAACGTAATCCTTTGAGTTCAAACACCAATTTTAAACATTTTTATGCACTTTTTCACTATTAATGAACAAAAGTAACTTCGTTTCATTCACTTTTTCAAAAATGCTACTTTTCACCTTTATTTCCCAAAGTATGATTTTTTGTCATATTCATTAAAGTCTAACTTTCTAACTAGGGTCAAATTTAGTTTAGTGAATGTATTCTTAAGTCCAAATTTCAGATAAATTAACACTTTGTGCTAAAACATTACTTTTGTTATTTCAAGACTTATCCTTCAGCTTATTAAGTTTTCACTTGGCACCTTGTTTTCTTATCATTTTATGTATTAACAATAAACCATTTTATGTTTTACCCAAAACATTTTACTACTTTCATATTCAGCCCCATATTTCCAAAACTTTATGGATTTTTTTTACATATAATTGTACCATTTCATGTGATTAGTATTCTGAAATTTTAGCATTTAGCATTTTATGTTCAAAGGCTCATTTTAATACACTTTTAACTTATTTAACTCATTTCCCTAACCTACATAAGTTTATGTTCATGAAATAAAGGTTTTATGCCCATAAAACCCATATATACATACTACTACTTCTTCAACAAGTTTAATATAACATTTATCATGAAATGACAAGTTTAACATAATTTATTCAACAATAGTTAGCTTAAACATTCTTAAATTTAACCTTCTTTTAATCTTTGGCTTTCATCCATTTTTATCACATATTCTTCATCATAAGTTCATATATAGTGATAATAAGCATACATAAGCATGTGAATCGTGCATATATTGTCTTTAAACTTGAAAATAGAATGTAGAACCCTTACCTCTTGAAGAAGATAAACTTTGATGAAGAGATAGAACAAGATAACCCAACAAATTCCCAGCTTTTTGAAATTTGTGTTCTTCTAAACCCTTTTCTACACCAAATAACACTCTTCTACAACACTCTTAAACACTTGAAAATGGAAGATGGAGATGTGTTCTAGCTAGTATGAAGTATGGAAAAGAGAATAGAGCCTTTAGTTGATTAAGAATGGTTGAGACAATTATAAACATGGATTGGTTTCAGAGAAGATTTTTGCCTCTATAGAAATGGGAAGATGGGGTAGGTATCCCTCAATACTTCCTCTTAAAGATAATCAAACATATCTTATATGTCCCTTACCCTTTAGGGGAGTCCTCCCCCACGCCGAGGGTGGTCAGAGGCTGAAGAAAATGTGGTGCACACTGGTGATAAGTAATCATGATAATAGTTTAAACTTACACACCTTGATAGATAAAAAAAATTGTTATTCTCACGCCATCCGGATCAATCCGGAATCATTTCGGATCTATCCAAAATTCAAATTTTAAATTCCTTTTTTTAATTTTCCCTTTACACTTGTGACCTTATTTAATTAAATACAACCTTTTAAAATTAATCTCATTAATTCCTTCATAAATTCAAGGCCATAAAATTTACGAATTACCCGTGTTCGAAAATATCGTGACTTTATTAATTTGACTGAACCGGGTGTTACTACCTTCCCACCTTGGGAAAGTTCGACCCCGAAATCATGCCACTAAACAAACTTTAGTAAATAACTCGGGATGCTATCTCTTCATTGTAGATTCTAACTCCCAAGTCGTTCCCTCAACACGATTATTATCCCAAATGACCTTGATAAGGGAAACATCTTCTTGCAAAGCACTCGTTACTTGTGGTCCACTATCTCTAATGGTATTGCCTCATAGGAAACATCATCCTAAAGTTATATTTGAACCCAATTAATTATATGATATGGATACTAAATATGCTTCTGTAACATCAACATATGGAAAACATTGTGCACATTAGCCAACTGAGGCAGTAGCACCAAACGGTACGACACTAAACCAATCCGCTCCAAAATATCGAACAGTCCTATGTACCTAAGTGCCAACTTTACCTTCTATGAATCATGAAACCCCAGGTCGAGCCTTGATATTCAGAAATACATAATCACCCACACTGAATTTTAATTCAAAACGATGAGTATTTGCATAGTTCTTTTAACGGCTCTGAGCAGTTTCAAGTTCGTATGACCTGAATCTTCTCAGTGATTTCCTCGATCATTTCTAACCCCGTGATATGCTTATCATCGACCTTTTCCTAACAAACTAGTGAATGATGAGGTCTTCCATACAAATCCCCAAACGATTATATTCCAATACTAGTCGGGTAAATGATATTGTAAGAAAACTCTGTTAATGGTAGATGATTAACCCAACTACCCTGGAAGTCTAGATCACATGATCGTAAATGTCTTCGAGTATATAAATAGTCTTCTATGACTATTCATCCATCTACAGATGATAGGTTGTACGAAGATTTAAATTTGTACCCAACTTCGGCTGCAGTTTCTTCCAAAATATGGACACAAATAGTGGATCCTTATCCGAAACAATGAACAAAGGTGTGCCATGCAACCTTATGATATCCCGGATGTAGATTCTGGAAAACTTGGTCACATTATCCATGACCTTGATAAGAATGAAGTGTGTTGATTTGGTGAGTCGATCAACCACACAACCCATATTGCATCGTGTTATGCCTGATATGTCACGTTTGTGATTACCATACACCTAGTCATATCATGATATTACAAGCACATCTAGGGCTCATGCACACTCAATAATCATAACATACATACGACTCATATCTATAACAACATTTTATGTCACGTTTGGGGTGCCTATACACCCAAACCCACCGTGAATTTACATTAGGGCTCACACACATAAACAAAATATATATATAGTATATAACATATATGGGGATCCTACACGTCCATCATAATTCACATACATATACATGGATCCTAATAGTAAAATCGTCACCATATTAATGGTTGTTGAATTGGTATTCTAAGCCTGTGGGTGTTTAGAGAGTGAGGTGGTTCCAATATTTATATGAGATACTATAAAGTGTTATAAATAATGTACTTGGGCCTTTATGAGATACTATGGTCCGGGGAATATGGTGGTTCCAAGTTTGAGAGAGTTCACAACTTAAATGCTAGAAAATACTAATTGTGGTTATATGCGTGTGGGTCTATGATTTAGGGGTTGTGTTCAGTGTATGATTAGTTTATTCACTAAACTTATATAACTTACACCACTATAATGTTTCTTTTCTGGTTTGTTAGTGGAAGGAGAACAAGATTTACCTAGCCCATAGAATAGGACACGTGGTTGGGATTTTCCAAGAGTACTCCCTACCAGTTCACCGATATGTCCATGGCTAACCTCATCTAGATACATCAAATTCACAAAAACCAATAATCATGTTTAAGACCCCAATCCTTATGAAACTCAACTACAAAAATAAATATGATCTTCAACTTGGAAAATCACCAAATCATGGAGGATTATACATTGTTTTACTCTTAACCAATGAAGATTCTATTTTTGTATAAATAAAACATCCCATTATGAGGAGGAAACACAAAATAATTGTACCAAAGGGCTTGTATTTAAGTTATCATTCTATCACCTAGGTCTCTTTATATTAATAAGAACACTCTCACACTCTCTCTCATGGACGTAGGCATGAAAGAGTTGTCGAACCGTTTATACTTTTGTGTTTTATTTATTTTATTGCATTTTACTCATGGAAATTGGTTAGTTTACATATTGTGGAGTTAATCCCTTAAAATTTGACGATGTCATGGGGAAACACACCGATTACCCACCTATAGATTACCATATTCCCACTATGATTGTACGATAGTCGTTCTATTGCCATTAAGGTAAGATGATTGGATACAAGATTATAATTAAGATACACAATTAGTATCCCATTCAATTTACAACATCCTATAAAAATACTATGTTTATGGTACGATCAATTCATTGTGTTAGCTATAGCTACGACAACCATCGTCATCACAACACATCCTCTAATAAGCCTCCATCTAAGAATGTCATGACTTTCCTAATCAATATGTACGAAGAATGCATGAAACATCGAGAGAATGATATCCAAATTTCTGCCAATAATTACACTCTCCTAAAGAGGCAATTGAGCGATTAAACTAAGGCTTATAGATCAAGAACTCATGGCCTAGACTAATATAACACGAATAAAATTTCGTCCCCATCGAAAACCCCACCGTCTACCGAAGGTCGGGTATCTAAATCTAGGATCCCTCATGATGATCGTTACAGAAAACATCAGGTAACATAACCACTACCTCGTCATGTTACCTCTCTAATCGAAACACCCGTAGAATAATCTCAAGGAAGTAAATATGATACACCCCCCGCATCAACCTCAATAAGAGAGACAAATCCTTGACCAAGAACACCTTAGGGATTTCTAAAGAAGTGATTATAGGGCCTATCGTGAAACTACAAAATTCATACTCTTAATGGACTTGGCTAGGTGAGCTTTAGGCCTTAGGTCAACCTCTTCGTTCCTTTAGCAAATTAAGGACTCTTATCCACCCAAAAAGTTTATAGTCCCCAATATCACAACATATGACTAAAAATTCGCCTATAAAAATTATATTTTCCATTATCGACCATTCATGGCCTTATATAATGCCATTAATGCACTTATGTGTTAGGTTTTTCCATCAACCCTTGGAGATAATGGACTAAAGTGATTTGATAAGATAACCCTCAGGTTGGTCGATCATTTCACTGCTTGATTTATAAGCGACATCAAACTTGTTAAGAGTTGGATCTTCAATAGCACTCCAACAAAAAGCAAGGTAAAACCATCATGAAGTATTCTTATAGATATTGAGAAAACTTTAGCGTATTGTAGACTGCAACAAGAAGTTGGTGATCTCTTTGTTAAAGTTTGGCCTCACCAGAACCGACGATCTTTATCATTCACTAACAAAGAAAATGATGTCATTTATGAATGGCCTTATGGTGTGTATTGAAAGTACAAAGGTTAAAAATAACTTCTTTGGTGGGATGAGAATACTGATTAGTCCACTAAAATGTCACAACCATGGGGTCGCTACTAAAATAAAATAACATAAAATAATTGTCGCTTAAAATAAGCAGAAGGCAAATTTTTTACTTCTTTCGTATTTTTTTTTTGGGGGGGGGGAGGGGGTCATCCCTCTAAATATAAAAATTAATAATATATAATTCCTAATCCACAAACATTTTACCTTTGTCGAATTGGTACCAATACCACTACATTGCGCTCAAATAGTTGAATTGTCGTCGACCAACAACTTTTTTGCGCGAATATGATATAAAGTGAAGTGAAGTAAAAACGGGATATTTAATTCATTATAGGAGAAACTTATGAAAATGATGTTTTCTAAGAGGGTGACCATCTCCAGCTGTCACTGTTGGCCAGGTAAGACAGATATTCTTCATCAAGTTTAAAGGAATTCCTAGAGTATTTATTAGAGTTATCTTTAAAAGCAATCTCTTTTTATCTCCATAACCCTTGTCGGTGATCCAAATGAACCTCATACATTTAAGTGAACCCATTAACTCATCCACATGCAAAGGGATATTGGTATCGGCTCTAACTTCATATATGACATCAACCTTGACATCAAGCCTCTTGGGTATAGATCCTAAGATTTTACCAACAACATCTATCTCCGCGATCTATTTTTCTAAGGAAAATGAAGAGTTCACCATGTCACACAAATGTGTATAGAACTCATATGTACTTTTGTTGTTTTCATTATCAAGACTTTGAAAGATCTTGTCAACCGTTAAACTTTAATGTGCCTTACGATTGTGATGCCTTCATGGGCAATCTCTAAAATATCCCATTTTTCCTTACACATTGTATAACTATTTACACATTTAAACTCACCAATACTAACAACTCCAAATATAGCGTTAAGTCTTTAGTATTCACCCACCATTTCTATTATGATTAACGTCTCAACCAAGTTTACTCTTTTTCTTTTGGACTTTATCGACAATAAAAACAATGTAAATAAATAAATAATTTGAGGGGTAAAGTGAAATATATACAAATTGTACTTGAATTCTGGAGTCGACCGTGAACATCTACATACCCTCGTGAAGAGAGATAAAAACCCATGTCCTTTAATTTTGGGGTGCTTGTGAGTTGTTCCTAAGAAATTCAGTGCGGAACCCTTTTGTGTGAAAATGAGTGTTGAAACCATTTGTTGCCAATAATGTGGGTGTTGAAACCACTTTAGTGGAAAGTGGGTGTTAAATTACTTTTGTGTGAAAAATGTATTTTGAAATCCTTCTATTCAAAAAGGTGGGTGTTAAAACCCTTTTTCTATAAAAATCAAGTGTATAGCACAATTATATTTCCAAACGCACTATAAATCTTATAGTTGGTTTGACTTATAGAAAAATATGTTTGAGAATATATGTAGATAAAAAGTTAATCAGCTAGTACTAATTAAAGTGAGTGAAAATTAGACTGCTAAATGAAAAGAGGGTGATGATGACAGTAAGGATATATGAAGATCATGATAAATAGAAAAATGATGCAAATTTAAAACTTAAAGATAGAATAAATTTATACGTCTTAGAGAAAATCTGTCACCGTAACAATTATAGAGAGATGATTTTGAGGTGGTGCACGAGCGACATAACAACTACAACTCAGATCTTGGGAAATCCAAATGCACTAGTTTGAAATATAAAGAGGCTAAAGTTTGATGGAGAATGTGTTTGGATGATGTGATAGGAATTCAACTAAATTGATGTGAAAAGTGACTTGAATGAGAATACAGGATTTTATGTGTGCATTTTTATGACCCGTCAAAGTGGTAGAGGTTTCCTCCTATTTATAAGGATCAAAATTAGATTAAAAAAAAGGGTCAAAATTAACCCACTGGGCCATGTTAAGCGATAGTGGGGGAGGGATGTCTATCTGCATGTGGCTTTCTTTACAATCAAGTTATGAATGTTAATTGCACCACCTTGAACCACTAATGCCAATAGTGTCCCCAACTTAGCCACTTTAGCCCAATGGACAATTCTATCCACAGGTATAGATCTTTTCACTTAAAAGGACTTGTAATTAGTAAAGGTGTGGTCACTTCCTTATATATATAATCTATTAACCACGATTCATTGTTGTCATTACGTCTTAAGTCGAGCTACACCCACTCGGGAAACTATCACAATTCCACTTGAGCAATTACCTGGTGTGTTTTTCCTTAGGGCGAAAATTGACCCTAACCGAAACTGTCAGTGATCCACCGGACCATCATAGACTTGATCTTTTTTATAGTTTGAACCACCGACTTTGATACCACTTTCTAGGACCATTGCACCACCTTGGCCCACTAGTTCCAATATTGATGCCAACTTAGATACCTAAGTCCAATGGGAAATCCCATTTATAAATGTGTGGTTTTCCCCTTAAAAATCCATAGAACTAATAAAGGTGTGGGCCCTCCCTTATATATAGATGATTTATCCCCCCTTTTCCAATATGGGATGTGTAAGGACATATTTTCATAGGTCCGTTATCAATTTATTATGTCATATACCGTTACACCGTCAAAGAGCATTCAAGAGACATCTACATCTAAGACGGATCCGAATTACTTAAGTTCTTCATAATTCAAGTCTCCGCAAAGTTTACTTTGGTAAGGTTATGTTTTTAAGACATTAACTTTTCACTTAGAGCTTTTGGGATATTTTTACAAAATATTTTCTAAGTGTTGAAGTGGACATTAAAATAATAATTTTTTCGCAACAGTCGTTTGAGCGACATAGCATGTCGTTCGCACGAGATAGCATGTCACGCGATCTCGTTCGAACGACAGTTTTCCTTCGTTCGAGCGACTTACTGATCTCGTTCGAATGAGCTCTGTTTTTGAGGCGGCGTGATTTTCTATAAAATCTCATTCTCTAGTTTCATTTTCATTAAGAAGTCACAGCATTTTGACAAACAGAAATACTGTGAAAGCAGAATCCTTTTTGGCTTCTTCCTTTAGGGTTTTAATCCCTTTTTGTTTTCAATTTGCAAAAATCCCATATGCCTTAGTGAATTGTTTTGGTTTTCAAGAACATACTTTGCTCTTGTTTATACTTTTTTGGGAGAGCTCTACAACCGACAGTTGCATGCTATTATGGAGGGAGTCCTTATAAAGTTCACTCTTGTGGAGAAGCCGTTTTTCTTCTTCATTCCTGCCCTCCTAGAAAGGGAAAATTCCAGCTGTAACTTGTGGAGGAGCCGTCTTCTTCTTCACTGCTGCCCTCTTGGAAAGGGAAAGTTCTGGCCAAGACATCGGAATCGACACCTGCAGGTATTTCGTATATCACCCTATTTCATTGTAATCCATGTAAGCCGTTGTCTTACAAATTATAGTGAAATAAAAGGTTTTGCCCCTTTGGGGGATTTTTCCTGAAATTGTTTGTTTTATCCTGCATGCTTTATTTTATTAGATAAATCATCTAGATGCATGTTTTTAGGGTTAACTAAAAGTTGGGATTAATTAAAACTGGATTTTATTTGAGAAGTCGCAATATTTCCGCTGTAGCGATTCTTCAAATTGGTATCAGAGCAGGTTACACTAATTTATCGCGTGATCCTAATTTTTTTAGGATTAACTTTCTGATACAATCTGTCTACTCACGTTTACAAATTGGTATCAGAGCGTGTGGCACTAAGTTATGGTGTTTTGATCCTGATTTTGCACAAAAATGGCTCTTGATGGTTTTGATGATCTTCGATGTCAAATTTTTGAAAAAGTTAATTGAAAAATTCACACGAACACTTGTTTTAAATCTTCTGTTGAAAACGATTCTGAGAGGTATCCTTATTGTGAGGGTGTTGGTCACACGTTAGATGAGTGTACCATAAATTTAAAGAAAAAATTGAATAAATCGATTTCTCATGTTTCTACCCTTAGTGATAGTGATTCGGAAGAAGAAGTCTTTTATGCTTGTAGGCGAGAGTTTCCCATCCGTGTGATTACTGATGAGAGTGAGGGTGAAAAGAGTGAGGAGGAAGAAGAAGAATTGAGTGAGTTGCAAGTTTCCTACAATAATTTCTATTTTGAATCTTTAAAGACAAAAAAATTAAACTTGAAACTTAAAGTTTAATTGAAGAAACATGCTTTAGATAATGATAATACTGATGCGTTGATTAAGGATCTTAAGGCACCTGAGGAGATGCTTAAAGATAAATTAGGATATGTTGAGGGTGAGAGAGATAGTCTAAGAGGGTTGATGGAGACTATGAAAAAGGAGCTTTTAGAGTTTGAGGATTCTAGACGTGTACTTGAATCTAGGATAGGTGAACTTGAGGTGAAATTGAAAGATTCAAGTAAGGTGAAATTTGATTTGGAGTCTAGGTCTGAAAAACTTGATAAGATTCTAGGCACCGTAGAGATAAAAAAGGATAGGGGTGGGATTGGTCTTGAAAAATATGTTTCACCCATTCCCACACGTGTGAGAGAGTCTCCTAGGATTGTTATGAAAGAGACACCTAAGTTTGTTAGGAAAGAGCCCCCTAGGAACATCGTGAGAGAACCTTCTAGGATCGTTAGGAGAGACCCACCCAGGAAAATTCGGAGAGAGCAATCGAGAAATTTGAGGAGAGGGCCACCTTTAGGTAACACACACTGCCCGATTTATACTTGCACACATTGCGGTAGGAAAGGTCATCTTAGGCGCTTTTGTTACAAGCTTTTAAATGGACCTAAGAAGGTTAATAGAAGAATAAATTCGATTACCCACACCACCACACCTCGTTACACATCGATTTGGGTCAGGAAATTGGATTTAGAGGCTTATGGTTTACTTGTCCACGATTCCCGTTTGCTTGCACGTGATTCACCCCATGTGAAATCTTTTGGTTGATTGTGTTGGATGTTTGTCATACACTAGCAACGCATCATGTTATACTCTTTCTAGTGTTATGACTCATTTTGATGTATCACACATTGGTATATTTGTTGCATTTGTGTGATTCGCTATTGATTTAGCACTGTTTTGGATCTGTTTGCCCCTTACAGGTACTGTTTTCACGAAATTTTTGCACTGGGCAAAACTGTATGATTTTCTGGGAATTCTGGGAATTTTTTATTTTCTCGTTCGAGCGAGATGTATTGTCGTTTGAGAGACATCGCTATCTCGTGCGAAGTCTCATCTCGTGACATGCCTTTGTCGTTCGAGCGACAAAGCGATATCATTTGAGCGACCAGTCTAAAAATTCTATTTTTGCTTCCCTTCTGATTTCGGTTCCCCGTGTTCATATGCTTAGATTTTTGGTACTGATGGGTTTGCTTCTGGTCAGTTTATATGCAGTTATTCTTGGTATCCATGCTTAATTTATAACACTGCATTGCTCATTTATCACATATACTTTCATTGTGGATTCTCTTGTGTGATTACTGTTTGCTAGCATAGGATGTTGCGCATATCAATATTATATGCCTATTGTTGGTTGTATCATTTTGTAGTTACATTTTTTTCTGTTTGAAAATTTTGAAAAAAATACAAAAAGAATTTATTTTCATCAAATTTTTGAAAATCCAAAAAGATCATGACTTAAAGAAGAACCTTCATCCAAGTGACGTTTTTAGTCACCTTGGAGTTTTCCCTAAACCTATAAAAGATCTTTCACATGATCATCATGATTACGAAAAGCGCAATGATACAAAAAATGAAGATCAGATTTATTTTAAGGCTTTGAAATAATTTTCTTCTCAAGAGATGAAGAAGACTCTTCAGTCACATGAGTCTTTTGAGAAACTTTCACAAAAATGGTTTTATCTTCAAATGTGGATTGAACATGACTTTTTTCAAAACCAATACCATATTGATCAAAAGAATATTCAGTATAAGATGAAAGAAATTTTCCAAATTTCTTTGATTTATGTTCTATGGTAACCTTCACATCCTTAGTCAAGATTAACTTATTTTCATTAGAGGTTATTTTCTAATTCAAAGAGTTATTAGAACTTTTAAATTCTTGTAACTCACATCGTAAAACATTAAACCGTTTTTATCAATCTGTATTCTCATTCTCCTCCAAAAGGAGAATTGCACTAAGATATTATCGTTGAGCTTCAACATTACTCAAAAAGGACCCTTCAATTTTCAAAGAGGTATTTTCCTCTTTGCATTTCTTAAGTTTAATGGAACTTTTCAATAGGCTTTTATAAAGTCTAGAATATTCATAAAAGAATTTAACATAAGCATATTGAAGGTAACTATCTTCTCCATTAATGAAATCATCACTAGAACAATCGGAAGAAGACAAAGTGTGACACCCCGCCTAATTAAACATCGGGTGATCAGGACTTTATTAAATTAAAATAGGTTTCTCAAATGGTTCATTCTTAGCATCACTGTCGAAAACTTTTTAATTACTAATCACCTAAGTGAAAATTAGACCGGTGCCAAAATTTTATCTTTCTTAAATAGAAAAATAAACTATGGGGAAAATAGTAAAACAATTACCATGTACTAAAACCCAAACCAGCAAAGTATGGGTACAACAGAACAAAAGTATTACCGAATAAACCATCGGCTAAAAATCCCGAACAACAATAGAATAACTGCTAGTCTGAAACTGACATCTCAGACTGATACCGGACTACAAGTCCATACATAGAATAGTGTGAGATCCTGTACTAGATCTGAATGAGAGATATCGTTTAGTCAAAATCCTATAAGCATCCACTGTGCTACAACTTCGAGTCACTGGAATAGAATCCTCATCCATGGCGTCCTGTGGTTGGACACCTAAAAGGTTTTAAAAATATTTTATAGCAAGAGTTAGTACTCAAAACATTTTGAAACTATTTTGCAAGCGTTTATTACAATATAAAATGCGGTTATTGATTACACATGTTAGGTTCTCGTACACTCTCTTGAGTTTACTCACCCCTCATTTTTTGTGCACACCTAACATTCTACACTTAGTTTACCTAGACATACTTCCCAAGCTAACTAAAACTAAGGTAATCAACTGAACTTATCTGTATCTAAGTTTTCGTACCGCACATACAATACAAATCAATATCGCTAACATCTCGCTTATGTTAATTAACTATCAAGTAACATCTCACCTATGTTATGCTTCAAGACTTCTCATTTAGTTTCACTACAAAAATTATTACAATACTTACAATTGTTATCTTCCCACTTGTGTAATTAAGTTTCACTACTTAAATTACTAATTAGATATGTATCTCTAAATACATCATATATCAATCTACTATTTCACAAAAGTAAAATATCATTAAATATATATTTCACTCACAATATATGTTAAATATCAATCATTACTATTACGTCCCTTTGACACACGTAAAGGACTCTTGGTTCGGAAAGATTCATCGACCCCAAGTAAGAGTTGGTTCGGAATGATCCATCGACCCCAACTATTTATATATATATACACATATTCTGGTTCGGGACTCTTTCATCACGACACCAGTTTTAAGGTTTGGTTCAGCATTTTTCATCGACCCCAAACATATAATAACCCTATGTTAGTTCAGAATATCTCATCGACCCTAACATAGTTAATTTAGGTACACTTCTCTTAACCTAAAAGATCGTGTAATTCAGTAGGTACACACCCGACCTACTAATTATGTTCGTACGTAATATTTTAATCTCTTATATCTACCGTGCAATATTCTCTTTACGATTTATCTCATTAATCTCATTTATTCGAGTATTTACACAACTCTAAGGGTCCTAGTTAACCCTCACGTATAATTTCAGTTGTTATTACTTACCCTACTGGTCTATTACTTGAATTGACTTTACCTCACCTTGTAACTCAATTCGAAATTCCCCGATACTCTACTAAATCGAATTATTCTCGTCGGTCCATAATCCAAGTCCTACACCCAATGGCCTTATCGGACCTCAACAATATACCTACTGGTCTTATTCTCATCCCATATAAGTATAATATAAATCCTAGGATACCCATTCATTCCCGAAAATCAAAGAAATATTAAACAAGGAAAATTCAGGAAAACAACTTACGTCGATCAATCGACTACTGGGTTCGATCGATCGACATTCAAGATCGATCGATCGATCGAGCAGGGACAGACACAGTTCGTCTTCTTCGTTAACCTCTTCCTCCATTAACAAATCTCCAAACTTTATTACAGTCCACCAAACTTCGACCCAATGATCCTAACATGTTTCCACATATACTAGGGCAATTCCTAACGTTTCAAATACATCAAAACCTCAATTCATTTAAAGGAATAGTGAATTAAACCCAAAATTTCTTAAAACCCTAGTTATGGTGTTATTCCCATATATTCATTCAAAACCCAGATTTTATTCCGAAATAATCATCAAGTTTACTCTGAATATTAATCCTCTACATATGTTAAATCATTCTACATTTGATTCCTATCCCGACATATATAAATATCATTATTCTTTTATCAAGATATTGATTTAACAAAACTATTACACATGGGTATTATAACTTTATAATTTTTGCAATAAACAACTTACCTTGACAGAGGGAATCTGATTTCGTGGAGTTGATGATGGATTGATGCTTCTCTTCTTCAATCCTTCCTCCTTTGGCTCCTAGGGTGCAAGATCCAAACCCAGCCTCCTCAAAAGCATCTTCTAATCCTTGAGAATGGTTTTCTCCTTCTCTCTAATGGTATTGGTGTTTACATGGGTTTTCTAACCCTAACCCCTCTTTCATACGGCTGATAAAAGGCTCTCAAATTCGTAGGTATCCATACCCTCTCATGTTAAAAGACCAAAACGCCTCCGAACGGTCTCGGTTTAGTCCAAAATTACCCCGAGACTCAACTAGTACCCCCAGGTATACTATTTTGACTAATTTGACCCTTCCGAACTCATTTTTGACCTCTAAATTATCATTTGAGTCACTTAAAAAATATTACTCGTTCTCAACCCAAAACGGTCTACACGCGTTAAGTAACTATTTACTACTCGCACTAAGTAAATAGAATGAGGTAATATAAATCGGCATCTATCTCTCGATTAATATTCCATAATTATAATTTTTAATAAATCTCATTAAATTACTCCTACGTAATTTAAATTAAACCGTCTTTTCTCATTTAATTCTCCAATTTAATTAAATAAAAATATTCAGAAATACGGGGTATTACACAAAGTTTCAATCTTAGAAGAACATCTATCATAAATATACAAAGATTGACATAATTATTTATCACTTGATGAAACACCATCAAAAGAGCCAAAATTATAGGTAGATTGGACAATGGCCTCAAAATATTCACTCCTCTAAACTTGGCACTATCCTCCATATTAACCCAAACGCACGATCTTCCTCTAGGTTTTTCAACCTTATCAAAAGAGTACCAAGCTTTGATATCAGTTGAGAGTGAGTATTACGTATCGAATTGGAGATCCACCAAAAACTATTTTAGCACACCTAAAAGTATATGTCCAAATATTTACTGAAGTTTTATTAACCAAATTAATTTTTTATTTTTTTAAGCATGTGGGTGATCAAATGCGGAAAAGGTAAATAAAGACATAACACGAGATGAACGAGGCCAAAAATACACCAGTGGGAAAAATATTGGGCCAATGCAACAATCTCACTAAAAACTTGGTAAAGACTTACAAAGGGGATTAATGACTAACACTCCTTCCATGTTAACTCATACCTAACACTTTTTCCACTAATTCGTAGCAAGTCATAGATCCTTATATGTCGATATAAGTTCTCAATCTCTCTTACGTTTGAACACGTCAATAATGTTGCACAAGCCTTCGTATGATGACTTTGTAGTTCATAAATGATTTGAACTAGGTAAAAGATCCTCAAATATCACAGTACTCTTATTGGTAGAAAGACCCCAATGTGTATGGAAAAGGTGATTTTTGAAAATGTGCTCTTACAAGAATATTTGTCTTCTTCTATATTAATCACCCTCAAGAAAGATAGGTGATTAATTACAAAGAAGAAAAGAAAGGAAAATGATGAACTAGATTTTGAAAATTGTCTCCTTTTGTTTCATAAGTATGTTCTTACCTTTTTAAAAAAGAAGAGATAAAAATACACAAAAGCTAAATTGGTATTTTTTCTGTTGAAAATGGTTTTAAGATATTTTGAAATGAAGACCAATAATGGTTTAACTAATAAAAGCCACACAAATGGATTTACCCAATACCAATTGAAGCTAAAAGGTCACATATCTTATACAAGGCATGTGTGAGAGAATTGTCGAGGCTCCCGTGTCCATTTAGCAACTAAAAAGTGACTTATTGCACATATATCAAAAAGATCCTCAAAGATCTAGAAAGAATATTTGCGAGCCTCTACACTTCGCAGGTGTGGTCATTGCAAAAAGGAAAATCTTAATTATAACGAACTTGTAGTGAGGCAAGTTGCCAGAATGTCCAGAGATTTTTTACGGGACCTTTAAGTGACTCAGCAACCTGCGAAGCAGAAGGATCGCTGCAGCGAATCTACGCGTGCCTTTGCCCAAAGCTTTTGCCAAAAGACCAACCTTACCTCACATCCAATGAAGTATAACCTCAATTGTAGGAAGCTTGTCGGCATCACTCAATTTTGATTAGTTTAATTTTTCTAAGGTTTTAGAATAATCAAAGTTAAGATAGAAACAACACGAGTTTTTTACACAAAAAAGGTTTTTTAAAGATGTAAAAGCACGTGACGTGAGTGTAGGACGTATCAAATATACCTTTATTCCATAATGTGATCCATGAGTCACGTGGATAATAAAATTGGCTTTAAAATCTTGAACATTGAGGAAGCTTTCCAAAGAGGTAATTTAAGAACCCAACGTGTTTTGGAAAATCGGAATAAGAGAACTATATATGAGGGCACAAATGAGTATGTGGATACTCTTACATATAACATCTAATTTTAGTTATTAGTATCCTCTTTGTCAACTACAACAAATGCGAGTGGAAATTCTTGTTTGTTATCATCTAAGCTCATAGAAATCAACATCTCCCATTTGTATTTACCATTAAGGTGGGTTAACATATTCATGATGAGATATCAATTCATTTACAAGAAATGCATTTATATGGTTAGCATTAGATGGGGTTGATTCAATTGTTGTTATCGACATAATACACCTCGTGAGTTTTATGTTGTTGTCTAGTTTCTATGACTTCTAGAGG
This sequence comes from Sambucus nigra, assembly GCA_949130495.1. Classification (NCBI taxonomy): domain Eukaryota; kingdom Viridiplantae; phylum Streptophyta; class Magnoliopsida; order Dipsacales; family Adoxaceae; genus Sambucus; species Sambucus nigra. Next base: position 427,500,046 of record OX422211.1, on the reverse strand, counting down.
GATGATTGAGGTCTTAAGGGCCTAGTTCATTAGATTATTGAAAGAAATGTTGTGTCGATGGGAGTGTGCCTCTTGCGATGTAAGGTATTAAAATTCATGCATCAACCTAACAATTGCGTTGGATTATAGATACAAATCGAGACTATTGAACCTGTTGTTATTCATTATTAATGCAACCATAATTTGCCCATGCTCATATTGATCTACAACTATATGAACATATTTTAATCCACACACATTAAACTAATCAGGACAACAACATGTAATCTTAATATTAACCGAAGATATGTCGATAACCATTACTCTTTATGCTTTACTTAGTAGTTCATCATAAGTCAATTTTGTGGTCAATGCGATCACCTTTATGATTAACCCTCATAATGTAGGCCAACATTTTGTTCATTAAACATTCTCCCTTTCCTATCGCATGTTTTCTTACCTTATGTTTTATTATAGATGGAAACAAATATATTGTGTAATTTAGAGTCGATAAGTATTTCTAATTTCAAAATTATTATATTTGGGATTTTACAATACTAACTTGTTTTGTACAATTTCTTGCCAAAAACTATGATTACTATGGAACATCATTGAACCTACTATGTATAGAAATTTCTATATAGTCAATGATGAATAATAAATGAATTATATAGGTTGGTAAAATACTTTTCATCCTTATGTTGTTAGAATTAAATCTCATAATTAGTGGGAAAGATGGTTTATTTTAGTTTAATATTATTGCACCTATTTTGGTGAGAAATTAAAAATTAACAAGGTGAGAAGCTAATTAAAATTGCTGCTAACTAAGACAATATGTGTGTATGTGTTTTCACACCTTGATTTGGTATCACCTTAAGTTAAAAATATCCAACTTTCGTTTACCTAAATTTGTAGTCCACTTTATTGTTATTGTAATATGTCATTAATTATCATCAATTCACTCTAAATAAAAACCATTAATAAATATTTAATATTCAAATAACATGTGGCGGGGCAATGTATTCATTTTTTTATGCTTGAGTAAGGTATATTATAATAGCATGGCAATTACATAACTTATCGAATTGTGTCTAATTTTTGGTTAACTAGTTTGCAATCTTTAATGAATCCATTTATATTTTTGGCAATAACTAAATAACTCATAAAATAAAAATATCTAATTGTTCCATTGTATGTTATTTTTATTCCAAGTAGTTTCATACTTTTCACTATATGCATTATTCAGACTAAGTCAGTTCAATTAACACAAAATGCTCAAACCAATAATCAAGGATTTATATTTTATGAATAATGGCAACTAAGTCAATCCAATTTCTAACTAATTCAACAAAATGTACAACCATTTGCAAATAATGGCAGCAACACAAATTATACAAAATGGAGTAACCAAACATTTATCAACAAATCAAATCAAGTAGACATCCTAATTCAAATTGAAAATATCCACATCAATATATCAATGGGTCTCCAAAATTAAACATAAAATCCCAATAATCAATAAATTTTGATTTCAAATTGGTTATGTAAACTTGGAAAAAATCAACATCTTTTAATTATGAATTATTCAAAATAATATCACACACAATCCACAACATTAACATATATGAAAACAATTGATGGCATATTTATTTTGAAAATATGTATTTTTAAATACATACATCATTTATATATATTGTGAAACGCAAATAATCAAACAAAGAGCAAAAAATAACCCAATAATAGACATTTACATATTCGGTTTACATATCGAACCAAATTTAATCCAATATTTATGAAACCTAATGTACTATCCCCATATTCAGTTTATACATGTAACTCAATATATCCCAACACTTACATATCAACATTTACACATTTACATATATACAAACAACAACAACATATAGCCCAATAATCAAATAACATAAATACAATAAAATAACATATGTATTTTGAAAAGGTGAATGGAGATATGTGAACGAAATGGTGACAAGAGAGCGAGAGATGGTGGTTAGATGGTAGGATTATGGATGTGTTGGTCGTCGAAGAAATGGTAGATCGAAATCGTAGGAGCTAACAGTCGATATTTGTTTTTTAAAAATTGAGATTCGTTGAAGACGAATTTTCACTTCAGTTTCTGTATGAATACGAGCTTGGAAAATGGGAATTCACATAAACTGAATTCCAACCTATGAAATGCATATTCAAAAGATATAATTAGATTAAGTATGCATCTAGGAAGTGCGGGTTCAAATTAATTAATAATTTGGTTAATTTAATTGAAATCGTTTAATCCAAAATGATTTTGCACTTACCAACTACGAATTCAACCTTGATTTCATAAATCCTAAATGAGAAATCAAGAAATGCAATATTTTTATAAATAGATTTTGGGATGACTTATATATATATATATATATATATATATATATATATATATTCAATAAAAAAAATTGATCGAAAACTCCTACAAATTAAGGGTTGTGGCATTTGAAATACAATGGGGGGTGTCATACCTTGGAATGATTTGGATTCTTTCACAATCAAATCCACATTATCATCCTAAGAGCATCAACAATGGTGATACTAAAATCTAAGAGGTTTTGTTGTTTTGCAAATTACGATGACTGCAATGGTGGGAAAAAGGAGGCATAATTCGTTGTTGGATTTGTTGTCACTCTCCAAATTTAGAGAATGGATACAAATTCCATAAACAACTCCTTCGAACATTATTAGCCTGTACCAATTCCAACGAACTTCTGAAAGTCGTAGGAATTCATACAAATTAATGAAGTTTGTTGAAAGAAAATTACGAAATTTTATAGTTCATTAGAAGTATTTACAACAGTTATATTTTAATGGTATGAATTCTTATCGTTTGTTCCAAACATAATTAAAAATTATATTTTTAACCCAACCTCTATTGCAAACTTTGAGTTGATTTTCAATTATTTCAAATTTCTCCAAAAAAAAGTCATCATCTGACCAAAAAAGGTGGGTGGTTATATCTCTATACCACGCCAACAAAATAGGACTCCCAAAGAAGACGATATTCTGTGTCGTATTTATGCAAAAATATACGGCTCGAAGCATATAAGGCAACTCGATACCACATGGGACGTTTTAGGATATGGTATTGCAGGAATATAATAATACAAATGGAATTTCTATTCAACAAATAAGAACCAGGCTTTTAATGCAGTATAATCATATATCACAATGTGTAATGGTATATGTTGCAAAGCTTTCTCACCAACTTAATAATCAAGTGAGCAACATGTAAGAGTACAATGTGGTGAGCTTAAACTACTTTGCATTTGTGTTATCAATATGAACAACGTGATTTGTTATTAATGTTTGACATATATTATTTAAATAATTATTTCGTAATGATGCAGATTCAAAATTATCGTGAGGCATGCCGAGCAGAAACTAGTAAACAATTAATGTTCAATAATTGCTACCAAATATTGAACGACTTGCCAAAATTAGAGGTGCAAAACACAATGGCAAACAATTCTAATGCCAGTCCCATGCCTTTAAAATCAAATGGAAGTCTTGGTGTTCGGGAGGTGTCGTACAAACCCCTGGAGAGAAAGGGGGATAAACGACTGCTTATTAACGTCCTCGCTGATAGCACTATTATTCTCAAGCATTGTGAAGGTTTCGATGAAATGTTTAAAAGCATGTAAGAGTGGAAGGTGACTTTGTCAATGAAATTTGATTCTTAAATAAATTCATTCACAAATATGAAGAGAATTGATCAGTTTATAAAAAAACAAGATCAGTGACATACGACCCGAATGAACGTTATCCAACTATAGTTTTATCTTCAAAGGTTCAATGACCTTGAGGCGATTGTTGTTGCAACTTAAGCTACCATTAGAATTCTAGAGTCGGGCTCTATCAGGGTGTCAAATCAAGAGTTGGGTCCATCTATATCAACTGGTGACTAAGATTGCAATTTTATTAGGTTTGTTTATTTTATTTTTTTATGTGTACATAATGGAATGACATGTATTTGTATGTAATAGGTTTACTACAATATATATGCTTATTTACATTTACTTATTTCTAAATAATGGTAATATTTTAACTTGCATTATTACTCCCCTTCTTGAATATTATTCACCCTCCACTTCATTGCCACTATTGTTCCAAATATTCTCCACCAAATTATCTCATAATTGTTTATGTGTATCTTTGTCTCTCATTCGGGAATCCCCTACTAGTTAATCGTAGAAATTAATCTAGCCCTAGCATATTTCAGGAGGAGCTTAGAATTGTTCATATTCATTATGAAATGGAAAATCTATTCATTCATCGTTAATAATTATACTGTGATAATGATGCACGATTTCACAATGGTGGTTAAGGACGCCCTATTCCACAATTTTCATGGTTCACCAAAAAAGGCCAACCTTGCATGTACTACACTAAAAGCCTTCTCAACATATTTTTTATAAGCATCCTAGTATCTGCAAAATAATTTTGTTTTTGCGTACTACCTTGTTGACCCCTGAACATCTTAATGATTGTAGCGTACAGTGGGTATATTCCATCAATAAGGTACTATCCCATGTCACATGCATTTTTATTGATTACATAATTAATGGGAGTTGTAGTCCTATTGTATAATTACTGGAAGATATTGGAGCAGTGCAAAACATTTAATCATTGCAAGAATCATGCATACCAAAGAAAGACTTCCAAAACCATAGATCATTAAATGCCATCACCTCAAGGATTATAGTTGGTGTTTCTTTACAGCCGCTATATTGAGCAAGTCATATTGTTGGATAGTTTTTCCAATGTAAATGCATGCAGTCTATATTGCCTAACATAGATGGAAAATCAAGGCTTGCCTTCTGCTCTAGTAGCTCGGTGACATCACCCGCTGTGGGGGCTTTGGCGTACTGAGGACCGAAAATAGTCACAATTTCCTCTGCAAATCTGATAACAGTTTCCAATGGGGTCATCTCACTTATAACATATTACTCTGACCTAACATCATGGGAAACTCTGTTAACGAGGAGTTGCATAGTGCCCATTACATTTTTATGAGTTCTTAGACCCTGATGGCCACACATATCTATTTTTTGAACAAAATAGATGTCATGGTTCCGAATAGATTATAAGGTATGATTGAAAACACTACACCACATCTTGAATCTCCTCCTGAAGTAATACTCGATATATACTACGTCTTTATTAAAGTAATCTCCCCACAATGCTGCATGTCATATTTTTCTTCTTTAGTTTACTCGACGAAATGTTAGTAGCTCTTTCCCATCTCGACTTATGTTTTGTAAACCACCGCTTAAGCTCCATGTAAATTACCATTTCTTGATCTGAATCATCAGATGATGCTCCCTCATTATTTTCATATTATAGCAAAATAACACTGCATTTATCATTATAACTAGAGTAGGCCATATTTTAAGGTTATATTGTATCTGTGAAAAACAGATAAAATTTATGTTAGTAAATACTCTTATCAGAAATAGCAATTTAAGCGCAATTTCACTACAAAATTCAAAGTTAAAATCAATATATCCCAAAGTGAGGAATAAATGGAGCTGCATGTGAAGGTGGGTGCTCATTCCACCAAAACTATCAATCAATCCATCTCCCCCGCATCACATTTTATCCCATATATGTATTATTTTCGTCATATGAAAATAATAAACATTTATTCTTTATTTCCCCACCCGAATTTATATACCAAATTTTTAACCTCTTTCTTACATATTTTATTAATAAATATATATAATTATTTGCACTTCCTTCTTTTTTTTAAATCAATGAAAGTGTATCACCAAATTGTTGCATATTTTTTAGCTCCACGTGTTAAAATCACACATATCCCAAAAGTCGGGAATAAATGAAGCAACATGTGAAGGTGGGTGGTCATTCCACCACTTCTATCAATTAATCCATCTCCCTCCCATCACTTATTGTCCATATGTGTATTATTTGTGTCATATGAAAATAATACACATTTAATCTTTATTTCCCCACATGAATTTCAACACCATTTTTACGCTTTTTTACATTTTTCTTTTAATGAAAATATATAATTATCTGCACTTCCTTTTTTAAATCAATTAAAGTGTACGATAAAAAATTACTATACATTTTTTAGCTTCGTAAGTTAAAATCACACATATCCTAAAGTTTTGAGTAAATGAAGCAACGTGTGAAGGTGGGTGGTAATTCCACCACTTCTATCAATCAATCAATCCCTCCCTCCCCCCCCCCCCCCCCCCCCAATCACATGTTGTCCTATATGTGTATTATTTGCGTTATATGAAAGCAATACACATTTATTCTTCATTTCCCCACATGAATTTCTACACTATTTTTTACCATTTTTTTACATTCTTCTTTTAATAAAATATATAACTGTTTGCACTTCTTTTTTTTAAATCAGTTAAAGTATATGTAAGGACAAATTTTCGAATCGAGTCAATTTTTATTTATTGGCCTAATTTCATTTGGACGAATACATTTGAGTCATAGGTTAGGTCTTCGGTGTTTATCCTTCAAAACATGTGACCTATGTTTGATTGAAGACCATAGCGGCAAAGTAAACTACGTACATCATCGCGTCGTGTTTCATCTTCAACGATCAAGGATCCCATGAGGTATGAATGCGTAATTTTTTTATCAGTGGGATTTCATTAGGTGTTATTTTTAAATAATGTTTGAGGTTATTTTTTCATAAAAAGGTTTTTAAAAGAAAATTTATTTTTTGTGAAAAGTCGTTTGAATGACCTGTTATAACGAGATTGCTTGGTTCGTTCGAACGAGATGGTTTGTTGGTTCAAACAAGACACTGGATGTCGTTTGAATGACCTTCAAACAAACTTCAAATGAGGTGCCTCTGTTTGTCAGTGGATTCTCATTCGAATCTCGTTCGAAGTCTGTTCGAATGGAATTAGTTGTTTTATTCAACCGAGGTTGTTTTTGGTTCAAACGAGACTATGCACTTCATTCGAATGAACCTATTTTCTTCATTCGAACGAGTTTTCGCTGCCTTAAAAATCATGTTTTGAATAAATAGGCGTGCTGGGAACTTTTTTACATGAGAATTTTGGCAAAAATGTTCTCCTATCAATATCCAAAAGTCTCTAAACCTTTATTTCACCCAAACACTTTGAGATCCAATTTTCATATTTATATGCTCAATCGAGATCTTCGTTTAACCCCAAATGTTTTTTTACTCATCAACATCTTTAATGAGTATCGTTTGTGGTTTAAATGTGGTGGACTCTATGTTTATGATAATTTACTGAGCCTAGATCGATGGATACTGAGGCGTGTGTGGACTCATGTATTATGGCAGTACACATGTGGACTCCTACATGTCATTATGCTAAAGGTAGAAGGAGCTAAGACACGTCAACTCTTAAAGAAGTTGAGTCGGTCATGTAAGTATTCTATCGTGTCCTTGTATAATTCCTAACATAGTTTGCATTGGTTAGGTCATCTGTTTCATACATCGGTCATTATGGTTGCTTATTTTATTTTATCATGCTATCACCTAAATGCATGCTTTAAGGTAAACTAAAATTCTTTAATTGTTTATTAGCACAATCGTTTTCATTGGTACAAGTTTTAATTGGGTAAACTGTTTAGAAGTTTAATTTAATTTGTAAAATTAAAAATTAGTTTTTGTGTTTTGATTATTTATATAAGACCTAACATGTTAGTTTCACTTTTAAGTGGTATCAGAGTGGGTGTCTATAAGTTATTTAGGCATGAATTCGGGAGGTTTTTATATGAAGGTTGAGTCATTTTCTAGGACAACTTTATTTGATGGGTCTAACTACACATACTGAAAAGCACGCACTTAAGTCCATAGATGAGTGGGTACGGTTAGTTATTATTAGGGGGTGAACTCCCCCCACAACCTTAGTACGTGATCATAGAATCCCTAAACCTGTTTAAAATTGGAGTGAGGATGAGCTTAAACTGAGTAATTATAATCTTCGAGGTTTGAAGGCGTTATTTTGTGCGATTATACCTGAGGATTTTCGTTGTATGATGACATGTTAAATGTTTAAAGAGGCTTGGGACATACATTAACTCACCTATAAGGGGACCAATGTGCTTTAGGCTTCCAAAATCAAAAACCTCACCATTCAATTTGAGACTGTTAGGATGGAGGAGGGCAGAACAATTGATAAGTTTTATGCGAGACTGTCTAACATAGTTAACTCGTCTTTTCACTTGGGAGAGAGAATACCCAAACCTAGAGTGGTCAAAAAAATCTTAAGGTCCTTACATGAAAACTTTAACCCCAAGGTCATTGTTTTGAATTCTTTGGGAACTATCGACTCTAAGAAACTTAAGGAGCTTGTGGGTGATCTTCACACCTATGAACTCAGCATATTTTCTCATAAGAAGAAGAAAGATAAAGGCATTTCTTTGAAATCTCGGAAGAAGAAAACACCTATTTCGGATGATGAGTCTGACATCGATGAAATAACCTAATGGTCATGCGCTAACGTGTAATTAGGTTATTTACAAAATTCTTTTAACTCTTTGATATAAAATCTATTAATATTTATAAATTAAAATACTCACGCACACTAGTAAGTAAAAGTGGTGATGCTAGAAATAAAAATACCCTTTAAGAATGAGATGAGAAAAAGTGAAATGAACACAATATTTGTTCTCGGGGAAACCACCGTGGTGGAAAACCCCGTGTCCCTTAGTCCAGGACAACTCACACACTCAAGTCCACTATTACTAATTATTAATTACAGATTACAGTCCACCAGTTTACAATGAATTAAACTAAGCAAATACAAGCCCGTATACCCAGCCTAGTCTAAATACAACCTAACATGACTGGCAATCAGTCAACCCAATAACATCCAGGTAATAGCGACTACACACGCATAACCACACACTCAAACTCGAGACCCCGTGAAGTTGTGCAACATAAATAAATAGTAATAAGATGAGATTGAATTAATAGGTACTAAAAGAATGATTAAATATCAAGTCACAAGACGCATGCAAGGTCTTCCTTAATAACTAATATTCAAGTAAAGATTAATCCTAAAAATAATTATGTTAGCGCAAATGACCACAAATAAAATAAAAAATAAAATTCCACCAATTATGTCACGCAACTAAAATAAAAAGTACCCTGACACCAAATAGAAAATGAATAAATAAAACCAGTGTTATGTCACAAATATTGAGTAAAAACAAATTAAACTTAATCTCAAATAAATTAAATTTAATTTAATTTAAAATAAAAGATATTTTAATAAGAAATTGTGTGACACAAAAAAAACTTAAGTTTAGTTTAAGTCCAGTTTTACAAGTGCACACACGCACTGAGTTGGGTGTAAAAAAGAAACTCAACACAAAACAACCAAATTTCAAACTAAGTTCTAAAAGGGGTCCAACAAAATTTCAGTCCAAGTAATTTCAGTCCAACAACAAGAGGAGTAAATCGAGGTTCAAATCAACCAAAAAATAGAAGAATAACAGTGTGTCAAATAGATCTACGCAAACACTCAGTATATGTTAAAGAAAATTCAATTTATGGTTAAGGATCTAACTACCCAATAACACACATACACAGTTAACAACAAAAATAGGTAATATGGTTAACAGCAACTAGATCGGAGAGTAAAGAGTTCTAGCAGAAAAAAGATAGATAAAATAAAAAAAATTAGACCAACAAACGCAACACAAATCTTAACCACAAAATAAACAAACATTAATGGTTTTGTTTTAAAAAATAAATTCCCAACTAATCCGTAAATAGGTGATAGTTTAACAACAAAACAAATGTTCTAGCAGATCTTAAACCAACATTAACAGTATATAAATATATATATATATATATATATATATATATATATATATATATATATATATATATATATAGGCCCTCTCCTATAAGGACTCCTTATGGTGTAACTTCGCTACATACCATTTTTTTTAAATAGTAAAAAATGAATTTTTTGATGAAACTTCTTGGATATGATCTCCATGGTGGGAAGATCATTTCTAATTTTTTTCATCATAAAATTCAATAAAAAAACCGTTGAGATGAAGTGATATGTAAAAAAGTCATATAAATATGCATTTTCGACCGTTGAAATGTCGGCGATCAACTCACCCACTTATTGATTGAATTTTTTGATGACACTTCATGGATATGATCTTGATAGTGAGAAGATCATATCCATGAAGTTTCATCAAAAAATTCAATCAATAAGGCAGCTGGCGCTGACCCAACATTTCAACAGTTGAAAATGCATATTTATACTATTGTTTTACATATCACCTCATCTCAACAGTTTTTTTATTGAATTTTTTGACAAAATAAATTGGAGCTGATTTTCTCAGCATGGAGATCATATTCATGAAGTTTCATCAAAAAAATCATTTATTTACTATTTTAAAAAAATAGTATGTATCCGGGTAAGGAGTCCTTACAGGAGACTTTTTGTATATATATATATATTGGACCTTGGAAAAAAAATCCGAGAGAAATAACCAAACTCGATCCAACAGATCATATGTATATGTATTTATATATATAACAATTCCAACGAAGAACGCCAAATCGTAAAGCCCCTAAAAGCTACTCTATGATGAATACGGCCAAAGACCCAAAAGCAATTAGATCTTCAAACAGGTCTCCACAAAGAAGCCCAACGATTGAAATCTTAGGCTAAAACAACAATAAGTGATGTTGAAATTATGTAAAGGAAATAGGGTAAACTCTCAAATAAATCTCAAGAACATATATGCTTAAAGAGAGAGAAGTAGAGAGGAAATGTTGGCAGCATTTGGGAGAAAAAGTTGAAACAAAACCCTAACCTCTTCTCAAACCCGACACATGAATATATAGTCCCAAAGAGAAAGCAAGGTCCGTAAATAATTACCGCCTCTCACAAGGGTAAAGTCGTAAGTAACCATGGGCGATTGGGTCATTTCGGAGAAACACACAGCCATGGGTACATGTGATAATAACCAAAGATATAGAAAGGGTAAGGTCGTAAACTTACAAGGGCACCAAACGGTCACAAGCACCAGAATTGTCGACTCACAACACTTGACAGCTTTCAACCATAAGAAAAAGATCCCCACTCTCACAACCATAAGACCAAACACAACTCGCGGGACATTGGTTTAAAGAACCAAAACATGAATTGAAACAAAAATGTTGCCATTAATGTAGGGTTTGAAAACATTTAATTAAACATAGCTTAGGTTTAATAAAATGCTTTTAACCCATTAAAAAATCCAGATAGAACACACCGGATATAAAGTAGAACTCATAGTTCAAATATACAAAAAAAAAAAATTAAAAATACACATCAAAAATATTATATAAAAAATAGTTTATATATCAAATTTATTATAATATAAAATATGATTTAAGATATATAAAGAATATACTTTAATAAAAAATAATGCAGGAGCATACAAAAATATTTGTCTCAAAATTGAGCCAACACAGAGAAATGAGATTTTTAATCAATTCTAATGATATATGGAAAGAAGTTTGAGAAAAATAAGTTTAACAAGGCTATAAAATTCCCTAAAAATCGTAATGATGATTTATAAAGGGGTGAGTTGGATAGATGTTTTGATTATGAGGGTTATGGTTATAGGGAAGTTGAGTGTCCCACTAAGCTAAGGAAGGAAGGCAAGAAGTCGAAGGCATACAATGTTACCCTTAGTGATAGTGAATCGGACGAGGAACCTAATTCCCCCATTGGGCGTAATTACACTGTGTTCATAGCCAGTATGTGAGGTTTAATGAAAATAAATATGATAAAGATAATTTGGTACATATCGACTTTGAGGCCAAAGTATGTGAATCGCAAGTGAGTGATGAAGAAAACGGTGATAAATAAAAAGATAAAGAAGAACAGGTGGAAGAGAGTGAACTTTAGGTTGCCTTCCGTAAGTTATACTCCGAGTGTGTGAAGCTAAAAGAGGCAAACTTGAAGTTAGAAGCTAGGTTGAAAGATCATTCCATATGGAATGATGATTCAAAATTGATTGAGGATCTTAGGGCATATGAGAATACTCTTAGGGAGTTGATCACTTTTATTGAGGGGGAGCGAGATAACCTTCATGGTTTGATGTATATTTTGAAGAAGTGATCCCTATTTTTTGAAAAGTCGCATCATTTGGTTGAGGTAAGATTGTGGAGTTAGAAGAGAGATTAAAAGACTGGAGACATGTCAAATTAAATTTGGAATATAGGTCGAAAAAGTTGGATAAAATATTAGACTCCGTCCGAATCAAAGATGATAATTTTGGAATTGGATTTGATATTCACGATTCTTCCACTTCTAAAGCCAATATCAACATTTTGAGAAGGTTAACCACTACCAAGGATGTTAAAAAAGGTTCACCCTTAGGTAACATTCATTATCGTGTCTACAGGGGCACTCATTGTGGTAGGAAAGGTTATCTTAGGCATTTTTGCTTTGATCTTATAAAACGTCCTAGGAAATCTAAGACTGGAGTCACTGAGATTACCAAAACCCAAGAGCATCGCGCTGCACCTATGTGGGTTAAGAAATTAGGTTCGGAGGCTTTAAACATTAGACTTATTAATTCTCAAATGCTTGCACATGATACTTCTCATGCTAAATCTAATGGTTGATTATGTTTGCATATTTTCATACACTAGCTTTTGTGCTTCATATTATGTGTTATTGCTAGTTGTATGATCTTTGAGTTTTTTATATTTTGATTTTTCATTTAGTCGATCTTATTGAAAAATAAAACAAAGATTTTGTTTATCTTTTAAGTCATTTTTCATTAAATATAGTGAAAAACTCAAAAAGATTTTTGATTTTTGTATATCCTACCGTTACATGTATCCACGTGGCTAAGACATTTGATTATGATTTTTAATGCTTAATATTATTCTTAATGATCAATTCATGGAGTAGATCAATTTTGATTTGCTTAATGAATTCACTTTGTATATGCATCTGAATACACTTGCACGATCTTTTTTGGATTATAACTACCTATGTTGCTGAAGAGTGCATTATTTTATATAGTTTATACCAAAATTTATATTTTGTTAGGCCCATTTTATTTTATTTAATAAGTTCTTAGTACCATTTTGTTAAATAATGAAAAAAATGAAAGAATGACTGAATTCTGATTCAAAACGATAATTTTAAAGGATAAAGGGGCATTTTAACAGTTTTATAATTTTCTTGAGCTAATTTGTGAAACATTGCCTGGTGAAAATGATACAAGGAATGATGGAATTTGGTGAAAATTGACGATCAACTAGAGAAAAGCATGACAAGGCGTATTTTTACGGTTGTTCGAAAAAAATTGTTATACACTTGTGAAATCGAAAAAAGAAATTTATACCATTGTGCAGTCGGAAAAAACTATTTATACATTTGTACTCTCTGAATTGAAAGAAATTTAGCAAGCATATTTGGGAAGAAAAATAAGAGTCCCCGGGTAGGGGAAATAAAAATACCTTATTATGATCCAAAGGCCAAATGAGGTGGAGTGTTCAGTTCCAACACTGTTATTTGATTGACTGGAAAATATTTTTTGCCAATAAAATTGATAATCACTTCAACATAACTTTCACCCCTCCATTATTATAAATAGAGGGCAAGGCATGAGGTTTAAGGAGAGTTCGGTGCAGCAATTTCTAGCAGAATCAAAGTTTTGTAAGTTAATTATTGTAATGAGAATTATATCTTCATCTTACAATCTCTTGTTATTCATTATGCTAGCTTAGATTTAATTGCTAGGACTAGGTGATATTTATCATGGTTGATTAGTATTATATAGTAGTTTAATTGTATTTTTAACCCCGATATAATTTAAATGCTTTAAAAATTCGGTACTCACTTAAAATGATGCGAGAGTGTGTTTTAAACCTTCGAAATTGTTTGCTAACTCATATTTTAAGAATTAAAGTGTGTGGTTTTTAATGAGTTATATTTACATTAAAAAAAATTATATCTCATGCTTAAATACAACGTTAAGACCTCAAATTGAAATTTTTAAAGGAATAGGGATTCAAGCCATCTAAATTAGAGACGTTAAAGCTTATGTGAACTTGAATGTTTTATTTTTCAAATTGAAATTCGCTTTAATTTGAGTTATCAAATCGATAATAACAAAACTAAATTAATGTGTAATATTATCTAAAAGTGATAAATATATCTGATATCTTAGTTTCCTCCCATATTAGTTGCATACTATGTGTTTTAGTTTTTATTTTTGCTTAGTTTATTCAATTTATACATCTTATCTATACTTCCATGTTTGTGTAGTAGGAAAGTCATTGTTTTATAAAATTGACCAAATCTCTGTGAGTTCGACCCGTACGTGTCGAAACTATTCTATAATAGCTCGTGCACTTGTAGTAATATATAATTTGACAAATAAGTTTATGGCGCCATTGTCGGGGACTTGCATTCAATTTAAAGTTATTGACTTTCGGACTAGTCTATTTCATTTTAACATAAAAATTATATATATATATATATATATATATATATATATATATATATATATATATAATTCAAAAAAATTATAAAAAAATCTTGAGTAAACTACAATGGGTGATCTGCATATTGTGATTATGTCATTCATCATTTCTAAATTACAATGGGTGATGTGCATATTGGTATCCCGTCGTCCTTTTCATATTCTTCTGATCTTTTGGAGGTCTGGCGACAAAATACTGATAAATTAGATGACTACATATTTCAATTTGAATAGGATGGGACATTAGTCATTTAAAAAAAATAAGGCTTAGATGAGAGTCCAACTCCTTTAATCAGTATTTGCCCACTGAAGTGTATTAATTGGGAATAAGTAAATAAACTTTATAATAAGGTTATTTATGAATGTGCATGAATTAAATTGGGATAAAAAATTTTATGAGAAGTAAATTGACAAAGTTGACGCATCTAATACTCGTGATGATTTGGATGTCTATTTTGTTAAGATTTCTCTCATAATTTATTTGAGAAAAATGTTACTTCATCTTATATGTGGGAATATTTTTTTGAGGATTCGTCATCCCACTTTAGTGACACTTCTAGTGATTATGACGGTCATTCTATATTTTATGAAGAAAGTATATCCCCACGTGGTACATCTTCTTATCGTGCTTTTCGTAAAGTCTCACACTTAGGGGTGGAGTATGCATCCTCAATTTTACATGGCTATTTTAGAAGAAAAAAAATAGTAAATATTTGTTGCATCATTGTTATTTATTACCCCCATGTAGTGCAATCGACATATGATTCGTATGATATTAAATTTTTATTCATTGATGATGCCGGTTGATACCAAATTTAATCTGCTGACTTGGATCAATCACATGAAGACACGTGGCTATCTACATGGCAACAACATGCACTTTCGAGATAATCACACGCTCCGAGGAACCATGTTACTCCGAGGAACGCATACGCTCTGAGGAACAGACCTCTCCGAGGAACTCATACCCTCCGAGGAACAGACCTCTCTGAGGAACTCGTACGCTCCGAGGAACTCTTGAATATCAAAAAGCTTAGGCGGTCCGAGATGCATATCGAACAGAGCATTAATTGATGAATAACCAACAGTTCAACTGGTTCATTAAATGCTTATCATTTAGACGCACACGCTTAAAGGGCATTAAATGTATTACCCTTTCATATGTATATCATTTAATGTATCACCCTTTCATATGACAACCTCAAGACTATAAATACGTTGTACAATCCTCATTGTAGGGGATCGGATCCTGAATCCAAACTTTGGGATCTAGAACGGAATTTCTTGTAATCTAGAATTCCCAAACAATCAGCAATAAAATAACAGTGGACGTAGGCCATTCTTATAAGGCTGAACCACTTTAAAATCTTTTGTCTCATTTATTTATCTGTGATTGAATTATTAGAGTGATCTAATTTTTTACATCAACAGATTGGCGCCGTCTGTGAGAAACGACTGGTAAAATCATTTTCTCATAAAAAACAATCCATTACCAATGGCTGATATACCTGAATCCAGCAATCGAAACACTGAAACCCCTTCAAATCCATCTGCTCCACCAATTATTCCAGTTCTGACTGGAATGATGGAGAATCTGGCTCAGGGGCAATCCGTCATGCAAGAAACGATGCGACAACTCATCCAAACCCTCCATGGCGGTGCGCCAGCCCATTCCGGATCACGAAGCATCCAAAGAAATATTCGTGCGCCTTCTGTGCGTACTAGGCGTACTAATTCATATCGCAATGATGAATCTCAAGATTTTTCTTATCAACCTGGATGAACTTCGTCTGTGCGAGCCACAGATACTGAACTACATGTCACCCTTTCCCCAGAAAGGGCCAGCGCTTTGGAAAGATTAAGTAGGGCCTCTCCTTTTGATCGATTAGGCCCTAGGAGGAACAAAAGTCCTCTTAATGTAGCGTCGAGGAGCTTTCGACGACCATCAAATTTAAGGGAAGGATCTGCCGAGTCACGACTAGAAGCTCGTCAAGATGGATCCTATCACCGACTAGCTGCTCGTCGAGATAAATCCCAGGAAGCTACTTCAACATGATCAGTTGCTCGAACCGATAGGCCCGAAGAAGGAAATGATGCATGGAAAGGATCTATTCAGAGGTTGGAGGATAGATTAGGGGAAATGCCTAAGGCCAAGAACCCTCTACAACGAACCTTTGTTCGAGGAACAAATTTTGTCCAGGATATTGTTGATTTTCCAACACCATCAAAGTTTAAAGCACCTGTTGTGACTCCCAAGTACGATGGGAAGACTGACCCTGTTCTTCATATAGAACAATATCAAGCTGCTGCCGACATCTATGCTGTCCCAGACGAGATGAGATGTAGGGCATTCTCAGGAACTCTTACCGGATCTGCTCAGATATGGTATAATAATCTTCCTCGGGGTAAGATTTCAACTTTTCTTCAATTGGCCGAGTTATTCATTGGGAATTTCTGCTTTGGAGCAAAGCCAGTTAAACGAGTAGTGCATTTGTTAAGTGTTAGACAAAAGTCTGGTGAGAGTATCAGAGATTATATAACTCGTTTTAATAATGAGAAACTCGAAGTCATTGATTACGAGAAGAAGACAGCTATTACTGCTTTGATGAGTGGACTACTACCGAACAAGTTGTACTACACTCTGGCCAAAGATCCACCTCGAACCATGTCGGACCTGATGGGAAAAGCGTCCAAGATTATGAATGCCGAGGAGGCTATGTCTGCAAAGAAGAATATGGACGCCAAAGAAACCAAGGTGGAAGGTGATAAAGCTAAGAAGAAAGAGCATAAGAACAATGGTGGTGACAAACATTCCAAAAGTAGGTCGTCATGGGAGGTCTTGAAGAAATTTGATAATTACACGCCTTTGAAGGCAAATATCAACCACGTCCTGGAAGAAATTAAGAACAGCGAGGAGTTAAACTGGCCAAAGAAAATGAAGTCAGACCCTGACACGAGGAATAGGGAGAAATATTGCGAGTTCCATAAGGATCATAGCCATATGACCAAAAATTGCATAGCTCTTCAGAATGAGATTGAAACACTCATCCGACGAGGAAAGCTATGGAAGTATGTTGATCGGGGAGGCGAAAAAAGAAACAACGACCGAACTAGAGAGAGATCTAGATCTCCTCGTCGAGCAGAGGAGAACAAGAAGAGAAACCATGAAGATGATCCAGATGATGACCCCTATCTTCCCAAGAAACCAAGGCAGCCAGAATGAGAGGTATTTTTAATACGCTTTGGGTCATTTGATTGTAATGTTATTACAGGAGGAGATGCAGGAGGAGGATACCTTACTGCAGAAAGAAAAGCTTACCTCGGAGAGGCTCAAGCTTGCTCGTACATTCAGCGAATAAATTTAGCTGAGGAAGATCGCCCGAGAAAGGTGAACAAAGAAAAATTGGTCATTGGGTTTTCAAAGAATGATCTTGCAGGAGTTCTGTATCCTCATGACGACCCACTAGTGATCAAAATGAGAATGAAGGAGGTAATGATTTCAAGAGTGCTGGTCGATAACGGTAGCTCGGCAGACATCATGTTCTACTCGTGTTTCGATAGTTTAAATTTAAAGCTATCTCAATTGGAGCCTTACTACAGACCCCTCATCGGTTTTGCTGGCGAGAAAGTATTTCCACTTGGGACGATCAAGTTGGATATATTCATTGGTACATGGCCTGCTTGTCGGATAGAAAGAATACGATTCTTCGTGATGGATAAGAATATCCAATCATCATGGGAAGGGTAGGATTGAAGAAGTTCGAGGTTGTACATCTACAGTGCATCAGTGTCTAAAATTTCCAACAAACTTCGAAGTAGGAGTTGTGAAAGGTGATCAGAAAGTAGCTCGGGAATGCTATTATTCATCCGCCGAGCAAGAAGAACTAGAAGAATCAAAGAAAAAGACTACTACCTATCAAGTAGATGAAGGTGCAGAAATTAAAACATTGGATCCTCGAGATGAGTCGCAACTCGTGAAAGGTCAAGTGGTGGAAACTACTGAAAATATCATTCTGAATAATGAACACCCTGAACGAACTACTCAAATAGGTTCATCATTGGAAGCCTCACTAAAGCAGGAATTGATAACTTTTCTTAGAAGCAAAAGACAAACTTTTACCTGGAGTCATGAAGATATGCCTGGGATTGACCCAAACTTCTTATGTCACGAGCTCAATGTGAATAAGGAGATCAAGCCTGTGAAGCAGAGAAGAAGAGTATTCAGTCCTGAGAAGAATCAAGTTATATAGGAGGAAGTCGAGAAGCTCCAGAAAGCTCGTTTCATTGAAGATGTTAAATATCCAGATTGGTTAGCCAATGTGGTGATGGTAAAGAAGAAAAACAACAAGTGGAGGATGTGTGTAGACTTCACCGACCTCAATAAAGCATGCCCAAAAGATCACTTTCCACTACCCCAAATTGATCAACTTGTGGATGCTACCTTGGGACACGAGTTTCTGAGCTTCATGGATGCTTATTCTGGTTATAATCAGATCAAAATAAAACCTGAAGACAGGGAGAGTACTTCTTTCATTACCCCTAGAGGAACTTATTGTTATAATGTTATGCCTTTTGGTTTAAAAAATGCAGGTGCGACATATCAGAGGCTGATGAACAAGGTCTTTGCTGAACAAATCAGTAACAATATGGAAGTCTATGTTGACGACATGCTGACAAAAAGCAAGAAAGCTGTCGATCATCTAGTTGACTTAAGTCAAACTTTTGATCAACTAGATAAATATCAAATGAAGCTGAACCCGACGAAGTGCATATTTGGAGTACGAGAAGGCATGTTCCTCGGGTACATTGTCAATCAACGAGGCAGTGAAGCAAATCCTGAAAAGATCAAAGCTCTATTAGGGTTGCGATCTCCAACAACGAAGAAGGAAGTACAAAGTCTCACAGGACGAGTAGCGGCACTCAACAGATTTGTGTCACGAGCAACTGATAGATGTCTCCCATTCTTCAAGACACTCAGAAAGACATTTGAGTGGAATGATGAATGCGAGAAGGCTTTTCAAGACTTGAAGAAATACTTGGGAGCACCTCCGTTGTTGTCCAGGCCGGTGATGCGAAAAAAATTATATTTATACCTTGCAGTATCCGAGAATGCAGTTAGCTAGGCATTGATCAGAGTGGAGAATGGAGTACAAAAGCCAATTTACTACACAAGTAAGGCCTTCCGAGGAGCAGAGATCAGATATCCAAGGCTGGAGAAATTGGCACTGGCGCTGATTGAGGAGAGTAGGAGAATGAGGCCATATTTCCAGGCTCATACCATAGTAGTATATACCGATATGCCATTGAGACAAGCCCTTAATAAGCCAGAAAAATTAGGGAGATTGATGTACTGGGCAATAGAGCTTGGAGAATATGATATAATTTATGAACCCAGGTCATCACTAAAAGGGCAAGCTGTAGCAGATTTCATAGCGGAGTTCACCTATCCTGATACCCCTGAGGAGCAAAAGTTGCTCGCTGATCAACCTGTGGATGTTACGGGATCAACAAACACAAGCCCAGACCAATTCCGATTGGTAAAAGGGCGTGTGGATGTTACAGGATGTGATGCATAGATAGTTGGGAGAACTCTGGACGAGGAATAAGAGTTTCTCGTTGATCAACCTGTGGATGTTACAGGATCAACAAACACTGGCTCAGACCAACTCCGGTTGGTAAAAGGGCAAGTGGATGTTACAGGATCATTAAATTCGAACCCAGACCAACTCCGGTTGGTAAAAGGGCAAGAAAAAATGATCGACGAGAAGCGAGAAAAATCTGGGGAGGATGAAAAGAAGCAGCAAATATTTCACCGAGGAACTCTGATTGATTCGACATTTGAAGACGAGTTACCTATATGGAGGCTATATGTAGATGGCTCATCTTGCAATACAGGATGTGGCGCGGGGATAGTTTTGAGCACTCCAGACGAGGTCGACATGGAATACGCTTTGCGTTTCTAATTCAAAGCTTCCAACAATGAGGCTGAATATGAGGCCATGATTGCAGGACTTAATTTGGCAAAAATTATGGAGGCGCAGCAAGTTATGATCTTCAGTGACTCTCAATTGATTGTAAACCAAATGATGGGAGTATATGCAGTTAGAGGAGAATTAATGATCAGATATCATGCCAAGGCAAAGGAGCTGGTGTCAGAATTTACCGCTATTCAGCTGGTCAGAATACCAAGAATGGAGAATGCAAGAGCAGACGCCCTGGCTCGATTAGCATGAGCTACTCGTACCGAGCTACGACGAACAATCCCAATTGAAGTGTTGGCTGGTCGGAGTATAGATGAAGATCTGACGATGAACTTTATCACCCTTGATTTAGGTCCATCTTGGATGGATCCCATAAGGGCGTATATCGAGGAGGGAGAATTGCCAATTGACAAGCTTGTAGCCAAGAAATTGAAGTTTAAAGCTGCTCGGTATGTACTAACTAATGGTGTTTTATATAGACGAGGAATAATGGCAGGTTTGCAGAGATGTGTACATCCCTCCGAGGTGAAAGATTTGATTGAAGAGATCCATGAAGGATCTTGTGGAGCACATGTAGCAGGTCGGACACTTTTACAAAGGGTGATGACGCAGGGATACTACTGGCCAACGATGAGGGCTGATTATATAGCCTATGCCAAGAAATGTGATAAGTGCCAGCGTTTCTCCTCCATCCGAAGAACTCCACAAGCATTATTGACACCCATAACTTCCCCTTGGCCATTTGCCATGTGGGGAATTGATTTGGTTGGACCACTGCCAACGACCCGAGGAAGGTTCAAGTACCTCGTCGTCATAGTGGATTATTTTACTAAGTGGGTAGAAGTTGAGCCACTCATTGATATGACGTACGAGAAGGTTTACCAATTTGTTTGGAAGAACATCATTTTCCGATATGGTCTCCCTCATGCCTTCATCACAGACCATGGAACACAATTTGATAATGAGGAGTTTGTCGCCTATTGTCATCAGTCAAACATTTTGAAGGTTCATTCAGCACCAGGCCATCCTCAAAGTAATGGACAAACTGAAGTGACAAACAGAACGCTGCTAACGGTTTGAAGAAACGATTGGACGATGCAAAGAAAACTGGATCAACGAGCTACAATCAGTATTTTGGGCTTATAGAACTACTCCCCGAGTAGCAACTGGAGAATCACCATACATGCTGGCGTTTGGAAGTGAAGCTGTCATACCTGCCGAGTTGGGTCTCCCAACACACAGGGTACGGAATTTCAATTCCCCTGTCAGCAACTTAATGAGAAGACTGGATTTAGACATGCTTGAGGAAGTTAGAGAAGAAGCATCCATTAGAAATACTGCTTACCAGCAGCGAACAGCTTTGTTTTACAACAAGAGAGTGAAGAAGTGCGACCTAAAAGAAGGAGACTATGTGCTGAAGAAAGTAATTCAAAAACATAATAAACTGGAGGCAAACTGGCATGGACCATACTGAGTTACAGAAGTTGTTCGACCAGGAACTTATCGAATAGCCACTTTAGAAGGCGATGAGCTTAAGAATGCATGGAATGCAGAGCATCTGCGCAAGTATTATCAGTGATGTATATGTAACGCAGTTTCCATCAGTATGAATAAAATGAAAATATTCTGCAAGTCTCTCTGTTTATTGAAAAAATTTCGGGGAATACTAGTTTTATGCACTACTCGGCACTCGGAAGACTACTCAAGAAATATTCCAAACTGTACCAACTTAGTTGGTCGACGAGGAGAAAATATTCCAAACTGTACCAACTTAGTTGGTCGACGAGGAGAAAATATTCCAAACTGTACCCCAAACTGTACCAACATAGTTGGTCGACGAGGAGAAAATATTCCAAACTGTACCAACATAGTTGGTCGACGAGGAGAAAATATTCCAAACTGTACCAACTTAGTTGGTCGACGAGGAGAAAATATTCCAAACTGTACCAACTTAGTTGGTCGACGAGGAGAATTCATTGACCTTGGTTGGTCAGACACATTTTATGAAAAAGACAAAAATTTACCAAGTATGGTTAGTCGGGGATAAACTCTCACTAACTATAATTGGTCGACGAGCACAATTTAACAACCTTGGTTGGTTGGAAAAATTTTAAACATTTTTATACTCATTACTTTATTATTAAGTGATCGAGCAACATTACTGATACTTGTAACTTTTTTATTACTAAGTTGGTCGATGAACAGCACAATATTATTATCTTTTTAACAGATTTGCATAAATGTAAAGTGTTGATATTTACAAGACAACAGCAATTAAGATTTGCAAACAGAAATGAAAGTTTTTCATTAAATTCAAAATAAATTACAAGTTACATTACATTGATATGTATACTAACTGTTACATTAAAAATTCCTATTCTATTGGCTTTTTCCCTTCAGCTTTCGATACAGGTTCCTCGCCAGCAGGCGGATCATTTAAAGACTGAGGAGAATTGATGAAGTTCAAATCCTTTAGCATCCTGACATTCATCACAGAAGGTCGATCTAAAAGATGCTCGGGATGAGATACCTCGATCTGAGAGTGAAGATTACAGTCACCAAGGTATTTTGAAATTAAGCTTCGAGTAATGGCCCGAGCAGGGATCCACTCCATCTCCAAGTTGTACGGTGGCACAGGCAGGTCAAGCAACTCGGGATCATAGTAGTCCCATAGATAGTGTCCTTGTTCGAGCTTCAACACACCTAAGGCATTCAGCCAACCTTGCTTGTAGCCCTCATTGTTGGCATTCTGGATACGATCATCCAAATGGAATAGTACTTCATTGTATCCAGCCATCCAGAATTCCCTAGGCTGTTTGTGGAACTGATATGTTAGCCTTTCTAGCTGCTCGTGGAGATTCTTGACGAAAAGCTCTTTATTCTCCGAGACTGATTTCTGCGCAGAGAGTTGTTTCTCCAAGTCCCTTATCTTCTTTGACATGTCAGACAAAGCCTGGTTCTTAGCCATTAATTGGAATGCTTGGTTCTCTAAGGCAGACGCTGTCCTCTGTTCCTCGACCAGCACCCGAGGAGCTCTTGCTCGTCCCCGAGGAGATGTGGAAGTGCCCGATCTCCTCAAGGTGTCCAACTCTTCCCTTAATTTGGCATTCTCAACCTCTAAAAATGAAAATCCCTCGTCAGTCACTGGGATTAGGGGTGTTGAAAAAGAAGCTGCAGACTTCAACTGCGCTAGCTCCTTCTGTAAATTATTATTCTCTTGCTCCAGAAGCTCGGCAATCTGTCTGCACTGTTCAACCTCACCCTTCAAAGTTATCTCCCTCAGATCATACCCAGCAAAAAGCTTCTCGTAGCCCTTGTCAGCAACGATCAGCTTATACTTATTCTCATACCCCTCATGTAGTAAGGCAGTTGATTCCTTGTACTGATTCTGAAGGTATTCAAGGGTACACTGGAGATCCTTGATCATTTCGTAGTAAGCCACATTATTGGCTACATCTCGGTCAAGAAGACACTTCAGGTACTAATATGCTTCGACTGCCTGTTCTGAAGCATCATGACCAAGGATGTCGGCAACTTCTGATGCACTCAGGTCTGTGTGACCAACCTTATAATATTCATTACATTGCTGCATCAGCTTTGTATCATTGGCAGATAGCAGATCCATCCTGGCTAGAAAATAGCAGAGAAAGAAAAGACAATCATCAAAAAGAAGATCAAGACAGAGTACAAATAGAAAAGAGACAACCGTATGGAATAAAGAACTCAAGTTTTATTAGATCATGAAATTTGGAGTTACAAATTCTGGGTTACATTTGACAAGAAAGAAAAAAAAAGAAAGGTAAACCCGAAGAACATTACACCTTTTCCTTATCTCCCAAAACCTTCTCGGAAGGTTGGGAGGAGGAAGCAGGTTGCTCGGAGGGAACTGTGGGTTGTTCGAAAAGCACCAGCTATTGCCCGGAAGAAGAAACGACTTGCTCGGCAGCAGGCTGGTTGGTTAGGGCATGTTCTCCCACTACCATTAAAGACTCCTCAGAGGTAGCTTCGTCCTCTTCTAATTCTTCTGGAGTAGGAGGGGGACCAGGAATGTGTCTCTGAAATAGCTCAGATGACTCGTCGACCTTCATTTCCTGAAGGGCAGTAACCCATCCATACCTAAAATACTTTAGACTGCCATAATCCACTTGAGAGACCATGGCAGCACATCCCTTATCCCAACCTTTGTCCCAGCCAGAGCTGAAATACTTCTTCACGACAGCTTTCGTTTTGGCCTTCTCCAAGGCAAGCTTCTCGAACAGCAAAATATCAGCAGCTTTCAGTTTTTGTTCAGCTTCCTCCTTCTGTCGAGTTATTTCCTGGAGTTGGACCAACCTCTCCTCAGCAGCCTTGAGTTTATTTTCAAATCCCCCAGCAGTCTTGAGCTTCACATCGATCTCTTTATTAGCCTTCTCCAAGGCATTCACTTTCCTCTCCAAATCCCTGGAGGCCTCAGCAACCCGAGTTTTCTCCTACTCGGAGGAAGCAAGTTTCTTCTCCCAGACTGCCTTATCAGTATCGTACCTCTGGCGAGATTCCTCCAAGGACTTGGTAGCTTCTTCCAGAGCTCCCTCCACACTGGACAAGGAGTAAGAAGCTTTGATTGATTCATCCTTCTTAAGGATTATGTTGAAGTAGCTCGTCAACTGTAAATAGAAAAAGAAAGTAAAGTCAGAAACAAATATGAGAAATAACAAAGGAAAATACGAAAATTTCAAAGTAAAGGTACTTACTGAAGCAAGATGACGAGCATCCAAAGAAGTAACCATATCCCGAGTAAGGTTATCTTCATTACCTTGCACCTCGGGAATGGTCAAGGACTTTACCGAGCTCATGTCAGAGTTCGGGGTAACAGATGTGGGAACCCCAGTCTCAGCAGCAGGGGGCTGAATGGTGGTGTCAGCCAAATTGACCGAGGAGCTCTTCTTCAGCCTCCTCGGGGGAACAGGTACAATCAAGGAAGAATCCTTGGTCGGTGATATCACAATCACCTCTCCAGGAGCAACGGAGCTGCTCGGAGCCACTGCGGGCTTCTCGGCAATTTTTGCAGGAGCAGCTGGAGGAGCTGTAGCAGTTTTCTTTATTCCCTCCTTTGGGACATCGATCCTGCTACTCTTTGCCTCACCAGAACCGGAGGCAGTCTTCTCAAACAAGGTGGGAAGTCTTCTTTTCTTCATCCTTTCGCTCAAAGGAATGTGGGATTCAGGCGAAGAACTTGCAGAGGCTGGTACTGGCTCTGCTTTAATGACCACTGGACGAGCAGTGAAGGAGGTTGTGTAGATTTTGTACTGGAGAAAATACGAAGCCGACCTGATGTGCTCATCGGCAACCCTTTGATGCAAACCCCGGATAAGTCCCCAATGCCTTATATTGACATCTGTTTCTTTTGGGCACTTTCTCTTGCTATCAACTGCAAATAAACAAACATTGTTATCAGTAACACATTTTATCAAACACAAAACAAACATGATTTTAAGATAAATGAAATAAAATAAAAATAACCTATCCCATTGCCATAACGAGGGCATCTGGGACCCTAGTAAACCTCATCTCCGGTTAAAGGAGGGTGTTGCCAATTTTTTACAACAACCCCATGTTCAAAATAATCCCTGTTGGCATCAGGGAGATTGACTACTAAGGCTCTATTTATAAACCTAGTTTTTAAATAATAAATATTATCATTAACTGCCCATCTATAGCAGTACATGATTTCTGGAATTCCTATACGAGTTCCATGCACTTGATTTAATTTATGCACCCCATTAACTATTCTCCATGTGTTGGGGGCTATTCGTGCAGGAACAACATCAAAGTACTGACAAAATTCCAGGCACAGAGGATTTGGTGGAAAAGAAAATCCACACTCAGCAAAAAAGAGACTGGGGAACCAATGTCCCTCAGCCAAATTGAAATAATTAGAAGGCTTAAAAAGCTCTTTCAAGACAACCCAAGAGGGAATGGAAAAATCAGATCGGAATTTATCAAGAGACTCAACTGGGTAAACCATGATGATGAATTAAAAGAAATGAAGAAGAAGAAAGAGGATCTTACAGAAAAAAGACTGAAGCTGTTGACAATGAACGACGAAAGAGATGAACGCACAAGAGAGTAGAAGATAATGAAAAACTCGAAGATGAAAATTTGAAAAGATAGAAGACGATGGGAGTCTCTGTGAAGTTTAAAAACCTTGCCTTGGGAACTGGCGAAATAATGATTACAAAAAGGATGATTACGTTACCGGCGGCTAAAAACAATTAAATATTGACGCGGGAATCAAAGCGAACAACAGCGGCTAAAAAGGCAAAAAGTGACGCGGGAAACGAAGCGAGCAGAAAAGTCCAAAAAAGCATGATTCTACGAATTGAGATGGAGAAATAAATACAAGGGAGATGATCATAAAAATCAGGAAGAACTATTTAAAGCTACCATATTCCGAGAAAGAATGTTCCATATTCCTCAAATTTTGAACTACGAAACATTGGGGGCTTCTGTTGATACCAAATTTAATCTGCTGACTTGGATCAATCATATGAAGACACGTGGCTATCCACATGGCAACAACATGCACTTCTGAGATAATCACACGCTCCGAGGAACCATGTTACTCCGAGGAACGCATACGCTCTGAGGAACAGACCTCTCCGAGGAACTCATACCCTCCAAGGAACAGACCTCTCTGAGGAACTCGTACGCTCCGAGGAATAGAACTCTTCGAGGAACTCTTGAACATAAGAAAGCTTAGGCGGTCCGAGATGCATCTCGAACAGAGCATTAATTGATGAATAACCAACAGTTCAACTGGTTCATTAAATGCTTATCATTTAGACGCACACGCTTAAAGGGAATTAAATGTATTACCCTTTCATATGTATATCATTTAATGTATCACCCTTTCATATGACAGCCTCAAGACTATAAATACGTTGTACAATCCTCGTTGTAGGGGATCAGATCCTGAATCCAAACTTTGGGATCTAGAACGGAATTTCTTGTAATCTAGAATTCCCAAACAATCAGCAATAAAATAACAGTGGACGTAGGCCATTCTTATAAGGCTGAACCACTTTAAAATCTTTTGTCTCATTTATTTATCTGTGATTGAATTATTAGAGTGATCTAATTTTTTACATCAACAATGCCGATGAGCACCATTATGACCATGGATCTAAGGTTGAAACTTGTGTTGTGCGACTATACTCTCAAATTTATGATGCTTTTTTACTTAATGACATAAAGTTTATTATTTGGAATGACTCACAACTATTTCAATTATTAATTTACGACAATGGTGAAAATTGTCAAGATATTGTATATTATTAGTTTTTTTCTTTTATTTTTCTTATTTTCTTAGGTTGGTTTTTTCCTAACGTGCATTTATTAAGTTTGGAAGTTGGTAGCAAACATGAAAATCACAGTTAATATCGTCATTTTACTTCTTTATTTTATTTTCTTTGTCCATATTTTTAATTGAGCATACATTGAGGGAAATGTAAAATTTAGGTTTAGGGGTAAGGAAGTTGTTTTTGAAAGGAAAAAAAAGTTTTCAAAACATCAAAAATATTTTCAGTATAATTGAGTTTTAAAACGATTTCTTAATATAGAATGAACTCATGGATCTCTCAACTTATGAAAATTTTAACATATTAGCCATATAATATGATTAAAAATGGATAATGAGGCGAAAGTGAAAGAACTTATCGAATAAATGTGGAGATTTTAACTCGACGAGATTTTTGTGCCATTCATCATTTTTTAGAGATCTACATCAATCCGAGTTAAAATAACTCAAATTTTCAATGATAAATCGTTGATAATCTCAAATTCTTTGTTTTATTCTATTAATAAAAATAAAAGTCAAAATTTTGAATCTTAAGTACTGGAAGTCTTAGTAAGTCGTCTTGAGAAACAAATCAACTTAACAAAACTTGAGAAATGAGATCAAGCCATCGTTTTGAAAACCCAAAATCGAGCATTAACTGACCATTTTATATTATTATGTTGCAATCCCATTTGAACTAAAGAGAAAAATAATCTTTTTTGTTGAAAATTCCATATACTACCTAAATCTAACTGGGAGTTTAAAGCCAATGAAAAGATTCATGTCCATTTTTCTAAGAATACTTGGATAAAATTACGATAGAAAAAGTCCAAAAGGAAGGAAAGGTTGCAAGAATAATGATTAAAAAGAAAAGAAAACAGGACAAGATGGAGATAAAGAGAAAGAATGAAAAGGAAAGAATGAGAAAATCAAATTTTAAAAAAAAAAGATATGTGAGTTTAGAAAGAAAAAAAAAGTGGAGGTTCGAAAAGTACCTAAAAGTCAAAATACCGAAAACCTCTGTATTCTCAGAAAATTATAAACTCTGAAAACTATTCTTTCTATTCAAAACCCTGTCCTACAAAACAACAGAATAAAGTCCTAATAGATCTCAAGTAAAGGTAGTTATAGTGTGGAGAGAAGATGAATAGGATCTATCATGTGATTTTATATTTTTGGCAAGTAATTGATTTTTCGTTCATGAGATCATATCCATCGTTATAAAGTTCATTTTATATCATGTATATGTGAAATTTTCTCATGAAATTACTCTTTTATTCATATATACATAGAGAAAATACTAATTTCCGAGTGTTCAATTGTGAGTGCATCCCGTGAGATTTTGAAATCAAAATGAACTTTCAAATAAGAAATGTAACGATCAAATCTTTTAAAATGTATGATTATATTAGGTACACATATTGAGAAGTGAATTTATACTATATTTATGAAGTTTACATTTGAAACTTGGTTGTATTATGTTTGTGTCCTTTGTATTGAGTCAAGTTTTTTGAATTTTGTGGGTATATTCACTGCAAACCCTCATGAAACAAAACTCATCCACTAGGGTAACCTAGAGGTTTAATGTCTTGTTGCAAATGATAACTACAATCGTGATTCTTATGAAAGTGGGTGAGATTTTATTTTAATTTTAATTGAGGACTAGCAAAGTTAAGGTTTGAGGGTATTTGATGAGTGCATTCTTTTGTATATTTTATACCCAAATTTAGAGTTCGTTAGTCCTATTGTATTTTATTTAATAAGTTCTTTAGATCATTTTATTAAATAACAAAAAATACAAGAATGATTGAATGCAGATTCAAAACAATAATTTTAAGGCAAAAGGGGGCAGTTCAATAATTTTATAATTTTCTTTAGTTAATTTGAGAAACGTTGCCTTGTTTGATGGAATTTGGTGCAAATTGACAATTAACTAAAGAAAAGCTTAACAAATCGTATTTTTACGATCGTTCAAAAAAAGTTTTTTATACACTTGTGAAATCGAAATAAGTTGAAGATTTGTATTCTCTGAATTCGACGAAATTATGTAAGTGTGTTCGGCAAGAAAAAATAAGAGTCCCCGAGTGAGGAAAAAATGAATAACTTATTTCGATCCAAAGATCAAATAAGGTGGAGTGTTCGGTTCCAACACTATTATTTGGGTGACTGCCAAATATTTTATGGCCAATAAAAAAAGGCTCACTTCAACATAACTTTTGACCCTCCATCATTATAAATAGAGGGCAAGGCAGGAGGTTTGAAGATAATTTGGTGATGCAATTTTTAGCCTCAAACTTATGTCAAAAAATAATACTAGTGCTTGTGATATTATTAAGTGCAACTTTTTGGAGAGGATTGTTTGTGATTGTAATAGCATTTTGAATCAAAATTTTACAAGTTGATTGTAGTAATGAGAATTTTATTTTCGTCTTGCAATCTCTTGTTATTCCTTATGCTATCTTAGATTTAATTACTAGTACTATGTCAAATTTATTATGCTCGATTAGTATTATGTAGTTAAATTAATTTTGTTTTCATTTCCAACATGATTTTCATGCTTTAAAAATTCTATATTCACTTAAAACGGTTCAATAGTGTGTTTTAAACCTTCAGAATTGTTTATTAATTCATATTTTAAGAATTAAAGTGTATGATTTTTGATGGGTTATACCCACATTAAATTGTTGTATGCATCATGTTTAAATACAACTTTTTAAGACTTCAAATTTATATTTTTAAGGGAATAGGGATTTAAGCAGTCTAAATTAGAGACATTAAATTTTATGTGAACTTGAATGTTTTATTTTTCGAATTGAACGCAATGAGAGTCGGTCTAATTTGAGTTATAAAATCAGGAACAATGAAATTAAATCAATGTGCAATATTAATTAAAAGTGATAAATGGATCAGAAATTTTAGTTTCCTACCAAATTAGTTATATACTGTGTTTAAGATTTTTATTTTTTCTTAGTTTATTTTACCTATGCATCTTATCTACACTCCCGTATTTGTTTAGTTGAAAAGTAATTGATTTATAAAATTCACCAAATCTCTATGGGTTCGACCCGTACTTGCCAAAGTTATTCTATAATAGGTTGTGTACACAATATATAATTTGACGAATAGTTGCATGAGCTAAGCGAGAAGTTATCCTATCAATCTTATCATTTATATACTTCTTGACTATAGGGGAATTGTGCATGTAAGAACCATTGTGTGAGTCTAATATTTTTAAAAAACATGAGTGAGCAATGAGAAAAGATTTCGAAGGGAGAAATCTCACTTGTATGAAATGCCACTATTGGCAAGAGCTTAGAAAATAGAGAGGCAAAAGAAAAGAAAAAATACCAAGGCCATTTTTTTGCAATGACTCTTCAATATTGACATCTTCAAAATATTGAGAGAAAAAATTCACATATCTATTTTTAAGTGCCTTTAGTTGAAAATCAATGAATTTTCACAATGAGTCTTAGTTGAGCTTAATTATTTCACACTATTAATGTGACGACTCGGATATGATTATGATAAATCATGTTTAAATCATGATTACCGTATGGGATGAGGATAATGTGTTATTAGAATATATAATGTTAAGTTATTGTGTTTAGTCTAATCCTACTTTCATAACTTATGAAATATTGAATTAGTCACAAACATAAATTTGTAAAGTCTTCGGTAGGAATATTCGAGTTCAGGACTAGTTTTGGCCACTATTATATAATAATTGACTTGAGGTGAAAATTAGATAGTTGTACATATATGAGTTAAGTTTTTAACACAACAAACGGTGTGTAAAACAGAGGTTCGAACAAGAAGTTATGCTGGAATTACAAAGCAGGGGCAAATTTATCCATTCGTTAAGTGGTATTTATCTTATATGTATAACAAATGGATGAATTTCAATGGTTGGAAGGGGGGGAAAGCTTGGACGAATTAATCCCCTTGAAATAACCTTCTTCTTCAGTTAAACTCATCCATTATAGATTTTGTCCTGAAGAGAGAGAAACAGGAAGTTTAAGAAGAGAAAGGCGAGGAAAAATGGGAGAAAAATCCATAGGAAATTATGAAAACATCCCTAAGGTAATTCTACTTGTAAATATTGTATATTATTGGAATTATTGATTTAAAATGATATAAATAATCATTTTTTTACTAAACTTCCATGTTTTGAGGTATACGTATGGATAGATGCGGGTTTAAGCAAGGTTGAACGTGCAAATCATGTATATTTATTCGATTGGAAACCATGTATATTCAAACTCCTATAACTTTTTTTATATTTATTGGAATTGAATAATTCTAGTTGGATATGAAAATAGACTCATATATGTATAACATATCCAAATATTACGTGAAAATATCAAGAAATGAATCTTTGGTGATAGTTTGAAGTTCATATATCAAATCTGCCCCAAAGGTGTAAGTATGCACACCAGGTGTTCGATGTTTTGCTTGACATAGAAAATGAACCTTAAAAATTATGAAACTTTAATTTTGTATTGTTCCATATGTTTATGGATGTTAGGTGAAATATCAAAGGAGGTTATGATGCAAAAAAATTATGAAAATTCTTCGAAGTTGATTGAATGATAAAAGAGTCTATAGGGAAGATTTGATTTGTAATAAAGAAATGGTAAAATCTTGCTCTAGGAAACTTGAAATGATGTGTTGTATTTTATATTGGGAAACTCATATGATAAGAATCAGATTACCAAGAAGAAATTAAAGTATGTTTGGGCTATGGATTGGATATGTTAAATATTTTAATATGAAATTGGATGAGACTTCATTTATGATAAATGATTAGAATGGGATGATGATATGATGCTTATGAGTATGTTCAATGTTTAGTTATTCTTTGGATTGTTAATATCCTTATGATGATAATAATATGTTAAGACTTTATATGTGAAAGGAAATAAGAACCGATTGAACAAGTTCCCGATAAAGACAGGGGAAAAGCACACGAAGTGGCCAAGGTGAGTGTACTCACTGTAAAAAGATGTATTATACATGGCTATGGAGATGATCTAAATATCACTCACGGGTAAGTTGTATTACACATGGTTATGGATACGATTTGAATATCACTCACGAGTAAGATGTATTACGAATAGTTATGGATAAGATCTGAATATCACTCACTGGTAAGAGGTATTATACATGGTTACGGATATGATCAGAATATTATTGAATATGCATTTGCTCATTTCGGTTTACCGAAATAGGAGGTTACTCCCCGACTCGGAATGGGGGAGATTTGTCTATTAAAGACAAGGGGTTACTCCTCGACCTGGAATGGGGGAGAATTGTCTATTGCAGACAGGATATGTGAATCATGATTCGGATAAGTTGGTCATTTTTATGAATGAGCTGGATAAGTATATAATTGGTAATTCTGTATGAATGAGTCGGATAAGTAGATAATTGATCATTTTTATGAATGAGCTGGATAATTATATAATTGGAAATTCTTTATGAACGGACTGGATAAGTATGCATATATCATCATGGGGATATGATTTATTGCATTTAATTTTATGCAATAGTGTTGTAGTGATGCATTTGCTGAGCTATTTTGCTCATGGTTCCTATGTTTTTTTTTCAGGTATTGTGATATCACTGCCAAATCTAGGAGTTCGGTGGGGTTAGCAAGGGATGCATAATACCATGATTTGGTCAAACATAAATGGGGTAATTTAAGACTACTTATCTTTTCAGTAAGTTAGAATAAGCATAATTACCTTAGTAAAAGTGAAGGGCTTGTAGTTTTATTGATTCATGTTAATAATAGAATAAGGATACTCTTGTTTATGGTTTGATTTAGGTAATTATGATTTGACTCACTTTGACTTTCAAACTTAATTATAAGTAACTGGGTTGGAGTGTGTCAACTTTGGTATCAGAGCCTAGGTTTTAGAGGTTCTGGGGTGAGGAACACCTAGATTTGGCAGTGGAAGCAGAAATTGTTTTGATTCATAATTAAATTGGCTTTTGTTAACTAACATTTGTTAGTTATAAATACATATTGTTGTACGAGACGTGAAATGCAAGGATCTTGCAGGAAAGGAAATGAGATGTTAAGGTTTATTCCGGGATGACAGCGAATACACGTACTTTTGTATGAATCATTGCATTGTTTTATTTATGGTATGGACAAACATGTCATTGAAGGAAAATTTTTAAAGACAAAATGTGGCATATGAAAATTGTGAAGTATTGGAAGTAATCCCTTCTTATATTGGAATATGTAAACTTGAGTAGTGTCACTTATTAATCTATGGTTTGGTGTGTGCCCATTTATGTGGGAGAGTGAGGTACGGGAACCCATATTCCGTTAAAGGATGAGATAGCAAATTGTTAGAGTATGAATAAAATGAAGATTCAAATGGTAAGGGTGAAGTGAGGATTAATAGTTGTATATGTTTAATTTTAATATGTGAAATGGTCTAAAATTCAATTACTAGTCAATATATAATAATTGATTCGAATATGGGTTCATATTGAATTATGATAAGTAGAAGAAAATAGTAATAAGAGTTGAGATGTATTTTTTTTAATAGTATGAATATATGTAGTGGATATTACCCTTGAAATGTTTTGAAATGCTAATATGAATAATAAAGTTGAGAGAAGGTGTTAAAGATTCGGAAGTTTAAAAATATTGGGGAGCCCTTTTAAGAGTATGTATTGTGTATGAGTATGGGAAAGATGATAATCGGGTTGGAATCTTGACAACTGGTTTGGGTGGATATTGAGTTGTATTTGTCATTGTACGTATGTGTTATCATTAAGAGTATGGCATATAATGAATGTAATTGACATTATATGGAGTCACCAAGATGTATGTGTAAGGATAAGATATTCTGTGAGATACCATAATGTGATACATTAAGGTACTTGTTCAAGTTATTTGAAAGAAACACGACATATAATAGTTAAGATAAGTATTATGGGGTTGGTATGTGTGGTTAAAGTTTTCAGTGGTGATGTTATATTTAACATCCATGTTACCAAACAGGTAAGGTGAGTGTATTAATAATGTTGCATAAGACTATAATGTTAATAAGGTTTGGGGTAAGATTATGATTGTGAAGTTATTGTGTTGGATAAATGACTTATTAAGGTCATTATATGTTTAGTTAAAGAACAATCAATTGATACTGAAAAAGGGAATATAGTGAGAAGTTAGATTGAGTTTATAGTGCATGACTACATAATATACATGAATGTGAATATAAAATCTCGGTTAAGAATAAAGATTGAGTGAATGATTGTTCAGTTTCGATATATGAATAGTAGTGAGGCTATATTTAAATTACGAGATTTAACATACTCTTAAACATCAGAAATGATATGGATAGTAGTTAGGGTCAAACACATGTATTTGATGTTGAATGGAGGATGAGAAGATGGCATATAATAACTTAGTCTTGTAATATGATAATTATGAATTAAAATATTGAATGGGAGTTGGATATAGGAAATATAAGAAGTTAGTCTGGTAATAGAATATTTATTATTTGAAATATTACAAGATAATAAGGATGGACCATGGGAATGAGGGTATGAAGTAATATATGAGTTGGGAATTGACTTCCACTTATAAGAAATCATTAGATGATTATTCTTACGCGTAAGTGATAAATATAATGAAGATGATATGAGAGAAGATTTTTTAGGCATGAGGAAATAGTATTCCCAATTTGTTGTTAAGTGAAATTCCTCCTAAATTTCGGGGATGAAATTTTCTAAGGGTGGGAGGTTGTGACGACCCGGATATGATTATGATAAATCATGTTTAAATCATGATTACCGTATGGGATGGGGATAATATGTTATTAGAATATATAATGTTAAGTTATTGTGTTTAGTGTAATCCTACCTTCATAACTTATGAAATATTGAATTAGTCACAAACATGAATTTGTGAAGTCTTCGGTAGGAATATTCGATTTCGGGACAAGTTTTGGCCACTATAATATAATAATTAACTTCAGGTGAAAACTATATAGTTGTAAATATATGATTTAAGTTTGTAACACAATAAATGGTGTGTAAAACAGAGGTTTGATCAAGAAGTTATGCTGGAATTACGAAGCAGTGGCAAATCTGTCCATTCATTAAGTGGTATTTTGTCTTATATGTATATAACAAATGGATGAATTTCATTGGTTGGAAGGGGGGGAAAGCTTGGCCGACTTAAGCCCATTGAAATAACCTTATTCTTCAGCCAAACTCATCCATTAGAGAGTTTGGCCCGAAGAGAGAGAAACGGGAAGTTTAAGAAGAGAAAGGCGAGGAAAAATGGGAGAAAACTCCATAGGAAATTATGAAAACATCCCTAAGG
This sequence comes from Sambucus nigra, assembly GCA_949130495.1. Taxonomy (NCBI): domain Eukaryota; kingdom Viridiplantae; phylum Streptophyta; class Magnoliopsida; order Dipsacales; family Adoxaceae; genus Sambucus; species Sambucus nigra. The sequence goes on along the minus strand of OX422211.1, from coordinate 427,463,886 downwards.
TAATTCTACTTGTAAATCTTGTATATTGTTGGAATTATTAATTTAAAATGATATAAATAATCATTTGTTTAGTAAACTTCCATGTTTTGAGGTATACGTATGGATAGATGCGGGTTTAAGAAAGGTTGAACGTGCAAATCATGTATATTTATTCGATTGGAAACCATGTATATTCAAACTCCTATAACTTTTTTTATATTTATTGGAATTGAATAATTCTAGTTGGATATGAAAATATACTCATATATGTATAACATATCCGAATATTATGTGAAAATACCAAGAAATGAATCTTTGGTGATAGTTTGAAGTTCATATATCAAATATGCCCCAAAGGTGTAAGTATGCACACCAGGTGTTCGATGTTTTGCTTGACACAGCAAATGAACCTTAAAAATTATGAAACTTTAATTTTGTATTTTTCCATATGTTTATGGATGTTGGGTGAGATATCAAAGGAAGTTATGATGCAGAAAAATTATGAAAATTCTTCGAAATTGACTGAATGATAAAAGAGTCTATAGGGAAGATTTGATTTGTAATAAAGAAATGGAAAAATCTTGCTCTAGGAAACTTGAAATGATGTGTTGTATTTTATATTGGGAACCTAATATGATGAGAATCATATTATCAAGAAGAAATTAAAGTATTTTTGGGCTATGGATTGGATATGTTAAATATTTTAACATGAAATTGGATGAGACTTCATTTATGATAAATGATTAGATTGGGATGATATGATGCTTATGAGTATGGTCAAGGTTAGGTTATTCTTTGGATTGGTAAAATCCTTATGATGATACTAATATTTTAAGAATTTATATGTGAAAGGAAAGAAGAACGATTGAACAAGTGCCCGACAAAGACAAGGGAAAAACACACGAAGTGGCCAAGGTGAGTGTACTCACTGGAAAAACACATGGCTATGGAGATGATCTAAATATCACTCACGGGTAAGTTGTATTACACATGGTTATGGATACGATTTGAATATCACTCATGGGTAAGATGTATTACGAATAGTTATGGATAAGATCTGAATATCACTCACTGGTAAGAGGTATTATACATGGTTATGGATATGATCAGAATATTATTGATTATGCATTTGTTCATTTTAGTTTACCGAAATGGGAGGTTACTACCCGACTCAGAATGGGGAAGATTTGTCTATTAAAGACAAGGGGTTACTCCTCGACCAGTAATGGGGGAGATTTATCTATTAAAGACAAGGGGTTACTCCTCGACTAGGAATGGGGGAGAATTGTCTATTGCAGACAGGATATGTGAATCATGATTCGGATAAGTTGGTTATTTTTATGAATGAGCTGGATAAGTATATAAATGGTAATTCTTTATGAATGAGCCGAATAAGTAGATAATTGATCATTTTTATGAATGAGTTGGATAAGTAAATAATTTGAAATTCTTTATGAATGGACTGGATAAGTATGCATATATCATCATGGGGATATGATTTATTGAATTTAATTTTATGCAACAGTGTTATAGTGATGCATTTGCTGAGCTATTTTGCTCATAGTTCCTATGTTTATGTTTTTCAGGTATTGTGATATCACTGCCAAATCTAGGAGTTCGGCGGGGTCAGCAAGGGTTGCATAATACCATGATTTGGTCAAATATAAAAGGGGTAATTTAAGACTACTTATCTTTTTAGTAAGTTAGAATAATCATAATTACCTTACTAATAGTGAAGGGCTTTTAGTTTTATTGATTCATGTTAATAATAGATTAAAGATACTCGTGTTTATGGTTTGATTTAGGTAATTATGATTTGACTCACTTTGACTTTCAAACTTAATTATAAGTAACTGGGTTGGGGTGTGTCAATTAATTTGAGAATCATCAAGATTTCTAGTTTAATGTGCCTTATGTATGTTTGTTCATTGTGAGTTCTTAAGATCGTGTGTCATTTTGTTAACTAATTAAATCAAAAGTTTTCACACCCCTAAATTCGCATAAAAGACTACAATGATTTTGACGTCAATAAATACCCCAAAAATTACACAAGCAAGATCGTAAATATGGAGCATACATGATATACCCCGTTAAATCTCCTAGGCATAATAACTAAGACAACCCAATCGAAATGAACTCTTAAACTCCATCACCATAGCAAAGCAACCCATCAGCCTAAGTGAGTTCAATCAAGCACAACCTAATTTAATTAGCCACTAATCATAATGAACAACATAAATTAAACAACTAATTAATTAAAGTAAACACTAATTAAATTAACTACAAAAATTATCTAGGCATGAAAAAATTAACAAAGCCAGAAATAAAGGAACAAAGCTAAGAAAAGAAGATGAATAGTATAGAGACTTACATTAAAATGGGTATTAACCAAAGCAAATGAAGCAGAGGGGTGTTCTCCACAAAAACCCCCAAAGTTCTAACCCTAAGTCTAAACTAAGAGAAAAAGAAATAAGAGTGAGATCCTTTACAAAAATAAACTAAGGTTTGATTTTATAGTAAGTTGGAATAATAAATAAAAGAAAAATAAATAATAAAAGAAAAAGGGGATAAGTTATATCTAAATAAAAATAGAAAAGGAAAGGAGTAGCAACACATAATATCGGCAAAAAGAACAAAACAGAGGACTGGTCGACCGGGGGTGGTGCCGGTCGACCGGAGAAAGGGAAAAGAGACCACAGTTATCGTCCAAGAGAAAAAAAGGAAAACTCGGTCGATCGGGGTTCGAAGGCTAGTCGACCAGGGATAGCAGATCAGCCCCAAAGCCTTGTTCGTACTGCAGCAACACAGCTCCAAGAATTCAACACGCAGTAGCAGTCCAACTCCCCAAATCGATGCTACAGTTCAAACCCACTTAAACTTCTTTGCTTTAAAAAACAAAACACGAGCTCCAATTTGTAAACTCAAACCGAATCCAACTGACCCGTAAAAATTAAAGCTCCACAAGGGTTCAACCAAGACCCGATCACAGGCCTAAGCAAAATCGCCATTAACGAAAAGCTGCTACTAAAATTGGTTCAGGAAATGGATTGAAATACTTGATTTGTTTGATTGAAGGAGCCAGGACATGATGGTCATTTATTAATTTGTTCTGTCATGTGACTTTTCTATATTTCTTCTCCGATCAAAAGCGCCTGTGGATTCTTCATTCTCAATTGGATATGTGCACCATTCACATACACACGAAGCATATTCTGGGAGCATCAACTTCCGTGAAAATTTTGGGCTAAAAATCCTAAAGTGTGAATTTATCGAAATGCCCCTGAACGTGCGAATTGTGACGGTACTTTACCGGAATGCCACCAAACTTCATATTAAGAACTTTAATACCTACAAATAGTCAATAATACCTCAAATAACATGTTAGCATATAAAACGGAGGTTGTCTGGTTAATGAGCATAATAATAGGAATTAAAGTACTCGAGGGGGCTAAAATGTATAAGATTCGAGGGTAAATGTGTGCATGATTCTCGACGAATCAGTGAGTCCGGACAGCAGGGCAAGACAGGAGGTAGTGGTGCTAGTTGAGCACCACAGCAGCTGTAGTTAGGTAGACACATGAAGAAGGATTTTCAATAGGGAGATCAGGCAAAGAGGTTCAGAACTGGGGGCTATCAACCCGAGGGCGGTTATATGGGCTAACTGGGTCCTCAGCAGCAGCATATTCCTCAAGGTCAAAAGAACAATGGGGGAGGACAGCAGGGTCGAGGCTAGCAGGCCCAACAGTAGGGTAAATACCGTCAAGGCAATCAGGGCCAACAACAGAGAGAGTTTCCAAGCCAGTGTTTTATTTATGGACAGACGGGTCATAAGAGGAGGGATTGTCCACAGCAGGGGAGAGCACCGCAACAGTGGGGATCCCCATAGGAGCAGCAGGTAGAGGCAACCTGCGACACCAAACCCACCTTCCCCACCACACCAAGGACAGCTACAGTACGGGCATGTCTATAATGTTCGAGTAGGGCTGGCAATTTTTGACACGATAACCCGTTTATGGTAATAATCCGAACATGACCCGTACATGACACGATTAGCTTGTGTAGATTTATAAGTACCCAAAACTTATACTTAAATTAAAATCAACGTGGCCCAAAAATGACACGACTAACCCGAATTTCCACCCCTATGTTCGAGATGCCGCCATATAGCAGGCCCCACAGGCACCACCAGCAGTAGCGGCTACGTCTCCTATTCATGGACTTGCGAGTAGTGTTCTATATTATACGGAGGCATAACATTATTTCATAACGACTAGATTTGCATGAATTATCGGCCTATTAGAGATAACTGATAGTCTCCTTATGTGTGTGAAGTCACCTATGAGCAGTGGGTCGCTTATACACTCGATTTGTAGGGGTGCGGATATTGATTTGGGTAGACTATGTTTTGCTATCGATCTGTTGGTATTAGACATAGAGGCGTGTGACGTTATCTTGGGGATGGATTAGTTAGCTGGATATCATGCAATAGTGGATTATTTGCCTCTACGCGAGGGAGGGTCGAGCACACATCTGTATTACATTGAGGAGGCGACCTCACAAGCCGTAGTTATTTCGTTAGACTCGATTCCAATTGTGAGGGAGTTTGAGGATGTATTGGAGGACATACCCGGGTTAATGCCTAGTTGGGAAATTTAGTTTATTATTAACTTAGCATCGGGTACAAGTCCTATAGCTCGCGCACCTTATAGCATGGCCTAATCTGAGATACGAGAATTGAGGGAGGAGATTCAGTAACTCCCGGGGCAAGGTTTTATTCGATGGAGTACTTCATCGTGGGGTGCACCGATGGTTTTTATTAAGAAGAAGGAAGGCTCGCTTCGGTTGTGTATTGACTACAGAGAGTTTAATAAGGTCACGATCCGAAATAATTATCCACTAATTCTTATCGATGATCTATTCGACCAGCTGAGGGGAGCAGTTTATTTCTCTAAGATAGATTTCAGGTTCGACTATTATTAGTTGTGTTTCTTTAGGAGGACGTTCCTAAGACTACGTTTTTGACACGATATGGGTCCTACAACTTTAGGGTGATGCCATTTGGACTCACCAATGCACTAAGAGTGTTCAGGGATCTCATGAATTGGGTTTTTCGAGAGTTCCATAACCAGTTTGTGATTGTGTTCATCGAAGATATCCTGGTGTACTCTCACTTTGAGGATGAGCATGCCGAGCATTTATAGAAGGTTTTATAAACACTTGAAGAACACCAGTTGTATGCGAAGTTTAACAAATATGGGTTCTGGCTTCGGGAGGTGCAGTTTCTGGGCCACATTGTGTCTCAGAAGGGTATCATTGTTGATCTGGTATCGGTGGTTAGGGAGTGGGGTTAGCCCGCGACACCGATTGAGGTTAGCAATTTTCTTAAATTAGCGGGATATTATCAGAGGTTCGTTAAGGGTTTCTCGAAGATTGCGGGTCCACTGAAAAACTTGACTCGCAAAAGGGTACCATTTATTTGGGATAACCATTGTCAGTTATCTTTTGATGAGCTAAACGATAAATTAACATCAGCACCTGTACGTGCACTGCCTAAAGGAGAAGTGGTGTCCAGCGTCGACACTGATACATTCTTGCATGTTCTTGGGGGTGTATTGCAAAAGGAGGAAAGGGTTATAGCATATGCATCTCGCAAGCTTAAGCCCCATGAGAAGAATTATCCAATACATGACTTGGAGTCAGCTGCAAGTGGTATTTTCCTTAAGGATCTAGAGGAATTATTTGTTGGGAGATCAATATAGCTTATTCACGGACCATAAATCGCTTCAATATCTATTCATGTAGAAAGATCTGAACATGAGACAGAGGAATTGGTTGGAGTTCGTGAAAGATTACCAATTTGATATTTAACATTATCTTGGGAAGGCTAATGTAGTAGCAGACGCATTAAGCAGAAGGCCTATAGGAGAGCCGGCAACCATTTTGATAAAGGGTGAAAAGTAGCGTCGCGTCAGAACGCTAATCATTGTTTTCTGTTCACCGCCTTAATACAAAAAACCTAAATTAAGACTGCACTTGCGATACAAGTATAGTGGTAAGTCGGGTATCGAAAATCCACAGAGACGAGTTGCTAGCATTTATAGGATTTAATACTCCTAAAATAAAAGTGTAAAAGGTGATAGGTTGGAAATAAAGAAAAGGGAAAAATTAAGAAGTTAAGTGTAAACTAGAATTAATAAAATGAGAGTGGGGATCGTGTCCCCACCATGGGCTAAACAACTAATAATTAGAATTTCGGTTCGAAAACATTTAATCGAGCATTTTCAATTAAGTATAAACATCACACAATAAGAAATGTAACCCAAAGTTGCGAGATTAAACATTTAATCAAAAATGGTCACACGCATCTTAAATTCAGATTACCACTATAAACACTAACGTTGCATGAAAAATAAAGTTAAATGCATAATAATCCGACTTTAATACGCGAGGTTTCAATTAAATGCAATTTTACACAAAACCTAATTTTCGGAGCTCAACGCCCATCAATGGCGGACACACGACCCAAACTCTATGTAACTACTCACTACACATGATTAATCTAATTAAATAACTAATTAATAAACAAAACAAGAAATAAATAAACTAAACTAATTTATCTAGGCAAGAAAAAAATGGAAAGCATGAAAATCTAGGTTACAAAGCATAAGAACAATTATGGAACTTACATTAATGGAGAATAAGAAGGAATAGTAAACTTACAAACCCAAAATAGGAAGGAAAATGTAGGAGAGAGAAGCTCTCAAAAACCTAATCTCAACTAACTAAAATGAATAATATCTCCCAAATAAAAGCCTACAACATTCTATTAATACCCCAAAATAAACCCCAAACAAAACCAAGACAAAAAAACCAAAATAAGTCAATTTTCGTCCATATCTGATGGGACCGGTCGACCGCACTTTTGGAATTTGCCTTGGGCTGGAGACATCCCACTTTTCCTCTCAGAACCAATTTTGACGCGTTGCACGGAAACGGCTATAACTCCCTCATGCGGAATCGAAATGAGGCGTGGTTGGAACTGACGCGAAGCTAATTCAATTATCTACATGATTCTGTTTTGAAACCCTCCAAATTATGCAGTATGAAATTACCAAAATGCCCTTGAAGTAGAAGAAAATATTGAAACCTTCCGAAAATGGGCATAACTTCCACATACGGAGTCAGAATGACGCACGGTCAGTGGCCACGGAAAGATAATTTGATGATCTAAATGTTGGTAACTTAATTACATAAAAAATAATGAGTTTGAAAATACCAAATTGCCCTTGAAGTAGCATTCGACGACGAAACTTCTCCGAAATGCAACCGAACCTCACTTTTAGCGTTCCAATACCTACAAAAGCACAAATAACCCCTGCAAAGAATGTATATATCCAAATCCAAGGTTGTCTGGTTAATGAGCATAATTATAGGCATTTAGGACCGTAAAAGTGCTAGAATGCATAAAGATAATGGGCGGAAATATGTAATATTCGGTACGAATCACACTCCCTAACTTAAACATTGCTAGTCCCTAGTGATGAAACAAACAAAACTTGTCCACAGAAGGAAATACAAAATGCATATATGCATCGAAATATAATTTCCACTTTCGTAGGGAATATGATTGCATTTAGCATATGCAATAAGCCGTTAAACCCTTGGGTTACCCTAGTGGACGAGTGTTGTCTCGTGAGGGTTTTCAGGGATGATACCCACAAACATCATATGGTTTCCTCAAAATATGCCCAAACCAACATGCGACAAGCCCAACAATACGAAAAAGATTTCATATACATTATTAGCAAAGTGAACGAATTCACACAAAAGTTCTAATCATTAACATTACAGAATGTACCTCACAGAATTGAAACCTTAAAATGTGAGAGGGGAGCGAGCACATGCAAAGTGTGATTTGGCAAAAACTTATATAAACCGGATAAACATTAAAGCAAGCATATATTCAATCCTCACGGGTATTACACTCATCAAATGAAATTCACTTGAAACAGCGAGGTAACACACAGAACATGCGGCCTAAAGAGTAAATGTAAATGGGAACTAGGCTGCGCACATGTCACAAAAGAAGAACGATATATATAAACTAAAAAATGTAATCTCAATGAAAGGATACCGCACACTAAAAGAGGCTAAATGCATTTTCACAGATTATCACAACTATTATGACTTTTAAATTACATTAACCCAAGATCACATAGGACTTGTATAGGTTTGTAATTTAGGCTAGGCTAGGGTAATGTATATACGGGTTCAAAGTGTTCGGAACGAAAAACTTGGAATAATGGGAAATAGTGAGGAAAATAACAAAAATTGGAAAACAAGTTCCAAACGAGCATTAGATATAACAATTGGAGAGTAATCAAAGCTTATTGAACACTATAAACAACATTTACAACTTTCTTTTTCTTTTTCATTTCTTCTTTTTCTCATTTTTCTCTTTTGTTTTCTTTTGCTTTTTGCTTTCTCATTTTCTTCACTTTTTTCACTACTTTCTTTTCTTTACTTATTAAACTCTCATATGCCTAAATTGCAACCGACATCATAACAACAACATTTAATCCCAAGTAACATTCCAAATAAAGGTATGGAAAGTGTATGTATGGTTTATAACTCCAATTTAGAGTTGGTTATGGGAATTGGGTTATGAAACGAAAGGCTATATTTAGGCTCAAGGGGGTTAACGAGGGTAAACATATATGGGTGAGGTCAAGGCTAATATAGGTGATATAACAAAGAATGCCTATGATCATTTCACAAAGTTTACGCAGTTCTCGAGTCAAAACAATATATGAAAATCATGATCAAGTAACACAATTCAAGTATGAACTCAATTAATGAACGGTCAAATGAAAGAATACTGAGATTACCGACGAATTCAACGTTTTCAATGAGAAAAGAATAGTGCATACACTCACAAGCGACAAAAGGTATAAAGCTTACTCGGTGTAAGTATATACAATGCAACAAAAGATTACCGAGTTATAAAAATCTTAAACCAAATCAATATAGCAATAAAAGTGTTAAAGTTTAATTCATAAAGTTATTCATAATATCAATAATCGAGACTAAAGTCTAATAACTTCTAAAATCGAGAACATGCATCATTGGGATGTCTATTGGATCGGGCAATTATTGAAATTTATCATCGGAAACAAAGGCAAAATTCCCAAAAAAGGAGAAAAAATGATGAAAATCTTTTTGAAATTTTTAATTTTTCTAAGAAAAGCATACTAAGTAACTAACATGTGAGACAAAACATGGAATAAATAAAGAAATGGATAGAATATCCCACACCCCCTAACTTAAAACTCGACATTATCCTCAATGTGAATTAATAACCAAGCCAAAGAGAGGAAAATAGCGATCTTACCCAAAAGTGGAGCGATCCCCATAAGAACAAGTCCAAAGAATCTACAAAACAAGTTAATACCGAGCATAGCAAAAACAAATGATAAAAAGTTAACTAATTACACTAGACTAAATTAAAAAGAAGAAAGATAAAAAGAAAGAAAGAATAAAAGGCTAACTATATACAACCTACTATTTAGACTTTACACTAACTATACACTTGAAGTCTAAATAGTTGAGGGTCCACCGTAAAAATGATTTGACTTTGGAGGATAACCGGTGTACCCTCACATATAAGCATGCCCTCCGAAAAATATGAATTCCATTTGAACAACGGAAGGCATGTGTAAGGCGGAAGAAACGAACCATCGCCAATTAAAAGTTTTGGAGGGACGATGGGGGATTTGGATTGAACAGGTGACAAAAACATGTGGGGACCGAGAAAAACCGAAAATCCTCCCAATGATTTTGAAAGTTGAAAGGGAGGTGGCCCACACAAAGGCACGACTGCGATCGTGGAGGGCGACTCGAGCAAGTACTCCTCATCGGAGATAGGGTTTTAAACATTAAAGTTTGAAACCGAATCATCGGGTATTTGTTCCGGTGGGGTAATAGAGAATGAAAATGGGGATGAATGAAATTCAAACTCATGAGATGAGTCATCATCGCATGAAGTTTGAGTTTCGAATGAAATAATATCATTTTCAATGAAATGTTCTTCTTTGGGGGCCAAAGAAGAAATCATTTCATTGCAAATAGATATTACGCCATTTTCATCCTCGCTTTCAATATCTATTACGCGATGGGCAGAGTCTAGAATGGTTTGTTCCAATGTAGGCACAAGTACCTCGTTTGGTTCAAAACATTCCACGACTTCGAAAGTCTCAGAAGCAAAATCATTGTCGGACTCAAATAATAAATCCAACTCATGTTCCCACGAACGATTTTCTTCCCGATAACGATTTTCAATTTTCTCATTCTCATACATACGCAAACCCTCACCGAAAGTCATAGGTCTAGGTGCGGATGCATTAGAATAGGAACTTTGAAAGTTGCCATCGGACTTAAATGAAAACTCATTATTATAGGAATTTTGAAAACTATTGCAATTCGTTTCAAAATTCCTTTTATAAGGAGGTAAAGGCCCAAAATCATTATCATCATCATCAAAATTCCAATAACCTAAGTTTTTACTTTCGTTATACTCGCCCAAAGTAATATTTGAATTTGCAAATTTTTGGGATTCCAAGTATTCACCGAAAGTCATAGGTTTGCGAGAATTTTGAGAATTATAACAAGGATTACCGAAAGAATTGGAATAAGACATGCTTACCCAAAAAATGGCTCGAAGTGGCGGATTCCACAAAGTAAGTGCGCGCGAAATTAATTTGAGCGTTTCTAAGTGCTCAAATGTGGAAGTCCTGCAAAATATTAACAAATAATACAAATAGAAAGAAAATAATATGAAATACTAAATCAAATAAAGTCTAAAACAAACTAATCCCCTGGCAACGGCACCATTTTGATAAAGGATGAAAAGTAGCGTCGCGTCAGAACGCTAATCGTTGTTTTCTGTTCACCGCCTTAATACAAAAAACCTAAATTAAGACTGCACTTGCGATACAAGTATAGTGGTAAGTCGGGTATCGAAAATCCACAGAGACGAGTTGCTAGAATTTATAGGATTTAATACTCCTAAAATAAAAGTGTAAAAGGTGATAGGTTGGAAATAAAGAAAAGGGAAAAATTAAGAAGTTAAGTCTAAACTAGAATTAATAAAATGAGAGTGGGGATCGTGTCCCCACCATGGGCTAAACAACTAATAATTAGAATTTCGGTTCGAAAACATTTAATCGAGCATTTTCAATTAAGTATAAACATCACACAATAAGGAAATTAACCCAAAGTTACGAGATTAAACATTTAATCAAAAATGGTCACACGCATCTTAAATTCGGATTACCACTATAAGCACTAACGTTGCATGACAAAGAAAGTTAAACGCATAATAATCCGACTTTAATACGCGAGGTTTCAATTAAATGCAATTTTACACAAAACCTAATTTTCAGAGCTCAACGCCCATCAATGGAGGACACACGACCCAAACTCTATGTAACTACTCACTACACATGATTAATCGAATTAAATAACTAATTAATAAACAAAACAAGAAATAAATAAACTAAACTAATTTATCTAGGCAAGAAATAAATGGAAAGCATGGAAATCTAGGTTACAAAGCATAAGAACAATAATGGAACTTACATTAATGGAGAAGAAGAAGGAATGGTTAACTTACAAACCCAAAATAGGAAGGAAAATAGGAGAGAGAAGCTCTCAAAAACCTAATCTCAACTAACTAAAATGAATAATATCTCCCAATTAAAAGCCTACAACATTCTATTAATACCCCAAAATAAACCCCAAACAAAACCAAGACAAAAAACCCAAAATATGTCAATTTTCGTCCATATCTGATGGGACCGGTCGACCTCACTTTTGGGATTTGCCTTGGGCTGGAGACAACCCACTTTTCCTCTCAGAACCAATTTTGACGCGTTGCACGAAAACGGCTATAACTCCCGCATACGGAATCGAAATGAGGCGTGGTCAGAACCGACGTGAAGATAATTCAATTATCTACATGATTATGTTTTGAAACCCTCCAAATTATGTAGTATGAAATTACCAAAATGCCCTTGAAGTAGAAGAAAATACCAAAACCTTCCGAAAATGGGCATAACTTCCACATACGGAGTCAGAATGACGCACGGTCAGTGGCCACGGAAAGATAATTTGATGATCTAAATGTTGGTAACTTCATTCCATAAAAAATAGTGAGTTTGAAAAGAACAAATTGCCCTTAAAGTAGCATTCGACGACGAAACTTCTCCGAAATGCAACTGAACCTCACTTTTAGCGTTCCAATACCTACAAAGGCACAAATAATCCCTGCAAAGCATGTATATATCCAAATCCAAGGTTGTCTGGTTAATGAGCATAATTATAGGCATTTAGGACCGTAAAAGTGCTAGAATGCATAAAGATAACGGGCGAAAATATGTAATACTAGTTTGTAACCCGCGCGATGCGCGGGTGCTTGTAAATAGTAATGTAACTATGTTAATAAGATTTTAGTTACATTCAACTATATGAAGGAAATTTATTTAAAAAAAGGGAAATTTTTTAGAGATTTATAAATAAATAAAAAATATTATAATAAATGAAGTTGTCCAAAAAAAGGTAAATAGACAAACAATACTAAACTAAAGGAGATGTTGTTGAAAAATACAATAAAAAATAGTAGAGAATATATCTTTTAATTATCTTTAACTCGTGGATTTAAGTTGCAAGATATGAATCTCGAATCAATTCCAAGCGTACCTACTCCATCTAAATTATATTATCTTATTTAATGTTGAATCAATAAAATTTTAAGAAGTAAAAGATGAAAAAAAAAAGAAGAAAAGCAGAAAAAAAAAAGAGTAGGAATATACTCCAATCAAATCTTATTAATATTCAATTAATTTGGCTATAGCTAAACCCTTGCCCTGCTTAAATGGATTTTAAGAATTACAAAAGGATAAGAAAATAAGAAGATACCCATGCACATTTCACATGCATAAGTCAGAAAAAAAAAAGTATCATCAAAACTCTTTTGAACATGGACAACAAATTTATTAAATGGTATACCCAAACATTTTCAAGCCTAAAATCACATAGATTCAACTGTGCATGAAGTAGCATTTTTCTTATGTCTATGCTGGGACAATAACATGGAATAAGGCACTGGGTTAAAATGGCGATCATTGGTTGCTTTGTGACTGGACAATCCAAGTAATTCAATAGTTATTTTCAAATCTTATTAAATTAATATTCAATTAATTTGACTATTGCTAAACCTTTGGCCTGCTTAAATGAATTTTAAGAATTACAAAATGGATAAGAAAATAAGAAGATACCAAAAGCTCATGCACAAGTCAGAAAAAAAAAGTATCATCAAAACTCTTTTGAGCATGAACCACAAATTTATTAAATGGTATAGCCAAACATTTTCAAGCTAAAATAACATAGATTCTTGACTAAAAGTTTGCAAATTATTGTAAACACACATATACATGCATCTAAACATCTCCTTCTAACCCCGTTTCAAGACGGGTACCATCATTTACAAAGTGGACGATCACTCGTTTTAAATGAGATATTGAAAAGGAAAAAGTGAATATAACCATCTTTTTTTTCTTTTGAGATAGAGAAGACTTCGTATTAAGTGGTAACTTGATAATACCTAACAGTTTTTTACCAATCGTAAGAAGAAAGAGAACACGGAGGGAAGATGAACAGAAGGGTTGGTAATGAAAGGCAGTTCAAGAACTGAGCCCTACAGTCACAAAATAAGAAGTGTGGGAGAAGTTTTATTGTAATTTAAGAAGAGCCATGCGTGGAGCTTTTAAGGAGATTAATTACATGAAACGAAGAGTTTTTCTTGGAAGAAGAAAAGTCAAGGTTGCCTTTCACGATGGTTGATTAATTAAAATGCCTTGTGGATACAGTAATTGTTTAGGAGAATTGAAAGCTCCTTAAATTAAATGGAAGCCACGTGTGTTTAGGAGAATTGAAAGCTCCTTAAATTAAATGCAAGCCACGTATCAATGTTCTTTTAAGAGACATCAAAATTATATTATGTTATTAGATAATAGCATTTTAAAATATAGAGTGCCACGTGGACACTCTCAATGAGGAGGAGTCTTAAATGCTCATAAATGCCTTGTTTTGCATTTTATAGTATATAGAGATTCGATACGAATCAGAGAGCCAACAGAGGTTTAAAAAGAAAAGTTAGGAGAGCTTCGACACGATGATGAGATTGCTATGTCTTGTATGTCCGTATTAGCTGTCACTCCCGAGATTGTGATAAAGGTGGTGAAAGCACAGGAAGAGGACTAGTACTGTCAGGACAAAGTTTGCCGATATTAGTTGAAGGGACAGAGGGGTACTCGATCAGTTCAGAGGGTGGTTTATATTTTAATAGGAGACTAGTGGTTCCAGAGGATGATGATTTGAGGTATGCAGTGGTGTCAGAGGCTCACGGGTCCCAATTTATGGTGCATCTCGGTGGGGATAAGATGTACCAGGATATGCGTAAATAATATTGGTGGTCAGGAATGAAACGGGACATAGCAGAGTTTATCTCGAAGTGTTCTACTTGCCATATAATAAAGGTAGATCACCAGAGACCGATATGGATATTATAGCCATTATAGATTCCCGTGTGGAAATGGGAAAGCATCTCCATGGATTTTATTATCTGGTTACCATTATCACAATAGGGTTACGACTTCATATGGGTGATAGTGGATCGATTGATCAAGGTGGATCATTTTCTTCTAGGTCATACGAATTTTATGATGAAATAGTATGCTTAATTATTTATAGTTGATATAATACGATTGCATGGGGTTCCGATTAATATTATTTCCAATCGGGACAAGATCTTTGTGTCCCATTTCTGGCAGAGTTTTCAGAAGACGATGGGCTCGAATTTACGGTTTAGTATGGCATATCACCCACAGATAGCAGATAGAGAGGGTTAATCAGATGCTTGAGGATATGCTGCGGATGTGCATACTTAACTTTGAGGGAGGATGGGAGCAGTATCTTCCTTTGGTGGAGTTTGCGTATAATAACTCTTACCAATTCACCATCGGCATGGCACCATTTGAGGCATTGTATGGTCGTCTTTGTCTTTCACCTGCTTACTAGTTAGAGGTAGGGGACAATAAATTATTGGGCTAAGATATTATTCAGTACACTACTGTTAAGATTGAGTTGATTTGAGGGTGCATTCGGATAACTCAAGATATGCAGAAGAGTTACGTAGATGCAGACCAAAGGCACATAGAACTTAAGGTGGGTGACCAGGTATTGGTGCGAGTATCTCTTATGAAAGGAGTTATAAGATTCTGTAAGAAGGGGAAATTGTCATCGTGATATGTGGGACCGTTTCCGATCATTGAGAGAGTGGGACCAGTAGCTTATAGATTGGGACTACCAGAGAACCTACAGCGAATTCACGATGTGTTTTACGAGTCATCACTGAAGAGGTAACGGAGGAGTGAGAGAGATTTTTGGCATGTTCCATTAGAGGATATCGACTTGCATCCCGATATCTTATACGAGGAGAAACCGGTGGCGATACTAGATCATAGTGAGCATAAATTACGGTCAAAGGTGGTAATTTTTGTTAAAGTTCAGTGGGGGCACTACAATACGGACGAGTCGACATGAGAGCGGGAGGATGACATGCGTGAGTAATATCCAGAGTTATTTACCGCGGGTACGTCCTAATTTTGAGGGCAAAATTCCTTTTTAAGGGGGGAAATATGTAACAACACGTATTTTTTAGGAATTCAAATTTAATTAATTTGTTTAATTAAACTACACACGTGACATATTTTAATGGAAATGAAATATTATGGGTTGATTAAATTATTAATCGGAAAGAAATGATTTATGTTTATCGACTAAAATTACTAAGTGAAATAACTATGTATTTGACAAGTGTAAGATGTGGGTTCTTGAGATGATATTAATGTCAAGGGAGGTGTAACCCCTTATCAACATGGAGATTAAGGCCTCAGAACAATCACCAAACACAATAAGTACAAGTCGCAAGTCAACACATTTAATATATAAAAACATGTAGTAAATGTGTTCTTACAACATAAATGCTATAATAATACAATCAATTAGGGGGATCCCACAGTTGACTTGGTTGGAGGGAGTAAGAACAAGTACCTTTAGTGCAATAAAGGAAAGGCAACAACCTTAAACACAAATGGATGCTAAATAACGGCGTTAATGCAGTAAATGAGATTGGTCACACAATAAATGTTCTCACAACAAACTCTCTTGTCTGGGAGTATTTTGGCAACAGTTTTGGGCTTAAAAAGTGCGATCCTGGAATGGTATAACTTTGGGTATTTGTAGGAGAGCAAGGTCATTTGAGTGACCTTGTCTATATTAAATGCATCTGACCACTTTTAATGCCAACAACCCTATTACATTTAATGCCAAAGACATTGCAGTAAATGCACTAGATATGATATTTTGGCACGAACATTGTTTGGACTCTCAGAGCTATGATTACATTAATTAGGACGTGATGTGTCAGTTATGGACATGATGTGTCAGTTATGGACTTACCATCCTAGGAATATTTCCACTCGAGTGTTATTTTATTGAGTTCCTGAATGTCAAACATGTTGACTTCAAAGAGTGGGTAAACAGTAACCTGCAAAGGATGTGTTGTCACATCACTCAAAAAGGTAGTTCATCAATTTAAGGTTGCTCGACTGATGATTTCCCGAATAACTTATGATCCATATGTAAACGTCAAAGGTTAACCTTTTGGACAAGTGTTTAGGATTAGGGACCCTCGAGTGGGTTCCCAGAGATGGTATCTTGAGGGACTACTGAGCCATATTGTGTATAAACTAAGGTTTTGCATAAGTACCCGAAAGGGGGAGGTCTTTTTCAACATTGCCTTGCTCCTAATCCTCCAAACCAAATCCCCGTGAGATACCCAAAATGAGGTTGTTCGATAGAGCATGTAAGCTCTACCATGCCCTACCAAACATGGTCTTTCGAGGGTACCGAGCAACCTCATAACATTACAAAGTTAGCTTTATATTTACAAAGAAAGCTAAATGCAAGTACATCAAAGTTCCTGTTACAGCATCTGTTTCCCAAGTTTGTCAATTGGGCTTGATCTTTGTGGGGGATCCTTCAAGCAACTTCAGTCTTGTACGAGTGACCATCCGAATCCTTTCTGTTTATTGTTGGCTTTGCTTAATCAACAGTAAGCCAGAATCTCCTACTACAACAAGAATAGTGATGTAGCAATATTTTATCCCAATCGGGCGTCGTGTGTCGACTAATGAGATCGAGATAGGAAATTATTTTTGAATAACTCGGATGATGATTTTGAGGTTATAATTGAGTCCGAAAGGGTCGAAACAATTAGAATAGTATACCCAGATGTATAATTTGGATCCCGGAACAGTTTTAGACCAAAAAGGCACTACGAGAGGGCATTTTGGTCATTTGGCAACCTAGGGTTAAGGGAGATACGAATTTCCCAAGTTTATATTAACCTATATTTATGAGAGGCTAGGTCAATAGGAATAGAAAACACTTGGAGGCCATTAGATAAGAAATGGAGAGCATTTTTGGAGCTTAGGAAAGAGTTCTTATAGATTTCAACCTTGTTCTTGCATCACCATCACATTTGAAGGGTGGTTGAGAAGAGAATCATCATCAAGAACATAAAATCAAATTGCTCCCGTACAACGCAAGTATTTATCTTGCAAATTTTTATGAGTTATAATACCCATGTAGAGTAGGGTCTTTGGATTAAGGTTAATTAATTTTACCCTTGCGATTTGATGAATAAAACTCATAATTTGTAATATAATTACATGTAGAATGAATCCAATTATATAGATAAAACTAAATCAAGAGTTATGGGATTAAGGTCATGGGATAAATCTGGGTTTTTGATGAATTTATGTGAAGAACACAAAATCGTAAGGTTTAATGATTTATGGGGATTTTAATCTGATATTGGGTGAAAGTGTGGATTTTATATATTATTTACGTTGAAAACCATCCCTACATGTATATTTGATGTTTAGTTATGATAATTGGGAGTTTGGGATTCTGGTATAAAAGTTTGAGGAATTTGATAATATAAAAATTCGTAACAGCGAAATGAATAAGAAGACCCCTGACACTTTTCGAATCGATTCGGCCATTGGAGGAATCGATTCGACTTTGCTCAGAATTGAGAACTCTGTTTTTTAATCCCTTAAAATATGGATAATTCGTGAGAGGACTTTTGGGATATTTTTAAACTATAGAGGGAAATATAAAGATGGCAGTAGGCCTAAAGTGGAGATTAGGTTTACATAAATTGAGACGAGTTAAGTATCGGGATAATTGAGAAAATATCCATAATTGATGAATGAGAGAAATTTGAGACGAATCACGGAGTGATGAGTGAACCTGTGTTTACAACCAGTAGTATAGGATGGGAAAACTACGTATTAAATAATGGATAATTAGGACCCTTAGAGTAGTGAGCGATACTCGAAATTATATAAATTAGAATTTTAATTAAAATTAATAGTACTTCGAATATGCGTACGGTATATATTACGTACGAATTGATAAAATTGGGTTATGTGCTAGACCTACTGAATAAAATATGTAAATAGATTGTGGGAATACATATCTATATAATGTGATTATGTGTGTGAACGTTCCTACGCTACCTGCTATCAGGAGGTTTCCGCGCTTAGGGCAATCCCACATTGACGATTCCAGTAAGGTATAGATTTGTGCCCCTGAACATGGAACTTAGGGCGATCCACTATGTGCAGTGTATTAGTGGGACTGGTAAGTCGTTTGTGTACATTAGGTATGTGTGTATCCCAAAGGCTTAGAACCATATTCGCCTCCATTGTTATGTTGATTTATTATGGGTTCGAGGAGACATGCCGAACTAATAATCCTTGATTGTGTACGAGAGGTACATGGACTTGATAGCATAGTATGCTAGTGTCATAAGGGGCCATTCCGGGGATTTTCTAGTTGTGTATATATTATATGTCTATTGAATATATACCAGTGTGATATATCTACGTATAAAAAACAATAGAATTGATAGCTTAAGTATATCTAAAGGACTTTAAGTTATGAAACTTAAATGTCTAACTCAATAATAAAATGGGAATAAATAAATTTAATAATAAGACCGTAGTTTTGTGTTCTATGGGGATATACGAGGGAACTAGACTTATCGAGGGTAATTATATACCTAATGTAGTTGGGCGGGGGATACTTGTTAGGTAGAATACGTTAGGCGTGCATATTAGTTAAGAGGTGAGGATCTCGAGGGAGTGTACGTGAATATTACATTTGTAATAAATAACTGATTTAAATTGCAATAAAAATACTTGCAAAATATTTTTAAAATGTTTTACTTGGGCTTCGGCCCATGTCAAAAATATTTTCAAAGTATTTTATGTGTCCAGCCACAGAGACGCTAAGCTTAGAGATCCTATCGAGAGAGGCATAGCTGCATCAGTGTGGAGGCTTGCAGGAGATTACTTTAGACGCTTACGCTCTTTCATTCTAGATAGGAGATTTTCTAAGTAGTTCATTTGGGCGTGTTGCCTTCAGATTATTTATTTTATTTAGTTATGCACCAGACCGTATTTCGATTTTAGTTTTACTTATTATGGTTAGTTTATGTAATTGAAAAATCGATGATTTATTCTGTCTCAATTTTATATATTTGTCACGTGATTGTTCAGACTATATTTATGTGTGAATGGTTTAGTTCATTTAATTTATTTTCGCATGTGTTCATAATAAAAGATAAATTTTGACATCAACATAATTTGACATAGGTGATTAGTAATTAAAAAGTTTTTCGACGGTGATGCTAAGAATGAAACCATTAATGAGTCTTGTTTAATTTAATAATGGACTGATCACCCACGATTAGAATAGGCGGGTGTCATATTTATATTGTTATATATTTGAGTTGCATTTGAAAGGTGTGCGTGAGTTTGAAGGTTTGAAACGATGCAATAAAGTTTACATAAGAGCAAATTTACTCAAAGTTTGTGCCTATCAAGTCCGTACTTTTTTGGGGGGGGGTTGGAATTGAGTCCTTAGATGATCTTGATGGCCCATAAGTTTTTATTTTTAGGTTTTGTCGCGAAATATCCAAAGGGATAAATTTTTAAGGATAATTTTCCAATTAAGTCAATTTGTATGTATTGGCTTAATTCCTTTTGGAAAATACCATTTTAGTCACAAGTTAGGTCTTGAGTGTTTAACCTTCAAATTCTACAACGTATGTTTGATTAAAGACCATAGCGGAAGATTAAAGCGTCTACATCATCATGTCATTTTTCGTGCCCTGTTTCATCTTCAACGATCAAAGATCTCATAAGGTATGAATGTGTATTTTTATTTTTTTGTCAAAAGTCATTTGAAGGAACTGCTCTAACAAAATTGCTTGGTTTGTTCAAACGAGATGGTATACTATTGCAAACGAAATATTGGATGTCATTTGAATGTCCTTCAAATGAAGTTTAAACGAGGTGCCTCTGTTTGTCACTGGATTTTCATTCGAATCTTGTTCGAAGTCAATTCGAATGGGATTAGCCATTTTATTAGACCGAGGTTAATTTTAGTTCGAACGGACTATGCACTTCATTTGAATGAACCTATTGTGTTCGTTCGAAGGAGTTTTCACTATCTAGAAAGTCATGTTTTGTATAAATAGGCGTGCTGTGAACTTTTTTACTTGAGAATCTTGGCGAAAATGTTTTCCTATCAATATCCAAAAGCCTATAAACCCTTGTTTCACCCAAACACTTTGAGATCCAATTTCATCTCTATGTGCTCAATTACAAACCTCGTTTGACACCAAAATTTTATTTACTCATCATCATCTTTGATGAGTATTATTTCGTATGGTGGACTATGTACTCGTTGTGGTTTAAATGTGGGGACTCCATGTTTATGACGATTTTCTGAGCCTAAATCGGAGGATATTGAGGCGTGTGTGGACTCACGCATTGTTGCGGTGCTTAGGTGGATTCCTAAATCTCGTTGTACGGAAAGTCGAGGGAGCGAAGATGTATTAAGGCATGAAAGATTCGAGTTGATCATGTATGTCTTCCGTCGCGTCCTTGTATAATTCCTGATATAGTCGATTGCATTGGCTGAGTCATCCGAGGTTTTTTCGTTTGGATTTTCTCGTGCATCGGGCGTTGTGATTTCTTATTTTATTTTATCATGCTATCACCTAGATGCGTGCTTTAGGGTAAACTAAAATTTGTTGATTATTTATTACAACAACGGTACAAGGTTTAATTGGGTAAATTGTTTAAAAGTTTAAAAAAATGTCTTTTTTATATTCTGACTATGCTTATAAAACCTAGCACGTTAGTTTCACTTCAATATAAGCTAAAAAATTCACAAGTTAAAATCACCCATATCCCAAAGTCTGGCATAAATGAAGTAGCATGTGAAGGTGGGTGGTCATTCCACCATTTATATCAATCAATCCATCTCCCTACCAGCACATGTTGTCCTATATCTGTATTATTTGCCTTAGATGTAAATAATATATATTTATTCTTTATTTCTCCACACGAATTTCTTCACCAATTTTCCCCCTTTTTTACAATCTTCTTTTAATTAAAATGTACAATTATTTGCATTTCCTTTTTAAAAAAATCAATAAACGTGTATGTCCAAATTACTACGAATTTTTTAGCTTCGCAAGTAAAAATGAAACGAAATTAAAAGAGAATAAATTTTATTTGACATAACAAGAAAACACATCCACACTGGAATAATTTCTGAAAAATACACATTACACTAATGACAACTAATACAGGTTCCATAAAGAGCAACAGTCCGTCCTTTTCAACCGAAGAAGACACCCGAAAAAATAGTTGGTAAAATTAAAATCATTTTAAAAGCTAGGGAGTTTGTGTTTGATGTATAGAACAGGTATGGGTTCTCTTTCTTTAAATAGTAAGCACGGGGTAATCGTAGCCTCATTTATTCATTTTCACGCTGTAGGAGATGTATAACTCGAGGATCATCTTCGGTTTGCAAAAAGTAGCAGACCTGGTCCACGGTAGTGGCACTCTATGCCATCAACAGTACACCTCTAGATCGTGCATATATGATAGTACAATTGAGGCCACTTTAAATACGAATCGTTTATAGGTTCGAAATATGTCCCCTTGTAAGTCATTCTCTTACGCACCGGTGGGGATATATAATTTACCATACGTAGGATCGGCAATATGGTTTGCTACCCAGAAAATCGCTTAATATCCACCTAAAAAAATATGTCCAGTCCTGTTATCTGGCTAGCGGGTCGAAATGGGTTTAATAGTCCACTAAAGTGTTTTATTTCCGAATTAGCTACGGGTCAACAGTGGTTTGTGAGTAAAGAACCAAATTTTTTATCTGAAACCTCAGTCTTCGAAACTAGTTGCATATTATATGTTCTTCCCTCTCTCTCTCTTGCTCTGGAACCAAATGGTTTTCATTAAATACATAACATATATCTTAAACCCATTAGTGGTTTATGATCTCGGTGGATTAACCCAAACCGATCCATCTCAAACTCTCCCAAATTCGACCCGAACTTCATCCTAATCGTTTCTGACCCGCCCAATTTAACCCAGATCCATTTCTGAACTGTCCATATCCGCCCGTTTGCCCGGTCTAACCGTACGCGATGACTCCCTTTTTTTGCAAAGGGAAACCTGTCCTTTCTGACCCAACAAGGTACAAAATTCAGAATAATTGTTATGCGTTTCCACTCGTAAGGATATTCCATACGAGGAACCAATGGTGGAGTATAGTTGAAAGAAAATTTATTTCTAAGCCTTTGTTTGAAAGGGTAAGTTATTGCAAATACGATGTGATTAGTAAATCAGGTCCTGCATTATATAAACAACTAAACATTGCATTTTTGTAAATAATTCATTAGCTAATTCCTACAAAGTTCGATAGTTCGTAAAAAGTATTTTAAATTTATTCTTAGCATCCGGTCAAATAATACAATTATCACGATTTCACCTTAGACAAAAAAATGTAAATTACTTTCCAAAATTACCCGCAATGGGCATTGCATCTATAAATAAACCCAAATTGCTCCATTGAAGTTGCATATTCACTCACCTTCAACATTATTATCCAGGGTAAAATGGATATCTCTCAGGATACATGGTTTCTTATGGTAAATTATGGATATCTAGATTTGGGTTGCCATTCCACAATAACATTTATCAATAACACGAGGCCAACCACACCAATCTCTCTGGTAAGATTATTATCATGCATTTAATTTATCTATGTAATAATTTGGAAGACGTGTTATATATGGCTTTATTTAAAATATACAGGTGGTTGGGGTAGTGAAGGAGTTTACAATGATTGTGAATAGATGCGTGTCTATTTTGTTAGAAGATCCGATAAGAACAGTAAGGACGAGCCTAAATAACAAAGTTTTCACGAAGGGAGGTGTTAACACAAAAATTCTCCATCTACAAGGACCAATCAGAAAAGGACACATGTCATCCTACGTGGCAATATTCGACACCCGAGGAGTGTTAGTCAGCATCCGAGGAGAGTTGGTCGGCACCCGAGGAGTATTAGTTGGCACCCGAGGAGAGTTGGTCGTCACCCGAGCAGTGTTGGTCGGCATACCAACAAGGAAGATCAAAGGATAACTACACATTTAATGATCATTAATGTACATTTATACTGTAGATGAAAACACATAGCATACCAAGCAATTCAACAGTTAGATTCGTTGAATGTAGACATAATGCATAAATGTCTACATACAATGAATCTCTTTATCTCCCATCACTATAAATACATGTATTCCCTTAGCCAAAAAGGGGAAGAGAACCAGAGAGATCCAAGAGATCCAAGAGAACCAAGGAGATCCGACAAGGATGAGAGACACCATACACAAGATCTACACCTTTTTCTCTATCTACACCACATTGTGCTATTGTAAACCCCTGGGAATAAAATAACAGTGGACGTAGGCTTTTCCTTATAGCCGAACCACTTTAAAAATCTTTGTCTCTCATGTGCTTGATTGGATTGCTTTTATCTATTTATCTGTGATCATAAAAATGGGATTCGGTCCAGTTTTTTGCATCAACAGATTGGCGCCGCCTGTGGGAACGTGTTACAAGCATTGTTCTCCATCAAAAGCTAAGTTTTTATTTTCTCTACGTATAATAAATTATACATACATCTTTTGATTCAATCATGATTTTTATGTTTATATACATAAATTAATTGTCCAATTATTATCTGCAAAATATTGCATATCATGATTTTAAAATCATAATTGTTAGATTAATTCTTATTTAGAAATCTGAAAAATAATGGATTTTATAAATCATAACTTTTTGCTTGATTCTCAAGTTTCTATTTTATATCATGGAATAAATATTTTAAATGATTAAATATACCAATATATATGACGAAGATAAGATTTGATAATTTTCATTGATAATTTTCATTATAAATTTTGTAAGATCTTTGATGTCTATTCAAATTCCCATAATATTTTTAATAAAAGAATGGGAAAAGGTTAAAGACAATAAAAAGTTTTCTCATGGAAATCATGACCGAGATCTATTTTCTCTCTTCAAGTTTGAGTCTCTTTGCATTCATTTTTATGAACTATATACTTAATTTGGTTCAGCTTCCATTTATGTCAATAAAGTCAAATTGATTGATTTTTGATATAAATTTGGTAATAACTTTAATCATTCACCATATTTTTATCTCTACAAATAGGGAATAGGAAGGGATCAATATAAAAAATAATTTTCTCTCACCTGAAAAACCCACTAACTGTAGTTGGTCGACGAGGAAAAAATATTCCAAACTGTATCAACGTAGTTGGTCGACGAGAAAAAAATATTCCAAACTGCATCAACGTCGACGAGGAAAAAATATTCCAAACTGTACCAACGTAGTTGGTCGACGAGGAAAAAATATTCCAAACTGTACCAACGTAGTTGATCGACGAGAAAAAAATATTCCAAACTGTACCAACGTAGTTGATCGACGAGGAAAAAATATTCCAAACTGTACCAAGTATGGTTGGTCGGGGATAAAAACTGTACCAACGTAGTTGGTCGACGAGGAAAAAATATTCCAAAAATTTACCAAGTATGGTTAGTTGGGGATAAACTCTCATTAACTATAATTGGTCGACGAGCACAATTTAACAACCTTGGTTGGTTGGAAAAATTTTAAACATTTTTATACTCATTACTTTATTATTAAGTGATCGAACAACATTTCTAATACTTGTAAATTTTATACTAAGTTGATCATTGAACAGCACAATATTGTTATCTTTTTAACAGATACATATGCATAAATGTAAAGTGTTTGACAAGTACAATACAATAGCAATACAGATTTGCAAACAAAAATGAAAGTCTTTCATTAAAATTCAAAATAAATTACAAGTTACATTGACAATTATATGGATATGTATACTAACTGTTACATCAAAAATTCCTATTCTATTGGTTTTTTCCCTTCAGCTTTTGAAACAGGTTCCTCGCCAGCAGGAGGATCATCCAAAGCATAAGGGGAGTTTATGAAGTTAAGATCTTTTAGCATTCTGATGTTCATCACAGATGGTCTGTCCGAGCAGCTTTTGCTCGTCCCCGAGAAGCTTTTGCTCATTCCCGAGAAGCTCTTTCTCTTCAAGACTCATGATCTTCTCGGACATCTCAGCCAAGGCCTGGTTCTTTGCCATTAGTTGGAAGGCTTGATTTTCCAAAGCAGATTGAGTTCTCTGTTCTTCGACAGTTACCCGAGCAGCTCTTGCTCGTCCCCAAGAACCTCTTGCTCGTCCCCGAGCAGAGGTAGAAGTCAAAATTAGCATCTACAACACTGAGACCTTTGCTACTACTGTCTCGACCAATAATGAAGAAGAAGTTGTGTGAAAATGTTTCGAAGTCCACCACTAGCTTGGTACTAATCAAATTAAAGAGTTGGGTTCAAAAGATAATATGTTGCTCGACAAAGTATTCATAGGATCATAAATCAGAAGAATCAAGCACGTGAAGTTAGCACTCAGTTGCTCAGCACAGGAGGCAGTTGGTCGGCTGGCAAACCCATCAACATACTTGAAGATTATGACAAGCTACAAGCTGCATACTATAGCATGGCTGCATCCAAATTCCCAGGGGTGATACATAGCACACAGAGTTACTCAAAAGAAATATTAGCAACCATCGATCAGCCTGCATCATATGTCATTCAGGAGATAATGCACTTTATGTTGAACAAATCAAGAAGGTAGATCAAGAATTTCACGAGCACCGAGCAACACTGCAGAATAAATACTCCATCCTTTCAAGTAAACCATCAAGCATGGAGCATTGGGGGCTTCTGTTAACGCAAAAATTCTCCATCTACAAGGACCAATCAGAAAAGGGCACATGTCATCCTACGTGGCAATATTCGACACCCAAGGAGTGTTAGTCGGCATCCGAGGAGAGTTGGTCGGCACCCGAGGAGTATTAGTTGGCACCCGAGGAGAGTTGGTCGTCGCCCGAGGAGTGTTGGTCGGCATACCAACAAGGAAGATCAAAGGATAACTACACATTTAATGATCATTAATGTACATTTATACTGTAGATGACAACACATATCATACCAAGCAATTCAACAGTTAGATTCGTTGAATGTAGACATAATGTATAAATGTCTGCATACAATGAATCTCTTTATCTCCCATCACTATAAATACATGTATTCCCTTAGCCAAAAAGGGGAAGAGAACCAGAGAGATCCAAGAGATCCAAGGGATCCAAGAGAACCAAGGAGATCCAACAAGGATGAGAGACACCATACACAAGATCTACACCTTTTTCTCTCTCTACACCACATTGTGCTATTGTAAACCCCTGGGAATAAAATAACAGTGGACGTAGGCTTTTCCTTATAGCCGAACCACTTTAAAAATCTTTGTCTCTCATGTGCTTTATTGGATTGCTTTTATCTATTTATCTGTGATCATAAAAATGGGATTCGGTCCAGTTTTTTGCATCAACGGGAGGTTTAGCTAAAAAATTCAAGATTAGTTCAGTAGTAGTACTCATTGAAATCCCATTGTACAACCTAAACCCAAACCAATGTATTTTGAATATTTCAAATGTGAATCTCATTAATGTGATTGCAGGAGAAGTGGAGCCAACTGATTTGCGGTGCGTTAGACGTGTCATTTCTTAGAAATTTATTACTCACAATGTGATCATTATTTTGTTTTATAAATGCAATATACTAAATGAGCATCTTGATTTCATTAGTAATGGATGAACATCTTTAACAAATAAAATAATACACATATTAAAACTTTATTAAGATTTATACAAGGTAGGACTCAATTTTTTTCATAAATTTACCGTTGCCCACTAACAAACTCAAAATTAGAATCCAACTCCGTTATATATATATATATATATATATATATGGAAGTGGGTAGGGCTTGTTATAGTATGTAAACGTCCCCAGTGTTGTAACTAGGCCCAGCTAACTCAAATCCAACACTATGCACATTCAATGTTGCAAGTTGCAATTCTAGTTCATCTATTCAATCATCACGTGCTTTGGTAACATCCTCGTGCTTTTGAGTCTCCTTCTATAGTAACTCGTGTAGAGCAAAGTTACTATCTGAAGCATCCATGTACGCCTCACATTATTGTAACTATGATAATGACTTTACTGGAGGTATGTTTCTTAGATGAATGGGTCGCGGCATAAGGCATCAATATGAAACCTTATTGACGAGGTCTATTTTTGTTGTACTCTCTTGCCTAGGTGGTTGTATTTTACTAGGCCCTTCAGAGGAAAATTGTGTGTGATACTCAGGCGACTCATTATTTGGTGCCTGTGCTCGAGGGATATGCAATGTGATGGTGCAGTAACGCTAACTCATACCAGATCTGTGTTCACGTATCTCGCTACAGGTGAGAGTATGGGACCATGCGCAACTTCCTTCCAATATTCATCGTATTCGACCTGTGATGCAATGTTTATATGAGCATTTGCAAGCGACCAATTTGAGGGTAAAGCAATAAGAAAATCTTCATCATTTATTGATGACGATTTTAGAGGGGGATTGTCAATATTGCATGTTATGACGGTGAGTTGGCGGAAGCATCTATCACCCAAGTATCAAAAAACCCTAAATAAAGGATCCCAAAAATAATCCGCAGCCCGAATAGATAGCTGGCAAAAATGATTACATCGGGATCTAAAAATGTGGACTCCTTGTACGACTGTTAAATGATATACTCAGGTGATCGCATGGGACAACCCTTCTTTTTATATACAATTCGGTTAGCTACGCCCAATTAAATTAAAGCGGAGCGTCAATATGTTGGCATTGGAAATAGAATTTAAATAAATGCAATAAAGTAAGCATGTACACTCCCATACGTGTAACCAAATCACATCATAGAAACTATAGGATACACAAGTAATATTAGTACTGAGTATAATGTAACACCCCGTAATTCTGCTTAATTCTAAATTACGTAAGTAGAGTAATTTAATGGGATTAAATACGCTTTAATTAAATTACGTGAGTAGAGTAATTTAATGTGATTAAAATATGTTTGATTTAAATTATGTGAGTAGAGTAATTTAAATAGATATTATATTAATAAAGAAGAATATGTGTTATAGAAAATTTACTAAGGTGAGTAGAAATTTTCAATGCTGATATGTACGGTCTAGTGACTATATGGACGTACCGGATATAACTCGACAAAATTAAGAATGAGAGTAGAAAAATATTTACGAGACTTAAATGATAATTTAGAGTCTACGGTTGATTCCGAAAGGGTCGAATTAGTCAAAATAGTGTACCCGGGGGTACTAGTTGAGTGCCGGGTCATTTTCGGGCTAAACCGGGACCATTCGGGGGCATTTTGGTCTCTTTAAAATTATGGGAAAGAAGACCTACGAATTTTTGTAACCCTGTATCTGATTATAAGAGTGGTGGCTAGGGTTAGACAGTTAGAGTTACACCATAGCCATTAGAGAAAGAGAGAGAGGCAAATTCCTTAGGCAAGAAGGAAGGAGGGATCATCTTAGGAAGATTTCACCACAAAGATTGTTGGGAAGAAGGATTGAGACACCAATATCATCAATCATCATCAACAACCACGAAATCAGACCCTACAAATCTTAAGGTAAGTGGTTAATTGCAAAATAATTGAGTTATAATACCCATGTTTAAGCTTGAGGAAGAACATGATTTTTATGATATTCTTGGGAATAAACATTTGATAATAATCCATGATTGATTCGGATTTGCATGTAGGACGTTTTTGAATTACCAAGTAGGTTTACATCATAGAAAATCTGATGAGAAATTCGTATGAAAATCTGGTATTTTGATGAAAAATATAAAGAATGCAGTTTTAGGGTTCTTGAATATTATGGATATTTTCAGTGAATTTAGCCAAGATTTATAATGATTTTGTTGTTTTAAATCGTTAGTAATCATCCCAGAACATGTAGGAATGATTAGAAATTGTTGGTTGTGAATTTGATGGCTTATCATGAAAGTTAGAGATGTAAAAATGGTGAAACCCGTAGGAAGAAGATGAACTGGGTCTGTCACTGCTTGATCGATCGATAGACCCTGGAGTATCGATCGATCGAAGCAGTCGATCGATCGACCATCTTCCTTCGATCGATCGACCCTGTCTGAACTATAGAAAGTTGTGTAGAAATTTCTTTAATTGTCGTTACTTAATGGGAACCTTAGAATTGATATTTTTCCTATGAGGGGACTTGGAAATTACCAGTAGGTGCACCATTAGGTTCCTCCACTAATGATTGAGTAGGAATGTTGGAGAAATGGATTGACGGTAGAACGATTGACTTAGCCGTGAGTTGAAATGGTTAGTTTAATTACGGAAAGAGTGAGACTTAATTCCGGAAAGAAAATACCAGTAGGTTAAAGTTAACTTAACTACTGAATTAAGGGAGGGGTAACTAGGACCCTTAGAGTTACGCGAATACTCGAATAAATACAATAGTGAGATATGTTGTAATTAATAAGTACGGAGAATATAAGAAAAATGTATTACGTACGGGTATGATTTACTAGGTCGGGTGCGTACCTACTAAATTTATATAAATAGTTTTGGGTTAAGAGAATATTACCTAAATTAATTATGTTAGGGTCGATGTGACATTCCGAACTAACATAAGACTATTATAAATTTGGGGTCGATGTTTAATGCCGAACCAAACTTTGAACTGGTGCCACGATGAAAGAGTCCCGAACCATAATATGTGCCTATATTTATATTTATAGATAGTTGGGGTCGATGAACCATTCCGAACCAACTTTCACTTGGAGTCGATGAATTATTCCGAGCCAAGGGTCCTTTGTGTGTTGTAAAAGGATATATTAGTGGTAACTAATATTATATACATTGTTGTGGGATAAAATGTTTTATGTGCTAAATCTACAAATTGAGAATAGTAGACAATGAAATGATAAGTAAATGTCTCAGTAATAATTTATAGCATGATGTAATTATTACAAGAATAAGGTAACGAGCAGTTATTGAGTTAACTACAGTTATGGACAGTATAACTAGGTAGACCAAGTTTCCTCGATAGTTATATACTATGTAAGAGAGGTGAGGAGGTCCAAGGGAGAGTGCGAAACCTTAATGTGTGTAATCAATAACTTAATTGTGATAACCGCTTTCAAAATATTTTCAAATGTTTTAAGTACTAACTCTTGCTATGTAAATTTTTAAAAACCTTTTAGGTGCCCAGCCACAAGGACACCTAGATTGATTTCATGTCAGAGATTTGGGAGCTACAGCCAGTGTGGAGGTTGCAGGGATTGTTTAGACGCTTCCTCTTTTTCATTTCTAGTGCAGGATCTCAGTTTTATTATTTCTAGTTGGAACATGTCGTTCCACCTTTACTATTACAGTTTATTCTAGTTATGGATTTGTAGTTGTCTTTGGGCCGTGGTTTACGGCAAGACTTTATTTGCTTTCAGATTTTTATGTACTGAGCATTCATATGTAGTTTTGGTTATGTGTGGTTTGGATTATTTATTGTTTTAAGAAAGATAAAATTTGGCACCCGTTTTAATTACATTTAGGTGGTTAGTAATTTTAAAAAGGCGTTCGACAGTGATGCTAAGAATGAACCATTTAAGAAACCTGTTTATATTAAAATAAGGCTTGATCACCCAAGGTTTAATTAGGCGGGGTGTCACAGATGGTATCAGAGCATCAGGTTCTAGTGTCCATAGGATCTGTACGGCTTACTACGATTCAGCGTTACGTTTGTTTGTATTAGAGCCCTACTATTAGGATTGTTGATAAATTTCCAACTGTTGCGTGATCGTACTTCTGCTCTTAAATTTTTATAAACTGTGTACTTATACAATTTGAATCTTATTTCAGATGCCGCCAAGGAGACTGAGAGCAGAGTGGGCTGAAGCCAGAGAGGAGGTGAGGGAGGCTCATCAAGAGCCACAGGTACCGATACCACCACCCCCGCCTGAGCTAATCTCCACTACTCAGGTTGCAGTGATAGTGGCTCAGGCAGTTGAGACAGCAATGAGGGCAATGGCAGCCCACTTTCCACAGCCCCAAGTACCTCCCCCTGTGGCACCGGCAGTGCAAGTTCCGGCGGGACCATCTACTTGGCAACGAGTCAGGGAGACATTTCAGAAGGGGCACCCACCCGAGTTTCAGGGTAGTACTAATATAGTGGAAGCGTGCAACTGGAAGAAGAATATCCAGCGCCACTTGCGCATGCTAGAGTGCACCGGAGTTCAGGAACAGATGCTAGCCACTTTCCGTCTGTCAGGAGCGGCCCTACAGTGGTGGGAGTCAGTTACCACCACCGAGGAGAGAGATACTTTGTTTATTTCTGAGTTTTGGGTGCGGTTTGACCGCAAGTATTTCCCTCCAGCAGTAGACTCAGAGATGAGAAAGAAGTTCAGCGAAGTGGTTCAGGGTGATCGCTCAGTTGCTGACTACGAGGAGGAGTTTACCCGCTTGGCCAATTTTGTGCCAAACGAGGTGAGCAATGAGGAGAGGAAGAAGTCCAAATTTATGGAGGGCCTAACCTGGAGAATCAGACAACACTTAATTGGTAATCCGGCATTGGTAACCTACACAGATGTCGTCAATGCCGCTCTACTACACTGTCAGGATCACCGTTTTCATACTAAGGGAAGTAAGAGGGGTGAGCCTAGCCAACCGGGCAAGGTGGATGGAGGTAGTGGCAGCAGTGCAACACAGCAGCAGGCAGCGGGTCAGTTGGGACAGGATTCCAGACAGGGGAACCCTGCCAAGAAGTTTAAGCACGTGAAGTATCGCTTCGACCGACAGGGCCAGCAGGGTCCTCAGAAACCAGTCCCTCAGGGTCGACAGGGCCAGGGTAATCAAAATGGGGGACAACTAGGCCAAGGGCGATAGGGCCAACGTCAGGGCCAAGGACAAAGACAGTTCCAGGGGCAGTGCTTCACTTGTAGTCAGCAGGGTCACAAGAGCAGAAATTGTCCACAGCAAGACCGGGCACGACAGTAAGGTGCCCAACAGGGGCAGCAGGCACCGTTAGCTCCAGCAGCAGTACAGGCCCCACAGCCAGGGCAGATGCAGTACGGACGTGTGTTCAACATCCGTGACATTCCATTTCAGCCGGCACCGCCAGCACCGCCGGCAGTTGCGGGTATGTTTCCTATTCATGGGCTTGAGGGGAATGTTTTGTTTGACACTGGGGCAACGCATTCATTTATTTCCACTAGATTTGCACGGGCAGCCGGCCTATTAGCGACAGCAGACACTCATCTTATGTGTGTGGAGTCACCGATGGGTAGTGGGTCCCTCATACACTCGATTTGTAAGGGTGTGGACATTGTGGTCGGGAGATTGAGTCTAGCGGCGGACCTTCTAGTGCTGGATATGGAGGGATATGACGTCATCCTAGGCATGGATTGGTTGGCACATAATAGGGCAATGGTAGATTGTTATGAGAGGACCATCGTGTTCTCTATCCCGGGGCAGGAGATGTTCCTTGTGGCTATGCCACTTCCTGAGGGAGGATCGCGAACTCACTTATATTATATTGAGGAGGAGACCTCACATGGGGTGGTCGTTTCTCTGGACTCAATCCCAGTTGTGAGGGACTTTGAGGATGTCTTTCAGGAGATACCAGGGTTACCACCTAGCAGAGAGATAGAGTTCGTAATTGATCTCACACCGGGGACGAGACCGATTTCCAGAGCACCATATCGCATGGCTCCTTCAGAGATGCGGGAACTGAGAGAGCAAATCCAGCAACTGTTAGGACAGGGTTTTATTCGACGGAGTACATCGCCATGGGGTGCGCCAGTACTGTTTGTGAAGAAAAGGGATGGTTCACTTCGTCTGTGCGTAGATTACAGAGAGTTGAACAAAGTAACGATACGTAATAAGTATCCATTACCGAGGATTGACGACTTGTTTGATCAATTGAGAGGGGATGCATACTTCTCAAAGATCGATTTGAGATCGGGTTACCACCAATTGCGCATTCGTGAAGAGGATGTACCTAAGACCGCTTTCCTGTCGCGGTACGGGTCATATGAGTTCAGAGTGATGCCTTTTGGGCTAACCAATGCATCGACGGTATTCATGGATCTCATGAACAGGGTATTCAGGGAGTTTTTGGATCAGTTTGTGATTGTATTCAAAGACGACACTCTGAATGATTTGTATTCTGAATGAAAAGTTCAAAACAGGCGTCACATATGTAATCGGGTGCAACAATTTAAACTGATGTATACATATCATGCCAAAAGTCCTAACTC
Organism: Sambucus nigra; assembly: GCA_949130495.1. Classification (NCBI taxonomy): domain Eukaryota; kingdom Viridiplantae; phylum Streptophyta; class Magnoliopsida; order Dipsacales; family Adoxaceae; genus Sambucus; species Sambucus nigra. The sequence continues at coordinate 427,430,027 of OX422211.1, read as the reverse complement.
CCGATAAAAGTAAACCCTCGTGCACGAAGCGTCTCGCAAGCGAAATGCAAACAAGGAACCCTCTCCTATACACTCGGGCACTCACAGTCGGTCGTGTCGGATCAATGGCTTGAATTTTTTCTCAAAGTCATAGAATACAAAAACTAGTTGTGAGTATCAAAGAAACGTTGTGCAGAAAATATAACGGGAGCCCTCAGATCCCCAAAGGCTCTAAATCTGGGTGCTCTGATACTAACTGTGACAACCCTGCTTTTTATATCTAATTCGGTTAGCTACGCCCAATTAAATTAAAGCGAAGCGTCAATATGTTGGCATTAGAAACATAATTTAAATAAATGAAGTAAAGTAAACATATACATTCCCATACGTGTAACCAAATCACATCATAACAACTATAGGATCCACAAGTAATATTAGTACTGAGTATAAAATGCACAAACATACGGGCCCAAAAATAAACTACGTAAAGTGTGTAATGTAAACCTCTCAACACTAGTAAATCCCTAATAATGGGAAATCTCTTATACCACACTCTAAGGAAGAGTGACAAAATAGGATAAGGACCAACGTCCACCACTACAGGATCCTAAGAATAGATGCGAGGTCATCCAGCTCCATAGTCTACTGTCCAACGGGGTGAGGACCTGTATAATACATATATATGGGATAGGGGAGAGGAGGCATAGAAACGGGTGTCAACAACAAGAAAATCTATACAGTTATAAGATGTACGTATGATGAACGCATACTCAACACAACTTGTCTCCAGTAATTAATTCGTTCAATTACCCAACCAATGCTCCTATGTCGTGACTACCCAACCCAAACTCGCGAAACGTGTAATCTCATATCGTATCATGATTAATCATTATTAATCTCATTTTAGTATTTAACGCATCGAACTATTTCCTTTAAGTATAATATAAATTGCATCAATTCGGGATATTACTTTAAGATAGAAGCATAACATCTCACACAACAAATCATATCGGGTCACTGTCGTTACCCGAGAGAACAAGTCGTAACACTAGGCCTACACATGAATATTCCCTAATATTACGTGACAAGGGCAATCATACTAAGTCCTAAATCACATGGTGTTCCAAGGTCTTCCTATCCGACCCGCATTACAACCATGTGTCAGGTTTCGATGGTTTATCTTCGACACGGCACTCGAGCGGAACCTAACCGGATCAATCACAACAAATTGCATTCAACATGTGCCTACGTCGATCGGAGGACTAGTCTAGCGTATACTCGACAATATATGTGTAAAATAATTTCACGCTTATGTATATATATACAATCGTATCAAGTATCTTACTCGAGTTATACATTAGTCATTATTTACGATATAACACAATTTACATCATTAATTTACTAATTCAACATCAAATCATTTCAAGGTTATATATCCCTAATAACCATAAGTATGTCATGAAGTTAGAATATTAGGCACAACACCACCATTATCTTACTAACAACATGAAAAACATTAGCACTCTTATTTCAACAACTTTCTGCCCAGAAATGTAAAATAACGATTTTAGGCCTTTTCGATCCGTTTTTGAAGAAACTTAAAACTACAAAGTTGCTCAGAATATTATTTTCTACAGGAAATCGCATGCACACTTCCATTTCTTGCTTAAAACAGACCCAAGACTAAACTATAATATTCACCCCTGTTTTGACAAATTTCTGCGCAGAACTATAAAACACAGATTCGAGGATTTTTTTATCCTTTTTTGAAAAAACTTAAAACTACAAAGTAATTTAGAACATGATTTTATACAAGAACTCGCATGCACACAGTCATTTACAGCTTAAAACAGACTTAAAATCAATTTGCAATGATCACCCCTTTTTAATTTTGGATTTGTATGAGTTCATTTTGTTTATAATTTGATGCATCCTAAATCATTTACATACTAATTACATCTCATTAATATCAAGATTTAGGGATTCAACTCATGTTCATACACTTTTTCATCAAACATTGAAGATTTAACAATCTAGAGTAACTTGCCTTTGGTTTGTGTAGGGAGGTGTTGATGAAGAAGATGGCAACCTTCTTCTTCTTCTTCTTCTTCTTATTCTTCTTCTTATTTCTCTATCTACCTCTCTTATACACACAAAAGAGAAGACTAAACCCTAACCCTTTCTATTTATATTTTAAGGGTAATTTTTGGATTTAATTAAAACCTAGGGTATAAAATTACCACGATACACTTTTCCGAGTCACTAAGGGTCTAAAAACTCCTGGAACACAAATATAACTTTCGGGTACTTAATCTCAATTATTTCGATACATTTGGAAACATTGGTGCACTCGAAATTATCATCCGAGTCACTTATCTAAAATATACTTTTTGCACCTGACTCTTAAGTCCTGTGCTCAAAATTCGTAAAGAGTCGCTATCACTCACTAACGACATAACTTAAAATCATATGTTCATATTTAATCTTCACTCTAGTAAACATATATGTAGATAAACATTATCACTCTAATTATTATTTATCATAATTCAATTTATTTTCCCCATTAAATTATTTAATTTCTCACACATAGGTAATTAATTATGCATTAATTTAATTTCTCTATTAAATTATTTTAATTACGCGCACACACAAGTAATTAATAATGAATTAAAACTACGGGGTATTACATTCTCCCCCTCTACGAACGGGATTTCATCCTCTAAATCCAAAATAAAACAAATCAATTTCAATTCAAGTCAAGCAAGGTAGTTTGGCACGTACCTTCCGTGAAGAGATATGGGTGACTAATTTGTAAGTCATCCTCTCTCTCCCAAGTGTCCTCAGACTCATCATGATGACTCCACAGATAGCGAACAAGAGGAATGACTTTTTACCTTAACTGCTGCTCACGACGATCTAGGATCCTAATCGGCCTCTCCTCATAGTTTTCGTCGAGCTGCATCTCAATCCCGTCTAAATCGTATAGGTGTGAGTCCTTGGTACGTAAGAACTTCCTTAGCATGGATACACAAAAAACATCGTGTACCCGCTAGAGGTGGTCAGGTAGGGATAAACGATAAGCAACTGGTCCCATCCTATCCAACATTGTAAACGGACCCACGTATCATGGTGAAAGCTTCCCTTTGGAACCAAAGTGAACAACGCCTCTCATGGGTGAGACCATCAACATCACTTACTCCCTAACGGCGAACTCTAACTTCCTCCACCTTGTGTCAGCATAAGTCTTCTGACGATCTTTCGCGGTCTTTATCCGTGCACGAATCAAGTCAACCTTCTTCGAGGTCTCCCTAATAATATCCGACCCCGGCGTCCGGTGCTCTCCGAACTCCAACCAATATGTAGGGGATCGACAAGGCCTGCCGTATAAATCCTCGTATGGTGCCATGCCAATAGCCTGTTGATAACTATTATTGTATGCGAACTCCACCGATGGAAAATGCATATCCCAACCACCTTTGAAGTCCAACACACAAAATCGCAACATGTCCTCCAAAATCTGGTTCACCCGCTCCGTCTGACCATTAGACTAAGGGTGAAATGCGGTACTCAAACTAAATTGAACTCCCATCGCCTCCTGAAGACTGCCCCAAAAGTGCGAGATGAAGATAATACTACGATCGGACACGATGTTACGCGGTACCCCATGAAACTTCACAATGTTCGCAATAAACATCTTGGCGTAATGTTCTGTCGTATAATCCATCCTCACTTGAAGGAAAGGGGCCACCTTTGTCAGTCTATCGATGATGAACAAAATTGAATCATGACCGTGTTGTGATCTCGGTAACCCAATAATGAAATCCATGGATATGCTTTCCCATTTCCACTCGGGAATGGACAATGGCTGCAACTCCCCTCCTAGTCTCTGATGCTCCACCTTTACAAGCTAGCAAGTGGCACACTTAGAGACAAATTCAGCTACATCACGCATCAACCTAACCCACCAATACATACGGTGCATATCCTGATACTTATCACCTCCGGAGTGAACAATAAATCTAGATCCATGCGCCTTAGACAATAAGGCGTTCCGCAACTCGACATCATTTGACACAATAATCCGTCCCTGATAATGAAGTCCCCTATCAAAACCAATCGAGAAACCTTGAATGCCCCCAGACATTAATGCCTTCACCTTTTCCTGATAAAAGTTATTAGAAGACTGGGCCTTCACAACCCGCTCAACTATATAAACTGATATAGATACAGTCCCCATAAATGCCCTGCCAACATCAAGGCTACCCAGCTCCTTCCACTAATCTTTCCAAACATCTGACAATTCAACGCTCTCCTCCACATTCAAGGCAAATAACGACATTGCGGGTCTCCGGCACAAAGCATCAGTAACCATGTTTGCCTTACCCGGGTGGTACTGTATGGAAAACTAGTAGTCCTTCACATATTCCACCCATCTACTTTGTCGCGTGTTCAAGTTCTTCTGAGAGAACAAGTACAAAAGACTCTTATGGTCGGTGAACAACGTAAACATCTTCCCAAGTAAGTAGTGTCTCCATGAATACAGTGCAAAAACAATCGTCGCCAACTCTAAGTCATGAGTCGGGTAACGGTCCTCATGAGGCCTCAATTTCCACAAAATATAGGAAATCAGTCTCTCCTCCTGCATCAGAACAAATCCTAACCCATGTAATGATGCATCAGTGTACACACGGTACTCAACCCCAGCTTTCGATAATGCAAGGACTGACGCTGACATAAGTTTCTCCTTCATAGTGTCGAAAGCCTCCTGACACTCTGAACTCCAGACGAAAGTAACACCTTCTTTGTCAAATGGGTAAGAGGACTCGCAATCTTCGAGAAGCCCTGAATAAACCTCCGATAGTAACCCGCTAGACCCAGAAAACTATGAATCTCAATCAGCATAGTGGGTTGCCCCCACTCGATAATAGCAGTAACCTTTCCAGGATCGATGGCAATCCCAGCCTTTGTCATAATGTGGCCCAAAAACTGCACCTCTTGTAACCAAAACCCGCACTTGGAGAGCTTAGCATAAAGTTGATGGTCCCTCAAGGTCTAAAGAGCCGATCACAAATGTTCATAATGGTCCTCCTCGGACCGTGAATAGATCAGGATATCGTCAATGAACACGATAATAAACTGATCCAATAATGGCCTAAATACACGGTTCATCAAATCCATGAATACTGCAGGCACATTGGTCAAGCCGAACGGCAAGACCCGAAACTCGTACGAACCATACTGAGTCAGGAACGCTGTCTTCGGGACATCCTCCTCCTGAATCCTCAACTGGTGATAATCGAAATGCAAATCAATCTTCAAAAGAATGAATCATCCCTCAACTGATCGAACATATCATCAATGCGAGGTAACGAATACTTGTTCTGAATCATCACCTTATTCAACTCTCGATAATCGACGCACAATCGAAGTGAGCCATCCCTTTTCTTTACAAAGAGTACTGGAACTCCCCAAGGCGAGGTACTCCTACGGATAACACTGTACCAAATATGTTGGCTTGTCACGATCATTGACCGTGATAAGTCCAACTTATCAAGGTCAATGACCATGATAAGTCTGGGGTGACTTACTGTCATTGACCTTGATAAGTTGGACTTGTCATGGTCAATGATCGTGATAATATTAGTCACGGTTATTAACCATGACAAACTCGTGACATTTAATAAAAAATTATCACGGTCATTGACTGTGATAAGTCCGTGATAATTATCCTTTGTCACAGACTTATCATGGTGAATGACTATGATAATTATGGGCAAAATTGAAAAAAAATATGTCGCGCAGTATGGCCACTGCCACTGCCCAGCAGTATATTTGTACCTGTTATAGCAACGTTGTACCTGTTCAAACATCATGTATCCAAATAAAATAGAGATAATGAAAATATACATTCAAAACAATATGCATCACAATATAATTCAAATGTAACAACTTAAAACAATTCAATTCAAATAATGTCACTACATGTTTGGGGTAGGTCTGAGGAGGTGAGTATGCCACACGATATACGAATTAATACACCCAGCAATATGCATCGTATCCCGCATTATTTACGTAACCACAATGGGGAGTTCTCCTTCTAGGGTATCACATGCATGACGAGCACCTTGGCCTCGATGTCTTAAAGAAAACGTCCATGAACTGTCATACCCTGGACGGTATTCGGGTCCCTCAACCCTCGCCCTATCCTTTGGCCATCAAATATGTCATGTATAAACACGCTCGGCCAACCAAGTGTCGACATCGGTCGATCGAAGGGAGCCAAATAGGGGACTGGATCATCAGAGTCTGCACATGTCAGCGATGAAGCAGCGAGGTCCACATCCTCATCCTCCTGCTCCTCCTCCTCCACCACCATCTTCTCCTTCCCTTTCCATTACAGTTTTCGCCCAATGAACGCTTCATGAATGAGAACATATCTTGGACCGTCACCTCCAAATGGGACAGCTTCGCATCATGCGAATCCACCATTCGAGCCAACCCGGTGTCGCTCGTCTCCAATTCGATTATCCTAGATTTGGCCACCGGCTAGCTAACCCCTTTGTCCTCCCCTTACGATCAGCGCCAAGCAAAGATGCCTTATCGGTATCAAACTGAGACTCGTGCACTTCCTTAACGTTTGTCTGAAATGACAAAAAGCACATGATTAGTAAAATAAGTAAATAAAAAAATTATAACGTAATTAACAAAAAGTAAACTGTCGGATTACTTACAATCGTGGTGGCGACGCTCGGGGACACCTCCTTACTCTTCCCCTTCTTTGTCTGAATAGTCGCATACGTATCGAGCCTATGTGGCCTACCCCCAGGGCCACTCCCCGTCCTCTGAAATAAAATAATGCAAAATTAGTATCGGCCCCGCAAAGTAAAATAATGCAAAATTAGTATCGTCCCCGCAAAGTAAAATAATGCAGAATAATATATTTCTGTAATTATAAAAAAATTAAATCTTATCATCATCCTATGCTCCACCTCGGCGTAAGACGTCCGGTCGGAGTAGTGCACGTCCGTCTTTTTCGCCCAACTTTCCCTCCCCGATTGGCGAGATGCCAATTGTCACTCCCCGATCTCATTGTCAATGAACTTTTGCCATTGTGATAATGAGATCGGCTCCTTCGGCGGTACGGAGTCACGCATTTGGATAAAGGAGTCTCGGGCCTTCCCAAAGTACCGGGTCCGCATATTTTTCTTCCGCGTCTTGTGTTTCTCCCTCAACTGCTCCAAGACGGAATCGCGTAGTTTTGGATCCAGGTTGAATTGTTCCCTTCCAACAAATACAATGTTAGTTGCGAATAAATATAAATATAAATATAAAATGAAATTGAAATCAAAATCGAAATCGAAATCGAAATTGAAATTTAAATTTTCATATAAATATAAATATAAATATAAATATAAATACATTAGCTGTAGTGCCGCCCAAATAGCTAACTTGAGCTCATTTGGCACCCCCTCCAACTAGTGTACCCCGGGCCGATGATCGTCTTCACCAGCTCGAGGGATCCTCTTGTTCTCGATGGCCATCCCCAATTTGCCATATTTGGGGAGCCTAGGGGCTGAAGAGCCCTCGTCGCCTCCGCTACCACCGAGCCCAGACTATATCATCATAATCAGCATCATCATCCATGCCTTAATACCTCAAGGAGACATTTTCTGTAAAAAAAATATTGTTATTAGTACAAAACTGTTCTAAAAAACCCGCCTAGGCTTGAAGCTTGGGAGAAACGCCTCGCCTTAAGATTTTGACGCCTTATGCTTGGTAAAACCCTTAAGGCGTACTTTTTCTCTAAAAACAACAATGCTTTAGTGAAACGATATCGCCTTTTAAAGATTTTTTTACAAACCGAACCATTATCTCATCCAAAATAATCATATAGTATTTTTATTTGCAAATATTCAAACATATATTTATGATATGTACAATTTTAGTATTTTAATAACCTTGTTATGGTTAAAAATATTAAAATATATTAAAAAGGCCTAAATGCCTTTTCACTCCTTTTTACGCCTAGGCCCGCCTAGGCTTTTAAGGCTTAAGGTTTGGCCTCCACGCCTCGATCACGCCCCACGTTTTTTAGAACCTTAATTAAAATGGATTAGAAGAAGACATGCAAATATGTACAATTACTACAAATCGAAATGAATTATTATTGTTTAACACCTCAATTCTGAATTCTAAAACAACAACATCTAACTCATAATATGTACAAGTACTAAAAATTCGAAATATCCCCACCCCCACCCACACACACGCACACTACACAAGAGTGAAAATGATAAAGTGCAAATCAATTAAAAGCATTAAAAATGGATTGATAAAGTACAAATTGGAATATTTATTACAAATTGAAAAATTATTTCAAATTCGGGTTACCATAAAAAATGGATTGATATTCGATAGGAGCAGCCAAGTCATCCTATTTCCTCCATCTCCTATAAAGGGTGAGTGGTCCTATCCCATTCAAGACCGCATATTTATGTAATATACTTAACAGGTCATATACATTGTTACGATTTGAAAAAAAATTGGCAGCATATCCCCGTAATTATCTAAGTACACGACGTAGATTGGCAAGTGTGAGTGTTATTTCAATTGATTAATTGAAATAACAGTCCAACTTCTCAATCTAGTATGTACCCAGAGAACATTAGAATACAACTGCAGAACTTTCTCCAAAAGTAACAACTTTAAACCACTAAGAATATTATTATATAGAAATTATGCAGTCCTAAACTGTTCAAACGGGACAATTCGAGAGATCTCATTACAGGGGTAATGACTCTCGAACGGGTCTAAGGGCTATTGAATGAGTACGGATAAGAACTAGAAGGCTAGTATCTATGAGAACTATATATGATTTCAAGGATGTTTCATTTAATTATCATATTATATATATATTGTTCGTGATACAAAGTAATTTTTAAAAAAAGTTGAAAAATCTCACCCCCATATGGACACTAATCCAGTGGTCATGCCATTTTTAAAATTAACCAACTGAACATCGATCCACTACAATCCAACCGCAATGGCAATAATAAATGTGTATCCCGTACTCCTTCTAATTCATCTACTCAATTAATTATTTTCATCAATTAAACTAACAATTAAAGTATACAATTATTAATTTACTAATTTACAATGAGGGGCAATCCTACTTGCATATGAATGGGGCACTAATTATTAATTTACTAAAAAAATTAACAACCAATCAATATTTAATCAATCAATTCTTTTACAAAGGGCAATACAATATGAGGGGAAATATCTAATAAACCAATAAAAATTTAATTAAAACAAACACACACATGCACATATACACACACACACACATAACCCCCCTGCCCCCCCCCTGCCCTGCCCCCTCTCCCCCCCCCCCCCACTGTCACTGCCCACCACACACGCACACACATACACACACATGCATACACACACGCGCGCGCGCGCGCACGCGCATATACCCCCTCCCCCACCCACACATGCCCATATACACCACACACACACACGCACATTTACACACACATATATACACACATGCACATATACACAAATGGAAGATAAATAGAGAGAGAAAACGTACCATAATCGTAGAGAGTGCAGTCTATTAGAGAGAGAGAGAGAAATGGAGGGAATTGAAATCGTGGGAAAAACGATGAGGGAAGGGTTTTTTATTGACAGAATTGTCACGGACATGTCACGCTCTATGACCGTGATAACTTTATAGGCTCGTCACAGTCATTGAACGTGACAAGCCTTTGTCGTGGCCTTGTCACGACCATTGAACGTGACAAGGCTGGTCGGTTGAAGGGTGTGAATTTGACCATTTTGGTGTAGTGTAAAACCTTGGCGCAACAGCTGCTGAATATACTCCCTAAGATCCCTCTTCTCTAAGGGTGCCATACGGTACGAGGCCCCGACAATAGGCCTCGTGCCCGGTGCTAACTCTATGCAAAACTCTATCTCACGAGCTGGAGGTAAACCAGGAACCTCCGCGAACTCCCTCACTCTAGGGAGTATATCCAAGGAAATGGACACCTCATCAGGAGAATCCTCCTTGATGTAAAACAGATGTGTACTGGCTCCACCCTCTAGACAGGGTAATGTTATTAGGTACATCTCCTGACCAGGAATGGTAAATGTGATCGCACTCCCACGATAGTCAATCTGGGCATGATACGCATACAACCAATCAAACCCTATAATCACATCGTAGGTACGTATCTCAATCAAAATAAGGTCGACGGAGAAGTGAAGTCTCCCGATCTTAATCGCGACCCCTCTACAAACGTGGTGAAGATCCGTACCACTAAAAGGTGTACTCACATGGGCAACTATCGCCTCCGCAACATCTATCATCCCCGACTACCTAACAAACTCATAACTAATGAACGAGTATGATGCACCAGTGTCAAAAAGTACTCTCGCATAAGAACTGTAGACATAAAACCTACCCTAAATCGCAGGTGGTCGCACCTGCGGATGAACAGGATGAACATCATATACACGCCCATGATATAATTGTGGTTGAATTGGCGCTGCTGGTGCCACTGGCAACGCTGGAAATGGTGGTGGTAGTGGGAGTACCTGTTGCTACTGTGTTCTATCTCTGTGTGCCTGTCCTCGGGGACAAGCCCTCCTCATGTGTTCCGTTTCGCCGCACTGGAAGCATACAATAGGACCCCCATCTCGTGCCTGCTGCACCAAGCTCTGATGTTGGGCCGATTGGCCCGATCTTGATCTCTCTCACCCTGACCCCAGTGGACCTGCTGGCCCCGCCTTCTCTGGCCCTGGCCCTGCTGCTGATGACCCTGATCTGGAATGGTATGAAATGGATGGGCCTAAATGTCCTGACCCTACTGTCCCTAGGCTTGCTACCCATGGTGACGACCTTTGTACTACTTGGCCTGATGGCCTCCTGACTGTTGCCCCCCCCGGTGAGCCCTCTTGGCCTGCAACTACAACCTCATGGGGTCTACCCTACTGGCCTATAGCCCCTCGCTTGGCCATCACATACTCAGAACGATCATTATAGTGATGCAATGTTGTATACATCGTTACCTCATAACTGTCAAATGACAGATTCGCCGGTAAGAACCCCCGAGTTGGCCAAGATAACCCCTTAATAAACCTCTGAGTCTTCAAAACATCATTTGCCCGCACCTCGGGAGCAAACTTTACCAGTGAGGTAAACTCTCGCTCATACTCAAAAACTGAACCAGTCTGCTTCAGGGTATCAAATTTTCTCCCCAAATACATACGTTGTGTGGGAGGCACAAACTTCGCCTTGAAACGAGCCCAAAAGTCGGCAATAGACATAACATCCCGCTGAGCTGTAGAAGTAATAGACTCCCACCAGCACAACGCCTCCCCAGTTAAATGAAAGGTAGCTAAAATATGTTTCTGCACCACTGTGCAGTCAACCAATCTCAAATGTCTACATATATATCGCTTCCACTGAAGGGCCTCCAAGGGACCCACATCACCGGCAAAAGAAGGAGGACGCCTCTTCTCAAACCCACTCACAATAGACCCCCATGTGGATTGCACAACTACTGGCACCTGTGGCTCCGACTAAGCTACTATAGGTGGTGCGATGAAAGCGGGTGGTACAGGTGTTGGATATGGCACTAGTGCGGGCACTTGCTTCCTCGGAAATGTTGTTCCTACTGCTGCAGATACAACCTGAGATATGGCTGTCAAGTCGGCCTGGACAAACCTCCTACCGTCCCCTGTGTGAGTGGGGGTTGTTGCTCCTGGGCCCTCTCCCGTCCTACAGCTCCTGCCAATCTACCGCTGCGTCTCCTCACTTGAAGAGAGTAAACACAGAGTGTGAGAACTAGAATGAAAAGTTCAAAACAGGCGTCACATATGTAATCGGGTGCAACAATTTAAACTGATGTATACATATCATGCCAAAAGTCCTAACTCCCGATAAAAGTAAACCCTCGTGCACGAAGCGTCTCGCAAGCGAAATGCAAACAAGGAACCCTCTCCTATACACTCGGGCACTCACAGTCGGTCGTGTCGGATCAATGGCTTGAATTTTTTCTCAAAGTCATAGAATACAAAAACTAGTTGTGAGTATCAAAGAAACGTTGTGCAGAAAATATAACGGGAGCCCTCAGATCCCCAAAGGCTCTAAATCTGGGTGCTCTGATACTAACTGTGACAACCCTGCTTTTTATATCTAATTCGGTTAGCTACGCCCAATTAAATTAAAGCGAAGCGTCAATATGTTGGCATTAGAAACATAATTTAAATAAATGAAGTAAAGTAAACATATACACTCCCATACGTGTAACCAAATCACATCATAACAACTATAGGATCCACAAGTAATATTAGTACTGAGTATAAAATGCACAAACATACGGGCCCAAAAATAAACTACGTAAAGTGTGTAATGTAAACCTCTCAACACTAGTAAATCCCTAATAATGGGAAATCTCTTATACCACACTCTAAGGAAGAGTGACAAAATAGGATAAGGACCAACGTCCACCACTACAGGATCCTAAGAATAGATGCGAGGTCATCCAGCTCCATAGTCTACTGTCCAACGGGGTGAGGACCTGTATAATACATATATATGGGAGAGGGGAGAGGAGACATAGAAACGGGTGTCAACAGCAAGAAAATCTATAAAGTTATAAGATGTACGTATGATGAACGCATACTCAACACAATTTGTCTCCAGTAATTAATTCGTTCAATTACCCAACCAATGCTCCTATGTCGTGACTACCCAATCCAAACTCGCGTAATTTGTAATCTCATATCGTATCGTGATTAATCATTATTAATCTCATTTCAATATTTAACGCATCAAAACATTTCCTTTCAAGTATAATATCAATTGCATCGATTCGGGATATTAGTTTAAGATACAAGCATAATATCTCACACAACAAATCATATCGGGTAACTGTCGTTACCCGGGGAACAAGTCGTAACACTAGGCCTACATACGAATATTCCCTAATATTACGTTGTAAGGGCAATCATACTAAGTCCTAAATCACATGGTGTTCCAAGGTCTTCCTATCCGACTCACATTACAACCATGTGTCCGGTTCCGGCGGTTTATCTCCAATACGGCACTCGAGCGGAACCTAACCGGATCAATCACAACAAATCGCATTCAACATGTGCCTACGTAGATCGGAGGACTAGTCTAGCGTATACTCGACAATATACATGTAAAGCAATTTCACGCTTATGTATATATACAATCATATCAAGTCTCTTACTCGAGTTATACAATAGTCATTATTTACGATATAACACATTTTACATTATTAATTTACTAATTCAATATCAAATCATTTCAAAGTTATATATCCCTAATAACCATAAGTATGTTATGAAGTTAAAATATTAGGCATAACACCAAAATTATCTTACTAACAACATGAAAAACATTAGTACTCTTATTTCAATAACTTTCTGCCCAGAAATTTAAAATGCCGATTTGAGGCTTTTTCGATCTGTTTTTTAAGAAACTTAAAACTACAAAGTTGTTCAGAATATGATTTTCTACAATAACTCGTGTGCACACTTCCATTTCCTACTTAAAAGAGACCCAAAACTAAACTATAATATTCGCCCCTGTTTTCGATAACTTTCTGCGCAGAACTGTAAAACACAGATTCAGGGATTTTTCGATCCGTTTTTTAAAAAACTTAAAACTACAAAGTTGTTCAGAACATTATTTTCTACAAGAACTCATGCGCACATGGCCATTTACGGCTTAAAACAGACCCAAAATCAACTTGCAATGATCGTTCCTTTTTTAATTTTGGATTTGTATGAGTTCAATTTGTTTATAGTTTGATGCATCCCAAATCATTTACATATTAATTACATCTCATCAATTTCAAGTTTTAGGGATTCAACTCATGTTCATACACTTTTTCATCAAACATTGAAGATTTAACAATCTAGATTAACTTGCCTTTGGTTTGTGTAGGGAGGTGTTGATGAAGAAGATGGCAACCTTCTTCTTCTTCTTCTTCTTCTTCTTCTTCTTCCTTTCTTCTTCTTCTTCTTCTTCTTTATCTATCTACCTCTCTTACACACACAAAATAGAAGACTAAACCCTAACCCTTTCTGTTTATATTTTAAGGGTAATTTTCGGATTTAATTAAAAGCTTGGCTGTAAAATGACCACGATACCCTTTTTCGAGTCATTAAGGGTCTAAAAACTCCTGGAACACAAATATAACTTTCGGGTAGTTAATTTGAACTGTTTCGACACATTTGGAAACATTGGTGCACTCGAAATGATCATCCGAGGCACTTATCTAAATTATACTTTTCGCCCCCGACTCTCAAGTCCCACACTCAAAATTCGTAAAGTAGTCGCTATCACTCACTAACAACATAACTTAAAATCATACGTTCATATTTACTATTCACGCTAATAAATATACATGTAGATAAACATTATCACTCTAATTAATATTTATCATAAGTCAATTTAATTTCTCACACACAGGTAATTAATTATGCATTAATTTAATTTCTTTATTAAATCATTTTAATTACACGCACACACAAGTAATTAATAATGCATTAAAACTATGGGGTATTACATATCTCATTATGGTGTTGATTGGTCGAGGTATTAAATCGTTGAACTGCCCTGTATCGATTTATATTCTCCCGACCGTAACGAAATATCGTCGGCTACAAGTTTAAAGATAGATGGATCAAAATTGGGCACGTCATCGCCATATAATCGTGGTGCAAGTATTGCGTGGAAAATAAAATAAAACAATTAGTTCTAACGTCGTAACTATAAATATCAAAGTAACATCATACCAACAATATTTTCATAAGAAATTTACCTCAATTACCTGCCACATACATTCAACACTCATCAAAGATTGTCGACTTACTTTGTCCATAAACCAAATTATACGTGCATAAATTATTGACCCCCAGTCATACTCACCAATTCTCGATATGTCCTCCAAATAATGCAAAAAATCAATGTTGGATATTGAGTTTTCATTTAGGAAGAATAAACCACCCAGAACATACATCCAGAATGCAGTATGGAAATGGGGAAGAAGTTGACACTTAAATTATACGTTCCCACTAACATTTTAATGTAGTCTTTCAAGGCAATAAGTATTCCCTCGCCATTAAATTTTGTGGTATGTAGACGCAAAAAAATTTGCGTAACGTGTCGGCTGTATTATTGTCTGTAATGCTCCACTCTACCATCATCGATATTATCCCTAATTTAACCACCGCAAACAGTGGTATGGAGTTTTATTCCAGCTCACATCCACAAATTAGTGCTAACGAGGTTTGAACTCCTAACATGTGGTGTCATAAACCACATGCCTTACCAATGGAGTTGAAAAGGCCTCGACGTTAGAAGGGTGAAAGTCTACATATATGAACCATTACTTCCCCTCACCCAGGCGATGTGGGATGTAACTCTCTGGATGCCAAATCAACCATAACTAGTCTACTACAATCTACCCCTTTAGGGATACCGACATCCTCGTTGTGATGATATCAATCATCACCCAACACATTGACACATTCCGGTTGGGTAACTGACTCTAATACCATTCTATAATACTCCACTTTACCACCATCAATATTGTCCTAAATTTAACCACCACTCACAGTGTTATGGGGTTTTATTCCAGCTCACATCCAAAAATAGGTGCCAACGAGGTTTGAATCCCTGACATATGGTGTCATAAATCGCATGCCTTACCAATGGAGCTTAAAAGGCCTCGGTGTTAGAATAGTGTGAATATACATATATGAACCGTTAACGACATTGGAAGTAAGCTCTTAAATACCTCGTTTGTACGACCATATGGTAGTTAGTATGATGAGGAGTTTAATTATCATTATGTATCTACACTAGGAGAGGACGATATAAAAGCATATTATAATATTCTTGTTAACAATTATAGTGAGAGAAGACCTTTTGGGGATGGCAAAAACCTTATGTGAATGGTTTGGAATGTTTTGTGGGGTAACTTGTTCTTGACCACTTGCACTCAGGTGGTGGAAGTTACCTTCCTACATCAGTAAGGTTGTTGAAACTACCTAAAGGATAGAGTTCCCAGAATTTGTAAAGACCAAGGCTAAAGTAGTCCTAAATGAATAAAGACGGTGTAACGTCGACCCGAGTAAGGAAGACCTACTAGCAGAAGGAACCACATAGGGGGACCATACCCCAAAATGTTTCAAAGAGTAGACAATATGATATGCTACGACTAGTAGAGTAAGGAAATTATGAAAAGTGGAGTCATGTCCGATGAGATCAGGCCCAACGAGGCAAGTTTTTGAAAAACAACCGTAGAGCCAAGGTCAGCAGGGTCACCAGTAGGGATGCCATTTTGATACTTCCTATATTATAAGGTGTTACACTTGTAGTGAGTTATGACATTTAGTTATTATAAGCCTTAGTGGAAACAAGTCTTTTGGGGTACCACTAATGATTGGTTATGTATATATTTACAACTCACACTTATGAGTCTTATGTTAACGTTAAAAGGTTCACGTTCTTTTATGGTGGTGCATATGTAGACATTTTATCACCGAGCTTATTTATTATTTAGATACTTCAGCGGGTAGAAGTATTCTATACATTGTGATTATAGAGACGAGGTTGTTTGATTAGTCGACTTTATTTCCAACCGCTTTGTTGATTTCTTAAATAAGAGATCATCGCATTATTATTAGACTTACTTGTATAGATATGTAGTATGCATATATTGACTACCGATGGCAGTCTTTTATGTATGCCATTTTAAAAGAGGTTGATTTTTATAGTTATGCCTAGGATCGAGGGATGGTCTAACACGCACTTACACTACTTAGATGTGACTTCATCTGAGGAGTTCATTATATCATTAGATTTGATTATGATCATTCAAGAGTTTATAGACGTATTTAAGGATGTACCGAGATTATCATTTACTAGAGAGTGAGATTTTTGTGTTGACTTAGCTCAGGGAACTAAATCCATAGTGAGAGCACTGTACCGTAAGTCTCTATTAGGGATGCGAGAGTTAGGACATCAGATCTAGTAGTTATTGAGTCAACAGTTCATACAGGAGGGTACGTCTCCGTGGGGATATCCTATGACATTCATAGAGAAGAAGAATGGTTCACTCTTACTATATATGGATTAGAAGGAGTTGAATAAGGTCATAATACAAAATAAGTATCCATTGTCGCACATCGATGACTTATTCGATCAGTTGAGGGGTGCTTTAATATTTTCCAATATTGACTTGCACTCGAGTTACCACCAGTTACGTACTCGGGAGGAGGACAGTTTGAAGATGACTTTTTTTATGCGATGCATACCATATGAGTTTCGATTATGCCATTTGGACTACACAATGCGCCATAAGTTTTTGTGGACCTGATGAATTTGGTGTTTTGTCTATACTTAGATCAATTTTTCATTGTGTTCATTGATTGTATCTTAATTTATTTGCGTTTAGAGGAGGATCATGGGCGTCACTTGTGGATGGTTTTACAAACACTTAAAACGAACAAGTTATATTTCAAGTTTTATAAGTGTGGATTCTGGCTTCGAGGGGTATTTTTAGGGCACGTCGTATCTGAGGTCGAGATTTTGATAGATATTGGGAAGGTATCTGCTATTATGGAGTGGGGATAACCCATAATGCCTACGAAAGTTAGGATTTTATTAGTCCTTGTAGGTTACTACAAAAGGTTCATTCAGGGTTTTTTAAAGATGGTCGGGCCACTGACTCAGCTAACTCGAAAGGGGGTACTGTTGGTATAAAGTGTTGATTGTCAGTGAGCATTTGAGGAGCTCAATAAGAAGCTCACCACTGCACCTATTCTTACTTTACCGCAGGGTGACGTCGAGTACATGGTTTATAACGATGTATTGCTCTAGGGTTTGGGAGGAGTTTTGATGAAGTAGGAGAAATCCATATCTTATGCCTATTGTAAGCTTAAGCCACATGGGGTCAACTATCCAACTCACGACTTTGAGTTGGCAGCATTAGTTTTCGCCCTTCATATCTAGAGACACTATTTATTGGGTGAGTGGTTTTCTATATTTTTCGATCATAAGAGTCTTCAGTACCTATTCACGCAAACAAGGTTGAACATCATACAAAGGATATGTTATGAGTTTATGAAGGACTACCACTTTTCGATTCAATACCATTCGAGGAAGGCAAATGTGGTACAAGATAAGCTGAGCCAGAGGTCGACTATTACTTTAGCAGCATTATGCCCAAGTATGAGGATGTTGGATATTTTAGAGGCACAATGGAGTACCACACGCGAGATGAACTTAGTGGATGCCTTCTTAACAATGGTGACTGTTACCTAGACTATCATATCACGGGTGATTTAGGCATAAAGTTTGGATATTTTTTGTTAAGAGAAACAGAACAAGCTCATAGTTAGTAGATTTCCTTCTACACTTCATGGAGTTTGGATCAGATAAAGGGTTACGGTTCTAAGGACAGCTAGTAGTGCCAGAGGATCCATAAGTGTAGAAGGAAGTTTTAGCTGAGACCCATGGTTCATGGTATATGGTTGTAATAATCGGTTTTGTAAAATAATAAGTAGTCAATTTCCAAAAATTCGCATTACGTAAATTTTATAGTTATAAACTTGGCTTAAGATAAATTCAAAACTAAAAAAATTGGCTGTGGACTAACACTTTCAAAAAATGAATTTTGGATCGGTCCAAAATAAATTCCGAATTGATTCGAAAATCCTGACAGTAGACAATCTGGCCTATTTCAGGACAGTCGAGTGTGTAAATTTATGGGGTGTTTTTGGACGACTTTCCTTGAATGTTTGACCACTTTCTAGCATAATTTAGAACCTTTAGGTAGTGGGGAAGCAACCCTTAATGGGTATGATCCATTTGAGATGTTTAGGGGTCAACTAGGGGGGGTTACCTACCCCGTGTCTTCCATTTATGTAAAGTGAAAATCTGCATTAAGTCTAATCTAAAAATACTCATTCTCCCCACCATTTTCACTCAACAAAAAATTATTTATTCCCTTTATAGTTCACTCATATTATCCCACACATATATCCTTTCATTGTCAAGGGTTTTCGAGTATTATAAAGGTGTTATTTTGGTCGCGGAAGAGGATTGGTAAAATAACTTAATTTCAGAAAGTTGGAGCTTATTGGGTTTTCTTTCCTACCTCATCTTCAAAGTTATTATCTTCAAGAGGTAGGGGGTCTACACCATTTTTAAATTTTAATCAAAGCATGCTAGATATATGTATATATATGTATGATTCACATGC
Source organism: Sambucus nigra (assembly GCA_949130495.1). Lineage (NCBI taxonomy): Eukaryota > Viridiplantae > Streptophyta > Magnoliopsida > Dipsacales > Adoxaceae > Sambucus > Sambucus nigra. The sequence goes on along the minus strand of OX422211.1, from coordinate 427,410,735 downwards.
TTATTTATGCCATTATCACTACATATGACATCATGTTGAAAAATGTATGATTAAAATGGATGAAAGTTAAAGCTTGAAAGAAGTACAAATTTCATAATATTAAGTTAACTATTTCTTGCATAAATCATGTTTAACTTATTTAATTCTTGATAAAATGTCGTTTTGAATTATGAAAAAATGATAGGATGCATTTGTTAGGTTTTACTGGCATAAAACTCGCTTTTATGGACATGAACTTATGTAGCTGGGATGAATGGGTTAAATGTGTTGAAAATGTATCAAAATGAGCTTTTAAAAATGAAATGATAAACTTGATAGTTTTAGAATATTAATCACATGAAATGATTCAATTTATGTGAAGAAATTCCTTAAAGAACATTAAATAATGGACTAAAAATGAAAGTAACAAAGTGTTTGGGGTAAAAGTATGAAGCCATATAATATAAACAGATAAAATGATAAGAAACAAGGTATAAAGTGCAAAGATAACATGTTGAAAGTATAATTCTTGAAATGACAAAAGTAATATTTTAGTATAAATGTCATTTTATGTGAAAGTTGTACTTGTGAATAAATTCTCCAAACCAAAGGATTCTAGTTAAAGAGTTAGATTGCATGTGATGAAAACTCATATTTTATAAAGTAAAGATGAAAAGAAGAATTTTTTGTAAAGTGTATAAAATGCAAGTTTACAAGTCTGCGTGAATAGTAAAAAGCATATTAATGTATACAAAATGGGTATTTAACTCAAAGGTTAAGTTTCACAAGGAACGATAAGAAGGTTGCTTTCAAAGATGAAATACCTAGTTAAAGGTAAAATGAAAACGAACTTTTGATAAAGTGTGAAACTTGAAAATTCAATTTTGGAACTAATCTCATCCCGGGTAATTGGCCTCATCGGACGGTAAAAGAAAAAAGGCTTAAATTGGATAAGAAAGAAATAAAGGAAAAAGGGTTACAATGATGTAACAAGTAAAAGATACGCGGAGGTAACCAAAAAAATTAAGGGGCATATTGTGTTATTATGGCAGTCGGTGAAAGGCCGTAAACATACATGGGATTGATACCCCGATTAAGAAAGTAAAAAGATGATTTTGATCATGACGCTCATTAATGTAAAGACAAGATTATAAAACAACTTGGAAAATGTGAAACTACGTCAATAGTTAAATTAACGGGATACATGCAGTATTAAAAGAAAGATTAAGTGTGAGTGGGATCATCGCTTGGGTTGCATGGCAATAATGCACATTACATGGTTACGATACATCTTGCATGAGAACACTTACATTTTATATGTATAGATATCTCTTTATACGATATATACACTACTAGTATTTCTGCGACTGGGCATGCGCTAATATCCCACCATTTACCAAACCCCCCTTAGGTACTCCAGGTAAAGGAAATGGCAAGGATAACGAGAAAGGAAATGAGAGTTATCAACGCAATTAGAGCTTTGTCAGTATTTATTTCAATTATGTAATTTAATTTAGAACAATTGATATTATCATTTGATTTTAATGCAAATACTTCAATTTGGGATTGTAATAATTTAGGACTCTATGAATTCCACTGTAGTTATTATTTATTCCATGAAGCTGTAAAACTCTTTTATTTCAAATGTTCCTATGAATTTCATATAGTGTACATCGTTTCATTAATTCACTTAAAAATATTATTCGACGCAAATCAATAAGTCAAGTGTTTATCTCAAAAGGGGTTTTTATTAAATGAAATCAAAGTATAAAATGGTTTTTCGCATTGACAAACGGATTCAGGGCGTCACAACGGTACATCCTGGAGGGGATAAGATGTACTTAGATATATGAAGATCATAACAGTGGCCAGAGATGAAGAAAGATGTTGCTAAATTCGTGTCTAGGTATACCACTTGTCAGCTAGTAAATGTAGAGCAGCAGAGGCCGACAGGGGAGTTGCAACCATTAGAGTTACCTTAATGGAAGTGGGAGAGCATATACATGAACTTTATTGTGGGGATACCAAGATCGCAGAGGTGATACGATTCCATATGGGTCATTGTCGATAGACTGACGAAGGTGGCTCGTTTCCTTCTAGTTTGGACATAATACATTGCAGAGAAGTATGCCAGATTATTTTCGGAAGAAATAGTCCGACTTCAAGGGTTAATGCTAGATATAGTGTCTAAAAGGGACAACACTTTCATTTCTCGATTTTAGAGGGGATTGTAGGATGTGATGGGAGTAAAATTGAGTGTGATCACAATATTTCACACTCATTCAGATGGTTAGACTAAGCGGGTGAACCAGATTCTAAAAGACATACTTAGAGCTTACGTGTTATATCTCAAGGGAATTTGGGACACACCCTTGCCACTCTTAAAGTTTGCATACAACAGTAGTCACCATTAAATTATTGGGATGGAACCTTGTGAAGTATTGTACTGACAATTGTGTTATTCACCAAACTGTTGGTTGGAGTCGGGGAGCATGGGGTGTTTGGGCTGGACATCATCTGGGACACCTCCAATCCAAGAAGGTGTCACTCATCCGAGCACGGATGGAGAAAACATGTGACCTACAAAAGAGTCACTTTGATAACCAAAAGTGTAAACCGTAGTTTCAGGTGGGGACCAGGTATTAATGAGGCTTTATCCGATGATGGGTTTCAAACGGGAAGTTGGATCCCTAACATGCTGGTTCCTTCACGATATTGGATAGTGTGGGTCCGGTGGCATATCATTTAGCCTTACCCGATCATCTTCAATGGATACATGGTGTCTTCCATATTGATGAGGTTTTTAAGGGACGATGACATTTATCAGCAATTTGACCTCGATGGAATTGAGCTACAATCGAACACCAATTATGAAAAGAAACCACAATGTATTCTTGAACGAAGAGAACAAACTTTGCGTTCGAAGGTTATTCCATTAGTTAGTGGGGACACTATAGTGAGGCAGAGTCTACCTCAAAGAAAGAGGACGACATGCGGGTGAGGTATCCAGAGTTATTCTAGTCAGGTAAATTTAGAATTTTAAAGACTAAATTACTTGTTTAAGGGGGGAGGGGAAATGTAATTCCCTATATGTTTATACATTAAATAACTTGTGAAATTATCTTATCTTATTTTATTTACCTGCCATGACATAATATGCCACCATTTTTACATATTTATATGTGTTATATAAATTATATAAGAAATCAAATTTAATACACGATAAAACATTAAATAAATATTTTAAGTGATTGTGTATTATGGGTGAATATGGAATGGTCGGGGATTCAGTATCGAGGGTTTTCTTTTCGAGATTATACCCTCAGCGTCGATTTCTATCGATCGTGAAGTAGTTTCCTATAATGTCGTGTCGCAATAAATTAATAAATGAGTAAATATTAGACTGTCAGACTCTTATAAATTAAATTATTAATATTTTCGAGCTAAATGAGTAATTAAGTTATATTGTTTTTTTTTTTTGGTTTCGAGACGCATATAATGTCCATTTTAGTCTAAAAGTATGGGTTTTAGTCACATTGGGATAGTATAAGACTTGGAAAATATTTCAGGCTTATCGGAGATTTTTTTGGCTCATTTAGATGAGGCCCATGTATGGGTTTAACCTGATTTCGTGGATTAAAGGTTTTAAGGAGTCATTAGGGTTTCACTAATTCATAATTTACAATTGGAAATGATCCTCAAGGTAAAAGAGAAGGAAATTAACGAGGAGAGGATTTAAAATTTGGATTGAGGCAAGCTTATTTGGGATTTGATTCTAATTGTTTTTGTGTTATTATATTCCTGTTCATTGAAATCTAAATATAGGTTGTTTATAATTTGATCTGGAAGTTAATTGGTTGAAATTATAATTGGCATGATTAAGATAAATAAACTAGGTTAAATACATTATCTGAATGTGAGAAATTCTTCATGAAATCGAATTCAAATTATTTAGGATAGTTAAGGATTGGTTATTTACTGTTTAGCCATCAAAAGCCCCTTGCTAATTGATATAATCGATGTACAATTGAATCAAATTGGATTAATTACATAAAACTAGGGTTATTAACTTAGATTTGAAATTAACCCTTTAATCATGATACAAGCGTCTAAAATTGATTTAGATAGGTTTAGATTGATGTTACTGCAACTAGACTTTAAGGAAATTGAGTTTTCATTTTGGTTTGAGGAGCTTGGAACACTTCAATGGAGGTTTGAGGGTTCAAATACTATAACTAGGAAGATGATGAAATCTGGGGCCATCGATTGATCGATGGCAGTCGATCGATCGACCCCTCTGGTTTCGTCCAAGGATGTGTAATCATTAGTTTGAATGTATTTTGGGACTTAGGGATTGGTTAGGATAACTTTTAGGCTATCTATATATATGGAAAGAATGGGATGATATTGTTTAGAAATTTTGTATTTTGGTCTTGGAATGAGATTCCTAACTTTATGAGGATAAGTAGGATGAGAAATAGAAAACAAGACTTAGTAATCTTTGTATGCTTAGGTTTATTATTCTTGTATTTTATATGCAACATATTTGGTATTGAGTCCTCATTGTATTATGTACTATAGGGGATATCCTAATCGGGTGTGTGCGACGTTGACCACATTGGTACCCCAGTGATAGAGACAGGCTTTACCTTGGTCATTTTACCCCAAACACTACGCGCTAACATACCCGTGTTATCACGTGGTGATAAAACGGGGGGATCCTTTTATATAACTTGGGTATAAGGTTATATTATTAGTGTAAAGATGTAACAATTATCCCTCATTGATCTTTTGGGGTTATAGGTATGGGATAACCTATAACTCTACATAGTACAATGCGAGAGATCCCCGAAGGCATTAAATTATGCCTTTGTTATGTGCGGGTTTAAATGGAGCCCATTTATTTATGTACATGGTTAGGACCGTACTTATGTTAAAAGTAGACTTTATGACTGTTTTCATTTATAAACTTATACACTTTAGATGTTTAGTGTAGAGTTATTTGGAATCCATAAGTTATATTCAACATATATGAATAATACTCATCACTGGATCACTTGAGATTGAGTTTAGATGAATGAGATATCTAAGGTTGTTTGAGTTTGGATAAACTTAAAACCAATTGAAAGATGAGATGGAGACACATAGTAAAATTGTAGCCCAAATTCAATTATAATCTTGTTCTACTTAGACTTGCTATTAACATCTTTGTTGACTTTGCTTTTCAAGACCTAGGCCGATGTTCCACCCTCAGCCCTGATCTTTCGATTTGTATTTCATTATTTGCTTCATATTTGAGGATGTAGGTGTCGGGTTTGTGTACCCATTTTCCTTACTACTATTTACATTATGCAGAGTCAGATTTATGTAGTAGTTTGATTTCAGATGTTGAGATTATGTTGATACAATTTTATTATTGTGTTTTAGACTTGATGGTATCAGACCTGTTGTGCTTCCACTTTATTACTGTTTCAGTAATTTACTTTATGTACTTTATTTTATTATCAGTTGCTTAGAATGGTACTCAATTGTATCGACTCCTGTATTATTTATTTTAGATTTGATCAACTCATTACTAGATTTTAAGGGGTGTCACATTGTATTTATCATTGGGCAAATTATGCAGGGTCTGCCATACCCAATCGAGATGCCTAAAATAATAACTTCATCATTAATTGCCATATCTAAATGATATGACACAAACCTATAATACATTACATTTATTAATAAAAACATATAAAAACATTCAATTAATCCTTGAATGAGACATAGTTACCGGTAAGAATGTGAAATCTAATAGTGTGAGTGCAATCTCTATACTAGGCAGTTGGAATGTATGCGCCATGTCCCATCAAAATTCAATCATTTCCACCATAATGTATTTATCCGACTTCGACATGACCTTTGAAAAATGGTGGCATATAACCAATACAGTCAATAATACTTTTAACCATTGACTTATCTACAATAGTCTTGTATAACCTCTTGGGCCTAGCCAGCTTCCCCGGAAGTTAAACTTAGACCCGTCAATAATCGGTGTCTCTCCGTCGGATGTGTGTGTTGCCTAAACACGGGACGTATTTCGTCCATTGAAACATGACATGATGACGATGAGGATGATGTCGAATCATGCTTTTTTTATTTCCCGATATTCAAGTATTTTCCCCCTTTTTTCCATCCATTTTTACAAAAAACAACAACAAAATCTTTAAATGGAGTATGATATTATTCAAGGGCTGTGTAAATATGGGATACATTGAGCAAATGAGGGAGATGGGTTGTGCAAATATTATTGAAGTGTGTCGTTTATATAAATGTTAAAGGAGAATATGGTTGTTTGTAGCTGTTAGAGTTCCTACGAACTAAAATAAAAGCAATCACTACACCAAAAAGACCAAATTGTCACTTTTGAGTCGATCGCCCTTGTCACAGTCATTGACCGTGACAAAAAAATAAGTATTTTTTGTCACGATCATTGACCGTGATAAAGTCTTGTCACGGTTAATGACCGTGACAAGATCGTGGCAAGAACAGTTATCACGGTCTTGTCACGGTCATTGACCGTGACAACCTTATAAACTTGTCACGGTCAATGACCGTGACATGTCCGTGACAAGTTTGTCAGTAAAAAAAACCCTCCCTCTTCTTTTTTCCTACCATTTTCTATTCCCTCCATTTCTCTCTCTCTCTCTCTCCCATGTATTTTTTCTTCTCTCTTTCTCTTTTATTTGTTTATGTGTGTGTATATGTGTTCGTGTGTGTATGTATATATGTATGTGTGCGTGTACATGGGTGTGTGTGTGGTGGGCGGGAGGGAGTACATGGGTGTGTGTACATTTTTGTGTGTATGTGTGTATGTGTGTATGTGTGGTAGGGCAGGGGGTGGGGAATTTGTGTGTGTAGGGGTTGGGTTTGTGTGTATGTGTGTGGTGGGGCAGGGGGTGTGGGGCCGGGGTGGTGGGGCCGGGGGTGTGGGGGTGTGTATGCGTGTGTGTATATGTGTGTGTTGAAATTAATCGATGTTTAGTTTAAGACTTAAAATTAATTGTTAATGTTGATATAGGATTTGATATTAATGTTTAGTTTAGGACTTGAAATTAATTATTAATGTTGATTGGACATTATAAATATTATTTCTTTATTTTTTTAGGTTTGAAATTGTTATTGTTGAATTAATTGAGAAGATGAATTAGATGGAGTGCGGGATAGACATTTGTTGGCTTGTTGTTACTGTTGTATTATATTGGACGGAGGTGGTTGGATATGAAAGTTGGTTATTAAATTTTTTAAAAATACTTAATTTAATTCACACAAATAAATTCATAAGTAATTATATTGTCTTAATTTGTTGAGTTGGTTAATTTTGGAAGTGGAACGATCACTGGATTATTGTCAAAATGGGAGGAGGGAGAGTTTTCGACTTTTTTCTAAAATTACTTTTTGTCACAACCCGTTCGAGAGTGGCATGACCACAGACTTATCATAATTAAATGAAAAAACCTACAATTACACGTAGTGCGCATAGATATTATCCTTCTAGTTCTTATGCGTACGCATTCAATATCCCTTAGACTCGTTCGAGAGTCATTACCCTTGTAATGAGATCTTTCGAATTGTTCCGTTTGGACAGTTTGGGACTGCATAATTTTGTATAATAATATTCTTAGTGGCTTAAAGTTGTTACTTTTGGAGGAAGTTCTGCAGTCGTATCCTAATGTTCTCTGAGTACATACTAGATTGGCAAGTGTGAGTGTTATTTCAATTGATCAATTAAAATAACACTCACACTTGCCAATATACGTCGTGTACTTGGAGAACTATGGGAATATGCTGCCGATTTTTTCTCAAATCGTAGCAATGTGCATAAGGTGTTAAGTATATTACAAAAATATACGGTCTTGAATGGGATATGACCACTCACCCTTTAGAAGAGATGGAGGAAATAAGAATTACTATTATAAATTGAAATTTAAAAATAGAATATAAATAAGACATAATTAATTGAAACATACTATAAATCTAAGTTTTGTTTATACTAATACACGAATATATGCTTCTTACCTTTAATAGGTGATTGTTTGTAGCAGCTGTGATGCGATATCCTAAATACAAAGAGTGGATGGGGGAGACAAATAGAATGGGGGATGTATTTTGCAGAGGTGCTAATGAATTTGTGAAATGCGTAAAGAGATGTTATAATAATGAAGAGTTTTCGTGTCCGTGTGCTAGGTGTAAGAATGGTAAGGTGTTTGAGTGGAAAATAGTTGAACTGCATTTGTTAAGATCGAGTATGCAAGATAATTATCGATTTTGGAGTTTTCACGGTGAATTGAAAGTTCTTTTTGTACCTGAACAACCTTCACAACAACCTTTTGATAGATGTAGAAGGGGACGACGTAGATCATAGTATGTTATAGGATTTGGTTGATGATGCGTACGGAGTTCATGAAGTGGAGGAGAATGAGGTCACTGATGATATACAAGGTTCAGGTTCTCATGAAGATATCACGATAAACCTTGACGATGACTACCAAAGTTTAAAATTTAAGGCGACCCAACCGTTATACTCTGGCTCTGAGAAATATCACACAAATTTACATGCCGTGGTTGGTTTGCACAGTTTGAAAACGCAATACGGTTTATTTGGCAGTAGCGTAATAAGAATTCTGAATTGGGTGAAGGGCTTACTACCCTAGGAGAATACGCTTCCAAATAGCTATCATGTTATAAAGAACAATTTGAAAAGTTTGGGAATGAAGTATAAATCGATTTATGCTTGTGTGTATGACTGCATAATATACCGAAAGGAGTATAAAAATCTTGATCGTTGTCCGGTATGCGATGAATTTATTTATGTCCAATCTACTGGCAAGGAAGGCACAAGCTCAAAAGTGCCTTAAGAAGTGTTGAAATATTTTCCCGTTGGGCTTAGAATAAAGAGATTTTTCACAATACCATGGATAGCGGATGTAATAACTTGGCATGCTAGGGCGGAAGTAGGGGATAATCTCATGCATTATCCTATTGATTCTACATCTTGGAGGAGGACGAGTTATGAGTATCTCGATTTTGCTCGAGAACAGCGTAACATTCGTATAGCTATATCAACAGATGGTTTCAATCTATTTGGAAATCTAAGCACCAATGAGAGTGTATGGCCAGTGATCTTAGCCCCACTCAACCTCGCTCCTTCACAGTGTATGAGACCTAAATTTTCGATGCTATATTTGTTGATACCTGGGCCAAAGGTAGCAAGTGATGACATTGACGTCTATCTAGATCCTTTGGTAGAAGAATTAAATGAGTTGTGGGAAGAGGGTGTGCAAGCATTTGACTCTTTTAAAAAAGAAGAGTTTACGCTGAAAGCTATGTTGATGTGGGTAATTCATGATTTTCCAGCTTATAGGACATTATCCGGTTGTGTAGTACATGGTTATTTGGGGTGTCCTATTTATGGAGAGGAGACTGAATCTCTTCGTCTCCCCGCTAGCTCAAAAAATTTATACCATTACCATAAGAGGTTTTTATCCCCGACTCATAGTTTCAAATTTGAGAAAAGTTTTAATTATTTATCGGGTGGGGTTGAACATAGGCTACCATCGAGAAAACTTTCAGATTCAAAAATTGAAAGTAAATCTTCTGATTGTGGCCCTAATATGCTAGGTAAGAATACTAAATTGAAGAATCTCAATCATAAAAAGACCCAACTGAGAATGAAACTGAGACAAGAAAGGCATAGTCTAGGAGGTCAATTTTATTTGACTTGCCTTATTGGAAGAATAACCCGGTGCGCCATGTATTAGATGTGATGCATGTAGAGAAGCACCTCGCTGAACATATTGTGGGCACATGCCTTGGGGGAGTCATTCGAAGGATAGAGAAAATGCACGAAAAGACCTTAAATCGTTGAAACTTAAGCCACAAATATGGTTGAAAGAAGATAGTAGGGAAAGGACAATAATTCCCCCTGGCACGTTTACTTTGATGAGTGGGGAAATGAAGGTGCTTTTAGACACAATATATAATTTAAAGGTTCCATCTAATTTTTCGTCCAACTTGCAAAGGATTGTGAATTATGCTACCCATGATTTACATAAGTGTAAGTCCCACGATTGGCATGTGATCATGCAATTGATTCCTCTATTGTTTAAGCACTGTTTTTCCAAGCACAAGGATTTGCAAAGGGCTATTATGCAAATTAGTATCTGCTTCTCACTTTGTGTGAGAAGGTGGTCAATCAAGAACACACGTGGCCACAAAATTGGCGGTGATTGAAGTAATTTGTGTGTTGGAGAAGTACTTTTCCCCAGCATTCTTTGACACAAGTGTTCACTTGATAGTACACCTATTCGACGAGGCACTTCTTTGCGGTCGAGTTAGATATCGGTGGATGTATCCGTTTGAAATATTGATGAAAGTTTTTAAAGATTACGTCAAGAATACGTGATACATTGCATGTTCAATTACAGAGAAATACATCACCGTGGAGTCATTAATTTATACGCGAGAATATATGCTTGACACGACCAGCGTTGATGACATTGATGAGTTTGTCGATGAGGGTGGTTATGCGATGGGAAAATGAGTGAAATTAACGAGTTTGTAACATGAACAAGTAGCCCATAATCTATTTGGCACACATAAAGATATCGAAGAATGGAAAAAGTAAGTTTAAATTATTTTAAGTTTTAAATTATTTAAGATTATTTTATATGTGATTAATTTTGAAATACGTTCGTCACATTAATTGTATGCAGAAAATATGAAGCCTGTGAGAACAATAAAAGATGAAAAACAATGGCACAATCAGACAGCGATTATAGGCCGTGGTTGTCACACGAGGTAATTATAATGAAAACGATTGTTATATAACGTTTCATTACAATAAAACTTCACAACTAACCTAATTAATTTATCTCTATTCTCAGCTCTTAAAAACGGGTGATGCGATATCAAGGCTTGCTCACCTAGCCACTGGACCGTTGTTCGCGGCACAAGAGTACAAAAAGTATCGATTGAACAGTTACGTATTTGGTGCAAAGGTGTACGAGGAAAATACAAATGTACAGAGCTCGGGCATTTTATACAAGGCTCTTACTTTCTTTCGAGCGAGCGCAAAAGATAAAAATCTCGTTGAAGCTGAAATGACTAACTATGGTGTAATTCAAAATATATTTGAATTGAACTATGTAAGCTTCAAAGAGGTCGTATTTCACTGTAATTGGGTAAGAGTTGAGGATAAAAATGCTTGTAAAGTTTATATTGGCAACAATTTGACCATGGTTAACTTGTCCAAGTTGAAGAGCAACAAATACGTGAGCGATGAGCCGTTTGTTTGTGCATTTCAAAAGGTCAACTAAGTGTTTTATCCGGAGTATATCAACAGCAAGTCGTGGTCAATCGTCCTACATGCACCAAAGCGTCTAAACAGTAGTGTGGATGACTTAGCTGCTCCTACCGAATATCAATCCATTTTTTATGATAACCCGAATTTCAAACAATTTTTTAATTTGTAATAAGTATTCCAATTTAGCGCATGTACAAGTGTTTTATTATTATTGGACATCGATTTAATGCTTTTAATTCATTTGTACTTGATCATTTTCACTAATTTTGTCTTTCTCTCTTTCCTTTGTATATGTGTGTGAGTTAAACTGTAAAAAGTCTTCCAAACATCGGTTTAATGTTTTTTATTCATTTGTACTCGATTACATTAACGCATATACTATTTATACTTAACGTTTGCATGCCTTCTTCTAATTCATTTTGAATTTGTACTAATAACAATATTTTTTTTACAGAAAATGTCTCATTCAGGGATTAAGGCAAGGATGATGATGATGATAATGATGCTATCTTGTTGGCCCGACGGTAGCGGAGGTGACGAGGGCTCCTCGGCCCCTATGCTCCCTAAATGGGGAAAATTGGGAATGGCCGTCGAGAAGAAGACGGAGATATTAGTTAGATCCCTCGAGATGCTAAAGACGATTATCGGCCTGGGGTACACTAGTTGGAGAGAGCTGCCAAATAAGCTAAAGTTAGCTATTTGGGCGGCACTACAGGTAATGTATTTATATTTATATTTATATTTATATTTATATTTATATTTATATTTATATGTATATGTATATTTCAATTTTAATATATATTTCAATTTTTATTTATTCGCAACTAACAATGTATTTGTTTGACAGGAACAATTCAGCCTGGCTCCAAAACTCCGCGATTATGCCTTGGAGCAGTTGAGGGAGCAACACAAGACATGGAAGAAAAATTTGCAGGGCCGAAACTTTGGGAAGACCCGAGACTCCATTATTAGAATGCGTGAGTTCGTTCCGCCGAAGGAGCCGATGTCATTGGCACAATGGCAAAAGTTCATTGACAATGAGATCGAGGAGCGATAATTGGCAGCTCCCCAAGGAGGGCAAATCGGGCAAAAAAGACGGATATGCACTACTCCGGTCGGACGTCTTATGCCGAGGTGGAGCATAGGATGATGGTAAGTTTTTATTTTTCTGTAATTACAGAAATATGTTATTCTGCATTATTTTACCCGGTACTAATTTTGCATTATTTTATTTCAGGGGACGGGGAGTGGCCCTGGGGGTAGGCCACATAGACTCGATGCTTGTGTGGAAATTCAAACGAAGAAGGAGAATGATAATGAGGTGTCCCCGAGCGTCGCGGCCATAAATGTAAGTAATTCGACAGTTTACTTTTTGTTAATTACGTTATAATTTTTTTATTTACTTATTTAACTAATCGTGTGCTTTTTGTCGTTTCAGGCAAAACTTAAGGAAGTGCATGAGTCGTAGTCCGATGCCGACAAGGCATATTTATCCACGAACGTACTCAGCCAAGTGCTTGGCGCTGATCGCAAGGGGAGGACAAGGGGGTGAGCTCGCGAGTGGCCAAATCTAGGATCATCAGATTGGAGATCAGCAACACCGGGTTGGCTCGTCAGGTGGACTCGCATAACGCGAAGCTATCAAGGTTGGAGGCGACGGTCCAAGATATGTTCTCATTCGTGAAGCGTTCGTTGGGCGGAAAGGGCAAGGGAAAGGATAAGGTAGTGGAGGTAAAGGAGGACGAGGACGAGGACGTGGACATCACTGCTTCATCGCCAACATGTGCGGACTCACCGATTGATGATCTAGTCCCCTACTTGGCTCCCGTCGAGCGGCCTATGTCAATAATTGGTTGGTCGAGCACGTTTATACTCGACGTATTTGATGGCACGAGGATAGGGAGGGGGTGAGGGACCCGAATACCATCCAGGGTATGTTGGTTCATGGACGTGCGCTTCAAGACAACGAGACCAAGGTGCTCGTCACGCATGTGATAATCGGGAAGGAGAATGCCCTATTGTGGTTGCGCGAACAATGCAGCGTGATGCATATTCCGGGGTGTCTCAATGCGTTTGTCGTGTGGCCTTACTTCCTCCTCAAACCTACCACATGACATTATTTATATCTATTTTATCTGGACACTTGGATTATATTTGTATTGTTTTGATTTGTTACATTTTGTTTTGAATATGGAATTATATATGCAATGATTTGGTGCATTCTTTCTATTTTTTTGGATATATGCTGTCTAAACAGGTACAATTTTGCTATAACAGGTACAAATATACTGCTAGGCAGTGGCAGTGGCCAAACTGCCCAACAAATTTTTTTTTTAATTATGTCCAGATTTGTCACGGTCATTGACCGTGATAATTTTTTAAAAGTTGCCACGGGTTTGTCACGGTCTTTGACCGTGACAAAACTTGCCAAGGTCAAAGACCGTGACAAGTCTAATGAACTTGTCACGGTCAATGATCGTGACAAGTCCGTGACAACAAAAGTTGTCAGCCCCAGAATTGTCACGGTCATTAACCTTGACAAGTTGGACTTGTCAAGGTCAATGACCGTGACAATTCGACAGATTTGGTGTAGTGAATTTACTATGGAACATCGTTAAACCTATTATGTATAGAAATTGTTATATATTTTTCAATGAGTAATACATAAATTTTATGGGTTATTAAAATACTTTTCATTATTACGTTGTTGGAATTGAACCTCCGAAGTGGTGGGAAAGATGAATTATTTTAGTTTATTATATTACACCTATTTTGTTGTGAAATTCAAAATTAACAAGGCGAGCTGCTGATTAAAACTGTTGCTTACTAAGACGAGAAAAATGTAATATTCCACAAACGCTCAATATGCGTATAATATATATATATATAGAGAGAGAGAGAGAGAGAGAGACTCTTATGCACACTAAGTTTATACATGTGCTGGCGCACACCTATTTTTTTTAAATATTAAAAAAAATATTTTTGAGTTGATTTTTTATGTGATATTTAAACATTTCAATGGATCCATATAAAAAAAATCAGTTGAAATTTTTTTTTTTGCTATTTTAAAAAAATCAGCCAAACTTTTGCAGCTTTTTAGTGCTTTAAAAAATGCAAAAGTTTGATCGATTTTTTTAAAATAACAAAAAAACGTTTTTTTAGCTAATTTTTTTATACGGGTTCCTTGAAATGTTTAAATATCACACAAAAAAAAACCCAGCTCAAAAATAATTTTTTTACTATATTAAAAAAGTAATGTACAAACTTAGTATGCACAGGAGCATGACTCTCTCTCTCTCTCTCTATATATATATATATATATATATATATATGTGTGTGTGTGTGTGTGTGTGTGTGTGTGTCTGTGTGTGTGTGTGTGTGTGTGTTCACACCTTAAGTTGGTATCACCTTAAGTTACAAATATCCAACTTTCATTTACCCAATTTTGTAGTCCACTTTGTTGTTTATTTGAATACGTGGTTCAGGTAATTGAATTATAACATGGAAGAGTTCAATATCTTATCAGCAATTCACTCAAAATAAAAATCATTATCCAATATTTAATATTCAAACAACATGTGGCGGGGCAATCTATTTGTTCATTTTTTTATGCTTAAGTAAGGTATTTTATAATAGTATGACAATTACATAACTTATCGGATTGTGTCTAATTCTTGGTTAACTGGTTTACAATATTTAATGACTTTAAGGGTTCGTTTGACAACCCAATTTCAAGTCATGGAAATGGAATTGGAAGGCCAATTTTAATTTCACAAAATTGAAATTGGTCTTCCAATTCCAATTTCAAGCCTTGGAATTGGGATACCAAACGGACCCTAATTACATTTTTGGCAGTAACTAAACAACTTGTAAAATGAAAATATGTAATTGTTGCATTGTGTGCCGTTTTTCTAGCAAGTAGTTGTACACTTTGCACTAGATGCATTATTCAAACTAAATCAATCCAATTCACACAAAATGTTCAAACCAACATTTTAGGAATAATGGCAACTAAGTCAATCAAATTTCCAACTAATTCAACAAAATGTGCAACCATTTGCAAATAATGGCAACAATACAAATTATAAGAAATGGAGTAATCAAATATTTATCAACAAATCAAATTAAGTGGGTATCTTAATTCAAATTAAAAATATCCACATCAATATATCAAATGGTTTCCTAAATTAAACTTAAAATCCCAACAATATACAAATTTTGATTTCTAATCGGGTATGTATACTTGACAAAAAATCAATATATTTTGATTAAGTATAATTCCAAATTATATCACACACAATTCGCAACATTGACATATATACAAACAATTTACAACATATTTATTTTGAAAATATGTATTTTTTAAATATATACAATATTTACATATTTATTGCGAAAACCAAATAATCAAACAAATAACAAAATATATCCGAGTAATCAACATTTACGTACTTGGTTTAAATATGAAACCAAATATAACCTAACATATATATATATATATATATATATATATATATATATATATGTAACAACCCGCGTAATTTTGGGGGTATTTTTGAAATAAAGAGGAAAAATAAAGTTTTTCATAAAATTATTTTTATTGGCAAAATATGTTGGTTATTATTTTTAAGGGCGAGAATTTCAAACGGTTTCGAAATCGGAATTAAAATGGAGATTTAATTGAATTTTTATTATTTAGAAGAGTCCTCAAAACGTAAAACTCTCTAAGAATCCTCGGAACATAAAACTCTCTATTAAAAATAATATTTTTAGAAATCCGACCGTCCGATCAAGCTGATTTTTTGTCAGAAGGCCTGTCTCGCCGTTCGTTACAACATACTAAAATTTCAAGCGATTCCAACGGTCCGATCGTCCGGGATAAAATTTTTAGTGTTTGTATCTGATTAGAACTCTTTTCTTAATCAAACTCTTAATCCTTTATATATCAACAAATTCGTGGCTTGACTTTTCAAATCATTTTTTCTCAAACTTTTAAACCAGAAGACCTCTCCAAAATTACTCCCTTTTATCTACAAACCATAGTCCCAAACTTATTCAAGATTTCAACCTTAGATTAGAAGGCTTATTTGGTGTTTTCTCGAGTTTGGGATAGAACGAGATTTGATTATTTTCGCGAGAAGAACGTGATGGTGTGATTAGATTTTGAGGCTGAATTATGTGATGATTTTAAGGTATGGGGTTTTACACAATATGCTCCTGAAATCTCGCTAGTGTTTATTCCGTTGAATTCTTGTTAATTGAACTCATATTTTGAATTGCTAAATTCATTTGGAAATCTGAAAAATTATTGATGGAATCTAATTTCGATTCATGTGGTATTATATTTGGTGTTGAGCATGTTGTCATGAGATTTTAATATGGCACTGAAGTTGGGCACCCGCCAATATTCCTTTTTTCGGATATGCTAAAAAAAAATGCATAGGCGCGGTACGGTGGTGAGGCCTGGTGCCCGGTTAATGTGTTGTTGAGAAATTATATTGATATAATTGCTTATGAGATTCACTTTGATTTGAATATTCGTATTCGTATTGTAGCGTTTTATTCACCGCTAATATTTGTTGAGCATTTTCCTATCGTATTGTGTACTTCCCCATATTTTCTTTTAGTGGCAGGTTGGCGGGGATTTTGGGCGCTTTGGATTGGAATTGGAGATTGTTTATTTAGTGTGGATTATTTTGGGAAGAATATTCGAGAATACAAGTTGTGAAGATTGTATTATTTTGATGTATATAGAATTTGGAGATTTGTATTTTATTTTCGAGTTAGATGTTGTAATTTATTCGAGAGAATTGTTGTATTTATTTTTATTGTGGGTTTTTAGATGCTCTATACCTTGTTATTTGTGGATTTGATTAGTTTTATTGACAGTGGCGCTCTGCTCGCTCTCCCCGGGCGGGCGGGGTGTTACACATATCCCAACATTTACACATTTACATATATACAAACAAACAACAACATAAATACAATCAAGTAAATACATATTTCATCATTATCATCATCATTACCTTAATCCCATCACATGAGGTCCAACAACCGACATGACCATTCTTAACCACTTAACCGGGTGAGAAACGATCCGCTATTGCTATTATGGACGAGAGAGAGCCCATAGAGAGTCGTTAATAACGCTCTGAGTAAATACATATTTATTGAAAAAAAATAACGGATATATGTGAACGAAATGGTGACAGGTAGCCAGAGACGGCGATTGTGTTATTTGCCAAAAAACTGGGAGATCGAAATCGCCGAAGCTAACATCCCACATTTTTTTTAAAGAAATTTGAGATATGAGCTCGTTGAATATGAATTTGCACTTTAGTTTTTTTGATGAATACGCGCTTGAAAAATGCGAATCCACATAAACTGAATTCGCATCTCCCAAATGCATATTTAATTTCATTTTTTTAGATTAAATACGCATCTATGAAGTGCGAGTTCGGTTACCAACTAAGAATTCAACGTTAGATTTCATAAATCCTAAATGCGAAATAAGAAAGTATAATATTTTTATAAATACTGTTCAAGACAACTTATTTTTTCAAATATATATTTTTGTAATAAAAAAATGGGGCTTTAACGGTCTAGTCCTTGGACTAGCAATTTTGGACAAAAAAACCAGGCCCAACAAATTTTAAACGATTAGGTCCAACATATAAATACCCCGAAATTAAAACAAACACGCACTATTCAGAAAACGAAGCGCCAGAAACATTGTAGAACAAACACGCACTATTCAGAAAACGAAGCGCCAAAAACATTGTATTCTCTCTTGTATCAATCGTACCGTCTCTTCGATCAAAACCCCAAGACAATTCTATTTCTCAATCAAATTTTGGTCAACAACAACATATAAATACTCCTGATCGAAGATCTAGAAACTCTGTTCGATCAAAACCCTAACTCTCTTCAATCAAAACCCTAGCTCTCTTCTTTCAAACATTCTAAATCAAATTCTTCCAAACAGCACTAACAAGTATGTATACATTCTCTTATCACCTTTTTGTCCTTGTGTATTTTGTGTTCTCATATGTATAAATTTGTAGACATATGGACTGATGAAATCACATTCTTCTTATTCATGCGTATTATTCATCATATATTTAGAATGTATTCATCATATGGACTGATGAAATCAAACATTGTATTCATCATATGGATTGGAATATGTACATGTACAAGCCCTGTGTTGCGTGTACTTTTATGTTTTATACGTGTACTCTATAGAATATCTACATGTACAAGCCCTGTGTTGCGTGTACTATGTGTATTTTGCGTGTACTTTTATAAAGTACACGCAAAATACAGAAAGTACACGCACATTGAAATTGTATTTCTCAATTCATTATGCGTGTACTTTTATGTTTTATACGTGCACTCTATAGAATATCTACATGTACAAGCCCTGTGTTGCGTGTACTATGTGTATTTTGCGTGTACTTTTATAAAGTACACGCAAAATACACATAGTACACGCACATTGAATTGTATTTCTCAATTCATTATGCGTGTACTTTTATGTTTTATACGTGTACTCTATAGAATATTAATTTCAAATCCATATTTCATCAATCCTATGTTATTTTGGTCCGCGCCAGCGGCATTTGATTTATTTTCAATGTGTTTTTAAGAAGTATTATTATTTTGTTATTAGTTAAGAGTGTTTTTTGTACAATAGCCAGCTGCATTTGAATCCAATGTCCATGTACACGAACATTGAAATTCAATTTGTTCAATCCAATGTCCATATACTAATGTGTATTATGAGTGTACTATTTTGTATTGTTGTGTTATTGTTTAGGAATCGTACGATCAAGCATGTTCAACTACAAAACTGCTGCTTGCACGTTCGAAGATCTTAACAATACAAAACCTTTCACATTGACAGTGAATAGTACTAATGAGGACGAAATTCGTTTTCTTCTTCGCATTAACGATAGAGCTAAAAGGTTACTTGGTTTCTACTACTACTATGAAGACATTTACTGCACTTTTGATGTGGAACAGCTTCAAGTAACTGAATCGAAAGCGAATGATTTAGCTAAACGAATTGAGCAGTATTGCTTAAGGGGTTTTGATAATGTTGGAGCTTTTAGCATTCAACTATTGTATCACTTCTTTACTGAATATGTTAGGAGTAGAGAATCTTGGTTTTTCACTTGTCGAACAACCAAGGTTAGGTATTACCATGAAACTGACGATATATATTATCGCCTTTAGCATGTATTTTGATGACACTTGTATAAATTGTTTGTGAGAATATTGCATGTACTTTTGTTAAATACGCTTGTATTTTATTGTTTTAGTCTATTTTTTATTCTAATTCGCATGTATTTTATTTTTTGTACATATAATTATAGGTTAGTAATTTAAATTTTGTTTATAGATCAATATAATGGGGATGAAGATGAAGGCAAGAAGAGGAAAGAAACAAAAAAAGAGCAGTTCTGATGATAGTTCTTCATCCAGTTCCAGTTCCAGTTCTAGGGTGGCATTGAAAGCTAAACGTCCTCCAAAGAAGAATGACCAATATCGGTCAAATATTGTTAGCTTTCTCCATGATTTGCATCAGATTAAAGATAAAATAAACAATAGCCATATTGAACTTCTTAAGAAGACTCCATTTTGGGAGCTTTTCAATGCCTACTACAGTGAGAAAGTAGTAGAAGTGGACCACAAGAAGACGGATAAAAATATTTTATCAATTATTGAGCTGTACAATACGGAAACCAAAAGTTTCCGTATGAAGAGCAGTATTCGAATAATGCCAATAGATATAAGTGAAATATTTGGCATACCCCTGGTGGAGGGTTTAAAATCAATAGAACTGAAAAAGGACCCGAATACTGCTAAAAAATCTGGATTACAAGCACGATACTTCTTAAAAAGAATAGGAAAGTCAGAAATTTTGAATGGTTTGAAGAAATCAGTTAAATTGGAGACAGATGAAGGAATTGCTGATTTTGTTAAAATTGTGTGTCTCCACTTCTTGAACACGTTATTTTTCTCCAACTCAAACTTCACCCTTGGAGAATTTTGGTTGAAATACATTGAAAATATTGAGGAAATGAATAAATATGATTGGGCATCTGCTGTGCATGAGTTTCTGATACATTCACTTGACAAATCAGCAAGTTCAAAACCTAGCACAGTTACTGGATGTGTCATTTTCCTACTGGTGAGCAAAAAAACATTTTGATATTTCAAAATTTACACAGCAATACTCACGTATAGTTTCAAAATGCACGTGAATTTTTCACGTGTATTTTGAAAATACACGTGAAAATAAACGTGTACTTTTCAAATACACGTGAATTTTTCACGTGTATTTTGATAATACACGTTTATTTTCACGTGTATTTTGAAAGTACACTTGATATTCCTGATATTTTAAAATTTACATACCAATACTTACCTGTACTTTGAAAATATTACGTGTATAAATATCAATTGTATTTTGAAAATACAAGTCTTATATCATGTGAAAGGACACTTGTATTTTACAAAGTACACGTGTACTATGTTTTGTAAATATAACCAGTGTACTCTCAAAATACTCTTGTTATATATTTTGTCAAGTACACTATTAAATTCATTTTTTTTTTCTGTATGATCTCAGTATTGGGCATGTGAGAAATTTGAAATCATTTCTCCTGTTGAAGAATATAAAGAAAATACTCCAAAATTCCTGAAGTGGAAGTTGTCGTCTTTGAAACAATGGTTTGTGAAGAATGACATCGCAACAACAACTTTGAAGCAGACTACAAGTAAACCAGCTTCTAAGGACTGTCCTGTACAAAAGGAATCTCAGTTTGAAGGGCCAAGTTACTCTTTGAACATATCTACAGAAAGTCCTATACATGCTGCTTCATCATCAAACAATGTTGCTGAAGATATTGATGACAATGAGTTTTCACATGGTTGGAATATTACCCTTAAAAACATTGTGAGTCCAAAGAAAAAGAAGGGAAAAGATCAACCAAAGGTTAATTTGGAGGAACAAATTGTTGTTTTGAAAAAGGAGTTGTTGGAAAAAAATAACCAACTATCTAAAGCAGCTGTAGACATTAATGTTGCACTTGATAAGGTGACCTCTTTGGAGGTGGAGAGTGCCATTTTGAATGTACAGTTGCAGGTAGATCATGATTCACTTATTGAAGCCCATGAGGAAGTGAAGAACTTAAAGGTGGAGAATTTCAACCTTTTGAAGGAAAAAGAATTATTAAATAAGTTGGAGGTAGAAAATGCCCAACTAGTTGAGTTAAACAATTCTTTAAAAGAAAAGCTTGATCAAGTCACTTTGAGTGACTCGGATAGAATTAAAGAATTGGATGAATCAACAGGAATTTTGGAACAAAAGAATGGATATCTGTCTCTGACTAATGAAGATCTAAAAAGAAAGTATGATGATACATTGCAACACTGGAAAGATGCTGACTTAGAAAAGATGACTTTGAGGCAGAATCTTGAGGAGTCAGAGTCGAAAAGAACTCAACAGGTACTTTTGAATGCAGAGTACACGCAGTTTTCCTCTAATGTACACGCAGTTTTCCTAAAGTACACGCAGGTTTCTCAAAGTACACGCAGTTTTCTCAAAGTACACGCAGTTTTCTCAAAGTACACGCAGTTTTATTTCATAATATTTTAATGCAGTTTTATTTGATATTAGATATAATGAAGACTACATGCATTAACTTATTAAAAATAATGCATTGTTTAAAATGTAACATTTTTTTGTATTACAGGAAAACAATAATAAAATCCTTAATGACGAAATTTCGGAGTTGAAGAAAATGCTTGAAGAATCAGAATTGAAAAAAGCTTACCAGGTATCTATAAAATACAATAGATATTTATTACACGCTACACTTTCTTAATTTTATTATAAATTTTAGCTATATTATAAATTTTATAAAGTACACGTATTTTATAATACACGCGTGTACTTTATAAAATACACGCACTTTTATATAATACACGCGTGTATTATATAAAATACACGTAAGTGAAAATCAATCATTTTTTCAAAAAATGCTAACAATCCAACATTCCTTGTTAAATATATCAGGAAAACATTAATAAACAACTCCTTGACGAAATTTCGAGTTTAAAGATTGAATTAGCCTCAAAGAAAGTTGAGGGCAACCCCAAAATATCCAAAAGCAAAGGACCTCTTACTAGAGGTCAGACGAAAAGAAAAGCTGACGGCGAAACAGAAAAGCTACCAATGAAGAAACTAAAAGAGTCAAAGCTTAGAAAAGGCCCTACAACAATAGCTGAAAAAATGAAGGAAACTCGCGTCAAGCTTGAAGCAATCGAAGCATATAAATATCTCGATGAAGCTTCGAAGAAAAAGATTGAAGAGTTTATTAAATTTGCTGAGCCAGGGTAAAGTTTATTGTTTTATGATTTATCACTTCCCTAATTTATATTTTTTTTGGTGCAAAAGAATAAGGTTAATATTATTATACTATTGTTTTATTGATTATATAAAATGCAGGGAGTTTATTTTCAAAGGGATGGTTTCGTATGTCCCATGGGAAGATTTACTTGAAGTCCTCAAAAATCAAGAAATTTCAAGCCAAGTATGTTGTCCAAATATTAGACATCCATTAAATTTCAACATTATCATTTCCTCACCATTTTTTATTGTGTGAAACAGATAATACTTGCCTTTTGTGAAGTATTGAGATTAAAATTGTTAGAGGAAGGGCTCTCCTACTCACACACTTTTTCTGATTATTGTTGGGTAAGTACAAATAAAATGAAAGTTTTGATAAACAATATTTCAGTTTTTCTTATTAACACTTGTCTATAATTTTTATTCAGATAGAAGCTTGTAAAACAAACGGAGTCAATAAGAAGGGGGAATTATACAAGGATTTATTTGAATACTTAGGCAGTTGTAATAATTTGTTCATTGTACTTAGACACAGTATAGGACATTTCACATTATTTGTGATATACACTAAAGAAAATAAAGTGGTCCACATGGATCCCCTCCGACCGAATGACATGGAAAAGAACACAACATTCTTTGATGATGCAAAAAAATTGGTTAGTGCCTAAACTTAATTAGTAATGTTGCTCGTGCTTATATTATACACTTGTACACGTGCATTATATAATGCGTGTACTTTGTATTAGTTGTACATAATTAAATAGATTATCAAAGTACACGCATCATATTTTAAAATACACGTGTCATAAACCAAAACAAGTTACGTGTACTTTAATATTATGCGTGTACTTTTAACTCATTAGGTAAAGTACACGCATCATATATAATAAAATACACGTGGTATTTTAAAATAAAATATGCGTGTACTTTAATAGTATGCGTGTACTTTTAACACATTAGGCAAAGTACACCCATCATATTTTAAAATACACGTGATATGAAAAAATAAAATATGGGTGTACTTTTCACTCTTTCATCTTCATATACTCTTTTATTTGTATACACTAAATATTTGTCTTCTTAACAGTTTTCTGTCTTCCAAAAATCACTGTCCGAATTGAAGACTAAAGCAGAAACAATGAAAAACAATGGTTACAAAATTCAGAGGAAATTTGAGGAAGGCACCCCAAATGAGTTTACAATGGATGATGATCCATTGACAAAGCAAGAAAGAAGGACTGTAGATTTCTTGTTGCAAAGTGATCTCAAATTTGAACTAATAAGAGATCATGAATGCCCTAAACAATATAATGGGTAAGAAAAACTTCATTTCTAAAAATTACTAATTTGTATCCTTTCAAAAAATTTCATCACATTCTAATTTTTATATTTGTTTTATTGTAATTTCAGGGTTGACTGTGGGGTGTTCTGCATGTACTATATTAAGCAAATAAGCAGAAACAAAGAAATGCAAAAATTCTTTCAAGACCCTGACATGCTTAAACAAAGAGCATATGTACTCAGGGAAATTCTTCTGTCAAAATATTTCTCCCCCCGAAATAGGAAAAAACATCTATAAATTGTGATTCAAATTCAAAACATATATTTGTAATTTTGTTTTGTGTTATATTGGTTATTGTTTACAATATTTATTACACCAAAATGGTTTTTTCCAACTCAAACTTCACCCTTGGAGAATTTTGGTTGAAATACATTGAAAATAGTGAGGAAATGAATAAATATGATTGGGCATCTGCTGTGCATGAGTTTCTGATACATTCACTTGACAAATCAGCAACTTCAAAACCTAGCACAGTTACTGGATGTGTCATTTTGATATTTCAAAATTTACATAGCAATACTCACGTGTACTTTCAAAATACACGTTTATTTTCACGTGTATTTTGAAAATACACGTGAAAATAAACGTGTATTTTCAAAATACACTTTAAAATAAACGTGTATTATAAAAATACACGTGAAAAATATCACGTGTATTTTGAAAGTACACGTTTATTTTAACGTGTATTTTCAAAATACACGTGTATTTTGAAAGTACACTTGATATTCCTGATATTTCAAAATTTACCTACCAATACTTACCTGTACTTTGAAAATATTACGTGTATTTTCAAAATACATGTGATATTTTGGTATGTAAATACATGTGTATTTACATACCAAAATGTTTTTTAGGTTTAGACAAACAATGCATCTGATTGTTATGAAACAATGTAAAATTAGTTTTCACGAAAAATACAAGTCATAATTACTAAGTACAATTAATTATCCAAAGTACACGCATTTTCACTAAAGTACACGCAGTGGTTAATATAATGATTATTTATTATATTAATTGAAAACTACTTTGAAGAATTCATCATGGACATAATAACCAAAATCAATTTATTAAGATCAACTACTCACTTCCCAACTACTTCTGGTCAAGAAATAAATAACTTTCACTTTTTCCTATAAAAGAGTAATATTTGTTCCTTTCTTAACCATTACAGCTAGGGTAAAGATTACATAATGGCTATTCCAGCAGAAAACTTGCGAGAAACTCTTGAGAGAGATGAAAGAAACAAAAAAAAATAAGGCAAATTGAGGAAAATATTTCCTCATATGAAACTGCCTTTGAGCAGTTTCAAACATATGTGAGGGAAGGCTATTCTGGACTTCCACCCAATCCCATAGATTTATTTGATGTGGATGAGGACCCTCCTCAAACACATGAAGAACTCATTTATTTCTATACAAAGGAAGTTCCCTTGAAAATCGCAAAGCTGAAGGAGAAAAAGGCTCTCCATGAAGGCCTTGTAGCTGTCATAGAAGAAGAAATTCGACACTGGTCGAATTTCATTGACTCTCTCCCTGACACCCTGGATGCCTTTGACAAACATCCCTTCTAGAAGCCCTGTTTAGTTTTTTCAGTTTTCTTTATTTGAAAAATTGTACTTTATTTTTTTGTTTTTAATAAAAAATTTATTTCTTTCATGAATGTGTTCTGAGTTATTTCATAATCCAATATAGTAAAGTACACGTGAACCCTTATAAACATGATCACATGTTTTGTTAAAAATTTTAACATTTATAACATTTCATCAAAAAAAATTATATAAATGCGTGTACTCTATATATTACACGTGTACAATACAAAGTACACGTGTAATATATAAAGTACACGCCTATTGAAATAAATATAAATGCGTGTACTCTATATATTAGACGTGTACTTTATAAAATACATGCATAGTCTATAAAGTACAAGCAGATTGAAATCTCTATATACTCTAAAATGCAAAACAGGGCATTTATTATGCTTTGCAATTAGCCTATCCACGTGGCACATCATTTATTGGGTAATTATTACTCAACTATCTTAAAGGTGTCTCTATTTGTGAATCTGTCTCTTTGATTTCCAACGAACTCAGTTACGATTTTCAAGTATTTGACTTCCTCAAAAGTGACAACTCTTCATTTCCAACGTACTTCTCTCTCCCTCTTTTCATCCCTCTTTGTAATGAAAAATAAAGTGGAATGGTTCCACGTCTCACTACCCTATGGCCATTGATATAATCACAATAAACATTAAGAAGAATTTTATTACAATTAACATTGATGTTGGTCCAATTTACAACAATACAATTAACATGAAAAATAATATGGTTTTTAACATTGATATTTAAAAAAATATCATTTCGAAAAACCATTACAACAATATAATGCACTATGTAGTACATATGTTTCTAATGCTCGATGATTAAATAACTACAAGTTGTATTTTTAATTAAAACCTCGCTCTTCAATGCAAATGTAAATAAGAAGGATATTTTTGTTACAAATTTTTTAGATATATTTTTTCTTATGTTTCGTACATTGCTCCTCTCTCGCGCATCGCGCGGGCTTACAACTAGTACTTGTATAATAATGACGCTGCCGCGGACCATAATACCCATAGGAGTTTAAGAATATGAGTGACCCAAATATCTTTTATAAACTACAAGCAGATTGTAATGTCAAAAACCATTTTCGAAATAGTACATGCATTTATATACGAATACTTGATAAAATTACATGCAGAATACATAAAATACACGTATATTGAATTAGATTTTTGTCATATCAATATGCGTGTAGTTTTCTAAAACATGCATGTACAATTATATTTAAATGCGTGTACTTTAATTATCAATGCGTGTACTTCATAAAGTACACGCACATTTCATCAAGTACACGCACATTATATTTATATTATGCGTGTACTTTATGCATGTACATTAAGTAAAGTACACGCATGCTTTTATAAAGTACACGCATATTGAACTGACCATCCACAACTGCTAAATGGGACCAATTATGAATAAAAAAGTCAAATGGGATTAGGACAAACAAAACATTCACAAATGGGACTATTGCTAAAATACCTATAATTTCTTTGGACATCAAAATGCGCGTGTACTTTACATAACATGCGTATACAAAGGCAAAGTACACGTGAACACAAGGAATAATGATCATGTATGTTTTATGAAAAATTGAGTACAACAACACACAAAAAAAACTGATATATGAGACTTAAAAATAAATTACATTCATTTATGTGAAACAAATGGTTTATTAATTAATTTATTCAATCAAATGGTTAAAATGAATGATTTCAACAATTTTAAAAATAGTCAAATGGGTTCCTTACAAGTAGACCTGTAATGACCCGTTTTACTACACCTCGAGCAAGTAACTTCCCTTACTGTGATCTCACCAGAAGACTTTATTCTCTTATTTCTTGGCCTGCCTGTCGGTCTCTTAGTCATTGGTGGAAGGATAGATGGATTTTCAGGAATAGGAATATTTAAGGAAATCAAATCAGGAAGAGGAACTATAGGTATCGAGTATGATTTTCTGTAGAAAGATACCTTATAGTACTCCTCAATATAATCATAAATACTGGTCACTTTCCTCCGCACAACACAAACAGCATGAGAACATGGAAAACATCTAATCTGCCAACTCTTACAAGAACAAGTCCTTTCTCCTAAGTCAACTGTTGCTCGCACTTCTGAATGAACTTCAAATACATTTTGACTTGAGCGACTAATAGTCCAATGTCGGCTTTTATTCCAATTTTCATTCAGTAACTTTTGAAAAAAAGGACATAGCTCATTTGCCCAAGTGTCAGGCTCAACAAGTTTGTTTGCATTGAAATTCATAATCTTCACTCTCAATTTATCAAGCATATTCATTACTGGTAAATGCCTTTCCTCCAATATCCATGAATTGAATGACTCCGCAACACTAGATGCCATGTCACCATACCGTTTACCAGGGAAATATGCACAGGACCAATTCTCGGGAGGCAAACTATCAATGAAATCGGCAATAGCAGCTCCTCCTTCCTTCTTCAATGCTTCAATATTCTTGTGAAATACATCAACTAAGACAGCATATGCACAAGACAAAAAATCTTTAACAATTTTCTTTCGAAATCCAGCACAATTCCCACGAATTTTCTTTTTTATATTTCCTTGTAAATGATGTATACAGTAGGAATGTGCAGACAACGGGAAGGCCCTCGAAACAGCTTCAAGTAATCCATTGTTTCGATCTGATATAGATGTTATGTTTCGATATTGCTCAACTACTGCACTATGCAAATTGACTAGAAACCACATCCAGTTATCTTCGGTTTCGGAATCAACAACAGCATATGCAACAGGAAAAAGTCCTGAAATTTAAAAAATATATTAAAATTAAAATAAATAACATATCCATGTACAATACTTTGTATATTGATGTTGCTGGCGCAGACCCTAAAACACATGGGAAATATATTGTGTTTAATCTAAATTGTTTGTAAATAACAAGACAAAGCATAAAAATGTACCGTACACATGATAAAATGCACGTTTACTCATCAATCTTTTGCTTGGTTTTATTATTAACAAGACTAACATCAACATACACGCATAAAAATGTAAAGTACAGGTGAACTAAACAAAAACATTCAAAGGTACTTTACATTTTTAACATTTACTTTGCTTTATTATTTCTAAATAACAACACCTATCATCAAAGTACACACATAAAAATGAAAAGTACACGTGAAATAAAGAAAAACATTCACGTGTACTTGACATGTAAAATGCGTGTACTTTAGTTTGTATTCAACATAACATCATCATCAAAGTACACGCATAAAAATGAAAAGTACACGTGAAATTAAGAAAAACATTCACGTGTAGTTGACATGTAAAATGCGTGTACTTTACTTATTACTACACATAAAGTCATTATTATCAAAGTACACGCATAAAAATGAAAAGTACACGTGACATTAACAAAAACATTCACGTGTAATTTACATGCACTATGCGTGTACTTTACTTAGTATTACACAAAATAAGACATATCATGACAGTACACGTAGAAAAATGAAAAGTACACGTGAACTAAAACAAAGACCTTCAAAGGTATTTTATATTTTTATGCTTGTATTTTGATGTTATGGAATGGAACAAACAAAATTTCAATGCAATACACAAAATAAAATATTTAAAATTCATTTACCATTGTTCCCATTCCTTGCAGTAGCTGATAGTATTGTTCCACGGTAACGGCTCTTCAAAAAGGCACCATCAAGAAATAAAACAGGTCTGCAGTATTGAAATCCATAAATACTTCCTCTAAACATTACAAATATTCTCTTGAATTTTTTACTCTCATGTTCCACGTCAAGGATGCAATGCGACCCGGGATTATACTGCAATAGAAGGTCACGATAATTATTCATTAATGCATAAGAAACCTTTTCATCACCATGTATATCAACAGCAGCCATCTCTTTCGCACGCCATGCATGTTGATAAGCTATATCAAGACCATAATTCTTCTTCATATCTCTAACTACATCAATTGGTCTCAATAGCGGGTTATCTCTAAGATCATCAGCTACCAATGTTGAAACCAACTTGGAGGCTATCATTTTGGCTGACGGACTACGAAAGACACCTCTACATGTATGCTCATTATTCATTGAACGTATGTAAAAGTATCCATTTATTGTAGATAATGAAGCATGAATTCTCCATATGCAATTCTCAGTAGTCTTTTTAGAGCATTCAACCGTCACTCGAGTTTTATCATTCTTCAAATACACATACTTGAACCCAACCTCAACGGCATACTTTCGCAATTTATCCCGAAATTCCACTACACCTCCTTCAAAACACTGCTGCTCATGACTTATATAAGTCTTCCAATCATTCGAAAGATAGACTTTCGACTTACTTGACTCCACACCTCCAAGATAAAAGTCATTTTCAATGCAACTATTAAAATCATTTTTAGTGCCTGATGATAAAGACTCTAACCTCTGTGTATTTGTATCACCACTGTCAACCCTCTCAGACCTTGTATTACTGCAGTCAACCCCTTCAAAAATTCGATTAGAGCAGTCAACCCGTTCATCTCTTGTATTACATGGAAATGGTAATGAATCAATGACATATATCCAAATGAAATTAGCTTTCACGATCAATTGGGACCGCAGCATACAACAAACATCGTTGTCACAAACCAACATGAACCGACATTCATCACCAAATGAATACCTCAATGAAAAACTCCCACTTCTCAAATTAGTAAACCTAATACACAACTCATTGCATATGAAATCTAATGAGCTATCTTCAAATATTTCAATACAAGCCATATTATCCAAATAACAACACCTTGCTATTACACTACTTACCATAATGTCCTGCAGTAAAACAGAGACGAAAAACATTTACTTCAAGGTCAACAATTCTAAAAATGTGTGCAATAATTTAATGCATGAAATATAAAAATATTTATTTATAATTAATATAAACTTACATGCACTTTTTAAAAACCTATACAGGAAGCAATAAAACAAAACATATTATCAAATATCAATCACGTGTACTTTATAAACATTGCGTGTACTTTGAGAAAACTGATATCGAACTGGTTGTTTCCGCTGGCGCGGACCTATATCAATAAGTGATTCAATACCAAATGAAAATCAAGGACTCTTAAAATTAGAATGAAACATCAATAATATTCATTCAGCACATTCAACTAAGAATTACAAATATTGATAAATATAACTTATTTATGAAGAATCCAAACATAAATGCATAAAAAACACAAATTAAAAACATATACATATATAACGTATAAAAAGCTATTCAATCACATGAATGAATATTACAATGAGTCTCTTGAATTAAAACAAAGGACATATACTTATTGTAATCGATCGAAAATAGAAAAATCAACTGCTGATAAAGATAAACTTACAAATGATAGAGCCAAGTGATACAGGTAGAATCGAATAAGAACACTGTAATCGATTATAGGACAGACGATCAAAGCATAAGATTGATGTTATTTTCGATTTCGGAGAATAGTCGTTAGTTGCAGAGAAAACTCCAATAGCCGATTAGGTTTATGATTTTTTTAAATTGGGGGTATTTATATGTTGGACCTAATCGTTTAAAATTTAGTTCACCGATTTTTTTGTCTAAAATTGTTAGTCCAAGGACTAGACCGTAAAAACCTATCAAAAAATCCTCTTCATCCTCCTAAGTTACTATCACTTCCGAAAAAGAGAGAGAAGGCAGATGGGGCGCTCACTTCTCTCCCACTTTCTCATCCTCTCCAACACTTCCTCCATGTAAATCCCTCTATCTCTCTCTCTCTCTCTCTCTCTCTCTCTCTATATATATATATATATATATATATATATATATATATATATTTATAATAACAATGTTATGCAATGACTTGATACCATCTCTATCCGTTTCCATTATAATTATATACGGATGGTAGGTTTAAATACAGTATATCACATTAGTCTTACCAGAAATCGAGCATATTTAGCTTAGTTTTGTCAAATTGTTTAAATACAGTATATCGCATTAGTCTTACCAGAAATCGAGCATATTTAGCTTAGTTTTGTCAAATTGTTTAAATACAGTATATCGTATTAGTCTTACCAGAAATCGAGCATATTTAGCTTAGTTTTTGTTGGAAATAGTAATTGCAGAATAAATGAAATAACCCAAATTCGAAATAGATAAAATTAGGACTTATCGATCGAGGTTTGTGTAGAACTCAAAGTCTTAAAGGTGAAATTGCTCGTTGATATTTGTAGCTGTCAGCCTCGTGAACATACGCCTCCCCAGGATTCAACGATCAGATATAAAAACCAACTCTGTGTTAAATCTTCGAACTCTCAGGATACTCCAGCACTCCCAAAAAAAGTGACGAACATAAATATATTTTTAGAAAATAGCAAAAGAATTTTTGCACAGAAAGTGATTTTCAGAATATAGCAAAAGTATTTTTGCAGATAACGTGAGAGAGATTTTCTAATCGTTTTTCACTCTGTAGCGTTTTCTTATATAAGGGAAATGGTAAAAAACGTGGGTAGAGGTTTTAGCCAACTAACCCACTAATATCTCCACTAACAGCTATAGTGGAAGAAACAGTCAAAGACTTAAAAACGGTTTAAAATTAAAACGATTTTGAAAAGATTTAATGCACATTAGAAATCTCCAAGAGCTCAAGGCCCAATCTTTGACCCTTAATAATTAGTGTGCTCCCTAGGATTTGAACCCATGACCTCATGCGCACACACACCCACTAACTTACCACCTGGCCACTCCCACTAACTTATTTACTTCATTCAAAATAAATATATATAGTAATAATATACCTAACAATCCCCCACATGAATGAAATAAATAAATAAGTAAAATAAAACGACGCTCTGGAGTATCACAAGGAGTGACGTATAAGGCAAAGGTGTCATTCGACTTGAACCTTTGCTTTGTGTTGATCTACTGAGTTTATCAAGATAGTGAACTAATGTCTTGAACTATTTCACCGTTGTTGTAAACTTAAGTCAATAGAACACACACGTGACTCCCAAAAATCATCATCGAGTTCCCACAGTTGTGCTCGTTTCGGCCTTGAGCATGCCCAGGTTTCTTGAGTGCTCTAGAGAATCAGCCTTAATTCTCATAGGAAGCGGCCCCACTTCCACTCATATAGGTGCTTCTATCAAGAGTGCACTATATCTCACACCCCACTGAATAACAGCTATAGAAAGCATTAAGAGATTAAATCTCATCCTCCATCGATACAGAGGTACTACATCATAGGAATGGGTTTTAAGTAAAACTCACAAATCACTCGTATAACTTTGTTATCCCATTGAACCCAGATCTTGGGATATCCAGTCATATGGGTTGGGTTTCCATTATAGGTGATTTAGATATTAATAGGCTTTAGGCCCATTCCCCTCGATGTTTGATAAACTAGCTCTCTAGCTAGACCTTTAGTCAATGGATCTGCTAGGTTTTCCTTTGACTTGACATAGTCAACTGCTATAACTCCATCTTTCAATAATTGTCTCACTGTGTTGTGTGTCCTCCTGATATGTCTAGACTTTCCGTTGTAGGAGTTATTATGTGCTCTTGTGATCGCTGCTTGACTGTCACAGTGAATGGACAAGGCTGGAACTGGTTTAGGCCACAAATAAATATCTAATATGAAGTTCCTTAACCATTCAGCCTCTTTGCTTGCTTTATCCAACGCTATGAACTCTGATTCCATAGTGGATCTAGCTATGCACGTTTGCTTGGTACATATCCAAGATATAGCGCCTCCTGCCAAGGCAAAAACATAACCACTCGTAGACTTACATTCATCATTATCAGAAATCCAATTAGCATCACAAAAGCCTTCAATTACAGCAGGATATCTGATATAATGAATACCATAATTTATTGTGTATTTAAGATATCTCAAAACTCTAATCAAAGCATCCCAATGTTCATTATTAGGATTACAAGTGTATCTGCTAAGTCTACCCACAACATATGCAATATCAGGTTTAGTGCAGTTCATAAGATACATTAGACTACCTATAACTCTAGAATATTCTAATGATGATACACCAGGACCCGAATGTTTTCTTAAGTGACAACTAGGGTCATAAGGTGTTTTAGCAGCAATACAATTAAATTGTTCAAATTTTCTAAGAACTTTCTCTGCATAGTGAGATTGGGTTAAAACAATTCCTTCTATGATTTTAATTCCATGTATAACATCAGCAACACCCAAATCTTTCATATCAAATTGCTTATTAAGGAAACTTTTACTTTTATTAACTACATCCATATCAGTTCCAAAAATAAGCATATCATCCACATATAAGCAAATAATCACACCAGAGTTATCCTTGAATTTGCTATAAATACATTTATCCGCTTCATTAATGTTAAAACCATTAGAGATCATTACGTGATCAAATTTTTCATGCCATTGTTTAGGAGCTTGTTTTAGTCCATATAAAGATTTTTTAAGTCTACACACTTTTTGATCTAGGCCTTGGACTACAAACCCCGCGGGTTGATCCATATAAATTTCTTCTTCAAGATCTCCATTCAAAAAAGCCGTTTTAACATCCATTTGATGAATTATCAGATTATGTAATGAAGCAATAGCAATTAATAGCCTAATAGATGTAATTCTAGTAACAGGAGAGTAAGTATCAAAGAAATCAATTCCTTCCTTTTGCCTATCGCCTTTAGCTACCAATCTTGCCTTAAATTTATCAGTAGAACCATCAGCTTTTAATTTATCTTTAAAAATCCATTTGCATCCAATAGTTTTACATCCTTTAGGCAAGTCAACTAACTCCCACGTGTTGTTAGAAATAATAGAATCATATTCACTATTAATAGCTTCTTTCCAAAAAATAGAATCGGGTGAGGACATTGCCTCACTAAAAGTGACGGGGTCATTCTCCATTAAGTACGTTAAAAATTCAAGACCAAAAGAAGTAGCTATCCTAGGTCTTTTACTTTTCCTAATTTCAATTTCTTCTGAATTTGGAGATTCATTTCTAACACTAGGACCCACTGGAACAGAACTACTAGTTCCCTCACTTCTCCCTTTAAAAGGAAATTTGTCCTCATAAAATTCAGCATCTCTGGACTCAAAAATAGTGTTTTTATCCATGTATTGATATTTAGAATCAATTACCAGAAACCTATAAGCATTACTGTTTTTAGCATAACCTATAAAAACACAATCAACAGTCTTTGGGCCAAGTTTAGTTCTCTTAGGTACTGGTATTGAAACCTTAGCAAGACACCCCCACACTTTAAGGTGTTTATAAGAAGGTTTTCTATTTTTATCACATTTCATAAGGAGTTTTATCATTATTCTTAAAAGGTATTTTATTAAGAATATAACAAGCAGTAAGAAGTGCCTCACCCACATATTATAAGGTAATCCCGAAGTGCTTAACATAGAATTTACCATATCCTTAAGAGTTCTATTTTTTCTTTCAGCTACACCATTAGATTGGGGTGAATAAGGAGGAGTAACTTGATGAATTATTCCATTTTCTTTACAATATTTATCAAGATCGCCGGTGTATTCTCCTCCCCTATCGGATCTTAATGTTTTAATGGATTTCTCCAATTGTTTTTCAACTTCTAATTTATAAGAAATAAATTTTGAGAAACTCTCATCTTTACTCGTAAGGAGATAAATGTAACAATAACGAGAGTAATCATCAATAAAAGTTACAAAATATTTATTTCCACCACGTGTCACATAACCTTTTAAATCACAAAGATCAGAATGTATTAAACTTAGAACAGTTGAACTTCTTTCGACACTTGTAAAAGGTTTTTTAGCATATTTTGATTAAACACATATTTCACATTTAGAGTTGGTAGAAATACCAGATTTTGGTATGTTTTCCAAAAACATTAATTTTTTAATGGATGCCTTATTTACATGACCAAGTCTAAAATATGCCACATATCACAAGAGTCAATCAAATAAGCAGAAGAAGTAGATGTTTTATTATTATCAGCCACGGTTACATTTAGTTTGAAAAGACTCTCATGAACATAACCTTTCCCCACAAAATCACCTCCCTTAGTCACAACTACCTTATCACTCTCTAGAACAATTTTAAAACCCTTCTTAACTAAGACAAAACCGGACACCAGGTTCTTCCTAACCTCAGGGACATACAAAACATCTTTCAATGTGAGAACATTTCCCGAAGTGAACTTTAAAACTACGGTTTCCTTGCCCTCAACCTTAGACGAAGAGGAGTTTCCCATGTACAGACGTTCATCCCCACCCACAGCAGTGAAGGTAGTGAAGGCACCTCTCGTACTGCAAATATGTTTGGTGGCGCCAGAATCAAGCCACCAGTCTGTCATGTTACTCACAATGTTTGCCTCGGTCACAACAACAGAAAAGTTACCCTCCTCGGTTACATTTGCTTGAGGCTTCACATCTTGACTCTTCCTAAACTTGCAATCTTTAGCGTAATGACCTGGTTTTCCACATACATAGCATTGACCTGCAGGTTTAGATTTAAACTGAGGTTTAGAATTTTTATTCTTATCGTTAGGTTTGAATTTATGGTTGGACCTCGAATTCTGGTTTGGCCCATGTTTCTGGTTTGAATGGTTAGGCTTAGACTGGTTCTGCTTTTGGTTTCCATTCGATTTTCCCTCTACCAAATTAGCCTTAGAACTGAATTCAGAATTTTTCTCCCTAAGTTCTGCATTCCTATTATCTTCCTCAATTCTCAAACGAACTATCAAATCTTCTAGTAACATCTCCTTTTTCTTATGTTTCAGACTGTTTTTGTAATCTTTCCAAGAAGGTGGCAGTTTTTCAATTATAGCAGACACCTGAAATCCCTCACATATATTATAACCCTCGGCCAGAATTTCATGAATAATAATTTGTAGTTCTTCCAGTTGCGACACAACAAATTTATTATCTTCCATTTTAAAATCCAAAAATTTTCCAACCACAAATTTTTTAGACCCAGCATCTTCAGTTGCATATTTTTTATCCAGTAAGTTCCATAATTCTTTAGCAGTAGGACATGACCAATAAACATCATACAATTCAAGGCAGAGACAGTTCAGTATATAATTCCTACACATATAATCCCTTTGTTTCCAAACAACCAGTTCTTCAGGTGTAGAAGGTCTATCAGATGCAATAACGTCAACGACCTTAAGAGTTGTTAGGTAAAATTGCAGTTTCATTTGCCATCTCTTAAAATTCTTTCCATCAAACAGTTCAGGTTTTTCAGAGTATTTTGCATTTGGATTTTCCATAGCAGGTTGTAGAATAACAACAGAATTTCACCTTTAGATTGTTGGAAATAGTAATTGCAGAATAAATGAAATAACCCAAATTCGAAATAGATAAAATAAGGACTTATCGATCGAGGTTTGTGTTGAACACAAAGTCCTAAAGGTGAAATTGCTCGCTGATATTTGTAGCTGTCAGCCTCGTGAACATTGACCTCCCAGGATTCAACGATCAGATTTAAACACCAGCTCTGTGTTAAATCTTCGAACTCTCAGGATACTCCAGCACTCCCAAAAAAAGTGACGAACATAAATGTATTTTCAGAAAATAGCAAAAGAATTTTTGCACAGAAAGTGATTTTCAGAATATAGCAAAAGTATTTTTGCGGATAACGTGAGAGAGATTTTCTAATCGTTTTTCACTCTGTAGCCTTTTCTTATATAAGGGAAATGGTAAAAAACGTGGGTAGAGGTTTTAGCCAACTAACCCGCTAATATCTCCACTAACAGCTATGGTGGAAGAAACAGTCAAAGACTTAAAAACGGTTTAAAATTAAAAAGATTTTGAAAAGATTTAATGCACAGTAGAAATCTCCAAGAGCCCAAGGCCCAAGGCCCAATCTTTGACCCTTAATAATTAGTGTGCTCCCCAGGATTTGAACCCATGACCTCATGCACCCCCCCCCCCCCCCCCCCCACTAACTTACCACTTGGCCACTTCCACTAACTTATTTACTTCATTCAAAATAAATATATATAGTAATAATATACCCAACAGTTTTGTCAAATTGTCTGGTTTCATCTAGCTAAAACACACGCCTAGAGATACAAATTTACATGTTCTTTTTGTTTAGGCCTCGTAGATATGAATCCACAATATAAATATATATATATATATATATATATACACACACACAGTAATCTTCTTGTGCGGACTAGTCCACATTTTAAGAGGATTGATTGGACATGTCTTACCTGGTGGTGACTCTATAAATTATTGGCTAAATTATAGGCACACTTCACATTTTAATAGTACTGACTGGACATTTCTCAACTGGCGGTGAGGTACACTTTCTCTCTCTCTTCTGGGCTCACCGCCAGTGACACATGTCCGGTCCGCAGAAGAGTAATACTCTCTCTCTCTCTCTCTCTATATATATATATATATATAGAGAGAGAGAGAGAGAGAGAGAGAGAGAGAGAGAGGATCTCATGAGGTCCTCCAGTTTGAGCTCCCTGAATGAAGTTCATTTTTTTAAAATAGTAAAAAAATAATTTTGGATTGATTTTTTTTTTCTTTATGGTTTTTAAACATTTCAGTAGGGACATATAAAAAAAAACAATTCAAAATGAATTTTTTTACTATTTAAAAAAAATCGGTCAAACTTTGTCAGTTTTGGCAACTTAAAAACTAATACAGTTTGACCGATTTTTTTAAAATAGCAAAAACTTTCATTTTGAGTTGCTTATTTTTTTATGGTCCTACTGAAATGTTTAAAAATTATAAAGAAAAAATCAGCCCCATTTTTTTTTTATTATTTAAAAAAAATGGACCTCAAACTATATATATATATATAGATACATAGAAAAAGCCTCCCATACATACCATATACGATGTCCACCAATGCGGATCATTTTTTTTAAAATAGTAAAAAAAGTATTTTTTAGTTTTTTTGTGTGGTATTTAAACATTTTAAGGGACTCTAAAAAAAACTAAGCTCAAAATACTTTTTTGTTGCTATTTTAAAAAAATCGGTCAAACTATGTCAACCGTTTTTAACCTGCTTAAAACAATTGACATAGTTTGTCCGATTTTTTTAAAATAGCAAAAAAAAAAAAGTCTGACCGATTAGTTTAAAATAGCAAAAAAAATTATTTTGTGTTGAGTTTTTTTGTGGGGTTCCCTGAAATGTTTAAATACCACAAAAAAATGAATTCAAAAATATATTTTTTATTATTTAAAAAAAATGGTCCGCACAGGTATGTATGAGAGCCTCTCTCTCTCTCTCTATATATATATATATATATATATATATATATATATATAGGTTCACTAACATACCTGAAAAACGTAAAAAAATTGAAAATTACTAAAAAAACGAATTTTTTAACCAAACTACATGGTACACAAAGCTTGGTTAAAAAAATTCATTTTCTAGTATTTTTAAAAATTGTTATGTTATTTAGGTATGTTGGAGAGCCAAATGGTATAAATATATATGGTGGCATGTTTCTTCAGTGAGATCAATCTATTGTATCCATTTTTACTCTCTATGTATATGGATGATATGATTAAATTAACGTTATTTACCATAAATTTAGCATATTTAGCTTAATTTTGTCATTTTTCTTATTCTTTCAATTGGATTTCAATCAGGTCATTTGGAATCCCAGGCAAATTCTTGAAAAGTCGTGTCTCAATCCGTCACCATGGCATTCCAATTGGCCAAGTTGGTACTCAAAGTCGATGCAATTGCAGCATATCGGCCTCTGAAACTGTGGTTTCAGAGAGTTCTTCCAGCTCTGTAAAGTAATTTACGCGTTAAATTTATCACAATTAGGATTTGTTGCTTCTTTATTTGAATTTTTGGTTAATGTCTATTTGTTGAAACGGGAATTTCAGATTGCAAAGACTAAAATGTCCCAAAGTTGTAATTGTGTGATAGAAACAGAGATTGTTCTTTGATTTTTATACTTATCCACACGTTCAAAATGGCCAAAATCCTACCTTTACAAAGAGCTTTAGGATATATTCAAACTCTAATTATTTTTATTTTCTTATCTTTGAACACCCGATTTTTACTTGGTTCGGCCATTAATGACCTACGTGTTGCTCCCACGCTTCACTATAATCTCTTGAATGCTTACAATATAGCTCTTGTGAGGGGAGAGCTTAATGCCCCTTTTACAATGATGGAGTGCCTTCATAGAGTGCTTTACAATATTAGGGTTTGCCACCTAAATAGAACATGTGACTTTATTGTTTAACT
The DNA here is from genome assembly GCA_949130495.1 of Sambucus nigra. Taxonomy (NCBI): domain Eukaryota; kingdom Viridiplantae; phylum Streptophyta; class Magnoliopsida; order Dipsacales; family Adoxaceae; genus Sambucus; species Sambucus nigra. The sequence goes on along the minus strand of OX422211.1, from coordinate 427,370,823 downwards.
GAGTCCATATACATGTGTAACATGACAAATTATAGTTAGGGCGGCAAAACAAATGTCACCCGTACTACAATAATTTTTAAGAAAAAGAAAAGGAAAAACTTGGGGCAGCTAAAAACTTAGGTTGAAACCCATTTTGGCCAGCGGATTAGAATTGGTCTTAGTAGCTTATTTTGATCTATTTGAGGCTAGTTAAAATAATTCATTTTGGAGACCCTTTTTTTTCTGTTCTAAACATTTGAAATTTACAGATGATACTTTTTTTTTCCTGGGTGGGTAGGGGCGTACTACTAATAGGAGGATTATTGATACTTAAACGCTTAAGATATTGTGTGAATTTTTTGAGCATTTGTTGATGGTATGAATTATGAAACATTGTTTCTGGAACTCGTAGACATTTATACAAGAATATTGAGTACATATAGACATGAGATGTCATATAACTTTTTATATGCTTAACGGTTCAAAGTAAAGGCCAAGACTAAGATGATATGGCCGAGTTATCCTAGGTTTTAGTACCCACTAGTCCCAAACCATTACCCGTACCTATATATCAACGAAACAAACTTGACTCACCTTACTTTTTTTTTTGGTAAGGTATTTTTCATACCTCGAGGTGTCCTGGCCAGCATACGCGCACCTCGACTAATCCCCGCTCGCGGTTCGTGGCCTTTCGCTGGCCAAGCATTATTTTGACACTGCCAGGGATCGAACTGGGGACCAAACCCAATCCACCCCCAAACAAGTGTCCCAGTGGCAGCCTTATACCACTGGGCCAAGAGGCTTGGTTGACTCACGTTACTTGAAATGCGAGTTTTACATATAAACGGCCAAAATCTCGGTGACTCGCCGGACTGATTTTTGGATTTACCGAGTAGATACACGAGTCGTACTATTTTTTTCTTCATTTTTGAATCTTCTTAATAAGGTATTATATTATTTCACCCAAAACCGATACCGATATCGAGTAAAATATTGGACCACCGATTCTATGACCGAATCTGTGTCTTTGAATTATGGCGGTTCTTTATCTATACATTGTAGATAATTATAAGTGATATCAAGAGTTTAAGTGTATATACACGAGACCTCCATTTACATTTACTGAGTATCCCTGAATAAGAAAAATACTTGGCCAACAACGATTTCGTATTGACATTGGAATTTATCTTCAATCAGTTCTCCCATTTCTCTTCTTTGAAATGCACCCAAAAATGAAGCGACACAATTTGGTCCTTATGTCTCTCTTATGCCAACTCTCTATTTACAAGCACATTATAGGTCGTCCACAGTAAGAATCACCATATTCTTGAAGTGAGAGCACAAAGGTTTAAAGACCTCTACTTTGTGATTAAGATAATATAATCACCCAACTCTACAACCCTTTTGCATTCACCCTGTATGAATGCAAACCCTATATTTGAGTGGTTACATACACCAATCTCACGTCACCTGCAATATACATTGCAATGATCTTGGATATCTAATTGTCCAAGTATTTCTCAAGTAGGTAAGTCAAAGCCTCTTGGTATGTTGTTGTTGAGAGTTTTAAGGAGCAGTTCAGGACTAGGATGGTGCTCGTATGCTTTGCGGCAGTCTCAAGTTTTAAGATTTATACACGAAAGTGGGAGATTGTGCCAATTGGAGAGATTTAGGACCCGAGCTCTTTGGTAGGTATTTTGGGTTGTGGGGTGGGATCTTTTCCTTGCACTTACTGCCTCTTGGGATGCTGTTGTTGAGAGGTTCCAGTGTTGGTTAACCAGGTGGAAGAAAGCTTATTTATCGAAGGGCTGGAGATTGGGTTTGATTAAAAATACACTGGCGAGTTTCCCTACATAATTCTTGTCTATTCGTCCACTTCCGGCCTCAGGGAATGGTTATGGTTGGAGAAAATGCGAGACTTATTCTGTGATGAATGGGGGGATGCGTATAAGTATCACCTTGTTTGTTGGGAGGAGTATCATTGTCCGGTGTTCGGAGAGTTAGGTATTAAGGATATGCAGCTATTCAGCCTGGTTTTGTTAGGGAAGTGGCTTTGGCGGTTTGTGTGAGAGATGGATAGATTGTGGAGACGAGTGGTTGAGGCTGAATTCGACACGGTGCATTTTGGGTGGAGGGCTGCAGATGCTATGAGGACTTATGGTTTAGGCTTATGGAGAGCTGTAGAGATGGGCCAGGGAAGCTTTAGCCAGTTTATGTCGTATGAGGTGGGTGATAAGGGAAGAGTCAGATTAATAATTGGTTTGGTAATCCCCGTTGGTGATGTAAATCACAGCGGAAATACTCAATACAACAACGTTTAGAAGAAAAGATTTCTCTCATTCATTCATTTATTGGCCAAAGACCTTATTTATAGTCTTAGTTCTTAGTTATCTTGATTGACAAGATAACCTGAAAAGGCAAAAAGGCAAAAAAGGGCACAATAAGAATATTCCAAATGAATATTATCCGGAATGTAACATACTGACAAAAATAGGGAAATAATCTTAAGACAAGAAAATACAATGTTACAACTAAACAAAATACAAATAAGTCTCCAGAACCTCTCGTATACGTCAATTGGCAGCTAGGTTTCTTGATCTTGTCTGCATTGCCGTGGACCCAAAGTGTCCAGTGGCAGATTGTGTCTTTTGTTGGAGGCCAGCTAGTGTGGGATTCTCAGTTTAGACGCAAATTTTAGGATTGGGAGTTGGGAGGCAGTGGGGGATTTTATGGAGAATCACAACACGAGGTTCACTGTGAAGTCGTTCCACACTTTTCTGCAAGCCAGAACGATTGTTGGTTACCAATGGAAACACATTTCGAGGACGATGGAGCTAGTGAAAGTTGCTCTTTTGTGTGGTCAGCAGTTAGGAGTGCCATTTTGACATCTGAAAACTATGAAGCAGAGGAGACTGAGTTTGGCGACTAAGTGTTGGATGTGCAAGCGACAGAGAAGACACTAGATCACATACTCCCTCATTGTGGGGCTGCATTGGCTTGCTGGGACATCATGGTTGATTTGTTTGAGATGTGTTGGTTTATTCCGAAGTTGGTGTAGGAAGCAATTCCTGTGTGGTTTTGGTCCAAGTTAGGATGGATGCTAGGAAGCTATGGGCTGCGGGTCCCTTTTTTTTTGGACTATTTGGTGGGAGAGGAACAAGAGGTGTTTTGACGGTGTTGAGTTATCTTCGGCTAGGCTTCAATACGTGACGTTGATTTTTTTTGGTTCTGTGAGGTGTACCCTTCTCAAATTGTATATTTTGTTAGTATTCTCGCGTCAGGCCTTATTTTCCCCTCGTTTTTTGTTGTCCTTTGTGTTAAGATATATATATATATTTTTTTGTGTATGCAAGGTTCCGCCCGTTCTGGCCGCTCTATATATACATTGGTACTTTTACTGATAAAAAAGTAATAACCCATTACCTAGTGTTAGTATTCGCTTACGCGGGTTGCTATTTGTCATATATTTTACACCAAGTAGGTGCTCTTAAATTCAAACCAACATTCTCACACTCGAGAGCCCAGGAACTTTGCCATTGTACGAGTCATTTGTCGCTGACCTTGACTATTATCAAGCTGTCAAGGAGATCTTTGTGCTTGAGAAAATAAAAAGGAGCTTTTTTACACATTTTATAATTGTGTTATCTGTTCAGAGGCACTATAAAGATATTTTCGCAATCAACTCACTTTATATCTTATAGATACTTCATTATAAGCTGGTTGTAATGACACAGACTGTGGAAGACTTTCATTAGGCATACTTCCCTCAGGGTGAGTAGTAGGCAGGGAGGTTGCCAGAAATATTCTGAATATCAGTAGACAGGGAGGCAGAGTGGCGGATTACGTAGAACATATAGGAGGCAGGGAGATGTGAATCCCAAATTTAGGAGGCCATCCCAGAACATACTCTCATGGAGGTATTGGTGGCGACGATTTTGGAGGGGTGGTAGTCGGGGTGAGTTCCACGCAGATTTGATTGGGAGGAGTGAGGGTATATACTCTTGGAAAGAAATTTGGAGGTCGATGACGCCGCTGAATGTGGTGTCCTTTTATGTGGAAATTGGCGAAATGGGCTATTCTCATTACGGACCCTTAAAAGAGGAGGTGGAGGCACATGGCTAGCCTTTGTTGGATGTGATAGGGAGGGAATAACTTGTTGCTACATTGTGAGATGACCAGAGGGTTTATGAGATGTGTCATCGTTCTCCTTTTTGGCTTGCATTGGATTATGCCTAGTTCATTGATTGAGTTGCTGGTACCATGGAGTGGAATAATAAAGACGCGGGCGCAGAAAAATTGGGACGCTATACTCCTGTGCATTATTTGGACGGTGGGAAGGAGAGGAATATGAGGCGTTTTGATGGGGTGGAGATCTCTCATGCCAAACTACGGTTTACCATGCTGAGTATGCTAATTCCGTGGTTTAAATAAAAGTGCCCGTCGTTTGTTTTGTCATTCTTGATTTTTTTTGGCTGAGCTGAGCCAAAGGGATTAGTGCAATTGTTTTGTCCCTCGACTTTAGCTTTTGAGTGGGGGTTGCTTTGTGGGTCTCCCCCCTCCTTTTTTTTTTCTTTCTCCCTTTTCCTTTTCCTTTTGGTATACGCCCTTTCCACCCCCCTTAGGCAGCTTCGTTAACATACTTGCATTTACTCATAAGAAAATAACGCAAATAAAGGTGTTTGCCTAGTGATGCGTTGTTCCGACTTGCATAGTTGCATTGGTTTGAATGCTGGGAACCAGCCTCTCCAAAAATTGGGGATGAGGCTGTGCACCATCTTCTCTCTCCCAGATATTGCCATGTGCTGGAGGCTTGTGCATTGGGCAAAACCTTTAATAATAACTAATACGAAGTATGGAAAGGTTAAATCTTATCCAAATTCTATCAGTAAAGATGATATTGATGCTTCAATATAAAATTTCCACAGAATATATTGTTCCCCTTTCCCCTTATAACTAAAAATTCTAATTGACAGGAAGAGAATAGTGTCCGGAGTGCAGCCAACGGGATCTATACACCTTGGGAATTATCTTGGCGCAATAAAGAATTGGATTTCATTGCAGGTTGAATTTCCATCCATACCATATTTTTTGTTATGAGGATGCATAATGTTATTAGATGTTATAATATTGAACAGTGGACATATACATTACACAATATGGATGCATCGACATGGAAGATACAAAGTAGGACACAAACACAACTAGGACGCAGCAAGTGGAAAACATATATGCAATCATTACTAAACTGTATGCGACAAATGTTACTACATCATAAGTTAAGCGAACATTTCATAGAATTTTGAATTTGTTAACTAAAGTGATCTCTAGTCTACATAACCAATAGACATTGGGGACGTTTGGTTTTGTTGCCTCCGAATGGTGAATGCTGAAGGCTATATGATGAACAGAAACTCTGAAATATAGTTTGTTTTGCCTAAATAAACAGTTTGTTTGAACCTATTTGGTTATCTTTTGACAAGTGAAACTATTTGGCATTGAACGCTGAATATATGTAATTAGGACTATATTACCATTATTACCTGTTTTTAAAGTATTTTGCATTATAATGATTTAACAAAAAGAAGGGAAAATCTAAAAGAAATTCCATTGCGATTCAACATTCAACAGGGGGCTTGATGAATGCTGAATTTTAACTCATTCAACATTAAGAGCTAAAAGAACACCTAGCGTTACCTTTCAATGTGGAGGGGATTTCCATCTAACATCAAGATGTAAAAGGCATACACACCCGCAGTAATGTCATGTCATATATTTGTATGCACATACATGTAAGTGTGTATATATATATGACTATAGTAAGAACACCAACTGGAAATTAGTGAATTCCCAATTGTTGTAGGTCTATACCAGGGTTCATCACTAAGTTCTTATCTGTTAGCTCTTGTTATGGATGAGTTGACTGGATAAATACAAGATGAGGTGCCATGGTGTATGCCATTTGCAAGTGATATTGTTTTAGTGGATGAGACTAAGATGGGGATTAATGCTAGATTAAAATTGTGGAGAGAAATTCTAGAAACAAGAGGATTTAAAATGAGTAGGACTAAAATAGAATATGTGGAGTGCAATTTTAGCAGTTTTAGGAGGACTAACGGGAATGTGGTGAAATCGGAGGATCAAGAGATACCTTAAAATGATCATTTTCGTCATTTCGGCTCGATTATCCCAAAAGATGGAGATATTAATGATGATGTTACTCATAGGATTAAAGCAGGCTGGGTTAAGTGGAAAACTGGTAACGACGTATGGCGTGATAGGCGTATACCTTTGAAGTTAAAAGGAAAATTTTTATAGGACGACCATTAGACCCGCCATGTTATATGGGACAGAGTGTTGGGCAACCAAAAAACAAAATGTGCAGAAAATGAGTGTGGCGTAGTCGCGAATGCTAAGATGGATTTGTGATAAAACTTGAAAGGATAAAATTAAAAATGAACAAATTCGTAAAACGGTAAAAGTAGCTACTATAGGAGATAAAATCGACTTATATGGTTTGGACACGTCAAGCGTAGACCAATGGATGCCCCCGTAGGGAGAGAGTGATGTAGTTAGTATTGATGGTAACGCAAGGGGTAGAGGTAGGCCTAAACTGACTTGGTGAGATATTGTAAAAAAGGACATGATATCATATGGTTTTAACCAAAGATATTGCACTTGACAGAATGGAATAGAAGAATATGATTCATGTAGCCGTCCCCATATAATTGGGAAAAGACTTTGTTGAGTATATATATATATATATATATATGTATGTGTATCTAAAAAATATAATGACAACTCCTTTTATCGTCTTCTAAAACCTCCCTATATCTTTCTTTTGTGTTTGAATTGATATAGCAATCAATCTTTCGCTCCACACACACACACACACACACATGTTGTTAACTATTGGGGTATCCAACCGAAAATCAATTGGCAATGGGTTGAGGGATCCCAAGATTTTATATGCTGTGGTGCAAAGATTTAATTTTTCCATGTGGGACTTTATATTCTCAACACGGCTCCTCACGTGTAGCATGACTTGAGGCTAAGATGTGAACATATTTACATTGGGTTTCGCGGAGCAATTGGGTCACGTATAGCGTGCTTTGACACTCATCCAAAATCAATTGGCAATGGGTGAAGGGCCCTCTTATATACTGTGGTGTAAGGCATGTTCCCAAGCGGGACTTCATATTCTCAATGCACACGCACACGCACGTGCACTTGCACACGCACATGCACATGCACTTGCACACGCACATGCACATGCACATATATACATTACCTTTAATTTTGTTCTCTCGACAATCATATTGCTAATCTACATTAAATTAAAACCTACATGTCAACTTCAAAGGTTGGTTAGTCACATGTTTTAGATATGGAGATGGGAATCCGATACGTGTACTGCTTCTTAGGTTAAAATATTCCCATGCAGTTGCAGCTCTTGTACCAGTCTTTGCTGATTTTAATTAATAAGTTGCAAAACTTTCTTCTGGTCTGTCACCAGTATCGATAGACATGAGGAATGGTCACGGGAACTGTAGTGCTAAGGTAAGAACTTCAAATAAAATATGCTCACCTATATGTTTTTTGTTAGACTGCCAAATGTCCCTCACATTAACTACCGAAGCTGCAATAACATACAATGAAACATTGCGTTGCAAAGATAATACATAGATATAAAATTGTGTTCCAATATTGGCTACAATGGAATCACTAATTATTATCTTTTGGATAGATATTAAACGTGATAGCTTGAATGAATGTTGCAGATCAGTTTTTGTTATACATGTGGAATGTTTTGGCATCCATCATTCATCAGGCACAACATTTGCATGTAACCAAAAAAAAAAAAAATAGAGGGAAAGGAAAATGAAAAACGATGTGCCACATGAATCCTGGCTTTTCATTACTTGCATAATTCATCATTTTGTGCTCTGGTTTGTTCCGTGCAGGATACATATGATACTCTCTTCTTCATTGTGGATCTTCACGCGGTATGTTTCAAATTGTAGTCATACTCTTCAAATTTTGCATAATTATTAGTAATTTTCAATTGCTGCATAAATTATATTTCTTGGAAAGTTCCTCATTGTTGGGGTAGGATTAGATATGGGGAAAAGTAAGAACCTTGAATACTCAGCAAGTAATATTTCCTATTTATCAATCTGAAACACCCATAATTAATTGGCCCACCATAGGACTCAACTCAACTCAACTCAACAAAGCCTTTTCCCAATTATTTGGGGTCGGCTACATGAATCCTATTTTTCCATTCCATTCTGTCCAGTGCAATATCTTCGGTTAAACCACATGATATCATGTCCTTTTTTATAATATCCCACCAAGTTAATTTAGGCCTACCTCTACCCCTTGGGTTACCATCAATACTAACTAAATCACTCTTCCTTATAGGAGCATCCATTGGTCTACGCTTGACGTGTCCAAACCATATAAGTCGATTTTCTCTCAATTTATCTTCTATAGGAGCTACTTTTACCGTTTCACGAATTTGTTCATTTTTAATTTTATCCTTTCGAGTTTTACCACAAATCCATCTTAGCATTCGCATCTCCGCCACACTCATTTTCTGCACATTTTGTTTCTTGGTTGCCCAATAGGACAACCAAGAATTGGCACCATAGGACACCTTCAAAATATTTAATTTTCAAAATTCCAATCAACTTTATGCCCATCAATGAAAAAAGTAAGTTCTGAAGATAAATGAAAATTCATTCCAATTTTTTTTCCTAATTGTTACATTGGCATGCTCTGTGGAACACAAGATATGATGGAAACCCTTCAGAGAACCTTGAAATCTCTCTGGTAGTTGCACTAAATCAGGGACACAAATTCTTTAGGCCGTTTGGAGATTTTGAATCAAGAGATGTAGAAAAGGGATATTACTACACTTAATACTTCTGTTTGCTCTCTGACGTGGAGGCAACGCCCACTCAATCTTAAACAGCAGTATGCATACCATAGGACAACTGTTCAAACTATATAATTGGGATGAGGATGGATGAGATTAAAAGATACCGCATTAAGGTAAATTTAATCCTTTTTAATTATTTCCTGCAAGTCACTGCTTGGATTAAATTTCTTCGGAAGAGAATTTCACATTCTGTTCCTTTACCGGTCTTTTGAATGGAAGAATTTGGTCCCTTTAAACTCCGGGTTCTTCTTGCAAATCCTTATTTAAGGCTTCGGTTGATACTCCTGATCCTGATTTCAATCCTCACAAATTGTTGATGAAACACGGGTTGCCTTCTAAGGTGCAGGTATTTGTGTGGTGTCCTAGGGTAAGGTAATCACACTTGGTACGTAAGAGATGGCCTTTGAAGCGTCTATTGTGTTATCCAAGGATTGTGTATTGGCGATGAAGATGAGGTTTGTGGATTTTGGTGCTAAAATGGAGGTGGCTTGTCTCTGGAGAACTGAAGTTATGGCTATTTTTTGGGTGATTTAGTTGGAATAGCATAATTTTTTAAGGCTAGATGGTAATGTTTGGGAAGTAATCAAGTTCATCTCCTCACTTTGGGCTTCTTCTAAGCATTTCCGGATTGTTCCTTAATTGCACATTTCTTTGTTGTGTTGAAGGGGAACTATTATGTTAAACAGTACTGTTTTTTCTTCTCTGTTTGAATTTTGTGACTAGTTGACTTCTTGTTCGCATAATTTTAAACGGAATGTTTGTTGATCAATATTATATGTTATTTCTTGTAATAATAGCTTTTTCCAAAGCTGTTTTGACTTTTATCAAATTGGGTCATGCTATGAGTATTTGTACTATTTGTTTCCAGTATACATTGCTTTGGCCAAAGCCAACAGTGCTTTGACAATAGAGGCTAGTCTTTTCCCTCATACAGACTGTGTCATTATATTAAATCTCCTCGACTGAAGGAAATTGAGGAGCATGATTTTTATTGCAATTCAAAGTACAATGCATTTATTGATTGGATTTTCATTTTTATAAGTATCCTTGAGCACATCAAAACTTTCTCTTACAGATAACTCTATCGTATGATACCCAACAACTATCTAGAGCAACAAAAGATACAGCGGCTATTTATTTGGCATGTGGTGTGGACACGTCCAAGGTTTGTTGTTGCCATTATCCTCTATTGATTTGTAACCTCGTCGGAAATAATGCATTTTTTAAACTCCGTCTTTAAATGCGAATGTATAACTCTTAACTTTGATATCTACATACAGGCTTCTGTATTTGTTCAATCACATGTTCGTGCTCATGTAGAATTGATGTGGCTGCTGAGTTCAGTAACCCCAATTGGTTGGCTGAACAGAATGATTCAGTTTAAAGAGAAATCCCGCAAGGCGGTGCGTGTTTGCTGTATGCGGCTCGATCTTTATATCTGTTCATTGCTTTTATATGTATTTATATTTAGGATAAACGTCTACATTAATTTTCAGCTCGTTAGTTAGATTAAATTTCCCTCTTAAAAAATTGACGATCTCTTGCATGAGATGCTAGTAACGAACGAGCGAGTAAAAATGACCCCATGATGCGGTTGTTTCTTTGATTCTTTAATCAAGTAACTATGGGGAAAAACCCAATGATTAGAAATTAAAAAAAATTAATAGTGATTCATGCTGAATAATACATTACAAGGAGGCTAGATCGTTTCGATTACAATTATTGAAAACTGATCTGAATTCTGTTGCTCGGCTGTTGGCATCACCATTTGGACATCAAAAAGGATCATGATTTTTAAGATCAGAAAAAAATTACTTATCTTATTGACAATATTACACTATTATGGTATATATCACGGGCCTTCTATTTGCACCTGGACACCTAAGCACTTTGATGCTCAACTATAATAAACATAAAAACCATATGTAAATAATCTTTTTATAAATTTAACTAGAAAGTACTCCCGAGTTTTTATTCCATTTGTTTTGCTATTATTTGAACAAATATTCCAATTTTAGGCTTTTTGTTGTTTGTCGAGAAGCTTGGTGGATTTGGTAAAGGAGAGAAAGCAGTGTTTTTCCGGATTGTTTGGCTGAAAGGCCATGACAGAATTACGAGGATAGGGAAGAAGAGGAATGGTTTCTATGAGATAGGGTTGAATTTTTGTGCATCTCTCTGGGCTTTGACTTGAATGGATTTTGAGAATGAGATTTTCTGTTGAGTTTGTAATCTGTGATAGATCATTCTAAATTCGTGTGGACATCTAGTCACTTTCTTCCATCTCATTGCATATCTATTTTCACAATATCTGCTTCTTATAAAGGAGAGATGTTCAATTGTGACAATGTTTCCCTTACTCTCTTAGACAAACGTTGAAACCTTGGAAAGGGATATTTTGAGTTTGCCCCCACTTTTAGGACTGTTTTTGAGTTACCCTCTTTAACACCTTGTATTATTGGGCATTTATTTGTTAATTAATTCGGTAAATTTTAAATTACTTGTGTGTCGTAATTTAATTTAATTAATTATTATTATTATTTAAATATTAATCCGGTGAGTAGACGATTAGTATTTATGTGATTTAAAGTTGCTAAGTGAATAGTAATAATTAAATAAGTTAATAGGTGAATATTAACTTTTAATAAATAATTTGGATGCCAATTATGAGTGTACGGTTGAGTCCGGATGGATCGAAATAGTCGGAAAACAGTGCCCATGGGTAGTAAATGGGTTTCGGGGTATTTTTAGTCATAGCCAAGCCCACATAAGAGTGTTTGAGCCCTTATAATAAAGCCCACAAGCATAAAAAACGGGATTGACTTAATAAACCCTAAAAGTGAGAGGGTGTGAGAGCCATAACTCATTTAAGAAAACCTAATCAAGTAGAGGACAAAAGAGGGAGCAATTGGAGAAACCTTGGGAGTCAAAATCAAGAACAAATGTGTGTTCTTTATCAAATCATCATCTACACCAACGGATTCAGACACTACGAACCCTAAGGCAAGTGGTTAAACTTGCTTTTAAATTAATTGCAGATTCCTATTCATATCATAGTGGGTGTGATAAGAACAAATGATTTTGGGTTGGGTTGTCATATAAACGGGGTTTCAATTTATGAGATTTTTCGTGTAAAATGGGTCTTTATTGAATCAACATTGTGGAGGAGATTAATGGTACGATTGAGGTTAAAATATGATTAAATGTGTTGTGCTCTGAAGTTCATTAAAATCCTAGTAGTCAATGTTTCCTAATGTGGATTTTTGCTATGGTAATGGAGAAAATTGTTTATCCGAAATCGCGAGAACCCAATTTCCATATTGGATGACCCGTGATGAAAAACTCGTAATGAGTAAATGAGAGAAATCGGGTTATGAACCTGTTTAAGTGAGGGCTTGGATGAGAGGGTAACTAGATTTGGTCTCGAGATGGAGGTTTAGAGCTCGAGTGAGCAGCCATGGCAGATATGGCACCGCAGAGAAGACGACCGCCTCGATCTATACTGAACGAAGGAGAAGAAGGGAAATAACCCAGAGTCGTTCGAACGACCTGGGATTGGTTCGAACGATGGCTAGAGTCATTTGAACGATCGGCGGAATGGTTCGAATGAAGTGCTAAGTCCAGCGTTACCTCCTCCCTCCTGCTGTTTGACCTGGGTTTGATTTGGAGGGTATATTTATGGCTGTTTGGTATTTGTGTGAGAAAAGCTTTATAGTGAGATAATTAAGGAGATTTCATAAAAGAAATTAAGGTTGGAATTAGAGTAATTTAGAAACCTTAGATTTAATAGTGTGCCAAACTTCTTAAGGAGAATTTTTGGATAATAAATTCCGAAAAATTAAATTTCGGGCCAAGTGAGCAAGTCCGGGTATATTGGTTGAGTGACACCAAGATTATAAATTAATTAATGTGCAATTAATTAAATTTGGAGTGGGAATATAGACTCTGGTATATTTTAGGCTAGTGGTACGGGTATTGTGCACGGTATGGCCGGGAATAAATTTAATGTATATTCATACGGTTATATATATAGTGTGTGTATTCATAAATATCGGTGACTAGATATTTGGTAAAAGCATACCCCTCTAGTGCTATCATAGGAGGTTGCGTGATGTGGGTGAATCCCCCTGACTTGAGGAACAGGGTGAGTATAGTCCCTAGGTCATAGCGTCCGTAGTTAGGGGTGAGAGGTCTTGGGTATGATTCGGTCTCATTTCCGGAGGGAACTATGACCGCCTCCGTGGCGTTTATTTTGTTTCACTGATTCGGGGAACTAACCGTGTCAGGTTCTTCGGGTGTATGAGTATACCTGGAATGATAGCATTATAGAGAACATCCGGTGAGTGTCTACTCGGAAGGGTGGTTATATATTTACAACATGTGTCTGAATGTTGTAATATGGTGATACGTCTATATGGTGCAAATATTTATATACGGGTAAAATACATGATGTGAATTGTATTGATAATATATAACTCGTGAGAATTTTATATGGTCTCAAATGGAGAAATGATTAGTTAAGTTAATGTGATATATAACTTATAAATCAGATATGAAAAATACTCGGGTTAGAGTAGTATGTTAGGAAGGATATTATCGGGGACTAGTCACGGAGTAGAGGACTAGGTGGGTTATGTAGAAAGCGTGAGGTGTGCACAATAGTTGAGGGGTGAGCCGGTCCTCAAGAGAGTGCGACACTAGCTTAAATATGAAGAGCAATCATGCATTTTAATTTACTGCAGTTTAATTCACTTGCTAAATATTTTCAAAATGTTTTGGTCTCTAACCCTTACTATAAATTATTTTCAAAACTTGTTAGGTGTCCAGCCACAAGGACGCCATACGCAGCTGCGACATATGTGGATGTTGCAGGATTTTGACTTGGCCGCTTCAGTTATTTCATTCCTAGAGTAGGATGCAGTCAGTATTTCATTTGGGCATGTCTCCCTGGTTCTTTCATTTGTTTCATTTAGATGATGTACTTAGTTTATTATTCTGGTGATTTATATTTTTGATTTGGGTTTTGTAGCCGATGGTGCATTTGGCAAAGATCGTATTTATTCTTTTTTAGTATGATTTGACTCAGTGATTGTGTGAATGGTTTAAATTATATTCATCCGCATGTTGTGCTGTTGTTTGATAAAAAGATAAAAATTTGATACCGTTTCGTTTCGAATACTAGGTGGTTAGTAAGTTTTATAAAGTTTTCGACAGTGATGCTAATAATGAACCAAATGAGATTCCTGTTTAATTTGATATAGGACTGAACACCCGGTATTTTATTAGGCGGGGTGTCACACCCTCGAAAGTCTAAGACACTTCAACTCAACGTTTTAGCAACACTTTGTGAGGATCTTTTTAATTACGTCGCGTGATTTTGCGACACTTTTGGGGATGTAACTCAGATATTATTTAGTTCTGGGTTTTAACTCAAAATCATCCTGGAAGTGGCGGTTAAAGTCAAAATACCCTATTGGAAATAGAAATTAGCTGTTTTCATCTGTGCCCCGTGTCCCTGTTTGTATTTAAACCTGACTACCATAGACCTCCAATTAGCTATATAGTTCACATGACTTCAAAGGTTTATTGTACAAGTTCCAAATGCACGTGTCTGCCTGATTTTCCCTTGTTTCACATTTGAAGTTGCAGCGCAAACAATTGCCACATGCACAGTCTTGCATTATGTTTTATTTTTTATTTTATATATATATATATATATATATATATATATATATATATATATATATATATATATATATATATATATATATATGTTTTTAAAAACTTCTTTCGTAATTGACTATTTTTAGTGGCAAAGCATAACTTTGTTAATGAGTTTAATACAGATTGGTTCCTTTTTCTATTTCTTTTATCTGCAGGGTGATGAAAATGTTGGGGTTGCCCTTCTGACCTATCCTGTATTGATGGCTTCTGATATTCTTTTATATCAGGTGGTTTCCTATCGATGCATCATCAATATATTTGGACATGCTCAATATTCATAAGTTCATTAATATTTGGTTTGAGCCCCTAGATTCTACTAGTGGATTTCATTCTTAGCCTTGGAAAAGTAACATAAATTGTCTAATTTATTAACTGCAATACCGGTTATTATTGCAGTACGTGTTAAAAAATTTAATATAAAATTGGAGAAAGGTCCCTTGAAAACATTCTTAATTGAGTGAAATCCACTTAGTCTTTTGGCTTCTCATAATAGTCCCTCAGTGAACAGTTTTTTTTGGATGCGGTCCCTCAATGAATAAGAGTATCTAGGTGTGGTGCAGATACTTTGCGGAAATCACAGATACCTTGTGCCTAATCTGAAGGTATCGGGACCGCATTCTAATAGCTAAGAGTATTAGGACTTTTTTCAAAAACATTATTTCTCAAGGGACTAATTGTGGAAGACCCAAAATTTAATTGCAAGCCTACTTGAATGTCTTGACTAGTTACCTTGAATATGAATGATTCTAAACAAGCTGCAGAATATATCTGCAGTCTGACTTTGTCCCTGTTGGTGAGGATCAGAAGCAGCATATAGAGTTGACCCGGGAGCTGGCTGAGCGTGTTAATTATTTGTATGGAGGAAGGAAGTGGAAGAAACTGGGAGGGTAAAAGAGCATATTTAATTTATACATTCCTGAAAATTGTGCTTAAAGTGCTGTCAATCTGCATAGAAGACTTTACTATTTATTTTATTTTGTTCACAGGCGAGGCGGCTCAATTTTTAAGGTGGATTCTGTTCTATGATACCTTGTTGACACCCTTTACTTCATCTCTTGAAATATCATAACTGGTTAGAAAACATACATATAAATGGGATTACTGATGTAGGTCCCTGAGCCCCTTATTCCACCTGCTGGAGCTCGAGTGATGTCCCTCACTGATGGTCTTTCCAAGGTATACAGTACACGAATCTCTCCTTTTCTTTGCATAAATACAGATACCTCTTGTTACGAATATCACACCTGCTTCACTTCTTGTTTTAAATATTACACTTGCCTCCTCTCCATTTTCAAAATGCACATTCAGTACCCCCTGTAGCAGGGGTAGTAGGTGTTAAAAATATAAAGCAAGATTGGAACTGAGTATAATATTTGAAACAAGAGGGGAGGCAAGTGTAATATTTTAAAATAAGAGGGTGCATTTGTAATTAGGACAAACAAGAAGAGTGGTCCATACAATTTTCCCAAGTTATAAAATTAATCTTCCTATAATTCTATCCCTTTTTTATCAGATGCAAATGGAAATGAATTTAATAGAATACATGTAAGCAAATTTGTTTCGTGCGTAGCTTAGCCCGAGTTTTGTAAATTGTCATATTTTGCTTCTGTTTGATGAGAGTTTTTGTTTTAACATTAAAGCTTGGATCTATCTGTGAGTAGTACACATATTGTTGTTCATGAAAATTTTCGATTTCACGCATCAATTGTCACTGTTCTTCGTTAATAATTCCGGCTGAAAATATGTTCAGCAGTTGATAAATTGTTCTGCCCATTCTGTAATGGATTATACTTGGGCAACATGTTGTTTAACATGGTAATAGAGCTTTGGTTCTATAAGATCTCGAGTTCATGTCCTTTGTTTGCCATTTGTCGGCCTTTCTATTTATCCGTTTGCAATCTACGTTGCTTGTTCGTTTGTCTCCTTCATGTTTGAGAGGTGGTTGCAGTCGAAGAGTATGATTTGTGACTTGTGAGAGCTTAACATGCATATTTTCTTTAATTTTTATCCAGAGACAACTTCATATGTATTGATGTATAAAGAATATGTTGAATACAGACAACGGTGGACCTGCAGTCAACTGAAGAGAGACGATGATAAGCAAAGCAAAATGAACAGCTACAAAATATGGGAACTTAGTATTGCTTGCTCAAACCAAATGGATTGATTTTGATTCATGTCCTGAATTTTTTATTCTCCTAGTATAAGGCTTCTGTTCCATAGAGAATTCTGGGTAGATTTGAATGAGTATTAATGGTATTTTCAGATTCAGTCCACCCACCACTCCTGGCTGGGGAGAGAGGATGTGTCAAAATTTTCTCTTGTGGACCTACTTAGTTCCCCTTGGTCACTTTGACAAAGCCGTCTAACACTCACTGAGGGCATGGAACTGATGCAGGTTAATGCGGGGTTGTCACCTACTACGGTTTTATATATATATTTTACTTTTTTTTAAGAATCCTAGGGCTGTATTTACCTTTTTTAGGACCTTTTAGTGTTCAAATAATTAAAATCAAATCCTTTAGGTAACACAGGGTATAATTTTCAACTTACTCGCTTGCACAAGCTGCACTTCAGTGTAAGTAATTAACAGATTTTTGACAACTCAAGACACCGGAACAGCAAAGCGTGTTGCTAGGCAACTGATATAACAAAAACACCAGTTTCATTCAACTATCAAATGGTGTTAACTCATTAACACACAAATTCATTGAATAAAATATGCTTAAAATTGAAGCAATATTCCAACACCAACTTCATATAAAGAAGAGGCCTACATTCTATTTGAGTTTGCTGAGGCTTCACAACCAGTCATTCAGGAAGATTAATAATCTTCCTGTTTAGTTCCATCTTTGAGTCCTTGATCCCTTATTTTGGCACACAATTATTCCCTTTTGAACAAATGAGACAATTTACTTTCCTTTGCAACTGCATAGAAAATAAAATGCGCATCACCCGTTCGGCTTCTTGGACATGTAAAAGAGAAATCCTAGAAGATATATTGTATCATAGCATCTACCTCCTCTGTGGAAATAGTATCCTCCCCAATAAGCACATCATTCGTACCTTCAATCACTGGATCTCAGATCCACTAGTAAGCTTGGAATTTCTCAGTAAATTGTTGTGACAGCCTTTGTTATTGTTTTATTGTTGTTGTTACTGTTGTTGGTATTATTATATTATTATTATCATCATCATCATCATCAACGAACTTACTTATGCTTGTTTTTGTTTGTAGATGTCTAAGTCCACGCCTTCTGACCTATCTCGAATTAATTTACTTGACTCAAAAGATGTGAGTAGACACTTTATTACTCGATATTAACCTACCTCTGTTTTTTGAATATTCTGATTGTCTGAGACGTAAATTTTTTTCCTAATTCAATTTATTTGATGATGCTCGAATGGAGTTGAGTGCTGTTTGGTGTTGGTGAATTATTTAATGTTGTAGAGCAATCGAGGGCTACTATATCCTTGCACTTTTTTATTGACTTATTTGCATTATCAATTATTTTTTTTTAATTCTTGAGTTGCTTTTCTAAATAAGAGATAAACCTTGATTGCTTACTTTCGGATGGGTAAGGGAGTCTTACCTATGATGCTCCTTTCATACACCCTTACTTGATCTAAATCCATGCAACAGTGTGGCTTGCCAAAGTTGCTAGCTATTTTTTGTACTTCGTGAATTTTTTTGAGGAGGCTGCGAAAAACTTTCATAATTTATAATATGGTTGGTTTTATTTAAAAAAAATTTACTAGTAGATATATTAACGTGATCGAAGATGATGGGGGTCATTACTATAGTAAGAACAACAACATGAAAAAGTAGGGAATTTTTTTGACTGCTACTTAGTATCGGCAATAGGCCTAAAAAATTATCTAAAAATATCAAATTTAGATATTTGTACCCCGTCGAAATAAGGAACCATGGCAAAGGGCATATCGGTTGAAGTAGATTCTTCTTTTGATCAATCAAAACCCCTTCCCAAACTGTACGACTTGGAGGGAGATCTATCATATCTTTCGAGATCCACCCTACAATATGGGGTAAAAAAGCCAAAATAAGTGATTTTTGATAGGCCCAAAAATTCTTTCACAAAATAATCCATCTTTTTCCGGTTTATTGGTTTTGTAATGAAAAGTATAGGGTTTCGAATTGTTGCTTAATCGCCAGAGATGGCTTAGAACCAATAGTTCAGTAGTTACTCATATAAAATTATTGACTCTAGAGATATAGTTTTATGGAGAAGACAAACAATAAACCTTGATATTATTGATCGGGTAAAAATTTTCATAGAGACAAATTGAAATAAATAGGATTCATAGAATCCTTCTTCCTGGTAGTAGATATCATATTCATGGAATACGATTCACTTTCAATATGCCTTGATGTTGAAAAATCTCGTGCTAAAGAGCGTGGAGGTTCGAGTCAGTAGGGAATTTCCTTATATTGTAGATTATATCGGATGGAAATAGGCCATATTTTAGGGTTTTATTAGTCATTTTGTTTTGTTTTCTTTTATTATTTGTATTTTCATTTGTTTTGCTTTAGTATTTAAAGGTAAGGAGTAGTAATGACATTTTTGTAATTAGTGCCTTAGCTTGGAGCCTAAGCTACTCCTCCCTTTAAATACCCATGTGATCTTCATTTGAAGACATTCTTCCATTTTGAAATATAAGAAATCAATTGATTCTCTCTTTAAAGTTAGGGTTTGGTATTTCTTTCTAGCGTTTGACGTGTAGTTTACGCCAAATTGGTATCGGAGCAGGTGTCGCTCCAACATTGGTGTTTGGTGTATCGGTGTTTATTTTATCAAATCGTATAGTACTCTTCAATGGCTTCCAGGAAATTCAAACAACTAACCGAGGAGATTCAAAGACGAACGAGAGAGTGGATACAATCACAACAACAAATCTATACCCATTTCCAAAACCCTCATAGCCCTAACCCTAGAAATCTCAACCCTCATTAAACTCTAGCCCCTACCCTACCCTCCACACATTCTACCCAACCCCTATCCATCACCCTTTACCCCACCTCACCACCCTAGAAAAATCCACCCCGATCCTCGAAACCCTAGATTCCCCCTTCCCCAACCTCTACTCAGTAGCCGCTCCTCCCCAAAACCCTAAATCTGCTGCCGCAAACAAACCCCCCTGCGCGGCAGCCCCTCTAATCATCTCCAGCCCCTACACCACCCAACTCCAGCCTGCCGAACCTTTAAACCCTCAACCACACCACTCTAGCCTTCAAAGCAACCCATCCGAACCCACCCAGCCCCGACAATGCCCCTATCCAACTGCTGCTGCCCTACCCCTGATGACCAACCCAGCACCTCCGACAAAAAAAAAACTCCCCGAGTTAAACTTTAACCCCTCTCAGCCCCGAACCCTTCAAAAAATAACGTTTTTGCCCCAATTAACTCCCGAAGCTCGATTCAAGATTATCGACCGATTGTTCAAGATTGGTTGCTTCACCCAATCATTTTCCTCCCCCAATCCTCCCATCGGGTCAAATCAACGATAAAAACTCCCCTCCCGAGCCAATTGATGGCAAGAAATATGGAAACGACGATATTGGATTGTGTATTGGGGATTTTTTTCCTCGCACGCATTTTCACGAGCCGGAAATATTTGAATCGGGAGATTTCTTCCCAATCTTTGGGAGTGAGGATGATGATTTGTATGAGGTTGGATCGACGGTTATCTCTCTTGGGATTGAGGTGGTGATTGGTGGTGATTTTGTGGATCCATTTTTTGTGACATTTGATGTGCGCTCGACAATGTTTAAAAAGGCGAGAGGCGTAAGCCTCACAAAAAAAAAAAGAGAGCAAAATAATATTAAAAAAATACTAATAAAACCGTAAAAAATAAAGTAATAAAGTAATATAAAATAAAACTGCAAAAAAAACATCTTTGAGGACTTTCTCACATAGTTAAACATTTTTTTGTTTCCCCGAGATGACTTTTTTACATATTGTTAATTTTATAATATGACAATAAATTAATCAATGCAAAATCAAATTGACAAAATCAATTTTTTAAGTTTCATTCACATATTAGTTATTTTTTAAAAATTTCTTTCAAGTTACAATAGTAAATAGTATATGTTAGGTGCATTTTTAAAACAAAAAAAGAAAAAAAGAATAAGAGTTGGTAGATTTAAATAACATTTTATTAAGTTGAGTGCAAATTTAGAAAAATGAAGAACTTTAACCTTTAAAAAAACAGACTTTGTGATGGAAGAAGAAAAAGAGTTTTTTTTTCCTCGCGCCTCAGCAAAAAGGCGTGAGGCGCATCGAAGCGTAAGCCTCGAGGCGCATTGAGGCGTAAGCCTCAAATTCAACCGTGAGGCTTAAGCGTCGAAGCATTTTTTGCCCGCCTCGCCTCGAGGCGTTAGCCTCAAACGCCTTTTTAAACATTGACGCTCGGTGGATGTTTTTCGCGGCTTAGTGCTAAGGAGGCTCATTACGGGACTCCGAGATTGAGATTTTGTTGGTCGGCCCGCCATGTTTGGGTTGTGTTCTTTTTCTCCACGGACTTTTTGCAAGCCGGTACGGGCGTTTCCGAGGACGACTCTTCTTCCATTTGGGGAAGCCTGAGGGGTGCCTTGCTTTTTTACCGGCCATGTTTGGGAGAGTGATGGAAATAGGCCTTATTTTAGGGTTTTGTTAGTCATTTTATTTTATTTTATTATTTTTGTTTTTATTTGTCTTGCTTTAGTATTTAAAGGTAAGGAGTAGTAATGGCATTTTTGTAATTAGTGCCGTAGCTTGGAACCTAAGCTACTCCTCCCCTTAAATACCCATGTAGTCTTGATTTGAAGACATTCCTCCATTTTGAAATATAAGAAATCATTTGATTCTCTCTTTAAAGTTAGGGTTTGGTATTTCTTTCTAGCCTTTTGACGTGTAGTTTAGGTCAATATCAAGGTTCAACCCTAAGTTCTTATGGATTAACATGAAAAATATGGTGTATGTTTTTATAGATGGTATTGTTATAGTGGATGGAACATAGAAATTATGGATTAACAGAGAGTCTCTCATACATATCACATATAAGGTTCACCAATAAAGGGCAAACCCAGTGCACGAGGCTCCCGCCACTGCGGGGTACTGGGGGGGTTGGATGTGTACGCAGCCTTACCCCTACATACGCAGAGAGGCTGTTTCCGTGACTCGAACCCGTGACCTCCAGGTCACAGCGGGGGAAACCTTACCGTTGCGCTCGGGTTCACCCCTATATATAAGGTTCACCAATGCAGACTATTTTTTTTAACTAGTAAAAAAATAATTTTGCGCTAATTTTTTTCATGGTATTTAAACATTTTAGGGACTCCAAAAAAAAAAATAGATAAAAACGATTTTTTTTACTATTTTATAAAAGTAGGTCAAAATATGACTTAAAAGCTGTTATATTTGACCGATTTTTTTAAAATAGAAAAAAAATCATTTTGAGTTGTTTTTTTTGTGGGGTCCCCGAAATGTTTAAATACCACACAACAAATCAACTCAAAAACATATTTTTTACTATCGTAAAAAAAATGGTCTGCACAAGTGGTATGTATAGATGAACCTCACAGGAGCCTGCCTTATATAAGAAATTGGAAGTATGGAGAGAAACCCTAGGAAAAAGAGAGTTTAAACTAAGGAAGACTAAAATTGAGTATATGAAGTCTGATTTTACTGATAGTAGGACCCTAGGAGAACAAATGAGGATGTGGGAAAACTAGGTCAAGATACCTAAAAGTGATTATTTTCGTTATTTAGACTTGATGATGTGACTATACGATTAAAAGCAAGTTAAGTGTAGAAGTGGTATTGGCGTAATATATTTTTTCTTACACAGGAATAAAAGAAAGCTAACTAAACCCTCTAGGGAATCTTGACCCTTGAATATACACTTTTAGTATTTCCTTAACAGCGTCTGGTGGTTCTTCAAGTATCACCCTGCCTCATCCCCAGTTTAGCCATTGTATCTGCTGTTTGATTCCCTTTTTCTCAGCGTGTGAACCACGGCTGCCCCAGTTTCTTCAACAGATAAACACAATTCTCAATCAGGTTTATTTGGGCGTGCATCTCCACAAACTCACTAGCTTCACCCCTCGCTGTCTTTATGATTGAGACCGCCAGAGCTAAATCCGTTGCCACTATTGCACTCATTCACCCTCTCTTTAATCAACTGGAAACCATGAAAAATGCCTAAAAGTTCATCTCTAGACTGGTGCATTACCCTGTCAGTTTTCCATAATTTCCCACTATCCAAACCCCTCGATCTTTTCTAGAAACACCTCCAAAGCTTGCACAACCTGGATTTTTAATAGCACTCCCATCCGAATTGAGTTTAAAGTGTTTGCAAGAGGAAGAGACCACCCAATTAGCTCATCAATACCCTCCTGCCATTGGTGGATTTCCCCCTTAAAAGCCTTCATAATGTCCAAGGCATAATGAGTACTATTAAATATCATCTAAGGAAGGAGATGTTTAATTTTTCTTGAGCAAAATTCATTCCTGGCTTTTAATATGCCCATAAAATGGAAAAAAATAATTCTACTCTGATGTTCCTTACCTTATAAATTAGCACACAACCAGTCGTGCAAATTATAGGTCATATTTACATAACCACCAGCCAAATGTTTTTAGCACGACTACACGTTCTAAAAATGTGGTCACCATCCTCAAAACATCCACACAATTAACAACTAGGATCAGCGGCAAGTTATATCACTATATAGTAAGCAATTTATCATTAAACAATAACCATAAAAATGTATCCTAGAACTTCAGATGGAGGCCCAAGGGTTCTTCTGAACTGGGTTTTTATCTTTAATAGTCAGATAATAACAACTACTAATTGAGAATTTTCGATTAAATGAGGGCACCCAAGAGGGGGCATCGTTAACTCTAGGAAGAGTTACCCTGCAAATGTCACTAATGATATTGCCCCCCAAATGTGGGGGCATGCAATTGATATCTTATACACAACTTCACCTTACAACTCAAATCAAGGGGTTCGCATGGAGGGTGTGGAAAGAGGCGCCTTCTCCACATCACCAGTCCCCGTACAGTGAAATACCCTTCCCATTGCTGACAATCCACTTTGTACCTTTTCCCAAATAAGATTTTTGTGATGTGATGGCTTACCCATTCAGGAGTCCAATAATTGTATTTATACTAAAAATATTACAATTTTAGAAGGTTTTAGAGACTACAAAACTAAGACTACCCAACTAATGCCCAAAACATAGAGGGCCTTGTACAAAGGGGAAAAAAATACTAAAGTAGCATGAAATTCAACACTCACCTTCAGGCTGGAGCGAAGATATCAATCACGCTCAACTTGACAGTGAGAATTCGAAGAAGAGAGGGCTCGACTGATTTGGTGAAAAAATTTACCGTCTGATCTGAAGAAGGGACAAAAGCTGGACAAATGATGTTAGGTCTCACCTTTTCCCGGATAAAATGTATATTAACCTCCATGTGCTTCGTTTTCTCATGAAGCACATAATTAGATGCAAGCATAATAGCTGACTTATTATCGCAAAATGACTTTTTATCGCCAATAACTCCGATGATTTTTGTTTTTCACAAAACTTAACTCCCCCCAAATTGATCGAAGTCATAATATCTCACATGTCCCCTGAGCCATTGCACGATATTAAAGAGCATTAAGCCATCGTCTACTTTTGCTCTTCCATGAGATGAGGTGAGAACCGTATAAAGTACAAAATCCCGAAGTGAAGCGTCTATGTGTTAGACCCCGTATATTCTATTCTACATCAGTAAAACATGAGACCTGTCCGACTCCACAAGGCATAACAATATAAAATTTGGACATGACTTGAGATATCTCAAAATGTGGTAGACAACATCCAAGTGTGCATTGTGTCGAGCATACATAAATTGGCTAACCATACTCACAACAAATGCCAAATCCGGCCTTGTGTTGGTGAAGCAAATATGAAGACCAACCAATTTCTGAAAAACTGAAGGATCGGGTATTAAATCACCTGTCCTGACCGAGAGCTTTAGGTTAGAGTTCATAGAGGTAGAAACTGGATGACAATTTAGCATTTTAATATCCTTAAAGAAGATCCAAAGTGTACTTATGCTGGGAAAAAGAGATCCCATGTCGAGACCGAGCCATCTCAATTCCAAGAAAATAACGGAGATAACCTATGTTTTTCACATAAAACATCTTCCCTGTATCCATCTTCACTCGTGCAATCCCATAGAAATCATTGCCCGTAAAAATAATATCATTAACATAAACTAACAAAATAATGCATCCACCATCGGGCTGATGACGAATAAAACACTATGATCGGAATGGCACCGAGTAAACCCAATGGATATAACAGCCTCACTGTATCTGCTGAATCATGCCCGGGGTGATTGCTTAAGCCCCTAAAGAGACTTCTGAAAATGACACTTTTTCGGTATACTCCCCCTCAGCCCGAAACACTAAGTAGGGAGGGTTCATATAGATGGTCTCAGAGAAATTCTCATGTAAAAAGGCATTCTTGACCTCTAACTGATGTAGAGGCCCAAAGTGAGAAGCCGCAAGAGATCAATAATCGTACGGAAGTAAGTTTAACCACCCGAGAAAATATAGCACAAAATCCTTCCCTGGAGCTTATGTAAATCCCTTAGCCACCAACTGCGACTTTATAGTGATCCGTCGGCTAAATACTTCACATTGAAGACCCATTTACATCTAACGGTCTTATCCCCACGAGGTAGATAAACAAGCTCTCATGTACCTTTTTGGTCCAAAGCATTCATTTCAACTTTCATTGCCTCCACTTATTTGGTATTTTGGAGAGCCTCAGTCACTGATTGAGAAATGGAGATGGAGTCAAATTGAGGGTTCAGAAGGTTCGGGAGGAGGAACCTCATCAAATTGAGGAATAGGTGAGACAATAACATCCTCGAGAGATGGTGAGGTAGGAGCCTGCAAAGTACATACCACCCTATATAATGAGACATTCTCATGAAATGTAACACCAAGAGAGTGATTCATGTGTTTTGATACCGGATCATAACACCCATAGTTGTCAGAGGCGAAAGGCGCACCAAGGTGCAAATGTCTTCGTGGAGCCTCGCGCGAGGGGCGCGCCTGAGTGAAGCGAGGCACACTTTTTACAGAAGTTTAAAAAAATATATTCTTTCATTTAGAAGCTATTCCAATCAATATTAAGTAAAATGCATATGTGTTATATCAATCATTTGACTTGATAAAATGTAAACAAATAGAAGAGATAATATTGTGCTAGTTGTTAAGCGATAAGAATTAAATTGCAAACATGTTATGACCAACATCCACATTAAAAAGAAATATGATGCTAAAGAGAAATATTATGCAAGTAACCCCCCCCCCCCCCAAAAAAAACTATCCAAAAGCATATCTCCAGTATAACAAGTGTAATATTTGACAATACTCTAGTCATCAACAATGACAAAATATTTCTCAATACGCCCTCTAAATGACCATAATGTCATCAACGTCATCCTCGCCAACCTTCTTAGACATTCATATAAACCCTTTATCACCTCTGTATCATTTTCAATATTTGGATTTGAATAAAAAAACTCCGGATTTAAGTAGTACTCCGCTGCGTGCAAAGCTTGATGTAGTTGTACATCCCACCTTCTATCAATTATCTCATAAACCTCACGATACTTCTTGTTAGATTTATGAGATTAACAATTTACATAATAAGGAAGATGATGAGAAGAGAAGAAGAAGAGAGAGAAGAGAGAAATCAGCATAAGAGCATAAGAGGGAATGATTGAGTGAATACCTTCATTCTCCCCATCACTTTCTAAATATATTAATAAGTTTCAGATATTACACAAGTACCCTACATAGTTTAAATATAACATAACACCATAAATCTATTACAAATAAGACCGGACAACACTCCCCCCCCAAGGTGGTGTAAAGATATTTATCATGCCTAGCTTGACCAACTAATGTTGCAAACAAGTCTTGCTCACACCTTTAGTCAAGACATCAATCACTTGATCAGTCTTGCTGACATACAAAATGCAAATCAATCCAAGATGAAGCTTCTCCTTGATAAAATATCGATCAACTTCAATGTGTGTTGTCCTGTCATGTTGGATTGGATTGTGGGACTTTATTATCACAATACATATTCATTGGCTCACGAACATGGTAATCCAACTCATCTAACATGGTCTGTAGCTAAATCAACTAGCACACTTCATGTGTCATGGATTTGAACTCAGGTTCTGCTATAGATCTAGCAAATACAGACTGTTTCTTGCTTTGCTATAAAACAAGATTACCTCCAACAAAGGTGCAATATCTCGAAGTAGATTACCGATTGATGACAGACCCTGCCCAATTAGCATCAGTGTAAGCTTCAACACGTAAGTGATCATACTGTCCAAACAATATTCCCATTCCAGGAACTCTTGACGTATCGGAGAACTTGATACACAACTTATAGACATGGTGTTCTTGGAGCATGTATAAACTGGTTTATCACACTAGCAACGTAAGCAATATCCGGGAGCGTAAGAGAAAGGTAAATAAGTCTCTCAACCAAACACTAAAATCTTCCCAAATCAGTTAATGGCTCCCCATCCGTACCATTGAACCTATTGTTATGCTCAATGGGAGTATCAATAGGCTTAGCTCCAAGTTTGCTTGTTTTAGCCAATATTTCTAACACATACATCCCGTTGAGAAATAAACACTCCTTTTTTGGATCTTCACACTTCGATGCCAAGTAAATATCTCAACAATCCGAGGTCTTTAACCTTTTAAATTCTGTTCTCAAGAATGTCTTCATTGCTTGTACCTCTTTTGAATCATCTCTGGTGAATACACTATCATCAACATATAATCAACATATACAATAAGGGAAGTGGTACAATTTTGGTACCTCTTGATGAAGAGTGTATGATCTGCCCGACTCTGTGAGTACCCTACTCTTTTCACAACAGTATTGAACCTCTCAAACCAAGCACGCGGAGACTGCTTAAGCCCATACAAGGCCTTATTTAGTCTGTACACTAAATCATGTTCTATCAGTAAGTTTGAAACCAGGAAACATCATCATATACACTTCTTCCTCCAAATCTCCAAGAAGAAAGACATTCTTTACATCCAACTGATGCAAAGGCCAAGACAAATTATCTGCCAAGGAGAGAAGAACTCGTCTGAAGTTCATCTTGGCAAACGGAGCAAACGTCTCCTGATAATCAATCCCATATGTCCGAGTGAAGCCCTTTGCAACTAACTGTGCTTTATGTCTCAAATTTTTCATCAGCCAGAAACTTAACTGTGTATACTCATTTGCAGGCTACTGGTTTCTTTCTATTGAGCAATGTCCCAGATATTATACTTCTCAAGGGCCTTTATTTCCTCAAACATGTCTTCCTTTCACTAGTTCTGACTAGTGGAATCTGAAATATTAGAAGTAATATAAATAGACGATACAGAAGAAGTGAAAGAGCGATATGTAGGAGATAAGGCATTATAGGATACAAACTAAGATATAGGATGTTTCGTACAATCACGAACGCCTTACGAAGAGCAATAGGGACTTCAAGATCGAGTGAGGGATTACCTGGATCGAGGGAGACTTCTCGGTCCTGGGGTGAGACAATGACTTATTTTTTCTCTCTAGTATATACAAGTATCTTCTTTGCCTAGTGTCAGCAGTAATAGGCATAGGCTCCCCTGGTTAGGAAAATCCCCTTGTGTAGGAACGGGTAATGGAATGGGACATCGGTTCTTTATACTTCTCCCCTGTAGACAATCCAAACTAATAAGGGAAAAAAAAAGGAACCAACTCAAAGAATGTGACATCCATGGAGACAAATTGACGAAGAGTAAAGAGATTATAACACCGATACCCCTTTTGAGTGGCAGAATACCCAAGAAACACACATCAAACTGCTTTTGGATCCATTTTGTCCTTACGATGATGTATGTGAACATAACAAACACAACCAAACACTTTGGGAGGAGTAATGAACAAAGAGGAGTGATGGTGTAAAATAGAGACCGGTGATTGATAGCATGGTTGTAAAAGGCGCGATGCGTGGTTGAGGCATAGAGGTCAAGCCTCAAGCCTTAGGAGCCTAGGCGTAAAAAGGCGTTTTTCCCTTTTTTATTATTTTAATTATTCTAAGGCTAATAATATAACAAAATAATCCATACCTTGAATTTTGAAGATATATTCGTATGTTTGGTAGCCATGTTTCTCATATTCATGATCCATAATCAATATATAAAATGTATTTCTCAACATTCAATAAGCAATATACAAAATGTTTAAAAAAAAGTGTGCCTCAAGACTTTTACCAAGAATAAGGCGTAATAAGGCGTAGGCGATGCGTTTCTCTCAAGCCTCAAGCCTAGGCGCGCCTTTTAGAACACAGATTGATAGTCGAAAATCCGAGAGAACATGCAATTTTGTTAAATACGTCGCGGTTAACGTTGCGTCAACCCAATATAATTTAGGTACCCCATGCCTATGAGAAGGGAACGACACACCTTTGTAATATGACGATGTATTCTTTCGGCTACACCATTTTGTTGTGGGGGGTATCAACACATAATGTTTGATGTACAATCCCATTATCGGCAAAAAAGGAGGCAAGGCCACCATACATAAATCTTCCTCCATTATCTGATCGAAGTATCTTAAAAGGACACCCAAACTGAGTACACACCATCTTATGAAATGTTTGAAAAATGGAATGAATTTCACTTTTAGGTTTCATAAGATAAAGCCAAATATAATGACTAAAGTCGTCAACAAACACAACAAAGCAGTTGGTTCAGGACCCCGCATATCAAGATGAACAAGCTGTAAGGGAGTTGTAGTTTCATTAATACTAAATAGGATAGGGAACATGAAATTGTTTTGTGAGAACACATGCTTCACAATTTAGCTCAAAAGGCGCAATAGATGGAAATTCAGGGAGTACACGTTTCAAATCAGGAATAGATAAATGTTCTAGTTTATTATGCCATTGCATCAACAAATATTTATTGTTGCTAATATCCCTAACACTAGTTTGATTTGTAACATAAGAAGATGGCCTCGCGTTCAGCAAATATAAGCCATTGTCTTCACGTTCACGCCCAATCGTGTTCCCCGTGTCCAAGTCTTGAAAGAGATAATAAGACGAAAAAAAGGTTACACTTAAATTCAAGCTTTTGGTAATGTGACTGATAGAGAGAAGATTATTGGTAAGCTTTGGAGTATGAAGAACAGATGATAGGATAAGATGATAGGATAATATTAGAGTAAACAGGAATTGTGCACTTCCCCGCAATGGAGGAGAAGGATCCATTCGCCATTCTAATCTTATCCCTATTAGAACACACATTGTAGGAGGAGAAACCGAATGCCATACCGGTCATGTGATCAATATCCCCTGAATCAGTGGTCCAAGAAAGCGCATCAGATGAAGTGGAAACATGATTTGCTGAATGAGAAGTACCTGTCTGAGCAAAATTAGAGGTAAAATTGTGATGAGAATCAAGTTGAGCTAACTTCTATGGGAGATACAGAACATCTTTCTTGGTGACTTGTCGTGGTCCGAGAAGGACATGACCAGTAGGTGTTGGAGGCTCATTAATTGTTGTATGCGCTGCATATGGACCACGAAATGGGGCAGGTCGTCCATGGAGATTCCAACAGGTTTTTTTGAGTACGATGAGTACGCCCATAATAGTCACACTTCGACCGGCTCTTATCATATCGCTCTTTGGGATATGGGTCTGTTCCATTGTTGGGTGGTGAGAGCAGATCTCTCAGATAAAGGCACTTCTGGCTTTCTTCCTGCTTTCCTCAGTTTTGGATATACGAAAAAACTTCCCTAACAAAAGTACGTACAGGATATCAGCCTAACACTTGCACCTTAGCATGCTCATACGGTGGTTGCAGACCACCCAAGAACTCGTAGATGCGATCCCGTTCTACCATAGCCCGAAATGCTTAACATCAGCTGCACAAACTGCTATATAGTCTTGGAAGTGGTCAACCTCTTTCCACTTTCCACGCAGAGTATGGTAATAGGTAGCAAGAGAAAGCTCATCTTGCTTGAATTTTGCAGTCTCTTGTTGAAGCTCATGCAGCTTAGCAAAATTACCAACTGATGAATAGGTCTCTTCAACAACATTCCATAACTCTTTGGCCGTTTTTACAAACAAGAACACTTTGCTAATTTGTGGTTGCATTGACTGTAACAACCACATCATTACTAATGCATTTTCAGCATTCAATTCTTTGAACTTATGATCATTCTTGGCCAAGTACGTGATAGTTCCATCAATATGGTCAATTATTCTTCTACTTGTGATATGCATACGCGCTGATTGAGCCCACTGCATATAATTTGTCTCATCTAGCCTAACAGTGGTGATACACAGGCCTGGATGATGATTATAGTTACTACTCATTGTTGGAGTAAGACTTGACATAGACCCAGCTCCTCCGGAGCATCACCACTGAACCAAACATTTTCTTAAAATGTTTTTTGGGTTATACGCTCCTCAAAAACAGAACAACAAGTGTGTAGAAAACTCTAGCACAAAACAATAACTTATATGGTAGAGTCTGAAACTACATACAAACCCTAAAAAACAACGGAGCAATTCATATCTGATTCACAAACTACAAAGAAATAACGAAGTAACACATATACCTCAATCGTGAAGAGCAAGGACAAGAAAACTGATCGGAACACATCGATTTGAACAAATCGCTGAAAAACAAGTCGAGATTCTTTTTTTGGGGCCTTGCCCCGAACCCCGAGCAAGGGCGTGCTGTCCCCTGCAACCCCTAATCAACTCACCACGGAGCTGGATCCGCGAAAGTTATGGATTTGACTAACCCTACGCTCTTGCAAACAACTCCCATCTTTAAATCTCTCTAAACCGTACACACACACAAATTAGGGTTGGTACTATTTGCCCTTAGAAGTTTACACACCACACTGTGATACCATGTTAGATTTATGAGATTAACAATTTACATAATAAGGAAGATGATGAGAAGAGAAGAAGAAGAGAGAGAAGAGAGAAATAAGCAAAATAGGGAATGAGTGAATGAATACCTTCATTCTCCCCATCACTTTATATTTATATTAATAAGTTTCAGATATTACATAAATACCCTACATAGTTTAAATATGATATAACACACCATATATCTATTACAAATAAGATCCAACAACACTTCTCTTCCTTCCCATCAAATGAGTTAGTAATTGCTTCTTTAGCCTTTTCCATAACGTCATATATATAACCCATGGGAGGCTTCTTCTCACCAGCTGCGAACAAAAGGACTTTAGCAAGAGGACCCGCCACCTTTAGAGAATACACGACATGATTCCAAAAGATTGCGTCAATACCGTATTCACGGCCATTTCACCGCTTCCTCTTTAGCTCGCTTCCATTCCATTCTTCCGAAAGTGAACATCTTCCTCAAATTATTTTCTTGTTGGTGAATTCTTAATGAATGTCGTTGAAAAACGTATTTTTGCTGACCTTAGCAACTCCTATGGGGTGTAAAATTTCTCATCATACTCACCACTCCCAGGCGGTTATAAATATATTCATTTAAGGTAACGGTCCTTTGAAATGGTCTCTTTAAATTTGACATATTAAAGAGGTCCTCAAGAATCAAATCCAAACGATGTGATGCACACGGGGTCCAAAACAAATGTATATACTTCACCTTCAATAACCCCCTTGTTAAGAGTTGTAGATATCATTATTAAATTGTTAAATAAAATGATATCTAAAAAACTATATATGAAGCGATAGTCACTATAAGTATAAAAAATATCTTACCGTCACTGTCTGTGACAACTTAAACCACATTTGATTGTCCAATTTTTTCCACAAACTCGCTAAGAAGCTCGAACATCTTCTCACCGGTCTTTGAATACTCCAAAGCATCAACGGATTCAACAACCATGCTTCCCTTAGGTTAATTAACCAAGAAATTAATCGAAGTCCTTTCTCTTCTGTCCTTCCAACCATCCACTATAATTGAGCATCCATTCTTCTTACACTCCTCTTTGTGATCCTTCATCACTTCTTTAGTGTTCTCCACCTCTTTCTTGAGAAGGGGACTCTCACCTCATGACAGGTTGGCGCTTTCATCCCCGGTCCATACTGGCTAATAGCTTCAATCATTACTTGAAAAATTCATAGTTCACCGCATTAAAAGGGATTTCCGCATCATACATCCACCTAGCAATTTGCGAACAAGCTCGGGACCTCAACTCTTCTTTGGCTGGGTTATCATCATCAAGCTCGGTTTGCATTCCCTTTCTTTTTTTCACCACCATATCTGGATTGGGAGCGAAGTACGTGTCTTGGACCGTTTTGTTTGGGATTCTTTTGGAATATAGTGGGGTTATTGCTCCCCTAGTGCAAAGCTCCCGTTTGTCTTGTGCTAGTAACCTCCACAACATCATCATTGTCCTCTTCATCATTACCAATCTCATTAAAATCCGGCATCACATTCACATTCTCATTGGCTTGCTTCGTTTTCTCTATATATTCCCGATTTTTTTTTACAACCTCGGCAGGGCATTTTGTGCAAGCTTTTGCATTTCTGGTCACCGGTAATATGCTGCCTCGCTCCATGAATTTCTCCCTTACCCCCTTAGTTACTTTAAGACAGTAGTTGCATGTCACGGCATTTGTATTACTTGGATCAGCTAGGTGACAATGGCTCCATGCTGGATCTTCCCGTTTGCTCATTCTTTATATAATCTCCCTATAATAAAATTGTTTAGCAAAACAAATACAAAGTGAATGACAATCGGTAAAACAAAACTGCTAAAGAAAACTGATATAATATAGAAAGCAAAACAGATACAAAATCAGTAACAAGAAAACAACAAAAGAAGGGGAAAAAAAAGCCCGGGCATTTTCAGCAAAACAAATACAAAAAAGAAATTGAATTAAACAAGAAGAAGGAAAAGATGAAGATGAAAACGCACAAAAAAGAACAAACAAAACAGATAAAAAAGATTAGACTCTTTAACACAGAAAAAAACAAACAAAAATCTGATTCAACTCTTAACACAGCCTGATGGGAAAAAAAACCAAAAAATGGTTTTCTGTGTTGTTGAGCAGAACAGAGAGAAGAAAAGAGTCACATAACAGAGAGAGAAACAAAAACAGAAGTCGGAGTCGGAGAAGAAAAGGAGAGAAGGGTTACCTGTGTTGCCATCTAGCAGAAATGGTCACCGTCGGTGGTTTTTCGATCGTGTTTTGGGATCCCGAAAGAGAGAAGAATGGGTTTTTGGTTCGCAAGGGTTTTGTAATTTGAGTGCGTAACTTTCTGTTTTTTGAAATTGCACAAGGGTTTTGTTGCTGTAAAAAAAGGTCAATGAGAAAAAAAACCTCAGTCAAACACATTGTGCCTTTGTTAAAAAGGTGCGCCTTGGTGGTTAAGGCGCGCGCCTCTTTAATTGCCCCCCGCCTTGAGCGAACCCCCTTTCCTGCGCCTCACTACGCCTTGGGCCTAGGCGCGCCTTTCACAACTTTGATAGCACTGATACCCTTTCAGTATCGTGGTGTATCCCACAAAAATGCACCGAATAGCTTTATCATCAAGGTTGTTCGTAGAGGGACTACGATCATGAACAAAACAAGTATACCCAAACACATGAGCAAGAATGTAGAATAAAGTGCTATTGGGTTGAAGGCACTTGAGAGGCACATTCCGCCATGACTTTACTTGAGGTACGATTTATGCTAAAGGTGGTGGTAAGGACATCAAGATGCCAATAGGATTCGGGCACCTTCATACCACTCGACAAGCATCGAACTACCCCCATTAGATGACGATTTTTACGTTCCGCCATCCCATTTTGTTTGTTGGTATATGGGCAAGTGAGTTGATGTAAAGATCCCTTTTTGATTTAATTGAGACCGAAACTCATTAGAAACATAGTCACGCTCATTATCGGACCGGATATTATGAACCCCCGTCTTAAATTGGATTTTAATCATTTGGAGAAATTGAACGAATAAGGGGAGTAGATTTCTTTTTAAGGAGATACACCCACGTAGACCGAGAATAATCATCAATAAAGATCACATAATAGCGATGATTAGAAAAGGTATTAATCGGGGATGCCTCCCACACATCAAAATGAATCAAATCAAACCTACTAGGAGCACGACTTATATATGGTATATAATTGGACCTTGAATGCTTGAAGAGCTCACATACTTCACATAAGAATTTTTTATCCTTGCACGCTTTTGATATACTGGAAATTGACATTCCCTAGGCTCGCATGCCACAAGTGCAAGGTCTGGAGAAAAACATTATAAGAAATGGAATCCTGCAAGATGGAAGCACTGAGACTAAAGGTAGGAAGCTGCAGTGGTGGAGGTTCCCGAAAATAGTACAACTCGTCGCGCTCATAGCCTTGCCAATAATCCTTCTCGAACTTAGTCTTGCAAGAGAAAGTGGGTAGGAAAAAACACACTAGCACAATTGAGATGTTTGGCAAGTTGACTAATGGATAAGAGATTAAAAGAAAAATAAGGGCATTGCAAAACTGAGGAAAGAGTAATATCGAGAGACAAACACGCTTCTCCCTTGTTATGGATACGTGTACGGGAGCTGTTCACTATACGAACGTATTGACAAATGGGAACAGTGGGTGAGAAAAGAAGAGATGACTATCCCGTGATGTGATCCGTGGCTCCAGAATCGAAAATTCAAGTGGGATTCGCAGTCTGAACATGAAAAGCGGAGGTGATACCCAAAGTAATGGTGCACTGAGAGAAGAATCAATAATTGGCGGAGTAGTCGCATGAGGACAATTGGTATTAACATCTCTGCCCATTCTAGAGTAACCGAATAGTTGAATATGAGCAAATTTATGTTTCAACACTGGATGGTGACGACAAACCGTCTCCCTATCACCAAAATGGGATCCGAAAGCAAAATTGCACTCATTCATGGGGAGACTTGTGTCCAATTGAATTGGGGTACGTTTTTCTAATGAAAACAATCTTTGCCAATACCTGAATCACTCATAATATCTCAAAAAGTGTCCAAAAATTGACCAAACAACAATTTGAAATTATTAAAGGGCAAATTTGTAGCAAAAAACAACGAAAGAACTCACCAATATTTATTGGAGAATCACCAAGGATTTGTTGGAGGTGTGCATATTATTAAGCTACCACTCAAATGGCCGAACACACGGCAAAATATTTAAAAGAACGATGTCGAACAACTTGGCAGCCCCAACAAAATAAAAGAGTTTCTTACTCACAAAGAATACAAACAGACCCTAAAAGGGTGAAGAATTATGGTTTGACCCTAAAACAAAGAGGAATAGAATATACAATAAAAAATGGTATTTTTACAAAGTCCTCAAAATGTAAGTTTTGGACACTCTAATACACAATATGTTTCCTTAAACATTTAGGTCTCTCATTTTACAACTAGGTCCAAAACTGCCTCAACTCCCTCTCCCTCTTCCTCCCTCCTACAATCAGCCCTTCCGTTGACCCCCCCTCCACCCCACCCCCACCCCCCAAATGACTTTTTTTTTGGCAATCTCCTTCTCTATTTTTTGAGGCATTTTATAGAAAACCAATTTAAACAACCATAAAACTTTCAAAGAAGAAAAAAAGACAAAAAAAGCACCCAAAACATCATTAGGAACCACCACCACCAACAACCATAAACTTTCAGATTATAAAAAAAAACAGAAATACCCTCCCACCCCATACTTTTTGTCGGAAAACCGAGAGTTTTGGCGAAGAGAAACAAGATAGAGAGGAGGAAGAAAAAGCAAGAGAGAGAGAGAGAAACTGACGGAGAGAGAGGGAGCTGCCGATTAAATCGCCAGTCCGACGGCGGCGTTGGTTCGACTACTGTAGTGGTTCGGTGTTAAGAAGTTTGGGAAAGTTTGAGAGGAGAGATATGAGAGAAGATGGGTGAGGGAGAGACGTATGAGAAATGAGGGGTGAGGGACCTTAGGATTAAAAAAGTATAATCATGGGGTCAGGTGTCCAAACCTTTTGGTAAAAGGTCCTAAGTGTAAATGCCCCTAAAAAAATTGTTCACCCAATTAGAACCTTAATCACAGTGCCGATGAACACCAGAGTGAACAGTCTCGATGAACAACACAATGAATAGCGTCGATGAGAAAGGATATGCGAGAGATTTTATTTTGGCTTTGATACCAAGAAGATTTTTATGATGTGACGGCTTGTCCAAGTGGGACTCCGATAATTGTATTTTATATTTATACTAAAAATATTAAATTCTATAAGGTTCTAGAGACTACAAAACTAAGATTACCCAATTAAGGTCCAAAATATGAAGAGGGCCCAATACAAAGGGAAAAAAAAACTATAATAACATGAAATCCAACATATCTTTGCATTTAAAGATACCGCTCCAAATATTTGGCGCTTTTCTCTTTATGGACCAATTCTTAGGGTTTATGCACTTTGGAGTATTTATTTTTAATGACTTGTATCCATGGGGGCTTATGTTCTGTTATGAATCTCCAAACCAAATTTAGTTATAATCATTCTATTATTGCGATGGCTACTTCTAAGACCCAATCCGCCATCCTTCTGGTGGAGCAAACGGTGTCCCAGTTAACAAGATGAATTCTTTACCTGTCATCAATGTCTCCCGAAAGGAAATTTCTATTGAACTTATCAAGGTCATTACACACCTTTTTGCGGTAGAGCACGGTTTGCATGAAGTAGCTAAGAATAGTGCTAGACACTGCCTGAACCAAAGTCTCTCTCCCCGTAAGAGAGAGGAGCATGGAGGCTTTTCACCCCGCCAAACATTTTTGGACTGTTTCAATAACATGGGCAAAGTGGAAATTTTTGATTCTCTCATGAACGAGGTGAATACCAAGGTGGATCACATGGTTCTGAGTAATACTACCACTCAAGGACTTTAAAGCCATCGCATCTCCCCTAAACACATGAGGCGAAACGTAAACAAAGAAAAGGTGAGATAATAGCGTAATATATGATACCCGTATACTTGTGAGTTAAGTCAAGCGGAGGACTGCTAATTGCTTGTTATGTCAAATAGTAATGCACACCATAATAATTTTCTACCTTGATTTCAGTTTGCTTGTCCGTTTTGTAGGTAATAGCTAACAAAATTAAGCGTTGCAAGACTGACTCATTTTCAGGGTGAGCACTCTTATTTTCATTTTTCACTTTTTTTTCTGGTTTTTGATTTCGACCCCCACTTTTATGGTCACTTTTGAGTTGCACCACAATTGGAAAAAAGACTGCAATAATTGCCCATTCCATAGACAAAGGGTCCAATTCTCTAGTCAACTCTATTAAATGCTTGGTCAAACTTTTAAATGGATTTAATTTACTATGCTAACATCTGACGGAATAGTGAGGAGGTTATTGCAATTTTTAATTTTGGGGGTGTAACTCAAAAGTGACAATAAAAGTGGGAATTAAGAGCTCAAGTAATTTTTCAAGTTTTTATCTCATTATAATTATTGCCAATCTGATATCCTTTCTCTCTTGAATGGAAATTCTGATGTCAGTCCATGACTTCGTCTATATTATTGTTTACATTTTTCTAGGCAAATAAATTATTTCCATAACTCGTGACAAGTTTTTCTGCCTTTTTCTTCTATGGTAACTTATGCAGCCTCGAATTCGACAACCCTGATAGACCGGAAGCCAACAACCTACTTTCAATATATCAGATTGTTACTGGCAAGACAAAGGAGGTAAAGAAAATTGCATATGCTATTTTGTCCATGTTCATAGTTGCCATGCTTTAGTCTATTACTGGTGTCTGCCAGATATATATTCGTTTAATAGAATTTTTATAATTTTTCCTGTACCAGATCACATTCATTATTTGTTTGATTTTCAAGAAACACATTTATAATATATATCAAATGGAATCTGTTAATATATGCATTAAATTTGTTAAATAAAATATGTTAATGAATATATGTTTTTTTATGTCTACATAATGTGCTACTATCTACAAATATCAAATATGAGATATATACATTAATTCAGTAATTATATTCATCCTTTTTATTTTTGATAGTGACATGAAGTTTAGGTAAGATGAACTTGCCTCACTTCATGGTAATGAATAGTTCAATATTACAAAACCAAATGGATGTCACCCCAAGAAAAAAAGAAAATGAGCTCTTCAAACCAAACCCTAACCTAAAATGTCTTCTAAAACTAAGTATATCTGATATTACAACAAAATTGGGTTATATAGTAAGTTGGGAGAAAAGAAAAGAAGAAAGAAAAGAAACGCAAAATATCTAAAAAAAAAAACAGGGATCAATCGATCGACCCATTTGGTCGATCGATCGATGGCAAAAAACCAAGCCCACTGTCTCCCCACGAATTACAAAAATTGAAGGATCGATCAAGCAGGTGTGAGCCTACTGCATTCCTTTTCCTTCTCTTCTCCCCTCTTTTGGTTTCATTATTTTTCTCTTCCGCCAAAAGTCTCGTAACTTCTTCGTTAGGGATCCAAATCGCTTACCGTTCGCGGCCACGCGAAGCTTGAGAGGAGGGCTACAACTTCCGTGAAGATGATGGGCCAGGTGCCCAAAATATGAATTGACTAAATTGCCCTTGAACGTGCGATTGCGTACGGAACTTGAGCGGAATGCGTCCGAACTCCATACTTAGTACCTAAATACCTACAAAAGCCCAATTATACCTCATATAGCTTGTTAACAATATAAACCGAGGTTGTCTGGTTAACGGGCTTAAATATAGAGATTAAGGCACCCGAGGGGGCTAAAATGCGTAGGTTCGAGAGATGAAATATGCAATATTTGCGTATTATCACACCGCTTAACTTACACATTGCTAGTCCCTAGCAATGAAATAGGATGCAACAAGAACTACAAGCAAACCAAAAGCAGGATAAGTACAAAAATATGGTACAAAAGCATAAGGCCACTTTCGCGGGCGATTCGACTGCATTTAGCATATGCAATAAGCCGTTAAACCCCTAGGTTACCCTAGTGGACGAGTGTCGTCTCGTGAGGGTTTTCAGGGATGAAACCCACAAACATCATAAAGTTTCCTCAAAATATGCCCAATCACATGCGACAAACTCAACAATACGAACAAGATTTCAACATGTTATTAGCATAGCAAATGAATTCATGTGAAAATTCCGTAGTTATTAACATTATCGAATGCACCTCAATGAATTGAAACCTTAAAATGTGGGAGGGGAGTGAGCACAAGCAAAATATAATTTGGCAAAAACTTAAATAAATCGGATACTAAATATCAAAGCATGCATAAAAGTCAATCCTCACGGGCATTACACTCATCAAGTGAATTCACTCGAAACAGGGAGGTAACACACGGAACATGCGGGCATAAAGAGTAAATGTAAATGGAAATTAGGCCGCACACATGTCACAAATGAAGAACGCTATATATAAACTGAAAAATTGTAATCTCAATGAAAGGATACCGCTCATTAAAGGAGGCAAAATGCATTTTCACAGATTATCAAAACTATTTAAACCTTTGAATTACATCAACTTAAGATCACATAGGACTTGAATAAGATTGTAATGTAGGCTAGGCTAGGGTACGAAACGAAAGAGACGTATATACGGATTCAAAGGTGTTTGGGGATGAAACTCGGGACAATGGAAAAATGTGGGCAATAACAAAATTGGACAATTGATTTCCAAACGAGCATTAGATATAACAATCGAGAGAGTAACAAGGATTATTAAATCACTATAAACAATATATACAAATTTCTCTTTCTTTTTCTTTTCTTCTTTTTCTTTTCTTCTTTTTCTCACTTTTTCTTTTGTTTTCTTTTGTTTTCAACTTTCTCTTTTTCTTCTCTTTTTCACTGTACTTTCTTCTTTTCTCACTCTTTTCATGCTCAAATTGCAACCACAAAACAACAATATTATTCAATCCCAAGTAACAATCCAAACAAGGGTATGTAAGGTAATATGTATGGCATACAACTCCAATTTGGAGTTGGTTAAGGGATTTTGGGTAATGAAACGAAAGGCTAATATTTAGGCTCAAAGGGGTTGACTAGGGAACATATAAAAGGTGTGGTCAAGGTCATATGGGTGATATACAAAGATGGCCTATGATCATTTCAAAAAGTTTACGCAATTCTTGAGTCAAAACAATAAATGAAAATCATGCTCAAGTAATACATTTCATATATGAACTCAATTAATGAACGGTCAATGAAAGAATAAAGAGATTACCAATGACTGTAACGTTTTCAAAGAGGAAAGAATAGTATATACACTCACAAACGACGAAAGGTATAAAGCTTACTCGGTGTAAGTATATACAATGCAACAAAAGATTACCGAGTTATAAAAATCTTAAACCAAATCAATAGAACGATAAAAGTGCATGTGCTCATGGGATTAAAGTTTAATTCATGAAAACTAAAGTCTAATAACTTCTAAAATCGAGAACATGCATCGTTGAGTTGTCAATTGGACGGGCAATTATTGAAATTTATCATCGGAAACAAAGGCAAAATGCCCAATAAAGGAGAAAAAAGAAAGACAATCTTTTTGAAAATTTTCAATTTTTCTAAGAAAAGCATACTAAGTAACTAACATGTGAGCAAAAACATGGACTAAATAAAGAAATGGATAGAATATCCCACACCCCTAACTTAAAACTTGACATTGTCCTCAATGTTAATTAAGAACCAAGTCAAAGAGAGGAAAATAGCGATATTACCCAAAAGTGGAGCGATCCCCATAAGAACAAGTCCAAAGAATCTACAAAACAAGTTAGTACCGAGCATAGCAAAAACAAATAACGAAAAGTTAACTAATTACACTAGACTAAAATAAAAAGAAAGAAAGAATAAAAAGCTAACTATATACAACCTACTATTTAGGCTTCTAACTAACTATACACTAGAAGTCTAAATAGTTGAGGGTTCATCCAAAATACAATTTGACTTTGGAGGATCAACGATGGACCCTCCCTTTCATGCATGCCTCCTGTTATTGTTACAACTACACAACACCAACTAAATGAATCAAGAATGCGAAAGCGTTATTGTTACAACTACACAACACCAACTAACTACACAACACCGATAACAATAATAAAACTAAACTAAGAAAATGAGTTTTTCTCTCTATAGTCTTTTTATCAATAGGGTTTAGGGTTTAGGGTTTAGGGGGCCCTAAACATGCTTGGAGACTAATTAAAGACGAAAAATAAAAGAAAATGACTATAAACCCTAAACTAAAAATGCAAAATAAAAGATAGTTTTCTCCTGAAAGCACAACCACTCGTCATGTGTCACTATATATCACATACACATCAGTAATGTTAAGGGTTTGTTCCAATGCGTACATTTGAATCATTCCAACTACTAATATTAAAAAAAAAAACCTTATCGACCTTTGTTCCACCTTGGGAAAATCATCTCTTTTAATTGTCCAACAAACTACCACAACTCTCTAAAGCCAAGCACATCCAACCTGTTCTACAATCTGAAATCTAAAATAAAAAAGTTTAGAGATTGTCCCAGTTTAATGTTGCAATTAATTAATGAAGTTTAGAGTAATTACAGAAATTTATATAGTAAGACGTTTGTCATTTAATTTAGTTCTTGTTAAACACAAAATGTTACTAACACAATTCCTTAAAAAAAATAATTAATTTTTTTAAGTATGGTCCACTAAATGCTCTCAATATAATTTCCATAACCAAGCACAATATTATGGTGGATGCCCAATAAACAACAAAGATGACAGGAATATTACATTTTGGTAAAAAGACCCAATCCTCGCTCTTAAAGAGTAAAATATATATTTGTAAGAAAAAAACATAGTTTGGCAGCATACCATTATGACAAACATCCTTCAGAGCCTTTTTTCTGAGAAACCTCACTACATTACCAAGTTATTGAGTCTCATTAACAACCTAATTGACATACATATTACAAAGTTAACATCAATTTTATAGATATCATTATTTCAGTCCCACCCATATATCTTTGGCAGCCCCTGGAGTACTTTATCATAGTCCTACCAAAAATAATTAAGAGAGCTTACACTGTGTGAACTCTATTTTTCTTCCCATATCAGTTTTCACTCTCAATCTCAGTATGTTTCACATGCATTAGAGTGAAGGAAATATTCAGTAAGAACTAAAGATTAAAATTTTTAATAGGACATTTGTAAGATGTATGGCCACTGTCTCATTTAGAAGTTCTATATAAGGTATCATAGACAAAATAGGGAAACAATTTTTATATTAGATGAAGTCTTCCAAAAAGAAGTTCATCAAGGCAGATAAAACCAGGTGTGAGATCAAGGCTCTAGAAGAAAAGAAATATATAGTTTTAGCAAGTTGAGCAGAAGAAGCCTTCCAAAAAGCAGAACTACGGTAAACCATATACCTCCCTCACTACTCAATAGAAAAACTATTATTAAGTGTTGACTAACTAATACACTCAACTAAATTATGAACTCTGTAGTATAAACCTTCTTCCTTATTCAACCCAAAATTATAAAACAAAGCTGTCAAGCACGATATACAATATCGTAAAAGGTTACAATAATAGTACATAATGCTAGGCTATTATAAAAAGTTGTAGTACCGTGTCAAATGTTGTCACGTGTACATTTGTAATTATTTATTGATTTGATTTTGAATGTATAATATGGGACAACTGGCTGTATGGATGATTTCATTGGAGAAGTGGTTTCATGACAGTTGTATTTAACAATCATACTTTATGGGACATAATGCTAGGATATTATGAAGCAATATGTTCTTAAAATAAGTATGGTTTGAATACAGATGTTAAAGGTGTATTTATGTAGTATAGGATTTCTCAAAATAAAAAATAACAAGTTCATGATAAGGTAAAACTAAACACCGACACGATATAAATTGAGAGAAATTGTGCAGATTGTTTTAACACATACAACAAGGCCATTGCACCAATGAGAAAGAGTGATGTGAATATGACTGTTAGGAAGCTACAATGTTAGGAAGGGGGAGTAGATGACGTAAACCGTGTCAATGGCATATTGAGAAAATACCCAACACAAGTGTAATATATTGATTGATTTCCACGAAAGGGGTGTACACTATATATAAAAGGAGAATCTTTTAGAGGGTGTATATTCTTATCACTAAGGGAAGATTCTAGTTACCATGTGATGTCACCCATGACATCACAAGAGGATAATCACACCCTTGACCGCACTTGTTTTAAAATACCCTTATTACAAAAAGTACTAAAATAACCCTCACTAACCTAATAACTACTACAAAATGCTTACTAGGGGAAATCAGAAAAAAACACAATAAATGTAAATGTCAAATAAACCCCGTCGTCGTTACACATCACTCCCCCCCCCCCCCCCCCCCCCCCCGCGAAAAGAACTTGTCCTCGTACTCAGAGAGGACACCGTCGATGTTAGGATCAATCGGGATGGCTTGCACGATCAAAGTCTCGTGCTAAACCACCTCCTCCTCCTCCTCCTCATCATCATCTTAGGTGATGTCCAAGGCCATCCAAATCTTAGCTTCATCACTCTTGTTGAGACTTTTAGAAGTGTAAGTATATTATCAAGGATATATGTATTCCGCCAATTTAGAAAGCTTCATTAAACTTGTGTGTCGTGTATAGTTTATGTAATATACTAAGAAAATATATCAACCATTCTTCGAAACTTTGTTAAAAAGCCTGTTTTTTCT
This sequence comes from Sambucus nigra, assembly GCA_949130495.1. Taxonomy (NCBI): domain Eukaryota; kingdom Viridiplantae; phylum Streptophyta; class Magnoliopsida; order Dipsacales; family Adoxaceae; genus Sambucus; species Sambucus nigra. Next base: position 427,326,410 of record OX422211.1, on the reverse strand, counting down.
CCATTGATTTCATCCACTAAATCAAAAGTTGCATTATTACTTACAATAGGTAAAGGTGATTTATTGTTGATATTGGGTACACCACTTTCAAAGATTCGGATCGAGAACACACCACTTTTTGGGTCAGTGATCCCCGATCGCGGTACGTAGAGAACCCGGTAGCTATGTGTTAGACATGGTAGAATAGCAAAATAGAACTCTTGTAGCCAATGCTTGGTAGTTGGGGAGAAGACATTGTTGAATTAAGTCGAGTGTATAAGAAGATACAAAGGGTTGTGTGGATACGTATTACTAACAATGATATGTAAAGCTGATACCACATGATGAAATATCCCATAACGGCTTTCATATTCTAAATTAGTTGCAATTTTTATTTTTGGCCTAACTCGAAGTTTATAAATGAAGATACCAGTCTAGCGATCAAGGAGGTCTGGCCCTTCCTTATGCTCTCTTTTTAAAAAGGGCTGGATTTTTGAAGAAGGAATCCTATCCTACAAAGGATAGGGTTATTCGGTGGGCGAGCCCTCCTTCGAATTCTGTTCCATCCATTTGGGGGAGGGGGGGAGATTTGAGTGGAATTGTTGGCAAGTAGGCTTCCGCCTCTCCTTTTTGGAGGGCATCGTCGAAGCCATCAATTCTATTACATCTTTTAAACTATTTTGACTATATATTTGCAATGCTGAACTGGTTTCTGACTCTAGGTGGTATTTCCCTTGATGGGAATTTGACACTGTTGTTGTTGGCCCAGGTTCATTGGGATTTTGACCTCCAATGTTTAGGTGGACACTAACTTTCTCCGTCGGTCCCCAAAGTTTTTGTAATTGGAGGCTGCCATTGTTGACGGTTCAGCTGACCACGAAGACAGTAACAAATAACAAATATATTCCCAGTAACAAAACCAAACGTCCCACATATGCAGCTTATGAAAGTCTATTGCCTCCATTTTTGCAATCTTAACAGCATAGTTAACAAATCATGTACATAAAGAATGTTCCGGAAATTCCAAATAATCATTGAATTCTAGCTCACATGGCATGCCTACCCACACTTCATATGGGCGAACCTGGTTTAAGGCCAGTTAGGGACAATTTACTCACCTCTGGAACTGTTTTAAAATTGGGAGGCTACCACCAGTTGTGTAACCATCTTCTATCTTTAATAAATGTATCTCTAGAGTTTAACCAAAAATCCATATAATCAAGACAAGTTAGAGAACTTTGTAGGTTACAGCTGTTGATTAAGAGAGGATAGCGCTGTCCGCTGTGGAATATCAATAAAAAAAGAACTTCTGATAAGCTTCATGTACGGTACAATTCTGAAAATCTGCCCTCTGGATGTTTGGCAGTCTATACATGTGTTTGTGCATGTACCAACTCTTTAGGCCCTGTTTGTTTGAGGGTAATTTTTTTTTGTGTGTAGGTGAAAAGTAATTTCATACAATTTTGTCCAAATCACACAAGTATAGTTGCCCTGTTTATTTTGAATTTTATACAATCTTTATAAACTTCAAATAGATTGCAATTTTTTCATCACTTTACTTATCTAGGTGAAAAGTATTTCACCCTGAACAAATTAGAAATGTCATTTTTGGACCTAAATTTGAGATGGACAACCAATTAAAATATGAATCATTCCGATATTGCTTATAATGTGATTGTGTTTGAACTTTCATATATCAAATTTGCCTCTTTCACATTGGTTGCTGTTATATGAGCGTTTTACCTTTTACTTGGTACGTATGATCATCTTTGTTAACTTTAACATCATCTGGGTGGAAAATATGTGTTCTGAACAGTTTTAAATTACAGGAAGTTGTACAAGAATGCCAAGATATGAACTGGGGCCAATTCAAAGTCCTTCTTACTGATGCTCTAATTAATCATCTGCACCCAATCCAGGTTTCTATTCATATCAATAATGTCTTTGTACTTGTGTCTTCATGTATTCTTGTAATTGTTCACTTTCTGTGGTCATATGCTTTCATGTTTTATAGTGTTAATTTATTAAAACTCCAATGTGCTTAATGCTTATTTAGAGAGAGAGAGTTTTAGAAAAGCATGTTTTATAGCTTCGTTTTATTTTTAGAAACAATTTGTAAATCATTATTACAAATAAGCACAAGAAGTCCTGTCATACTCTCTTAACAGAATTATTTATGAATCTCTAACATACCAAAATGATATATTTATTTATTATTTTTTTTGACAGGAGAAAAATATAGGCATAAAATTTGGGGTTTGGTCTACTTAGTAAAATTTGTGTTTTCAAAATTATAGTGTGGATATTTTCGTTACTTTTTTGTGTGCGTTCCCTGTTAAAATATCTTTGTGGCATAAAATTTCAGAGTGGACGCAAAAATTTCTACATGGTCTGTAAAATACACTGGCAGTGACCACACACTAAAGTGAAAAAACCTGGGAATTCACTAAAATATCTTTACATTAAGGAGCGGGGCCAATAGGCCCCGAAAATATGTTACCCAAAGTAACAAAGTGACCAACTACATTCTACTTTTTGATAACAAAGTCATTTGTATTCTATCCACTCCCACGTGTTGCTCTCTCATATTGAAGTACTAGTGGATGCCCTTGCCGAGGGCACGGCGATAAATTTGCCCCCCGTGATAAAAAAATAAAAATTAAAGAAAAAACAAAAAATATAAATATAAATAAAAAAAATATAAAAATATTTTAAAAATATTAATTAAAAAAATATAAAAAATATAAATATTTTTTGAAAAAATATAAATTAAATTATATAAATGAAATTATTTAAAATTATTTCCCTTTTCAAAAATAATTATTTCCCTTTTAAAAAAACAAAATATAAAAATATTAATTAAAAAAATATAAAAAATATAAATATTTTTTGAAAAAATATAAATTAAATTATATAAATGAAATTATTTAAAATTATTTCCCTTTTCAAAAATAATTATTTCCCTTTTAAAAAAACAAAAACAAAACCCTTTTTACTATAAAAGAAAAAAAAAAAAAAACACTTTAGCATGACATTTCATGCATGGGCTTGAAAGGGAGAAAATATCATGCATGAAATGTCATGCATAAAAGTGAAGATATTTTGCCAAAAACCATGCTCCTTTATTATATGGATTTAAGGTTCATTTCTTCTTGTGCTGGAAAAACATCATAAAGCTTTTGGCTTCACAAAGGCTAAAAATTATGAACCTTGTGTTTGACACCATGGATCACTATGGCGTTATATAAAATTGTATGAATTTTTAATCTATGTTCCACAGCACTTTATAACTATGTACACTATGAAAAACAGGTTCACTGTAACGTAATATACCAAGTTAAACGACACTACCATTTACCACAAGTTACTAAACATATCAACTATATATGATGGCCAACATCATTGATATATTTTATATGATAACACAAGAAGTTTCATTATCGGTACTCTACTATAGCATACCCTGCAAGCTTACTACCATGCGATTACTCTTTGTGTGTTATTTATTTATATTCTATATTGCATATTATACATTGGAAAATGAAATAATTGAGGTAATGATTTATGTGAAAATAAAATCTTTGGCTTGCCTCAAGCAGGATTTATGGCTCCGCAACTTTCATAAAATTTCCCAAACTTGATAATTTCATTTGTATTTCTAATGTTTATTATGCATATGTGCACGCGTATCACTTTGCATCGTGTCTCAGTTTATATTTAAGTACACTTGTACATGCACAAATAATTTTATCAAAGCGGCTTGAGTAGCCCAAGTCTGGTGAAGGGTTCTTTTAAACAAGACAGGTGGAACATGCCGAGAATTAGAGTCGTACATAGATAACTTATTTTGTGTTTATAAGAAAAAAAAGAGTAGCCAAGTCATACATATATATAGAGAGAATTATTGTGCTTTACATATTGATGGTTGAATTTTGTGTTCATATCCACTAAAATTCCATTCAATAACACCAATTGCTAACTACGCTATGGAAGTTTCTCCCATCACCAAGTCTACAATTTCGTTCTCTAGTGATAAGAAAAAGTCAAAATACAATTGAGAGTGTAAATTCCAAGACATTAATTAACTGGGGCTCCCAAACACACCCTAACTGCAATCCCAATTTCGAAGCATGGAACTAAGGCTCCCAAAGAAATCCTTAATAGTAATTTTAGGTTATTTGGCAAGCCCAAAGCTTATGAGAGAGATTTCAGGGCTTCTCTTCACTGGAGATTTGGTTATTTTTTCTTTCATCTCCAACTTTCAGGAGGAGGTCTTGTCCTGATATTTCTCTCTCCTTACTCTCTTTTGTGCTCGTAAAATTATTTCTTTATTTATTTTATTATTAAAAAGGAGAAATAATTTAATTCAAATCAATTTTGTCAAGGCATGCAGGTGAGCCAACTTATTCTCCTTTTGTGTCTTTCTATAAAGTATCTTTCTAGTGCCTTTATTGGGCTAGGGATTCTATTAAAAAGAAAAGAAAAAAAACTAGACTTGGCATGTGGGTGCTGATCAGAGGTGTTAACGGGTCAAATTCGAAGAACCAACCGAAATCGATTTTCGTGGGTTGGTTTAGTTTGATGTCTTTTCTTCACTGACGGTTTAGTTTAGGTTCTGAAAATCATAGAACCGAGTTGTTTGTTTCTGCTTTTGATTCCAAAAATCACAGAGCCGAAAACTAAGTGAACCCTAAATTGATTTGAACTCCTGATGAAACCAAATTAAACTATATGTTTGACTCTCAAAATGTATATTTGTAGCTCAGTTGTACATATTTTACTTTCCTTTAGGTTTTGACAAGTTAAAATTGCATTTCAATTCTTTATGAATTGACATATTTGGACATTGCTATTGTTTTATTATACTAAAACTAGTTTTGATAATTTAAATTTTGTATCATATATTTTTTCATCTTCTTTTCTGAAAGGTAAGAATATATTAAACACAAAAAGCCAAAAAAGGGGTAATCCCTTACAAAAGCCAAACAAGCATACAGTGGCAGGATCCTACTTTCTCATCTCTTAGCAGTTTCTTGTTTAAAATTTGAAAATGATCATTTTACTAGTTTTAGTCATTTAACTAACTTTAAACAACATGATGCCCTTTCATGACAGGTAAATGATCTAAATTATGAGTTATGAAAAAATAGGTGCAACTGAGAATCGCAACACACCATTCCAACCCGAGAATCAGTGAGTTAGGTTGGTTCAGCGCATTCTCACGCACGCCTTTTAGGGTAGTTTAGCGTCCCCAATTCCCAAGTACCGCTTTTGTTTTAAAGTGAATAGGAGAATAACGAAGAAAAACGAGAAAAGAAACATATACGTTGCAAAGTTTCCTTTGCTCCATCCCAAACAAATCCACAAAACTAGATACTCCAATTCCACGTGCCTAATTAGAAAAATTAAGGGTTAATTACACTTAGGCCCCCTGAACGGACCTCCCAACACTTTGCCACCCCAACTTTCAGTTTTTTCAATTAACCCCCCCAACTTTGTAAACGGCTACAATTAACCTTCTGCCGTCCAACTCGGTTAATTTTTGTCGGAAAACGTTAGGCATGTGCGAAGCATGCGACTTTTTAAAGGTTAATTTGGTAATTTTAACCTATTTTCTTAAAATACCTAAAACTCAAAACATTTTCATTCTCTCTTTCCTTCCTTCTCTCTCTCTCTCTCACCCCCCATGTCCCCCGGTCTGCCCACCCCCACCCCATCCCCGGCCTGCTAGCAGAACAACCCCCCTCCCCCCCCCCCCCCCGCACCAACCCGGACCTGCTTGCTCTGCCGCCCCCCACTGCCGATCTGCTACCCAAACCCCACCCCCGCCCTGCAAAACCCTCTCCGCACCCACCCAGATTTGCTTTATTTTGGAGATTTGTTTTTCAGTGTGGCTTTTTTTGGAGGGTTGTAAATCTGTGTTGGTTTTTTGGAGGATTCATTTTGGAGGTTTGTATTTTTATTGGAGGTTTGAAAATATGCAAGATTTGTGGGGATTTCTTTTGAATGTTTGGAATTGTTTTGGGGCTTTTTTTAAAGAATTTCTTTTGGAGGTTTGTAAATATGTGTGCGTTAATTAGGGATGGCAACGGGGCGGGTTTGGGGCCGGTTTTCAAAAATCGTAACCCGCTCCATTTAATAAACGGGGCGGGTCGGGGCTCCTACGAATTGGGTAAATTTTAAAAATAGTAAAATTAAAAATATTACATTATAGTTTTAGAGGTCTACAATGGTTCGTATTCCAATATGTGAGACAGTCCCCCAACAATCCTTATTTCCACAGAGTTTTTACAAAATTAACATACATATAAAGTTTTTTTTTGGTGTGTGTGTGTTTGTATATATATGGTTTGATTATAATTAACATACATATAAAGCGTATTTATTTAGGCATAAGTTAAACGGGTCGGGGTGGTTTTAATTAAGCTAACTCCTAACCCGCACCATTTAATAAACGGATCTTTCTTTGAAACCCATACCTGCTCCTAATTCATTAACCGGGTTTTAAAACCCGCCCCATTAGGGTTGGGGCGGTGCGGGACTTCTACGGGTCGGGTTAAATTGTCCCCTAGGGTTAATTTTTTAGTATGCGTGGGTTATTTATTTTTGTATTTTCAGATTTGTGTGGGTTAACTTTTATGCATTTTTTTATTTTTATTGGAGGTTTGAAAATATGTATTTTCTTTATTATTTCTGTTCTTTTTATTAGAAATTTATCTTTTTATTGGAAATTTGTTATTATTCGGATTTTCTACAAACAAAAAATTCTGTTTTAATATTTTCTATATTCTGTTTTTCTTTAAAATATTTTCTTTTTTTTACGTATTTTCTATATTTTCTTCTTAAAAAAAAAAAAAATTTGTCCTGTTTTATCTATTTTCTGTTTTTCTTTATTTTTAAAAAAAATATTTTTTCTGTTTTTCAATATTTTTTTGGGTAATTGTTCAGAATTTTAATTGTTTACGAATTTTCATATTTTTAAATGGCTTTTTTTGTATTTTTCAGTAATTATTTTAAATATATTTTCGGAATTTTTTTTTTTGAATTTTGCAGATTTTAAATAGTATTTTTTAGAATTTTTAAATATATATTCGTATTTTCTTTTTTTTGTTAAAATATTTTTCCCATTTTTTAATATTTTTTTGGGGTAATTTTCAGAATTTTAACAATTTAGGAATTTTCATATTTTTAAATGTCTTTTTTGTATTTCAATGTATTTTTCAGTAATTATTTTAAATCTATTTTCTGAGTTATTTTTTTTAGAATTTTGCAGTTTTTAAATATTTTTTTTCGTATTTTTCAGAATTGCATATTTTAAAATGTTTTAAAAATTTATAAATTTTTTCCAAGTTTTTTGTGATATTTTTGAACTATTTATTTAGTATTTTTATTAATTTTTAAATGTTTTTGCTGTTATTTTAAAAAAATTATGTTAGGACAAAAATGCATTGCCTCTCACATGCCTAATGCTTCTCGTAAAAAAATAACGGAGTTGGACGACATAAGGTTAATTGTAGTCGTTTTCAAAGTTAGGAGGGTTAATCGAAAAAACTGAAAGTTGGGTGGTAAAGTGTTGAGGGGGGTCAAAGATGAGGAGGCTATGTCTAATTTACCCAAAAACTAATTTTAAAAAATAAAAAGAGCCAGGAAACTTATGTATGTTAGTGTACTATATATTCTACACAAAACGGTTCAAATAATAGTTTCAAGTGATTACCGCGTACTGGGCACAATAATATACCACATACTTGCTCTCAGTACTGGTCCGCGCATATTAATAGTGCGGACTGAGCTTGTGTTTCATGACGATGAGCCCAGAAAAGCGAGAGTGTCAATAATTTAGCCGTTAATTTTTGGGCTCATCGCCAGGTGATACATGTTCAGTCTGAACTCTTAATATGCGTGACAGTCCGCAGAAGAGCAGTATTGGTCTTACCCTTATGACTCACCAAATCGATCCACATTCCCGGTAACATCAGTCTTTATGGATTTGGTTCTGTTCCATATGAAACCAACTTAGCTTAATTCTGGTCCAGTATAAAAAAGTTACATCACCAATTATGGTGTCTCAATCGTCAATTTTCTTTTTTCTTTATGTAGGTTCGTTATGAGGAAATCATGTCTGATACAACTTATTTAGACGGAGTTTTGGCAGAAGGTGCTAGAAAAGCTTCAGATATAGCCGATATTACCCTCCATAATGTGTACCAGGCAATGGGATTCTTGAGGAGATGAGGAGAGTTGATACTGCTTGGAAAAAAGTTGTGTTAAAAGAACTGTAAGAAAGCAACCTTAAACTTTAGGATTATTCTTCTTCCACAAGTTTCTTTCCAGAAGATACCAAAGAGCAGATTCTTGATGAAGGGAAGATAGATAAAGTGATTTATCAGAGAGCCACACATTCTTTGATGCAGTTTTTATTGATGTCCCCCTCATTTTCCTGATAAGTGTTCTGTTATATTCTTTATTCCTCCATGTAAGCTCCCATTCGAAATACATTTTTTTTGGAGGATTTTGAATTACAAGAAAACTACTTTCATACAATTTTAATTGGCGTCTCCCTTCCCGGATGAGTAATCCTACACTAGCAATGTTTGCTCTGATGTGTCAAACATATATTCGTTTGTTTTTAAAAGTTATATGATCCCATCACATCACTAAAACCGATGCATGTTTGACAAGACAGTGTCAGAAAAAAGCCAGTACACGTGGTTATTATAGGATCACTGCTTTCTAGAAAAGTGCGTCGTTGTATTCCTTCGTGTTTATAGGTCTCGTAGTTCAAAACTTCACTCAATTTCATGTTGGGATAGATTATTTTTTTTTGAGGATTTGGAATTATAGATTAAAAATACTTAAAAATTGCATAATTCAAGGATTAAACTATGCAGTTTTTGCGAGCACCCCATTCATGTATTTTTAATGCTATATTTTTGGCTAAGGTCCCCCTAGGGGTATGTTTTTTTTTTCCGATTTCCCGATTTTTTTCCCAATTTTGGAAAGATTTTTTATTACCGATTTCCGATTTCCGATTTTTCCGAAAAAAATCGGATCGGAAATCGGAATTTTTTTATATTTCGAATTTTCGATTTTTGCTGATTTGCCGAAATTTGTTCCGATCCGAATTTCCGAATTATTTTTCGAAATATTATCCGAACTATTTTCCGATTGTTTTTCCGAACTGTTTTCCAATTTTGCCACGAACTATTTTTCTGGAAAATTGCCGAATTTCCCGAAAATTCCGATTTTGCCGAAAATTCCAAATTTGGAAAAAAAAACAATTCCGAAAAAATCGGATTCAGCACGCCGATTTTTTCGGAAACATGCTTTTCAGATCCGATCCGGTTGAAACACAGCCCTAGGTCCCCTTATTGGGAATCTTTAGCGACACGTGGAGGTTTTTTTGCAACAAAATACACAGTTCCAAGGAATTTTTTGCATTAAAATAGTTTACTGGGTTGTTGAACAAACTGTATATAGTTCAATGATGGTTTATTTACTTAATACTTTCCTTGTTATTTTAAACTGACATTTTCCTTCCCCTTTCCTATGGCCATTATAGTAATCCTTTGCAATATTGTACACGATTGTTGTATGAATTACATGGTGGCACATACAATTTTTTTTAAAATATATGTTTCTTTTCGAATTCATTTTTTCTTACCGTTTCAACAATTTATTGAATTACTATTGAATTTTGTTACCACGTCATTCATACTACGGTTGTATTCCATTTGAATTGTTTTCGTGAGATCAAAAGTTATAGATAAAATCCAATGCTAGTCATGTAAAAAATGAAAATTAAAAGAAAAAAAATATGTTAGTTTGGCAATCCAGAAGTAACATATTCACAAAACGAGTTCGTAGACCATGTGTACACCAAGTTTGCATACTTGTCTGTACAAATTTATTTTTTTAAATATAAAAAAAATTTAAGATGAAATTTTTTATTTGATATTTAAATATTTCAAGGGATCCATACAAAAAAAATCAGTTCAAAATAAATTTTTTTTATTTAAAAAAAATGGTCAAACTTTGACAACTTTAAAAGTTGTGAAAGTTTGATCAATTCTTTTTAAAATAGCACAAAAAGTTATTTTGAACTGATGTTTGTTGTTGTGTTGGTTCCTTGAGATGTTTAAATACCATACAAAAAAATTCAATTCAAAAATAATTTGTTTACTATGTTAAAAAATCGGTGTGCAAATTTGGGTGTGCACGAAAGCCTCTCTCTCTCTCTCTCTCTATATATATATATATATATATATATAGGAAGGATTTCATACGTACCATATGTGCATACTACCAGTGCGAACAATTTTTTTTAAATAGTAAAAAAAATAATTTTCGGGTGATTTATTTTATGGTATTTAAACTTTTTAGGCCCGCCACAAAAAATCAGCTTAAAATATTTTTTTTTCTATTTAAAAAAAATCTGTTGAAATATGACAGCTTTAAAAGTTGTCATATTTTGATCGTTTTTTTTAAAATAGCAAAAAAATTCATTATGAGCTATTTTTTTTGGATTCCCTTGAAATGTTTACCATAAAAAAAATCAATCCAATTTTTTTATTTACCTTTTTTTTACTATTTAAAAAAAATAGTCCACATTGATGAACTTTATATATGGTATGTATGAGAGCCCTCTCTCGCTGTATTGGGTAAGTAATCAAATCAAATTTGACGTGGAACTTGATTTTCAAACTCATTTAATGATCGGGCTCGATTAGACTCTATTGTTGCTCCCCCTACACCCAACTATGTGACCCCTCGGTAGTAGAGACATCAATAATAATAATAGAGTCCTATGTCGACTCATGATTTCGATACATTTGATGCGATAAATTAACGTGTCGCACTCGTATTAACTCGGGTCTGAATTCAACAGTAGAGGAGTCCAACCACTGATCAATGAAAACAAGACATGTTCTTACTCTGTATCGCAATCATGAATCAATCTAGAATTATCGATAAGAGTAATAGTGGTATCATAAAATTCTCCTCTGTGGCTTGGGTGGGTGCAATTGGGAAAGGAATAAAGCGGTTATTTTTGTGTATAAAGGACTCTACTCTTCCTCCTTTAAGATGGACCTCTCAAGGAGGGAGAAGGGCCACGTACTTCCATTCCAATCATTATGGAGGTTTCTTTTGGAAGGGCTTTATAGCTACATATTATTCCCCTTATAATGTATCAATCATAAGAGCATATCCCGTACAAGCAAATGTTAGGTTTTAAAAAATCAGTTCAAATGCTTCTCTAATGTAATCATAGATTTCTCTTTTTATTTTTTACAAAAAGGTTTATTTTGAATTTGTTCCTTCATTGATTATAGATAGAGGACACGTTGAAGAAATTTATAAATAAGGTGGAGTGATACTCATTATTTCAATGCAGTTCCAATTAGGCCTGCAAACGGATCGAATTCGAACTGGATCAGGCAAATCCAAATTCATATCCGTTTATGTTAAATAGATTGGAATCCGATCCGTTTATTAATCGGATCGGATCAGGCAAATCCAAATCCATATCCGTTTATGTTAAACAGATTCGGATCCGATTCGATTATCCGATTATCTGTTTATGTTAAAATTAATTTGCAATATTTTTATTTTCAACTCTTATTTCATAAATTTATTTTGCAAATGTTCCAAAAAAACATATAATGAAATGAAGAACTATTATAATATATATTTAAAATATTATTAAAAAAATATATTAATTAAAAATATTATATATATATATATATATATATATATATATATATATATATATATATATATATATATATTATATATATATTATATATATTAATCGGATCGGATTATTAACGGATCAGAGTATATGAATTCGAATTCGCTCCATTTAATAAACGGGTAATCGGATCTTAGGTATGATCCATATCGGCTTAAATGGATCGAATTTGGATTCGGATTTGGATAAAATCCGATCCATTGATAGGCCTAGTGCCAACGATTTTTTCACTTCTTATTTTATAATTTATACGTGAATACGTTATAGTGTGTATTAATGTTCGGTTTGTTTGTATGCTGACACAGGGCTGGTTCTGAGATTGATAAAATTTGACAAGGTCCCGTACAAAAATTATAAAATAGGTCCTTTTTATGTATATTAATATAAAAAATGCTCCTCAACATATAAGTAATAACAAATAGATCAGTAGAGTGCCCTATGCGATCTCCCACTTAGCACATGCTTATGGCCGCCTCTGTGCTTACATATAACATATACATGCAACAAGGATGAGTGACTTCGATGATTAAAAAACATTTTAGTGAATTAGAGTAAAAAACTATTTATTGGCCTACGATAGAAGGTCCTTATAAATACATATATGTCATTGATATTTTTTTTATGAAGGGCTCTATAAATGAACTTTTTTCTCATTTAAGAAGCATAAAATGTATTGGGTCCTACTACCGCCACACTGCAGAACGCGAGGTTGTGTGGAACCTTTTTTTATGGCATAAAAGTGGTAGAATGTAACATTATATTTATCACACCCGTCTTTCCCCCTTGCACTTTGGACAAATATCAACGCGCATAGCGAAAGTAATCATGCGTCAACGCATCCATTTTGTTGCTCGTTAGCGCTTTAGAAATATTGTTTGTTTGATATGCCGTTTTCAGTAAGGATGTTTAGACTTTACTAATCAGATAGAGATATCTATGGCTTATCTGGCTCAGTATTGCTTTGACTGCGCCGTATATTGCACCACGCATAAGCTACCGCTACTAAAAGAATATGACCGAAGAAAAAAAAAACATTACCATTGGAAATACTTCTAGAATTAGTAAACAGTATGGGTGAAAAATAATCATTTTACATGCTTTTACATCCCATTGATCTTTTAGTATTTTATATAAATTTAAACTTACATTAAAAGAACAAAACAAAATTATGTATAATTTTAAAATAAATCGAACTTTAAACAAAAAGTTTAACATTACAATTATACAAGATGCTCATAAGATATTTTGATATAAATATTCGGCTTGTATGTAACATTCCATTCTCACGCCTTTCTGATAGATACAACCAAAAAAAGCTTTAAACGTGGCAGATTTGAAGTCACTTTTGGGGGGCTGCCACATGTTGTCATCAGACATCTCTTGTCAAGCTTGTGCCCTCATGCCCATATTTGTTGAATAACACTACATGGACACGGTTCTATACCCATTTTCCTTACCCACTAACAAGACAAATAAAAGATGACTCATCACAAAGCAAAACAAGCTCCAAAGCTATTTTTTGTTTTAATTTTAAAATTGTTGTTTCCTCAAAGTTACACTTTAAATAAAATTTAAAACTACCCAAATGTACCAAAAATAATTTTTTAAAAGGAGATTTTAAAAAACAAATTGACTTAAAAAATAAGGAGTGCCACTGACAGGAACTTAAAAAATTAAAGAATATTGGATAAACTATTTTCCCACGTTAGTTCGTCGCTGTAGATAATAAATTTTTTTGTGACGCACTGACGTGTAAAAACATTTTTTTTTAATAATAATTTTTTTTGTGAAAATATTTTTTGACCTACAACGATGTACAACTCCAACTCATTTTGTACGACGCACTGACGTGTCGCGTCTGTATTGCTTCATTTTTGGGTCCTGACAGGAGCCACACCATAGGACCTTCAAAATGAACCAATGTAGACACGACACGTTAGTGAGTCGCACGAAATAAGTCGGGTTCGTGATCCTAAAATAAATCATAACTCTAATTATTTATTAATTTAAAAATAAATTAAAAATATTAAGAGAATATTTTTTACTTTTGTTTTGGCACTTTATTAATTGATAAAATGCATTGTGTTTTAAAAAAACACGACATGACACGACATAAGTTTTTTCGATAATAATATTTTCTTGCTAAAATCAGTTCTATATCTTTTTTTGGTTTTATTTTTTGTTGATAAAATCAGTTCTATGTCTTATCTAATGTCAATTAAATTGTGTTAGATAAGACACGATACGAGTTTTTTGGGTTGAAAAAATCAGTTTAAAAAAAGAATGATTCTACATAGCCCGCCTGGGAACCGCATTCACCCCCATTTTTAATTTTTTTTTCTTACCTTCTTATTCTTTTGTGTTTAACAATTGATATAAAAATAGTTTTTTATATAAAAAAAAAAGTTTTTCATATAGAAAAACAGTTTTTCTATTAATATAAAAAAAATAAATTTTTTTATTGAAAGTAAATTTTTTATTAAAATAAATAATTTTTTTTTATGAATAAAAAAAATTATGTTTTTGACATGATATCGCGATTGATTAGTGCCGCTGGCGCGGACCCATAAAATATCGCGATTAATTAGTGCCGATGGCGCGGCCCACATTCAACAAATAATGTGTATTCGGGTATGTGGGTCCACGCCAGCGGTACTAATTAATCGCGATATTTTTTATAGAAAAAATATCGCGATTAATAGATGCTGCTGGCGCGGACCTGCATTCAACAAAAGATTTGGGTCCGGGAATGTGTGTCCGCGCTAGTAGTAGTAAGATATTTTTTATTGAAAAAATATCGCGATTAATTAGTGTCGCTGGCGCGGATCCACATTCAACAAATGATTTGGGTCCGCGCCAGCAGTACTAATTAATCGCGATACTTTTTATTGAAAAAATATTGCAATTAATTAGTGCCGCTGGCACGGACCCACAATATTGAATGTGAGTATAATAAATAAAAAAACGGCACTAATTAATCGCGATATTTTATGGGTCCGCGCCAGCGGCACTAATCAATCGCGATATCATGTCAAAAACATAATTTTAATAAAAAAAATTTACTTTCAATAATTTTTTTTTTTTTTATATTAATAGAAAAACTTTTTTTCTATATGAAAAACTTTTTTTTTTTTATATAAAAAACTATTTTTATATCAATTGTTAAACACAAAAGAACAAGAAAGTAAGAAAAAAAAAATTAAAAATGGGGGTGAATGCGGTTCCCAGGCAGGCTATGTAGAATCACTCTTTTTTTAAACTGATTTTTTCAACCCAAAAAACTCGTATCGTGTCTTATCTAACACAATTTAATTGACATTAGATAGGACATATAACTGATTTTATCAACAAAAAATAAAACCAAAAAAAGATATAGAACTGATTTTAGCAAGAAAATATTATTATCGAAAAAATTTATGTCGTGTCATGTCGTGTTTTTTTAAAACACAATGCATTTTATCAATTAATAAAGTGCCAAAACAAAAGTAAAATATTCTCTTAGTATTTTTAATTTATTTTTAAATTAATAAATAATTAGAGTTATGATTTATTTTAGGATCACGAACTCGACTTATTTCGTGCGACTCACTAACGTGTCGTGTCTACATTGGTTCATTTTGAAGGTCCTATGGTGTGGCTCCTGTCAGGACCCAAAAATGAAGCAATACAGACTCGACACGTCAGTGCGTCGCACAAAATGAGTTGGAGTTGTACATCGTTGTAGGTCAAAAAATATTTTCACAAAAAAAAATTATTATTAAAAAAAAATGTTTTCACACGTCAGTGCGTCACAAAAAAATTTATTATCTACAGCGACGAACTAACGTGGGAAAATAGTTTATCCAATATTCTTTTATTTTTTAAGTTCCTGTCAGTGGCACTCCTTATTTTTTAAGTCAATTTGTTTTTTAAAATCTCCTTTTAAAAAAATATTTTTGGTACATTTGGGTAGTTTTAAATTTTATTTAAAGTGTAACTTTGAGGAAACAAAAATTTTAAAATTAAAACAAAAAATAGCTTTGGAGCTTGTTTTGCTTTGTGATGAGTCATCTTTTATTTGTCTTGTTAGTGGGTAAGGAAAATGGGTATAGAACCAGTGTTATTCATATTTGTTTACACACAATTAGCGCTGTGTTTTGGTCAGATCGGATCGAAAAATAACTATTCAAAAAAAAATTCGATTTTTCGGAAATAAAATAATTATTTCGATTTCTGATCCATTTTTTTCGAAAAATTAAAAAAAATTCCGAATTTGAAAAATCGGAAATTCAAAAAAATATACTAAAAATCTAGAAATTTCGGAAATTCAAAAATTTCAAAAAAATAAATATAGGATTTTCGATTACTCAAAATTCTCATTTTAAAGAAATCAAGAAAAGTTAAACCCAATATGTAAATACATAAAGATTTAACCATTTTTTCATTTGTGTAGAGGATATATGGATAATCTCATTTTATAGAGGATTTTTTTGGCCCTCTCTTCCTGTCCTAGCCATTTGAGACACATAAGAATGTTTACAAAAAAAAAGGAAAAATGGGAAATCTATTGAAAATAATTTGAAAAAATCGGATCGGCATAGTTTCGGAAAAATCGAAAAATCGAAAATTCAGAATTATTTCCGATTTCCTATCCGTTTTTTCTGAAAAATCGAAAATCGAAAAACCCTATATACGTTCCAAAATCGAAAAATATGGGATCAGATATCGGAATGTTCGAAAAAAAAACACAGCCCTACACACAAGTGACTAATTTAAGATTAAAACAATGTTGTACCACAATTTAATTAACTAGGGTGACACAAAATTCTGATAACGAGCGAATGAAGATGCGACACGTCAATTGTATCACATTTTTATGTTGCGATTTTGTGTCAGAATAAAAGGACTCTTTGATTCATATAGTGACAAATTTTAATGACATATTTAATTATTTCAGATTTATAATCTTAAATAATTGAGAAAAAAATTTGTTGAGTTAAATTGAGTATTATAAAACGTTGACTTATTATTTGACCGATGCAATAATATATTTTGATTTTATTGATTGTTCGTTGAGATCTTTATAAAATGCATTAGATTAAGCCATGTCGTAAAACTGTGTTAATTTAGGATTACTCCCGTAGACGGGGCCTTAATCTAGGGTAACCGTTCAAGTAGAGTGTACAATAAATACATTTAATGCTAGCTGGATAATAGAGTTTATTTATATGTACTTTATTTCCTAATAAAAATTGTATAATTACACTTACCCTCCTCCCAACCCCGCACCGTGCAACAAATAATGCAGAAGTATAAGTGGGTTAATGCAGGAGAAGAAAGATAAGCCTATATATATAATTATCTTAGAGAACAAAGTAAAGAAAAAGGTCTAAAAATAATCCATATAATGTATTTACCTTCCCCTTCCATTTTTTAGCTTATTTAATTAAGTCCACTAGCTATTATGTCCCATCATTGTAACCTCGAGCAACGGTAAGGTTGTCCCATTGTGATCTGGAGGTCAAAGATTCGACTCTCGAAAATAACCTCTCTAACCGCCCCCCCCCCTTACCTCGCAATGGCGAAAACCTCGCCCACTAGGTTTGTCCTTTTTAACTATGAAGTCCCACCATTTTATAGTTCTTAATTGTTAAGCAAACATTAACGACCAGACGATGCCTCCGGAGGTGAGAGCGGCTAGAAATGAGGGGTCACCCTCAGCGCCTTAAATACTCACTGGTGTGGGGTTCGATACCTACCGCTAGTAAGGGAGTCCTTGACTTGAACTGGCCTAACACCGTACGACCGAAAAATAGAGCCCATGAGTTAGATATCCGACAACGTTCACAAAGTGGCACTGATTCATGAAGGTCTCACAAAAAAAGAAAAAACTACCGGATGATGAAATAAAGGACAAAGATAGCTTGGATTTACTTTCTTCCTATTTTGTATTGTCACATTCAGATAGTAAGTTGCGATATATTTACAATCATTTCAAGAAAATAATAGTTGGGCTGATTACCAAACTATAAAAGAATTTAATTTTATGAAAAGTTAAAAAAATGAGTAGAAAAAATAGTAGTAGTTTTAGTTTAATCATGAAACTCAGTTCGTTAGGGGGGTTGAGTAAAAAAGTTTTTCATCAAGTAAGAAAAATATGAACTACTATTCGACTATTGTTTTCATAAAATATATTTTAAATCAAGTAAAAAAAAGTAAAATAAATCAAAAGTATATTTTTATTGAGACAATGCAATGCCAATCAAATGTACCTTAAATGAAAATATTGATTCAAAGAACTTATCATTTTTTCAATTAAAATTTCTAACAATTGTCTTTGGGCAGGCACCTCGAATGATTTGAATTTTGACCAATTAACCTTTTTTTATGTTAAAATCTATTCATCAAGATTATTGTAAATAATAATTTTTTCATGTTTGAGAATTCACACACATTTATTATACATAAAAGAGGGGAAAATATTGACTTTACGTTATGTTAATATCAAATCTCCATGAATCTCTTAAGTAATAACCGTGTGAAATTTACAAGAGTTTCAATGTATTCTTGGTAAATAAAATGAAAAGAAAATATTAAGAGAATTTCATTTTCTTGTTTGGTTACCCTAGAGATGCGTATAAAAATGAATTATGAGGACAAGTGTTTTTTTATTAGGGGTGACAAATTTTTATACATACTCAAAATAAATTGAAGTTAAAGGATTAGGATTGGTTATTTTATAACACGAGCTCAAAATTTACATGATTTGCAAACCCGAATAATATACATGCTCAGTTATTGTCGAAAACCAATAATCCGAAAACGACGCTCACATATGTTTTAAATGATTTTGTATAAACAAAGCATCAACTTTTTTTTTGATCTTTTATATCTTTATCCACTGTTTTGAAAATTCTTGTAAAATTGGATTTTATATCACTTATTTCTTGCTAATATATAGAAAAAACAACTTTCAGTTTACGTAAAACTTATGAGTGATATGTTTGGTTTGGAGACAAATAATCATATATTATTGCGTTTTAATTTAGGTGTTATGTATGTGGATAATAACACAATTAATAAATAGGTTGGGTTACTGTTAAGTCATTCGACACAAATAATTAAATTAATCAGTTAAGATTGATTAATACTTAATACGAACTCGACAAGCATGGATAGTCTCCTTTAATTTTTATTTAATTTCCTGTAATTCTTGAGTTTTTAAAGGTAAAATATTATTTTAAAAAGTAGGTAGATTGATGGAGTGATGTTTTAAATTTTCACTTTTTCCTTTCACAAGTTCTTAGGAATGAAATGCGGCATATATGCATTGAGCATAATAATAGAATCCAAGTCTCAATATATATCCAACATGTTCTATCACCTTGTTGACAAAAGTGCTGTTGTTAGAATCTTTAATAATTAGAAAGAGCTGCTGAGCCCTAAAAATGTAAAACTTTAATGTATATAGGATTTATTCTGGGACCCACTTTCGAAACATGTTGAAAAGGTTTTCCCAATATATTCTATTCTATTTTTAATATTAGAAAAAGAGTCTTGCTAGAGCGACTCTCTAGTCGACTCTCTATCCGACTCTCTCTCCTTTGTCTACTAAAGGACAAAAAATAAAAGGGAAAAACATGTTTTTTTTTTTTTTTATAAACAAGATATTGTTAAAAAAAATACTACATTCATAAAAAAAATTATATGATTTTTATAAATAAAAACTAGAACTGTTTTTCATACTACATACTATGTTTTTAGAACTGTTTTTTTTATATGATTTTCATACTACATACTATAAATAAAAAATTATATGATTTTTATATGATTTTCATACTACATACTATGTTTTTAGAATTGTTTTTTTTTCTCAAAAGTGTTTTTAATTTTTTACACCTGTTTTAAAAAACAAAAAAAAAACATTTTACTATTTTTTTAAAAAAATAACTTTTATTGAAAATTTTTATTTTCAATAAAAGTCATTTCTTTCAAAAATAGTTTAAATGACGTGGCTCCGCGTCAGCGGTACTAACCAATCCCGACGATGATGTGGGTCCACGCCAGCGGCACTAACCAATCCCGGCGATGATATGGGCCCGCGCTAGCTTTTAAAAAAATTGTTTTTCATATTTTTAATAAAAAAAAAATTAAAAAGAAATTGTTTTTAGAAAATGAAAAAAATTGTTTTTTTTAAATTATATTTTTTAAAAAGGACATATATTTTTAGTTTAAACCATTTAGTCCCTCGAGCACTCAATATTCTCTTATTTTTAGAGGGCCGCGCCAACAGCACTCCCTCTCCAAAATATGTGGCAAATGACTTTTTTAAAGTGTTTTTAACTTTTTATAACTGTTTTAAAAAACAAAAAAAATATTTCACTATTTTTTTTAAATGACTTTTATTGAAAATTTGTATTTTCAAGAAAAGTCATTTAAAAAAAAAATAGTTTAAAGGATGCGGGCCACGCCAGCGGCACTAACCAATCGCGATGATGATGTGGGTCCGCCCGAGCGGTACTCAGTAATCTCGATGATTATGTGGGTCCGCACCAGCGGCACTAACCAATCGCGACGATAATATGGGTCCGCGCCAGCGGCACTCACTCATCTCGATGATGATGTGAGTCCGCGCCAGCCGCACTAACCAATTGCGACGATGATACGGGTCCGCGCCAGCGGCACTAACCAATCGCGATAATGCGAGTTCAAGTCAATTTTTAAAAATAATTTTTTCATATTTTTAATAAAATAAATACAATTTTATTAATAAGAAACTGTTTTTAAGAAATAAAAAAAAAAGAGTTTTTTGAAAATAAAATAAGGTTTCCACAATTTTTTAACTGTTTTAAAAAATTAGTTAACAATTTTTTCTAGTTTTTATTTATAAAAATCATATAATTTTTTTTATGAATGTAGTATTTTTTTTAACAATATCTTGTTTATAAAAAAAAAAAAAACATGTTTTTCCCTTTTATTTTTTGTCCTTTAGTAGACAAAGGAGAGAGAGTCGGATAGAGAGTCGACTAGAGAGTCGCTCTAGCAAGACTCTAGTTTTTATTAACAATAACAATACAAAATTTTAATTTTTATTAAAAAAACAATTTGAACCAATGATTGTATGACAACTCATTGTGACTCACATTGTGAGTCACAAAATGAGAGTCCCTCAAGAATTTCCCTTAGAAAAATCATATACACGCATAGAGGCTATGTTATAATTTTTGCACGGAGTCTTGTCAATTTTTTATCAGTTTCAGAGCGGACTCTGTTATCTAAGTAGTGTGTAGCCTCTCCCATGTTAGGGCTCTGTTAGCTTCTCCCATGTTAGGGGTGTTCAAATATACAAAATCGATTGGTGCGAACCAAAACAATGGGTGTACTAAGAGTTTCAATATAGCCTCATAAGATTTTTATCAATATTATATGCGAGTAAACTATCTAGTAGTGTGTAGCCCCTCCCATGTCAGTGGTGTTCATATATATATTTAGAACCGATCTGATGCAGACCAAAATAACGCTTTACTAACGGACCATCTTAAAACGACGTAATTTTGGTGTGTTTTGAGGTTAAGTGAGGGGGATTCTTGTAATTTCATCCTCATTTTCGCACCAAAACTACGTCGTTTTGAAGTGTCCGTCAGTAAACCACGTCACCCTCATTTTCACAGTCAAATCTCATGAATTGCAAATTTAACTAACAATTTTCAAACGAAACATAGACATATTTGAATAAAATCACCGAACTTGAAGAAAATGGAAGACATAATTCGACAATGTTCTTTGCAAAAAAGGATGACAACCTCGAGGTACACAAACCCTAATTTGACAACTCGGATAAACGATGGCCTCGCTGACGTGGTTGTCACATTTTTTCTCGATGGTAGTGTAAGAGGTAAAGATGAACAAATAACGGGACTATAAAAAGGAAGTGAGAGAGACGTGATTCGCTGGGCCGGTAGTCATAAGATGAATTCGGACCGCATGGATGATTGTCAATCAAAATGTGGTTTGTGTTTGAAAGAGATTTCCAACAAGATAAAGTTTGTGACTTAGTGGTGTGATACCAAAGTGGTAAAGATGCGCGTAGGTTAATACGAGGTAACCATCAATAAAAATGTACAATGTGACACATTTTAAAGAATTGGATTGGATTGATTTTAATCAATTTTAACCTTCTCATAAATGAAAATAGATCTAAATAAATACTTTATAAAAATTTAGATTCAATTTAATTGATTGAAAAGAGGTAATTAAAATAGATTATTTATTATACATTGGCAAATTTAATCTGTTTGAATTTTAAACCCAAACTCACCCACCCACCCACCCACCTATACCCACTAGCACTCCCTATATATACCATGCACACAGCTTTGCCATATGAAACTACCACAAAAACAGAGAAGTTTGCATATCTTCCAACTGTTTTCTTTCTTCATATCTCTCACATTTATTTCTTCTCAGTCATGGAACAAACTCATTTGTTGAGGCAGATTGCTTGCACGAGGAAGTCCCTCTTTGAACAGGTTTATTTATTATTATTATTATTATTATTATTATTATTATTATTATTGCTTCTTTTGTTTTTATTGTTATTATTACGTGGGCAATTTTGGGGGGTTTACCCCTATTAATTCCTCAATATTGACTTTGGCTCTTAAGTTTTTACTTTTGGGGTTGGACCCCCCAATTATCATAAGTATATTTTTAGAGCACAAATTTATTGACCCTATCCAAATGAGGTTAACATCAACTTTAAATGTGATTGGCTGAAGCATGAATGACTCAGCAATGGACCCTATAGTTTTTAATAGGCCAGCAAATGGGTGAGGCTGGACGGATTTGGTTGGGTTGTTAACAAGTTAGGGTCAGATATGGACGGATTAATAGCGGGTTGATAATTGTTACGGGTCGGATTTGGGTCAATAACCACCGCCCCCTTTTCTCATTCAAATTTTTTAATTACAAATCCCTAGTTTATACGAGGAGGAATGATAGTGGGTCATTTTTCAATCCAGAACTCTCAAATAATCGGTGAGTTTTTAGTAATCTATATACTACGTCTGAAACAATAATGATGGTACCCATTCTCAATCATTGCGGGTGGAAATGGATGAATGATACTATTTGAGTCCATTTTGCCACCGCTAGTTTTTAACGAGTTATCCAATTTTAATCAATCACATTAGATGATCACGGTAACCCTCCTTAAAAAGGGTCAACAAATTGGACTCATATTTTTGTGCGAGTATTTTACCACTATTAGAGTCAAATCCCAAAAATTGAAAGCAACTTAGGCCAAAATTAATATTAAATAATTAAGTTATTGTTGTTGTTAAAATCAATGAATGGGTTTGTGTAGGGATATGTTGATGAACAATTTATTCAGCTGGAAGATTTGCAAGATGATGCCAACCCTAATTTTGTAGAGGAAATTGTGACGTTATTCTACACTGACTCGGTTAGATTCATCCGTAACATAGAACAGGCAATGTGAGTACACTTCAAAATCATCATCCCAATCATTTATTCTAATTTCACAACCACAACAACAACATTGTTGATTATATAATATACATGTGTGCATGCAGGGATAATAACCCTCTTGATTTTGTTAAGCTGGATCATTACATGCACCAGTTCAAGGGTAGCAGCTCAAGGTATTCACACAATCACAACACAAAAATGCCTTTTGTTTCATTAGTATTTTTAGGGGGAGGGGGTGTTCATAATAGAGAATTCAAAATCTGAAAAATTAAAATACAATATAGTAATTGGAAGCATTGGCGGATTCATGCTTTCATTCGTGTGTGTTGGGGTGGGGGGGTTGAATCAGTCGGGAGACCTGCGAGGGGGTGGTTTACCTTGCGGCGGAGGTCACCGGTTCGAGTCTGTTTATCTCCAACTCGTGAACTTAGTCGATACAAAGCTATATGATAGCACCCAATTTTTCCGATTCGGCGATTCGATCTATGATTTAGCACACTTGAGTAGAGACATTCAATTTACATTTTTAGTTCAAAATAGCTATTTGTAAATTTACATAAAGAAATTGACTATTTTTAGGTAATTATTAGTGAACAACTAATGAAGATGTAACCAATTCACACTTAGTATTTATACTGAAAATTGGTACATAAGGGGGTGCTTAATTTTATATGGTATATATATATAGACCGGATCTCAGGCGGACCACATTTAGTGGGTCCAAAAAATGGATCATTTTTTAAAAATAGCAAAAAAAAATTGAATTGATTTTTTTCGTTGGGGTATTTATTTCAAGGAACTTCTAAAAAAAATCAACTCAAATACATTGACATATATTTGACTCATTTTTAAAAAATAATAAATAAATTCATTTTAAATTGATTTTTTTAAAGGTTCACTGATTTATTTAAATACTCCACAAAAAAATTGTTTGCTATTTTCAAAAAAGGTTATGTTTTTTGGACCCGTTAAATGTGATCCACCGGAGATCTGGTTGATATATATATATATATATATATATATATATATATATATATATATTAAAAAATTGACCGTAGTTTCCTCCTAGGCCACATGTGCATCCCCCCATGATTGAAGGTGTTTTTTGCACTTAATGATTGAATGGGATCTTACAGATTCCTCTTTGGAGTCGACATCCTTCCTTAAGATTCCATGGAATAGTCATGAAAAAGATGGGATTTGCAAGTTTGCACCCTCTTCTTTATTAGTATGTATAGTAATTCTAGCACTATGTTTATTTTGTTTTAAAATTTTAGTAAAATGTGAGGGTAAAATTACTTGCCTTTACTATTTAGTCATTAGTGAATACATTCATTACTTACTGGTAAACTATAACGATTTTACACTAATCTAAAAATTTCAATAAAAGTCTCCTATCTTGTGACAACTGACACATATTCATAAGAAGAGTTAATCTAAACTCGATGATGTGTATACAAATTGTTAAAAACTCAACGAAAATGTATTAGTTGTCACGATTCAATAATTTAACATCATGTTCTAGAGTGTCCAAAAATTGTTTGCCAAGTCTCTATGATAATTATCTAACAAAATTAAAAGTACTATAAATTATGTTTTTCTTTTTTTTTTTGTGTACTTTCCAATATTAAAGATAGCATATAAGTACACATTCACGACGATTCAAAAAATGCAAAAGATCTCAATAGTCCCAAATAATGTGAAAAAAGATGATCACTTATTTTATTTTCAAACGGATTAAGTCCATTTTCGTATAAACTATTTTCAACCAAGTATTAATTATAGTTTAATTTATGTAAAAATGGCTTCATAATCTCATGACCTACATAAAGTAGTTTGTGCAAAAAGCGGTCTAATTAATATGGAATAATGATTCGAGTTTAAAAAATGTCCTCCAAATAATGTAAATGTTGTATATTGTAATAATGACAGAATACAATATTTTATTATTATATCTGTTCGTGAATGATTTGAGAGATTTATTCAGCACTCATACCAGTACCCAATTAACATACCCTCCTCAAAACATACACACACAAAAACGTATACACAATAAATAATAATAATATTTATAATAATACATAGTATTTTTATAACAATAATAATAATATATTTATTATTTTGACAGCATTGGTGCTAAAAAGGTGAAGAAGGAATGCACAGAGTTCCAAGAATACTGCAAGGCAGGGAATGCGCGAGGGTACTTAAATAAATTTCATCTTCTATATTTTTGGTTTTCTTTCTTATGATATCTTCCACCTTTTTTTGGGGTGTTAATATTTTCCACATTTTAAATGGCCAAAATGTTTCACAAAATCTATTGACTTTAGGAGTGGCAATTTTAGAAAGGACACAAAAATACGATACGGAACGACACGAAATTGATCCGAAATTGACACGATATTTCGTGTTTGTGTCATTTTTTTACACGAAGTCGTGTTCGTGTCAAAATTATGAATCGTGTTATCGTGTTAATCGTATTTTTATTCGAATTATCGTGTTTATTTATGTTTAATTTAGCGTGAAATTTTAAGAAATCGTGTTATTCGTGTCGTGTCGTGGTATGTCGTTTTTATTTGAGCCGTGTTCGTGTCAACTAAAAAAAATACGAATTCGTGTCGTATTCGTGTTCATGTCCGAAAAATCCTTATCGTGTCATGTTGTGTCGGTCCCAAACACGACCCAAATACACGAATTGCCATCCCTAATTGACTCCCATCTTTTGTATTCAAATTGAGTAATACTAGGAATTTTTTTTTGCATGATTCTTTTTTGTGACCCTCTTGATGTGTTAAACACACATTGGGTAGTGTTTTAAATGAACTCATGTGAATTACAAACACCACTCAATATGTATTTGAAAAATCAACAGGGTAACAAAAGAGGGTCACGAAAAGGATCTCTCTAATATTACTCATTCAAATTATAACATTTTAGTGTGTTAGTCACGTGTGCTTACTTCCATGAAAGAAAAATGAACTTATTTGTCTTAAGAAATTGCAATATACTAATCTTCATTGAATTATTACCCCCCTAAAGTTTAGCAAGCTTCTTACCTTTTTTTTTTTACCATTTCATTATTTTTGTACCATTTTTCTTATTACTTTATTGAGAAAATTCTTGTACATTTCATTGTTTAACACAAATAATCACATAAAAGTAAGAAGGATTTTCATTGAGTAGTCTCTATACAAATATTATGAAAGTTTGCAAATAACTATGTTTAACCTAAAACACAAATTGAATTTGTATTTTTTGTTCTTGGAATAAAATCCTAGCTCTCACATTTTTGATGCACAAGGAAAATGAAAAAAAAGTGTAATCCAACAAAAATAAATCCTTTACAATGAAGCCATATTATATATATATATATATATATATATATATATATATATATATATTTATTTATTTATTTATTTATATATTAATTTTGCTTTTTTCATGGTTTGAAGATGCACAAGGACATTCCAACAAGTGAAACAAGAGCATGCAACTCTAAGAAGGAAGCTCGAAACTTATTTTCAGGTCTCTCTCTCTCTCTTTCTCTCTCTCTCTCTCTCTCTCTCTATATATATATATATATATATATATATATATAATAATGCTCTTTTGCGGGCTAATCTGCATTTTAAGAATGCGGACTGGACATGTGTCACCTAACGGTACCCCTAGAAATCATCGCCTAAATTATACGCACTCTCTCTCTCTTTTGAGCTCACCGTCAAGTGACACATGTCCGACCGCACTCTTAAAATGTGGACTAGTCCGCACAAGAGCATGACTGTATATATATATATATATATATATATATATATATATATATATATATATATATATATATATATATATATATAGCCAGGGTCTTGTACACATTAAGTTTGCACATTATTTTTTTAAAATAGTAAAAAAAATATTTTTGAGCTGATTTTTTTGTGTGATATTTAAACATTTCAAGGAACCCATATAAAAGAATTTAGTTCAAAAAAACGTTTTTTGCTATTTTTAAAAAATCGGTCAAACTTTTGTTGCTTTTAAGCACTTTAAAAGATGCGAAAGTTTGACTGATTTTTTAAAAATAGCAAAAAAAGTTTTTTTTAGCTGAATTTTTTTATATGGGTCCGTTGAAATGTTTAAATACCACATAAAAAAATCTAACTCAAAAATATGTTTTTTAATATTTTTAAAAAATTGGTGTGCGTCAGCACATGTGCAAACTTAGTGTGAACAGTAATTTGCCTCTCTCTCTCTCTCTCTCTCTCTCTCTCTCTCTCTCTCTCTCTCTCTCTTTCTCTCTACCTATATATATATATATATATATATATATAGCGAGGCTCTCCAACATACCTCCTAGCAACATACCTATGAACATACCTTTTTTTTTAAATAGTAAAAAAAATAATTTTGAGATGATATTTTTTATATGGGTTCATGATATTTCAGTGTGCCGCTATAAAAAAAATCAACTGAAAATAATATTTTTTTGTTATGTTTAAAAAATAGGTAAATAAGAATTTGATTTCTCTGTTTATTCAGATGGCAAAACAAGGGGCCTCCTGATGTTCCAGTTCATAACCAGCAAACATAATGGACTACAACTTTTAGATTTCTTATGTTAAGTGCCCAATGTGCTCATTTTCTGCATAATTAATGTTGAAATCTTAATTATGCAAATGCATGTAGCTTTAACTTTTCCATTTTGGTGTTCAATTGTGTTGTAACCTCTCTCTCTCTCTCTCTCTCTCTCTCTCTCTCTCATGTGGACAAAAAAATGTGTTCGTATGATGTATTTTTTTTAATGTTAAAAAAAAATTATGTTAATTTTTTTTTGTGTATTTGAAACATTTCAGGGTACTCCTAAAAAATGTAATATCCCGTAAATGTTTGGAATAAAATAAAACGTAGTGGGAATTAATTTTATTCTGTGGAATAAATTAATGAATGTTGTGAGTAATTAGACTCATCATTATTTATAAATTTTAGAGTTGGATTTTAATGGTTTGAATAAATCTAAGATGGATTTTCATTTTTAAACAAGAAGAATTACATGTGCCACGACGTCATTAAAATATATTTTGGGATAAAAATATTTGGGACACACTTTGGGAGGCATATTAGGCTCGTTAGGGCATTTTAAACTTTTAGGAATGGTCCCGGGTTATATATATATGAGTTGGGTAATTATCGGGTTAAGTAAATAATGTATTTGGGCTCATTTGAGGGTCCAAAGTTTTGGCCTAATACCCAACTCGGTATTTGAAGACTAATAATAATATTTAGAGTTAACCCACTCCTTGAGAGATATATCCAAGAACCCTAAGCATCCCCACCCAAGAGGAAGAGGAAGAGGAAGAGGAAGAGGAAGAGGAAGAATCGCCCTAGGAGGAAGAAAAGATGAATTTCTCCACCCTTGGAGGCAAGGATTCTCTTGCCATTCTTATTCAAATTGTACTATTCTTATATTAATGCGGATTCCATGCTTAGATTAAGATATAATCATGTGTTGGTACTGCATATCTAGAGATCCTTTGATTAATGTAGAAATTTATGATAATCAGATGATCCATGCTTAGATCCGTTACCCCTCATATTAAATCATTATTCAAGTGGTTTAAATTGGAGATTTATTGTGCAAAACATAGTGTAGAACCGTGTAAACAAATCTGGAATCAATGTTGTAGGGTAAGATGAAATCTGGAATTTTGCATGTTCATAGGTTCTTGAAAGATCTTGGAGATTTGAAAATAATCTTAGGATGAATTAGATGTTTAATCATGTGTAAATTGACCCAAAAATGTTTTAGAGCCTAGATCCATGCCATTCTTTAAGTTGTTGAATCATTATAATGATCCTTGATGAAGGAAGTTTTGATTATACAAATCTCGTATAACAATTTCGTAGCAAATCTGGGCTTCTGACCAGGTCCGAATCGATTCGGCCTCCTAGGAAAATCGATTTGGCTGCTGGGCGAATCGATTCATACCTGTTCAGAATTTGCAGTTGGGTTCTTATTAATTATTTATACTTCGGTTATTGCTCCGAGTGAGGGGCGATATACTAGTGATGTCATTATGGACTTATATACATCGTTAAACCAGGATGAGTTTGTGATATGGCAATACATGCGTGATTACTTAAAATGCAAGTAACTTTATAAAGAGGTCGATTTATGTAGAATTATTGAATAACACTATACGGAATAAATACATTTAAAGGCAGGGACATATGCCTAGTTAATTGGGTATATTTGGTAGGGGCACATAGAGGATACGACCCTAAAAGATATGATGATGCTATTATGAAATTCGGAGTAAATGTGAATAAAAGAAATACTTATTGGAAATAAATCGAATGCTTGGGGATATAATTAATGGTTAACTCCTTCAAATTTTATCGTGTAAGAATGCTAAGTAGAAATGCATCTTAAGCCTAGTGGGCTAAGTCTAAATGGTTAATAACGGTTGTGATAGTAGGTTGGGTGAAACTACTTATTCTATTAGTGGATTTCTTATATATGTAACATATAATCCTTATTCACTTTTGTTGACTCCTTATATATGTACATATAAACCTTATTGGAAAAGGTAACAGGAAGCGAGTAAATTTTAATAATCCAGAAGGCTTTAAGTTTAAGACGAGAAGGCAACTTGCTAAAATCATTAATAGTATTGGTAAGGGTAGTTTGTGAATAACTATACCTACAATTGTGTTGGTAAGGGTAGTTGGGGATAACTATACTTATAATGGCTTTGGCAAGGTTAGTTGGGATAACTATACGTAGATATTTATGTAGAAATAAATGATGAAATAAACATGATTATTCATCATGGGAGGCAATATATGGGACTTAATATTTAATTGGGAAGTAGTCGACTTAATACGAGTTACGTAAGAACTGATTAAAATGTTATAATTAAGCTAAGAAGGCTATAATTATATGAATGGATATTTCTGGGGTAAAAGTAGTTCTAGAGTGACCGGTTTATATTGGACGATAAAATTTTATTATATTATTTTGTTTGGACATATCAGGGTTCATGGACCGTCCTATAGGTTTGGGTTGTGCACGCGTTTGGGACCGAAGCACACGTTAGCACAGGTGGGTTAGGCATAATGTTAGGTCATATTATAGGTACTATATAGCAGCGCCACTTACGAGAGGTAGATATTGATGTTGGGATACTTTGTCACCGCTGGGTATGAGTCGTGAACTGGTGTAGTACATAAGTACCGCCCCACTTGCTTGTGTTTTGTTGTTACCCACTTAGGATGAGGGACTCCTCCGGGTACTATCGATAGAGCACGAACAGGACGACGAAGGTAGATGTCTTCATGTGTAATACATATATATACAGACATATGTATTTATTTATATACACATTGTGGTGTGCCTGGTATGAGAATGTGTTCTCGTAGTCTATAGATGTAGACAATGCTTAATGATAATAAAGTTTGATTCTCACAGTGATATGGATAATTGGTAACGAAAATAAGTTCTAATGGTCTAATGCGGTCGACAATTATTAATGAGAATAATAAATAGGAAAGTCTAAGGATGCAGACGGTAATAAAAAAGAATGAAACCTATAGTCTAAATGGTGTAGAAAATAATTGATGCTATTAAAAATAAACTAGTCTGATGGGGTAGACTAAAGTTAAGGAACATTATTGGACATAAAAATATGCACTTAAGCTATATAGGACTTAGTGGTCAACAATATGAAGTAAATCCAGGGACTGTAGTGTTAGATGTAACACCCAATTTTACTGATGTATGGCTAGATAGATTTATTGTTACATGTCAGATATAAACATCGGAATTAATAATTGATATTTATTTGAGGATGCGAGTATGATTGCTTCTAGGTGAGAGGTGAGATACTCGATACATGTGAGCGTCGATGGAGAGACGTGAAGTACGAGTTTAGTTACATTTTTCATATTTATTGGTGAGGAATCCTTACAATTCTAGGGTTCTAACCAAAATTATAAATGTTCTCCCCCCAAGTTTTCTAATAAATAGGGATGGTAGGACTAACGATGGATCAAACTTGCAGTTGCTTTTGATGTAGAGTTATCAATTCCATTGATTCTAATATATGTTGTACTTTCTCATTTGGTTATTTTATTTCATATAGACATTGTATGGGCATAATCCCAAGACATTATTTATATCAGTTGTACTTACCTTTACATTATGGACGTTGTATATTGATTCAGTTTTGCATACATGTATTAATTCAGTTTTGGTTCAAATGATTTTTTATTTATTTATTATGAATATTGGTAAAGAACACAAGCTATTTTTATTTCGCAGTGATGAGAATGAATTGTTGATAAGCCCTATCTTCGACGTATCGTGCCTGACCAGCCTTTGCGTGAGAGATGGGGGTTATTACAGTTGGTATTAAAGCACGGTTTTAGTGTCATCAGGATCTGTGTTTGAGCTCTTTTTGTTCTACGTTGTGTCCTTTAGTGTTGATCCCTATGATTATGAATCATTGTATTCTTTGTGAGTTATTGCTACTCGTTCAGGCAAGGGGTAAGTTTTGGAGAGGGATCCATCGAGACCCTAATGTGGGTCACTTGTTAGAATTGTGAGAAGTTCGAGCAATTTGGTGCCTAAAAAATTAAAGTAAAACATTTAGAGAAATCGAGGAATGTAACACTGTACGATAGCATTAATTAGTGATTTAGTTTTGGGGGGAGTTCGAAGGGAAGTTTTCCCACACATTTCCCTTCAAATAAAAAATAAAGAATAAGGTAGAGAAGAGATCTAACTTTTTCGATTACATGCCAACATGGCAAGATCGGTGATACATTTGTTAAATGACTCGACAATCTGAGGGGTTCCAAGTGGGTAGCCTATGTAAAGGATATAAAGGTTTCGATGGTCGGAACACGTAGGAACGACAAGGCCATGACCCACAGCGAGAGGGGCATCAGGTTACAAATAAATTCATTTGCGAAAAAGGGACTACTAATAATATCAGTGATAAAGGTTGTGTTTTCCCTACTTTGGAGTATGTAGGATATGTTTTGTTGGATATTTGGAATTAGTGTTCATTTGGATTTTGTTAGTACATTAGAGAAGATGGACTTTGTATTTGGGATAGTGTTTTACATGGGATCACCGCAGGTGAGAAGGGACTTTATTACTTTGGTGTGTAGATGTACGAAAATGTATACCGGGAGGCTTATATTTAGCTTAGGACTATTTATTATATATGTCGGAATATGATATTTTTTCTAGGAATGTATTTTAGTTACTTGGAATATTTAATTCTATGTGGACTGCTATGAGTTGTGGTCATGTCTAAAAGACAAGATTGGTTAGAAACTGGTGTTCACCGTAGTCGTGAGGATTATTTTGAGAAATTTTTATGGGTGAACCTAGTTTTTAAACAATGAGTCTCAATGGGAACTTAGGCCGTGTAAGGACCTTTAGAAATTTGAGTATGCCTAGGGAATCAAAAAGTGTGTAGTTTAGAAATTTTGAATAACTGAAGGAGGTAGATTCGTGCGAAGAAACTCGAAATGTATAGGATAGATCGGGATATGCTCAGGTTAGAGTAAGGATATTTATGTAGGGGAAAGCGTTTGCAAGATAACGTAATAGTATGATTTGGGAAAGTATTTCCATAACGAGTATGGGAAACAAAGTAAAAGTAAGGCTAGTGATAGCTTCGATTATTGCAATTGTATTTGATCATGTTTGATGTTTATATAATAACGTTATCATTAAAGTGGTAATGGTAGATTTGATTAGAATGGGTATGCCTTTGGAGACTTAGAAATGACTAAGGGCTCTGTAAATTATATACCGACGGCGAATGTCCTACCGAGGTTGTGGTGATTGAGGTATTGGGTATGGTAGGGTCGGTTGACTCTAAAGGAGTTTAGTATAACTCTTGTGAAGGATAAGTGATGTGTTTGAAAATTGGTAAATTTTTTAATTTGATGGTTAGCGTATTGGTTCATGTTTGGTTTTAGGTTAAATGGGCCTCGGTGATCGACCAATCTATGTAGTAGTGTATTGGGAGGGTTCCCTATTCTGATTTTACTTGCGAGACGTCCCACACACGAAACTTACCAAGTGTCGAGAATTGAGGGACCTTTGGCCTTGAGACATTATGTTTAATAAGTGGTATGTATGTGATGAGGGTACGCATCGAGCAACGAAGAGTATGAGTATGGTCGGTAATGTAATCAGATATACTTATACCTCATATATATACATGGTATGTATAGTTAGTTTATGCATATGGGTGTTCCAGTCATGTCTGATAATTGTGTACAAATGCTTGTGATTGGCACATGTGGCCATGGGTGTCCTGGTGATAGTACACTATTATAGGCATATGTGAGCCTTTCTTTTTAATCTCGCGGGATACGAGTACAAACCCCAATAGTATGGACTCATGATAATTGTGTATAGATGTTTGGCGTGAATGTTACATATTGGAGGTATATGTGTCATTCATAATCGTAATGGTACGCATGTGTGTACATATAATGCGGAATACATGGCCACCCTAGTAACTCTATGATAGGCATAAATGAGCCTTTTCATTTATCTCATGGGATATGAGTATGGACTAGTTGGGTATAAACTTAAAATAAATGTGCAAAATAAAATGTAACTTCATACTACAGTGAATTTCGAGGAAATAATTCCATTATAAGGGGGTGGGGGAGAATGTAATACCCCGTAAATTTTTGGAATAATATAAAACTTAGTGGGAATTAATTTTATTCGAAGGACTAAATTAATGAAGGTTGTGATTAATTAGACTCATCATTATTAATAAATTTTAGAGTTGGAATTTAATGGTTTGAATAAATCTAAGTTGGAATTTTATTTTTATACAAGAAAAATTACATGTGTGACGTTTCCATTAAAATATATTTTTGGATAAAAATATTTGGGACACACTTTGGGAGCATTATAGTCTCGTTAGGTAATTTTAGACCCTTAAGAATGGTACCGGGCTATATATATATATATATATATATATATATATATATATATATATGAGTTGGGTAGTTATCGAGCTAAGTAAATAATGTATTTGGGCTCATTTGGGGGTCCAAAGTTCTGGCCTAAGGCCCAACTCAAAATTTGAAGACTAATAATAATATTTAGAGTTAATCCACTCCTTGGGAGATATATATAAGAACCCTAAGCATCCCCACCCAAGAGGAAGAGGAAGAACCACCCTAGGAGGAAGAAAAGAGGAATTTCTCCACCTTTTCAGGCAAGGATTCTCTTTCCATTCTTATTAAAATTGTACTATTCTTGTATCAATGTTGATTTCATGCTTAGTTTAAGATTTAATCATGTGTTGTGAGGCATATCTAGAGATCCTTTGATTAATGTAGAAATTTATGATAATCAGATGATCCATGCTTAGATCCGTTACCCCTCATATTAAATCTGTAATCATGTGGTTTAAATTGGATATTTATTGTGCAGAACATAGTGTAGAACCCTGTAAACAGATCTGGAATCAACGTTGTAGGGTAAGATGAAGTTTGGAATTTTGCATGTTCATAGGTTCTTGAAAGATCTTGGAGATTTGATGATAGTCTTGGGATGAATTAGATGTTTAATCATGTGTATAATGACCCAAAAATGTTTTAGAGACTAGATCCATGCTATTCTTTAAGTTGTTGAACCATTATAATGATCCTTGATGAAGGAAGTTTTGATTTTAAAAATATCATATAACAGTTTCGTAGCAGATCTGGGCTTCTGCCCAGGTTCGAATCAATTCGGCCTCCTGGGAGAATCGATTTAGACTTAATCAAAATTTGCGGTTAGGTTCTTATTAAATATTTATGCTTCGGTTGTTGATCCAAGTGAGGGGCGATGGTTGTTCTAACGTACTAGGGATGTTATTATGGACTTATATAAATCGTTATACCAGGATGGGTTTGTGATATGGCAATGCATGCGTGATGACTTAAAATGCAAGTAACTTTATAAAGAGGACAGTTTGTGTAGAATTTTTGAATAACACTACACGGAATACATATATTTAAAGGCAGGGACATATGCCTAGCTGATTGGGTATTTTTGGTAAGGGCACATAGAGGATAAGACCCTAAAAGATAAGATAATGATATTATAATTAATTCAGAGTAAATGTGAATAAAAGAAATACTTATTGGATATAAGTCGAATGCTTGGGGATATAATTAATGGTTAACTCCCTCGAATATGATCGTGTAAGAATGCTAAGTAGAAATGCATCTTAAGCCTAGTGGGCTAAGTGTAAATGGTTGGCAATGGTTGTGATAGTAGGTAGGGTGAAACTACTTATTCATATTAGTTGATTTCTTATATATGCACATATAATCCTTATTCTCTTTTGTTGACTCCTTATATATGTACATATGAACTTTATTGGAAAAGGTAATAGGAAGCGAGTAGATTTTAATAATCTAAAAGGATTTAAGTTTAAGATGAGAAGGCAACTTGCTAAAATCATTAATTGTATTGGTAAGGGTAGTTTGGGAATAACTATACCTACAATTGTGTTGGTAAGGGTAGTTGGGGATAACCATACCTGTAATGGCTTTGGGAAGATTAGTTGGGATAACTATACGTAGACATTTATAAAGAAATAAATAATGAAATAAATATGATTATTCAGCCTCAGAGTGAATATATGGGACCTAATATTTAATTGGGAAGTAGTCGTAGGATGGAGGCTTAATATAAGTTATGTAAGAACTGATTAAACGTTATAATTAAGCTAAGAAGGCTATAATTATATGGATGGATATTTCTGGGGTAAAAGTATTTATAGAGTAACTACTTATACATATTGGATAATAATATGTATTATATTATTTTGTGTGGACATACCTGGGTTCGTGGATCGTCCTATCGGTTAGGGTTTTGCACGCGTTTGGTACCGGAGCACGTGTCTGCACAGGTGGACTAGGCGTACTGTTAGGTCATATTATAGGTACTACGTAGTAACGCCACTTACGAGAGGTAGGTGTTGATGCTGGGATCCTTTGTCACCACTGGGAATGGGTCGTGAACTAGTGTACTGTGTAGGTTACGCCCCACATGCTTGTGTTTTGTTGTTACCTGCTTAGAATTAGGGACTCCTCTGGGTACTACCGATCGAGCATGAACATGACGCCAAAGATAAATGTCTTCATGTGTCATACATATATATATGCAAACATATGTATTTATCTATATACATATTGTGGTGTGCCTGGTATGAAAATGCGTTCTCATAGTCTATTGATGTAGACAATGCTTAATGATAATAAAGTTAGATTATTATAGTGACATGGATTATTGGTAACAAAAATAAGTTCTAATGGTTTAATGCGGTAGACTGTTATTAATGAGTATAATAATTAGGACAGTCTAAGGATGTAGAAGGTAATAAAAAAGAATGAAATATATAGTCTAAATGGTGTAGGCAATAATTGGTGCGATTAAAAAAAAATAGTCTGACGGGGTAGACTAAAGTTAAGGAACATTATTTAACATAAAAATAAGCGTTGAAATTATATTGGACTTAGTGGTCAACAATATGAAGTAAATCCGGGGACTGTAGTATTAGATGTAACATCTACTTTTAGTGATGTATAGCTAGATAGCTTTATTGTTAAAGGTCAGATATAAACATCGAAATTAATAATTGATATTTATTTGAGGATGGGAGTAGGATTTCTTCTAGATGAGAGGTGAGATAATTGATACATGCGAGAGTCGATGGAGAGACGCGAAGTACGAGTTTAGTTACATTTTGCATATTTATTGGTGAGGAATCCTTGCAATTGTAGGGATCTGACCCAAATTACAAATGTTTTCCCCCCAGGTTTTCTCATTAACGGGGATGGCAGGACCGACGATGGATCAGACTTGCAGTTGCTTTGGATGTAGAGGATTCTATTCCCTTTATTCTAGTATAGGTTGTACTTTCTCATTTGGTTATTTTATTTCATATAGACATTGTATGGGAATAATCCCGAGAGGTTATTTATATCAGTTGTACATACCTTTATATTTTGGACGTTGTATGGTGATTCTGTTTTGCAAGTATGTATTAAGTCAGTTTTGGTTCAAGTGATTTTATTTATTTATTATGAATTTTGGTAAGGAACAAAGGCTATTTCTATTTCGCAATGCTGAGAATGGTATATATTATTGATAAGCCCCATCTTCGGCATGCCGTGCCTGGCCAGCCTTTACGTGAAAAAATAAGGGTTGTTACAAAAATCAATTCAAAAAATAATTTTTTGTTATTTTAAAAAATGTCAATGTTTGGGAGTTTTTGGAAATGTTTCGAAAACTTTCAAACCGGAAATGTTTGAGAGTTTTTATAAATGTTTGGAAAACAGTTAATGTTGGAGAGTTGTTGGTCAATGTTTGAAAGATTTTTTAGGGATACCATGAAATGTTTAAAACTCATAAAAAAATTAATTTTTTTTAACATTTAAAAAAAAGTCTGCACCATACACTCATTTTTTAGTCCACATAAGAGAAGGCATATATATGTATATATGCACGATTTGGGGATGAAAACACGATATAATTTTTTCAAAACACAAAGGTTTACCTGGTAAAATTGGACAAGAAACAATAATAGGATGTGAATTTACACAAATAAGTTAGATATCAAGTGATGAATGGTTTCTTATTAACTAAGAATAATAACGGGTTGATCGGTTTGTGCTAACAAAAATAAATGGCACGACTTTTGCTATACACAATGTGTACTCGTTTTATTTACATGTTATACACGATTCAAGCACTACTCAAACCGGATGAACTTTATTATGTTACACTCTTAATGACTCGGGTATGAACTGAGTAATTTTGATATATACCTGATAGGGCTGTGCATCAAAAACGTAAACCCGAAGAACCGAACCAAACCGACATCTTTGGTTTGGGTTGGGTCGGTTTTTATTAGTAATGGGTTGGTTCTGGTTCCAAAAAAAAAAACCGATACAGTCGGTTCGGTTCTCGGGTTGATATGCAAACCAAACCGAACCGAACCGAAAAACCGAACCTAGAACCGATATGTAGAACCGAAATCAGATCCGGACATTTTAGTTCTTTAGTTTTTTATCTTCAACTAGTAAAAGTAAATTTAGGGTTTCATTTAAGTTTTCAATTCATTTAGAGCAGCCGTCTTCTCTCTCTCGTCTTCTCCAGTAGTCTCCAGCTAGTAAAGGTAGTTTTCTCTCTCTCGTCTTCTGATTATCAAGGGTATACGTATATAAGATCGTTTAATTTTCTGGTCATATGCATCTCGTTTTCTTTCATCTCGTCTTCTCCAGTCGTCCAGTAAAGGTAGTTAAATTTTTCAGTTCGTTTTATTTCATACATATGCATATACGATCGTTTTTAAACATAACCCTTTGAAAAATTTGCGATGTAAATCTGATATGCGATGGTTTAATTTTTTAGTTCGTGTCATTTCAGTTCGTCTATTTTCTCCAGCAATGTAAATCACCTTTGAAAAATATGCGATGTAAATCTGATATGCGATGGTTTATCAAGGGTTTGTTTTTCTCCAGCGATGTTTTTTTTCTAAATCTGATTATCAAGGGTTTATTTTTTAATTCCTCCACCACTATTTGAAAACTCTGATTTACAAGGGTTTATTTTTCATTTTACTGAGATATGACTGTATTAGCGTATTGAAAGCTACAAGTCTGCAAAAATTTCATAAGTCTGCTAAAATTACAGTTTTAGCATAACTTAGTATGCTAAAATTTGATAAATTTTATAGTTAGTTTGCTACTAAAATTTGATAACTTATTCTGCTAAAATTACAGTTTTCGTAACTGTTTGATATGTTAGTAAGTTAGCATACTGTTATAGCATTGAACATGAATATGTATGGTAACATGATTAGCATAACTGTTATATCGTGTTAAGTTAGCATAACATGATTCTAGTTAATTTCATTTATTTTATTCTATTTAATTCGACACTTTAATGGTAATTTCATGGTTTAATTAATTTAATCACAAATGAACACAAACCGCGAACCGACCCAAACCAAACCGGGAACCATGGGTTCGGTTCGGTTCTATATATAATTCGGTTCGGTTCTGGTTCCAAAACCAGAGAACCGAACCATTTCGGTTCTGGTTCTGGTTCTGTAGTGGAACCGAACCAACCCGAACCATGCACAACCCTAATACCTGATATCATTTAACTAGGTCTAGAGATGACCTAATTGCACTTTATATACAATTTTAGGGTAATTTCCAACCAAAATATAACCAAAGCATTTGTATTTAATAGATCAAATAGTCTACCTACCACTGCTAAGATCATCTCCAAACTATTTTTGCATTTTAATTATGCGAAATATATAAATTGGGAATGAAAGCTCAAATTGTGATTGGTGCTTTAAACAAATCATTTTTTTTGCCAATCCAAACAAATCGTTGTTCCCCTTATAGCAACTCTCCGGTAACACTACAAGTGTTGTGAGAAAGATTAGTGTATAAAGGTTGGCCACGTCATAAGGGCATGTGCCATATTGTGCTTCAATTCTTACGACATTTGAAGTCTCGCAGTAAAGACAAGTGTATAAAGGTTGGCCATAACAGAAGGGTATTTGCAATTTTCACAATATTAAAATATCTTGCATTATATCTAGAGTGGCATCGGCATCCCATTTTAAGTTGTGATCCAAAAAATTATGCAAGCATAATATTTATTTTATTGAATTTTCAAAATATATTTACTTGTATTCTATAAACTATTTTCTAGGATATATTGCAAACTTAAACCTGAAGTTTCGGGTTACATTTATTTTAGACTTAATGTTAGTGTTTCAAAATTCATGTCAATTTAATCCTCCATAACATATCCATCTTGAGAATTAACAAAATGGATTATATAAAAAAATGGGATGCTCAATCATCCTCTATGTTAATTCTCTTACATAGGTGTGATTAAGGAGAATTACATAAATTTTCAAATACCAAGGTTCGCGTTGCAACATTTGAACGAACAAGTCCAAAATTGAAAATGATCACAATTTTTAGGGTTAATTTTGCATTTAACCTTATTATATGTATACAACATATTTGTTTTCAAAATAATTTCTTAAAATCAAAAAACAAGTCTCAAATTCAAATATAAATTATATGAAAACTATTGAAATAGAGTAATGTTAGATTTGTTCATTTTCTACATATATTAAAATTTCATAATTTTCAATTTAATTACCAACTTTTTCTTTATCAAATTGACATTTTGTAGATGATTTCATATATTTTAATATTAAATATACTTTCGTGTTCAATGTACTTAAATCCAACATTATATAGAAAAATGGGATATTTTGATTTTACCCCTTAAGAGAATATCGTATATTAACTTAACCCCGTAGAAATTGAACAGTTAGTGTAAGGAAAAATTTCTAATTGAGTCAATTTGTATGTATTCTCTTAATTCCAAACAAAATATTTTGAGTCATAGGTTATGACTTGAGTTAGTGACCTTTCAAGCCTATGATATATTTGTTAAAAATGTAGCGGCCAAGCTAAAGAGAACACATCATCATGTCATGTTTCGTGCCATGTTTCGTCATCAACGTTCCAAGTATCTCTCAATTATGAATGCATATTTTATATTGAGACTTGGATATTTTATTATTGGGTGTTAATATGTTTTTAATCTAATTATAAATATTTTTACACATTTTTTTATAAGTTATTTTAGGTGTCGTAAGACCTCGGATCAAACGGAACTTCAAACGAGTCAAAATTATTCTTTGTTATTTTCTCATCGGATAAGTTGTTCTAATGAGAACAGGTACCTTGTTCGATCGATAATAGGTACCTTATTCGAACGAGATCTGTCAAACTTCTAACGAACCATTTTCCCTTCTTTCTAGAATCTCGTTAGATAACTCATTCGAAGGCTGTTCCAATGAGATTGATACCCTCATTTGAACGACCTTCTAACGAGGAAAATTTTCACAAAACTTGACTTATCTGGAATCTCGTTTGAATTCTCGTTATATATATATATACATGTTAGAATGAAAAGGGTACGTCATTCGAACGAGGTACCATGTCTTTCGAATGATTGGATGCATTATTTAAAAAATAACAGTTTTTCCATTCTCCCCAGTACTCCCATTATATATGTTTTCCATCCATTTTAAGTAGTACGAAGCAGCAGTTTCTAAGATGACTTTTTCCATCCGTTTGAGATAAAAAAATCTTCCAAAAAGTCCTCAATGTTTTGTAAATCATTAATGATTAATTTTTAAAAACATAAACCATTGTTTACACCCAATTAGTTTACGAACCAAGATTCTTCATATATATGTTTTGAAATCGTGTTTTTGGCAGCATAGTTTATTCTCTACATTTTATTGAGAATTATTTTTTGCGGAGGATTCCATGCTCGCTGGTTTACATACGGTGGACTCCGTGTGCGTGATGGTTGCTGAGACTTATTGGTGGATTTCGAGGCATGTGTGGATTCACATATCGTTGCAGCTTCGTGGGTGGACTCCCCCGTATCAGTGAGTAGAGGTTGAAGGAACGAAGAGTGTCAAGGCTTGTGAGGGCATCGAGTTTGTGTTATAAGTTTTCTGTCGTGTCCTTTTATAATTTTGTACTTAGTAGACTTTGTGTGGCTGGGTCGACAAAGGTTTTTTCCATTTGGATTTTTCTTGTACATCAGGGCGTTGTGGTTGATTTATTTTATCTTGCAATACTCACCTACATGTATACTTAGATTTAAGATAAAATATGTTTAATCACAACTCATTTAATTGTTGCAACGTTTAACTTTGGGTTAATTTTATTTGTTGCATAATTAATTTGAATAAATTTTGTTTAAGAAAAAGTTAATTTGAAAAATTATTTTTACAACTTGGTTTGTGTAATTTTTTATCCATCCATACACTAAACTATCGTGTTAGATCTTTTTTAAGTTAGAATATGGAAAATTTGTCATTTTTACGATTTTCAATTTTTGATGGTTCTAACTATGCGTATTGAAAAGGGCATATGAGGTCATGACTTAATTTGTTAGATGAACGAGTTTGGTAAGTGGTTATTAGAGGGTGGTCTCCATCCACGTATTTAGTAGGGGAAGTTCGTGTGTCTAAACCCATAGAAAGATGGAGTGAGGACGAGCATAAATTATGTATTTATAATTTACAAGGATTGAATGCTTTGTTTTGTGCTGTATTATGACATGTGAAACGTCTAAAGAGGCTTGGGACATACTACAACTCACCCATGAAGGTACTAGTACTATTAAGGCTTCCAAACTCCAAAACCTCACCACTCAGTTTGAAACCATTAAAATAGAGGAGAGTGAATCCTTCAATGATTTCTATGCTAGATTGTCTGATATTATGAACTCGTCTTTCAACTTAGGAGTGTAAGAGGGTAGGTAAGATTCTAAAACGGGTGAGGCATGACCTATTTCAATGAACTCTTCCTCTAAGGTTTTCAAGAGCTTCTAGAGCAGCACTTGGTAAAACCTTTTTTCTTTTAACAAAAATGGAACCAAAGCTAGAATCACCCCCTGAAAGAAGATGAACTTCACAAAAATAACAATAACATTTCTCAAAAGTATCTCCTGAGAATAATGGCTGTCAGTGTGGGAGTGAAGAAACGATCACTTAGCAATTAAAGAGAGAGCACATAAAGAATACTTGGTGGTCTGGTGTGATTTTGACAGAGTAATGGTATGGCTTGAGTTTCTCATGATAATTTGACCTCACCAATGGTCCTATTTATAGGTGAACATGGGTCTGGTTTGGCCTTTTGGTGCGCCAAAATCAAGAGAAAAAACTTAAAAGGACAAGTTATGCAATGTATCTTTCGTCCCTACTAGGTCTGCAGCCATTTGTCCCCTCTGACAGACGACACCTGGTGTGATCCAAAGTCAAAAAGTAAATATGTCTCCTAATGGAGACAAAATATATGATTTAGTAAATATCTTTTAAAATGATAACTTGTGGTACAAACTTTGCAAACTTAAGAGGGGGGCCTCGAGGATAGGGGTGGCAATTCGGGTTAGTCGTGTCATTTTAGGGTCGCATTGATTTTTATTTAAGTATAAGTTTTGGGTACTTTTAAATCTATACAAGCTAATCGTGTCAAGTTCGGGTCATTTTGGGTTATTACCATAAACGGGTTATCGTGTCAAAAATTGCCAGCTCTACTCGAGGACCACTCCTCTAAAATCAATAAATTTAAGGAGGGCCTTGAGGACTCCCTTCTTTAAAATCATTTTATAAAAAGTTCATCTCTTGTGAGCAGCCCTTTGGCTATTCACTTTAGTTATGACTAAGTGTGAGCTGTGTAAGGACTTGAGTGACCCCTAGGATCTCTCTACTAGTATTCTCTCTATCTTAAAGTGATAAATAATTGAGCATGCTCAATAAACCTTATTCCTCAGCCACCAAACCAAAACTCTCAGGAGATCCCAACTGGCCTATTTGAGCCCTGCCTGCTCAACTAGGATACATGTACAAGAAAGTAGGTATTAGTACTTTTGTTATATAGAATAATAACTTTTTCATGATGAGGGGTTTTTCGTGGTAAACTCCTTTATCCTTGCCTATTTTGCTCTTTGGGCCACTACTTGGCCCCTTTCACTGTAAAATAAATATTATTTGCACTTTTCTAAAAGAGTCCTTCACTATGAACTTCTTCACTGGATTTTATATTTTAGATGGTCTTGGAAAATAGGTCCCTCGTTTGTGGACTCCCTTGCCCAGGTATCATTTCAACTGGTTTTAGTTTGGGGGGAAAGGGGTCCCCTCGCCCAAACTATCTTTTGAACTTGAAGGAGTACCTGGAGGGGTTCCTTCTCAAAATATCTTTGGGATTGGAAAAAGGTATTGGGTGGGTTCCTTCTCAAAATATATTTGGGATTATAAGGATGTCTGGAGCGGTTCCTGCACAAAACATCTATGAAACTTTTGGAAGGAGGAGATGGAGGGTTCCCTCACCCAAATGACTTTGAACTTCTTAAAGGAGGGGGCTGGAGGGGTGCCTCGCCCAAATTCCTTTGAACTTATCTGAAGGAGTGGGTCTGGAGGGGAGGCCCGTCGCCCAAATTGCTTTGAACTTCTTTGAAGGAGGGGCTGGAGGGCTCCCTCATCCAAATATCTTTGAGCTCTTTGCAGGAGGGGCTGGAGGGGTTCCTCGTCCAAATGCCTTTGGAACTCTTTGTAGGAGGGATTTCGGGGGTCCCTCACCCAAATATCTTTGAGCTTTTTGCAAGAGGGGCTGGAGGAGTCCCTCGCCCAAATGCCTTTGAACTTCTTTGAAGGAGGGGCTTGAGGGGTCCCTCGCCCAAAAATATTTAAATTCTTTACAGGGGGATAGAGGGGTCCCTCACCCAAATATCTTTGAATTCTTTGTAGAAGGGGATGGAGGGATCCCTCGTCCAAATGCCTTGGAAATTTTGGAAGGAGGGGTTGGAGGGGTCCCTCGCCTAAATATTGTGACTAAACCAAAACACCCCTCTACATTAGCCCCTCGTGCAAAGTCTTTTGTATTGGGAAGACCAAAAGACTTTGTATGCCATAAATACAATTTTTAATTTTGAGGTACCCTAGAATTTCTCCATCATTACCCCTTGGGTCATTAAATGCACTATACCTTTATTCTAGGTTTTGGAGTCTCGAGGAGCCACATGTCAACATGGGAACTATCATCCCATTATTTGGGTAAAATTCTGCCAACCTTTTGGTTTTCCCATATGTCCCT
This sequence comes from Sambucus nigra, assembly GCA_949130495.1. Lineage (NCBI taxonomy): Eukaryota > Viridiplantae > Streptophyta > Magnoliopsida > Dipsacales > Adoxaceae > Sambucus > Sambucus nigra. Next base: position 427,281,457 of record OX422211.1, on the reverse strand, counting down.
TTATTTCTATACAGAGACCATATTTTTGAATAAAATCTTTCATTCTTACAAAATTCTCAAACATTAATCGAGAGTTGAGATTTCTGGTGAGAAAGAATCTCCTTAGTTTTTCTTTTAATCTTTCCCAAAAAACACACTACAAATGGCTTCATCATTGCCAAATACTTCTTTTGATGTTTCCACCACCGTCATTCCCATTGTAATTGGTTATTTACCTATCTTTATCACAGTATCTACGATGGTGGCTACTGGAACCACCACCATAGACACCGCCCAAAGTCACTTTGTCGCCACAACACCCACCGGTTCACTTTTTGTTGCTGGTGTCACTATAGGTTCCTCGCGATCAGGGGTTCCTTATTTTGAATCCCCTGCTATTAGAGGTCCCTCGTCCGAGGGAGTGGATTTTGAGTCAAGTTTAGTTAGGGCTTTTATTGACAAAGGACTTGATTTTGGGGCTAAATCCACCCAGGGTTCCTCATTAATGTTTGTAACTGGTGCTGGTTCCTCGCATGTGTTTCAAATGGTGGGGGTTCCTCGCGTGAGGTTGTAACTGGTGGGGGTTGCTCGTTCAAAGCCCCTTCTACAGTGGGTTCCTCATTGGAGCATACGGATGCTTGTGGTTCCTCATCCATGACTTTGGATAGCAGGGTTTACTTGTTATGAACGTCTATGGTTGATAATCCTTCATTGATGGCTGTTGTTAGTAGGGGTTCTTCACATGAAGCAGGAACAGGGGGTTCCTCACTAGAACTATTGGTTACTGGGGGTCCCTCGACCATGTCATCCTCTTCTCAGTCTTACACGGACTATATGCACACTCGTCAAGGAAGGGATTTTGGTCCCTACCGTCACATACCTTATTTCGGGCCCCATGATAACTTTACGACCTCTCTTACTTAGTTTGAGGATAAATTTGTTGCCAAAATTATCTAGCATCCCCGTGTGGGGTTAAGTGAGTCTACTAATTATCCCATCATTCCTCGTGATTCTATTCTTAGAGTTAGAGTGGATTATGGTGATTTTCCTCATTCTAATGTTGAACTCAAAGCTGCGGGAGGTGCCCCTGAAGAGTGGGCTACTTGGGTTAATTAAATTCTTATCGTCCCTTCTTATAAGGTCGTTATTAAGGGACTTGGCCTTCTTACTGCAGTTGATAGTTTGAAATGTTTCACTATGGCTAAACATGGCACCTTCCTCAATCTTTTGATTTCTTAGTGGAGCAAAGAGTCACATACTTTTGTAACTGGTTAAAGTGAGTTCACTATTGCCATGGAGGAGGCTTCTGAGCTGTTTTCCCTTCTTTTTTTTTTTTTTTGGGGGGGGGGGGGGAATGTGTTCACCAATGGCTATGAGGACCCCCTTAAGAAGGAGATGGTAGAAGAATTGTAGTCAGCCCTTTCTGAGTGCTCGAGGTATGTGGCTATTAATGTAACTGACCTTACCAAGCATACTTTAACTAAATGGTAGAGGTATTGATTTAGAGATTTTGAGCAGCCACCCAAGGGAGAGGTTTCTAGTAGAGTTCTCAAAAGTCAGGATTGTCCCAAGCTTCACTCCCCCTAACACTTAGTCACTTTCTCGGTTACGTTCCTGAGTAGATTCTTGCTCCGTGGTAAGCCAGAAGACTCCCCTCGTGATCTTCTGTTCAGATTGGCTATAAGGCTGGCATGAGGGAGGATGGTACCCCTTACTGCCTTAACCCATGGATCCATTTATACTTGGATAGACCATGCCCATGTAGACATTGAGAGATCTTATGGCCGCTATGATGCCACCATCTTTGTCAACTCCCTTATCTTGATGGATTTTTTATTTGTGCATTTTCCTCATTTTGGTCCGGAAGAAAATGCCTCTCATAGTGGCACTGCTCACCTCATGAGGTGGCACAAAAAATCTCTTAAGAATCCTAAGAAGCCCCCGGGGTCTTTGATTGATGATGTTGACGAGTTTTATTTTCACCCTCACAACAAATTCCCCGATAACACTTTTAGCTGACTTTCTTTTCCAGGTTATGGTGACACGTTTTATTGCCCTTCAGATGCGAATTCTATCTCTTCCTACCCACATATCAACGTGGTGAAGATGCTATCACCAGGCCTTCCTTTTTCTTTGACTGAGCTGCATTAGGGCACTGATATCTATCATTCTGAGCGAGTAAGGAGACAGTTTCTCTATGACCAGGGTATTCACACCCCCTCCTACCCATCGAGCAGTGACCCTTCAGAGTTGTATTTGGAGGCTTGTAGGAATTTTAATTTTCAGAGGATGCTCCATAGAGTGAGCCACTTAGGGGGGACTATGTGTGCCTCCTCGTGATCACTTACCTTCTTTCACCTCTTCCTGATTCTTGCTTTGGCAGTGATAGGTTCTTCTTATTCAAAATTATATGGTCGAGCCCACTCATGAGACCATTCCTATTGGATACTTTAGAGCTGAGTTCTTAATTAAGAGAACTTCAAAAGAAATTTGGCATCTCAGTAATACACCCAAGACATCTCTTGAGCAAGTTGTTCCTATCTTAGTGCAGGCACTCCTTGTTGACTTCAACCATCTGAAGCAATCTAAGCCATAACCTGCTGACTCTAAAATCCAGCCCAAAGATAATGGAGAGTCAAAGACTTCTATCGCGGTCAATAAAAAGCACCCAAACACGGACTTGTCAAACTTTATCCCAACTACTACCACTACTCCCTCTCCCCCTTTTCCTGTGAGGACTAGGGCTACCAAAAAAAGAAAGGGATTGATACTGATGCTGTCGCTCCTTCTGTTCTGGACCAGGGGTCAGATACCGATGTTCTTAGAGTAGATGAGACCTATAGGACTGTTCGAGAGCGTGGTTATGAAGCTCTGGGCATTTCCTCTCAGGATCCACTCATTACATCTATTCCAGTTGCATAAGGTACTATACTTAAATCTTCTTTTCTTAGCGAAATTGTCTCTCACGGAGTTTCACATGCTGGTTCCCCATCCCACTCATTGGAAGAGGAACTAGTTGACTACGGAAGCAAACCTTCCTACAATGATCATAGTTCTTCTTCGAATGATGTGGATGGCCTGGACTTCCATGGTGGAAGCACTACTGACACTTGTGCCTTGTTATTAGTTTTGAGGGAGTCTTCTAGTGACGACGAGACATCGTATTCTCCATTAGGGACTAGCTCTGCTACCAAACGCCTTCTATATGGGCAGACTGTGGGTCCTCCTGCTGTAAGTCTTTCTTTATTTGGACTTTTATTTGCATGATTTTATTTTATTTTCATCGTTTAATCATTTACTAATTTTTTCTTGCGATGCTTTCACAGGTTACTTCTGTTGAGACTAGTGTCCCCTTGCCTCTACCACTTCCTCGTGCTCCTTTCTAGCGAGAGAGGAATTCTATGCTTATTTCCTTTAGAGGCCTTTATAGATAGGTTCGTTACTTCTTCCCCTCAATCAACCTGTCTTTTTTTAAAATCTTTGATAGTCATGACTTACACTTATCTTGCTAAGAGTTATTATTTTTTCTTCCTTGTAGCTTTCATCTGTGCATCCAACCAGCATCAGGGTCTATTCTGTGACCTCGCATTCTACTGAGGTATTTCTCTGATTTTCTCGAAGTGTCTAGTTTCACTGTTCTTTTTTTTAAACTTATTCCTAATGTGTTCTCTATTCATTTATATTTGCATAAGGTTGTGCCTTCCAGTCCTGCTACCTCATCTTCCATTGTTTCAACAACATGCAGTTCTGAAGCTGAGCCCCTTGCTTCCTCACTCTCACAGTTATGCCAGTTCCCCTTTTTTTAATTTTACCTTTGATGTTTATCCTTGTGGTTTTTACTTATTTTACGATTTGTCAATTGCATTCCTCAAGGCCCTGCAACTTTTGGCCTCTCTTCCACCGGAGAGACTCTGCCTTTTCCTAAGATCACTATTCCAGGGTGATCCCCCTTAGGGATGATTCCTATCCTCTAGGTCTATATGTCTATGGATAGTAGGCATTTGTTCCAATCCATTCCTCATGGATCGGTATTTATTGTGGCCTCCACTGTTGAGCTTGTTTCGCAGGTTTCTTCTTCTCTTCAGGTACTACCAGACCCTTCTCTTATATTTATGATAATGAAAGTCTCTAATACTTTTAGGATAAGCAAGTCACTACCACAGTCCCTTTTGCGCCAGTGGTTACCTTTCGCCCTTCAACCTTAGATGGGGCTCAGGTATTCTATTATATTTTTATGCCTTTGATTTTTTTATTTAACTTATACTGGAAGTTCATTATAATTCTCTTTAGTCGGCCCATAACACCACCTCATCAGTGCCTCCTGTTATTGTTCATTCAGTAGCCCCTACTGCAGCTGATCCACCTTGCCCTGCTATTTCTAGCGAGAGTCCTATCATAGTACCTCTTCCGATAACTATTTCCATTGGGGGTCTTTACATTTTCAATATGCTTATTTTCGTGAGGTAAGTGACTTGCCAACCCTTATCTCTTTGTCTTCATTTACAAGCTAGTTTTGTAGAGGCTTCTTTATCTACCGCTCCTGCGGTGAGTGTTGTGGAGGCAACCCCTCAGGCAGCATCCACAGTGCCCCCCTTGACTGCTACGGGGGTAATTACTTACGTATACTGTACTTCCTATATGAGAGTAGCTATCTCTTCACCACTCTTTTAACTTATATCTTTTAATATTGTTATCAGCATAGCTGAGGCCCCCCTGTCTGCGAGACCTGTTACCAATTCTTCTCTCATTACTATCGAGCCTCCAGCTAGTGTCCCAGATGAGGCTATCCAGGTAAATACTAGGTTCACTATACTTTTCAATTTTATTTATACTGTGCAAATGTTTTCTAACACTTACCTGTTTTTCTATTCTCATGCTAGTGCTACAATTTTTCGGTGACTGTGGAACACTATGGGGAGATAGCCGCTGAGGAGGTATTATACTGTCATACCTTCCTCTCATTTTTACTTCACTATTTTCTTCTTACTTTTACTGCGCAAGTAGGCTCACCTTCACTCTTGTTTCATTATTTCCAGGCTTGTGAGGTCGCCGTTCCGATAACTGTGGAGCATATTGGAGAGATAACTACGTGAGAGGTATTGTACTGCCATATCCTTCTCTCATTTCTACTTCTCCTTTTTCTTCTTATGTTTTCCAAGTTAGCGAGGCAGCTTCTCCGATAACTGTAGAGCATGTAGAGAGTCTTATGCTGCGCACTCCTCAGCTATTTGACTGTCAAATCCAAGTTACTATTCGTTGTTTAGTTTCATAAACTTCCTTATTCTAACATGTAAAACGTACTGATATTGCTTGTTACTATTTCTTTTGCTTAGCCTGGCATCCCTCATCTAATTAATTCCCCTCGCCTAGGTGGCAACATACTCACCCTCCTGAATTTTGGGGTAAGATTTCTATTATATCCCTTTTCAGAGTCTAAGTATAATTGTCCTTTATTTTCTTTTCTCTCTTGACTCGTCATGGTTATCTATTTTCAGGATCCTGTTGGTGAGTTCATCGGGATAGATGACGAGGGAGATTGGAGTTCTGAGGCCACTCCTATAACTAGTGAGGCTGACTCTGGCGGAGAGTCTTATTTTCTCCCTTTCGAGATAGGGTTTCGCCATTTAGAGTGTGATACTGAGGTGGAGACTCCGACGACTTTTATGAGTAGATTATGGCACAAGGAGCGGCTCAGGTGCTTTAGGACACATGAGCGACAGATCTTGGAATTGATTTCAGAGCATCATCCTGAGATTTTCACATCTCAGAGTTTGCTCCACATTGACAGCCTCACAGTGTTCAATCTGAAGGCCCTTTCCAGTCATATTTTATTTCTTGGCTATTTCTAGGGGTGGCAATTTTTGACACGACACGATAACCCGACACGAACTCGACATGAAGTTAGCGGGTTAGGGTTGACGATTTCTTGACACGAACCCGAATATGACACGACCCGCTAACACAAATAATAAATGGGTTGGGTTAGTGTCAAACACGTATAACTCGAAAATGACATGAATAGACCCGTTTAACTCGTATTTTATGGAGAATATATTAGATAATTTATATATCTTGATAGGCATTCTATGAAATTCATGGATAATCGGATGATAAATTATTTATGTGTTGCAAGTAGTTAAAATTAATTAAATTTAAGTTATTGTAGGCCTATGAGTGGTATGATTGGTTAAGAGAGAAGAGAAAAATTATTTTATATTTTACTTAATGGGTTATGCGGGTCAACCCGAACACGACACGATAATAAATAGGTCGGGTTAGTGTTTGCTCATCTAACACGATTAGTTAAATGGGTCGGTTTAGGGTTGACTAATACTTAACACGAACCCGACATGACACGACCCGAACACGACACGACGCACACGAATTGAAACCCCTAGTTATTTCTCCCTCCGCACTGACCAATGCCTCCACCTTTCTATTCTTGGATTCTCTTCGTGATTTGCAGAAGTTCTACCATTTCTAGCTAGGTTTGTTTGATGCTGGAGTCCATCATTTCTGAGTATTCCCGTCTGGAAGATGGTGAGGCTTCACACATCTAGGCAGTCTAGGGCTGAGCAGCGGCAGGATGAGGCTGCTAGGATCCGGGGTTAGATTGTGTCGCTTCAGTACCAGCTTGACAGACTTGAGGCTGGTGACCAAGAAGATGAGGCTAGGTTGGCCATGTTGGAGGAGGAGTTTGTGCGAGAGGTTGTTCCAATATATGCCGTTACCCTCACCCGCGACGACTTGCTTTTTGTTATCTTTAGTGGATAGGCTACTTCTTGCCTTGTACTATTTTTTTTTACTTTATATGTAAAGAACTGGTCATTTATGAATGCGAAATATTATTTTACTTCCCTTGTGCTTTCTTATTTCTTTGCCACTATCTGTACTTTCAGTATTTGTTTACTATGACCTGCTCTAATTTTCTATGAGTGTTCAGTTAATTTGAACTGACCCATTTACTACGGGGTACTTGCATTAATCTGGGCAAGTTATATATATATTTTTAGTGCAACCCCATGTGGCTGTGGGGTATTTGCATGTTATCTGAGCAGGATAAAATTTTTGAGCCGCCTCTTCTAATTGTGGGGTACTTGTATATTATCTAAGCAAGTTAACATTTTAGATTTTCCCCTTCTCACTATAGACTTTTCTATTGAAGTGAGGTAAAGCAGTAGCGGTGCCCCAGTCTCCGACAGGATCATCGAAGATGGAGAGGCTAAAATTTCTTTGATCTTTTCAAAGGCTTTCTTTTGTTCCTCCCACAGGCCCACTTAGCTTTTTCCTTCAACAGGGGTATAAATGGGTGGGTCACCTCCACCAGTGCAGGCATGAACCTTCTTAGGTAGGAAACCTTTTTTAAGAAGCTCTTGCCTCTGACTCTTTAGTGGTGGCATCATCATGATGGCTTTCATATTTTTCGCATCAACCTGCACCCCCCGCCTATTTACTACAAACCCCAAAAACTTTCCTGCAGTGACTCCGAAGGCACACTTCGAGGGGTTTATTCGCATCTTATACCTACGTCATCTTTTAAACACCCGTCGGAGGTCTTAGATTTTCTTGCTTTGTCTCTTGGACTTCACCACCATGTCAGCCACATGGAATTCCGATATATCATGAAATAAATCATGGAAGATTTCGCTGGTAGGTGGCTAAGGTATTCTTCAATCCAAATGGCATGACTGCATGGTGAAAGTTTCCCAATGGTGTACGAAAGGCAGTCTTTTCCGCATCCTTCGGGTCCATCTTGATCTGATTGTATTTTTCTCTTTTGTAGCCAATTTCCATTGCTGAACATATATCAATATTTTTCGAGGAAAAGAATATGAGAAATGGTTCTTACAAGCACAACTTATCTCCTTTTACATTTTATTTGGCATTAAGCATGATTGAGATGAGAACATCGTATTCAACACATGATAAGCAAGTACAATATTAAAGAAGTCTGTGCACATGTGCAATAAAGGTGACAGTGTAGAAAGTGATCATCAATGATCAACGAACTGTTATCCAAACATTATTAAGCACAGTAACGAAACAAAACCATGTCTAAAAGCACTACGAAAAACTCACATGAATGGATGGAATGTAAAGATGATCCGAATATCTTAAATGTTCACCCATTTATGGTGAAAATAAAAAAAAATAATTACATTTTTGTCTTTTCCAAAAATTTTATCAAATTAAAATATTTTTCCATTTCAAACTATTTCTTAAAAAGCAAAAATATTTTTGGATTTTTCTAAATATATTATAAAGAAAAAGATTTGATTACAATGATAATACAATCTAGTATTAAGGATATACGATATGATCATTATAAATATTCTACACTAGATCAAATATACGAACTCAATCAACGGAGGAAATACCTATAGACTTCCTAAGATTCTCGAATCTAGGCACATCTAAAGGTTTCATGAAAATATTGGCTAATTGACCTTCGGTGCTCACAAAGGTGAAGGACATGACCTCGTCCTCAACGATATCATGAATAAAACACTCATGTATTTTAATGTGCTTTATGCGAGAATGTTGGACCATATTACGAGATATATGGATCACACTAATATTATTAGAAGAAATAGTCATTGTGCCTCGTGAAATCCCACAATCTTCCAACATTTGCTTCATCCATAAGAGTTGCATGCAATAACTCCCGGCACCTATATACTCACCCTTTATTGTGGACAAAGATTTAGAGTTTTGCTTCTTGCTTAACCACGAGATAAGAGCACTCCTAAAGTAAAAACAATCACCCAAGGTGCTCTAACAACCATCAATATCCTCGACCCAATCGACATCTAAATAGGAGAATAAACGATCATCGGTATCAAAGGAACACCAAATACCATACGAAAGAGCGCCACTCAAGTATTTGATGATACGTTTAAGGGAGAGCAAGTGGGACTCTTTCGGGGAAGCTTAGTATTGCACACAGACTCCAACTCTAAAGGCAATGTCGGGAAGAGTAACGGTCAAGTAGAGAAGACTATCTATCATGCTCCTATAAAGGGTTTGCTCTACGTCCTTGCCTAAAGTATTTTTTCTAAGATTAGTCGAAGTACTCATAAGGGTGCAAAATTTCTTAGCGGAATCTAAACCAAACTTCTTCACTAGGGCCCTAACATATTTGGATTGAGATATGAATATCCCATCCTGTAGCTGACGTACCTAGAGACCAAAGAAGAACATAAGCTCACCAACCATGCTTATCTCAAGGTCTCTTTTCATCCCCTCGTCAAAAGTGTGAGCATGTCAAGAGCACATGAATCCAAATACTACGTTGTCCACATAGACTTGGGCAACCAATATAACACCACTCTATTTCCTCAAAAATGACTTCTTATACACTCTCCCTATTTTGAAGCCATGAGCCAAGAGATAGGAAGTGAGACTCTCATACTAAGCACGGGGTGCTTGCTTCAAACCATAAAGGGCCTTCTTCAGATAAAAGACGTGTTCTGGGTGCTATGGGTCTTCAAATCCCTTTGGTTGTTCCATGTAAACTTCAACATGTAGAATGCCATTAAGGAATCAACTCTTGACATCCATTTGATATAACTTAAAGCGCATATGACATGCTATGGTGAGTAGTAAGCAGACAGAGTCAGGCCTAGAAACATGAGCAAATATCTCGTCGAAGTCTGCACCCTCTGTCTGTGTGTAGCCTTGAGCGACAAACCTAGCCTTATTGCTAACTATGGTATCATTCTCAACCATATTATTCTTGTAAATCCACTTGGTACCTATCACATTATTCTCTTTAGGTCGGGGGACTAATTTTCAAACACCGTTCTATTAAAACTGAAGCAACTTATCTTGCATAGCGGATATCCAATGCTTATCCTTGAGTGTTTCTTTTGCATTCTTGGGCTCTAATAAGGAGGTATAGCAAAGGTAGTTAACCACAATATCGAGTTAAGCGTGAGTCCTGATACCAAGTGTAGGATCACCAAGTATAATGGTAGGTTCATGACTCTTTCGAATCCAAGAGGGTGGATCCTCTAAATTAAGAGTGGGGTTCATCGGGGGTAGTATAAGGAATGATGGGATCGTCATCAGAGGTGTATCATCCTCACACAGGGGGCTTAGATAAATTAACACTAGCGAATTGTCATCTCCAACCGTGACATTTTATTGACTTCATAACCTTAGACCATGCAAGCTTAAACCCCCTATAAGCCCTACTCGACGATGTATAACCTAAAAATATCCCCTCATCACTCTGGGAGCCGAACTTTCCTAATTTCTCTCTATCTATAAAATTGTAGCAAGTACTCCCAGAGACATGAAAATACGATAAATGGGTTTCTTCCCTATCCACAACTCATAAGGAATGTGAAACGTATGTAGACGAAGATATACCCTTTTCACCATGTGGGATGCAATACTCACTACCTCTGCCTAAAAATGTCTAGGCAAATTTTTCCTTAGAAGCATGGATCTAGCCATCTCTTGTATCGTCCCGTTCTTCCTCTCAACTATCTTATTTTGTTGCGAAGTACGAACGATCAAAAACTCCTATTTGATGCCCACTCCGTCACAATAGTTATCCACTTCAGCTTCTTTAAATTTAGTTCCATTATCACTATGCATTCGATTAATAATGACACCATGTTTATTTTGTAGGACACGACACTTGGTTGTTAGGAACTTACCGCATTGGAATTTTCTTTAAGAAATCCCATAATAGAGTATCTCAAAAAGTCATAAACCATCATAAGAATGCATCTCTTACCACCTAAACTCTCCGAGCAAGTAGGACCCATAAGATCCATGCAAATCAACTCCAAAACAAGAATGGTGGTAATGGTATTCAACTTACAATGGGGACTTCGAATTTATTTTCCTTGTTAGCAAGGTCTATAAATCGAGGAAGTTATTTTACCAAGTGACGATAAGTCATGAACTAGGTCCTTTTTCACAAATCTCTCAAGATATCTAAAGTTTACATGACCTATTCAATGATGTCAAAGGTTCATAGAGCAGACCGTGGCACTATTGTACACAAAGGAGGGGCACAATCCCATAGCAATTATCTACGGTCCTCACTATTTGTCGTAAAAGTTCATCGGATTGATTATAAACATTACATTCAGACCGGTCAAAGTTTGCATCGTACAATTGGCTTATGCTAATTTTCTTATGCTAATTAAGTTCGCTTTCAATCCTTTTACGTACAACACATTGTCTAGTTTAGAAAATTCGAGTATTTCAGCACATCCAAGTCCTAAAATACCAGAACTAGTCCTATATCCAAAGGTGACTTTGCTTTCCTTATGATTCTCAAGGTTGGTAAAAAATGACATGTCACCGTCCATGTGCTTAGATCACCCACTATCAAAATACCATTGGGAATTATTTTGAACCTTGAGAGCAATGTGAACAACAATGGCTTTATCGTCTTGCTTAGGTACCCAAGTGGAGGTAACCTTTTGTTTGACGTTATCATTATTGGCTCTAGTCGTAGTATTATAAGAGTTATGAAATTTCATAGACATCCTTTTAAATTATTCCATTAAGCTTTGTGAAGTAGCGATTAAAAACTCAACTTGCTCTCTAAGACTAGCAACATTAATATAGTAGTGTGCGGGAGTTTATGTACGTTGTGTTCTTCATAGCTTGTAGCAAAACTCTCTAAGGTGACCTCTCCTTTTTCAAAAAGTGCAAACATAAACTTATTTGGGTCTACCTTGGTTTGCCTTCTTAGTTTGAACTCACTTATATAATTTAAGTCGATGCCCATAAGGATCTAGTACAAATTTAGAAATCATTTATGGTGTGGTATGGGAAGTGGATGCACCGTCGTAATCTATTCTTCGCCTCTTCCCAAGACCTAAAGTGATGTCGAGGATCGAGGAATATATTTCCAACCTTCTTCAATGTATCCTCTACAGTAACCTTGACCTCCTGGGCACGTTCAAGATCTTTCTCGAGTTGGGATACAAAGGTTCGAGTTTCTTATGATTCTCTACTGTTGTTTGAAGATCTCTCGTAAGACTAGATACTTTATTGGTCAAGTTACCATTTTCCCTCTCTATTAAAATAATTTACTCTACCAAAGAAACTCTCATTGAGGACTCTCTCTCTCCCCTCTCTCAACTCCTTCTCTGAAGCTAAAAGTCTAAGCGCTAACCCTTTCTTTTGTTTCTTTATTTTAAAGAATTGAGCATAAAGTTTAGCGGAAGCACGTTGAAGGCCATTTTCTCCCTCACTCAAAATATCATCTCCATCACTCTCTTTGGAATGACTACACTCCCTATTGAGGTCATCATGTTTAGTAACTTTCGCATCAACATTAGGCATACTAGATATACTAACATGACTAGCTATGAATGCAGTGAAGTTACGTCCATGCGGTGATTTGTCCCCGAAATCCACTGACTCGACATCACTATCACAAAGCATGGCATTGAAGGAAGCTTTGCATTTGCGTTGTCTCTTTAATCTCGTAGCAAACTCGTGAGCTTTGTGACCCTTATCCTCGCATTCATAACATCTCTTTTCATCTTTCTTAGGGTAATATTTTCTTTCTTTTTCAAAATTTTTCTTGCCCGATTTATATTTTTTGTCTTTCGTAAAACTTTTATTTTCTTTTGAAGTATTTTCTTTTTCGAGTTTGAGAATATTTTTGCAAAAAGGGCAAGATCATCAAGATCAAAATCATACTCGGAGTCAGAAGAAACCTCATATTTCTTGTTAAATTGAGCCTTTAAAGCAATTCTCTTTTCCTTAGGTTTAACAATTTTGGAAAACACGTCAATCTCATAAGTTTGAAGCTTTCCTACGAGTTCTTCTAACCTAAGTGTATCTAATATACCCAGTGAATTAATGATAGTAACCTTATAGGAATAAATCGGGATGAAAAATATCTCAAAATGTTTTTAACTACATGCGTCTCAAGAATATTCTCACTTAAATTGTAATTAGAGTTAACTATATCAGACAATTGTGCATAAAATTCATCAAACAACTCAGATTCTAGCATTGTAATAGTCTCAAACTGTGTGGTGAGGTTTTGAAGCTTAGACGCTTTCACAACGTTGGTATCCTCGTAAGTGAGTTGGAGGATATCCCACACTTCCTTATATGTTGTACACGTCAAGATGCAATAGAATTCTCCATGGATGACAACTCCAGTAATGGCACTTAGACTGCGTGAGTTAAAATTACTCCATTTCAACTTCTGTTCAAGCAGTGACAGGTTTTGGACCTATGCAATCATCATTGGTACTGTGGGTGTTGACCACCCTCTTTCACAAACAAGACAGACTCTTTCATCAATGGATTTTAAGACAGGCCTCATCCTAGCTTTCCAGTTGCATAATTCGACCAAAAAAAAAACAATCACCCTATTATACAAATTATCCATTAAAACCCAAATTTTTAAAAGATCACACAAAAACTTATTGTAACCGGCTCTGATACCAATTTGAAAATGTGGGTTCGTACGGATAGTCCGTATATTATATTTCTCACCCACAAATTAAAATTTTAATCAAATTTATCTTGATTAGCAATTAGGTGTACATGCGATGATGAAGTCTAAATTAAATACTAATCAATCACACAATCAAACCAATCATGAGAAGAAGTAAGGAAAAATCCCTTTGGGGCTAAACCTAGTATACAACACTATAAAGAGTTTGACAGACACAAAGGACTTACAAACTACATAGCACCCCTAAGTATAATGTGCAGAGGTCTTCAAATCTTCTACAAAATCTGAAACAGTCTGTAACACCCTGCTAAATTCTGGCGTCGCCCGCCACCAAAATTAAGCCGGGCATTAGTAAATTATTTATCATCCTTAGCATGCGACAGATATGAGACATATAAAGTTTTGATCCACAAGATAAATAATTTAAATCAATCCCAAATACCAAGAACATCCAACTGATTGAACACCAAAGTGTGATATAAAACCCATCACATGCAATCTTCGAATATTCCAATTATTAAATAACTAAAGTCTAGCTGAAATCTTAAGACAACTTTGGAACCGAAAGGCCCAATTAAACACAAATATAGTCTCATAATAAATACGACGGAATAGGAGAAGAATCTAACTACTAAAGTAATGAAATAGCTCCAGCTGCACCTCCATAAAAGATCTCCAATAATTCCTATGCAGCTATTCGAAATAAATCCCTGAAAAATATTAGTCAACGCATGTGTCAGAGCCAAAGCCCCGAGCATGAATAACAGCTACTCTTTTCAATTAGGGTCTTTGAACCCAGACAATAGTGCTACATATATCGACCGTAAAAATATAATCGTTTAATTAAAATAAATTTAATAATCATCAAAAGTAAATTTCTAAGTACCCGCAAGGTTTCTTTCAAATGTGCCACACCAATATTATTTTAATTAACTCACATTCCCAACAATGTTAAATTTAATTAATTTAACCGTGAAGATAATTCACCAACATACACATCCCCTTGTCAAGTCTGCCGTCTGATCCGTTTTTATCCTGCGATCCTCGCAATATGACAAGGTTCCACACACGACACGATATAAATCGCCCAAGCTGAACCGTTTAAACCGTCGGTCACTGACACATTATGTCGCAAATAAATTTTAATACCCGTTTTAGTCTTGCGGTGTTAATTTTTCATAATTCTTAATTAACCCACACACACGTCCCCTTGTCAAGTCCGCCGTCTGATCTGTTTTTATCCTGCGATCCTCGCAATATGACAAGGTTCCACACACGACACGATATAAATCGCTCAAGCTGACCCGTTTAAACTATCGGTCACTGACATATTATGTCTCCACCAATTTTAATACTCGTTTTAGTCCCGCGATATTAATTTTCTAAAATTTCTCATACTCATTATTCAAATTAATTTTCTCCACCCTTAAAAGCGAGGTGACAATTCTCCAATTACCCCTTTGTCCCAACTAATGTTCCCAAAACACAATTTCGTCCTATCCTAAGTAAAAGATGATTATAAAAATTTCACTCCACCTAGATATCAATCCTAGGTTATCGTAAAAATGGTATCATGTAGAAAATTAGCTCCCACCCCAAATTATGTAGCCCGCATAAACTCATACTAGCTAGTCCCATACCTAATTAGCATAAATCGCAACTAAGGCCCACTTACTAGTCCCATACCTAACAAGTGTTCTATAACAAAGGGTGAAAATCAATTACCTACAATACCCAACATTCCTGAGATAATTCAAAATTATAATATTACATAAGTGGCACAATCAACTGTTTATAACAATTTTCATAACAACACTAAATTTTCAATTAAACGATTTTAATCTAAATAGAAAAAAATCAAGAACACATAAATATTGTGATTTTTTCGAATCATGATTACACACAAGTTCCATCTTAGCTATTATTTTTCTAGCACAAGTAATTTAGTTAATTTAGAATTTTTACATGAAACATCCAAATTTGATTTCTAAGGGCTCCTCTACATGCATATATGCCCATAACATACCCGACTACCCAAATAAAACCCAAAGAACAATAAAATTATTAGTATTTGGTAGCATTAATTTTTCATGCAAAACAATCCCAATATTTATTTCTTAAGATTTTATGTTCATAATATATTTTAGAACACATGAGTTTAATGGAGGCTAAAATCAAGACACATAACACTAAAGGAAAAGAATAGGATAAACATGCCTGTGATTAAATGTAGAAATTGACTAGAAATCCGAGTTCCTCTTGAAAAATTGAACAAAAACTCCTCTTGAACCAACTTGGGATAGATTTGTTTGAGCCTCCAATAAATTCTCCAAAACTCGAACTCTAGCTCCAAAATATAAGCTCCAAGATTTCCTTAAGCTATATACTCCTTAAGTGGTTGTTTTGGGGTGTAAATATGTAACAAATATGAAGTTTTGATGGTTGTTTAGAGAGGGGAAGGAAGAGCTACGAATTTTCACAAGTGTTTGAGAGTTGTGGGAGTGTGCGAGTGATCAAAATCTGATTGCTTTCTTCTCTCATCAACCCACATGGTTAATACATTATATAACCCCATAATTCATTAGTTTATTCATTAATTAACTCCAAAAATCTTACACCCATCCAATATTGGTGAGGTTATTCAAAGGGGATGGTGAGGGAGGTATAGACTAGGGGTTGAATCAATGCATGGCTTAGGATTAAACAAAAATAAAAAATAAAAAACCCAAATTTATTAATATTTTTACAACTGAAATAGCTTTAAGATAGGTCTAAATGACGTTTTTTTGAGATGTCAAAGAAGAGAAAGTTGGTCAAAATTGAATTTTAAGTCGATTTCGATTTTTTTAGAATTTTCTGAGCACTTTTATTTTTTGACAAAATATAATAATATATTATTTATTTATTCATTTTTTTGACTTTTGACCCCATGGAACTATTAGGCCTATTTTAAGCATCCAATAAATATGGTCAAATTATTTTTAACCCCAATAAAACGTCCTACAAAAATCACGCAAGTTCGCGTCATGCGCGACACATGCTGACAAAAGTCGCGTTATATGAACCGTGACTGCGTCACAATCATTCCTTGGAATTTTTGCATCAGACTTAACCAACATATTTATTTAATAAAAATCATTAAATTCAAAAATTTTATTTTTCTCGAATATTCCAATTTTATGTAAAAATATTCATTTAAAAATTCGGGTTGTTACACAGTCCAGCACCGTCCACAGGAAGCGATCTTCCCTTGGCATCCACCGATCAGCCTTCTTCTTTAGGGCCTCGGCTCCACAAGTCGGCAGTAGAGTAGAACTCTACCAGGGTTTATGAAAGTGTATGGAAATTGGAGTTTTATGAACTCAACAAATCATATAAAGGGATGAATGATTTGGAAAACAAAAGATTATTTTGAAAAACAAAAAGTGAGTATTTTGGAACATGTATTAGAAAATTGTATCCGCCAAACGTCTTAAGAAATTCTGAACAAAATAGATTTTTATAAAAAAAACATGAATTTCGAGGCGGCGTGGTCGTTCGAATGAAAACATCATCTCGTTCGAACGAAAATTGTATTTTCATTCTAACGAAATCTTGTCTCATTCAAATGAAATATCATTTTCATTTGAACATTCTTCTAACGAATTTCCAACGAGAGTTTTCTGTCAAGGAGTTGACTCCCGTTAGATGTCCGTTAGAAACTCGTTTTAACAAGAATAAACTTTCATTCAAATATCCTTCAAACGAGTTTCGAACAAGAGTGTTCTGTCAAGCAATGGACTCTCGTTTGATGTTCATTTGAAGTCTGTTCAAATGAGAACTCTATCTCATTCTAATGAGATCCTAATCTCGTTTGAACGAGATTAAAAAAACTTTTATTTTAAAATCCTTTTATAAAAATGCCTTGATTTTAAATACAATCATCCCAGAATATAATTTATATAAGAGATGAAAATCACAAGTTGTATACCTCCATAGAGTGTCGGCGATGAATCCGAAAACGGTGCTCTTTTAGTATCATATCTTCATATCAACTTGGAGGCAATGAAGATGTAGTGTTCAGTTTGAGATGTGGGTTTGTAACGAGATACACCAAAATAGCAAAAATCCTAAACTACGAGCAATTATAAAATCTTGCTCTTAGAGATAGGAGTGTACCTTCTATGAAACTTTGGTAGTGATTTTTTAGGTGAAGTGGTTTTATTTTTTATGGCGATGGAGTGGTGGTGAAATGGGTGGCAAATGTGGGGTGAAATTGATGTAAGGAGAGTTAAAGGAAGGTTGGGAAAATGATGTTTTTGAAAAATGGCGCATTGATTGGAGGTAAGGGATCTTTAGATCTCCAAAAAGTGGTCCTTGATTAGCGTATCTCCAGACCTTCCTATTGGCATACCCCCTGGCTTGTTGGCTGAGAAAGTAGCTCTATGATTATAGGCACATGACTAGGAGTGCCTATAGGCTGTCCAAAATGGACGTCTTTTGGAAAATTGCCATAAAATGCAAAGTGTAAGTCCAAAACGCGCTATTAGAATGGGTATTCAGATCCCTATGAAATTAAATTGGGAAAATATCGGGTCCGATAGTTTACCAGAGTCAAAAAGAGCTCGAAATTGCCCAGTGGCATCTAAGATGGGGTTTTGGAGTAAAAAGGCAAGTGTGAACAAAGTGTAAGGTCTATTCACTCATGACATGGACCATTAGAAAGAGTATTTAGAGCCCTATGGTAATGAATTGAGATACTCATAAATTTTGAAAGTTGATCAAAGTTAAACGGAGCTCAAAAGTGCCTAATGGTCTGTGGGTCGAGGTATGGAGTAAAAAAGTAAATACACACGAACTGTAAGGATGATTCATGCACGGTATGGACCGTTGCAAAAGGTATTTGAATACCTATGAAAGTTTATCTATATACTCTCAATTATGAGATTTTACTAAAGTTATACCGATCTCAGAAGCACTCAGGGGGCTCTAGGTCTGGGTTTAAAGTAGGACCTGGAGTCTGAGGGTGAAAGGAATGGTATTATGGACCAAAGGAGAGTATGAGACCAATTCAATGGGTTGACGCCTATACTAGGGACTCAGGGTAACCTCATGGACATGAAGAGCGAAAGTGACCTGATTTAGAGAGTCGAGGCCAATTCTACAGACCTAAAGAGGGAAAGCAACCTGATTTAGAGGGTCGAGGCCAATTCTGCGGACCTAAAGAGTGAAAGCGACATAATTCAGCAAGTCGAGGCCAATAATGCGGACTAAAGAGTGAAAGCGGCCTAATTCAATGGGTGTAGGCTAATAATGGGGACCTAAAGAGTTATTGTGGCCTAAATTAGAGGGTCGAGTCAAAATTGACTGACCTAAAGAGTGAAAGCAACCTAATTCAGAGGGTCGATCCCAATTCTTCGTACCTAAGAGTAAAAGAGACCTAATTCAGTGGGTCGAGGCCAACTCTGTGGACTAACCTAAAGAGGAAAAGGGACCTAATTCAGAGGGCCAAGGCCAATTATGTGGACTTAAAGAGTGAAAGTGACCTAATTCAGAGGTTCAAGGTCAATTTTACAAACCCAAAGAGTGAAATTTACCTAATTCAAAGGGCTGAGAACAATTGTGAGTACCTAAATAGTAAAATTGTCCTAATTTAGAGGGTTGAGGCCAATTATGTGGACCTAAAGATGGAAAGATACCTAATTCATAGGGTCAAGGTCATATCTGTGGACCTAAAGAGTGAAAGAGACCAAATTCAGAGGGTCAATGACAATTTTACGGACCTAAAGAGAGAGAAAGTTTTATAAATGTGATAAGCAGTGCACCTTTTATTCTTTACTGGGGAATAACATTTTCAATGTTTGTGCATTTTGATTAAAGTTTTCTCTAGATTTTTCTGAAATCTTTACAGGATTTTCTATTCTTTGAAAAGTGGATATATTTTATAAAAAAGAGTGTTTTTGTTGAATTTGTAGAGGTTTGACTTTTTTGGAGACTTTTTATAAATTTTCTGAGCAATTTTTGAATTTTTTTTGACAAACTTTAGGGGGTATGTTGTTAGGCATAGACTGGGATGTGCCTGTTGGCAGAGGCTCTTACGATTCTTGAGGAAAGTCAAGGTTGCTACCGATGGGCATGACCAGGAGACTACTGATCGGCTTACCCATGGTCCTTTATAAAAAGGGGAAGTTTTGTCATTTCTTACACCTCCAGAAAGTGAAATTTCTTCTCGCTCTAAAAATCAATTTAGAATTTTTTTCTTTAAAAGAAATTATGAAAGGCATATCGAATAACCCTCCTATTACCACTGATGACTGGGCCAGCTTAGAGTGGGCTGATGTTGAGGCGTTGGTGCTTGGGAGCGAGAACACATATGACAGTTTCGTGACTGTGCTTGATGAGGTCTTAGTGAGGGATATTGGGAATTATCTCTCCTCGAGGGTGAAGAATCTGAATAGTTATGTTAGTGTTTGCACATATTTTTGAGTTTATTTCTTATATTATTTTTTATTTTGTTAGTGATTTTTGAAGAATTTTTTCTTATATGCAGTGGATGTTTTATTTGTTGGGCTCTCAGGTTTGACGGAGATTAAGAAGGTGTGGGAGAAGATACCTGGGGTGATGAAGGTGATGGTAAAGGATGCCAAGTTTAATCCTTTAGCGAGGGCCTTAGATGAGACACCGTAGTGTGCTTTAGATGAGAGGTGGTGGGCCACTACTTACACATTCCATGTGTGCATGGGAGAGATGTCAGTCACCCTGATGGATGTGCATCAATTGACAAGGTTGAAATGTGAACGTCAGTAGATCATAGTGTGAGGGTCAACAGATCATAGTGGACCAGACACTGTGCATTTCTGAGGTTGCAGTTCAGGTTGCCTTAGGAGGTATAGGGCGTAATTTTTTGGGGAGTCAGTCAGGATATCGGTGTTGAAATACACTTGATGGCCATGTAGATTGATCTGACTGATAATAGGTAGGTGAGGTAGGTAGCCCACTTATTTATTTTTCTTTTTCTTGAGGGATTTATGGTGGTAATGAGTGGTGATGTCATCCATTTATAATTCTTTCCCTTTCTACGGGCTATCTTTGAGATTCATTTATGTTACTGGGGGAGTTTCACACTGGCATCCCTTTATGCTTTTTTAATTGCTTTAAATTGGTGTCGTGGACAGACATTTATGGGGTCCATGTACCTTCTGGATGCCTCTTATATTTTTATGATTTTCTTCTTATTTTTTTAGATTCTACAACATCTCTTGTTGCCTTCTGTAGATGAGGTTTTATGAGGGGATTGGGCACAATGTTGGGTTAGTATCTCTCAATGTGAGGGAGGCAAGGGAGTTCCCAAGTATGTACTGGTGGAGGAGGTTGAACAAGAAGTCGAAGGAGTTATTAGTTTTGAAGGATGTGTGGGTGGTGTTTCACACCCTGGTGGGTAATTAGGTTTGGTTCTGGTTTTGTCTTTTTTGAATTTTGTGTATTTTTTGGCATTTTTAGATTTTTGTCATCTAACTTTTATTTTAAAGATTGGTGACACTCTATCCTTCGCATTTGGCCTTGGGGGTTACAGGTGTTCATGACGGAATGTGGAGGCTAATGGTGCACGAGTTTTGGTATGTCTGATACCTAGGAGAGAGAGTGTCAAGGCAGGTGATGGAGGGTGAGGTAAAGGTTACACCATCATCACCCCTGAGCACATAAGGAGGGTGAAGGAAATATTAGATGAGGAGAGGGCATCTTAGCCCTATATGCTCAATACGAATGTGATGGTGGGTAGATTAATAAGACTTTGCAAGTAATTGGTTGATTCCATCGTCGATCTATGATACGGAGGGCATGCCCCATTGCCAGGTGGATCTGGGAGGGGTAAAAGCATGTAGGTATCTTCACACATAGCTCACGGGTGGCGTGGAGTTGACGATAGAGGATATTCCCATCCATCACCTTTAATTTCTTCTTATAACATTTAGTTGGATGGTGGACATGTCGTTTCAATGCATCATCGTTCTCAGACTATGATAGATGGTTTCACTCCCCTCTTTGAGGAGGTTCTTCAGAAGGAGGTTTGATTTTACCTTTCAGTTTTGCACTTTGATTCTGATATCTTTCTCTATTACTCAATTGCTTTCCTTTTCTTGATCGATATTATACAGATTGTGTGTGTGTGTCGGCATCTTAGCTATGGGATATTCGAGATTGGATGGCTTCTTCGTCTGATCACATGAGGAAGGCAGTCAGATCTTGTATGGTGTCGTTGGAAACTTTTAAGGATAGTTTGATTATGAGAGCGTAGGGTCCACTAAACATGTTCGCTGGGGTTCTTGAGGCGGTGATTTTAGTTGGCATGCTTTTGGAAAGTCAGAGTTGTGTTTTAGGCAATCTTGAATTTTTTTCCCTTTTCCTTTTTTATTTTTGAAAAATGTAAACACAACGACGAATTTACATAAATGACTCTCTTTCATTTTCTTGATTCATCTTGAATTAAGTGACCTTGTCTACATGCACTTTAATTTTCCACTGGGGGTTTTACTTACGAAAAAGTAATAAAGATTTTTTAAAACTAAAATATATATTTTTGAATGTTTTTTTTTGGAAGAAATAGCCAGGAAAACCATTGTAAAAAGGTTATTTCAATAAAAAGGTTCTTATTTGAAAAATCAAATAGAAGAAAAATTAGGAAAGATCCTAAAATGTAGGATGTGTCGATTGGTATACCCCTTGATCTGCCTATTGGCATACTGGTCAGGTCAAAGTTACCTTTCCAACCATGATTATCCCTTTGCAACACTTATGTGTACTAAAAAATAGTTGTTGCAACAACATATTTATTTCTTTTCTTTTGTGGAGGATTTCAAGTATAAAGGGGCATTTGGTGGTGAAGTTATAAATCACACCTCAACTTTTTCCTTTCCTTAATTTTATAATTTTTTTTGCTCCTCTGAGATGGCTATTCACGTGAATGGGCCTTTTTCTACCTACCTTGAGAGGTTGGTTATTAGGGATGAATTATTCATATTTATCCCCATAATCTAGAGTATTTTAACACTTTGTGCTGTGTAATTCGAATTGATTTATCTCATATCATTTCTACTTACATTTTCTAACGAGTACGCCGAGTTTCGTATATTTCTCGTATATTTTGCAGGTATTTAGTGCACGCAAAGAAAGAAAGAAACCGGAAGAAAGAAAGAAGAGAAAAAAGTCAAAGGGTAAAAAGAGTAATTTTACATCTGGAATTCGGATGAAAGACCAAAAGAGAGGTTTAAGACCTCGAGTCTACAAGCATATAGGAAGAAATGACATCCAAACCCGAGTACCGGATCGAAAGTTATAAAGCTTCAAAGTTGAGAGAAAATCACAAGAAAATGAAAAAAAACGGAGGGAACCGAACCGATGGAGATATCACTAAACTGGTCCCCTGAACTGGACTCACCAAACCGAACTAATGAAATGGAAAAATGAACCGGTTCGGTGTTGATAAATGTTCTGTATAAACCAAACCGAACCGATGAAGAGGAAAAACTAACCGATCCAATGTTGCTTAGGCTTCTGTATAAAGCGAATCGGATCAATACCCCTGCACTGGATCGGATCGACTGAAGAATTTTTGAATTATCTTTCTTCTAAATTAGAGTTGTGCATGGACCAAACTCTTATAAAAAATTAGTGTTTTTATTCCAACTTGTTACCAGATATTAAAGAAGTTCCTTTTTGCATAGTTTTAGAGAGAGAGAAAGGCCAAGAATCCTAGGAACTCAAGTTTGAAATTTTATGGTTTGCAAATAAGATTTATGCAATAGAGTCTACTTTTTTTCCTTAGTTGTTTAACGTTTATAATTCGTGCATGATTTTTTATTTCTAGAAGTTCTTAGATTCTCTTGCTTATCTAGGTATAATTTCATAATGGTTAGCTTTAATTAATTGCACCATGTTAGGCCAGATTTTAAAGGTTGAGATACATGAACCCAACTCGATGTGGTTTGCATGACTATAAAATTAGTTCCCTGAATTAAATAAGTGATTGAATCGTGTTTTATAGTAGTCACAACCGTCGTAGGTTTTTTTTACCTCGTTTGCCCTAGGTAACTGGGTGTTTAAGAGTGCAACGCGCATGTTAGCTATTTCGACACCGCTTTATTCTTACTCCTGATTAGGTATGATGCAGGCTAATACCCTCATATGTAATGATTAAGATTATTAAAGACTAGATTTAATTAATAATGTAATTCACGACTAGTTTTATATTCGATAGACATACTAGGGTTCGGGGGATTGTAGTCCAACCTATTTTCTCATTCATATTTACTTAATTACATTATCTAACTTCTTCACACGTAGTTTAATTCAGTAGTTTAACTTAAATTGCACTTAGTTAATAGATTCAATTCAAATCCCATTATCTTTTCGTTCTTTTTCTGAGTCAGCTTAAGATTAGTCATCTTACCTATCGTCGTCACAAGAGATCGTCATATTTCCTTGTGGATTCGACCCAGTCTTACCGGGTTTATTACTTACGTGACTGGTTTGTACTTAAACCGTAATTAGCACGCACTAGAGACACATTTTCAGTCGCGTCAAGTTTTTGTCACCGTTGCTGGGGATGTAGGTAGACTTTTAGGTTAGATCGATTTAATCTAAAATTTGACTCCAAATCTTAAAAAATATAGATTTTTTTTAAAAATTAACATCTCTCAGAGCCCTTTCATGTAAAATTCGTAACAAAACCCTCAATATACTCCTATATGCATTCACGAGAATCCAATAGTTGAGTACGATCCTGATAGCCCGCACACTCCTAACGCACCTCAGTTCTGGGTTCCACCTCCTACACCTTCAAATTCCATTGCAAGTTCCACTTCTAGGATACCGAATGAGGATACTGAGTCAATTGTAAAGAGAGCCATGTCTGAGCAACTAGTTTTGGTATGGGTGTGGATGAGATGTCATATCGTCCCATGAGAGAACTGCTTTATCTCGAGAGAACTGTCTTCCCAGGATGCGTTTTACTTTCGTACAATGCGGGACAGTTCTATTTTCATAATGGGATAGTAAAGTATCTTCCCACATTTCACGGATTGGATTTGAAAAAGCCTTATCTCGACATTCATGAGTTCGAAGAGGCATGCGATACATTTAGCGATCAAGATTGCACACAAGATGTCGTTCTCCTAAAAGCTTTTCCCCTTTTCCTTAAAGGGTAAAACTAAGACTTGGCTTTAGTCTTTATCACCGAACTCAATTGGATCATGGAGGCAGATGACCTCAAAATTTCTCTTAAAGTTCTTTCTCCAACATCGAACAAATTCCATCCAGACTCAAATTTAAACATTTCGACAAGAAGAAAATGAGTCATTTGATCGATGTTACGAACGTTTCAACGAACTACTTAGTACATGCCCTCATCATGGTTTTGAGAAGTACCGTCTTATATCCTTCTTTCACAACGGGCTAGGTATAACGTCTAAACAAATCATTGAAACAATTTTCAAGAGACCATTTTGGGAATTAGATGAACACAATGAAGAAGCCCTCTTTAAGTTTATCGTCGAGACAAATCAATCGTGGGACATATACGGTCCTAATACCCAAAATCGAGTTTGAAAAACTCCTACCGCTCCTTCAGCGCCAGGCCTTTATCACATGGGAGACGTAGTTGAATCAAAGCTAAGAGAATCCACCTGACCCACGAAAGATAAGGTGTGTGTTATTTGTGAAGTGGGCCATTCAATGAAGGAATGCCCGATGATACCCGCCTACAAAGTAATGCTATATGAACAATTGGATGCAATAGGAGGATTTAAGGATATTTTAAATGCCCCGCATGGGAATTCTTACAACCCTTCGTGGAGAAACCATCCTAGTTTTAGCTACGGGCAACAACATACTATGTTGAATCCTAATTCATACGTTGCCCCACCTCCACCTCCACATTTCCAACACACTCCACATATGCAAGCACCACCTCTCGCACCATATATCACCCCACCGCGGAGAAATCTCGATGATACTATAAATCAATAGATCCAATCCCAAATTGCAACCAATGCTAAGTATGACTGCATGTTTATCGAAATAAATGCGAATATCTCTAGGTTGAGGCCATCTTTAAGTATCCAATAGAAGGGTAAGTTTCCGGCCCAAGGTCAAAGACCTCCCCAAGGTCAAACTAGTGTTAGTTCTAGTTCCAATGCACATTAAGAGAAATGTCAAGCCATCACCACTCTATGTAGTGGGCGGGTACTTGATTTATCACCTCCCCCTTATGATACACCTAAAGACAAGGTGGTTTCGACCATCACGAAAGAGGCCGAAGATGCCCCCTTGAAGTAGAATGACAATGATGACACTAGTGAGACTAAAGTTGTAGTGAAACCTCCCACCGCCGCGCTGTTCCCTCATTGATTGGTTTCTCCCCAAAAAGGAATCCCCCGTAATGACGTGCTAGATGTCTTTAAGCAAGTCAAGCTAATTTTACCTTTTCTCGATGCTATATAGTAAATTCTCGCCTATGCTAAAGTCCTTAAGGACTTATTGATAGTAAAAAGAAGGTTATAGCTGAAAAATAATGTATTCCTAGCACAAAATGTAAGCTCCGTTCTACTTAATGACCTCCCACCAAAATTTAAAGATTCGGGTGCACCTACAATTTCGTGCATCATTGGGGAGATTCGAATGGAAAAGGCCTTACTTGATTTAGGGGCGAGTGTCAACATTCTTCCCAACTCCATATATAGGCAACTCGATTTGGGGGACCTCAATACCATAAAAATCACTCTCTAACTCGCAGATCATATCGTGAAGATACCATGAGGCATTATTGAAGACGTGATAGTCTAAGTCGACACCTTATACTTCCCGGTAGATTTTGTCATTTGGGACACGAAACCCTTCACCATGCCAAGTAATCATGTTACCGCCATTCTTGGCCACCCATTCTTAGCTACGGCTAACACCCTCATTAACACTCGAAATTGGAAAATGCAACTCATTTTCAGGAACATGACCTTAGAAACAAATATCTTCAATATCACGAGTCAAGTGGGTGATGAGGATATTTTCACTTAGTGAATCTTATAGAGGAGATAGTAAAGGATCATGTAGAGGGAAATTTCAGTGGAGATGCCTTACGAGCATGCCTTATCTCGAGTAGTGAGAGCAAGGGGACGTACATCAATTTTGAGAGAGAGGTAGAAGAGTGGAGAGAGGCATTAGATGAGGGAGCGTCATATGAGGACGTGAGAGATGTGAGTTGGGTTTCTAGATTCGAGGAATTACCACCGAGGGAGTCACGCACGGTTCCCTCCGATGAAAAATTTCCCACCCTTGAATTAAAAAACTACCCTCCAACGTTAAATATGCTTATTTGGGAGCAGATGACACATTTCCTGTTGTTGTCTCCTCTAGCCTAGATAAAGAGCAAGAGGGTAAAATTTTACCAATATTGAGGAAGCACCAAAGTGATTTTGGTTGGTTCATAGCGTATTTGAAAGGTATAAGTCCCTTGATTTGTACCCTTAAAATCCACTTCGAATCGGATGTGAAACCCTCGAGGGAAATGCAAAGGCGATTGAACCCCACCATGAAAGAGGTAGTATGAGCAAAAATCATTAAATTATTAGACGCTGGGATCATATACCCCATCTCAGATAGAAAATGGGTGAGTCATATCCAAGTCATCCTAAAGAAGTCGGGAATGAATGTGGTCGAGAATGCCAAGGGTGAGTTAATTACCCAACGTACCACCACCGGGTGTCACTTTTACATTGATTATCGAAAACTCAATGCGGTCACAAGGAAAGACCATTTGCCCTTACCATTCATCGACCAAATGTTAGAGAGAGTAATTGGACACCCATATTATTGCTTCCTTAATGGTTATTCCGGATATGACCAAATAGAGGTAGATTTTCTTGATCAAGAGAAGACAACTTTCACATGTCCCTTTGGCACGTTTGCCTATAAACGTATGCCATTTGGATTGTGTAATGCGCTCGTGGACTTTCAAAGGTTCATACTTAGTCTCTTTAGTAACATGGTTGAAAGAGGCCTTGAGGTATTTATGGATGATTTTAGCATTTTTGGCCCCTCTTTTGGTCTTTGTCTTGCAAATCTTGAAAAAATACTTAGTTTTAAATTGGGAAAATGCCATTTTACTGAAGGAATAGTTCTTGGCCACATAGTGTCGTCCAATGGAATTTAAGTCATTGGGCAAAAATAGATGTCATAGCCGAGGTTCCCTAACCTAATTCACTAAAGGATGTGCGCTCCTTCTTGGGCCATGGGGGGTTTAATAGAAGGTTTATCAACGATTTTAGTGCCATCGCTAGACCCTTGAGTAACCTCCTTATGAAGGATGCCCCGTTTGAGTGGAACGAAGCATGCCAAGGTGCTTTTGATAAATTAAAAAGCATGCCTTCTTTCTCTCCCATCATGCAAGCTCCGGATTAGTCCCTTTTATTCGAGCTTATGTGTGTTGCTAGGGATTACGCTATAGGGTTGTTTTGGGCCAAAGAAAGGATAAGAAAGCTCATATCATCTACTACGCTAGCCGGACTTTAACCGGATCACAACTCAATTACTCCAAGAAATTCTAGAGATACTGTTTGCCCTAGATAAATTTTTCTCGTACCTCATTGGTTCACCCATAACATGATTTATTGACAACGCGGCACTGAAATATCTCCTTGTTAAGAAACATGCTAAGCCGCCCCTCATAAGGTGGATCATACTTCTACAAGAGTTTAATCTCTCCATTAAAGATAAAAAAAAAATTGGTAGAAAATGTCATTATCGATCATTTTGAGAACGTATGTGCTTGCGTTCAAATGATAAACTTATATATTAGACACCTTTTAACTCAAACAAACCCTAAACCTACAACAATATGTGATTGAATAAGATAATGAACTAAGCAAGAACATTCAAACACATGCTTGTGAGGAAAAATCCCCCAAAGGGTCAAAACCATTTATTTTCATTATAATATTGTAACTATACAATTTCGGATTACAATGAAAATACAAGTGACTAAGAATTACCCTCAGGTGTCGGATTCTGTAGTCGGCGGCTGGAAATGTCCCTTTCCAGGAGGGCTGCAATGAAGAAGAAGAACGGTCTTCTCCACAAGGGTATGAACAACAAAAATGCGTTCCTGGGTTGCAAAGTGATTCACAAGTGTTTGGAAATTTGTGTGAATCAAAAACCTAGAATCTTGGTGGTCAATAGGTGAAGACTTAGAGTTTTTGTACTCTGAAAATCGTGTATCCGAGTCTTGGAAAAACCACTTCCCGTAGTGGGTTTATAAAAGAATAACATGGCCTGAAAAATCTCTGCACGATCTGTTTGAGATTATCCCAGGCGGACCGGTCCGGGTCTGAGGCGGATCGGTCCGGGTAGGCGGATCGGTTCTTTTTATTTTAGGCTTCTTTGGTTCGCTTGCGGTTCGGGGTGTACTGGCTTTTCAGCAGGCGGACCGGTCCGCAGGAGGATCGGTTCTTTTATTCTTTGCGGACCGGTCCGGCCTGTCAGACTTTGATTCCTCTTCTTCTTTTGATATTCGGATCCGTTGATGACTCTATGAATCTTGAATTTCTTCAACGGTGTAACGGCGTGCGACATAACAAATTGATAATGGACAAAAATGTCTTTACAAATCTCCCCCTATGTCTATGCCGGTACATACATAAAAACAAACATCCGAATTATCAAACAACTAAAAATGCCTATACAAATCTACCCTTCCATGAACCCAAAACTAGAAAGATACAATTGAATAAGACTTCAACGTTTGCTCTTCAACTCTTCAGGAATCTCAACACTATTCTCATCAGGGTGTGCAATCCAATGATAATCCATGTAGTACCTACACACATGAGAAAAGACAAAATACCAAGTGACGTATCGAGTTTGAAATGAGATATCAAATGAAGAAAGCATGTTGTATCAAATCTCCAAAAACACAAAACTCCCCCAAAATATATGATAATTCTTTCTCCCCCTTTTTATGATGTCCCCAAATAGACAAATGAGAGAAGTAAAGAAAAATAAGCAAGTGTGGGGTGTCACTAGGATAAAATCACACCATGAATGAACACAAAGCAACCAAGTCGATGATAGCGTAAATGAAGTGGTGTGATAAAATTCGATAGAAAAATCAATGCATACAAACATGACATATGTGCACGATGAATATTGGATACTCCTAGCGAATGAACTCAAATGCGTCCTTTGGTGTAAAAGAATGACAATATAAGATATTGACTCAATCAAATCGACAAATCAAAGCGCAAAGTGATTTTCACACCAATAACGTCCAAAACGATTTTATGCTTTTTCAGGACTTTCAAGGAAGTGCAAACCCGTTTAACGATTCTCCAACCAAACTCCCTCAGATATAATTTTAAATAGAGGCATTCTAAATTCTCAAACTTTGGAGAATTAATGGTGAAACCTAAGTGGCCCATATTTGGCATGAAGTGCGTTTTATTGCCTGTAAATTTTTTCGGGATCTTTTGACCTCTTTGGACCTCGGATATTAAAATTACTCCATTTTTTAGGTCCTTTTTAATGGTGGCTTTTGCGCAAAGGATAGATGATTACCTTTCGCAGCCCCTCCCCATTAGACAAACACACAGTCTCACCAAAACGGTTGTTACATGCATTCCAATCTTGTCAAGTTTTATCGCATATTGTACATTGTATAGACAGGATTGAGATGGAAACACTCAAGCCAATATGAGATAGACAAGTGCAATAATCAAATATAGCCGTGCATGTGTGCAATAAAGGATATAAGAGTCAAACATGTAGGAAGATATCACTAATTACATCTCAAAGGCTCCATACTAAGTAAAGCACATGGATGAAATGATGTAGCGTCTCAAATCTCTATCAAACAGTCACATGGATATATGGAATGAAGTTGTGACTTGGCTATCTTAAATGTTCATCCATAAAAAGAGCATAGAAATACAAAAATCTTTTTGGGCTTTTTCAAAAATTTTATCAAAATAAAATCTTTTTGAGCTTTTCTTAAAAATTATAAAAGAAAATCTTTTTGTATTTTTTCAAAAGAAAGATAAAAAGCAAAAAGAATAAATAAATAGCTGTACAACTAAGCAATGGTACATATAAAACAGACTAGCAATAGGAATCATATGATATGAACATGAAGAAGCATCCTATTCTAGAAAAAGACCAACCCTTCAGTCAACTGTGCAAATCCCCAAAGACTTCCTAAGACTCTCAAATCTAAGGGCATCTAAAGGTTTTATGAAAATGTCGGCTAACTGACGGTCGGTGGGGACAAAACTCAGGGATACAGTGTTCTCCTCAACTAACTGACGAATAAAGTGCTCACGTATCCTGATGTGCTTTGTGCGCGAATGCTGGACGGGATTGCGGGATATGTGAATCGCGCTCGTGTTATCACAAGAAATGATCATGGTGTCCTGTGAAATCCCATAATCCTCCAACATTTGCTTCATCCACAAGAGTTGTGTGCAACAACTCCCGGCGGCTATGTACTCAGCCTCCGCAGTGGACAAAGAGATGGAATTTTGTTTCTTGCTCATCCAGGAGACAAGAGCAGAACCAAAATAGAAACACCCACCAGAAGTGCTCCTACAACCATCTACATCCCCGGCCCAATCGGCATTCGAATAGGCAGAAAAACAGTCATCGGTATCAAAGGAATACCAAATACCGTATGAAAGAGTCCCACTCACGTATTTAATAATACGTTTTAGAGAAAGTAAATGTGACTCTTTTGGGGACGCCTGATATCGCGCACAGACTCCAACACTAAAGGCGATGTCGGGACGACTGGCAGTCAAGTAGAGAAGACTACCTATCATACTCCGATATAAGGTTTGCTCTACGTCCGTGCCTGAAGTGTCCTTACTAAGCTTGGTAGAGGTACTCATAGGTGTACGAGCATGCTTAGCGGAGTCTAAACCAAATTTCTTCACTAGGTCTCTAGCATATTTGGATTGGGAGATGAACATCCCATCCTCTAGCTGACGAACCTGGAGACCAAGGAAGAATGTAAGCTCACCAACCATGCTCATATCAAACTCACTTTTCATCTCCTCCTCAAAGTGGTGAGCATGCTGGGAGCATGTGGATCCAAAGACTATGTCGTCCACATAGACCTGGGCAACCAAAATAGCACCGTCATCTCTCCTGACGAACAACGTCATATCTACTCCCCCTCTCTTGAAGCCACGAGCTAAGAGATAGGAAGTAAGCCTCTCGTACCAAGCACGGGGTGCTTGCTTCAAGCCATACAAGGCTTTCCTCAGATAGTAGACGTGCTCCGGGTGCTGAGGGTCTTCAAACCCTTTTGGTTGTTCCACATAAACCTCCTCCTGTAGAATGCCATTCAGAAAGGCACTCTTGACATCCATACGATATAACTTGAAGCGCAGATGACATGCGATGGCGAGCAGAAGACGGACGGACTCAAGCCTCGCAACAGGAGCAAATGTTTCCCCAAAGTCTACACCCTCTATCTGTGTGTAGCCTTGAGCAACCAACCTAGCCTTATTTCTGATTATGGTACCATTTTCATCCATTTTGTTCTTAAAAATCCATCGGGTACCTACCACATTAGTCTTACTAGGTCGGGGGACTAGTTCCCAGACATTGTTATTTTTAAACTGAAGCAACTCATCCTGCATAGTAGATATCCAGTGTTCATCCTTGAGTGCTTCTTTATGGTTCTTGGGCTCGACTTTGGACGTGTGGCAAAAATGGCTAACAACATTCTCTAGCTGAGCACGAGTCTTGACCCCTAGAGTGGGATCGCCAACAATGGCAGACGGGTCATGACTCTTGCGAACCCAAGCAGGTGTGTCCCCTAGCACAAGAGTAGGGTCCACAGAGTGTGAGAGAGGAACAGGTAAATCACTGTCGGAGCAATCCTCATCCTCACACTGAAGGTTAGGATCAATAACCGTCGGAGGTTCGTCATCTTGCACGGTGACGTTTATTGATTCCATAACCTTAGAGCTCTTCAGGTTAAAAACTCGGTACGCTCTGCTATTTGATGAATATCCTAAAAATATTCCCTCGTCGCTCCGGGAGTCGAACTTTCCTAATTGCTCTCTATCCCGTAGGATGTAGCATTTACTCCCAAAAACACGGAAATATGCTAGGTTGGGCTTCTTGCCAGTCCACAACTCATAAGGAGTCTGAAGTGTGTGTGGACGCAAATAAACCCTATTCACCTTGTGGCATGCAGTAGACACTGCCTCTGCCCAAAATCTCCTAGAAACTTTACCACCTAGAAGCATAGATCTAGCCATTTCTTGGATCGTTCTATTCTTTCTCTCAACAATCCCATTTTGCTGAGGAGTTCTCACAGCAGAAAACTCATGTTTAATCCCGAGGCTGTTTGCTTCTGTGAATTCAGTGCCATTGTCACTACGCATCCTATTAATAGTGACACCGTGTTGATTTTGCAGGACAGGACACTTGGTCGTTAAAAATTCTACAGCATCGGATTTCTCTCTCAGAAAACCTACAATGGAGTACCTGGAGAAATCATCTACCATCACGAGGATGTACCTCTTACCACCTAGACTCTCAGTACGAGTGGGACTCATAAGATCCATGTGAATCAACTCGAGAACACGAGAGGTGGTAATGGAATGCAACTTCCTATGGGGACTACGAATTTGTTTTCCCATCTGACAGGGTCCATAAACGGTCGAAGTTGACTTTCCAAGAGATGGTAAGCCATGTACTAGGTCCTTTTTAGCTAAGCGGTTGAGATCTCTAACGTTCACGTGACCTAGACGTTGGTGCCACAGATCCATAGGAGTGATCGTGGCGCTGTTGCAGACAAGTGAGGACGTGGGCTCAGTCCCATAGCAATTATCCTCGGTCCTCACCCCTTGCATCAAAAGTTTACCGGCTTGATTGTAGACTTTACACGCGTCCCGGTCAAACTTTACTGCAAAGTCTGTGTCGCACAGCTGGATAATGCTGAGAAGGTTTGCTTTCAAACCTTTGACGTACAAAACATTTTCTAGCTTAGGCAATCCAGGTAACTCGACAGTACCACGTCATATAATGCTATACTTGCTCCCATCTCCAATGGTGACTCTGCCATCCTGATAATCCTCAAGAGTCGTAAAAAATGAGGCATCACCTGTCATATGTCTGGAGCACCCACTATCAAAATACCACTGTGAGGTATTGT
Source organism: Sambucus nigra (assembly GCA_949130495.1). Taxonomy (NCBI): domain Eukaryota; kingdom Viridiplantae; phylum Streptophyta; class Magnoliopsida; order Dipsacales; family Adoxaceae; genus Sambucus; species Sambucus nigra. The sequence goes on along the minus strand of OX422211.1, from coordinate 427,247,840 downwards.
GTGCTTTGAGAGAAACATGAACAACGAAGGCCTTTTTATCTTTCTTAGGTACCCAAGCAGAGATGACCTTTTGTTTGCCTTTGTTGTTGTTTGTTTTAGCTCGAATATGAGAAGCATTCACTAACGGCAAAGACATCCGTCGGAATTCTCCCATCAAACTCTGAGATGTGGCAGCTAAGAACTCAACTCGCTCTCTCAGACTAGAAAACTCATCAGTATGATGTGGTGGAGCAGTAGTACGTCGTGTCCGACCCATGCTATAGCAAAACTCCCTAAGGTGGCCTTTTCTTTTGCAATAAGTACAAAATAACGCAGTCAAAGGCGGACCTTGGTTTGCCTTTCTTGGTCGAACTCTCCTTCGAGATTTTTAACGATGGCCATAAGGAGTCGTAGTAAACTCAGGAACTGGTCCAGGGGCAATTTGGGACGTGGAGGCACCATCATAACCAATTCCTTGCCGATCACCAAAACCTAAAGCGGGGCCGAGGAGCATCTTTCCCATTTTCCCAGATCTGTCCTCGATTTGTACCTTGACTTACCGTGCTTTCTCAAGATCATGAATCAGCTAGGCAACAAGGGCTTCAAGTTTCTTCCGAGTCTCCACGGAGGAATGGAGCTGACTCGTAAGGCTAGCCACTTGTTTAGTCAAGTCCCCTCTCTCTTTCTCAAAAACACTCTCTCTTTCTCTAAACAAACTCTCTTTCTCGACAAAGGCAGATTCTCTCTCTCTCAGGGCGGTGAAGGTGGAGGACTCTCTCTCTCTTGCTCTTCTTAATTATTCCTCTAAGCCGGTGATCTTAAGGACTAACTCTTTGTTTCTCTTTTTAGTTTTAAATGACTCAGAATATAACTCAGCGTAGGGGCATTGAATATCACTCTCGCTCTCACTTGAGTCATCCCACCCCTCACTCACATCGATCTCACTATCGAGGTGTCCCTATGAAGCATCATCCCCATCGTCGTGAAGAGAACTAGGAGTGCTCACTTGACTGGCCATGAATGCGGTGAAGTTACACTCATGCGGTGACTCATCTCTTGAATCCACCGTCTCGACCTCACTGTCGTCACTAAGAGTAGCATTAAAGACAGCTTTTCCTTTCTCTCTATTCAGACGAGTGGCACACTCAAAGGCTCTATGACCCCTACCATCGCACTCAAAGCATCTCTCACTTGCTTTCTTAGGAGGATTTTTGGAATCTTTTTCATTTTTCTTTTCAAACTTATTTTTCTCAAATTTCTTTTTATCTTTAAAATTTTCATTTTTCTTAAATTTGAGAATCCTCTTAAAATTTTTTCAAAAAGAGCCAAATCATCTAAGTCAAAATCACACTCAGAATCAGACGTGTCAGTCTCTCTCTTTCTAGATGACTCTACCCTCTTTCTAGCCGACCCCTCACTCCCTCTCTCTTAGGCATTAAGTGCAATTCCCTTATCTTTAGATTTAGCAGTTTTAGGGAACATATCAATTTCATATGTTTGCAAATCTCCTACAAGTTCTTCCAATTTTAGCGTATTTAAATTACCCATAGAATTTAGCACAACGACTTTAGGGATAAAACGCTTAGGCAAAGAACGCAGAATCTTTTTAACAACTCTAGCATTAGGAATATGTTCACCAAGATTAAAGCTAGTATTCACAATGTCAGAAAGTCTAGCACAAAATTCATCAAAGCATTCAGATTCATGCATGGTGATGGTTTCAAATTGAGTTGTTTACAGCATTGGTTCCTTCATGGGTGAGTTGTAATACATCCCATGCCTCTTTTGACATGGTGCACGTCATTATGCGTTTGAACTCATCAGGTGTGACAGACCCAGAAATAGCACTTAGACCCTTAGAATTAAAAGATGACCATTTAAATTCTTCTTCAGTCCAGGAAGTGACAGGTTTCAAGTTGATCACATTATCAACAGTCACGGAGGGAGGAGTCCACCCTCTTTCAACCAAAATCCAGACACGTTCATCAATGGCTTTTAATGCAGATCTCATACGGGCTTTCCAATAGCCCTAGTTTGTCCCGTCAAAAACTGGCATTTTATTATATAACTTCTCCATTTGAACACGCACTTTTTCAAAAATCAATTTTTTTAAAAATTGATATCTTAGAAAAAAATTTACGGAAAATAGGAATACGCGATAGATTAGCGTAACCTGCTCTAATACCAATTTGAGAACGTATGTGCTTGCGTTTAAATGATAAACTTATTTATTAAACACCTTTTAACTCAAACAAACCCTAAACATGCAACAATATGTGATTGAATAAGATAATGAACTAAGCAAGAACATTCAAACACATGCTTGTGAGGAAAAATCCCCCAAAGGGGCAAAACCATTTATTTTCATTATAATATTGTAACTGTACAATTTCGGATTACAATGAAAATACAAGTGACTAAGAATTACCCTCAGGTGTCGGATTCTGTAGTCGGCGGCTGGAAATGTCCCTTTCCAAGAGGGCTGCAATGAAGAAGAAGAACGGTCTTCTCCACAAGGGTATGAACAGCAAAAATGCGTTCCTGGGTTGCAAAGTGATTCACAAGTGTTTGGAAATTTGTGTGAATCAAAAACCTAGAATCTTGGTGGTCAATAGGTGAAGACTTAGAGTTTTTGTACTCTGAAAATCATGTATTTGAGTCTTGGAAAAACCACTTCCCGTAGTGGGTTTATAAAAGAATAACATGGCCTAAAAAATCTCTGCACGATCTGTTTGAGATTATCCCAGGCGAACCGGTCCGGGTCTGAGGCGGATCGGTCCGGGTAGGCGGATCGGTTCTTTTTATTTTTGGCTTCTTCGGTTCGCTTGCGGTCCGGGGTGAACTGGCTTTTCAGCAGGCGGACCGGTCCGCAGGCGGATCGGTTCTTTTATTCTGGGCGGACCGGTCCGGCCTGTCAGACTTTGATTCCTCTTCTTAATTTGATATTCGGATCCGTTGATGACTGTATGAATCTTGAATTTCTTCAACGGTGTAACGACGTGCGACATAAAAAATTGATAATGGACAAAAATGTCCTTACACATTTATCCCGGCTTTCGTCCGACATGCCTAGTGATCCCATACCCATAGACGAATACTTTATGGATGAGCACCTATTTGCCATTTCTTCTCTCCCCTGGTTTACGGATATAGTTAACTAGCTTGTCACGGGAGCCTCCCCTCTCGATTGGACACCACAAAATAAGAAGAAGTTCATTACTTGGCCACGTATGTGTTTTCTATGACGATCAACTCCTCTTTAAGTATTATGCGGACCAAATCACCTGACGTTGTGTACCAGATGACGAGACTCATAGCATCATCCGTTTTTGTCATACGAAAGTGTGTGGAGGCCACTTTTCCACAAATAAGATGGTTGTTAAGATTCTTTAAAGAGATCTCTATTGCCCCACGATCTTTCGAGATGTAAATGCTTATTATAAATCTTGCGATAGGTGTCAAAGGATGGGAGCTATCACCCGATGAGACATGATGACACTAACCCCGATACTCGTCATCAAGATATTTAATTGTTGGGTTATTGACTTCATGGTCCCTCCCCCCCCCCCCCTTTTTGGGTTCCTATACGTCCTTATTGCGGTAGACTATGTGTCGAAATGGGTTGAGGCCATAGCTATAAGGAAAAATGAAAACAAATTGGTGATCAAGTTCTTGGAAGAACACATACTCTCTTGCTTCGGTGCTCCAAAGGCAATAATTAGTGATAATGGTAAGCATTTTTGCAATAGGCCATTTCAAAAGCTTATGAGAAAGTATGGAGTCATCCACAAGGTTGGGACGACTTATCACCCCCAATCGAATGGGAAAGTGGAGTTAGCAATTTGTGAGAATAAGTAAATTTTAGAAAAGACTGTCGGTCATAATCGGAAAGATTAGTCCCTACGCTTAAATGTAGGGCTATGGGAATATCGAACCGCATACAAGAACCCCCTCGGAATGTCCCCGTTTCGCTTTGTGTATGACAAGCCTTGTCATCTCCCCGTGGATATAGAACACAAGGCATATTGGACCTTTAAGAGGTTGAAATATAATTTGGATAAAGCCGGTAAAGCACAAAAACTTTAATTGAATGAGCTGGAAGAGCTGCGCAATGATGCATATGAGAATGCTAAAATATCCAAGGAAAGGATAAAACTCACCCATTATCGAATTATTCATCGAAAAAAGTTTCATTTGGGCCAAAAGGTGCTTCTTTACAACTCTAGACTACACTTATTTCGTGGAAAATTACGGTCAAGATGGACTGGCCCATTCATTATGAGAAATGTGTTCCCCTACGGAGCTGTGGAATTGGGAGATCCAAAGGAGGGAGATACATTCAAAGTTAACGGACAACCATATCTAGAGGCTTGTGTGGAAGAAGTCGACACTATTTGGTTATCGAACCCTGTTTACGGGGTTAAGTGAGATGTAATGGAGAAGTCGTCACACCCCCAACGCGTATGGGGTGAGTCTTGTGTATATAAGTAGTGTGTAGTTTAGGATCATTAGGAGTTTGTAGGTGCAAGTTGTGAGAGGATAGGAGCTCAAGCACACAATTCGAGAGAGCATAAAGAGCATCGAGAGAAGTTATTGGGCAGTCCAAGTAATCATGCGTAGGAATAATTGAGAAAGTGTTCGGAAAATCAGAGAGAAAGAGTCCACACTTAGAACAGAAGAGGAGGGTTTTACAGTAGATAGAACTGGTCCACCCCTGAAGGGACCAGATCGGTTCAGTAATAAAAAATGAATAAAGAAAAAAGGAATCGGACTGGTCTGCCCCTGGAACCCGTATCGGTTCGCTTTTTACAGATTTTTGCTAATTCCCTAGGTTCACCCCCTTTCCCCCCAATCCATTCCTCTCCCTCCAAATCCGAATTCCACCCATTCCCTCATCCATCTCCCTCCATTCTTCCCCCCTTTCCCCCATCCATTTCCCTCCAAATCCCTCCCCCCCCCCCCCCCCCTCCACACACCACTTATAAATACACACCATATCCCACCCATTTCTCCTCACACCATTCACCTCCCTCTCTTACTCTATCTCTCATCTTTCCCGCAGTATCAATTTATTTCCAAATGGCAAACAGGGCTCTACCCATAAAATATACCCCCGTTGAAATACTCCCCGATGGCGATGGGGAGTACGTTCACATCTAGAGCGCCTATGGTGCGAGCAATTTTTTAGTCCTTCCCATAAATTACCCATCGAGCACCAAGTCAAATGGAACGAGTTACCTCCCTCCGTCACAAACCTTTTCCTTCCAAGGGAGTGGTGCCAATTTTTCAACGAGCCAAATGAAGTGGTGTGGGAGGACGAAGTGCATTCTTTTTATGGCTCTCTCATCCGCATGGGCGAATTTGAAGGTGAATATTATGTCGACTCACCCCAGTACCCTTCTCATTGGAAATTTTATCCCGGAAGCTAGAAGCCAAGGGGGTTTCGTGCCCTGACTGGTATGGGTACCCCACTAATGTCGCCACAGTTCTGAAAAGTACATGTATCGGACACCTTGCACCCAAAGAAAATTGGAATCGTGAGAATTTCCCGTTGGGAAATCTTAATGACAACTCTCGTATCACTTTCCAAATCGTATGCGCCAACATCCTATAAACTTCAAATGATTCGATGATGCGCCTTCGCCAAGACACCCTCGTATACCACCTCTTCGATCCCAACACCACTATCCATATTGCCTGAACCTTCTACACCGATATTCTGTACGCAACCTTGGATCAAAAGGGTAAGGCCCTCTCTTATATCCCCGCCTCATCACCTCAATCCTCACCGATGTCGGTATTGTCGCCCCCAAGAATTTCCCCGTATTCCAAAGCCCATTAGGCATGAATCCAGCACAAGGAGTGAAAATCAAAGGGAGGTGATACGAGATGCGAGAGTGGAGGATGATGATGAGGAGGAGGAGTAGGAGGAGGAGGTTGTTGATATGGAAGAGTGCGAGGAAGAGGAGTATGACGAAGAGGCTGATTCGAATTACGAGCCGACGGGAGAGGACATCACTCGTCGCATTGAGAACTTGGAAACAAGTTTCAATAACTTTTTAAGGGATTATAGGGCGGACAAAGAGGCATACCAACATGAACTATAATGATGGTTCGCCTTCAAGCGGAAATGTACAAGCTATAAGTAAGTGAGGGGGTACTACTCCCCACTTACTTCTACGACCCCTATGATCCTAACGCGCCGACCCCTCTCAAACACCCCACATTAGGCCCTATTTTCTTGAAGATGTGCTATCTTGGTTCTCTTTATGTAGTTCGTTGTTTGTTTTGGAATTTTATTGATTTGTCACAATGAGCTATGTATCTCTCTTTCAAGTTCATGTAATCCTTGTTTAGTAATACAAAAAAATTGTATTTTTCCTTTGTTTATTTTCACGCACTTTCCTTTATTTTAGATTTTAGTCCTTTTGCATAGGGACTTTACAAAAATCTAAGTTAGGGGGGTACACATGCGCTTTAAAAAGTTCACAAAGTCCAAAATACCTAAAAAAAATCAAAATTTCCAAAAAAATTGAAAAAGGCCAAAAATATTTTTCTTCAAAATAAATAAAAATTGGAATTTATTTTTTTTGAAAATGTCACAAAATTTTGTTTAAAGTCTCAAATTGTCAAAATTCAAATGCACAAAGCCAAAATTGACCAAAGATGAAAATTGAAAGGAAGTTGACGACTTTACGAATAAGTGTGGAGATTATTAACCCGGGGAGATTTTGAGCCTATAATCTTTGTGAGTTTTTAATCCAATCCAAGTTAATAATTATCTCAAAGTTCATTTCAGCATTTTCAAAAAAAAGTCGTTGAAGATCTCAACTCCTTTATTTTGATCGATTACGAGAAACGTGTGAGATGTTGTCTTGAAAGCACGCTAAAATATCTCTAAATTAAATTGATTCTCGAGACGCATATGATAATGTAATTAATAATTCGGATAATGAAGTTAGGCCATCATTTGTTACCCAAAAATATTAGCCATAAAAAGTTATGAATTTTTTTTCCTTTTGCTAACCCAACTTGAGTCGAATAAAATTTTCCCTTTTCGTTTGATAACCTGGAAAAAAAACCATGAAGCCCGGAATTGTGAAAAGTGAAAATTCATAAATTTAGTCCAAAAAGTGCATAAAAAGGGGAAAGAAAAAATAAAAAAATGCTTAACAAAATTAGCAGGAAATGAAAAATTGAAAAGAAAAAAAAATGGAAAAATGAAAGAAAAGGAGCAAAAGCCCGAAAAATCACTAACGGACATCATAAAAATATTTTACAATTTCGACCTTCCCAACCAATCCCAATTTTATCCAATACACATTAAACCCAAGAAAGTCCTAACCGAGTCCGAATTGCGAAATTAATTACCGGGTGAAGAGTAAATACATGAAAAGATAATAAGAGAGATTAATTGGTGTGAATAAGAGACGATGTTTCCCGTTTTCCAATGATTTTAATCCGATGATGAGATCTTTTCACCCAAATAAATTTCGTCTTTCAAATTGTGTGCATGAATTTGTGTTTCATTATATTTTCTTTTTTATATCATGCATACCAAGCAAAATAGCCACAATCCAAGTGATTCGTTTGTGAGAGCATCCCATGAGATTTTGAAATCAAAATGAATTTTCAAAAAGTAACGTAATGATCAATCGGTGGAAGTTAGCGGTTAAATTTTTGGCTTCGCACAAACTCACTACAAATTGAGAGTTATTGAATATAAACTTACGGTGACTATTTTTGGGGAGTTTAAATTGTACAGTTTTTAAGTACTTTTAATTTTCTTTGAGTTGACAACGAATTTTGTGGGTATATTCACTGTAAACTCTCACGAGACATCACTCGCCCTACTAGGGTAACCTAGGGGTTTAAAGGCTTGTTGCATACTCTAAATGCAATTTCTTGCCCGTGAAAGAAGTACTCTATCCCAATAAAACATTTGATAATAGTTTGACCTTATTTTGATTCTTTTACATTGCTCGGGACGATAAAAGTTCTAAGTTAGGGGGGTTTGATTCGGCATGAATTCTTCATATTTATCCCCATAATCTATAGTCTTTTAACACTTCGTGCGGTGTTATTCGAATTGATTTATCTCATATCATTGCTACTGACATTTTCTAATGAGTACGCCGAGTTTCGTGTATTTCTCATATATTTTACAGGTATTTAATGCACGCAAAGGAAGAAAGAAATCGGAAGAAAGATATAAGAGAAAAGAAGAAAAGTCAAAGGGCAAAAAGAGTAATTTTACATCTGGAATTCGGATGATAGGCCTAAGAAGGGTTGAAGACCTCGAGTCTACAAGCACATAGGAAGAAACGATACCCATATTCGAGTCACAGATAAAAAGTTATGAAGCTTCAAAGTTGAGAGAAAATCAAAAGAAAAAGAAAAAAAGGAGGGAATCGAACCGATGGAGATATCACCGAACCGGTCCCCTAAACGGGACTCGGCAAACCAAGCCAATGAAGAGGAAAAATGAACCGATTCGGTGTTAGTAAATGTTCTGTATAAACCAAACCGAACCGATGAAGAGGAAAAACGAACCGGTCCGGTGTTGCTTAGATTTATGTATAAAGCGAACCGAACTGATACCCCTACACTGGATTGGTTCAGCTGAAGATTTTTTGAATTATATTTCTTCTAAATTAGAGTTGTGCATGGACCAAACTCTAGTAAAAACGTAGTGTTTTTATTCCAACTTGTTACCAGACATTAAATAAGTTCCTTTTTACACAATTTTAGAGAGAGAAAAAGGCCAAGAACCCTAGGACTCAAGTTTACAATTTTATGATTTGTAATTCAAGATTTTTGCAATAAAGACTGTTTCTTCTCCTTTACTGTTTGAAGTTTATAATTCGTGCATGATTGTTTTATTTCCATAAGTTCTTAGATTCTCTTTCTTATTTAGGTATAATTTCATAATGGTTTTGAATATATGCATAGTAGAAAACATAGCTTTAATTAATTGCACCATGTTAAACTAGACTTTTAAGGGTTGGGATGCATGAACCCAACCTGATATGATTTTCATGACTATAAAATTAGTTCCCTCAATTAAATAAGTGATTGAATCATGTTGTGTAGTAGTCACAACCGTCGTAGGTCTTTTTACCTCGTTTTTCCTAGGTAACCAGGGTGTTTAAGAGTGCGACACGCGTGTTAGCTACTTTGACACCACTTTATTCTTACTCTTGATTAGGTATGATGCAGGCTAGTACCCTCATATATGTAATTCTTGAGATTAATAAAGACTGTATTTAATTAATTATCTAATTCACGACTAGTTTTATATCTGGTAATTATACTAGGGTTCAGGGGATTGTAGTCCAACCTATTTTTCTCATTCATATATAGTTAATTACATTAGCTAATTTCTGCACACGTAGTTTAATTCAGCAGTTAAACTTAAATTGCACTTAGTTAATATATCAAATTCAAAATCCCATCATCTTTTCGTTTTTTTCTGAGTCAGCTTAAGATTAGTCATCTTACCTATCGTCATCACAAGAGATCGTCGTATTTCCCTGTGGATTCAACCCCGTCTTATCGGGTTTATTACTTATGCGGTCGGTTTGCACTTGAACCTTAATTATCACACGCTAGAGATATATTTTCAATCGCATTAGTTAGAAGCCACGTGCTTGAATAATGGTAATTACGAGGTATTCAACTTGAGCTTGGTTATTTTGTGACGTAATCGTTTAATTTATTGTATTATTGTAAATGTGGTTTTGCAGTTCTGGTACCCTTAAAACTATATGTTCCGCTTTGTCTTAGATGATGTGTGTCCTAACTTTGAAGAATTTTCTATTATGTTAGGTGTCAACTGTTGCTGCAACTATTACGAACTTGTCACGTTCTCCTTGGGTGTCTCTGGTCGAATAACAACACGTCTCCCCTTCAGTTTCTTGACCGCTAGTGTGTAGGGAAGCATTTTCCTTCCAATAGTGATGAATTTTATGTGCCAAAGAGACTATAGTAAAATTGACTTTGAGGGCTCTGGAGCCTTAGGATTGACTGCCAAGTTTCTCTTTGTGACTGGTGATATAACGGTGGACACTCAGGTGTCCATGATCATACTATGGATGTTTTGTCCTCACAATCAGTTCGCTACCATATTGTAGATGACATTCAACGTCATGGATGATTGAAAAGAAGGTTGGACCAATTTTTTACGAGGTAACACTGTGATGTTGTTCATATGGATTTCGAAGAGACCTGCTCCCCCTGAATACCTTCGAGTTGGTGTACCAAACTTCTTTACATGATCTTCTCACAACTTTGGTCATTTTATGGAAAAATAGTTTAGCTGGATCGTGGAGCATTGAACTAGACACCTTCATTGGTCAGTGTCGTGGTATGGTGAACTGCTGCATGTCCTACAAATGGGTGACTATCGTTATTCTTGACTGGTAGGCCTTGACAAAACTTCCTTTTACTTTCCTTATCAACTTTTATGTTAGCAGACTGGGAGAAAATTATTACTCTGCGCATAACCAACTACTTTCCTGTAGTGGATTTGACTAAGTCTTTAAGGATGATTTTGGGTCCTTTGTGGTAGTGCCGCAGACTAGCAACCCGCCCATGCAAATTTATTGGGGAACATGAGTTTGTACCTAGGGACTATTTTAGGTGGTTAAGGGGGAAAGTGGTCACAAATATTTATATTGAGGAAACTATGCGAAGGTGGATTGAGATTTTTGATGTTTAGGAGGAAGGCATTGTGGGTTTATCCAAGTTGATCAAGGTATACTGTTGCATAGAGAGCATAAGGAAATGTACTCGGAATTGGGTTGTTTGGGATCCTCCGGGGACTAGTGATGATTAGCCGGTCCCATGTGGTAGTTGAGGTAGGTTTTATGGAAGTATGGGTCAAGTTTGGTAGTGGAGGTATTCGTGTTTAGGTAGGCTAGGCTGTAGGGATGGGATGGTTAGCAAGGTATTTTTAAGACTTTTCCTATCATTTATGGTTCATGTAATTGTTGTGTTTTCTAATAAAGAATGAAATGATGTATTGATAATTCTCATTATGCCTTTTGAAGAATCTTCTTTTCTCGTTTGAATTATCTATTGTGCTCATTAAGGCATATATAATTTTTTTTGTTCATTTAAATGAGAAGAGAGGTTCGTGTTCTTGATGGGAAAAGAGAATATAATTTTTGTGAAAAAGAAAGGAGCATGCCCAAAGTGAATCTATTGGTTACCTATGAACCGATGCGAGGTTTGAAATTTTTTTTTTATAATTTTTTTCTTTTTTTGAAAAGATGATTTTAAGAGGATCAGGTCCTATGTAGTTATGAAAAGAGAGGCAAGATGCATTTTTTCATAATACAAGGGATGTGAGAAGAGTTGTAGTGCAATGAGAATTGGACTATGGGTAGAATTTGTTAAGACAATCCAAATTGAGTGGATGCATCATTTCCTTTCCGTCAAGGGACACGAGCATATCGGCGCCACCCAACAGGATTTTCTCCATAATGTATGGCTGACGCCAATTAGGGTTTGAATCTCCCTCTTGGGTCCCAGATGGATTCCATAAATTCTTTGAGAGCGAGATCTTCTTCTCACACACCGCGGTCTTTAACTTTCTTGTTGAATGATCGCACAATGCGACAGTGGTAATCTTGTATAATATATAGAGACTTCAGTCTTCTTTCATCCAAAAAGTTTAAGTTCGTCGTAGAATCTTTACTAACAATTGATTTCAGTGACTTGACATTCAAGCATGACTAGTAGAGAGGGTTTCGAGTTTGATAAGTAGGACTGCTTTCATACTGTATACTAGATAATAGGGATAGATGTACTAGGTGTTATGATATAGGTGCGGTATCCTCAAAGGGAATATAGGATCCGATCTTCCTAATCTCTGCAACTTTCAGTCATTTTACTAATTACGGATTTGAGGACTTCGTTAGTAGCTTCGACAGCCCCATTGTTTTACGATCGAAAAGGAGAGGACTTGTGCCTTTAAATTCCATACTTATCGACTACTTTCGTGAGTTCAGCTTCAAAATGGAGCCCATTATTTGATACCAACTCGCGGGGGACTTTGTAATGACAAATGATGTTCATTCTGTCCAATTTCTTTTCATTCAATATCACGTATGATTTGACTTTAACCCATTTGGTGAAATAATCAATAACAATCAGGATGAATTCGTGCCCATTGATGATTAAAGCGTGAATTTCGTAATGATGTCAATTCCATAAGTTGAGAAGGGCCAAGACGAAGTTATGTTGTAGAACTCTCAAGGAGGCAACTACTGAAGATTGACAAAGAATTAGCATTTCAGGCACCTTTTGACATAAGTAGTGTAGTTTTGGACCATGGTGGTCCAATAATATCCCTAAGGGATGATATTTTTAGCAAGAATATTACCATTCATATGGGGTCGACATACCGCGTTGTGAATTTTCGGCATCACGTCTTAACATATCCCTATTATGCATTGAAAATGGGTTCCATTAAATTTCTCTTGAAAATGCTTTGTCGCAAATGATGTACTGAGTAGCAAGCCTACCAAGATCACGCAGTCTTTCTTACTAGGCTCCTAGGGATATTTACCATGTTTGAGGAGGCACCAAATATCATAATACCACAGTCCAACCCTGTATTGGACTTCTTCCGTTGTGAGCTCGATGTGATAGTAGTGAGTGGGTACATACTGCTTTTAGACTAAAAAGGGATACATTGTTATTCCCTAGGCATGTCGACCATGATGGACAAGGTTGCCAATGCATCAACAAAGTTATTTCTTAAGAAGGGAAGGTAGTGGAAGGTAATACCTTCAATTTAGGACGTGAGCTCTTCAAAGTGAGCATGAAAAGGAAGGTGTTTCTCGTATTTGACTTTCCACTTTCGAAGGACTTGACACATGATGAGGGTTGAATCTCCATAAACATCTTTGCATCTGATTCCTTTCTCGAGGATAGTCTTAAGACCTATAGTGCATGCTTCATACTTTGTCATATTGTTGGTGCAAGAGAACTCCAATTTGATGGTGATGGGGGTGTGAGAATCATTAAGGGAGATTAGAAGTATCTCAATTCCATATTCCTTGTTGTTAGCATCTCCGTTGAGAATAATTTTCTTCGAAAATCTTTATGAGAGGAATAAATAATATCTTCATCCGAGAACTCAAAAATCCTTGCATAGGCGTCTCCCATGCGATTGATTACAAGGTAGTCATAGATGGATCTTCCTTTTGTGGCTTCTAAGTGACATGTGCGATCTCAAATTCATCTAGTAATATCATCCAATGATATATGCGACCGAACAAGGAAAGATTTTTCTAATAGTTATTCCATGGTATCTATTCGAGACACTAACTTGATAGGGAACATAGGCATGTAATGCCAGAGCTTCTAAATGACCCAAACTGAGGCAACTCATGAATTATCTAATGTTGATACGAGAAATCGTCCACTTATCATTCTCGTACCAGCAAGTCAAGTGTAAAATACATAATAAGCAGGTGAAGCTAATAAAAAGAGACAAAAGACAGGATATAGAGTGGTCCGGCTATTAAAATGAGCCTACGTCCAATTTGGTGCCACACTCTCATTATATGCATTTGTAGTACATGTTTACAATGTCGTAATAGGACAATATAGATGAGAGAAGAGAATACATGTCCGTGAGGATTCTGAGTGAGCCGGAGAGATGGCTACGATGCCGAAGAGTAGCCCCTAAGTTGGACCGAGAGGCGTAGAGGGCATCGTGATCTCCAGACTAGGTATCAGTACTAGAAATTAACTCGGAACCCCCTATCTTGAGGTGTAGACCTCTATTTATAGGAGGTGTATGTGTTGTATTGTTGTTGTGAACGAGAGGGGATACAACCAGTTGAATGAACAGACTGGGGCCGTACCTTATAGCATGTAAGGCTGCACACTGTAATACGTAAGGTTGCACTGTAATATGTAAAGCTGCGATAGTAAGCTAGTGATGTATATATAAGTAAGGCCGCAGTCTGTAAATGATAGGTTACGGTGGCAAGTCTTCGGCATATGCCCATCGTATATTTGGTCCGAGTCAAGGTGCTATATTTTCCTTATCAATAAGCCCCCAAGTCGTAGTGCCAGGGGATAACGATTGGGTTTGTGGCTAAGTAGTCAAGTCTTCTTCCCAAGCTGCTTAGGCAACTCAAACATGACAATTCATCTTCCCGTGGACTCTTATAGAAATGGCAACTGGCTTTGGCCTTCATTAGATTTCCAATTCTTCTGAGATCATATCGAGGGAAAAGTCTTACAATTTTTTCCTTTGAGCTTTCCGGTGATCTTTAGGTGGTTGTTCAAGCGGTTCAAGGCTGAGAAACTGGTGGTTCAAGGCTGAGCAATACCCAAGTCTTCTTTTCTTGTTGGTTTCCAGGTAACAACTCAGAACTCCTTAATTTCTGCTTTCTTTGACTACTTGTTCTTCTTGATTGTTCCTCCTAATTTCTGTTTGTAATTGAACCACACGAATCCATTTTCTTTGTTGAACAACTAATTTTGATTTGAACTAATTTTGCTAATATTCATACTGAAACGAACTCATTTTGCTACTAATTTGAATCAATCTTCAATTGATGAAATAAACTGCTAAATCCGTATGTACTCAATAAATGTAACATAGCTGACTTGCGTAGGATCAAATTTGTTGATTTTAGAGTTTCAGGATTTGAAAAATATATCACTCTATTCTTGGCGTTCTTGAGCAAAACCTTTTGAATTCTAGGGCTTCAATCTTTAGATTAGGCTACCTCCAACGTTAAAACTGTTTAGGAGTATGGCCGCAGAAATTAGCATTCCTGTGCTATTTGGCCGCGGCCTCATGTCAATACTTGTGTATAATAAATACCCTTTTGACCTTAGGGTTTAGCCTTAGGCTAGTAACCACGGCATTTTGCCAATAAACTTATAGACTGACATACCTAATGTCTGCTTTCCCAAAATAATGTGTTGCGATAGCAGTTGTAATCCCTAGGATTCCAAAGCCCAACACTGGTAGTTAGCTAAAATTGTTGAAACTCCTATTTTGCTTCCAAACTTGTTATTACATTGTTCCTTTCGCGGCCTCTAAGAGTATTATCTAACCATACTGGCTGCAACACCTAACAATGAACTTTTTTTTCTTTTCAGGACTTGCTGCAGCCATATGAATTGGAATCCTGATGAATTTCTGAAGGATTTTGGGAACAAATATTTTGGAGTCTCTCCCCCTGAACTTCCTGCTGTGCATCCTTTAAAGACAATAGGGCCTTGCCAACTCAAAGATTACCCAAATTGTGTCATTCTAGATTTTGACTCCGCGAACTCTACTTGTAGGAAAGATTATGAGACCACGTCAATGGACGAGGAAGCCAACTCCAACAACAACCCCATGGATATTGATGCCGCGACTACTGGGCCTTCTAAAGCCAGGGACGAGCCAGCTGACCCATCCAACAGAATTGAGATACCTCCTGCAGCCTTAAACATCCGCAGCATCATGACTCATGAATGGGTTGACCAAGTTGCTGAGGCACTTGAATTTCCTAAAGATTTGGTTTGCTCAGCACCCACCGCGAAACAAAGGCCGTGCATGGCACTTGCTGATAATGGGGTCTGCTTCCCCCACCACCCGTTTGTATATGGGTTGTGGTTTCCAGTTCCAGTCCCCATTAGAATAATTTTCCAGACCATGAAGCTAGCCCTAACCCAATAAGATCCTAATGGCTGGAGGGAAATTCTTGCGTTTGTGGTGCTACGAAAGAATAGGGTCAAGAGGGATATAACTCCTGTGGAGTTCTTCCATTTTTAAATACCTAAGGAAAATTTTGTAAAATTTGCATGGTATTATTACTTTACCATCTGTAGCAATGATGAAACTCTATACACTAGGAGGCCCACCCGTGTAAAGAATTGGAAGGGCAAGTATTTTTATATTTCTGGAGAAGGGTGGAAAATCCAACCAGATGAGACTCAGAGAGAGAAATCCTTTAGGATGTCGCAGCAGTGGGGATGTCCATCCAAGCTAGGTAAATAAGGTTGCAGCTCTTTTAATTGTGGTCGCGTCTTGTTGTTTTCAGTTGTGTACTTCCCATATTCTTTCCTTTGCTTTTGTATTAATATAAACTTTCTATGCATCTCTTGATAATTTTTCACTAAGTGAGTGGCAGGACAGTGGGATAAGAAGGGACGCGACAGTAAGTGTTAAGGATAAAAAGTTTAGTACCTTAGTGACTTTGGCCTCCATCTTTGAAGTAGGCTACTTCACCAACAAATCTTTGCCAAAAGAGATGGCCGCGGAAGGTAATAACCCTTTCTTTTACTAATGTTGCGATAACTATTTTTAAACTTTTAAATTTGTACACTGCTTTATTTATTCTTCGGGTGAGGAAATTGATAGGGAGCTCTTGGCAACTCAACTGCCTGAAATGGATAAGGACACGGCTTCCCTCAATAATGCAGCCAGGTAGAAGAAGAGGAAAAGGGCCAAGTCCAAGTGCCCTGTCGCGCCCACTATGCCTGTCGCACCCTCTTTGGGCGACCAAGCGACTCTTGCCGCGCCCTCAGTTCAGGTTGACGAGTTTAATCCTCAAAAAAGGCCTTAATTCCAATTTGATGATGATATTGGCAATCAACTGGCCACGACAGGCTTGATGATGACTGATGTGCAATGTGTCGCGGCACCTCCTAAGCCAACACTTTAATTTCACCCCCACCTCCAACAATAGTGGATGATAATGACAACCTAGCACTTCCTCAAAGTCGTTCTAGTTTTGTCCCTGATGGCCATCCACAACCTTAGGTTAGGCAGCCCAATCCCGAGTCTTCCTGGAACACAACTGCGAGGGTTGCCCGTAGAATAAAAAGGGTTCCGGATGCCGCAGACTTAGATTGTCTTGTGGATGAGGACCATGAAGACTTGGAGGATTATGCCCTCCACAACTTACTGAGAGTAAGAGAAACTTCACCTTTTCAATAATTATAGCTCAAGTTTTATTTTCTAATATTCAATATCTTCACAGGCCGTGAACGTTGTGATGTCCCAAAAGTTGAAGTACGAAGCCCTCTACAAGCTGAAGGAGGCCGCGGAGAGGGTGCATCTTACTAACCTGGAGAACACCAAGAATTTTTCATTTGAAGCTGGTAAAAAGTCTGCTCCCGCGGCACTCCAGGCAGTTCAGATGAAGCTTGATGCTGCTGTCAAGGCAAAGGAGGATGCAGAGGGAAAGCTGACAACGATCGCGAAAGCTCTCTAGGCTAAACAAAACAAGGATATGGAAGCCTCCCTTCATGCCTCCAGTCTTGAGTCCCAGTTGAAGGAGCTTCAAGAAAAATTTGACCAGTAGGACACTGATCACGCCGTGGTCCTCAAGCAGATGGAGGACTCACACTCTGCTGCCCTCCGACAGGTCACAGTAGCTGCCGTAGCAGACTGTAAAAAATCAAAAGACTTGATCCTCACCAACAGCAAAGCATATATCTACGACTACCAAGAGATAAGATACAGGATGGCCAAAAACCTCCCTGATGCCAAGGCCCAGATTATGTCTTGGGGTGTTGGAGATGTGGAGAACAGTGCCTGCGTAGCTGAAATGAAGGTTGAAGCAGAGAAGAGGGAGAGAGAGTTGTTGGAAGAGGTTGCAGCTGATGATGAAACCGAAACGATCATGGGCAGTGAAGATGAGGACGTAGAGGAAGATGTTGCCTTATAGGCATCCTTTAGTTTGTAATCTCATATTTTCAACCCTTCCTCAGGGCTGCGTACCATTTGTTTTGCTGTGTAACTTAAACTGCTTGTTTATATAGGGATGCGACCCTTTCAATAATTGAGCTTCATTTAGGTTGCGACCGTTTATTTATACTTTTCACGTCATTTTGCCAAGGTTGTGGCCACTTTGTTTAATTGATCCTTTGTGTATTCTTTTGGTGATTGCTTGAATGAATTGTAAAAATTCTTCAATAATCGATGTAGATTTAAGGTCGTAGAAATATCTTAAAAATGTTATCTCAGAATTACCTGCGGCCTATTATATTTTGCCTTTTCTTCTATAATCTTCTTGTATTTTGACTTGAAGACTTCAAATTTTCCACTCTGTATGTGGCTATCATCCCCTAAGCCGCGGTACGAAAGAGAAATGGATTTTGGGGTTGTGGCTTAACTTCTTTTGCCTCGTTTAACTTTTTACTTTGCAACCCTTTATAAGGGTTCCCCAGAATAGGATGCGGCAGGTTACATTTTGCCTTGCCTTCTTTAATTTTTTCGTCATTTTTTCAAGTCTTGGTTGCAATTCAGACGCTGCGGCTGGTTTGCAACCGAGCTGTGGCATTTTAGCAATTCAGATGAACTATATAATGGCTGCAGCCGTATTGATAAGGCGGCGGCGCCTTTCAGTCCCTTGTTCGCAAACTGATGATAGCATACTGGGTTAATGCCAACTTCTTTTTATAGTTTTATTATGCCTCATGATGTCAGTGTCACAGCATCCTTTAGTCACTTTCATTGCCTTCCCTGGCTTTGCTTTAATCGTTGTATCATGAAACCACTTCCGTAGCTTCTCTTAGTCTCTTTGATCGGGTTATTATCAGCCCCCCGGGGCTAGGTATTATAAAGCTTCCCCAAGCTAAGATACTATCAAGCCTCCCCAGCCTGGGTTATGTTATTAAGCCACCCACAGCTAAGATACGAAATACTATCAAGCCTTTTCAGGCTGGGTTATGTTATTAAACCACCCACAGCTAATATGCGCATCCTGAAAGATTAATGGGGGGCAGATTGAACCCTTGAAGTTTACGGTAGCAGATAATGAAGGATATTGGACCTTATGAATATAAGAACATGGCCTTTCACCATGAGTGGAGTTGTAAGCCAATTAAGGTTGCCAAGTTGGCATTTTTTATAACTGGCCATCTTTCCCAAAATAAATAGTCTTTCGAGATAACTGCTGGTCATTTTTCCCTTAAAATCTGTCCAAGACGAAGGTCATTCATAAGATTTCTATAAATGGGAAATCAAGAGACAAAACATGGCTAAATATGTTCTTCATATATGTTCATGAGTTGGTTGAGAAACTACAAAAGTCATAATGAAACTACTTAAAGAGAGTTTTTGACTAAAAGCATAATCAGAGAAAACATAAACATGGGCAGATAAGAGGTATGCCTCCTGTCAGACTAGGCTGCATCCCTTAAGCACCCTTGAGGAATCGTTGCATCATTCCTTACCTTACAAGCCTTTTAATCTCATCTTTCAAGGCATAACATTGCTCATTGTGGTGGCCGTGATCCTAGTGAAATTTGCACCATTTAGCTTTGCCCCTTTTGTGAGGTGAAGCTTTCATCTTCTCTGGCCACTTCAGCAGCTTGTCCTTTTTTATGAATTTAAAGATGTCTTCACTCTAAAAGGCCAATGGGGTGTAGGCCTCAAACCCATTTTCTACTTTTTCCACCTTCCTTTTCTGGTTCTTGTTGGCTGCCTCTGGGGCTGAAGCCTCTTGGGTTGCGGCAGTGATGGTTGAAGTAACCCTGGGTGCCACGACCTTTAGCATGAGAACTCTCTACGTCAAAAAGTTAACCTGGGTTTGGAGTGAAGCATTGTTGTCGTATAACTGGTTGAGGTGGTTGTACAACTGAGCAATCGCATTCTTTATTTATGCTCTTTGGCTGGACTCTCCCTCTAGTTTCTGCTTTATTAGTCTCTAAAAAGTATATAATCTGAGACAAAACTAGCATAAGTGAGTAATCACAGAATATAGTATAAACCGAGTATAAAGTTGGGATACAGCATTTGCATCGCTGCATGATTTTATTGCTGAGGTCGCGGCAAGTAAGGCATATATGTGCACTGTCGCTGCCTTCTTAGTGAAATTCACCAAGGTTGAACTTGTGACCACTTTTCGATGATTTGAAGCTGATGTAAACGAACTTCACTAGTAGGGGCTGCGACAGAAGGGCAGTTAAACTACCAGGTTGCATCCCTTCTTGGGCAGGAAGGAGCAATCCCAGAATTGGAACCCAAAAACTCAATTTTTCACACGAAACATGTGGAGAACATATCTACTAGGGCCTTTCCAGGGCAGAACAACCTCTTACTGCAAAATAATGGCACAACCATGGTAGGAAACCCTAGATCACAGGCTGAGAAAATAGCAAACGAGAAAATATATCTCATCCCTAGCTACCCACATTTGCGAGGCTATTGCCTTTTACACTTTTCAGTGTTATCTTAGTAAGGTAACATCATCGGGGTATGTAAAAATAGATCTAAGATCATAAAAATAGAGAGAGCCATAAATATATCTGAATAGATGCGATACCCATTTGAGGGTGTGTACAAAGTATGAGTTCAATAATCGAAATTCACCCATGAGGTAATGATCCAAAGGATTTCCATGAATAAAATAAGGTGTTTGAGAACCCAAAAGATAGAGAAACAAGATTGAAATGCCTCGTTTCCTATAGACAGCACCAGATTTTTGATACGAGAAATCATCCACTTGTTGTTCTCCTACCAGCAAGTCAAGTGTAAAATACATAACAAGAAGGTAAAGCTAATAAAAAGAGATAAAAGATAGGATATAGAGTTATTCGGCTATTAAAATGAACCTACGTCCACTTTGGTGCCACACTCTCATTACATGCATTTGTAGTACATGTTTACAATGCCGTAATAGGCGTACAATGTAGATGAGAGAAGAGAATACATGTCTGTGAGGATTTCGAGTGAGCCGAAGAGATGGCTGCAATGACGGAGAGTAGCCCTTAAGTCGGACCAAGAGGTGTAGAGAGCGTCTTGATCTCTGGACTAGGTATCAGTACTAGAAATTAAACCAGAACCCCCTATCTCGAGGTGCGGACCTCTATTTATAGGAGGTGTATGTGTTGTATTATTGCTGTGAACGAGAGGGGCTGCGGACAGTTAAGTGAACAGACTGGGGCCGCACCCTGTAGCATGTAAGGTTGCACACTGTAATATATAAGGGTGCACTGTAATATCTAAAACTGCGGTAGTAGGCCCGTGAGGCATATATAGGTAAGGCCGCAACCTGTAAATGATAGGTTGACATGGAAGGTCTTCGGCACATGCCCATTGTATATTTGGTCCGCAACAGGGTGCTATATTTTCTCTATCATCTAACGCATTATAGTTCACTTCATACTCTACTAGATTTCGACTAGCATAGTAGATGGATCTTTATTTGAGCGACTATTCGATGTATTGGACTAATATAGCCCCTACCGTCGTGTTAGTGATAGTGGGGTATAAAAGGAGGAGAAGGCCACGTGGCGGTGGCATGAGCACCAGAGGTTGGCTAAGGTATTACTTAATGTGGTCAAAGGCTTCTTAACATGCCTCATTTCAGATGTTTGTCAAATCCTTTTGTATAAGTTTGAAGATATGTTCGTAAATGGAGGTGAGTTAGATAATGAATATACTGAAGTACTGAAGTTTGACCAAGAAGCCGTGAACTTCTTTATTCGTTCGAGGTGGCAACATTTTGACAATTGCTCTAAGTTTGGCAGGGTCTATTTCTCTCCCTTACTCACTGATCGTGAAGCCAAGGAGTTTTCTTTTCGTGACACTGAAGATGCATTATTACGAATTGAGACGCAGTCGCTCAAAGATTTTCTCAACGCATGGATGTGAGCTTCTTGAGTTTTGGACTTGATGATTTTATTGTCAATATAGAATTCGATCTCGTTGGGATTAAGATCATGAAAAATTATTGTGATTGTCCTCTGGTAGGTAATTCTAGTGTTTTTAAGATCAAAAGTCATGAGGATATAGCAAAAGGTTCCTTATTGGGTGATTAAGGTAGTGTTCTCTCGATGGTCGGGATGCATCTTGAGCTGGTAGTACTCGGCAAAATCGTCGATCAATGACCCAATGGCATGATTTTCAGTAATATCAATAATCATGTCGATATTGGGAAAAGGCTAATCATCCTTTAAAGATGCTTTGTTTAGATCCAGATAGTCAATGCACATGCAAACTTTTCCTCCTGATTTAGGCATAGGGACGATGTTTGCGAGCTATCAAAGATATTCAACCATGCGAATGAAACATGCATTAAACTTCTTGACCAGTTCATCTTTAACTTTGAGGGACCAGTAAGTCTGAAGCTTTCTTAATTTCTTCTTGACATGCTTGCTTTCTGGATGATTATGAATTTCATGCCATATGATTTCTGGATAGCTTCCACGCATGTTATTGTATGATCGTGGAAAGACGTCCATAAATTATTTTAAGAGTTCTTCAAATTATGATTGATTATGATCATTAAGGGTGGTCCATATCCTAACTGTAGTCTCGTCATCAATTATTTGAATGTGGTTATGTGGTTTAATTTTTTTCTTATTGAGATCAGTTAAAAATTGTTCATTTATTAGATCATCATCATCAATTGTTTGATTAGAATCAATGAAATTAATAAAAATCACAACAAGATACTCAAAATATTTATTCATTTCACAAAAATAAAATCTGAAAATACAACATTGAAAACCTCATCAAAAGAGGCATCATTTACATTAATATCAACAACAGAAAACTAAGGGATGGGTTTAGGTTCATCTTATAAAGGGTAAAAAATAGGGTTGAGGCTGGAAAAAGTTGGTTTACTAAGAACACTATATCACTTGAGGAGAGGCTTTTTGGCAGGGATGATCTTGGCAGACAGGTCAGATGGCTCATCCTTAGTGTGGATCATGTAGAGTTTAGCCTGAGTGTGTGGAAGGTTGTACCATGGTTCGAGGAAACCGCAGAAGGGAAAATCCTCTCCCTCCTTAACAAACTATTCATTTAAGGAGTCTCTTAATATTTCATCTTTTCATTTAAAAATATTCTTTCGATATGACTGTCAGAGTGCCATGAGTTCAGCTAGTGATGGTTGGTAACTCAGACCTCAGGGGGGAAAGATTCTTTCAAAACTATCAGGTCAAGAGTCCGTTATTGACGGTGACCTAGCCCCATTTCGGGCATGAAATGCATCTTTCTGAACATCTAAATCACATTGAAATTATCATCTAAGTTTTGTTCTATGCATACTCTATCTTTGAAGTTATCCCCTTCTGGGACAGGAAGTGGATCAATCTTGAAACGTGACAAGAGCATGTCATTGTCCCCATGGTGGATTTCTAAAATCGGGTTACTTGTGTCGATGTCGTTAGTGTTGTCATCATCCCCGATAATAGTGATGATCTTATCATTAAAAAGAATTTTAGTTTCCTATATAAGGGAGGAAGACACACCTCTTATAATGTGAAGCGGAGGATGACCAAGGAGAAAGTTAAAATAGGTTGGTATATGATGACCTCAAACTCGTTTTGGGGCATATAGGACTAGCCCCTAGTGTTAATTTTATTGAACCCATAATGTAATGCCCCAGCTCGGATTTGTGGGTTACTCGTGGGTTAACCTGGTTCGGTCCGAACGTTAGGTGTGAAATGTAATGAGATAACTTAAATAATGTTGCTAGTCCAGTTTTATTTAATTAGATTTACACTTGTTTAACATGCAATTTCGATTCATGTCAAGCTACGTGTGGGACTCGTGGGAAGCGTCCCCCGAGTCCGAGTATTCAGTGATACTAACATAAGATAAAAATGTTACTTACCTGTACAATGCTCTCAAATTAAGGAACCTCTCACAACCTTCCGCAATAAAGAAGAGGGGGTGACCCGAATGCCCAGTGGAAAATACAATAATGCAATATAGAATCGAACAACAAAAGAGAGGCTCTAACACGTTATACCTACGTGCACATGCAACTACCTCATATATATACATATACATACATTAATGCATGAAATCGTGTTTATTCCAAAAACGTTACTTGTTTCGATTAAATCACATTAAGCCTATGAAGAGACCCTTTTGGTTAATTTACCAAATTTCCTGATTCAATGCATCGGGTTAAATACTTAAACTTAATACCATTTGTTTAGAGAGAAGACTTTTTTTTATTCCCATTTACTCACGCTGAATTTACCTTTTCAATGCAAGCACACTCCGTGTTAAAAAAGTACTTATTTTCCATCAAAAACCTTTCGCAACCATACATTTCCATTAATTATGGCTTACAACCTCCTTAAGTTGCTTAAGTACCCATTTAACACCTCAGTTTACCATTCTTCTCACTTTATATAGACACTAGCCAATTCTCACATTTCTTGTCCATATTGCCTTTTTAATCGAAACTTTTACCAATTTTGTTTCATATTAGTTTGTCTTTTCTTATATTCTCAACACAACCCATTTATTTACCATGTCCCATTATCTTTTCTGAGAATCTTTCTAACAACAGCGTACTTTAACAGGCTCCACACTGCCGGCTACACTACCACATGCTTTGGTTTGTGTTTTGGATCTTTCACCCTAGGACTCTGGCCCTTTTTAATTCTTTCTCGGTCTCATCCGAGTGCATATTAATGTCTTTGAATATTTTTTCCAAATGTCCATACTATTCCACTTTTACTGGCCTAAGACAGATTTTGGGTATTTTACCCCACCTTGTGTTACACTTTCAAAATCTCCATTTCTTGTCCTATACACACGTGTTGATTTCACCCAAAAATTACTTTTATTTAGGACCATTTGTGTAACACCTTTTAAAACATTTATATTTCATATATAATGTTCCTCTTTACATAAAATTATCATTTTACTGCCTTTATTCTAAAACTCGCCTTTTTCTCCATATTTATAGGTGTTGATTTTCCAAAAACATTATTAAGTTATACACACAAACTTTGTAAATGTTTTTACTCATTAAACTCTTTGGATATAACACACCTTTCAAGTT
Source organism: Sambucus nigra (assembly GCA_949130495.1). NCBI lineage: Eukaryota > Viridiplantae > Streptophyta > Magnoliopsida > Dipsacales > Adoxaceae > Sambucus > Sambucus nigra. Next base: position 427,223,076 of record OX422211.1, on the reverse strand, counting down.
GGAAATATCTTTATTTCATTACTCTCTTTACTAAGGAAACCATTCGACATTTTGAAGATTACTTTGTAAGAAAATAATTTTTTTCTATTTTTCACATGTAGTATTGAAATACCCACTTATCGCATTTTCTACACTTATTCACACACTTTAAGGGCTGACATTTCTATTTTCTTTTATTCATGTTAAAACCCCTTAAAATCTTCATTAAACTAGTCTATATGCTCATTACCAAATTACTACGAATTCATATACATAGGAAAAGAAATTTTAAGTCCAAAAATCCCATTAAATGGGTTTAACACGTGGTTCATTCCAGAAATTTCATAATATTTACAAAAAAACATGCTTTTCCAGACGAAACATATTTTTGTTTCTTCAAAACTTGAATAAATGTATAAAACCCCAATTTTTACAAGAAAACTTTGAGGTATTTGTTCATAAAATATCTTCAACAAGATAAATATTATTTCAAACATCCTATTCCATAACATTTTTAAATACCAGGTTTTCTCAACATGCATCATTTTACTCAAAATTTTAAAATCAGTTGTAAACCATTTTATACAAAATCATAAGAAATAACCTTCTTAGATCATATATGCATTCTACTCTTACAAACTCTAACTACAAGACCAATACTATGAAAAATAGAGTTCTTAACCTAAAGAGTAAAGTTTCCCACCTCAAAGAAGCTCTAACAATGGTAGGATGAAGAAGATGATAATGAAAATGTCCCACCTCCTAAGGTGACCTAGATCCACAAAATTTACTCCATGAAATCTCCAAGCAAACCTCCGTGTAGCTCCCTTATTCTTCTTCTCCTTCTTTAAAAATTCCCAACAGCATCTCCATGAAATCCCATCTTGCTCAAATTTGTGGTGTATATGGGTTTTATAAGATTAAATATGGTGGAAAGGGTTAAACTATGATGGTTTTGGGTGGAGGGATGGTGGTTCTAGAGTGGTGTATGGTGGTTGGTGGAGGAGGAGCTCCAAGAACTAGAGAGAGAGAAAAAGGCAAATCTGATTGGGTTGCTCAAATAAGCTAAAACTCATTTATACCCCCAAAACCCTAAGGTTTAAATCTCAAAATGCCTCTAAATTCAACCTTTTATCCAATGGTCAAACAATGCTTTGACCCACAATCTAATATGATCCGTTAGGAGCTTGACAACTCATTTGATCCAACGATCCACTTTGCGACAACACATTAAAATGTGCAGAAATTTTTTATTTTCGTCCGATCGTTAGAACGACTTTGGACCTCACTCGAACGAGATCCCGTCCAGTCAAACGAGAGTTCTAACGCTATAAGGATAAATTTTCTCATCAAGTGAATTTGAAATATTGGTTATTTCCGTTAGGACAAAACAATTAGATTGTACAGGTCTCATATCATGCTCTATAATTGAAGAATCCGAACATCCGGGATTTCAATGCAACAACAAAGTTCACATCATCATTCCAAATGCTCATATTTGGAAAGGTATATGACCCTTAGTTTTAAAATCTGTTAGAGAAATTTTTATGGGCTATATTGTTTTCCCAAAATCAAACTTTCTAAACTTGCCCATTTTCAATCAATTGAGATTTCATTTGAAATCTCGTTCGAACTAGATTTTCATCATTTGAATGAGATGTCCAATGACATCTTTAATGTCTCGAATGAAAAGTTGTTAAAAACCTCATTCTAACAAGATTTTGATATGTCGTTCAAACGAGACCTCGGGTCATTCGAATGAGCAAAGAATTTATTTAAAATGGCGGTTATTTTCAGCAGTTTTTCCCGTGATCACCACTTTCCTACTACTTCCACTTATAAAACTAAAGGGACTTGGGAATAACTGATGAGACTTCACTCCAAACTTTTCCAAAAATCCAAATCATTTTATCCAAATACTCTCCAACTTTTATATGATGACCTTGGATCATTTTTTAAGAAAACAAACCCAAAATTCCTACTTCCTTCATTTTTCACCATTGTGTGCGGTGGACCTCTGCACGGGTTGGAGACGGCGTATTGGCTAACATTAGATACCGAGATACAAGTGGTGTTATGCAAACGTGTTGGAGCTACACATTCTATGGACGAAGTTGTTGGAGATGGCATCAGCAATACTTGTAGTGTCAAGTCTGTAAGTCTTTTATTTCCTAATTGTAAAATCGTATTCGTAGTGGCTTTTTTCTAGGCCTGGCCATCTAAGGTTTTTCACAATTGTATTTTCCTCTTCCATCATGGTATTGTATTTGGTTGCTTTATAATGGCTATTTTCACCTAAATGCATGCTTAGGTTAAAAATATTAAAACTGGATTAACCACAATTTTTGGATAATTCGGTGCAAAATCACACTAGTAACTTGATGATGAAAAAATCTCGTATGTCCACATAGGATTTATTAGTCAAGACTGAAATTGGGAAAGCATCGATTATATTTGCCTAGTTGTAATTTTACCCCTGTGGTTGTGTATGTGTTTCTTGGAGTTTATTTCATGAATTTAGATCTTTGCCATATAACCCCACTTGAAACGCGGGTCAAGCATATGCTATACATGGGTCAAACACTAGCTCTATAAGAGCATAATTTGCTCATATCTTAAGCAACATTTAATTTTTGTCATATCCACTACACCAAAAATACCAATTTGGCACACCTTGATATTAAAAATCTGACACAGTTTAAAGCTGTGCCAAATTCCGGCACAGTTTAATGACAATCTGGCACACTTTAAAATAGTGCCAAAATTTGGCACTATTTTTAAGTGTGCCAAAATTAAGTACACTTGATTAAAATATAAATACTAAAAATTATTTGACATTTCATTTGGAGCCATCTAAATTTTCATCCCCTTCGCTCTCTGGCTCACATAAAAAGACTATACTGAACTATGGCAAAATGAAAACCCATTTATGTTCTCTCACTCTCACTTTTACTCTTACTCTCACCCAAAACCAAAAAAACCCTATGAACCGACGGCGCTTAATCTCCACCGCCGCCACTGTGATGAGTTTCCCCCTTCGCTAACCTCTTCCCGCCTCCATTATTGTGTTGCCCTCCGCCATCCTCGCCTCCTCGCAGATCTGCCCGCTGTCCTTCCCCCTCCGTTTTTCCCCATCTCTATTAATTTTCAGAGCTGAATAGATCCTTTTCTCTTACCCTTAATCTGCTTCATCTTCGTCTTACATAAAACTCCACCTCGCTCACAACTTACCCACTGGCGTTCCCCGGCCCTGCCACCACCGTGAAAACATTAAACCGATTAGGGTCTTTTTGTCGATACGTGGGCCCAGCTGGGTTATTGTGCTGTGGATGGTTTACACTTTGAGGTTTATTAATTTTGCATATTTAAATTTTATGCCTATTTATTTATATTATAGTTTTACACTCAATCCGTTATATATTAATTGTTGCTAAAAAATAATTTTCTTTGAATGTGTAGGTTGTCGTGCAGAAGGTGTTGGAAGATGGTGGAATTCAGAAATTAATGTGGCTCATGGTATATTTGCAATTTTTTTTTTGGTTAAATGGTTATAAAGACTTGTATTAGCGTATTTGACTATTTTGGACAGTTTGAATGTTTTGGGGAGAAGTTGTTTTCGACATAATGGATGTTATGGTTGTAGAAGTGCTAATTTTTGTACGTTTGATGTTATCAAGAGTGCTCATTTTGGAGAGAATGTCATGGTTGTGTACTATATAATTTTGTGATCGTAGAATTATTGAAATACATTGAATTGGACTGAATTAGATTAGATTGGATTGCATTTGATAAAATGGTGTATAGATTGGACTGAATCTGAATCTAAATTCGATCTGATCCAATCCAATTTTGATTAAAAATTGGCAAAAGTCGCCATTTTAGGTTTTCATTTTTTTTATTTTTGGGTAGGAGATATGTTGTATCATGCTTATACACACCGTCCCATTTTGGGCTGGAAGTAATGTTTTTATTTTTTTATTTCAGGCATCTCACCCATGGATTCAGTTATCAACATGGTGGATTTGCATTTGGTTGTGCACTCTTCTTATGAGGGTATTTGTTTAATTTTAATTAACTTACACCTGAAATTTAATTACTGTTTTCTTATGAGTCATCTCTACATTGGAATTCCATAAGCGTCGGGTAACACAATTAGTATAGAATATATGATGTGTTAGTATTTCTCCGTTATTGATAGTCATAGAGTGGTTTATGATGCTTAATTGTCATGGAAACTGTATGCACTAGTTGGTAGTTACCTTAGACTTGTTGACCATTGGATATCCACATGCATGTCACATATAAATTGAACATGATGTGAATGTGAAAATCGAATTCGTTGCATTTTAAACTGCAGTAGGATCTTGCACTCGACAACAATTTCAAAACAAAGTTGTTAAAAGACAATTTTATGTTGAACTTGACTAGGCAAAAATGGCCTTCATAATCATACTCGTGTCTAATACTGCAGCTGATTATTACTTGTTCATGCGATAATCCAGTACCCAATCCCCCCCTAAACGGAAAAAAAATCTTGTCATTGATATCCACTTTTAACACCACCACCCCCCCCCCCCCCCAATATAACAATCTCAGGTGCCTCTCTTATACTAAATTATTTGCATAAGGCTTGTGTACCTTGTTAAGTTGTTATATTGTACTGTATCTAAAAGCATAGTACTCCCGAACATTATGGATTTGCATGGAGGATCAATGACATGCAAGTTGTGTCCTTGTTTTGTTACAAGTCATGATATTTGTCAACTCCTTATCTCAAATTTTGGGCCACTATGCCATCTAAACTATAGGTTATCAAGGACAAAGTTGAAGAAGTTGAGTTTCCTAAAAAAGATGATATTCTGATTTCTGAGCCAAATGGTAAGCTTGTTGTTCTTACTGGTTTTTCTCATTCTGGTTGATACATTTTTTATTATATCTAACATGCGCGATGAATTTTAACAATCGTAAAAAAACTTATTACGATGAGTGAATCTTTATATTAATAAGAAAGAGAAGAACCTTTTAACATATAGCTAGACAACCTTTACGATGAGTGAATACATTTTCTATTCAGGATCTATGACAACCTTTTTATTATTTATATGAGCTAAGATGAATTATTGGGAACGATGCAGTTGTGGTATATTTTTTTCTAATTTTATATTTGTGACACAAGTACAACCTATTTATGGTGTAGGAACCCAATTCAGAAGGATCGAACCCACGTGGCGGAGCTCGTGTTTGTTTTGATATCTTCCGAAAAGAGGTTTCAGAACTAGGGTCAATAACACTCCGTTTAAGGGGCACTAACACCTCGTACGGTACCAATTAAATTGTAGGAACTGACAGCGTAGTCATGGGTCTCCCAGTTTGAGAATATGATGATAATTTCAAAATATTTAGATTAGGCTTAAAAACAAGTCGTTTGAGGGTGAAAACCCAAACCAGTTGCCAAACGGCCCCGTAAGAGGCATTAACACCTCGTACGGGACCAATATAACTTGTAAGAACTGACCACGTAGTCGCGGGTCTCCCGGTTTGAGAATATGATGGTAATTTGAAAATATTTAGATTTGGCTTAAAAACAAGTCGTTTGAGAGTGAAAACCCAAACCATCCGCCAAATGGTTCCGTAAAAGGCACGAACACCTCGTACGGGACTAATGTAACTTGTAGGAACTGACCGCGTAGTTGCGGATCTTTCGGTTTGAGAATATGACGATAATTTGAAAATATCTCAATTGGGCTTAAATACAAGCAGTTAAAGCGTGAAAACCCAAACTAGCCGCCAAATGGCCCTGTAAGAGGCACGAACACCTCGTAAGGGACCAATGTAACTTGTAGGAACTGATCGCGTAGTCACGGATCTCCCTGTTTGAGAATATGACGATAATTTGAAAATATCTAGATTAGTCTTAAAAATAAGCCGTTTGAGGGTGAAAATCCAAACCAGCCCCCAAACGGCCCCGGAAGAGGCGCGAACACCTCGCACGACACCAATGTAACTTGTAGGAACTGACCGCGTAGTCACGAGTCTCTCGGTTTAAGAATCTAACGATAATTTGGAAATATCTAGATTAGGCTTAAAAATAAGCCGTTAAAGGGTGAAAATCCAAACGGCCCCGTAAGAGGCACGAACACCTCGTACGGGACCAATGTGACTTGTAGGAACTGATCACGTAGTCGCGGGTCTCCCGATTTGAGAACATAACGATAATTTATAAATATCTAGATTAGGCTTAAAAACAAGCCCTTTCAGGGTGAAACCCCAAACCATCCTCCAAACGGACCCGTAAGAGGCACGAACACCTCGCACGAGATCAATATAACTTGTAGTAACTGACCGCATAGTCTCAGGTCTCTCGATTTGAAAATATGACGATACTTTAAAAATATATAGATTAGGCTTACAAACAAGCCGTTGAAGGGTGGAAACCCAAATCAGCCCCCAAACGACCCCGTAAGAGGCAATAACACCTCGCACGGGACCAATGTAACTTTTAGGAACTGACCGCGTAGTCACGGGCCTCTCAATTTGAGAATATGAAGATAGTTTGATAATATATGGATTAGTCTTAGAAATAAGCCGTTGAAGGGTGAAAACCCAAACCAGCCCCCAAATGTTCCCGTAAGAAGCACTAACACCTCACACAAGACCAATGTAACTCGTAGAAACTGATCAGGTAGTCATAACTTCCGTAAGATTTTATATAATAATAATTGCAACTCCTATATGTAATTTTTTAGCTTGAGTAAGCTTTTTTTATAAATTACTTGGTTACTAATATCGTCTCTTTTTTGTACCCAATTTTTTTTGCAGGATAACAGTTTATCGTTAGCATTTATTCACGTGGAACACACGGAGAAGTCAATGGTTTACAACAAGGAGTTTATTTATTTAATGTCGTTAGTATTCATGATTCTATTTTTTTGTGTTATGGCCGTGCGGGATTTTGTAGTTTTATTGTTAACTTTTATGGTCGTGCGGGCTTTTGTAAGTTTATTGCTATATTTTGTGGACGTGCGGGCTTTATATTGCGCAGGTTTTATATTTGCAGGTTTTAGAATGTCCACAAAATAGAGAAAACTATGCCCATTTTTTTTTTTTGTCTGTGAACTACTAAAGATTTGTAATATTTTGAAGTTTGTATGTACTATTTTATCAACAACGTGCAAGATTTCCAATTTGTGAATTTTCTTGTTTTCAAATAATTATTTTTTTTTCTTTTATCCAAAAATTTGGCACAGTTCAAACTCGTGCCGAAAGTGTATCAAATTTTGGCACAGTTTTTAACTGTGGCAAAAGTTTATCAAAATGTGCTCAATCTGGCACAGCTCAAAATTGTGCCAGAAATATCGAATGCTGGCACGGTCTAAAAGTGTGCCAAAAGTGTTCCTATTTGGTCAAATTTATCACACATTTAAACCCTGCAAAAAAAAGGCCATTTTGGAACACCTGATTCTGGCACATTTCAAAAATGGGCCAAATTTGATCTGTCACAGTTTTAAACCATGCCTGATTCCTGTTTTTGGTGTAGTGATCCCATTACCAAATTATTCGAGCCATCACGAAGAACCAATTTTTCATAATCTCCAAATTCAAGAAGATCTTCACAACTTAAAGGTATATAATTTGAATTAATTTATGTTTATATTTAGGAGTTATTTTATTTAAAATCGAGGTATTTTTCTAACATTTTTTTTGGATTTATAAAATTTTCAAAATACGCTCATGTCGTTAAAACGAGAGAGGAATCTCATTCAAACGACTATGCAATCTCGTTCAAAGTGGTCGTTTGAAGGTTCCTTCAAACAAACATTTAACGAGGGGATATTGGATTGTCATGTTTGAAGCACGTTTGAAGCTCGTTTCAAAGGAGATTAGGATTTTGTTTAAATGACCTTGTTGTCATTCAAACGAGAGTCGTTTCTCATTCAAATGAGGATTAAATTTTATTCGAACAAGTGTCTCCGCCTTGAATTTTGTGCCACCTTATAAATTATTATTTCGTACTGTATTTTCAAGAGATTTTTGCGAATGCGATTTTTGAAAACCTGCTAAAAAAGTTCCCACTTTCTTTAGGTCAAAAACCTCTTTTGATTCACAATCATCACTCCCAAACATGTATGTGAATCTGTTTGAAACTCTAGATAGTTCTATATCTGAGTTACTCTTATGGCGAGATTCTCTTCATGGTTGACCTTGTGGTTCTCGAGGGGATCACTTCTAAAGGAAGACAAAGGCTGTCGGTGGATACTGAGGGTGGACCACCACCTATAGATGACTTTGGAAGAATCTATATTTTGTAGAGGTTTTCTAAGTTGTGTCTTGTAAAAGGCTTATTTAGTGCTGATAAAAGGCTTGACTCGCAAGGGATTTTCCCTCAATTTTCCTTGTCATGTTTGCATGTATAATTTTATTTGTTTTATCACCTAGTTGCTTATTTAGGGTAATAAAATAAATTTTGAACTTATGTGTGTTGGACACTTAATTATAGAAATTATCCAATAAGATCGCAAGAGCACTCTCAAATTGGTATCAGAGTCTATTGCACAAATTTACTGTGTGATCTTTTTCGCAAAAATATTTCTCTCTTGATATATATATATTTTTTAAATTATTGATCTTTGAAAGCTTTGATTTTAATGGATAATTTGTAAAATCGACTGTCCATCTTCGATGGTACTAATTATGAATACTGGAAGGCTAGGATGAGGCCTTCTTTAAAGGACATAGATGAACGCATCTGGATCGTCAGTGAAAGAGGGTAGACACCTCCCACTGTCACAGTCGATAATGTTGTCAGTCCTAAACCTGTCTCACAATAGATAGAAGATGATTTAAGTGGAGCAACTTTAATTCCCGCGATTTAAGTCGGGAACCGTCGCCCCTGACGAGTTTCGTTGCATTACGATGTGCATCATGTCTAAAGAAGCTTGGGATACCCTCCAGCTCACTCACGAGGGTACTAATGATGTCAAAGATTCTAAGCTGCAGAATCTGACTACATATTTTAAAACTATCATAATGCTTGAATCTGAGTCCTTCGACAAGTTCTATGCACAAATGTCCGACATTGTTAACTCGAGTTCCAATTTAGGTGAGAGAATACCCGAGACATGTGTAGTTATGAAAATCTTGATATTTCTTCTCGCTCGTTTTATTGCTAAGGTCATCGTGCTGAAATCATTAGGAATTTTTTATACTCTTAGGTTAGAAGAACTTGAAGGAGACCTTCAGACTTATGAGATAGATATGCTCCCTAAAACCATCAAGCCTAGTGATATAAGGGTAGCGTTAAAGACTCAAACTAAGAAGAAGAAAACGAAGAGATTTTACGAGTCTGAATCTGAGGGTGAGTGTGATTCCGATGACTTGGCCTTGTTTGCGAATTTTTTTATAAATTTCCTTATATTTTCCAAAAATAATTCTTCCAATAAAAAGATTTTTAAGGAAAAAACAAGAATTAGGTCAAGGATAGTGGTGAGGAAAAGGAAGATATAAGGTTTAATGAGTGCGAGAGTAAAGGGAACAAGGCATATGAGTGTCCCACTATGCGAAAGAGAAAGGTCAAAGAGATTGCAAATAAAGTCACTCTTAGCGAAAGTGACATCGAGCTGGTTGATTCAAGGGGAGAATCACCACATGGATAGTGTGTTGCTTTCATGGCTAGTCACATGAGCACTTATAGTTTATCCCATGTTGATGAGGACATTCCTAAATGTGAGAGACTCGTGTGACACCACGCCTAATTAAATAACGGGTGATCAGTCCTTTATTAATTAAATCAGAATATTCGGTTGGTGCAGATTATGCATCACTGACGAAAACTTGTTTTAAAATACTAATCACCTAATATTTAGAAAGGTTGATGTCAAAATTTTATCTTATCAATTAATATAAAGAAATTAAACTAAATAACCAATCATTCACCATTTAATTCAATCTCATACGAACTGAAATAAATTGAAAAATAAAATAAAGAAGCTGGAGTAAACATATCCAGTCAAAATCCAATACAGTAATTTAACTAAATACATCCAACAACTGGGAATAGAAATGAATTAAATCTCAAATCTCCGACTGTATAAATAAGAAGTGACGACATGTCCAACTATGCAAATAACTTAAAAGTGCGGAAGGATAGACTCAGAGGCGTCTACAACCAGAGTCATGTAGCCTCCACAGCAGCTACAGGTCATCAAATGAATAGAATTCCTAAGTCTGGTGTCCCTGTGGCTGAGCACCTAAAATTATTTGACAAGAAAGGAGATTTGCAGAAAATGGGTCAGAGCCTGAGTTGAAAACGGTTTAAAAATCAGCAAGTGCTTAAAATGGTTTATTAGCACATATATTTATCATATTAAATTATCGAACTCACTTGGGGATGCTCACCTCTCATCTAATGTGCACGCCTAGCGAATATCCAAACCCCACTCGTTCTATTCTCATGCTAACTAGTTCTTCTTATCTAAACCCATCGTAATCCAATACTGACCCCGATTATTTCCCTCGCAAAGTACACTACATATAATCAATCCCACTTTAGCATAATAAGCGTTTTCGGTTTTAATCCAATTAAGTGGCCGCTACTTAATTCATTCCGAATTTTATCATAAATTTTACCGACTAAATACACACAGTAGATATCAACATAAGTGTATACATATATTCACTCTAGCTCGTACATATATATATATACAATACTGCACCCCAAGACACAGCTGCGGTGCGTGCATACTATGTTATCCTGTCCTCTTGCATCGCTCATTTGCATAAAGGACTAAAGGTTCAGTTCCTCGCGAACCCTCAGAAACACAACACATATATTGGAGGCGAACATAGTCCCCAGTCGATGGGCTACGCACATACCTACGCACCCATACGACCGTCATCACTACCGTTCTCACAGATAGTCCGTACCTAGGTTCTATGCTCTTAGTGGTACTAATTAATATCCCCCCGAAGGCTCTTCAAGGAATGATTGTCCCCAACGCGCAACCTCCGCTCGATATCAAGCAGTGTAGGTATGTTATACACATAATAGTTCAATCAATAAGTATGCACACAACTTATTATATTCATTAGGTATTCACGCAACCTAAGTTCCTGATATTATAGATAATATCATCATCATTACTATTCACTTTATCGCAAACTTCGACTTATCTCTCTAACATATATCTTTTCTCTAAGGCTCTATTACCCCGCCATATCCCCTTGAGTAATCTCTCCCTCGCTCATTACTATCTAGGAGTTTAAGTCATTCGGTAATAGCATAGATTAATTTCTCTCACTTGGACCAACCTAGGAGGGTTCTAACTTGTCCGGCCCAAAAATAAGCATTCTGGAATCTCGTTAGTAGTTCCAGGATTCTCGTTCGAACGAGGTCATTCGAACGAACTCAAGAATTTTCTTAGAAGTCTCGTTGGAATTCTCATTCCAACGACCTGGGCAGGTCTTCGAACGAGAATTCCGAGAACATCCTTGTTCTTCCGAAATTCATTTTTCCAATCTTTTTCTCATCCAAATCCGTCTCAAACTCATCCAAACTCCCAATCAATGATTTTAAAATATTCCTACTCATAATGGGATACTTTCTAACACAATTTAAATGACAATTCTATAAATAATCAAAGTAAATCTAAACAACCTCCTAAATCTTTAAAAGTCCTTTGATAATGAACCCACCATTAACAATCATTCATACTCCCGATTATATTTCGTGATTTTAACCTAGAATTTTCAGATTTATCATTACTATAACAAGGTTATTCTTCTACACGCAAACCTATCTCCCAATTTCACAATTTTGTTGACAAATCAATTCCAAATTCATAGTATTATGTTTATCTCATCAATTAAGGTTAACATGAATCATATATGCTCAAAAACACAGCAAGACAAACACTTGCATTTTTGTGAACCTCTGAATTGATGAAAGAAATTGGTATGGGGGTGATCCTCTCCTCGCGATCTATGCGTTGGTATGATTTTTCGGTGGAAAGCATGAATCCTTAGCCCAATTCTCTATGTCTTCTTCTTCTTCTTCACCTCTTAGGTTTTCTCTCTCTCTTTCTCTCTCTCTCTCTCATGGGTTAGATGTCCATGTTCTTTTTTTCTTTTTAATTCCTATTTTCATCCATTTAATTTTCCAAAAATATCGAAAGACCAAAATGCCCCTCCGGGATGTCGTCTTGGGCTAAAATGTCCCGGACTCCAAATAAAACAACCGAGTAGTGTTTTCTGACTATTTCGACCCTTTTCGAACACACTGGCGCGCTCAAAATGGCTATATGAGTTATAAAAATTAATCATTCTTTTTAGCTCACTAAAGTAATACTGACACGACTCACACGCGCGTCCCAACTGAGTGTATTATAACTGTCGTATATTTCACTCCCAACTAAAATAATATTATCATATTCATATATTACTTTACCCACTAAGTAATATTCCACGTAATTATTTTCGATAAATACCAACTCTCGTCACGCTAGTAATTATTACAATTAGATCGTTATTAATTATAATTTAAATTTTCTCCCGTTAAATTAATTAATTCAAATCCCATAATTAAAATAAAATTCCACAAAATTATAGGGTATTACAACTCAATGATGTTTCGACTCATTCGGGAGATAGTGAGAGTGAGGATGAGATTGTTAGTGAGGGAGAAGGTGATATCCAAGAATCTTTTTGTGATTTATACACCGAGGAGTTAAAGACGAAAAAGATTAATAAGGAGTTGTCTCTTAGGGTGTTAGATTTGGAGAGAGGTGAAAGTTTTGAGTGTGTGTGAGGCATCGGCGAGTCAACTCGAGAAGGTGAAGGTTTCTTTGTGTGATCAGTTGATCATTTTAGGACGGGAAAAGAGTGATTTGACCAACACCGTGATTATTTTTATGGGAGATCTTCAATCTTCATTGGAGACTCGTGTGAAAATTAAAGCCCGTGTATCCCAACTTGAGAGTGGTCTCAAACGTGTCTAGGAGGTCAAGGTTACTTCAGAGGACACATCTAAGAAAGTAGGAAGGATACTCCTCGGCCCCGCTTTGGGTAATGTTGAGAGGATAGGAATAGGTTATGACGGTGCATCCGCTTCCCATGTTTCACCCGAGCCTAATCCCGAGTTTGTGTTAAATCAATATAGCCCTCAACCTAGCCCACATAGGCGTTTGAATCCATGTAGGAAAGCACGCCCTAGATTTTTTAGAGAGGTGGACCTAAGCCCGTGTATGTTTTCTCCCATTGCAAGTAAAAAGGTCACCTAAGAGAGTTTTGTTTTAAGTTGGGGAAAGTGTCTCATAGGTATCCTCCACAATATGCTACCACGCGTGTTCTCGCACTCCCACGCATGTTGCTCCACATGATGCCGCACAACACATGAGAGGTTTTGAGAGTTTACGAGAACAAGTAAAGTATTTAGTCAAGACTTCATAAGATTTGCTGGATGTTTTTCATAGGATGTCATCTCCTTTGGAAAACTCCTCCAGACCTAATAATTAATGTTGAGACTGTTTCTAATATAGGATGCTTTTCATGTTCATATATTACATGACTATTGCTAGATTGTCCTATTATTGCACATATATTTTTATTTTGATATATTTTTTGAAAAATCCAAAAAGAGTTTTATTTTTCTTGAAAATTTTTGAAAAATACAAAAAGATTTTCGGTTTCTTTTAAAATAAAGGTGAAAAAGACAAAAATATTTTATTTTGATAAAATTTTTGAAAAATCCAAAAAGAAGTTTTATTTCTTTTACCATATGTGGACGAACATTAAAGATGTCCGAGTCACCAATTCACTCCATATTCACGTGGCCATTTTATAGTGTTTTGAGACGTGACATCATTTCATTTTGTGCTTTATAATGTGTGGAGTCATTAGGATGTGATATAATGACTACTTGCTACATGTTTGACTCCTTGTCACCTTTAATGCACACTAGAACGAACTTAACTGAGTATTGCACTTCCCTTTCAAGCGTCGATCGTAGTGTTTTCATTTCAATCCTACATTTAAAATGAACCATATGTGAAAAAACAAGATAATAAAAGTAGTGCTTGTAATAACCATTTCCCGGAATCGAAAAATTAAAATTCATATCTCCGGTAAATTTAGGATATATAATGCAATGGAATTGGACTGTAAAAGACAAGTTGACTTTGCGTGAAAAGTCACCATTTGCAAAAAGAAAAGAGCCAAAAAGATTTAAGTCACATAAAAACAAAAGTGCCGAGACAATTTTTAGAACATTGATGCTTCGCTACATATGAGCATTAATTTCTTCAAAAATATTTGAGAAAAAAATTAAATATGTGAGTTTTAAGGGAGTTAAGTCGAAGATCAATGGGTTCGCACATCCTTAAAAATCTCGTAAAAGCATTACATAGTTTTGGGCATTATTGGTGTGAAAATCACTTAGATCTTGATTAGTTGATTAGGTTAAGTCAATGTCACTTGAGTTCATCAATTTTACACCTAACGTAGACTTTGAGATATTGTGTTAGTGGTGTCTCATTCCTTTGTGCACATATGTTATGTTTTTCTACGTTAACAAACCAATAGAATATGTTCACACCCCCACATTTCGTTTTCATGATTCAATTATTTTTGTGTTTCTCCATGGTGTGTTGTTTTTATAAATTTGTTTTACTTGCAAAAATTTGAAAATTTTCAAAAATAGTTTGTGGAGCCTTTAAGATTATCATTGCATTATTATTCATTCATATTTTTTAGTGATGATATATTATATGTTTGGTGGTGCTCCCTATATTTTTCATGATTAGTTTCTACTCCTTTTCCATTTCGGACAAAATAAAAGGGGGAGAACAACTTATGGGGAGTTTGATTTATCAGGGAGATTTACATATCTTCATGCATTTATTTGATATATTTCAAACTTGGTGCGTGACGGGGTATTTTCTTTATTTCATGTGTGTGAGTACTTTTGAAAGATCATATTTGGAATACACTCAATGAAGACAAAGTGCCCAAGAGAAGACAAAGAATAAGTGAAGATTAGAAGACTTTATTTTGAAGATAACTCTATCTTATACCTATCCACTTTAGGGTTTGGGAGGGTATTAGGATATTGTATTTGTCTTCAGGGATTTATTTGTAATTTGAATTTTGGTCTTATGTTTGTACCAGAATAACCATAAAAGGGAAGATTTATAAGAGCAAAATTTGCTCATAGCTTAGGCTACATTTAGTTTTTGGCATATCCCGCCAGTGATTGATTCGAGTCATCACAAAGAACCGATTTTCTATCATCTCCAAATTCAAGAAGATCTTCACAAAAAAAAGGTATAAAATAATTTAGGATTTTAAATTTATTTACGTTTATATTTGGGAGTTATTTTATTAGAAATAGAGGCATTTTTCTGGATTTAATTTTTTTTCAAAATACGCGCATATCGTTTAAACAAGATAGGAATCTCGTTCAAATAACTATGCAATCTCGTTCTAAGTGGTTGTTTGAAATTTCCTTCAGACGAACATTTAACGTGGACATACTGTTTTGTCATGTTTGAAGGTTTCAAACAAGATTCGAATTTCATTCAAGCGACCTTGTTGTCATTCAAACAAGAGATTTTCTCATTCAAAAACGAGGCTTAAATTTTGTTCGAACGAGTGTCGTCATCTCGAATTTTGTGCCGCCTTACAAAGACCTGTTTCGTACAATATTTTGACAAAGTTTTGCAAATACAATTTTTGAAATCCTGTTGCAAAAGTTCCCAATTTCTTTAGGTCAAAATCCTCTTTTGATTCACAATCATAACTCCCAATTATATATATACGTGAATCTATTTAAACCCTAGAAGTTTTATATATGAGTTAATATTGTAGAGAGATTCTCTTCATAGCTGACCTTGTGGCTCTCGAAGGGATCACTTCTAAAGGAAGACAAAGGCTAATCGAGGGATACTGAGGGTGGACCACCACCTGGACGAATGTATCTTCTATAGAGGTTTTGTAAGTTGTGTCTTGTGAAAACTCTATTGTGCTGATAAAAGGTTTTACCCGCAAGGGTTTTTTCCTCAATTTTCCTTGTCGTGTTGGCATGCATAATTTCATCTGCTTTATCATCTAGTTGCTTATTTAGGGTAATAAAATAAAATTTGGACTTTTGTGTACAGGACACTTAATTATAGAAATTATCCATTAAGATCGCAAGCGCACTCTCAAGCTCATTCGAACAGGAAGCTACCCCTCGTTCGAATGACAACGCACCTTGCTCAAATGAGGGCGTTCCAACAAGATTCCAGTGAATGATGGAAATCGTTCAGGTCCTTATCGTTAGATGGTCATTTGAACCTCGTTCGAATGATGTGTCCACTTGTTCAAATGACAACCATCACTCCGCATAAAAAATTTAGCCATACAAATCCAGTTTAATCATATTAGGGCCACTACATTACCCAAATTTGATCCATGATCCATCTTACCAAGTTTAAATCCCAATTGGGTCATACCAACTTACCAAATTACATCGGTACGTTCAAAATCGTGGGGGCGGGTGTTACACATAACCTCTTATTCGGTGTTATCATAAGTGCGCATAGAGATAGAAGTATGGGTGAGATAAC
This sequence comes from Sambucus nigra, assembly GCA_949130495.1. NCBI lineage: Eukaryota > Viridiplantae > Streptophyta > Magnoliopsida > Dipsacales > Adoxaceae > Sambucus > Sambucus nigra. Next base: position 427,206,499 of record OX422211.1, on the reverse strand, counting down.
TAACTTTTATCCCTAGATAATTGAGAGTTATTAATGAACAGACATTCAAAGAGGTCTCCATATCGAAAATTTCCAAAGGAACCATCTTTCCCACGATTTTTATAGAGATGTTAAGAGCATAGTTATGATTTGGATGATCTTAGGAATTTCTTCACTAAAAAAGGAGATGATCCTCATCGTAGTCACCTATGTAGATGGATTCTTCAGGGGTAGTAGTAAAAGAAAGTATGGATCTTGGGAAGATCTTAATCAAAGAATTTTTATGAAATTGGAAAGACACGAAAAGTCGCCATAAAGTGATGTTAGCTTCGATTTTCTTGAGCTATTTAAGGACTTACTTCCTTCAACAAAAATTTTTGGCCTCGGAAGTTCTTCAGCAATTCCATTATTTTTATTTACACACGCACCCGCAGATGGAAGAATCAGGTCTTCATGGTATCACCTAGATAGTTTCATGCGATTTATGGATGCGGGGAAGAACAAAAATCATATGTATTCGTCCAATTCTAGAATGATGGATACTTTATAATTCTCGCATTAACTCTTCAAAAGAAATTATCCTACAAATGTAGCAAACTTTGTCAATATCCATGCTATCTGGCTCGTTATCTGAGTTGTCTGAATGGTCCGAGTGATCTCCCCTCAAGGGCAATAATATTAACTCTCCACGAGAATTTTTTATATGTTAAGAGTGAACCTAATTCATCATACAAATCCTCCCACTTAGCGGAGAAGTGTTGGAGAGAGGGAACCAAGTATCCCTAGAGACTTTGTATGGTTACCGGTCTCAAAGTTGTGCATATTTCTTTATATTTGAAAAAATTATTGGACATGATAATTACGATACTGTCCAAGATGAAGTCCCTGCTAAAACAATCCAACAATTTGATTATCGGGCCCATTCTGAGGCTTCCATGTATACATCACTGCTCTTTTCATGATCAACTTCTTCGAAGGTCATCTCTGGTGGTAATTTCAACTCAAAGTCCGTGAGTTGATTCAAAATGGTTGATAACCCCATGCACCTTATTTCTGAGTAGGTTCAGAAGATGATGCAGACCATTGTCATAAGAAATAAGGCTTAGTATAGTGCATATTCTGGTCATAAGAGGAAAGAGGGAATTTTTTAAAGGTATTTTGGGGAATTGATAGATGAATTGGGTGTATTGATGGGGAAGATTCTAGTATAATAATCAAAATCTAGATTTTCCTTTTAAAGAATGGCATTCACCCTGGCTCGATGTGTTGGAAGACGGTTTTGAGAAATATTGGGTTTATAGTTGACTGGAGGGGCAATGACCCAATTATTAATGAGGTCTGGAATGTCGTTCTTCAGTTAGAAACACTGGTCAGTGGTGTACCCAACGATTTGGTGGGAATCTTAGCGAGTGTTATGCTTGAAGTTCTTTGGAAGTGGGTCTGGTAATGGATGTGATTCTAACTGCTTGATGAGGTTTTGAGATAGAAGAAATTGAAGTTCAGTGTATTCTTTTTTTACTGTTGCGGGAAGATCTTCGATTATTATGGTGTAGATGGTTGAGAAATGTGGTTAATGGTTGAGATATAGTGTTAGCTGGCTTTTCATGCTTATGAGGAATGAACTACCATGTTAGCCTCTTCGGCTCAGACTCAGCTTTCTGATTGATAGCATCTTCTTCGATATCGACCCCTAACTCCCGGAGGGCTCTAAAATGAGGGTAGTACAAGCTTCCTAAAGAGGTTTCGGTATACAATGGGAAATTCTTCTTCATAATGCTCACTTGTTTTTCCATAGAAGGTCGACTTGTCATGTTGGGGGATTTTTCTTTCCACCAACCGATAAAGCTATTGAATGATTCCTTTGTATTCTTCTTGAGTAGCTCAAGGTCTCGATGAGTGACATCCTCATTATATTTGTATTGGGTCATGAATTCTCGAGCTACATCCTCTTAATTAAGAATTCGAGATTATTCTAGTGATAAGAATCACCGAAGAGTGTTTTCTTTAAAAGACTATTGGAATGTATATGTCATTATTATTTCAGACTCTCCAAGAAGATTCGTAGCATGGTGATTACTACGAAGGTGAACAAAGGGAGGTCCATTACCTCCAAAAAAATTTATGTCCAGCATCTCAAATGTTTTTGGCGATCGAGCTTCAGGTAAGGAGACATGTGGGTGTAATCTAATTATTTTCTTGACATCTTGACTTTGTCGAACTTCTTAAATAACAATATGAGGTCTTCATTAACCTTGTTCAATTATTCCTCTTTATGATCAACGAGAATATACATTGGCAAATGATCCCATGGCGGGGCGAGGTTCAACATCGACAATCGAGATGGTAGTGGCCCATTAGTAAGTGGGACATGCGGGATATCTTGATACTCTTATGGAACCCACATCTGTTGTGGCGCTTGCAGACCCGTGACACAAGGAAAGACGATGTCATGCTAAGGAACCTCAGGTGTCTGAACACTGTTTCATTACAACTCTTGGAAAACTGTCAAGAGATTTTCAATCTTCGCACAAAGCTGAGCGGGGACAATCCTCATGGTTGGTTAAACATTAGCATTATGATCAAGGTTCTTCATGAATAGTCCGCATAGGGACTGTAGAACTTTCATAGAGATAGAAGAGGATGTCATAGATATCCAATGTGGTGGCTTGATGGTAGATCCGAGCCAATAGGGAGTCAGGCCAAAACTATTGTATGCAATCGCACCAGAGAGAAAGGAATTTTTTTATTTATTCTAGGGGAAAAATAATATTTTTGGTCATTTTTGAAGAAAGGAGAAAATATTTTTGGTATTTTTAGAAAGAAAGCGGGAGAAAATAAAATTCCCTAATGTAATTATTGTTATTAGGTTTAACTTGTATTATGTTCCACCTAGGGTACAAGTGAAATGTCGGATAGTATTCGAACCTGGGAAAGATAGGATACGTGATGCAAGACACGGCTTGACATGTTTCCAGACTCACGAACATGATCCTATTTAAAAATGGGAAAAATAGTGCAAAATTCGGGCGGCATGACAACTCAAAATTTTTGCATATTTTCACATTGAAACTGGCAAGCTACTAGATATGAGAGTTGTAGGTAAGATGCCTATATGAGGTTAATGCACTGAGAGGTTAGTGGAAGGTTCCCCCCTTTGGCATAACTTCCATGATATACCTCACGCATAAAAGGGAAATAATTCATCGGTACGTGTGGACAAGCCATTTGATATACATGAATGTATATGAATTTCTTCATGATATACCCCGTGGAGATGGTACGTGTGAGAGCGAATTCGATATACTCGACGTATGTGAATGAGTTCCCTGCTATATACTTCACGTCATGAGTTCGGCCAAGCGTTAAATGCGAGGAAATCGTTAGATATCTTCGAAGATAGTAGGACAATGGAAGGTGAGAATCATATCGCTTAGGTTAATCGCGCTCCGCATGACCGACACCCATCACAAAGTAACCCCCAGTACAGGACAAAATTTTGGTCAAAATATAGTGCTCACACGACATGGTGTGCAAAATGCATGAGTCTTAATTATTATTTTGTGGAGATTTTTATGTATTATAAGCGGGAGAAATACTACTACTAAGCATGGAATATACATGAGCGACATGTGATAGGGGAGCTAAGAAATTAAGGCAAAGATGGCAAGTATATACAATAAACATGGAGCGTATACAAGCATGATGGTATATACAAAGTGTGAGACACATGAATATACTTAAGTGGGAGAAAAGTATGTGCAAAATGATAGTGATATGGGAATATGTATAAGTGAATAAATATATAGATATATACAAGTGAGAGTAATGTGAAAGTGTTTGCTGGTGAGATCAAGAACGGATATCTACAAGTGGTATGTAAAGCATGTGAGCAGGCATGTGGCTATATACAAGTGAGTATAATATGGAAGTGTGTGCTAGTAAGACTAAATATGGATATCCACAAGTGATATGGAACATGTGAAAATGTGAATAAGTGGAGTGAGCATGGTTACTGTATACAAGTCAATAAAGCATGAAGCATGTGATGAAAAAGGTAGTATATACATGTAATGGGAAAAAGAGGATGATAGAGAGAAAGATGTATATGGATATCATGATATAAGAAAGACATATGTACAACATGTTACTATGAGAGTAAAAAGATTATATAAGGGAGGTGTATACACATATGTAGAAGAATAGAGAAAGGGGAGAGAGAGAAAAAAAAAACACATGTAAATAGAATATAGCCTTAAAAAAATAAATCCCTAGTCGAGTTTCCACTGTGACCATTTGAGATTTTTCGATACGGGTTCGCCCCGAAAAAGAAATTTCCACATGCAGGGATCAAGAAAGAAAGTCCATTTTCACCACTACCACAATCTTTGTGGGCTTCCATGGACATAAATTGCTCATCGTTAAAGGGGTGAAAATAGAAAAAGATGGGGTCGCCAGCCTATTTTTCTCAAAACATTTAAAAGATGTAGTTGATGATGCTAAGATTTAGCACCACCAGATAAGAGGTGGAGAGCTCAAACAGTAATAACAATGGCAGCAATAGAGTTATATATGTGTGTGTATAGAAGGGGATGAGTATAAGAGGAATGAAGACAATGATGTATAGTGGTTCAGTCAATCAGGCCTACATCCACTGTGAGTGTGTGATCCACTAAATTTAGGCACTAATGGCCTTGGGTACAATGCTCATAAGCTCACTCTCTCTCTACTGTGTGTACAAGCAGAGTTTTAGCTAGGGTTACAATTATCGATCCCTTGAAGATGACAAGTATATATAGGGCTTGGGGGGAGTAGTGTACCCCCCAAGCATGCATGGTGCATGTGAATAATGATCTAGCCAATCCCCTGCTGACACCTGGATGTGCCCCTTGTGATCAATGATGACATAATATTCCCTCACTTGAAGAGATGATATTATTATAACGGTCTAGTCCACGTGCTATATGAGTCCCACGCGCACTGTTCCACACGTCTCTCAAACCACGCGATGTGATGATGTCACCATCGGCATAGATTGCCAGGCCGAGGCTAAAGTTGATGCTGGCATTGGGCTCGGATGGATGTAGGCCTCGTACTGTCATCCCCTCATAGGGTCATCTGGTCAATGATGAGGGGTCGTCCCCTTATAGGGCCGTCTGGTCCATAATGGGGGGGCGGCCCCTTGTAGGGTCGTCTGTCCCGTGATGAGTGGTCGGCCCCTTATAGGGTCGTCTGGTCCATGATGAGGGTTGGCCCCTTGTAGGGTCGTCTGGTTCATGATGAGGGGGTCGGACCCTTGTAGGGTCATCTGGTCCGTGATGAGTAGTCGCCCCCTTATAGGGTCGTCTGGTCCATGATGAGGGGTCAGCCCCTTGTAGGGTCGTCTGGCCCTGATAAAAACCCCTGTGCAGTAGTTGTTGAATCCTCGTCCTGGGTGAGGATACCCTCGGCCTAGCCGAGGGTGTATTTTGGTATATCAGTAGTCATCACTGAAGAAATGGTACTAAAGACAAACTAGTGCAAATGAAACCAAAGAGATCACGGGTTCAAGGATTAAGTTACGCAGTGGGAAGGTGTTAGGAACCCATTCCACCCCTTAGGTCTCTCATGGGTTATAATTTCTCCTTTTTCTCTAAAATGAAATTTGTGTATATGATGTGTGCAAATTGAAATAAATGAGATAAGAATTGTCATGCTCACGTCATTAAAAAGATGGAGATGAGTCATTCTGAGGAGTATAAATAAAAAGAAAGATGATAATTTAAAGGTAGCCAAAATGTGAGCAGCATATCAGATCGAAATCCATCGCAAATAATAGAATACGCATGTCTGGTGGGGACACTATAATAAAGAGAAAACACTACTATGAGGAAATGGATATGCATCTTTGATGGGACTGAGAAAATGGTAGAGAATAAAAAATATGAAAATATAATATAATGTGAGCAACACACCAAATAGTGAATATGCATGTCTGACGGGGTTTTTACGAACATATAAATCACCCCTAGTCCTTAGCCATCGATGTTGTTGAGATGGATGTGGGGTAATGTTGTCCTTGAATGCCGTATGGTCAGTTTAATGAATGACATTTGTCCAAGTTAATTGTCATCTTGTCAGAGATCCATCATTGTTTATGTTTCCCAGGTGCGACGGCTGCACACCACTCTTGGAGCTTTGTACCCTAATGATTCCTCTCCTCGTGGGCTGTGTCTTTTATTGATTACGGGGCCCAATAGTAACAAGGTATTTAAATGATTCTTCAAACAATCATTCTTTTCTTCTTCTTCTTCTTCGTGCCCAAGCTTTCTCTCTCTAGCTCCTTACCAGTTCAAACCGCCATTTCTGCGATTTCTGTATCTCAGGTTGTGCCCAGTCTTCGTCTCCATCCTCAGGTAACCTTTCTGCTTTAACTCCCTCTTTATCTTCCATTTTTTGTTTGCATTCTTGCTTTGGGTTTCTTTCTCAGTTTTTCTTGGTAGTTTATATTTCTCCAGCGTGGAGGCCCACCCTGTTGTGGTGGTTATAGGGCTGATCATTATGTTTTAGGTTCCTTAGGGTTCTTCCCCCACCTTGTTGTGGTGGTTTTAGTACCTTTTTCTGACATTTCTTGGGTTTTCTTGTGTTCTTCGGCGTTCTTCTCCGGTGAGCTGGGTTCCCCTTGTTCTTGAGTGTTCATCCCCAAAACCCTTTATTTCCTTAGGTTTGATCCAAAAGTCATGAATAATACTAAGATATTCGTCATGAATAATCCGTTTTCAAAGCAAACTTTCCATATTTATAAATATCCATTTTGGAAATCCGTACCTGTAATATTTTCTATTATATATATATATATATATATATATATATATATATATATATATATATGTGTGTGTGTGTGTGTGTGTGTGTGTGTGTGTGTGTGTGTGTGTGTGTGGTTTTTTACAAACAGTTTAAATCATAAATATTTCACGTATTAATAGAATAAAGAAAATTTTATCCATCTGTCTCGTCTTTAATACCATCTTACACACAGTGTCTCTATTTTACATTGATCATTTTGTTGTCTAAAGTTACTATAACTAAAGACATTGTTTCATTTAATTGACATATTCATGAAGACTCATAGATAGTAGTCTTACCAATGTAGTGTACTTAAAGGCCAATCTTTATTGATTTTATATGATCATTAAAATGCTTTCTCACAAACACTCATTCACCGTATATAACCTGTTATGGATCAATAAATGATCACTTAGTACACATTAAATGTTAGCACTTGTTTTTAAGTCTCTTAAAATTTGATTCTCTAATTTTTTAGTCATATTTAATAAAATATTATATAATATTTAAAAGGTGGTTGTTATTGTCACCCAAAACACTATTACATAATACCGTACAAAAAAATAGTATGATATTGATACGGGCAACCCTATGGCTATTGTGGTGGTGTGGTGGAGACTATGATGGTATGTGGTGGAGATGGTGATATGGTGTTTCATGTCCAAATGGGTTTGAAGGTTTTAAAGAGAGAAATAGATGAAAAGAGAAGGAAAATGTTGAAAAACGAGAAATTTGAACTTTAAATATATGGGTGCCCTTTGGTGGTAAAATGAATAACGAATTGTCTAAGTGTGGTGGTCGCAAGTTATTTCATCTTATGGGTATTATGGAATAGTTTTTGTGTTAATAGAAGCAACCTCTTTAATGTGTTGTGTATAATTTTTTTGTTAAGATTTAGCAAATTTCAATCAATGCTTAATCAGCACAATGTATGTAAATTAAAAAGTATAAATGAATACATATATTGTCTGAATCTAGGAAATCCGCAATGATATGAATATGGATAGTTGTATATAGTATCCAAGCAAATACGAATAAGGATATAGATAGTGTACTTGTAAACGAATACGAATAAAGGATAGTGTGGTATCCGCTCCATATTCATCCGTTTTACACCTCTAGTTACGTTGGTCAAAGTTCTTAAACTTGTTGATGGAGAGGGAAATCCATAAATGGGCTTTATGTATGGGGAGATAATAAGAAAAAGGAAGATATTAAAATGGAATTTAAAAATATTGAGGCTAACGTGGATCAAACTTAGATATTATTGATGCAAAAGCCAAAGATCATCTTGATAGCCCATTTAGTGGGATATTTATTAAATCCTTTTTAATTCTCCAAGGATCCAAAGATATAAGCTGATGAAATTTTGATGGGCGGAATATTTGTTTTTGTTGAGAAACTTTTTCAGAACATTGAGGTGTAAGACGAAGGGATAAATGTTGAGTTGTTGAAATACAAGAATAAAAATGGTTCATTTAGATGAGCTTTGACAGTGAAAGGATGCAAGAAAAATGATTCAAAATTTGATCAGGGTATAATTATTTCAATTTGTATATATGTTACCCCCACCCCCTTTTTATATACATTCCCACCACCCACCCCTCTCTTTCTCTCTCTACTAGTTCCTAATTATTTTTTTAATTACTAATTCAAATTTGTTTATTTAATTATAATTTGAAGGTGGTCCAGCTATGGAAATCACACACCCAGCTTGCAAAAAATGGAAAAATGATCCTTGTTTTGAGCACTATTCTTTGGAGTGTGAGAAATTTAAACGTTTTTAAGGGGTGAGTATTTGTTACAATTTTATTATAATTTATATAGCTACTTTCAATTTAAATTGTAGTAATACTTTTATAGCTTTTCTTTTATATAGATACATACAAATAAAGGGAATAGGCATGATACAACAAGGACAAACAATTTAATATACGCCCAATTTAATGCATGCTTGATGAATAAGAAAAGAATGGAGAATGAGAAAGGGGGTGTGGCAGTTGCTAGTGAAGCTAGTAATGCACAATCATGGATTTGGGGCTTACTTAGGAAACTGTGGGAGAGACATACGGAGCAAGTGAGGTCTTACAACCTAGAAGAAGTGCTAGATATATTGAAGTGAGAGAGATTTGCGATGACGATTTTGTATCGGATGCCACAAAATGAGGTTGATGAACAAGATTATGAGTTTGAGTCTGATGGATAACATATTTTAGAGGATGTTTTAGAAGATGAAGAGATAAATATTTTGACACTTTGGATTTTAGGGTTTGAAACATAGAGACATGGTATTTTTTGGTTTTTTGTTGGAAGTTTGGTTTGAAACATAAATGTTTGAGGATTGGGACTTATTAATTTTTGTAGGAGATTTTGATAATATGATACTTATGAATCATCGTGAGTAATTAGTCTATTACAAATTTATATATTGTGATAAACTTTAATGAGTAATGTCATTTATTTATGCATAACGTATGAGTATAACAATTTAAAATATGGTAGTAGTCAAGAAGTAAATTAATATTAATTGTTACTAACTTAATTTTTTAGTTATATTTGGTTTGTATAAAACAAAATAAAATCCATAAGCGATGCCTAAGCCTAGCATCACGCTTTTTAGAACCTTGTTTTACATACAAGAAAAGGACAATTCCCTAACGTGAGTGACCAGAGTCTTCTTGGCCCTTGATGGCCAAGGATCCGCCTCTAGGCCTTAGATGGGTCAGGGGTTGCTCGGCCCCTTGAGGGACTCGGTTGGACAAGAGGAAAAACTTCATTCTACCCAGGGGAACATCTAGGATCAACTACTCAGGAACGACATCCTTGGGCACCCAATAATTTGCATTGTTTAAGGGTGTCGGGGCATAGTGTGAATCATCTATGGCATACTAGTGCAACAGCTCGAAATCCTTAGGAACCTTCATCACGCACAAAGCGTTCAACCATCAATGTTTATAGGATTAGGGGGCATTAAGTATGCCATTATTGTAACCGCCTCACGAGACCTTTTTGGGAACATGATAAAACCTTTGTCGGAGGTCGTGGTACTTGATGTTAATCTTATGGTTAATCGAACGGGAAACATCCAGGTCGAAGCGAAGTTTTTCCACCTACACCCTCAAATTGGCGTTCTCCCTTTCCAATAAGGAAGCCACTCCACGTCTTCTCCAGTTCAGCCCTAAAATCGGTGAGCTCCTTGACATGGCCAAAGTTAACAAGACAGGTTCCTTGAAAGCCCTATAGAACAATCAAGTACTCCGACCTAGCCCGGGCAGAGGCCTCTTTCCCCAAAATGTAATCCATGTCGTCGTTAAAGAACCACTCTAATCACAAGCTGAAAAACAAAGGACTGGTTATGAAAAGATCAACATCAATAAGGATCAAAGGTAAAAATTATCATTCATTCAATGTTCAAAAGAGGTTGATAGCCCTACAGCTTCAAGATAATACAGAAAGGAAAAAAACAAAGGTTAAAGGACTTGATATCTTGTTAACAAACTCATCAGCATCAAAAGCCCAACCAATTTTTTTTCCTTCCTAGTCGAACACTAGGGGAGGGTCAGGCTGGTACTCGGAAAGAGCTCAAATGAAGAGGAAACATTGGCCCTTTTAAGGGTGCATCCCACCCTTCCTTGAAAGCGACCTTCTTGACATAGTCGATCTGTTGCTCGACATTCTTAAAGGCGACATCATAGCCTTTGTTCTCTGGTGGTGTCTTGTTGGTCTCAAGGGCCTCCTTTAGGGTTTCAGTCGAGCTGACCAACTTGGCCATCAGCTGCCTCACCCCCTCGAAGGCCTTATCCAGTGTGACACCCCGTCTACTAAAATATCGAGTAGCTAGCCCAAGATCAAAATAAAACGTTGGTCTCATATGGCTTGTTCTCAGCATCACTGTCGAAAATTTTTTTAAAGTTACTAACCACTTAGTAATTTAATTAGATCGGGGCCAAATTTTATCTTTCATTAAATAACAACATGCGAAAATAGATAAATAAATAACAATTAAACCATCACACAAATTTGTAACTGAAATCCAACACAAATGAAAGATATAAATAAAGAGGACTGAATCAACTATCGATTCAACAATGAAATACAATAGTAAACTGAAATCATAACCTGGATACACGATGTAATATAAATAGACTAAAGAGTAAATCTGAGGCAAAATGCCCAACTGAGTACTGAAATAAAGATCCTACACTAGGAATAAATCAACAAATGAAACGTCTATAGCAAAGTCCTGCAACTTCCACATGAGCTGCAGTTGCGCATCCTTGGATAGAATCTTCAAACTGGGCGTTCTTGTGGTTGGAGACCTAAACGGTTTTAAAAAAAGATTTTGACATGAGTCAGAGCCCAAGTAAAACATTTTGAAAATATTTAGCAAGCAGTTGCAGTAATTAAATATGCATGCACACTCTTCATATTTAAGTTAGTGTCGCACTCACTTGAGGTATAATTTACCCTCTTCTAATGTGCACACCTTACGCTTATCTGCTAAACTTCTTAGTTAAGCTACCCCACGTGACTAGCCATATCACGCCTCTTTCTACTACAATACTCTAACCCGAGTACTCTTATTATTGCTTCATACGTCATTTATCTTATTAACTGAATTAATCACCTTTAATTAATCCTCCATAATATTATTATACTTAAGGCTTTTTCCCCACTAAATATTTTGTTGTGTCCACCCGTATTGCCCATATAATACGATACCAAATTTTCAATCCTTTATTATTTATTTAGTGTCACCGACTGATTATAAATTTTTCACATACCGAAATAAATTTAGATATCACTATCTACAATGTCTACTAAAGCACCCGAAGTAGAATAAATCACACGTGTATATATATATATATATATATATATATATATATATATACACACACACATCACTATTATAATATATACATATACGGCATCCCTAGGTGGAGACCTGTGATGCGGGCATACTCTACTATCAAACCCTGGTACATCACGTACTAAATAAGAACATCGGTTCGGATATCACCCTCGAACCAGAAATCAAATAACACATATTAGAGGCGAACATAGTCCTAAGCCTTTGGGCTACGCACATACCAAACGCGTCCAAATGACCGATCACACCCTTATTCACACAAGTGGTGTTCAATCCCTAAGTTCTGTGTTCTGAGGTACAAGTCAATATTCCCTCAAATGGGTTCATCTGGATCGGACTGTCCACGACGCAAAACCTCCCGTGATAGCAAGTAGTCTATGTATGTTTACACATAATTATTCAACCAATAAGTAATCACACAACCTATGCATATGTACATATAACATCAATATAGGTATACTCTCAACCTATAAATATTATTCGCACCGATATCTATAGAGCACACAAGTATATATATATATACACACACTATCACACATAACCGTATACATATATTAAATAAAGTCCGGCTAACCCCTACCTAACACCTGTAGCACTAGCCCAAATATATACCCAAGTCTCTACATTCCGACTTGTAATTTAATTAATCTCACATTAGCACTAGCCTAAATATATATCCAAGTCTTTATATTCCGACTTGTAATTTAATTACTCTCACATTAATTAATATTCATTCCAGTTGTGTCACCCAACTTCAATACCCAGACTCGCTCATTCGGTCCGTACCTTCATCCTTTAGAATTTGTAGCACACATTCCACTATTAAGTTTAACACCTCTCGTTAAATTTAATATTAAGTAAATTTATTACATATCTTTCTAATAAATTAAACCGGCTATTTCGTGGCCCACTCCCGTAGCGCTCAGTCTAAAATATCTGAGAGTACTCTACGACCCTTAATTTAATTCATCTCGCCTCAATTAATTTTCCCTAAGTGGTGTCACTCAACCAAAAATTTCGGACTCCCGACTTGATCCGTATTTTAACCTTTTTAATTTTCATTACCCAAAAATCCCACCATTAAATTTACCATCCTAAAATGCAATATTACCCCATACCCATCTCTCAATGCCCTATGTATTTTCCTTTCATTAGTTTATACTCTAATTAAAATTCTAGAGATATCCCAAACAAAATAAGGCATTGGACGAACTCTATCAAACATCAAAATTAAAAAATATAGATTCACTGCCTCAAGGCTTAATCCCAATCAACTCAAAGCTAAACGTAATTGTTCACAACCAAGATTGGACATTCCCCAACACCTCTAACCAAAAAAAAACGAATTGGGTTGGTCTAAGTAGCGTTGTTCGAACGACGCCCCAAGTCGTTCGAACGACATGCGAGTTTTGTTGCTCCTTCTTCCTCGAGACCTGCTTCCGCCATTAATACACCTTCGAGGTTTGTAAACGCAACTCAGAACTTACTCTGAAAACTCCCAGCAGTAAATCCTTATGTAAACAGGCTCAAATCATGAAAAATTCCTTTAATATCATTAATTATCATCAACAAGTAGCAATCTCCGAAATGGGTTTTTGGCAATTTCTCGTGGTGTCGTTTTTCTCCAATTTGGGTCTAACATTCAACATTTATTAACAACAACTAGTGGACTATTCACATAATTCAAATTCCTACATCATAAAATCCCATTTCATCCTCAATTTAGCTTTTAATCCACAAACACGGTTCAATCATCCAAAAAACCCTTTTATATAATAACCCATTCGAAGAATGAATGTGGTTTACACCGACCATGATATGAATCGCAATACCGCAATTAAAATAAAAGGAAGTTTAACTACTTGCATGATAGATTCATAGGGTCTGATTCCTTTGTTGTAGAATATATTTGAAGAAGAACAAATCAATCTCTTCTTGGTTTAGTTCCCAAAAGCTCTCTCATTTTATCTCTCTTTTCTCCTTTGCAACTAGGGTTTTCTTATTTCAGTTGTGACTGCCACAAACTCTATAAAATAGGTTTTAATATGTGAATCCCGAAATTAAGCTTGTGGGCTAAATTAAAATGGCTCAAAGACCTCCATGTGGGCCCGGTTATGTCTAAAAATGCCCCGAAATCCAATTACTACCCCCAGGTAATCTTTTTCGACTATCTCGACCTATCCGGAATCAACCGTATACTCTGAATCGTCATTCTAGTTACTTAACTTAAATATTCAACCTCAACCTCCAATTATGACACATGTATTCTTAAAAGAAATGACCCGAATAAATTTAATCTTAATTCTCCAAATAAATTTAAACTTCCAAATTAAACGATTTCTCCAAATTATTAATTTTCCAAAGCATTAATTTAGTTTAAATTCTAATTCACCAAATTAAATAAATTATTTATCCTAAAAAATATGGGGTGTTACATCCAGTCCCTCCTTGAACTTTTTCTCCTTTTGGGACAATTGAAGCTTGACATTTTCCAAAGACTTCTTTAAGTCCATTATGGCCTCATCAAATTCGGAGGCCTTTTTGGCTTGGTTGGTTTCTCTCCACCATGGACGAAAAGTTAACCAGAAATCGCAAGTACAACAAGATTAGCGGACGAATAAAAAGATAATATCTAACAAAGAGAAAGTGGCGTGTGGCACTTACTCGAGAAATAGTCTAGGTAATATGAAGGATAAACTTATCCTTTTTAAGGTGTGTAACTTGAGTCTGATCTCAAGGCAGGATACGCGAGAGTTCAAGTCCATGGTCGGACAAACCGAAGTAACCATTGACTTTTCAACGATCTTCTTGCCCTTCCTCTTGTTGACAAGGGATTAGTCAAGGGAATCACTTTGCTTATTCTTCTTGGATAAGTGTGTGTAAGAGAAAGTTTTATAATTGCTCATTTTATTTTTAGTTGGCTTATCCCGTTATACTCTACTGCACCTTTATGACTACTTTCACTTATTTGAAGAGAAGAAGTTGATGACATTTGGAAGATTGATGACCGTAAGTCACAACATCATTCAGAAGAGTTATGAGGTAGTTTGGTAAAGACTTTAATTATCCAGGGGTTATTTTAAAAAGAGTTTGCATTGAAAGGTTTTCAAAATATTGTATTATGACTTCTAAAAGAATTTTCAAAATCTCGCTAACTCGTTAGAACAATATTAGTATGTCGTTCGAACGAGTTGCGTAGGGTCGCTAGAACGAGGTTCCTTCGTTTGAATGATATCTGGAACGTCACATTTTGGGTACACTCCGGAATGTCATTCGAAGTTTCATTGGAAGCACAGTAGAAGGAGAAAGGGGTACATCGTTTGAACGAGGTAGCAGTTCGTTCGAACGAGTACGTGTGTTTTTATTTTTTAAAACATATCTTTCCAGATCTTTGATCCCTATCTCTTTGCAACAACTTTACGTATAAATAGAGGTGCGGGATTAGACTTTTCTCCAAGCCATTTTAGAGTTCTTTTTGTGATCAAACTCTATACTTTTTCATCCAAACCCCTTAAATCTTTGAAGATCACTTTTCCAAATCAAGAACACATTCAAAGTTCAAAAACCCTTGTAAGGATTTTCTCTATTGCTAAATTGTGGAGTCGAGGCTCGACTGCTAAAGAAGAAAGGAACTGAAGATTCCTAAGGCTAATCGGTAGATACCGAGGCAAGAGTTGCTTGTTGTGGACAATATTGGACTGTGCCGTATCTATTGAAGATTTGAAGACATCTTTGCGTTATACTTAATGGATCTCTAAGTAGTTTGTAAGTCGTCTTGTGTCTATCAAAATCTTTAATAGTGTTGAAATTAAAAGTTTTACCCGAAAGGGATTTTTTTTTCTCAAATTTCTTCTTCTTATTGGTTGGTTTGGTATTTAGTATTTGGCATCATAATTTTATTGCATGTTCACTAAATTAAATTAAGATAAAATTTGCTAAAAAGTGAATTTGTGCGCTTGGCCTAACATACGAGTAATCCGTATAACCCTGCTTTCTCAGTGTCCCTTAATTTTTTACCAGATAGTTGCCCATGTTTACCGGGGTGAGCGAGTTATCCACTTCTTAGGTTGGCCAAAGCCTTTCCAATGAAATCATAGATTTACCATTTGGGTGTCATATCGTCGATAGCCAAGGGTTATCGGTCGAAGGTATTTCATCAATGTTGAGTGACTCAAAGAAGATAAATGTTTGGTCTAAAGAAGAACTGGACGGACCACTTGCACCAATAGGCAAGGGGATGGTTATGGGGATATGACTATCGTAGCTAGGGCTGTGCAGAAAAATTGGCCCAATCGAACCTTAATTTTGCCTTTTTTATAGTCCGGTTCAACCGACGGGTTTCAAAATAAAGAACCGACTAAGCTCGATTGAGTTGGTAGTTCAAACAACATAAAACTTGTTGAAAAATGACCCGTACCGGCTCGGTCGGACCCCATATATCACACACTAAAATTTTATTTCTCTTAAAACATTAGCCACTTTAATTCTCAAAAACGTTATTTCTCTCTCTACTCAATAAATTTCAACCATCTTCCTTTCTCTCCTTCTCGTCTCCTCATTGCCCCCCATTATTTCTCTCTCTTCAATGATTTATCTCCTTTTGTCAAACCCATAAGACACCACTGAATGAGATGAGTTAACAGAATAAATCCTGGGAATCTGATATAAAATCAAACAAATGAAAGTCAAAAGGGAAAGTACAAAAAACGGAATCAAGGTATTAGTATTGGTGTTTGTATATATCCATTCTTCTTTGATTCGGGCTTTTAACTATACATTTATCTCAAATTAAAGCTGTAGTTAAATATACATCAATTTGTGAGAATGAATTAAGAGGAAATGTCGTTTCATTTTTAGGTTGAAATTGAAGCCCTTATTTCATATTCTATAAATTTTTGTTTGATTTGAGGTTGAATTTAAGTGAATTTGTTCGTGTATTTACGTTTGTTTTGTTGTGACTTCGTTTTTGTATCAGTTTTTGGACTTAATTTCTGAAAACTAATGAACCAACCCGAAACCAACACAATTGAAATCGACAAAAACAGAACATCTCAGTTCAGTTTCGATTCCAAAAAAGGAAAAACCAACAAAGTCGATTCAAGCTTAAAAATGCCCCAAAATTGAAGCGAGGGAACCATGCACATCCCTAGTGGCAACCCTCTGGTATATCTGATGAGTAGAAACAACTGTTAATTGGGAATGATCTGATTGCCCAAGACGCTGCTTGATTTACCAAATCCTTTTCAAATCAGTGAAATTAACTTCGAATGGGTTGGACTCTTTCTTCTTATTATCAACTGCAAAAAGAAGAAGAAGGGTTCAAAAAATCATCAAATGCAAAGAAACCAGCATCAAACACATGAAAATGGGGGAAAGAAAACCCTTAAAAATAAATCAAACCTACTCTCATAGCCCTCTTAGGGTACCTATATATATTGTAGGGGTAGCTCTCTAAGATTGGCAAATGTTCCTAATTCTTGACTAGAAAGTCATGGTCCTATAATCCCTATTTGAATCCTGGTATCTTATGATCAAGGCACATTCAGCCAACCTAGCCTTCAAGTAATAAATGTTTCCCACAGATAAGACCCACGGGTAATAATACTTTATCTCAAGTATGACAAGGTCGATACCATAGAGTTCATTGAGATGATTGACGTCATTGACTATTCTGAAAACGTCAATCAGAGCCACATTGGGCTTGTACTACCTCAAATCACTCATAAAACATAAGAAAGAGTTAGTGTGGGGGAATGTGATGCTAAATTTAACAACTATGACAAAGAATATCTAGTGACCTCAAGGCATATCATAAAAAAAAATCAGTTCGCTGGAATAAATTGTACATCTCGTTAGAACGAGGCCCTGATCTCGTTAAAACGAAGATTCTAGTTTGTTAAAATAAAATCCCTATCTCGTTGTATCTAAGTTTTTAGTTTGTTATACGAGTTTTTAAGCTAAAAAATCTCACCACACAGTTTGAGACCATTACCATCCTAGAATCTGAGATTTTTGGTGAGTTTTATGCAAGTTTATCAAATTTAATCAATTATAGTTTTAATTTGGGTGAGAAAATTGTTGAAATGAAAGTTGCGAAAAAGATTTTGAGATCCCTTCCATCTTGTTTTATCCTTAAAGTCACGGTCCTTAATTCATTTGGAATTTTAGATACGCTTAGGTTAGAAGAACTCGTAGGAAACCTTCGAACTTATGAAATCGATACGTTTCACAAAATTCAAAAGCCAAAAGAAAAGGAGATTGCTTTAAAAGCCCAATCTAAGAAGAAAGATGAGGTCTCTTTTGACTCCGAATCTGATTTTGATCTTGACGATCTTGCCCTGCATGCGAAAAAGTTCAAAAAAATTATCAAGCTAAAAAAATAAAATTCTTCCAAAGAAAATAAAAGTTTTGAGAAAAATAAAGATTTAAGATTAGGCAATAAAAATTTTGAAAAAGCAAGAGGAGATAACCCAAAGAAAGATGAGGAGAAATGCTATGAGTGCGAGGGTAAGGGTCAAACAGTCTACGAGTGTGCTACGAGGCTAAAGAGACAGGTCAAAGGCAAATGCGCCTACAGTGCCACTCTTAGCAATAACGATGTCGAGTCCATGGATTTCGAGGACGAATCACCGCATGGATGTAACTTCACCGTGTTCATGTCCAGTCATGTTAGTATATCGAGTACGTCTCATGCCGGTGAGGACGTTTCTTAACATGATGATTTCGATAGTGAGACTAGTCATTCCAGAGAGAGTGATGGAGATGACGATTTGAGTGAGGGAGAAAGTGGCCTTCGACGAGTCCACACCGAGCTTTACACCGAGTCCTTTAAAACGAAAAAGCAAAATAAAAATTGGTGCTTAGGATGTTATCGCCAGAGAACGAGTTGTAAGAGTCAAGAGAGAACGAGTCCTCGATGAGAGTTTCCTTAGGAGAGAGATGTTTAAGTGGAGAGGGAAAATGGTGACTTGACCAACAAAATGGTTGGTCTTATGAGAGATCTTCAAGCTTCATTAGAGACTCCTGAAAACTTGAAGCCCTTATATCCCAACTCGAGAAAGATCTCGAATGTGCTCGGAAAGTTAAGGTCACTATAGAGGATACATCGAAAAAGGAAGGGAAGATGTTCATCGGTCTTGCTTTAGGGTTTAGGGAGAGGCAAGGAATAAATTAAGATGGTACATCTACTTCTCATGTCGCACCCGAATCGATTCCTAAGTTTGTGGTGGATCCATATGGGCCTCGACCTAACCCACCAAAGAGAATTCAATCTAAATCAGCTAACCGAGGTAGACCCAAACAAGTGTTTGCACCCATTTCAAAAGGAGAGGTCACCTTAGGGAATTTTCTACAAGTCAGGAAGAACTCCATGTACATACTCCCACGCACTGCTATAGCGACTTTATTAGTCTTATAGAGAAAGTTGAGTTCCTAATCGCCACTTCTCAAAGTTTAATGGAAGAATTTCAAAGGATGTCGATGCCTCTTGATAACGCTTCCAACGTAATTACTAGAGCCAATAATGATAAGGGAAAACAAAAGGTTACCTCCACTTAGGTACCTAAGCATGATGACAAAGTCCTTGTTATTCACGTTGCTCTAATTATTTAAGATACTTCCCTATGACTTTTTGATAGTGGGTGCTCTAGGCACATGATGAGTGACAAGTCATATTTTACTGACCTTGTGGATCGCAAGGAAGGCAAAGTCACTTTTGGAGACAAGAGTAGGTCTAGCATTTTAGGACTTGGTTGGGTTGAGATACTCGATTTTTCTAAGCTAGGCAATGTGTTGCACATCGAATGGTTGAAAGTGAACTTGATTAGCATAAGTCAACTGCGTGACACCAACTTTGTGGTTGTTCGATCAGCCCGAGTGTAACATTTATGATCAATCCGGTGAACATTTACTACAAGGAGTGAGCACCGAAGATAATTGTTATGGGATCATTACCAAGTCCTCCTTTATGTGCAATAATGCCACGTGTCTCCTTTATGGACCTTTAGCATCAATGATTAGGTCATGTGAACTTTTGAGATCTGAGAGATTAGTGAAGAAAGTCCTAGTTCGTGGCTTACCATCGCTTGGGAAACCAACATCCTCGGCTTGTGGTCCTTGCTAATAAGGAAAACAAATTTGAAGCCCCCATCGAAAGTTAAATATCATTACTATCTCTCGTGTGTTGGGGTTGATACATATAAATCTTATGGTCCTACACGTACGGAGAGCGTTGGTGGTAAGAGATACATTCTTGTGATGGTCGATGACTTTTCGAGATACTCTATCGTGGGGTTTCATAGAGAAAAGTCTTATAACGTTGAGTTCCTAACAACCAAGTGTCGCGTCATACAAAACCAACACGATGTCACTATTAATTTAATGCGTAGTGACAACGGCACTAAATTAATTGTGATGGAGTGGGCATCAAACACGAGTTTTCGGTCGTTCATATTCATCAACAAAATGGGATAGTTGAGAGGAAGAACCGAACGATTCAAGAAATGTCTAGATCCATTCTTCTTAGGAGAAACGTGCCTAGATGTTTTTGGACAGAGGCGGTTAATACCGTATGCCATATGGTGAATATGGTATATCTTCGTGCACCCGCGTTACACATGCCATATGAGTTGTGGATAGGGAAAAAACCCAACCTATTATATTTTCGAGTCTTTAGGAGTCCTTGCTACTTTTTGAGAAATAGAGAGAACTTAGGAAAGTTCGTCTCCCGAAGCGATGAGGGGATATTATTGGGATATTCATCATCGAGCAGGGATTATAGGATGTTTAACCTTGCAAGCTCTAAGGTTAAGAAATCAACAAAGGTCATAATTAGAGACGACGAGCCGCCTACATCTATTGATCCTAACCCCGAGTGTTAGAACGATGCACCCCCCAGTGACGATCTCATTGTTCCTCATACTACCTCAGTAGACCCGCTCTTGATTTAGAGGATCTATCCTCGTGGGTTCAAAAGAGTCAAGTCATGACCCTTTTTAAATACTTGGTGATCCTACACAGGGTGTCCAGACTCACGCTCAACTTGAGAATGTGGTTAACTACTTTTGCTATACCTTCTTACTAGAGCCCAAGAATGTGAAAGAAGCACTCAAAGACAAGCATTAAAAATGCATTATGCAAGATGAGTTGCTCTAGTTTCGTAAGAACGATGTCTTGGAGTTAACCCCCCGACTTAGCGAGACTAACGTGATTGGTACCAAGTGGATTTACAAGAATAAGATGGATGAGAATGGTACCATAGTTCGCAATAAGGTTATGTTGGTCGCTCAATACTACACACAAATTGATGGTGTAGACTTTGACGAGACATTCACTCATGTCTAGGCCTGAATACAACCGCTTACTACTCAACATGGCATGTCATTTATTTAAGTTATACCAAATGGATGTCAATACTGCCTTAATTAATGGCATTCTATAGGAGGAACTGTACGTGGAATACCCCAAAACGGTTCAAAGACCCAAAGCACCCGGGAGGCGTCTTTTATCTTAAGAAGGCCTTATATGATTTGAAGCAATCACCTCGTGCTTGGTACGAGAGACTCACTTTTTATCTCTGAGCTCGTGCCTTCAAGAGAGGGGGTAGATAAGACATTGTTTGTGAGAAGAGAGAGTAGTGCCATACTGGTTGCATAAGTCTATTTAGACGATATAGTATTTGGACCCGCGTGCTCCCAACATGCTCACACATTTGAGGAGAAAACGAAAACTGAGTTTGAGATGAGCATGGTTGCTGAGCTTACGTTCTTCTTAGGTCTACAAGTGCATCAACTTGAGGATGGGATATCCATATCTCAATCCAAATATGTTAGGGACCTAATGAAGAAGTTTGGTTTAGATTCTGTTAATAACACACGCACCCTTATGAGTATATCGACTAACACTACACCAAAATGGGCAAATTGTCACCTTTCAGCCGGTCAGCCTTGTCAAGGTCATTGACCGTGACAAAAAAACACGCGTTTTATGTCACGGTCATTGACCTTGACACGACCGTGACAACGAATTATCACGGTCAATGACCGTGACAAGCCCGTGACAATTAAAGTTGTCACGGTCTAGTCACGGTCATAGACCGTGACAATTCTTGTCACGGTCAATGACCTTGACACGACCGTGACAACTTTTCTAGCAAAAACCCTACTTTTTTCCCTCCCGCGCCGTTCCCTCCATTTCTCTCTCTCTCTCTCTCTCTCTCTCTCTCTCTCTCTCTCTCTCTCTCTCTCTCTCTCTACTTTCAGGTCCATTTTTTCTCTCTCTCTCTCTCTCTCATTTATATATATATTTGTGTGTATATTTGTGTGTATGTGTATATATATATATATGTGTGTATGTGTGTGCGTGGAGGGGGGCAGGGGGTGGGGGGTGGGGCGGGGTGGGGCAGGGTGGGGGAGGGGGTGGTGGAGGGGGGCAGGGGGTGGGGCGGGGTGGGGCAGGGTGGGGGAGGGGGTGGTGGAGGGTGGGGTGGGGTGTGTGTGTGTGGTGGTGTGTGGTGGGGGAGGGGGTGGGTGGGGTGGGGTGTGTGTGTGTGTGTGTGGTGGTGTGTGGTGGGGAGGGGGTGGGGCAGGGGGTGGTTAGGGGTGGGGTGTGTGTGTGTGTGTGGTGGGGGAGGGGGTGGGGTGGGGTGGGGTGTGTGTGTGTGTGTGTGGTGGTGGTGGTGGTGGAGGGGGGGGTGGTGGAGGGGTGGGGCAGGGGGTGCTTAGGGGTGGGGTGTGTGTGTGTGTGGTGGTGTGTGGTGGGGGAGGGGGTGGGGTGGGTGGGGTGTGTGTGTGTGTGTGTGTGGTGGTGGTGGTGGAGGGGGGGTGGTGGAGGGGTGGGGCAGGGGGTGGTTAGGGGTGGGGTGTGTGTGTGTGTGTGGTGGGGTGTGGTGGGGAGGGGGTGGGGTGGGGTGGGGTGTGTGTGTGTGTGTGTGGTGGTGGTGGTGGAGGGGGGCAGGGGGTGGGGTGGGGTGGGGTGGGGTGGGGTGTGTGTGTGTGTGGTGGTGTGTGGTGGGGGAGGGGTGGGGTGGGGTGGGAATTGATATCCAAGACATGTATTTGAATTGATATCAATTTATTTGAATTGATAGAATTGTTTCTAGGATAATAATCCTACTATAAGATAATTGCTCAAAATAAATATTAAATAATAATTACTAAGATATCAATTGAAATAAAGTCTTAATAACCTAACCAAAAGAAATAAAATAAAATATCAAATAAATTATCATCCACCTCATAGACATTCCCTACCAATCATTTTAAGATAATTTTATCCTTATAAAGATAATAGATTATGTAATTTTAGGACTTCAAATAATATTGATTATGGATATAGGACAACAAACATTTTGTTTCCATTTTTAGTCCCTATTTTCAAATTAAAGGGACATGTGGCATGTTATGATTGGTTAACGTTTTATGAATATGGTTCCGCACCAGCGGTTTTATTCAAAAATAGGGACTAAAATCATAAATAAAATGTTTGTTGTCCTATTTTCAAAATACATATTACAATAAATCCTAAATTTACAAACCCCTAAAGACAAATACCTTTGATTGCAAAGCATGCACTTGTATTATTATTATACAACATGTATTATTTCGACGTGTAATTCTAAAATCTCACCTAGTTTTGTATTCTATTTTTAAAATCATACTATCAATTCACGAGACACTAAACAAGAAAGAGGACATATTAAAATCATACTATCAATTCACTATTATGAAATTTGGTTAATTGATTATTTTAAAAAAAAAGCAGAAGTAGACTAACATATATACACAACACTAAAAGTAGACATCAATTTTATAAATAATTGATATTTTCATTCAAAATATGTGTGTGTGCGTGTGTGTGTGTGCGTGTGGCGGGGGTGGGGGTGGGGTGGGGTGGGTAGGGGTGGTGTGTGTGTGTGTGTGTGTGTGTGTGCGTGTGGCGGGGGTGGTATTGACAAAACTTACACATACGTTATAATATAGACGAAACATTTTTTTTATCTGTACTAATAACATTTTTTTTACAGCAAAAATGTCTCCTTCAGATGTTAGGGCGAAGATGATGATGCTGTTTATGATGATGTCGTCGTCTGGGTTCGGTGGTAGCGGAGGCGACGAGGGCTCCTCCGCCCCTAGGCTCCCCAAATATGGAAAATTTGGGATTACCGTCGAAAACAAGTCGGAGCTTTTAGCGAGATCCCTCGAGCTGCTAAAGACGGTCATCAGCCCGGGATTTATGAGTTGGAAGGAGGTGCCGTATGAGCTCAAGTTAGCTGTTTGGGCGGCACTACAGGTAATATTTATATGAATATTTCAATTTCAATTTCAATTTATATTTATATTTATATTTATATTTATATTTATATTTATATTTGTATTTATATTTATTAGCAACTAACATTGTATTTGTTGGACAGGAACAATTCAACTTGGATCCAAAGCTACGCGATTCCGTCTTGGAGCAGTTGAGGGAGCAACACAAGACGTGGAAAAAAAATATGCGGACACGGTACTTTGGAAAAACACGAGAGACCATTTTACAATGGCGCGGATCCGTCCCGCCCAAGGAGCCGATCTCATTGGCACAATGGCAAAAGTTCATTGACAATGAGATCGAGGATCGACAATTGGCATCTCGCCAATCGGGGAGGGAAAATCGGGCTAAAAAGACGGACGTGCACTACTCCGGCCGGACCTCTTACGCTGAGGTGGAGCATAGGATGAGGGTAATATTTAATTTATCTATAACTACAAAAATATCTTATTGGATATTATTTTACTTTGCGGGGCCGATACTAATTTTACTTTACTTTATTTTATTTCAGGGGGTAGGGAGTGGGCCAGGGGGTAAGCCACATAGGCTCGATACTTATGTGGCTCTTCGGACGAAGAAGGGGAAGGACAAGGAGGTGTCCCCGAGCGTCGCGGCCACGATTGTAAGTAATCCGACAGTTTAATTATTGTTAATTACGTTATAATTTTTTAGTTTACTTATTTTACTAATCATGTGCTTTTTGTCGTTTCAGACAAAGCTTAAGGAAGTGCATGAGTCGCAGTCTGATGCCGACAAGGCATCTTTGTCCACAGACGCACTCAGCCAAGTGCTTGGCTCTGATCGCAAGGGGAGGACAAGGGGAGTGAGCTCGCGGGTGGCCAAATCTAGGATCATCGGATTGGAGACGAGCGACACCGGGTTGGCTCGAACGGTGGATTCACACGACGCGAAGCTGTCCCTTTTGGAGGCGACGGTCCAAGATATGTACGCATTCATGAAGCGTACGTTGGGTGGAGACCGTAAAGAGAAAGGTAAAGGGAAAGGGAAGGAGAAGGCGGTGGAGGAGGAGGTGCGGGAGGACGAGGAGGTGCGGGATGACGAGGATGTGGACCTCGCTGCTTCATCACCGACACGTTCGTATTTCGACGATCCGCTTCCCTATTTGGCGCCCTCCAACAGACCATTATCGACGATTGGTTGGCCGAGCGTGTTCATATTGGACATATTTGATGGCCAGCGGATAGGGCGGGGGTTGAGGGACCCGGATATCATCGAGGGTGGAATAGTCCATGGACGTGTGCTTCAAGGGATGGAGTCCAGGGTGCTCGTCACGCATGTCATACCCGGGAAGGAGAACTCCCTACTGTGGTTGCGCGAACAATGCGGCACGACATATATTAGTGGGTGCGTCAATTCGTATGTCGTGTGGCCTACTCACCTCCTCACATTTACCCAAGACATGTAGTAACATTATTTTTAAGTTTGTCCATTTTAATTATATTTGGATTATATCGTCATGTATATTATTTTTACTTTGAAAATTTGGATTATACTGTCATGAATATATATTTGCATTATCTTTAGTTTGTGTTGGATATATGATGTTTGGAACAGGTACAACGTTGTTATAACAGGTACAAATATACTGCTGGGCAGTGGCGGTGGCCATACTGCCCAGCAGATTTTTTTTAAATTCTGCCCAGAATTGTCACGGTCATTGACCGTGACAAGTCCTTGACAAATCTTGTCACGGACTTGTCACGGTCATTGAACCGTGACAATTTTTTTTAAAAAGGGTCACGGCTTTGTCACGGTTATAAACCGTGACAAACGTGTCCCGGTCATTGACCGCGACACGACCGTGACACAAAACGCGAGTTTTGTGTCAAGGTCAATGACCGTGACACGACCGTGACAAAAAAAGTTGTCTCGCCTCGAAATGTCACGGTCATTGACCTTGACAAGGTGAATTTGTCAAGGTCAATGACCTTGACAGATGGGCAGATTTGATGTAGTGTAAGCTTAGCAAAGACACTTTAGGCAAGGAAATAGAGCAAACCCTTTATAGGAGCATGATATGTAGTCTTCTTTACTTGACTGCTAGTCGTCCCGACATTGCCTTTAGCGTTGAAGTTTGTGCATGTTACCAAGCGTCCCCGAAAGAGTCTCACTTGCTCATACTTCAACGTATAACCAAATACGTGAGTAACACTCTTGCCAACAGTATATGGTATTCCTTTGATACCGATGACCATTTGTCTGCCTATTCGAATGTCGATCGGGTCGGGGATGTTGATGGTTGTATGAGCACCTCGGGTGGATATTTTAACTTTAGGAGTGCTCTTGTTTCTTGGTTGAGCAAGAAGCAAAACTCCATATCTTTATCCATGACGAAGGTCAAGTATATCGCCATCGGGAGTTGCTGCACACACATAACTCTTATGGATGAAGAATATATTGGAAGATTATGGAATTTTTCTAGGCGTAATGACTATTTCGTGATAATACGAATGTGGTTCATATATCCCATAATCCAGTCCAACATTCCTACACGAAGCACATTAGGATAGATGAGCATTTCATTCGTAATCTCTTTGAGAAAAAGGTCGTATCCTTGAGCCTTGTGAGCACTGAACGTTAATTAGCCGATATTTTCACAAACCTTTAAATGCACTTAGATTCGAGAATCTTAGGAAGTCTTTGGGTATTTATCCGTTGATTGGGTTCGAATACTTTATCTAATGTAGAGTGATTGTCATGATCATATCTCCTGTCCCTATTGCTAGATTGTAGTTCTATGTTTATATATGTTTTTATTTTTAAAAAATTCTAAAAAGATTTTCGATTTTTAAGAAAAAGTTCGAAAAATTCCAAAAAGATTTTACTTTTGAAAAATGTTTGAAAAGACAAAAAAGATTTGTGCATTTTCATTTTTCACAATATATGGATGTTCACTTAAGATATTCGAATCCCCCTTACTTTCTCATTCATTCATGTGACTTTTTCATGGTGATTTGATATATGGCTTCATTTCTTTAGTGTGCTTAATAATGCGTGGCTAGCATACTTTTTACCACCTTTATTGCACACATGCACGGACTTGTTGAACATTGTACTTGCTTATCATGTGTCTAATACAGTGTTCTCATCTCAATTATGTATAATAACGAACCAAGTACTAGAGATACGTTGTGCTTGTAAGAACCATTGCTCGAATTTCATTTCTTGGAAATTTTGTTTTATGTTAAGCAATGAAAAGAGGCTACGGAAAGAAAAAAATCTCTTTTTTTTAAAACCCACCAATTGCAAAAAGAGCCTAAAAGATTAACAACACACAAAAACAAAAGTGTCAAGGGCAATTTTATTTCATTGATGCTTTGCTACACATGAGCATTATGATATCTTCAATAATTTGAGAGTAACTTCTTAAATATGTGAGCTTTTTAGGGTTTTATAAAGTAGAAGATCAATAGGTTTGCACAAAAAACTCTCTTGAAAAATATTAAATAGTCTGGCATTATTATTTTGAGATCCATTTAAATTCATGGCATGTTGCATAAGTCAAGTCAATTTCATCTTGTTTAACATTCTTACACCTAAGATTGAAATTGAGTTCTTTCTTTATAAGTATCTCATTGACTTCGTGTGCCTTTGTTATGAAGGCCTATGTTAATTTGCCTATGAAATATGTTCACACAATTTCATTTCGCTTTCATGATTTGGATATTTTAGTTTCATTCTATGGTGTATTGTATTTGTACATATATGCACCTTTTATACATACCTTTTTATACTTGAGAAAATTGAAAATTTTACAAAAATAGTTGGTATGCTTCTTCAAAATTTCATCGTATGTGCTTAATTTAACTCCTACGCATCACGATATTTCTTATGTTTCATTTGTGTAGGTCTCTTCCACTTTGATGATAATCTCATGGACCACACAAGTAGAAGAATTTCAGTTGAAGACAAAGTCTTCAATGTCTTTCCGTTGTTGGGTTTAGGAGGCCATTTGTAGTTCACTGTCTAAGGGGGCTTAATTACATTCGATTTTTTCTGTATTGAAATAGCCAAATGAGGAGATTTGTAAGAGCAAAAATCTATAATTGCTCGTAGTTTAGATATTGACTTATTCCGTTACAAACCGAACACTACATCCGCATATGATTTCACTTTCTTTGAAGGCATGTTAGTGACCACACATCATTTCCGAAATTCAAGCCGTTGGAATCGTCAGGAACAAATCATAGAGGTATACGAATTTAAGGTTTTGATTTTACTCAGTTAAATATATTCTGGGATGTACTTTTTTACTCGAGGCATTTTTATAAAAATATTTTTCAGAATAAATTTTTTTGTTAATAATTGTACACCTCGTTAGAACAAGGCCCTGATCTCGTTAGAACGAAGATTCTAGTTCGTTAGAACAAAGTCCCTATCTCGTTGGATCGTTTTGAGTTCGTTAGAACAAACTTCTAACGAGCTTCAAATGGGGTCTCTCTGTTTAACAGATCTTCACTGGTTAGAAGTTCGTTGGAAGCTCGATGGAACGAACTGAGTTATTCGTTCAAACGAGAGTGGAACTCGTTAGAACAAAACCTTTCGTTCGAACGAAGTGACAATTTCGTTCAAATGAAGTCCGCCGCTTTGAAAATCGTGTTTTATAAATTGGACACTTTTGGACTGTTTTAAACAACTCTTTTGGCGAAAAACAATTCTCGTACCTACTCCAAAAGTTTTCCTCTTTTTGTTTCTTTGAAACAATACTTTGTTTTCCAAATCACTCATCCCCAGAATGATTTGTTAAGTTTGTCAAACTCTAGTTCCATACACTACATCAAACCCTTGTAGAGTATATCTACTGCTAATTTGTGGAGTTATGACTCTACTACAGAAGAAGAAAGGATTTCGTATCCTGAAGTTGATCAGTGGATACCAAGGGAAGAGTTGCTTCATGTGAGCGGTGTTGGACTGCATCGTTTTCTGTTAAAGATTCGAAGACACTACTGTATTAAACTTAGTGGAGCTTATCTATAAGTTTATCGTGGTCTGTTAAGTCTTAAACAGTGTGAATATAGATTTTATCTAAAAGGAACTTTTCCTCTATCTTCTTCCCATTTTGTTTTAATTTGGAATTTGTCTTCACAATTTATATTGCATGTTCACAATAAATTAATTCAAGATAAAATTTGGTAAAAAGTGAATTTGTGCGTTTGTCCTAAGATACAAGTGAATCCGTAGTAGATTCGTTACTAGTTCAAATTTGGAGACCCACTTTCAAAGTGGTTCGTAGTGACCATCTCACCTGATTGGTTGAAACATTAAAAATAATGGAACCACTGCAACTACTAATTTATTATTTTAATATTTCAACCAATCAGGTGTAAGAGTCACCATGACCCACTTTGAAAGATTCGCCAACAAATTTGAACTCGTTCGTTAGTTACATAAACCGTGATTGCATAAGAATAACGAGAAAATCTTGAAAGAATAAAGGAGGAGAAAGAGAACTATACTTACATAGATATGGAGACGTGAGAGTTAAAATAGCTCTAGGATGCTTGAATACGCTTCATAGATGAGAATGAACGGTCGCCAAGTGACCCTAACCATTTTGGAGACGACAATCCTGGCATGCGCTCCAAAACATATGCCATCATTAGGCACGATATTATGACCGGCGACTCAATGATTCGCTAAGGCAACATCACTCACCTGCTGAGTGGACAAAACTCACTTTGCCCACGACTAGAGCAAGATCTTGCACCGCAAGCACTAAAAGGTCTTGGAGGCATTTGTTGGATCTAGTATTTTCAATTAATAATGCACGTGGGATCTACCTGACTTGGGCCCCACGCGTGAAAGATGTGAATAGTCAAAAGATTGTATTTACTCAATATTCGAAGATCTCTAAGCTAGCACGTGAATAATTCATGGGAGAATGGATATGTTCAAATTAGGCTTATCATCGTGAGATTATAAGTGATAAGGAAAGAGCTCAATATTTTAAGAATACAAGTATTCGTCACTATAAATAATTGTAACAGCGCCATTGAAGGGACATGAGTTTAAAGACCTAGGAACCCTACCAAATTGTATTATCAAACCAAAAAATACATTCCACCCTAAATTATGTTATGGTTTTTACTTTTCCCCATTTTCACTTTTCTAACAAACGGGACATTTTGAATTTACCCACCATGTGATTATCATTATATGACTTTACCAACTTTTTTATTTTTTTAGACTTTAGCAACTATTTTGACATAACAATGTTTTTTTTTCACTTTTTATGCTAAAATATCAAAATAACAGTTAAAGTTTAAAGAAAAATAAAATGGTTGATACAAATAATTACATGATGGGTAAAGTCAAAATATCTCAAATATTTAACAGGCCCATATGCGTCGCTAAAATTCATACAATAATACTTCTAACGGTTTTTATGACACTTTTGTGAACTTTATCAACGCTTGAGGTAAGGTAACTTATTTGAAGTCAGCAGTGTTCTGAAAAAAAGGTCTGGAAGGTCACCTAGAAGGTAGAAGGACCTTGCAGTTTTATCGAAAAATGCAAAAAAAAAGTGTTGCATTTAAACGGTCATTTAATATGTTGGAAAGTCGTTTAATATGATGGAAGGGCAAAAGGTGTTTTTTTTAAAGCTATTTTTCATTAAAGTTATTTTTAATTTATTTTAAAACTATTTTTAAGCCTTTTTTTTAGCTTTTCTAAATTATTTACTCTATGTTCCTTACAATGGTTGCATATTATTGTTATTAATGGTTACTTAATAATTTTTTTTTTTAAGCTTGGAATTATTTGTGTTCTAATATGACATTAGTAGTAGTTTAATAATTTTGTTAGAGGGTATGCATTTTAAAAATACAAATTGCCTAAAAGGCCATCTAGCTGTCTACAAGCTAGAAGGCCCTCGGCCAACCAAGGACCGCCTAATGTTTTTTAGAACATTGGAAGCCAGAACAAATTTATGGCCCAAAGATAATATCCCTTTGGCGTGTTAGAAAACCTATTATTTGAAACTTTAATTTGGGGCCTTTATCTTAGATGCAGTATATGACATTGATTTTTTTCTCAAGATAAAACTTGGCTCATATTCATATATATATTCATCTATTTAACTTTCTTTCTAATACTATAATAAGGGTATATTTGATTACAAAGTGGAAAAAAGTTCATATTTATGAGAAGTTCAAAAATGAGTGAAAAAGATAGGCATGGTTTGATCTTACTTTTGGAATTTCCCGTGGAAATCACTTTTTTTAAGCAATGGCTAAAAAAAATCCCATGAAAAATGATAAGATTATAATCACTTCTCATACTTACGAAGTCAAGCACCACAAAATGTAAAAAGGAACTAAAACAAGTGTTTTCCACGGGGAAAAAAAATCGACGCCAATCACAATGACCCTAAATGATTACATGTAAAAATTCAGCAATGAGAAAACTCAAGGGTACACACCCTTGCAAACTTTTGTGCAAATAACATGAATGCTCGGGTCAGGCATGAAATATATTTTACCCGAGTGAAGATGAAATATTTTTCAACTTGTGCAAGTTAAAAAAATATTTCATTTTCACCCAAACAAAATATATTTTACCTTGATACAAACAGCTACTCGTGTTGTTAAAATGCCGATAATTTTAGAAGGCAGTCTAATTTTTTCCAGTGTTTTCATTCTCACCCATTCTACACACCCCTATAAAGCTTTTTAAATTTAATTAAATAAGGGGTAATAAAAAGAAAAGTGGAGTTTAATTAAAAACACCATTTTTTTAATTCACAACAAATATAACAATAGTCCTCCCTGTCATACAACCACGTACCCGGAGAAAACAAGATTGACAATAACAAATACAAGGAAACGAAAGTAATCAATTAAAGAAAACATAAGCCACTCACTCTATGTCCTTAATCAAACACAATGTTACAAGGAAATAAAAAAAAATCCCTCTATTTGTTTTTTCCTTTTTAACATGAAAAGGGGATTTGAGATGATTTGAGAGGAGCAGGAGCCAATACCATAATAGCGCTGAACCAAAAGAACAATTCAATGTATTCGAGCTATGTCGAACAAAATCAAAAGGAGGGGGGGTGTTGAGAAACACACATATCTAACACAATGAATCCCTATTAGATGCTACACACCAATATATACTAGCAGACGGGAAGAGGTACACGGAATTAGGGTACAAACCCGATATCCTTGAAGTATTCATGTTCAAGAGCACTCCTGGCTGTAACTCTTTTGCTGGGATCCATGCAGAGCATTTTCTGGAATATAATATTTTTCCATGACCCTTAAGTAACATCAAAATTGCGGTATCCCACATGTAGTGTTATATATAACCCCACTTAAAAAACTATGAAAATGTTGCATATAAACCCCTATGCCGCTGAAATAGTTTTATGCGACGCATTCCAAACATTGTGCATGGATGGAATAGTTCAGTATTTTTTGCTAGGTATTTTGCAATTTGTTTGATATTTTGTGTGTTGGAGGGGGTGGGGGGCGGAGAACTTGCAGCTTGTAGTTTATTAGGGTAGTTTTGATTTTAGTACTTCCACAATTGTCATATTTTGAATTTAGAACCCATTTGCATTACTTAAACGGTGCAAAAGGCTTTAGTGGCGAAATTTTGGTGACCAACAAACTTATATGCTGCATCACATTTTTAGTTGCAAAATTTGTTTCTCACAAAATGTTAGCTTTAGAAACGAAAATTGTACTTGGATGAGATCGGGACAAACTTAGAAATAGCATAAAGATTAATGAATTTTTTTTAAAGATAAAATAAAAAAGGTGTTAAAGCCCGAATATGATAATTATGGGGGCAAGAAAGTCAAAATTTTCCTCTAACAAGTTGGCTTGAAATTGCTTTATTGGAAATGGATTTCTGGATTACTGGCAGAAACTATACAACATTTTTGCACATCATGCATAGGTATCATTAATGCCTATGAATGAAATTTAGTAAATATATAAACATTTTGAACTTACGTTAAGGAGATCGAGACCGGCCGAATCAAGTTTAGGGACCACAGTAACCAGTTCCTGCAATTAAATATGAAACAATATACATCCTGAATATGCTTTCATGCAAGAAAATCGAAGAAAAATAACACCAAATGCAAAAAACTAGTCACCTTAGAAGGCCACTTTGGAAAGGCAGATTTAAAATCAGGCAGAGAAGTAACTCCAGGCCATGTATCCTCATTTGGAGTACCCAAGACTCTGCATTGAAAAAAGAAAACTGTATATGAATAGAAAGAATACAATAACTGTAAATAATTAAATAAGCCGTGGAACCTTTGGGTTCTTGAAAGAAGAAGACTGACATCTTCCATAGTCAATTTTGCAAACCATTAGCCTCTTCCTCCCCAAAATAATAGTATTTAAAAATAAGGACATTTGGCTTTTGACCACAATGTTTTAATAACCCCCTGCCCCCGCCAGAAACACCCTTAATATATACACTATAAACACTGTATCTTAGATAGCTTCCATAAGGCCAAATGGATAAAAAATTGTTGGATTTTCATCGGCTGCATTTTAAAGACGTGTTAATTCAAAGAACTAAGAAGCCAACTATTCAACTTACGAAACAGTAAGGAATAAAATGCAATTAAGCCAATTCTAAGTCAATGAAAAAAAATGAAAAAAAGAGGCCGTGTCTTGAAAAGTTTTAGATGGGGAGATGCAAAAATGATATTTCAAGATCAGGGAATGATGATGAATTAACACCTGAAGATCTTAAACAATTCATCGATCTCAGAGTCTCCAGGAAACAATGGTCGCTGGTTCACCATCTCAGCAAATATACAGCCAACTGACCACACATCAACTGGAGTAGAGTATTGGCGGGACCCAAGGAGTATTTCTGGTGCCCTGTACCATAGTGTCACCACCTGGAAAGAAACAACACAAATAAGAGTCAAATATAACTTTGGTGGTATCCAAGGAGAATAGTAATTTTTTTTTTAAAACCTTGAACCTCCACAAGAACGAGGGAACGTTGTGCCAGAGCTATCCTAACACACACCCCGCTTACTAACAGGTATCCGTTGGCAATTTTCGAACCTCAAACCAACGGTTATTGTCCGAGTCTATCAAGTCCGCCCTTTGCCCCTAGGAAAACCAGGATGGATTTATCCCAGGAGAAGGTATGGGAACATAGAAACAATGGTAATTTATTAGCCATTTTCTTATAACAATGATCATATAAGAGAAAAAATCTTATGTAATTGAATAACAAAAAATAATGTAAGAACTTACAGATTTACAAGAAAATAGCTTCTGAAGCTTGGTATACGCAATTTAAAAAGTCAACAAGTATATTTTTTGTCAAGGAGAACCCATACCCACCTCACCAAGCCAACTAATGGGAAACAAAGAAAGAAAGAAAAGAAAAGAGAAGAATTTTTGGGGGTGAAGATTATTATAAATGAAAGTGTTTGTGTGGAAATTAATGTGAAAAGGAGTAAAGGAGTCTTTCGCAATGAGAGTAGGGTGACTTGGTGAGAAATGGGCAGCTTAGCCGTACCTTTAGGAGGATATCCATGTGCTATGGAACTTTGGAGTCCTTATAAGGAAGTTCTAATGTGATGATATTAGTAAGCTAAGAAGGACAGCCTTAATTAGGAGGAATATTGTTTTAAATATAGAAAGAAAGGGGGATTAGCTGCTGGTAATTTATTAAAAAGAAATCCAGTGTCTTCAAAAAAATGGCTGTGAAAATCAATAAGGCTTTGTGAGCTTTTAATGTGGATGAGATTCTAATATTGTGAAGACTTGAGCCCTTTACTTTTTTTCGTTTTGTTGGATTAGAGGTTGGGGGTGTCCAAGATAAGTTTTTGGGAATGTGTGATTCGTGATTCCTCTTTCTGGTCTCTATAGTCTCAACTATATCGTTTACGTTTGAATTTGAATGATAGAGTTAGAGGAGTTTTGGTCTTGTTCTTAGATAGATGGTACTTTTTCCCCTTCTGATTGTCCTGACGAGATGTTGGTCTTGCAATGCTTTGGGAGATTTTCACGTAAATCCTTCTTTGATTCCTTGATAGACCCTCTTGACAACCTGTTTAAAGGCTTTATATGATGTAATGGAACGCGTTAAGCCTTCAAAACTGCAGGTTTTTGTTTGATTGGTTGCTACTGGGAGGGTTAATACTTGCAATTATCTCCTAGTGAGGCTTAACACTTGTTATCCCCTATTTGAGTGTTTATGCAGGGAGGCGGATGAAAGTGTTGGTAATATATACTCTTTATGGAACATGATTTTCCAAGACCTTGGATTGGTGGGAGCATCACCTATGAGGTGTGGTACTCGATCATTTGGAGTTCTTTTTTTTTTTGGCAATTATGCATTTGGAGATATAAAGAATGTGGTTTTATTATGGAGATGCATTGCTTTTAGTTGAAACAGTGAGATTGAAGAGAAACAGCCTCAATGAGTCAGACATATCAAAATTTGAATATTGTTTGGGTAAAGGCAAACTAAGAGAATGCCATTGTACAAATTGTTTTTGTCTAAACTGCCTCGTCACACTCGC
The DNA here is from genome assembly GCA_949130495.1 of Sambucus nigra. Lineage (NCBI taxonomy): Eukaryota > Viridiplantae > Streptophyta > Magnoliopsida > Dipsacales > Adoxaceae > Sambucus > Sambucus nigra. Next base: position 427,170,986 of record OX422211.1, on the reverse strand, counting down.
CTACTCAATAGTTAACCTTTGAACAAAAGAAGTGCAAATTTAATTTTGTCTTTGGTGTTTTAATAGGTGCATCTAATATATGATTGGTATAACTGTGATATATTAAAGGAGGCAGTTTAGACATGGTATAACTGTGATATATTAAAGGAGGAGAGTATCATAATACCAAAACAACAAATACGGAAGTAAAAGAAAAAAGAATATATATTATACTAGGTAGACCCAAATACCACCATTGGAAGCTTAACAGTTTTCCATGAAACTTATGGGGCGAATGGCTGTCCTCAAAGATACAAAGACTACTTCCAATTTGAAAATTGAGTTAAGATCATGTAATAGATAAATCTTTTGGCACTTTATATATCAAAGACAATTATTGTTATACCAAGTCCAAAGATTGTCCAAGATATGGCCTACATTAGATCAAAAAAGCAGAAAAATTCAATCATTGTACTTTTGGGAACAAGCTAGTGCCCTATAAACATCGTGCACATAACTACCTCATGCGTAAACGTCCTGACGGGAATACCGAATGCTCTGGCCAATCCAAAATCTGCCAGCTTTAGAGCATTGGTTCGGCGATCTATCAGCAAGTTCTGAGGCTTCAGATCTCGATGAAGAACTCGATGAGAATGGCAATAAGCGATACCACGAAGTATTTGATACAGAAACATCTGCAAATTGAAGAATATAACAAAAAAAAGGTATTATATTGCTAGAACCCATAGGATCGTCTTTCGCAATCAGAAGCCAAACAATAAAAGAACTTCCCAAACAAGTACAAATTGAAAGAAACCCCCCTAAAGTATCACACTAATTAAAAATACCTCTTTAAGCTATTGATTTTGCAGAAATCTGTTGAACTTTTACCATTATTTTATTTATTTTTTTAAATTACTATCATTATTTGCAATTTGTAAAAAAATACGATTTTTAGCGACACGTAAGGGAATAAGTTTTCTTATTTAAAAGAACCGTGACTAGAGATCAGAGAATCCTTTTAGTTTCAGGCATAGATTGTTTCCATTTACATAGCTAAAAATTTAATAGCTAGTAAAATAAATACATTGAACAACAATTTAAGGATTATTACTAAAATTCACATATATATTTAGGCAGTTGAACCTTCATCAAACCATACAGAACTGCAATTAACTTTGCTAGTAAAATAAATACAAGGACTAACAATTGTAGGTTTATTACCAAATGCACATAATTATGTCAGTTCCTAAAATCTCTGCAAACACTAACAATTAACTACTACATGCACCAACCTCCAATAAGCACAGAGAGCTCACTCACTTTTATCAGGCGTGGATCCTTCCCAAACTCTGGACATGAATCCATGTGCTTCTTCAAATCCAGGTCCAGATATTCAAAAACCAGATACAATCGCTTCTCACTGTGCACAACATCCTGTAACCTGTCACCCAAATATGTATTAAAAAAATTAGTGCATACGCACTCAATAAAACTAGATAACATTATAACATCACCTTTCACTGTACCACATTTAATATGCATGGATATTGGCCCAATCATTCCCCCAATGGGTGTGGACAGTAGGGGAGGGGGGATTTTCGGATTCTAGGCATCTTTTTAGAGATATGTTTGATTAGGAGTATCTTTTTGTTTTCTTGTTTATCTTATTTCTTTAGTTAGCTTTCTTCCATCATTAGGACTCTGGCACTCTTAGTATAAATAAAAGCTTATCCCTTCCCTTATAGTTAGATTAATAATAATATTTTGAAAGACATTGAGCTATTTGGGTTGGAGGCTAATTGTTATTTAGCTGCTTTTACATCAACATCCTACAACTTGTCACTTACATTATTATCAAACTTTTTAGTTCATACACTAAAGATGGAAAGTTTCTTAGCGAGATACAAGATTCAAAAGGTAGATATAACATATCTTTACACATCCATTCTACTTTTTTTTTCTTATTTATGCATAAAGACCAATCATATTGCAGCATGTTCATCTATGCTAAACACAACGGCCACGCAAGTCAGGCACAACTTGATCCGCCATCTTACACCTCTTTATTTCATCTATTGCAACTGTCATATTTGACGCTTTGTACTGGTGTGTGAGACCAACTTTTATGTCTCAAACTCTCTAGCTTTAATAAAGTAGATTAATTTTAAAACCCAATAAACAATGACTTCCAGTTATGTTTATATGCACAATAGGGATGTCAGCAATCACTGTGCTTAGAGGAAGCACAAGTCTAGTTTTCTTCCCCCCACCACAACTATTGTGGTGTCAGAGATAATGTAAGATTGTTTAATATCTCATGGTTATTTTCTGTTAGAGATAACGGTACGAATCTTTTATCTCAATCCATAGGGATATTTTCCGTGTCCATGTATAACCCTTCTACTCTTTGATAGAATTATTCTTTTGTTAATCGGAAATGAAACTTCCATTAATATCAAACAAAGAGATAAATTTAGAGGACTGTCCTTAGCCATATACACAATAACACTATATAAGCATGTAAAACTCTTCTATTGTAACTATTTGAATTGTGGAATACATTGAAAATCATTTCATCAGGGATGTATGCCTATAACCGAACCACTCCTATGTAAGCTTCATTTCTATATGTATTGTATCAGAGCCAAAAAGAGCACCCATGAGTGTCGCTTAAAAAAATATATAGCCTATGAATGAGAGAACTTTTATGCAAATGCCTTGCTAAGGAGTTCAAATGTCAGTTGTTAGGGTGGAAGGATTGTTGTCATCCACTGGTGATGCAGAATGTTCAGCTCAAATGTCAGTTGTTAGGGTGGAAGGATTGTTGTCATCCACTGCTTGTTCCAGCCCCTTGGCAGCGTTCTTTTCATCATAATTATTATGTGTCAAGAAAGATGGGTGGTCCTTAGAAGCTTCAGAAGTTTGAAAGATATGCAAAATAAAGGACAATAATGCAAAAGTCGAAAAAAGCAGCTGCTACAGCAAAGGCGCATTTAAGGAGGCATGTTCTGGGTTAATATGCAAAGGGAGTAACATCCAGCCGCTAAGAAAGATTTATTCATGGCAAAGAAATCCACGTCAGTGTTTATTACATAAATTTCTTTTAAGGACAAAAAACTCTCGCCCACGTGGCGAGGCACACAGGAAGATCTGGAGAAGTAAGGTGGTACTATACCCATTATTACAGAGGCGTGTTCCTAAGAACTTTTATAAGGAAACAAAGGAATAAAACAGAGGGAAAATTAGACTCATGGGATTACAACTCACAATTCGTTGGATCGGCAAATGTTGCATATATTTTTAATATATGAATTAGTGATAAGGAGAATCAGATATGTACATATGCTTAGGTTACAAAAATATACAGCAATTTATATTTCAATTATTGCATCACTAAAAAAAATTGCCATAGTATGATGGTATACCTGACAATGTTTCCATGCTGCATCTCCTTCAAGAGAGAAATTTCTCTAATAGCTGTGCTCGGCACACCCTCATCTTCTTGCTCCAGGCGGATCTTCTTCAAAGCAATAGTTTCGTTGGTCAAACGGTCACGAGCCTTATAGACCACACCATATGTTCCTTCGCCTATCTTCTCGACTTTTTCATACTACAATTTTCACAAACAACAAATCAAGTGGGAGTGAAAATAAATGAGAAATGCAAAGGATAAGGTGGCTCCTTTACTTGGTCCATGTAGTCCACCTCCACCTCCACCTCACCAGGACTCCCGTAGTCGAGGGAAGTTCTAAAAGGTGAGCAGCAAGGCTACAAAGAAATAACATTTTCAGGAACGTTTACAAGTACTAAACAAGTATATAGATACGAGGGTGCACAAAAAAATGATTAGGAAAAACAGCAGCTACACAGACAAAAAGTAGATGATTCAACATAAACAGTGCCATATAGTAAATGACTTAATATAACAAGAATTTTGGGTTGTGTCATTCAATAGAATAATCGAAAGGAAAAGGATTTTGGATTTAGCAACTTTACACAAGGGAAAACAGCTTGATAGGGTAGTCTTAGAATCTATTTAATGCTAATTTTTAGCTTAAAAAGCCCCGATAACTGCGGCAAAGTTCCACAATCTACAAACCATTTAACCAGATAGTATGGTTCAAAAATGTGTTGATACAGTTTATTCTCAAAAGAACACAAGGTCCAATTGCTCATGCAGAAAGCTAATTGCAGTAATAGATTACTCGCTCCCCATATCATTCTCCCTTCCACATTGTTAACTACATTAAACTCTAAGATATTGCTTTCTAATCCTCGTCTCCGGAACTTTGTACACTAGCAGTAGTGGGCCAATCGAATCGCTGTGCAGTTATGTACTCGTGTTCTCTATATCAAGTTTTCCCACTCCTCCACTATGGCCGCATGTCTCTTTTCCCAGTACTCGAGCAAACGAGGGGTCAAAGTACTTATTTAAATCGGCTTGTAATTTCCAATTTTTACTTGGCGAATTTTAATTTTTGCTGCAACAACTCGTTCCTGAGTTGTCAATCATTATTGAGATCACTCTACATCCTTTCAAGCCTCAAGTCGATGCAAAACGACTATCTCAAGCACCATGCAGTTAAAAAATGTGTCGTTAATTTCTTTTCCATTCTCCTTCGCGGTATTCATTTTCATTTCTCGAGGATGCCTCAGCTAGAAAAGGGTAGGGTCAACATCATACCGAAGTTCACGGGAGCCATCTGGTTAACGGGAATGTACGTAGAAGAGAGGCTGGTCTCAAATTGAGCACATTGTTCGATTTGATTTGATACTTGCTTTATTGATTGCTTAGATTGAGTCAGAAAGTATGCGGCACACTTTGTGTGTATTTTAGTGTAAGCCATCAATCGTCAAACTTGAAGTTCTCAAATGTTTGATATACTTTTACATCACCGAAGCCTCAACCGCTTCTCGGGTATCTGCTGAACCAGTCGTGGACACCGTCAAATTTACTAACGGCCTTCTATATGATTGCCCACAGTTGGCTAGAGAACGGATGTTCAGGGATCTGCGTTGACAGTAACAGTGACTTTATCCCAAACTGATAGTCGTCTCTGATTCTTATCGTGCTACTCATGTAGGAAGTTCCCGGAATCACTACTAGCAACATCATAGGACATCCGTTTATGGAGTGATATTCTTCTTTTGGTGGGTAGAGGTTTGTGATCCAATATCCCTATTTTTAGAATGAGGGGTTTGAAAATAAGAAAAAATGAGTTATTAAGATAACAGAATTGACTTTAAAAAGTGGTGAATTATTTGTTAAAATTAGGGAGTATATACAGAATTTTTATAAATTAGTTAGTGTTTTAGGAGCAAGATCCCCATCCCGCACTCCTTATTCGCCGTTCTTATTTGTCAAGACAACCAGAGTGCTATGCACGTGCAAAATAGCAAAGACTACATTTATGGCATGGCAAAATAGACGCTTGGATAATATTTTATACATTTTGATTGATCATATTTTATTTCTACTCTCTTAGTATTTTGATAGGTGTAACTTATTTCATTAACGTAAAATGAATAACAAAGGGTGTGAGTACAATAGTGAGAGAGAGGATGTACAACCACACGCAGGATCAATACCATCATGACTCACTGAGTCAAACTATGCACGATTTTTATACCTAGCATATTGACCTACGACCCAGGTGGAGCGTGGCATCCTGCAACAGTAGTACAACAGGGAAGGTGATGACATCCAAAACAAGCCGGAGTCATCATCTCGTCTGAGACGGAACAGGACGTGCCATAGTAGCCATGGCAGCGCATCCTAGTGTATTTCTATTATTTTTTCATTCAACGTTGTGAGACGAATAATTGTTTTATGATATTTTGATTTTGATGCATATTATTCATTTAATATCATCTCTTTGTTTTATTCGTATATTAAAATCTATTTCTTTTATACTTCTAAATCTCCCATTTAAAAATAAATAAATTTAAATTTAACTTACACAAAATTAGAATTAAATATACAAAATAAAAAATTATAAATTTAGCATGGGTTCCCGCGGCATTCCAATTGCCACGCACATGATTCCCGCGACAATTGGTTTATCACGTCAACCACTAATTCCCCAAAATAAGTAGCATTCTGCTAAAATCACAAAAGTATTTGTTTGCCGATTGCTCTAGAGAGACAAAATCACAATAGAAATAACTCTCAACAAAGCATTTTCCCAATTATTTGGGGTCGGCTACATGAATCCTATTTTTCCATTCCATTCTGTTTAGCGTAATATCTTCGATTAAACCACATAATATCATGTTTTTTTAACAATATCCCACCAACTCAATTTACGACTACCTCTACCCCTTGCATTGCCATCAATACAAACTAAATCACTCTTCCTTACAGGGGCATCCATTGGCTTACGCTTAACGTGTTCAAACCACCTAAGTCGATTTTCTCTCAATTTATCTTCTATTGGAGATCTTTTATCGTTTCACGAATTCATTCATTTCTAGTTTTATCCTTTCGAGTTTTACCACAAATCCATCTTGCATTCACAATTTCATCGCGAGTTTTACCACAACAACAACAACAAAGTGCTTTGGAGATGGTCTCAAAACACGCATATTAACATGTTAGAAGCGAAACTAAAGTCAAACGAATCACCAGAAATTTACAATGTTCTCTAAAAATCAAATTTCATCTTCCAAACAATCAGGTTCCAATCCAACACATTCTTACATTTCCAGCAAATCATCAATCAATCAAATTAACAGTTCCACAACTTTGATGTACTCAACAAAACAGTAAATCTCAACTACTTAACCTTTCTATGTAAATAAAATAATAATTTGTCACAGTTTAAGTTCTAAACCAAGCACAAGGTTCCCTATACCTATAATTTAACATATATTTTCACTCGAATATTTAGGGTTCAACTTAATTGATTGAGTAGAGCTCATTTACTTGTGATTCTAATTGTAACTTGTAAAATTAAAATCGACATGATCAAATAATCGGAGGAAAAATTGAGAAATTAAAGTGTAAATAGATTAATAGTGTATATAGAGTTGAAACGTACCACAAAAATCTCCAAATAGTGTAACAAATGTTGAATGTTGATTGAGGTAAACCAGGAGAACAAATAACAGAGAGTTGCAAAGAGTTTGGGGGCGCATAGGTTTACTTTAACTGGTCAAAGGTGTTTTTTTAGATAAAATGTGACACGACATATAAATAATTCGGTCAAAATGTGACACGACATCTGGATACTAAGAGCAACTTTTATGGGTACCTCAAATTTGCAGATCACTAGTCTAAATTTGCAGTACAAAAAAGAACAAAATTGCTACGCGCGAATCTTTGAAAAGGGTAAAAATACAAAAAATCAACAGAAATAAGCCAAAACGACGCCGGATTAAGCCAAAACGACGTCGTTTTGGCTGAGGAAAAAAAAAACCTTGCGCGGAACATCATGTTCCGCCTAAGGTTATACCAAATTCGATTCCCCCCCCCCCCCCCAATCTCTTAAGCCTTTTATCTTCGTCCCCCGAATTAATTACCTCAACTCCCACCTACATTTCAACTACTAAAATTAAATCCAACAGGCTATTTAAATCCAACCACCGTAAATAATTTTTATCACTTCAAACAAAAAAAAACAGCAACTAATCCGGCCTATACAAGGTAAATCCTCTGTTTTTTTTTTGTAAATTATTTAGTTGTAAATTATTTTTTGTAAATTATTTTTTTGTAAATTATTTATAAAGAATATCAGTAATTATTTTTCTTAAATAATATCTTATTACAATTAGTAAATATCAAATTATTTGTTATGTATTTGTCTGCTATATTTGTTATTTAAGTGAATGTTTATAATAAATAAATTAGTAAATGTTTAATTATTTGTTAGGTTTTTGTACGGTCCTTTATTTAACAAATTATTTAAGTGAATATTTATAATAAATTATTTAGTCAATGTTTAATTAACAGTTATGTTTTTTCGATTCTGTTTATAAGAAATTATTGAAGTGAATGTTTATAATAAATTAGCGAATGTTTCTACAAAATTATTTAAGAAATTATCTCTTCCTTTTATGTTTTTTAAATAATATCTAGTTGTGTATTTGTAACTGTCGTATTTATTACGTATTTAGTAATTATCATGTAAATTTAGTAATTAGCTGATGTGCTAATGTTCTCATGTAAATTTATTAATTATCATGTAAATTTAGTCATGTAAAGTTATCATGTAAATTATCATGTAAAGTAATAGGTAATTATCATGTAAATTTATCTACTTGTTATATTTAATTTTTGTTGTCTCAACAACCCTATTTAAATGAATGTTTTTGTTCGGTTCGGTTATGTTTATTTTATGTTTATGTTTTTAAGAAACTATTTAAGTGGATGTTTATAAAAAAAATAGTGAATGTGTATAAAAAATTATTTAAGAAATTATCTATTCGTTATGTTTTTTAATAAATTATCTGTGTTGTTATTTTTTTTAAATAATAATATGTTCTATTTTTGTAAAGATTTCTTAAATTGCAGTGTTGATAATGGAACAAATTGGAAAGAAATTTAGACGGGCTGTTGGGGCTAGAAAGTCTCGAAAAATGGGAGAAGGTAGTCGACAGGCCGAAACTACTACTGCCGAGCGACCTATAGTTTTTTAGAACTATAGGCGTATAGTGGACGACGGAGATCACATTAAACCTTCTCCGGACACGGCCACAAACGGCAACTCAATAAAGATGCGTGGCAATTGGCATAGTCTTAGAGCCACATACAAATATTTAAAAACCTATCCTGAGGTTATACAGTTTATACACCGTAGCGGTTGGGGAGATTTGTTGGATGCTCAAATTCCCAAGACAAGTTGGGGATTGGTACAAGCGCTCGATGAGCGTTGGTGGGACATAACCAACACGTTCCAACTACCAACCGGGGAGCTCACCATTACTCCTTATGATTTTACGATTTTGACTGGTTAGTTTATGCATATAAAAAATAAATTCAATATTAACATTGATTAGTACATTAATTAAATTTACAACTGATTGTTATCCTTCCCATCTTGCAGGTATTCCTATCGGAAGCGGTCCTATGGTACCGATGAGTGACAGAAAATACTTGATTGTAATTGACGGAAAAACTCAAATACGGGCTGACATTATACATAGATACTTTCCCGGCATCGAACCAAATTGCAGTGATTCATGTGGGGTGAAAGTGTTGAGCTTAAATAAGTGGTTCGAGGCCATAAAGTTAAATACTGTGATTGTTGGGCCTGAAGACATTGCTAGGGTTTTTTTATTTTTTTGTGTGGGACATATTTTTTTCCCGACCGCAAGAGACAGCGTTCCTATTGGTTGGTTGGCTGCTTTGGAGGATTTGGAGATTGTGGGATCATACGATTGGGGTTCGACAATTCTAGCTCGCATATATTACTCTCTCCATCTCTTGTCAAGATGTCGCGTAGACTCTATGAATTATTTTTGGCAACTCATATTGGTAAGTGTAAAAAAGTGATATTATATGTTTTAAATCAAAAATTTATGGTTTACTAATAATCATTTTTGTATTGCAGTTTTTCGGGTTCGAATATATACAGCGGGCGTGTCCCTTATTGAGGGAAGATACAGGTGACTGCTGGCCTAGGATTAATCGATGGAAGAAAGAAAATCGGTTAAATCGTAAGGAGACAAAGGGGTCAATCCAATATAATTTTCCCACAGCCCAGAGTCAGATTGAAATGCGATCGCCAGGTTCAATCAATTGGCTACCTTACTCGGGGTCTACTGTGGAGATGCATGCCCACGTTCAACATGCGAAGTACATATCGCTGAAACGATGTGTTCTTATGGATCCTCAATATGGTGGGGTATATTACTTGGGTGATCGATGCCGGCGACAGATCACCGGTGAAATTTGCATACCAAATGACCCTCCGTCGCAAATGATGAGGATACCCTTTCACCATGATAGGCATGGAATTATTATTGACGAGATGGACCCCAGCGTATATGTTGTTTCCCAACCCAGGTATGACCGTTACTGGAAGCAAGTGTCCCTAGGCCTTGTAATGCCACCCCTATATCGAGCAGTCAACACGGATGTCATAAGTCCCAGCGCACTTCCATACCACATACAAATACCGACTGTCCCTTCACAGGCACCTGGCGCTTATGAGACTCCCATAGGTCGGGTACATCCCGCTCTACCCCAAATGACTTGGGATATACCGTTTTGCAGTCCTGCAGGTGTACCCATATCGATTCCGGTTCCACGGCCAGACAGGATTGCGGTCGATGAAGAATTGTCCACATACGATGACCTCTTATTTACTAGTCGGGAATTCTCAGATTATTGGCAATCATCGAGAGCCACCGCTCTAGGTGCAGCCATGCATCTTAATAACTATTGGAGTCATGAGTTGGATATAGCTATAAGGAAGCTCCAAGAGTTGGGTGTATCTCACGAGCGAACTGCTCCCCCACCTAATTTCTTTAGTGGTACAACCTCGGCCTTTTACAACCCCACAGAAGATCCCCGGCCTCCGACCACAGTATATCGACCGCAGATGGATGATATTGGTGCCCAAGAAGATACTAGCCAACCTGGTCCATCAACGCAAAATTATGACATGTCTGATGCTGTAAATTTGGATGATGTAGAATGGGATTTCGATAATGAATATTAATATGTTTTGTAATGTTGTTATTTATGTTGTTATCTTTATTATTAATGTTGTATTGTTAAGATTGACGCAAATTCATTTCACAATATGAAGCTTCATTTCACAAATGAAGATAGTGTTCAGAATATAAATATAAATTCAGAATAAAAATATAAATGAAAATGAAGATAGTGTTGAGAATTAATTCCGTTACATTTAATTTAACAATAAACAAGATATTAATAAACATGCAATGATTCAAATTAACATAAATAGTAAAGGAGATGAAAGAAAAACTAGTAAAACTCCTTCCAATAAGCATTTCTCCTCAACGCACACCATGTCATTAGGCCTTCAAAATTCTCACCGAACGTGCGAATGTATGAATTCACCGCCTCCTCATATGGATCGTCTTCCTCATCCAATGATTGCATATCTTGTTCAACCCTATTGAAAATGTTATCAAATTCCTCTATGTCGTCTTTAATTTCCAACCATCGATCCATCAAGTTTCGCGGGCTCTGATAATCATGCCTAGGTAGCAACTCATGATATTTGTCGGCAATTATTTCCCAAGGGGTTCGTAGATCATTAACTTGGCTAATCTCACAACCAAAAAGACCGCGTGGAAATGAATCTATCAAGGCTTCAGCCAAGAACTCATCAATCACATCTTCGTACGATGCCATTGTGCTCATTAGCACTCAATCTGGCCATTCACATTTATAGCAGTATAATTAACCACATAAACCGTCCTAGCTATTTCGCCCTTGTTCTTCCGCTTAGTATGATCCGAGCTATATCTTCCGCCCAAGATTATTCGCCAAATGTCTTCCGAGCTACATCTTCCGCTCTAGATATTCCGGGCAAGATTATCCGCCTAATGTGATCCGATCTACATCTTTCGCTCTAGATATTTCGTCCTACATTGTCCACCTATTATAAATATTACAACCTATTATACTTTAAGTTCATCAACATATTGCAACATATTATTAATAGAAGAGCACCAAATTCTCTTTACTGATCAAACGTCATACCACAGTGAGATGGAACAATACGAAGAATTACAAGCCATGCAAATCGCCCAGTCAAATATAGCCAAAAAGAAAAAGAAAATAGCTATGGGCCATATGCAACAAATTCAAAATATGGCCCTTCATAACATAGTTTGTGATTCCCATGAGGATCAAACGAGGAGGACGATATGTCAGACCAGAGAGGTGGGCCATGATAGACTAATCGGTGACTACTTTGGTGAAGCATCGGTATACAAAGACTACCATTTCCGGCGACGTTTTAGAATGAATTGAGCCCTATATGTACGTATTCATGATGATGTATGTAGTTACGACTCCTGGTTCATACAAAAACCAGATGCACTTGGTCGTCTTGGCCTGTCCTCGCATCAAAAAATCGTTTCTGCTCTACGAATGTTAGCATATGGGTCTTCTGCTGATATAAATGGAGAGTACCTGTGTATCGGAGAATCGACAACCCAGAAGGCATTGGTGCGATTATCCCTTGCCATTGTGGGGATATTTGGCCCGGAGTATAACAGAAAGCCTACCGCTCTCGATGTGCAAAGGCTTACCGAACAAAATTCGGCACGTGGATTTCCCGGAATGCCGGGGAGCATAGACTGCATGCATTGGGAGTGGAAAAATTGTCCAACCGAATGGCATGGGCAATATACTGGACATAAAAAGTCACCGACAATTATACTAGAGGCGGTAGCATCACATGACCTTTGGATATGGAGGTCATTTTTCAGGATGCCGGGTAGTTGTAATGATATTAATGTATTGAACAGATCTAGAGTTTTCTCTGATCTTGTCCGCGATGAGACTCCACCAATCCAGTTTGAGATAAATAACAACGTATATGATATGGGGTATTTTTTAGCGGATGGCATTTATCCGCCTTACGCTAGTTTGGTGCAAACTTTTAAAAGGCCAACCAACCAGAAGGAAAAACTTTTCGCTCAAGTGCAAGAGGGGGCAAGAAAAGATGTGGAACGAGCGTTTGGTGTCCTGCATCTTAGGTTCGCATTCGTTCATACGCCGGCAAAACTCTGGAGCAAGGATAAATTATCATCTATTATGCATTCGTGCATCGTAATGCACAACATGATTGTTGAAGACGAGAGGCGTGATTGTGATTGGAGAGAGGAATACGACTTCCCGCCTGACCCGGTTCCTATGTTTCGAAACTCTCTCGAGCAACATTATGCGATTGAGGCTAGGACAATGCACATGCACGACAAGAGGAAGCATTTACAGCTATGTGCAGATCTCGTTGAACATGGTTGGGAAAAGTTTGCCAATATTAGTGTGTGATTTTACACAACTTATGTATCTTTTCTACTGTTGTTATGTTGTTATCTTTATTATTAATGTTGTATCGTTAATATTGTACCGAACTGATGTTTATGTACGAAAATTTGAAACAAATTCATTTCACAACCCATAAAATCATATTACATAGTAGATCAAATGATAAAAATAAATAACATGTTACATACTCAGAAGCATAGAAATTTTAAAATCCAGATTGACCTCCGTGTGGTGGATAGTTTGGAAAGTTTGATTGGCGCCGTGCTTTGTTGATTATATTAAGCACGAGGTATTCATGGTACTCCTTCTGGATTGAATTCATGTTTGAGGTGTCAGTGCTCATAATTTGTTGATCAACCAATATTTGTTCACGCATATCTTTCCTCTCCATAGCCAATATACTGCGTTCGTTGAGCTCCAAACTTCGATCCTTTAGTTGCAGTGAACGGTTAAGCCCCAAACGGGCCTCTTCGTCACGTACATGATCAGCCTGACATGATCGCTCAAATGATTCATTGAATGAAGAGCAACTATTCAGTATTTCTCGGTTCACCTCAATGTTTGTAGCCTTCGCTTTTCCTTTAGCCCGTTGCTTCATCTCTTTCCTTCCAGGTGGCCTCGGATAAGGCCTTTCTATATCAACTTCTGCCCCATCTTTGGAATTTCCTTCGTGAAACCCAGTATTCAGACTTCCTTCAGTATCTGTCGCACTCGTAATTGGCGAATCAAAATGAAATTGAAGGGAGTCTAAAAAAGTTTGGGAAAGTTGAAATTTGTGGAGTTCTTTTAAAATTTGGTAACAAGATTCAAAATTAAATGATTTTCCCTTGTTCTCTCGCTGGAATGCTAGATTAGCTGCAGTAATCTGACAAAATACGACAATGTATTTTTATTAACTCCACAAGCAACTGATTTACAAGAAATAATATTTAAAATAAATTACAAAAGGTAAAAGTTATTTTACCCAATCTGTGTTAACAGTCCCACTAGCACGATTTGTCATCGATGCATCTTTCAATTTCGAAACATATAACATTACGTGCCTCGAAATTTTACTGTACCGGGTTTGTAGGCTGGCGCCCGTCCGACGTTCCGTGATACCCGTCGTTGTGTTATATTCTTCGGCGACCGCATCCCAAAATAATGTGCTAGGTCGATTAGTTCCTCGTAAACCATCATTTGTTTGATTTACATAAACGGTGCATAATACTTCATCGTCGTGTTGAGACATATTTTGACCTCGAACCATTGTAAAATAATCACAAATATATTAATGCAAATATATAAATTTTATAATATTTTTGGTAAAAAAATTATTATAAAATTTTGCAGATATAAAAAAAATATTTGATAATAATTTAAATGAAGATATTAGAGAGTAGAGACTGTTTGGAATAAAATTTAAATGAAGATAATAATTAAAATGAAGATAGTAGACAGGGTTTAAACCTGCTATTTATAAAATAAAAATAAAAAGAGTCGTTGAATAAATAGAGCTGTTGGAATAATTGGGGGGGGGGGGGGGGGAGTTAGAATAGAGGAAATCTTGAAATGTCGTCCACGGAACATGATGTTCCGCTTTACCCTTTTTTTTTCTTGCGCGGAACATGATGTTCCGTTTAGGCAGTGGGTCCCACAAAAAACCAACTAGTGCAATTCTAAATTTGTTATTTTTTACCTTAGCCGAGTGTATATACCCCCTTTTACACTGTGCACAGCATACATAAAAACCCCAAATATACCCGTTTGAATTACCCATAAGGGTTGCTCTAACTAAAATGTATGCATGTGCATACGGGCACTGCATATACACACGTGCGCGTACATACGTGTATTTGTCATTAAAATAATCAAGTAACAAATTTATTAAGATTGAAATCGTCAACAAAAAAACGACACGCTTAATGGTTTCATCATCTTAGAGAGAGGAGGGGGAATAAGGGAGAATGGGGAAACAAAGTTAGATGGATGATGGATGATGGATGAAGGAGATATTTCTTCTCTTCACGAGCTTCTTATACAATGATGTGTCAGCCTCGTGTTAAAATAAATGAGTTTTTGTAGAGATGGAATAGATATTGTATGGGACACTTACTCATATGGGTACACTAACTCTTCATATTTACTCTTTGGGGCACACTAGTTTCTGTATTTAGTGATTAGGAGTAATTTTCACCTTTAGCGCTAAAAATCTTATAAATCGTCGCTAAAGATGAAAATGACCCTCAATGAGTAAATACGAAAACTAGTTTACCCCAATGAGTACATATGAAGAACTAGTGCATTCAAAAGTGTAAATGTCTCGTATTTTATTTGTTTCTTACAAAGTATTATTATGTGGGAGTATTAATAGGTAAAAGCAAGCTCGTGTGTGAGCATGTTTAGTTTAGG
Organism: Sambucus nigra; assembly: GCA_949130495.1. Lineage (NCBI taxonomy): Eukaryota > Viridiplantae > Streptophyta > Magnoliopsida > Dipsacales > Adoxaceae > Sambucus > Sambucus nigra. The sequence continues at coordinate 427,155,637 of OX422211.1, read as the reverse complement.
TAAGTCAGCAACAAGACGATGACTAGGGTGCTTATAGCTTTGACGTGGCGTGCTTGTAGTTTTGTCTTGTTGTGCTTCTAGCTTTGCATGTTTAACACTTTGTGTTTTCAGTTCTGCATTGTGTGCTTTTAGTTCTACATGCTTTAAATTATATTTTTTAGCATTGCATTTGTCATGCTTCTAGGTGTGGAGAATATTGTGGGTATCTACACATGTTTGATGCCTCCAGATTATAACATTCCCATCTAAGCACCCAAAAAAATGCCAATTATGCGTTATTATTGCCTCATTAAAACCCCTTGGGAAGATCTATTTGGACAAAACCTGATCGAGGAAAAAGAGTATAGTGTGCATAAAGTTCAAAAACAACTAACACTCCCCTAAATGAAACTTACACTAATTTAGCAAGATTGATCATAGACTCGGCACATGTCGATACCATAACCAACTCCTTGAATATTAGTGTTGGTAATGCTTTAGTAAATAAACCAACAAGGTTATCATCTAAACGAATTTGTCGAATATCAATTTCATGGCTTCTTTGGAGCTCATACGTGTAGAAAATTTTGGGTGAAAGGCGATTAGTTTTGTCACCTTTGATATACAATCATCTAATTTGGGTGATACAGTCAACATTGTCTTGGTGTACTATTTGTAGGGGATATAAATCTACAATAATGTGAAATTACAACTTTTACTACAAATATAAGTGAAATTTACTAAAATAGCACAAAAAAAATTTTGGTTCTGTAGGTTGGCTTGCCTACATCCACGAGGAAGATAGAGGAAGGTTTGTATTTCTTTTAGGGGAAGAAGAAGAAGAAGAAGAAGAAGAAGAAGAAGAAGAAGAAGAAGAAGACTTGGAGTGCTAGGGATGTTAGCTGAAAGTTCAAGCCATATGTACAATGTTGTAATACATGCCTTTTTGACATTAGGGATGCCTTAGTTATAAATACAAGAGACATAATCACATAAAACACATTATAAGACCTTTTCGACGGTAGACGGCCTCCATAATTGATATTATCTTAGAAGCTTTTAAATTATGTTAGGAATGCATCCGGTCATATCTATTGTTATCTTTGATAATTCTTTTTCAACTATTTTGTGATCTTCGGGAAACCTAATTGTTATAGTTTTATATTTCACTTGACATCCCACGTGGAGTACCCCGCTTATAATCACTTCAATTTCCCCCAGAGTTAAGGTGATAGGTCTTTAAGCCTGATCGACTTAATTATGCTTTATAGTGTTGTCCATGTCACTACATTAAATCCTACGAATGGTCACGCTATGGGGGTCACGACCCATAGCCGTGACCATACCCAAAGATGTGACCACATCCAAAATGGGAGTGACCAAGTCCATGACTTAGTGTGGTCATGGACCGTCTTGCAATTGGTCACGGATGGAAATCGTGACTCCTGTTGGTCACGAACCATAATCGTGACCCATCCGTGACTATTATGGCGCTAAGTTTCCCTCTAAATGTGGTCATGGATGGGGTCACGATCAAAGTTCGTGATAATGAACCAAAATACACACTGACGTAGTCATGACTTTGGACCATGACCATCCTGGGAATTGAGTCACGGCTTTGGGTCATGACTGGTGTCTTATTTCCACGCTGACGTGTTAAAAATTAAAGGCGTCATGGCTGAGGGCCATGACTAGTGTCTTTATACTAAAATTCCCTGACCAGTTTTTCATTTCCCTCAAAAAATTTTAAACCGTCTAACTTTCCCTCTCTCCGACGATTTCGTCTCTCTCTCTCCCAATCTCAATCTCAAAGGTAATATCTTCTATGTGTGTGTGTATTTCAGTGTTGTTGTATGTGTATTTCTTTGTGTATATGTGTATGTAAACCTCTGTGTGTATATGGGTGTGTATTTATATGTGTATATGTGTGTATACGTGTGTGTATTGTGTATGTACGTGTATGTGTGTGTGTGTATTCTAGGTAAAAATACATATATATGACCAATGTTGGTTTAAGTTTCAAACTAGGAAAACTTTTAATTCAATGGATAGTGTTGGTTTAAGTTTGGTGCTGAAATATAAAAAAATGTCTCTCCATTAATATCGATGCTAAATTCGAGATTAATTTTAGGGGTAATGTTTGTAAGGGATTAATATTGTGACTAAAATAGGGTTGATTTAGGGATTGTTGGCTTGAATGAAAAAAAGTAGGTATTCAAAACCTAATAAATTACTAGTTAATGATTCATTAGAGCCATTATTTATAGAAATCATATCCAAGCCCTCGTTCATTTATCTCAGGAAAAATTAGTCATGGTGATAATCGATGGCAACAAGAGTATGAAAGGTTGCAATTGGTCTGCACTCGTAGCTCTTTCATTAATGAGCCTCATAAAGTGGATACTCCGATGTATTGGTATGGATATAGGAATATTAAACAATTCAACTACCGTGTAAATCGTGGAGTTCATCTCTAGCAAGAGTACTTGTTTAATCGTATTTTGTTTTCCCTACTAGAATGTTGGGATGAAGTTGTACAATATATATTTCTCATACATAATCCCGATAGATCACTAACCTTGCTTACGTTATTAGAGAAGGCAGAAAAAATTCACCCATTATGGATAGAATTACGTACAAAGAGCATTGACGATGACTGTGATGTCTTGCGACATATACACATCAAACTCGATCTTGCCAATAGACTGAAAAGGATGATATTTAGAGTTCATGTCGTTGGCTGACATCTATGCATCCATTATGGATACGCTTCCTTCTAATTGGCCACGTGCAAAAATCCATAGGTTTTTAAAAACAAATCCCGACTGGATGGAGATCAGACAGATTGAACTTTTATTAAAGTCTTACCATGAAAAAGGTAGGTTATAATATATGGTCAAAAAAAATATTTTGTTACTTATAATTTCATATTGAACTTTGAAATTGTGCATCTATTATTATAGATACACGTTGAACTTTTATTCTTTTTGTAGATTGTGTCGAGCGGTAATGGAAACAAAGATCCAACAGAGGACGTGACACGAACAGAAGGAGAATTCTCATCACTAATTGGTGAGCAATACTCAACTCCACCAACGGTTTACTCCCCTACTCCGAGTTGCAGTAGGCAAGGTGCTCCCATTAATCCAACAAACACGCCCAATACTTCTGAAACTGTCAGGTCATTTGAGAAGAAGCCCATTGGGTTCTCTTTATTGGGAAATAACCCCACGGGGGGATAAGAATCACGTTCAACATTTTAAAGCCCGGTGTTTGTCCTTAGAAAAAATAAATGTGGGAGTGGGAGGAGCTGACAATTGTAACTTCGTAGATAAAGCTATTAAAGATGACATCTACGAGCAACTCAGCAAACGGTTTTCATTTTTCCCAAACTCAAAAAATAAGGTGCTTTCTCGGGTTGCTGAACAACTCCGAACATATCAAAGAAACCTTAGGCATAAGCATTTCCCTAAGGGAGCATCGAGCTCCGATATTTTAGCTCTTAAAGACAAAGTCCCTTAGAATGTTGAGATGTTAGTCGATCATTGGAATGATTTTCTAGAGAATGAGGCGAAAGACTCCAAAATGCTGCAAAGGGAGAAAAACAAGCATAATAGGGTTAAAAAACTGATGTCCACAGGCTTGGATCAAAATCTTATGAAGATTTGAAGAACGAGTGATCGAGCAAGATAAAAGGCAGCACAAATGAAGGAAAGATACCAAATATGTCCAACTTGTACGTGCATGCAAGACGAGACAAAGATAATAAATTCCCTCCTCACTTGGCAAAGACTCTAGAATCAATAGAGTCACTAAGTAGTCAGTCATCTTCAAGCCCGTTCGATGACATTAATAATGATGCCCTAGCACAGACCTTGGGGAAGGATCGTAGAGGGAGGACGAGAGGTTTGAGGTCGCATATGTCAAAAACAAGATTCAAATACGTCGCACCTCTCGTGGATGAGCTTTCTTCTGCTAATAAGCATTTCTCATCCAATGATGAACGCCATTCTAGGACTAGAGGGGATGCAATGGGGATTCAGAATGAATTGGGTGGCGTGAATAAGAAATTTTCTCAAATTGTATCCCTTTTAACCGTTTGTATGCCCATGCAGCCCCAATGCATCTCAGTTTCCCCTTACAGATGCTGGTTAGTCCTCAAAATTTTCCTCCTTCTCCATTCCCCCCACAGATGTCAGTTCCTCCATCAACATTCCCCTTCTCAGCGCCTCAGCATGTCATAGGTCTTGGATCATCGTCAACAACCCACGCTGACTATGGTGAGAAATACTATATAAAGAACGTGAGCGGTAAATTTGGCTTTGGGGTCTGTACGCTCATCTCCACTCATATAGGAACGTTAGTACACAATCGGCCTTTGCAGGAGGGTGAGTGTCAGATCCTGGTTGATAGTGTATATGAAGGTTGCGAAGCTGCTCCAGCGCACGTCCACGGTGGAGAAGGGAATTTGTGGAAAGATTATTTAAACTCTTTTACCACTTGGCTAGTTTATCATTTGATGAAGATGTAGTAATATTCTTCTTATGTTGTAATACTATCACTATACAAATTTATTTAATTCGAGTTTAAGTGGTTGTGTAGTATCGTTGATTGGCGTGTTCTTGTATTTAAGTTATTGCATAGTTTGATTGATTGATGCGTTGATGACTATATTAGTGCTTTGCTTTGATACTATATTAGTGCTTTACTATGCAAAATGAAATTTATGAAACATGATATTTATGCAACATGATATTTATTTTATCATGCTAACACGGGACTGCAATTTGAAGATTATTAAATGGATTTTTCACAATACAAAGAATGGATGGGGGGGACTGGCCGAATATCTACACTTAGGCTTTAAAACATGTCGTTAGAGGGAGAAACCCCGTAACACCCCCCAAACGGCCCCGTGAGTGGCGCCAACACCTCGTATGGGATCGACACGGCTCGAAAGAATCGAACGCGTGGTCACGGGACCCGTAGTTTGAGAGCACGACCCAAATTTCAGAATATCTACACTTAGGCTTGAAAACATGCTGTTAGAGGGCGAAACATCGTAACACCCCCCAAACGGTCCCGTGATAGATGAACTAGGCTCCTGCCCAGAATTGAATCGATTCGCCCCTAGGGAACCGAATCGATTCGATAGGTGAACCAGTTTGGGTCTGGGGGCGGCCCGGTTCGGTCCTGTAGTTTGGCCTACTTTATTTGTTTGGGTTTTTTGCGGACCGATTAGGGTTTGGATCAATTTAAGGAGTTCAATGTGTGACCTAGAAATTCTGGAAAAATATATGAGAAGTTAATATTACCTTGGGTCAATTGGGAATAAAATTTGGGTACGAGAATGTGACACCCCGACTAATTAAATACCGGGTAGCTACTCCTTTATTAAATTAAATCAAAAATGCCAGGTTGGCTCAGTTAATAGCATCACTGTCGAAAACATTTTATTTTTCTAACCACCTAGTATTTAAAAGTAAGTTGCCAAATTTTAATTAAAGTCTGATTAACATGCAGTAAAGGATTTAAAGCAAGAATAATATCACCATTCACCATAACGAAATAATAGAATAACCATCACATGATATAAATAAATCCGGAGGAAAACTCCTCACAACAAACTCCACAACTGAAATGAATAACTAAATACTGAATACTGAATCAATACATGCCAAAGTCTGAAAAACTGAAATGGAAATGTCTCTAATAGAAATTGGGCAACATGCCCTACAACTGAAGAATACTGAATATGGAATCCAAATGGTAGAAGCGTCTAAAAGCAAATCCCTGTAGCTTCCACAAACAGCTACAGCTTGTCACCTGAATGAGTATCCTATGCATGGTGTCCTTGTGGCTGGGCACCTAAAATGGTTTACAAGAAAATTAGATTTGAAAGAAAACGGGTCAGAGCCCGAATGTGGAGATATTTTAAAAACCTGCAAGTGCTTTAAAAACATTTAAAACATTAAATGCAAAGTACATGTTAGGACGTGCACTCACATGAAATCCTCACCTCTCGACTAAATGTGCACTCCTAACGTAAGTACCCATCTAAAATGACACAACCCACCAGCTAAGTAACATCATATCTAGCTAGACTGTCGTAGGTTCTACCCTTTTTACTCGGTTCCCATTAACATTATAACGCTCGCAATTAAATAGGGGCTTAACATAAATTCAGGTTCTCATATAAAGGTAATACAACTCGTTATAGATTATCCCTTTTGTTATTCCATAGTTATACACACGATACCATATGAAAGTTCCCAGTTTATTAAGTGTATATTTTCCACAACATAAATATACAATATAAGCACCCCGAGACTAAGCTGCGGTGCACACATACTCTGCTATCCATCCCGGTACATCACGTACATAAGGATCACACATTTCGAATCTCTCAGGAATCGTTCAGATAACACAAATCACAAATAATGGAGGCGAACACAGTCACATCACATGGGTCACGCACATACCTGCGCTCCCACGATCAGCAGACTTATTAACATACCAATAAGTCCTTCTCTGACCTATGTTCATCGAGGTAACCAGTCTAAATCCGGGAAAACACAAGGATTAGAGGGCCCTAAGCGAACGTAAACCTCCCGTGATAGCAAGTATGGTAGGCATGTCATACACACAAATCATATATCAATACTAAGTAAACACGCACCTTAGTAATCACCGTAGTTTAATTGTAGTACTTATCGCATTCTCGTACCAACTTAATATATATACAACTTATATAATCCCGGTCCATATCTATACGCGCTATAATTTATTCTCACGTCGTAGTAGGCACTCACGTCTCGACTCAAATGTATACTTGATTCGTTCCACAATTATGTAACTTACTCCTCATTATGTCCCAATTGTCCCAAGTATACTAATACATCATCAAAGGAATGTTATCTCTATCCTCGAACAAGTTTACGGGACTACCAAAATCAAAACAGGCCAAAAAGGCCTAAACTGCCAGCTCGTTAGAAGTCTCGTTCGAACGAGGCTGTTCGAACGAGAGTTCGTTCGAACGAACTGGGCTATCTAACGAGATCTCGTTCGAACGACATTATCGAACGAAAATCCCTCTCGTTAGAACCCCAAATTGTCAACTCGTTAGAAGCTCGTTCGAACGAGTTCGTTCGAACGACCTGGGTAGGTCTTCTAACGAGTGACCAGATTCAAGCCCAAAAATCCTATCTCGTTTTTCACCAATTTCTACACCTCAAATCTCAACCAAAATTCGTCCCAACAATGTTTAAAGGTCTCTAATCAATCCTAACCTTATCAAGGTTATATACTAACGTATTTTAAAGAACCCATTCATCCTAATCATCATCAATTCATCAAATTTCTACACTTTCCCCCAATTTTCAAGAACATAAACCCTAGAATTTATGATCATCAATTTACTCAAATTAGATCCGTTTTTTGTTACATCCAACACATATTTACATCAGGGTAATCATTTCTCTACGATTCTACATGCAATTACTCCTCAACATTCAAGTTCTAAGTCCAATTAAAATGGGTTTTTATTAAACTCTCAAGAACAATTTGATTTATGTAAATTCCTACACATGGAAGAAGCATTCTATATAATAATTGAAACTAAACCACTTGCCTTGATTCAATCTCTGATTTTGATGACGATTTGCTGCAGTTCTCTCTCTCTCCAAGCTTTCTTCTCCAAAGGTGGCTATGGTGGCTAGGGTTTGCTTTGGGAAAGTTTTGAAAACTTAATCTAATAACCCCCGTAGCTTATTGGGTCATTAAGGGTTGGTTAGTGGGTTTAGTGGGTCAATTCCCAATCAGATAAAAACTCTTAATTTTCGTCACTTTTAATTCCCAAAAATACGAAATTACTAAAATACCCTTTATGTTGCCGGTATGGCCTAAAAATACCCCGGGACCCAAACTAAACCCCCGGCTAGTGTTTTCTGACTATCTCGACCCTTCCGGACGCGTTGGCGTACTCAAAACGACCATACGATTAATAGAATTTAAATTCACTTTTACAATCAAAATAATTATATCCTGACGCGATTGTCTCACGCGTCCCAATAAAATGTCCAAATTGTCGTATATCAAGCTCATGACAAATTTCATAATTCAATATTCAAATATCATCATATATACTCAATATAGTCAAATACCAACTCATCTCGCTAGTATTTAATCCGAATTAATTCCCAATTAATTCTCATTTAAATTAATTAATCCCAAAAATAAATATCGCCAAAAATACGGGGTATTACAGAGAATATGGGTGTTTTAGGGTGAATAATACTCTGGATAGAATTAATGAAATCGGTTTGGGATTTCGGAAAGAGTTAGGCTATGAACTAGAGTAGAATATCTTAGTGACGAGAATAATGATGTTTATTAGTTTATTATTAAGTAATTACTTATAAGTGATTACTTGAATATTCGGGAGTAAACTCAGGAATTATGGACTAGTGCTACGAGTGACTTGTGCACGTTTAGCCGATTGGATATATATATATATATATATATATATATATATAGAGAGAGAGAGAGAGAGAGTCAGGCTCTCATACATACCAAGTTTATATACCGCTGGTGCGGACCCATTTTTATAAATGATGTAAATACGTCAAATTTTTGCAGTTTTAAAGTGCTTTAAAAGCTGTAAAAGTTTGATCAATTTTTTTAAAATAAGAGAAAATGTTATTTTGAGCTGATGTTTTATACATGAGCCCATTAAAGTGTTTAAATAACATATAAAAAAAGTCAAATCAAAAATATATTTTTTACTATTTAAAAAAAATAGGTATGTATAGGAGCTTGCCCCCCCCCCCTCTCTCTCTCTCTCTCTCTCTCTCTCTCTCTCTATATATATATATATATATATATATATATATATATATATATATATATATATATATATATATATATATATATATATATATATATATACCTACTCCACGGATGTTATCGTTGGAGGTTGCGCGTAGTGGACAGTCCACCCTGATGTTGACCATCACATGTTGGATCGATTCCCTAGGTCATAGAATTATTGCATGACTAATGTATGTGAGTTTAGAGTCCAGTGGGATAATATGGTGTGGTTATGGCCCACGGATGTATGTTTATGACCGCCTCCAATTACATGTTTACGATTTGGGTTCGGTGGTGAGATTCCAACCCGGTGGCCCAGGAGTGGTACGTGATGTACCTGGAGCCTGATAGCATGCTAGAGAATGCATCCATGAGGTCTCAACTCTAGGGATGCGGTTATATATATATAGCGAGTGATGTATATGTATGTGTATGAGATGTGATATGCATATATATACATGCTAAATATATACGTGTGAATTAAACGAATGTGTGAACATTGAAAATATAACTAGTGAAAAGTTATGTGAATTAGTTCATGATAATATTATAATTGGGAATGATAATATTATATCTTATATGATAGCTCATTAAGGATAAAAGCAGTAAAATACGTGTAGCTCAACTTGGCTAGAAGTTTAGTGCGCGGGGCTAAGTTAAGTGATGGTAGTAGTTAGTTGCAGGGTAGCATAACTATGGTATTAAAATATACGCGTTAGGTGTGCACTATAGATGAGGGGTGAGGATTATCTCATGTGAGTGCGACACCAGATTAAATATGAATTATTATACTGCATTTGTATCCTTCCATTTTAAATAATTGCAAAATATTTTCAAATGGTTCTGGGCTTTGACCCACATCAAAAATCTTTTTAAAAACTTTTAGATGCCCAGCCATCTTTCCGGTCAGACGATGTCGCAGTAGTTGTGGATGACTGCAGGCCTCGACTAGACGGATATCTCCTTGCTATCTACATAGGAGTTCATTCAGTTATTTATTCAGGGCATGTCGCCCATTATTAGACAGTCTTTACCTTATGTAGACTTTATCTTATTTTAGTTATGTTGGATTATTGTATTGAGATTTTATTTGCCGAGAGTTTTTTGTTAATTTGATTATTTCATCTATTCCGCATTTAGTCTATTATCGTGGTGAATGTGTATTTATATTATTGGAATGGTTATTGTATGAATGAAAGTTTTCATAAGTAAGTTAATAAGTTTTTAAAATTTGACATCGGGCTTAATAGTTTATTAGTAATCAATTTAGTTTTCGATAGTAATGCTAAGAATGAGATAGTCTGAGGTTCCTAATTTATTTTAGTAGAGGGATGGTCCCCCGTTATTTAAATAGGCGGAGTTTCACAATATAATGTAATATGTACTATCAAAATACTAACCTCGCCTATGATGAGGATGGTTATGACATCCTTGGTGAGGTTGCGTTTCTGATCATGGCTATTAGGGAGGGGTGGTGGTGTTTCCCCCTACACCCATTATTGATGGAAGTGCTTTGTTTTACGAAATATTAACAATCCAAGCAAACAAAAGTTTCTTTTAGGTTGTGATGGGTACAGTCACAATTAATTAAATTTCTAGCATTAACTTAGGCTTGAATGAAATAAGGGAATGATATGACTTGAGGAATTATCTTAGGTTTAGTATGTACCGTTCCCAAGTTAGGGATAAGTCTCACAATTTGGTTACTTGGATGCCTAGGTCCCAAATTTAAAAACTTGGATTTTTATATTAGTATGTTGCATATTGTAATGGTGCGTATGTGTGATCTTATGAGACAAAATATTAATGCATGGATTTGTATGGGTAATATAAGTACTAAATAAGTGTTGCATGGACTTGCATGGCATTAACATGGAGTTTGCATGCCTTTGCATGGGGGTGCATGCTAAAGTTTATATCATTTTATGCGAGTTATTCACATGTTTATGGTTTTTCACTTGGCTTGGTTTGTGTTTCTCAATTAATTGCGAGAGTGTCGGGCAAGGTTGTGGTTGCCAACAAATATATCTTACTCTTGTGATAATTGGACGATTGTGTATCGTTCGATGCTTCACTTAAGAAGACTTATGTTACCCTCAGGGAATACTTTGATGTGAGTTGCTAAATTATTATGATAAACTAGAACAAAAGAAGAAGTTGTAAACTACATAAATTGAAATAAAAATAAAGCTTTGAAAATAAAGAGAGATAAATGCGATAGAGTAAAAAACTACACTATGAGATGTAAAATAGGAAAGTAAAATAATTTGAATGTAAAGGCAAGAAACTTTTAATAAACTGTAAAATAAATTACAATCTACTTCGAATGAAAGAAAAGAAATAAATAAACGAAAATAAGACAAAAGAAAAGAAAGGATAAAACGAGTAAATATAGTTTTTTGGGGTGAGGGAGTCCTTCTTACCTTTGTTTGTTCGTTGCTTATTTTTAGAGTTTATTTCCATGCAACATAACTGCCTTGTAATTGTTGGGTGGTTACCCGCCCAAATTGCTTCCCGCCTAGGTGCACTAACACCCCTATATATAACATTTCCTTTATTTTCTATCCCACGTCCAAAGTGATGACATGTGTCATGCATGCGGGTGGCCAATTACTTTAAGTTGGTGTATTATAGTTCAATTATTTCTATTGGTTTATAATCCCATGTGGCAACACCTCATTAGACCATGATAATATGGTGTAAACATGTCCTCGCACTTATTGATTTTTGGAAAAATCAATTAACGAACAGTTAAGATTCTCACACCATCACTCCACATTTAGTCATCATTAATATGGAGTAAATGCGACATAAATATGTGTCTTTTGGCAGTGAGAAAATATTTATCCCAATCTATCAACCCTTTGGTCTTATACTAGAGCCACTTGTCTCTTATTCTTCATTTTCTTCTGCACAAAAAAAGTTCACTTAGAGAACAACAATGTCGGTTTTAAGAGAATTTATGAGTCTGGATCCTCTTTAAAATTAACTAGTATTGTTAAATACCCTAGGCCCTTATTGTTGATGCTTATCTTCAATCCAATGATAGAAATTAAAATGACACAGGTGATTGGGGCACTTGGGATGTGGTTTATTCTTACTTAATGTGCTTCAAGATCAGACCCTACTATTCCTCATCCATCTATTTTGGATGGGTACCTGTTGTTAAACCATCTTCAAAGGTTAACTTTGAGCTTGTCACTATATATGATAGGCCATCCTTTTTTAGGCTCTTCGAAGGTTGGGTTGATCGTATATTTGATTTTCCTGCTTTTTGTGGGACAACTAAGTTCTTCTTCGCGATCAACAAACCCCGGTCTGGTGGGGTTAAAACCCAAGAAATGGCTGAGGCTGGGACAATTGAATATATCCCTAAGAAACTTATTGAAAAAAGTCATCATCCTATCTTAGTCCATTGTAACTCTCTGTCAGGTCCTCCTCTTGATGAGTTGATCATCAATCGCGCCATGATATGCCCATGCATTCCCCTTGAATACCTACCTCAAGTGGCATACCCTTCATTCAATCTTGAATTTAAGGGGGGGGGGGGGGACTATGCTTGGTCACTGCCAATCAAATCCTTTTATCTTTTGACTTAATGTCAGTGAGTATCTGAACATCTTGGATGCTTAGCATTATGCCATCTATGAGTCTCTTGGTTACAGTAAGGTCAGTCATGTCGGACACACTTTTGTTCATTCGTCATAACAGCTTGTTTCAAATAATATGTATAATTCTTTGGTCTTATTTGAAGATAGTTTTGACCTGGATGCCTTCAAAACCCTGGTCAGTGAAACCATCTTGTATGTTAATCCCATTTATGATATGATCTCATATAGTTACAACTTGGAAGGGTAATACTTTCAAGAACATTGAAAATTATATCAATGGTGTCTTTCCCACTAGTAGTCCTCATCTATAGTATTCATCCTCAGCTAGTAATCTAGCAAGGTTCTGGAGAGTCTTTACTATTTTTCCCATTATCCTCCCATTGTCCTGCTGAATGGTTATGGGATTTTTTTTGCCTCTACTTCTATGATCCTTTATCATCTCCCAAACTATCATGGCATACCCAAGGCCCATAATTACTATTTTCTTCCTTCTTAGCCTTTCTTCCTCAAAAGGGTCAGCCAATTCTCCCTTGGCTTCGAAGATTATAGGATACGAGTTAAATCTTGAGATGAACTTTACTCTCTTTCCAATAAAATTTAAGAGGAGTGGAAGAATTTTGAGATAGTTTATATGAATGACTCAGAGGGTCTAGTCAGCTTAAGTTTTGAAACCTTGACATCATATGCCATTCTTCTCGAGTCTAAGAAGCTGAAGCATAAGGATCAAGAGGTTGTGATGAATTTCCAATCTCATGAGCTATTATTTTTTAGATGGCCCGAGCTAAGACATGCATAGATTTAGAGGAAAAGTATCTTAATTATTTATGGAATACTTCCACCATTTTATAACTTACTTTTTCCTCACTATTACACACTTCCATGAGTGTAATGTTATGTTTTCTCTAATTTTTGTAATCTCACATCCTGGGGTGATTAATGGAAAATTTCATTTAATTTTGAATGATTGTTGGTGGAATGTGATTGAACCAATAATGTTGTGAATAATCTATTTTCTCATTAGCTTATTTGGTAATTAATTTTCACATTAACCAATTTTATAACCTTGGTGATGATACACAAATATTGCGTATTTTATCCTCCGAACCTACGCATTTTAGCCCCCTCGGGTGCCTTAATCTCTATATTTGAGCCCGTTAACCAGACAACCTCGATTTATATTGTTAGCGTGCTATATGAGGTATAATTGGGATTTTGTAGGTATTTAGGTACTAAGTATGGAGTTCGAACGCATTTCGCTCAAGTTTTGTACGCAATCGCATGTTCAAGGGCATTTTAGTCATTTTATAGCTTGGGCACCTGGCCCGACATCTCACGAAAGTTGTAGCCCTCCTCTCTAGCTTCGCGTGGCCATGAACGGTGCACGATTCCGATTTTGCATGATGAAGTTACGATAATTTTAGCGGAGGGAAAAACATTGAAACCAAAAGAGGAGGAGAAGAGGAAGAAAAGAATGCAGTGTTCTGCCCCTGCTTGATCGATCGATCGACCAAAGGGGTCGATCGATTGATCCTCATCGACAGTGGATTTTTTGCTCTTGATCTATCGATCGACCAAAGGGGTCGATCGATCGATCCCCTGTTTTCAGCAGATATTTTGTCTTTTCTTTTCTCTTTTCTTTTCTAATTCAATTCCAACTTACTATAAATACCCATTTTTTATGTAATAACAGATATATACGACTTTAGGTTAGTTTAGCTTAGGGTTTGGGGTTTGAGAGCTCAATCTTCATTTCTCTCTTGGTTTGACACCCTTGTGGGTTTGTAATTGGTGCTTTCATCTCCCTCTCCATTAATATAGCTTGCATTTCCTTTATTCTTGCTTTGTTAATTAGTTTTACAAGCTTTCATAATTAGTTTACATGCTTTGATTTACTCGCTTTCTAGTATAAATTTACCGCGTTTATTTACCGCTTTCTTTACCGGGTTTTTACGATGCTTTTTAGGTAATTTAAATTAGGTTGTGTTTAAATGGAACTCACTCGGGTTAACGCGTTGCTTTGCTATGGTGATGGTGTTTATGGGTTTATTTCGGGTGCGTTGTCCTAGTTATTACTCCTAGGAGATTTGACGGGGCATATCATGTATGTCCTGTGCTTACGACCTTTCGCGGGTAATTTTTAGGATATTTGTTAACGCCAAAATCTTATTAGTCTTTTATGACAATTTAGGAGCGTGACAACCCTTGATTTAATTAACTGTCGAAACGAGACGCATTTGTAATAACTCGTCAAGCCATGTAACCATTTTATACAAATTAACTCGGGTGAGGTATATTCGACGCAACCTATAGTTTTACCACTTTGTTAATCTAGTTTCAATACCCTTGCCTAGATTAATCTTTCCCTTTTATGCATCTTTTCCTTTTTAGTTTGTAATCACCTTTTGCACTTTTATTTCGGAATATTAAATCTTATAATTCTAGCAACTCGTCCCTGTGAATTTTCAATACCCGACTTACCGCTATACTCACCAGTTGAGTGTAGTCGTAATTTAGGTTTGTTTGTATAGTCGTGGCGAGACAGAAAATAACGACTGTGCACTTTACATGCGCACGCTTCTCGCGCGCTATCAAAATGGCGTCGTTGCCGGGGATGAGTTTGGTTTAGACTTTATTTGATTTAGTATTTCATAGTATTTTCTTTCTATTTGTTTTATTTGCTAATCTTTTTGCAGGACTTCCACATTTGAGCACTTAGAAACGGTCGAATTTTTCCCACACGCACTTACTTTGTGGAATCCGCCACTTCGAGCCATTTTTTGGGTAAGCATGCCTTATTCCAATTCTTTCGGTAATCATTGTTATAATTCTCAAAATTCTTGTAAACCTATGACTTTCAGTGAATACTTAGAATCCCAAAGTATAACAAATTCAAATATGACTTTGGGCGAGTATAACGAAAGTCAAAATTTAGGTTATTGGAATTTTGATGATGATGATGATGATAATGATTTTGGACCTTTACCTCCTTATAATAGGAATTTTGAAACTAATTCGAATCATTTTCAAAATTCCTATCATAATGAGTTTTCGTTTAAGTCCGATGGTGAGGATTTGCACCTCGACCCATGACATTCGGTGAGGATTTGCGTATGTATGAGAATGAGAAAATTGAAAATCGTTATCGGGAAGAAAATTGTTCGTGGGAACATGACTTGGATTTACTTTTTGAGTCCGACAACGATTTTGCTTTCGAGACTTTCGAGGTCGAGTAATGTTTTGAACCAAATGAGGTACTTGTACCTACTTTGGAACAAACCATTCTTGACTTTGCCCATCTCGTAATAGATATTGAAAATGAGGATGATAATGATGTAATATCTATTTGCAACGAAATGATTTCTTCTTGGGCCCCCAAAGAAGAACATTTCATTGAAAATGATATTATTTCATTCGAGACTCAATCTTCATGCGATGACGATTCATCTCATGAGTTTGATTTTCTTTCATCCCCATTTTCATTCTCTATTATCACACCGGAACAAGTACCCAATGATTCGGTTTCAAACTTTAATGTTTTAAACCTTTTCGCCGATGAGGAGTACTTGCTCGAGTCGCCTTCCACGATTGCATCCGTACCTTTGTGTGCGCCGCCTCCCATTCCAATTTCAAAATCATTGGGAGGATATTCGGCTTTTCTCGGTCCCCACATGTTTTTGTCACCCGTTCAATCCAAACCCCCCATCGTCCCACCAAAATTTTAATTGGCGATGGTTCATTTCTTACGCCTTACACATGCCTTCCGTTGTTCAAAAGGAATTCATATTTTTCGGAGGGCATGCTTGTATGTGAGGGTACACCGGTTATCCTCCAAAGTCAAATCGTTCTTACGGTGGACCCTAAATTATTTAGACTTCTAGTGTATAGTTAGTGTGACGCCTAAATAGTAGGTTGTATATAGTTAGCTTTTTATTTATTTCTTTTTATTTTTTCCTCCCTTTTTAATTTAGTTTAGTGTAATTAGTTAACTCTTTGTTATTTGTTTTTGCTATGCTCGGTACTAACGTGTTTTGTAGATTCTTTGGACTTGTTCTTATGGGGATCGCTCCAATTTGGGGTAATATCGCTCTTTTCATCTATTTGACTTGGTTCTTAATTTACATTGAGGATAATGTCAAGTTTTAAGTTAGGGGGTGTGGGATATTCTATCCACTTCTTTAATTTAGTCCATGTTTTTGCTCACATATTAGTTACTTAGTATGCTTTTCTTAGAAAAATTCAAAATTTTCAAAAAGATTTTTTTCTTTTTTCTCCTTTTTTGGGCGTTTTACCTTTGTTTCCGATGATAAATTTTAATAATTACCCGATCCAATAGACAATCCAATGATGCATGTTCTCGATTTTAGAAGTTATTAGACTTTAGTCTTGATTATTGATATTATGAATAACTTCATGAATTAAACTTTAATCCCATGAGCACATGCACTTTTATCATTCTATTGATTTGGTTTAAGATTTTTATAACTCGGTAATCTTTTGTTGCATTGTATACACTTACACCGAGTAAGCTTTATACCTTTCATCGTTTGTGAGTGTATACATTATTCTGTTCTCATTGAAAACGTTGAATTCGTTGGTAATCTCACTATTCTTTCATTTGATCGTTCATTAACTGAGTTCATACTTGAAATATGTTACTTGATCAAGATTTTCATATATTGTTTTGATTCGAGAATTGCGTACACTTTTGGAAATGATCATAATTGGCATTCTTTGTTATATCACCCATATTAGCCTTGACCCTACCCTTATATGTTTACCCTCATTAACCCCCTTTGAGCCTAAATATTAGCCTTTGGTTTCATAACCCAATTCCCATAACCAACTCTAAATTCGAGTTTTATACCATATATACCCTTTCCATACCTTTGTTTGGATTGTTACTTGGGATTGAATGATGTTGTTGTGATGTCAGTTGCAATATAGGCACATGAGAGTGTGATAAGTAAAGAAAAGAAAAAGTGAAGAAAAAGAGAAAGCAAAAAGCAAAAGAAAACAAAAGAAAAATGAGAAAAAGAAGAAAAGAAAAGAAAAAGAAAGTTGTAAATGTTGTATATAGTTCAATAAGCTTTGATTACTCTCCTCGGTGATATATCTAATGCTTGTGTGAAAATCATTTGTCCAATTTGAAATTGCCCACATTTCCCATTATCCTGAGTTTTCATTCCGAACACTTTGAATCCGTACATACATTCCTTCGTTTCGTACCCTAGCCTAACATATATTACAACCCTAGTAAAGTCCTATGTGATCTTAAGTAGATGTAATTCAAAAGTCATAATGGTTTTGATAATCCGTGAAAATGCATTTCGCCTCCTTTAGTGTGCGGTATCTTTCATTGAGATTACGATTTTTTAGTTTATATATAGCGTTCTTCATTTGTGATATGTGTACGACCTAGTTTCCATTTACATTTACTCTTTATTCCCGCTTGTCCCGTGTGTTACCTCCCTGTTTTGAGTGATTTCACCCTATGAGTGTAATGCCCATGAGGATTGAATATATGCTTGCTTTATTTAGTATTCGGTTTATTTAAGTTTTTGCCAAATCACACTTTGCATGTGCTCGCTCCCCTCCCCCATTTTAAGGTTTCAATTCTATCAGGTGCATTCTATAATATTAATGATTTGGACTTTTGTTTGAATCCGTTCAATTTGCTAATATTGTGTATGAAATCATATTCACCATTTTTGGGCTTGTTGCATGTTGGGTTGGGCATATTTTGAGGAAGCCATGTGATGTTTGTGGGTACCATCCCTGAAAACCCTCACGAGGCGACACTCGTCCACTAGGGTGACCTAAGGGTTTAACGGCTTATTGCATATGCTAAATGCAATCGAATCGCCCCCGAAAGTGGCCTTTTCCTTTTATACCATGCTTTTGTACTATCTCATGTTTTGGTTTGCATGTAGTTCTTGTTGCGTCCTATTTCATTGCTAGGGACTAACAATGTGTAAGTTAGGGGGTGTGATGATACGCAAATATTGCATATTTCGTTCTCCGAACCTACGCATTTTAGCCCCCTCGAGTGCCTTAATCTCTATATTTAAGCCCGTTAACCAGACAACCTCGGTTTATATTGTTAACATGCTATATGAGGTATAACTGGGATTTTGTAGGTATTTAGGTACTAAGTATGGAGTTCAGACGCATTCCGCTCAAGTTCCGTATGCAATCGCACGTTCAAGG
Organism: Sambucus nigra; assembly: GCA_949130495.1. Lineage (NCBI taxonomy): Eukaryota > Viridiplantae > Streptophyta > Magnoliopsida > Dipsacales > Adoxaceae > Sambucus > Sambucus nigra. The sequence continues at coordinate 427,136,972 of OX422211.1, read as the reverse complement.
GCATTTTAGTCATTTCACAGCTTGGGCACCTGACCCGACATCTCACGGAATTTATAGCCCTCCTCGCTAGATTTGTGTGGCTGCAAACGGTGCGCGATTCCGAGTTCGTATGATGAAGTTACGATAATTTTAGTGGAGGGAAAAACATTGAAACCAAAAGAGGAGGAGAAGAGGAAGAAAAGAATGCAGTGTTCAACCCCTGCTTGATCGATTGATCGACCAAAGGGGTCGATCGATCGATCCTCATTGGCAGTGGGTTTTTTTCTCTTGATCGATCGATCGACCAAAGGGGTCGATCGATCGATCCCCTGTTTTCAGCAGATATTTTGCCTTTTCTTTTCTAATTCAATTCCAACTTACTATAAATACCCATTTTTGATGTAATAACAGATATATACGATTTTAGGTTAGTTTAGCTTAGGGCTTGGGATTTGAGAGCTCAATCTTCATTTCTCTCTTGGTTTGACACCCTTATGGGTTTGTAATTGGTGCTTTCATCTCCCTCTCCATTAATATAGCTTGCATTTCCTTTATTCTTGCTTTGTTAATTAGTTTTACAAGCTTTCATAATTAGTTTACAGCTTTGATTTACTCACTTTCTAGTATAAATTTACCGCATTTTTACGATGCTTTCTAGGTAATTTAAATTAGGTTGTGTTTGAATGGAACTCACTCGGGTTAACGCATTGCTTTGCTTTGGTGATGGTGTTTACGGGTTTATTTCGGGTGCGTTGTCCTAGTTATTATGCCTAGGAGATTTGAAGGGACATATCATGTATGTCCCGTGCTTATGGCCTTTCGCGCGTAATTTCCGGGATATTTGTTGACGCCAAAATCTTATTAGGCTTTTATGCGGATTTAGGGGCGTGACAACCCTTGATTTAATTAACTGTCGAAACAAGACGCATTTGTAATAACTCGTCGACCCATGTAACCATTTTATACAAATTAACTCGGGTGAGGGATATTCGACGCAACCTATAGTTTTACCGCTTTGTTAATCTAGTTTCAATACCCTTGCCTAGATTAATCTTTCCCTTTTATGCATCTTTTCCTTTTTAGTTTGTAATCACCTTTTGCACTTTTATTTCAGAATATTAAATCTTATAAATTCTAGCAACTTGTCCCTCTGGATTTTCGATACCCGACTTAGCGCTATACTCACCAGTTGAGTGTAGTCGTAGGCGAGACAGAAAACAACGACTGTGCACTTTACACGCGCACGCTTCTCGCGCGCTATCACTTGGCATATAAATAATTTCAGACATTTGATGAATATTTTGTATTATAAGCAAATTTATTGTGTTAAAATGTACCCATAACCATTTTTTACCTTTTAGACCTAAAATATTTTAACTTTAGATCCCTTCTGCATGTATGCCTTCCTATTAGCAGTGATCCTACAAAATCTCATAGCACGTGTGGAAGTGTCCAAATGAGGAGTTTTTGTTGCCTATTGAAATAATTAATTCAAATATGGACAAAATTTTATGATTTTTCTTCAACCAACACACTTGGCAGTATTGAAACTCCCACTATTTGATTTTATTTTCTTAGATCATTATGAAACCTCAAATCTAATCATGAGGGAGTTTGGAGTGACGGAACCACTAAAGGTGCCACTTTGTCTCCTCACTTCCCCTTAAGTTTACTCTATAGAAGGGGCATTCTCTGAAACACGTGTCTAACTCTGCTTGGCTTTCTTTTTCACTTCAAATGGCTATCCTTAAGATATTTAAGCTTTTGTATTAGTTCACTCTTCTTTTTTACCATTTATCTTCTCTCTCCAAACACATTTTCAGCCCCCGAGAATATTTCATCTTTCTTCAAGCTTTCACCATCAATGGCGTCCAGTTATTTAAACATTGATGTTTACCTTTAATTTGATGAAACCATTAATAGGCTCTCAACTAACAACTCCATTGGTGTTAGGATCATCATTCGTCCTATCAAATCCTCATATGGGGTTCCTCTATCCATTGTTGGTCCCTATTTTAAGGGTGAACTCCCATTAACTATCTTTGTTTTCTATCCTAGGTTTGGGACCACAATATCTTAATAAAAAACTCTTAAAACCTCAAAGAACCTTCTTTCTTCAGATTAGGATTTGACCCAAAAATTTGGACAGTATCACATGACTCAAATGGGTAAATCGGATGTTTGTTGCTAAAGCAGGAGAAATAGAAAAGTCCATCATTTTTTACACTGTTAAACTTACTTTAAGAGATATTGTACGCAACTCATTCATTATCTCTAGCCCTATCCACATTTGGAACTCATCATTATATTTTTGGGATGGCAAGTCCCACTGTATTAAAAAGGGAAACATCCACCTAGCATATTTCACTTTTATAAACACAATCACTTTGAAAAATTCTCAAAGTGTGAAGGGTGTGTATTTTATAGTCCTCCTACTATAGATATCAAAACACATTTTTTGTGTTAATTCTCATAGGGTAACGTTAGAATACTCATTCTTAGTTGTCATCCTTATGAATGGTAGAGAAGTTACTCTTTCTCCATATCTATCAAGTTCTCTCTATAAGAGTTGCTCTAAGCAAGGTGAGCCACTTTGGATTCTTCAAATGTGTTAACGTGCATATTTCCCAGAGATTGGTCATATCAAAGATAACTCATAATTTAGTCATGTCTCTGCTTTCTATTGCTTCAAACCTAGCAATAAGAGCTTCAAAGATATTATCAGTATGTTTAGAGGTCTAGATTTTGATAGACCAAGTATTCACTTTCAACCCTTATTGGGAGCCTCTGAAGCTCCATTTTGGCTTGCTTCAATTTTAAAGAAGTACAACTTCATAAAATAGGTAAACCTCTTTTGGGTAAGATTTTTCATTTTGAAAGATTTGTATTGTGGAATATCATCTCCCACTGCCCCCAATTCCAGATCATTTGGGGGGATTTACTTGTCTGTTTAATTTGCTAGGTAATTTGGCTTTTACAAGTCCATTCCATTCCCTATGACGAGTCTTGGCAACCCTCATGTGTTTTTTAGATCCTCTCAAATTTCAAAGACAATTGTTTTGAAAAGGATCGCCAACTATCATAAGGTTCGAAATACCTTTATCATAATTAGGATAAAATTCAATGCAGGAATGATCAAAGTTTTTTTAGGATTGGTGGTCAAACTACATCATAGTTCACCTGAAGCCATTTCATGCATCCACAAAGCCTTCGAATCCCTCATCTTCTGGTAAGGCTTTTGTTCCATCTTATAATCTTATATTTATCTATTTCTGGCCTTATCTCAACCATTTTGTTCTCTTGTAGAAGCTCCACCTCCCATTGATTATGGTTCTTCCAGCATGAGGAAGCTAACTCCTGAACAAGTAAAAGTTGTGAGGGAAGAGGTTTCAGGGAGGAAAGAGATGAGGAAGAACAAGCTCCTCTTATTAGACCAACAAGTAGGGCTATACACAATTCAGGTTAGTTCAATTTCACTAGTAAACCAGAACAAAAATTGGGATTGATCGCTTCCAGAATTTTGGAACCGAAATCGAAACCGATATACATTGGAACCGAACCAAACCGAACTGATGGTTCTTAGGTTGGTTCAGATTGCTTCTCGATTCTGATCATATTTTTTAATAAAATATTAAAAATACATTTTAAAAACAATTTTTATAACGTAAAAACAACATTTGTCCTTGATATTTTATCATCTTAAAATATAGTTTTCAAGTTGGTCCTAAATCGTTTATGATATTTTAGTACCTAACTATTTCTTTTCCACAAATTGAAATAATTAATATAAAAATATCCATAAATTTATTTCTAAATGTCTTAATATATAATGTCACAGATATAAAATAAATAACACCATAAAAATAACATTAATAGTTCGCATTAAAATTAAATAAATAGCCTTAATAGTTCACTTATAACACCAAAAACAACACCCAAAAATAAAATAAAAACAACAATATATGTCCTTTAAAATCAGCACCATGAGACCTTAAAAACTATCACCAACAACTACAAAACAACATTAAAAATAGCAAAAACAACCACTTGATAGCACGCAAACAACATCCAAACAACAATAGCAAGCTCAAGATCTTCCGTAATGACTGAAAATACACAATAAAATTATTATTGACAATATTTAATAATAACTAACAAAATAAATTAAATGGCATGTTATATTATGTTAATAAACTTACCGGACTCAAGATCACTCATATCATACAATCTTATCTAAACATCTATAGGAATTAGTGATGAACGTAGCAATGCCTAGCGATAGTAGTGCATTATACATTTGAAACTTAGGTCGGTAAATGACCATAAAACTCCGAAAACCTCCATGCTCAACAAATTTAAACGACAACTCATTTATAACAGTCATTTTAGCAAAAGCATCAAGACATAATTGTTAGTCAAATTTCAAAGAAATGAGTTTGCTTTGTTCCTCTCGTTCTTTATTTTTATCCTTTTGAAAAGCCACGGTCCTCTGTTTCTTATCGTTTAAGGGATGTATATCATGTTGAGACGGATGTGTATCACCATAATTGAAACCTGGAAAAAATAAGAGAAAAAAAATCATATTACAATAGCAAGTATAAATAAAAGTAAAAAAATAGATTATATATAGTATTTATATTTAATATTGATGAATATGTTGTTTATGTATCAAAATTATGTGTAATTTATGGCTCTAAAATATAAATAGTCATTCCTAAACTGATCGCAAGTTAGTAAATGAATAACAAAACACAAACCAAGGATTCTTATGAGTTATGAAAGATGGGAAATTAAAGAACTTCATTTGAAGAACAAGTATGAGTGCAACAAGATAATAACTATCTATAAACAACAGTGGATACATATGTAAATTGTGTCATAATCTTTCATGAAAGACAATAAATAAAAATAAAATAAAACAAACTAGTAAAAAAATAATGGTTTAATGATCACAAGGAATATTAATGTATTTATATCAAAGGAGGAAGCAAAAAGTAGATCTGGAAAAGATCAAATAAAAATTATAAAGGCTAAGCACCATGCCATTTCATATGACATCTTTCACTAGTATTAAATCAACCATCGAAGAAAATTTCTTATAGGGCTTTGCTTACTCATATATATATATATATATATATATATATATATATATATATATATAGAGAGAGAGAGAGAGAGAGAGAGAGAGAGGGGAAATATGTGTGCTCACCATGAGGGGATGAGGGAATGAGGGGTGAGGGGATGAGATATTAGAGAGAGAGAGAGAGAGAGAGAGAGAGAGAGAGAGAGAGGCGCTAATTGGGATAGAGGGATAGAGAGGTAAGGTTTAGGGTTTAAGTTTACAATTATATAAATATATATATATAAATGAAAGGGTATATTCGGGTCAGTCCTGATTCCGGATCGAATCGATTTTCGATTGGATCGGATTAGTTTTATTCTGTACCCGGAACAAAACAAAAAATACTTATTTTTAAGAATTAGAACGGAACCATTAGCCTCAAAAACCAAACCAACTCAATAGAATAGGTTTGGTTCGGTTTATCGAATTTTTGATTTTGTTGTGCACCCCTACCAGCAAGGACAAAGTGCTCCTTTGACAATCTAGCTAACATCTTTGTAAGTACTCATGAGCCTACTGAACCTCCCATATCTTCCATGTTTAACATTTCCAGAAGGAAACGCATGAAAATAATAGCCAGAATACCTGTGCACAAAGTCTAGTTCTCAAGTATGCCAATGTGTTTTCTCTTCGACGTAATTCTTTATATTTTATCATAATTGCACCAACAAACTTGATTTGAACTATTTTTCTCTTATCATAGACTTAGTTGATACCTCAACTAATGTGGAGGAGCTTGTTCTGGACAAAGATCCTACGACACCTCCAGCATCTCCAATAAATGATCCAGATGATCCTCTAGCACAGACCTCTGCTCCAACTTCGAACCCAATTTCTAGAGTGGAAACAACTCCAGTAATTGTTGATCCTCTTGTTATCGCTTCTATTTCAAAAGATGAAGCTGCTAGTACTCCAACTCCTATGAAAGAAGATCTCAATCAAAGCACCACCCTTGCTGATGATACTCCACTAAAACCTGACATTCCTCCAGCTCCTGAAGATGTTCCAGGAGCAAGCACTTCACCATTGAGGGATGATTCCCCTCAGGCAAAGATTAATCCCCCAGTTGAGGATTTTTTGGTTTAATGACACCATCCAAATTCATTGCTTCTCATGAGCAACTTCAATAAATTATGTCCCAAGATCATGTTCGAATTTTAGAGACCACTACCAAAAATTTGGAGAAACAACTTTCGCATCCTATCTAAGCTCAACTAACTCTTTCGTATTGGCAAATGGAGGATCCTCAAGCTTTGTAGCTATTTTGAAGTTATGTCATGGTGTCGTTTGAGGCTTTTAGTGACTTTACATTTCTTAGAGGGTTAAAGATAACATGTTCCTCAATCTCTCAATTTGAAGGCTTGGAGGAAAGTGTTGTGAATGTATTAAACACTAGTCTCTTAGCACTTCAATATCATATAAAAATTATAACCCAAGAAAAAGATGACGAGCATGATTTGTATGTACATAGATCATATTTCTCTAGCTAATGCGTTGAAGCAGCCAAGGGCCAATAATATTTGGGAGTTATTCGATCTAAAAAGACTACCCTCAAATATGAGAAAGAGGAATTAGAGAATCAATTAAAGAGAGTCAATGTTGAGTTAGAGTTAGCAACTATGTAAAAGGCTAACTTCTAGATAAGGATGAACCAATTGGTGGGTGAGATGTAAGTATGAACTAGTAATGCAACTCTGTTTGAAAAGCGAAAGGTTCAATTAGAACCAAGACTTATGTATGAAAACTTTTGTACCAAATTTAAGTATTTTATATTTAGACATTTTTATTAACATGTAATTGCCAATATCTAATATGGAATTATGCATTTTATTCTTGTTGTCTCGCTTCCCAAATGGTTGGGTAACATGGCTCTGAAAATCTGGCATCTATCATTCTCAGGTGAATGTGACCATTAATGTCTCTTAAATGGTATGATCCACCCTTGAATTCCCTATAAATTTGGAATGGACCTTCCTATTTTGGTTGATAAGTAGTCCCGCCTGTCACGTGGGTGATCCAAGTTTGATCCTTGACAATGCGCTATTTTGATGTGAGGGCGAACCGTGTGCTCGTGTAGAAGCACTGTCATTGTTTTCGGTTCACCGCCTCAATACAAAGAACCTAAACTCTAACTACTCTCAAATGGAGTATAGCGGTTAGTTCGGGTATTGAAAATACACAGGGAGTGTTCGACAGATTTTAATCGATTTTTTACTTCAAGAATAAAAGTGTAAAAGGTGATATGGTGAGATAAGAGAAAAAGAGAAATAAATGGAGTTAATTTCTAATTAAGGCTAAACAAATAATAAGAAAACGAGATTAGGATCACATCCCCGCCATGGACTAAACAACGCGTAATTATAATTTTGGTTTGAAAACATTTAATCGAGTATATTCAATTAATTATAACATCACACATGAAGGAATTTAATCCAAAAATGTGATATAAAACATTTAATCGAAAATGGTTACACGTGGATTAATTTCAGAATATCGATATAAATACTAACGTAGCATGACAATGAAATTTAAACGCATAATATTCCAACTTTAATACACGAGGTTTCAATTAAATGCGATTCCACCCAAAACCTAACTTTCGGAGCTCGACGCCCGTCAATGGCAGAGAAATGACCCCAACCCTTAAACTAAGCACTAAACATAATTAAACAATTAAATAAAACTAATTAACTAAGGAAAATAATAAATAAAAAACAAACAACTAAGTACAAAGCATGGGAATAAGGAAAGAAAACAAGAACAAAGAAGAAAGACAATGAATAGTGAAATACTTACATAAATGGGCAAATACCCAAGAGAGGAGAGGAGAGGGGAGCTCCACAAATGAAATCCCCAAAATTCTAACCCTAGAAATGAATATTTTTGTATCTAAAAGGAAGTCCCAACTCAATAGAATTTTTTTTTATAAATGCCCAACCAAAAACTCACTTAGAAATACAAATTTGTGGACTTCTGAAGTAGTCGAATCAATTTGGAAAATTTCCGAATCGATTCGCCCGTAGCAGGTCTCATTCCTTAGCTTGGATCAACAATATAAAAGATGCCTTAACTTCTTTATTATAACTCGGAATTAGGCACGGTCAGAATCTACGCAAATCTAACTCAGAGGGATACAATTTCCAACCAGACATTGGGCTAAAAACCCAAATAATGAAATGATTAAAATGCCATTGAATGTGCTTTTGAAGACAAAACCTTCCCAAAAATGTCATAAACTCTTCATTATAAATCGAAATCATGCATCGTCGGCGGCCACACTAAGAGATCTCAAAGGGATTCAACTTTCGTGAAGAGTTCGGGATTAAAACCTGAATGCTAAAATTACTAAAATGCCCCCAAAGATGCAATAGTCAACGAAACTTTTGTGGAAAGCGACCAAACTTCATTTTAAGCACCGAAATACCTACAAAAGCTCAATTATATATCATATATCATGTTAACATGTAAAACGGAGGTTTCTTAGTTAAAGAGCATAAATATAGGAATTAAGGTACCCGAGGGGGCTAAAATGCATAAGTATAAAGGGTGAATAAATACAATATTCGTGCCGAATCACACCCATAGCTTACACATTGCTAGTCCCTAGCAATAAAGTACAAAGCAAGAAGAACTGCAAGTAAACCACAAGAAAGGAGTTATGTACAAAGGGGATAAATGCCACTTTCGCGGGCAAATGATTACATTTAGCGTATGCAACGAGCCATTAAACCCCTAGGTTACCCTAGTGGATGAGTATCATATCGTGAGGGTTTTCAGGGATGAAACCCGTAAACATCATATGGTTTCCTCAAAATATGCCCAATCAACAAAACAAACATGCTGAACAATAACGAACGAGATTTCAACATGTAATTAGCATAGTGAACAAATTCACCCAAAAGTCCATAATTATTAACATTATAGAACGAACTTCATCGAATTGAAACCTTAAAAGTGGTAGGGGAGCGAGCACATGCAAAGTATGATTTGGCAAAAACTTAAATAAACTAGATAACATTAAAGCGTGCATATATGTCAATCCTCACCGGATATTACGCTCAATAAATGAAATCACTATGAAAGGAAGGTAATACACGGGACATGCGGGCATAAAGAGTAAATGTAAATGAAAACTAGGCCGCGCACATGTCACAAATGAAGAACGCTATATATAAAATGAAAAATTGTAATCTCAGTGAAAGATACCGCTCATTAAAGGAGGTGAAATGTATTTTCACAGATTATCAAAACTATTATGAATTTTGAATTGAACTCACCCTAGGATCACATTTAACTTTATAATGTTATAAGCTAGGCTAGGCTCGAGTTATGAAAGGAAGGAAATATGTACGGATTCAAAGTGTTCGGGGATGAATAACTCAGAATAATGGAAAATTACGGGCAATTTCAAAATTGAAAAATGATTTCCATAACAAACATTAAATATGAAATTGGAGAGCGATAAAGGTTATTGAACACTATATACAACATATACAAACTTTCTCATTCTTTTCTTTTCTTATTTTTCTCATGTTTTCTTTTTCACTTTTTCTTTTTTTTTTTCTTTTCTCACTCTTTTCATGCTTAATTGTAACCACAAGACAATAACATCATTAAATCCTAATTATCATTCCAAACGAAGGTATGGAAGGTAATATGCATGGTATATAACTCCAATGTGGAGTTGGTTATGGGATTTTGGGTAATGAAACAAAAGGCTATATTAAGGCTCAAAGGGGTTGATGAGGGGAAACATATAAGGAGAGGTCAAGGCTAATATGAGTTATATAACAAAAATGGCCTATGACCATTTCCTAAATTTTACGCAATTCTCGAGTCAAACCAACTTTGAAAATCATGCTCAAGTAACACATTTAAAAAATGAACTCAAATAATGAACAATCAAATGAAAGAATAGTGAGATTACTGACGAATTTAACGTTTTGCAAGGAGGAAAGAATAGTGTGTAACACTCACAAATGAAGGTATGTTTTCTAATCTCACTTATGTAAGTATATACAATGCAATAAAAGACTATCGAGTTATAAAAATCTTAAACCAAATCAATAAAATAAGAAAAGCGCATGTGATCATGGGATAAAGTTTAATTCATGAAGTTATTCATAATACCAATGATTTGAGGACTAAAGTATAATAGCTTCTAAAATTGAGAACATATATCATTGAGTTGTCTATTGTATCGGGAAATTATTAAAATATATCATCGAAAATAAAGGCAAAAGCCCAACAAAAGAGAAAAGAGAGAAAATATTTTTGAAATTTTAATTTTTTTACAAAAAGGCTTGTTTAGTAACAAAATGTGATCAAATTAATGCAACAAAACAAAGAATGGATAGAATATCCCACACCCCCTAACTTAAATATTGCATTGTCCTCAATGTTAATCAAGAACACATCATAAAGAGAGGAAAAGAAAGATATTATTCACAATGGAGCGATCTCCGATAAGCACAAGTCCATTGAATCTACTAAACAAGTTAATACCAAGCATAACCAAAACAATAACAAAGAGTTTAACTAATTACACCAGACTATAAGTAAAAAGAAAGAAAATAAAAAGTAAGAAAAAATAAAAAACTAACAATTTACAACCTACAATTTGGACTTCTAACTACTATACACTAGAAGTCTAAATTTTTGAGGGTCTATTCAAAATTCAATTTGACTATGAAGGATCGACGGAGGACCCTCCCTTTCTTGCATGCCTCCCGAAAAATAAGAGTTTCGTTTGAATAACCTAAGGCATTTGTAAGGCGGAAGAAATGAATTATCGTCAATTAAAAGTTTTGGACGGACGATGGGGGATTTGGATAATAAGGGGGAGAGGTACAATTGGGATTCAAGAAAAATAGAATCACCTCCCAAAGGTTTTTCAATTGGATAAGGAGGTGGTGCACACATGGGGATACAATCCATCTTGGAAAACAAATTTGGCAAAGAGTCCTCGTTGGTAAAAACTGTAGAAGTTTCAATAATTTCTACCGACTCATAGGAATCAATCGGTACCTCTAATAGTTAATTGTTGTAAACGCATATGGTAATGAAATAAATTCAATCTCAATCAACTCATCGTCGAAAAGAGATTGAATTTCAGGGAAGAAAGACTCACTTTTAATGAAATGTTCTTTAAAAAGTTGGGGTGAAACATAAGTTTCCACCTCCTCGTTGATTTACAAAAAAGAATCAATCTCATTGCAAAGTGTTTCAATTCTCAATCCAGCACTCGTAGTGTTATCCACGCCTTGGGTGAAAGGAAGGAGGGTTTCTTGGATCTAGATTCTCGGATTCCTCATTTGGTTGAAACTCTTCTTCAACATTAAAAATATCGAAAGAAAAATCATCATTGAATTTGAATAATGCATCCAACTCAATCTCCTAACAAATATTTTCTTCCCGATAAATGTTTTCAAGTCTTTCATTCTTAAGAATTTGAAGTCCCTGCCACGTGGAAGTAGGTGGAGGTGCGGATTCTTAAGAATAAAAAGTTTGAGAGCAATCCCCAAATAAATAATCATTAGAATTACCGAGATAACTAAATAAATAAGACAAAATTATCGATTTGTTTGTACATGAATAATCCTCGAAGAAGGTGCACAACTGAATTCAAAGTTTCTTAGCGCTCAAATGTGCAAATCCTGCAAAAAAGGTTAAAACAAAGAATACAAATACAAAAGGAAAAAATACTATGAAATAATAAATAAGTAGTAAGTAAGATGAAGAAATTATAAATAAAATGATTTGTATAAATGGGTATGATATAAAGGACAATTTTTGGTAAGAAGTTATATTATGAAAGTATTTTAAGAAAATAATTTGATGCGGCAAGGATAATATATGAGTGTATTTTATATGAGTTTTATGTATTCATTATAAACATTTTGAATGGAAATTACATTAAAATCCCAAGGAAATAACTCCCCCGTGCTGCTACATATCTCGTTACCTATCATCACCACTATAGCGGGTGGAGCCGCTATAGTGTGTGGTCATAACTGGTATGGTGACGCAGCCACAAATGTGTCTAGTGTGTATGCTATATAGGCTCAAGTGCAAGCCTATCGCTCAAGTAATAATCTCGATAAGTCGGGTATCGATCCTCAGGAAAACAGGACGAACTAAGTCATGACGACGTTGAAAAAATGAGGGTAACCTAGCTTTGACTCTAAAAAGAAGGAAAAAGGTGATTTGGAATACACAACAACTACAACTAGATGCAAATTGGAGAATGATGAACTAAAGAAACTAGAATGAATAAACTGCAACTACGCTAATTAAACGAAAGGCTGATGACAAATGATTATACGAATTAACTATTGAAATGAGAACAATAGGTCGGGTTACAATCCCCCTCACCCTAGCAATTCACTTCGAAGGATACTAGATTCGTAATTAAAATTTTAAATGAACCCGGTCTTTAGTACTCCTAAGTATTACACATTTGAGGGATCGTAGCCCGCACAGTACATAAGCAAAGGATGAGTAAAGAGGTGTCGCATTAGCTACCACTCACGTCGCATTCTTAAGCATCCCAGTTACCCAGGGCAAACGAGATCAAAAGTTCTAAGACGGTTGAACTAGTTATGCAACACGATTCATCTAAGATGTTAATTCAAAAGTCTATTTCCCATTATCGTGAATTTCATCGGGCGGGGTTAATGCACCCCAACCCTTAGAAAATTAGTCGGACATAGTCAGATTAAAAGAAAGTATGGTTTTAATGAAAGACGACATAGAATTATGAAGAATGAAATTATTAACTAATGAATTATTGAATCAATTATGAAAACAAGAATTGGAACGAATTTACTTGAATTACAGAACTTGAATCAACTCTAAATTGAAAACTAGGGTTTCTGTTGTTCTTTCTTCAAAACTAGATACAAGGCTTATCTAAAACGAATTAGAAGCTCCCTTAATACCTAGGAGGAGTTTAAATTATATACACTACGAAAAATACAAGAGTTTGTGTCATGCAAGACTCTAGCTGGAAGAAGATAATCCCAAATCTCGAACCCCGGATCGATCCGGTTGGGACATTTCGAATCGATCCGCCTGATGGCCGGATCGATCCCTTTTTTATTTCACCTGGATCGATCTGGTAGAAATGCCTTTATTGAGTGAACTTAGGGGGCCGGATCGATCCTTTTTTTATGAGGCCCGGATCGATCCGGTAGATACATCCTTTTACAGTGACTTAGGAGGTCCGGATCGATCCTTTTTTTGTGAGGCCTGGATCGATTCGGGTATTCTTCTCAATTTCTCTTCTTTATCTCTTCGAATTATCATGATTAGCTCACATCTTTGAATCTTCATAACTTCTCCTTTGGAACTCGGATTGGAATGCCGTTTCTTCCTACGCCCTCGTAGACTCGAGATCTTCGACTTTTATTTTGGGTCCTTGACCGAATTCCTGGTGGAAATTATGCTTTTGCCCTTTTGACTTTTCTTCTTTCTTCTCTCTTGTTTCTTCCAGTTTCTTTCTTTCTTTTCTGTATTAAATACCAGCAAAATCAATAAGAAATACACGAAACTCGGGATACTTGTTAGACGAAGTCATTAGCAATGGTATGAGATAATTCAACTCATTTTACATTCTCCGAGGTAATAAAATTCTCTAAATTAAGGGAAAAATTCGGAAGAATTTATGCCTAATCATGTAAAGCCTGCATGCCCAGTCCTTTCCTTTTATATTGTAAAACATTTAGCGATTGGATCATTTGTGTTGTTGAAATCCTATTGGCTCACTATTAAAACTATCATTTCTCAACCATTATAAAATAACCATGGTTGCCAATAATGAAATACCACACAAATACATACTCTCTTCCTATCATCTTTACAAGACCTAAACCAAATTTGGCCTAAATTGAAAACCTACACCAGTACACCATTTTGAAAGGGCTTTTCACCATTTTTACACCATAACTCAACCTATTTTTTTGAGTGAGTTTTATACTATATTTTAGGGAGTTAAATATATATCATTATTAAAGGTGTAAGTTATGTATTTTGGAGAAGTTGTAAGGGCTATTTTGGAGCACTTCTCGAGCATTCTTGGAGCATATTTTCTATATTTATTAGTGGATTTCTTCATCGAGGTTCGGGTTCTATATCCAAAATTTTAAGAAATTAAATATGAGGCATGTTAGGTTAGATATATATTACATATTTACGTTTACTCAACATGCTACCTATATGTATATATATATGCATGTGTTTTATATACATGTTCTTTATGTGTTAAAAACTGGTATTCCATGTGAGAAAAATGTTTATCAAGCTTATGTATTTTTGGGTCAAAATGTTATATTATTCAGAAGACAAAGATTTACAAAAAATATTGCTAAATTCTTTCAAGGAAGTTTTATGGTTAAACCCTCAAATGACATATTTGAATGCATATGATACTTCTAGGATGGGTTGGGTTATAATACTATGAATGTATATACAAGTCCATATAATGTAAGTTTAAGGGGTTACAGTAGAAATATCGTACATAAGTTGTTTCATTTATAAAATAACCCCTATGGTTATTTATTTACAAAAAACCCCAAAAAAATATGGGAATTATATTTTAGCCATTGAAAGTATGAAATTTACAAAATGGCACTAAAGGTAACATTTTTAACACGATAAAAACATAATTTGGTATGATTCTAATTGTGGTCCTTGAAACTTGGTATATTTTGCATATAAAATGGTAAATATAAAGTCTTTAATAGATAAAGTCACTTTAAGTCGATAAGACTGAGAAAATAAATAAATGACATTTATGGAAAGTTAATACCTTTAAAGGTTTGGATTTATCGATTGGATGAAAAGATACTGAAATGTGAAAGACATTACTAAAGAGTAAATAAAAGTTGCTCGAAGTAACTAGAAAATTTAAGAAAGGCTCGAAGCCCTAAGGTGCAACTTCATCTTAAACCCAAGGTAACTAGCCAGTAAAGCAATGGTTGCGGTATTTATGGCCTGGTGAAATCTCATAAACATAAATGAAATTGATGATATCCAAAACAACGGGAAATAATGGGCTTGGTGCTCATAAAATAATAAGAAAAAAATGTTAACTGAAATCATAAATGAATTATGAAAAAGATATGGTAATGACAAATGACAAAGGGTTAAATAAGGGACTTTGGTATAAGTCAGTGAAAATGGTTAAGCGTAAGTTGGCACATCGCCTTGTGTTATATTCCATGCATCATAGTTATATTTGATACATGTTTAAATAAAAGTAAATGCTTTCAAAAATATTAAAATGCATTGTATATGTATAGTTATTTCCTTGTACTATTATAGCCTGTTAGTAATCCTCTACTCGACAATTACTCATTTCCCTATATTATTAACCCCCCACCAATAGGTACTTCGGGTAAGGACACAACTAAGGTAAAAGAGAGTCAGAATGGTCTTTAGAAAAGCTATGATTCACCAGGACATTCCTCTATGCGATTGCCCAAGACTTTTATCATGCGCGAGTTTCATCATTTCTTTTGAAATCTTGGCATTCTCATACGCATCATTGCGTATCTCCTCCAACTCATTTAGTTGAAACTTGCGAGATTCACCGGCTTTATCCATATCATAATTTTCCCTCTTAATAGCCCAATGCGCTTTGTGCTCCAACTCGACGGGAAGATGACAAGGCTTGCCATAAACAAAGAGGAATGGGGACATTTCGAGTGGGTTCTTGTAGGCGGTTCGGTAGGCCCATAGTGAATCGTTCAATCGAAGGGACCAATTTTTTCGATCATGATTGACGATATTTTCTAGTATATTTTTAATTTCACTATTCGCCAACTCGTCCTGTCCATTAGTTAGTGGGTGATAGGTCGTTCCAACCTTATGAACAAAACCACACTTTCTCATAATCTTCTCAAATGGCTTGTTACAAAAATGCGTGCCGTTATCACTAATTATCGCTTTAGGTGCACCAAAGTGAGAAAGTATGTGTTCCTGCAGGAATTTTATCACCACTTTATTGTCATTAGTCTTGGTAGCTATAGCTTCCACCCATTTAGAAACATAGTCTACCGCGACTAGGATGTATAGGTATCCAAAGGAAGGGGGGAAAAGGGCCCATGAAGTCAATACCCCAGCAATCGAAAACCGCAATGATGAGAATCGGGGTTAATGGCGTCATGTCTCGTCGGGTAATCGCCTCCATCCGTTGACACCTGTCGTAAGATTTGCAATAATTATTTACATCCCGAAACATTATGGGCCAGTACAAATCGCTTTGGAGAATTTTAGCGGCTGTTTTTTTCACAGAAAAATGGCCTCCACATGCTTTCGAATGACAAATTGGATGACTTTAGGAATTTCGTCATCTGGTACGCATTGTCGGATAATTTGGTCGGTGCAATATTTAAAAAGGAATGGATCATCGTAGAAAAACATGTGTAACCAAGTGATGAACCTCTTCTTATCTTGCGTGTCCAATCGGGAGGGACGGTTCCCGTGACAAGATAGTTCACTATATCCACAAACTAGGGCAAATAAGAGGTGGCAAAGATTTTCTCATCCAGAAAATACTCGTCTATGGATGTAGGATCACTAGGTACGTCAAACGAGAGCCGTGATAAGTGATCGAATACGATGTTTTCTACTCCTTTTTTTATCTTTAATGGAGAGATTAAACTCTTGTAGGAGTATGATCCACCTTATGAGGGACGACTTTGCGTCTTTTTTTACAAGGAGATATTTAAAGCCGCGTGGTCAGTGAAATAGGTGATAGGAGAACCGATAAGATAAGACTGAAATTTATCTAAAGTTGTGGTGGAGTAGTTGAGTTGTGGTCCGGTAAGAATCCGACTAGCGTAGTAGATGACATGAGCATTTTTATCTTTTCGTTGACCCAAAAGATCTCCTATCGCATAATCGCTCGCATCACACATAAGCTCAAATGATAAGGACCAATCCGGAGCTTGCATAATGGGAGCGGAAACAAGAATGCTATTTAATTTTTTAAAAGCACTTTGGCATGCTTCATTCCACTCGAACGGGGTGTCCTTTATAAGAAGGTTGCTTAAGGGTCTAGCGATAATGCTAAAGTCCTTAATGAACCTTCTATAAAACCCCGTGTGGCTCAAGAAAGAGAGAACTTCCTTAAGAGATTTTGATGAGGGTAAGTCAGCTATGACATCTATTTTCTCTCGATCAACCTCGATCCTTTTGGATGACACAATGTGGCTAAGAACTATACCCTCAGTTACCATGAAATGGCATTTCTCCCAATTCAGCACTAAGTTCTTTTCCACACATTGGGCTAGTACTTTTTCAAGATTAGCTTGACATAGATCGAAGGAGGTGCCAAAAACACTAAAGTCGTCCATAAACACCTCTAGCCCTCTCTCAACCATGTCACTGAATAAGCTCAACATGCACCTTTGAAAGGTCGCTGGTGCATTACACAAGCCGAATGATATATGTTTTTAAGCAAACATTCCAAAAGGGCAAGTGAAGGTTGTCTTCTATTCATCAAGCACATCTACCTCAATCTGGTTATATCCAGAATAACCATCTAGGAAGCAATAGTAAGGGTGTCCCACTACTCTTTCAAGCATTTGATCGATAAATGGCAAGGGGAAATGGTCTTTTTTAGTTCCCGTATTGAGTTTCTGGTAATCAATGCAAATGCGCCACCTAGTGGTGGTACGTTGGGGAACTAACTCTCCCTTGGCATTTTCAATCACAGTCATGCCCGACTTCTTCGGGACGACTTGAATGGGGCTCACCCACTACTATCAGAGATTGGGTAGATAATCCCTGCATCCAACAACTTTATGATTTCATCTCTCACCATATCTTTCATTGTGGGGTTTAGCCTTCTTTGCATTTCTCTCGAGGGCTTAACATCCTCTTCAAGGTGAATATTATGGGTGCAAATCAGTGGGTTTATCCCCTTTAAATCAGTTATACACCAACCAAAAGAACTTTGGTTCTTCCTCAAAATCTTTAAAAACTTACCCTCCTGCTCTTTATCTAAGCTAGAGGAGACAATAATATGAAATGTCTCACTTTTACCCAGGAAAGCATATTTAACGTTGTAGTGTAGTTTTTTCAACTCGAGAGTTGGGAATGAATCGCTAGAGGGCACCAAGCGTGCCTCCCTTAGCGGTAACTCTTTGAATCGAGAAACCTAACTAACATCTCTCGCGTCCTCTTCCGACGCTCTCTCATCAAGTAAGTCTCTCAACTCCTCAATCTCTCTCTCAAACTCAGTGTAAGATCCCTCTCTCTTGTGACTAGACACTAGAAAATCTTCTAAGGCATCTCCATAGTAATTTTCCTCAAAGTTCTCTTCTACGATATCGTTAATTAAGCTCACCGCGTGAAGATCATCTTCTTCCCCTGCTTGTTGGGATATGTTGAAGATGTTTGTTTCTAAAGTCATATTCCCAAAAGTGAGTTGCGTCTGCCCATTTCGAGTATTGATCAGTGCGTTAGCCGTAGCTAAGAATGGGTGCCCAAGGATGATGGGAACATGATTTTTTGAGGTGAAGGAGGGCTCCATGTTCCAAATGACAAAATCTACCAGGAAGTAGAAAGTGTCCACTTGGACTATCACATCCTCAACTATACCCCTCAGTATCTTCACGGTTCGATCCGTTAATTGGAGTGTGATCCTTGTGGGCTTAAGGTTGCCCAGATCAAGGTGCCTATAAATTGAATAGGGGAGGATATTAACACTCACCCCCAAATCGAGTAAGGCCTTTTCGAATTTATTCTCTCCAATGGGGCAGGAAATGGTGGGTGCACCGAGATCTTTATATTTAGGTGGGAGATCGTTAAGAAGAACACAGCGCACGTTCTGTGCTAGGAACACATTTTTCTTTACCTTCATCCTCCTATTTACTATCAATAAGTCTTTTATGACTTTTGCATAGGCTGGAATTTTCCTTATTGCATCGAGGAAAGGTAAGTTCATTTTCACATTCTTAAGGACTTATAACACTTCATCACTTATGGTCCCTTTGTGGGCAGGAACCAATATTTGAGGAAATGGCACAGCGGAGGGTGGCTTTATAACTACCTCGGGCTCATTAGTTGTGATACCCCGCCCAAATAAATACCGGGTGATCAGTCCTATATCAAATTTAAAACAGGAATCTCAGGGGTTCATTCTTAGCATCACTGTCGAAAACTTTTTAAAACTTTACTAACCACCTAGTATTCAAAAAGACTGATGTCAAATTTTATCTTTTTATTAAAAAATTAAATATGCATGCTGAATAACAAATAAACCATACATCCAAACCATGAGTCTAAAACAGTACTAAATGACTAAATGACCTGCCGAATAAACATTCGGCTCAAAATCCCAATAATAATAATTCAATAAATGAATACATAAACCAAATACTGAGTCTAAAAGTAAAAGGGGAAACATGACCTGAATGAATCTACAACTGAGATAAGAATCCTACTCTAGGAATAAAGAAATGATACGTCTAAATCAAATCCTGCAACCATCCACAATGTTGCAGCTGCGTAACCCTGAAATAGATAAGTCAACTATGGCATCCCTGTGGCTGGACACCTGTTAATATACATATACATAGACAAGAGATAAGAAGTACAAGAAACGGGTCAGAGCCCAATTTATAAAAATATTTAGCAAGCATTTTATTGCAATAAATGAAATGCGTAGTATATAATGTTCATAATTGCTTTTACGATCCCACTCTCTTGAGGACAATCTCACCTCTCTTCTATAGTGCACACCTATCACATTCATTTATTCCGCCTAGCCATCTGACACACTTCTAACTAGGAAAAAGGCTTATCCTTCTAATTACCCCTCGTAGTAGTATATCATATTTGATCTCAACAATTATCATTTTTAAATAAGTGTTATCACACTAAAGTCAAGTATTTATTATTTACTTTTATATAAGATTTCACTATCTTAATAGTCTGTAATTATCTCATTGTAGATATACCATAAGCATACATATATATGTATCAACACAATCTTAATAGCCTACAATTATCACATTGTAATTATATCACAAGTATACATGTATATCCACCACCATTATATATATATACTAACACAGCACCCTAAGGATACACCTATAGTGCATTGCGTACTCTGCTATCATGTCCCAGTACGTCTCGTACTCAAACAAGGACTATCGGTTCGGAAATGTCCCACGAACCATATAAACAAATCACACATATTGGCGGCGAACATAGTTCACATACCTATGGGTCACGTACATACCTACGCTCCCATAGTCCGCGGACTTATCAACTCACAAACAAGTCTTTCACAGTCCTATGTTCTGAGATACAAGTCAAATATCCCCCCCGAAGGTCACTCAGGATAAGACCGTCTCTACACAACCCCCCGCGATAGCAAGCAGCTAGGTATGTCATACACATAATTAAACAATCAAATAGGTATTCACGCACCCTATTAAAATATTAGGTATTCACACAACCTTTCATTGTTTTACGTATTCACACAACCTATCATTGTTTTAGGTATTCCCGTAACCTATTATCATTTTTCTATTGGATTATGTATTCCCATATTTATATATATAATTCACACATTCATATATATATATATATATATACATATATTCCAATTATTACTAGTTCGCTCGTATTAAATACGATCCAATACCAAAATAGCTACATCCCACTATTTAATATAATTTATATAATTATATATCTCACCTCATATATACTTGATTAAGTTCATATTAGTCTCACAAAGTTCCCAACAATTTTTAGTTTCAATTCGGGAAAGTTTCATCACTAATTAAAACTCCAAGGGTATTTTAGACATTTCACAATATATGCCTCAGTAATGAAATTCCTAGTACTGCGTACTACTCTCCATTTTCTATGCGTGGCCACAAACGGCACGTAAATCCGAATTCGTATGACAAAGTTATGCTCATTTAAAGTTGTGCTAAAAATCAAATAACTCGTTCCGTCTTCAAGGGTATTTTAGACCTTTCAATTTTTGTGTCTAATTAAAAATATTCCCAGGACAGCGTAAAACTCTTCGCTATCTATGTGTGGCCGTGAACAGCACACTAATCCGAGTCCGTATGCCAAAAGTTAGGGCATTATAAAGATTCACCTCAAAGAAGATTTAAAAAAAAAACCTTTCTTAAAAAGTTTTCCCACATTCTACCCAGATTAATAAATTGATATTTTGAGGCATTTTGGAGCAGTTTTGGAGGAAGCGCGTGAGACAACAAAATGTAGAAAACGCGATTTTCTACAGGAAAATGTCGACAGAATCGCCATTAATGCTCCAAAACCTTCGATTATACCCAGATCTTTTACCCCAAAAACCTCCCAAGATTCATCCTAAATCCACCCAAACTTCATCATTAACAATTTTTTCCAACAATACCACTAATGGAGATTCAAAAACCAATATCTAATCGTGTTATTCACTTCTCAAATTAAGTTATAATCTCACTATTAACCCAATTTCTCACAAAGTTAAAAATCCCCTATCAATGGTTATTCTTCATCTTCTTCACCATAAACCCACAAATTTCAATTCAAATTCCTACTTCCAAATTTCCAGAATTAATTGACATAATTACAACTATTTACATCATTAACTACAACTCAAATTAAAGCAAGAAAACACTTGCCTTGGGGGATTAAATCCGACGATCCCATGTCAAAATTCTTGCCCGGATTGCTCTTGTCATCCTTCTTTCCTTCTTCTTCTTTCTCCTTTCTCTCCTCTCTCAACCCTTTGTGTTTTGGAATGACTCATGGCTGCCCAACACACTTAAACCTAGGTTAAAATTCCTCAATCCCGTAATTAAGCCTATTGGCCAATTAAAAATGACTTAAATGCCCCCCGTATGGGCTCGGTCATGTCTAAAAATGCCCCGAGACCCATTTACTACCTCCGGGGACTCTTTTCTGACTATCTTGACCCTTCCGGACTCAACCGTGCACTCAGAATTGTCATCCGAGATACTTTATAAAATTTTCCAATTTCAACCTCAAAATGCGACACATGTGAAAATTTTCAATAACCCGAATTAATTTGAATTTCTAAATCCCCAAATTTAAATAATAAATTCTAAATCTCCAAATTCAATAATTTCTCCAATTTAAATAAATTAAATTTAAATCACCAAATTAAATGAATTTCTCCAAATTAAATAAATCCAACTCACCAATTTAATTAATTTATATATCCTCTAAAATATGGGGTGTTACATTAGTGTCTTCCTTTTCACTCTTGTTCAAGGAGATATCTTCGGCCTCTTTCGTGCCGGGCGAATTCGCCTTGACTTTCGAAGTGTCGTGTGGGGGAGGTGATAAATCAAAAACTCTCCCACTACGAAGAGTGGTTACAGCTTGGGAATGCTCCTGCTATTCTGTAGAGGTGTAGCTAACACTAGGTTAACCTTGGGCCAGTCTTTGGCCCCTTGCAGGAAATTTTCCCTTCTCTTGGATCCTTAATGATGATTGCAATTGGAGATCTGCGCATTTTTATCGGCGAACATGCATTCATTTCTAGCATTGGTTGCACTTTGAGAATTTATAAACTGGTTTATTGTATCCTCGAGGTTCCTCCATGGTGGAGCTACATATGGAGCTGGAGGTGGTGATGCTTGTTGGTATTGAGGAGGTGGTGGAGGTGGGATAACTTGTGAATGTGGGTTCATCGCAGCTTGTGGTTGTCTATAGTTAAAACCATGATGGTTTCTCCATGAAGGGTTGTATGAGTTCCCATGCGGGGTGTTAAAATTTCCCTTGAATCCTCCTATAGCATCCATTTGCTCGATGTGCGGGGCTTTGTAGGCGAAAATCGTCGGGCATGCCTTTGTGGAATGGCCCGCCTCATAGATAGCACACACCTTTTGTTTTGAAACAAGGCTGGATCTGGAGATATCTCTCAGCCGTCCATCAATCCACTCTTTCATATCTCTCTGAAACTGATCGAATCGACGATCTATTAAGGTATTACTATCCAAATGGTATAGACCGGATGAAGTCGGAGAGATAGATGCTTGTCTAGGCCTGGCTTGGATATTAGGATTAGATGTGTCCCATGCTTGAGTAGTCTCTGCGACATACTTAAGATGGGCCTCGACATTGCTGGAGTTTAAATACCAAAAAGGTCTTTCACACATTGTTTGCATAAGTTGCTTGGAATCCACTGTCAACCCATTATGGAAGAAAGAGATCATGAGGTGCTTGTCAAAACCATGATGGGGGCTCGCGCTTACCAACTCTTCAAAACGTTCCCAACACCTGTCAAAATACTCATTATCATGTTATTGGAAACCTTAGATTTGAGTTTTGACAGAGTTGGTCTTGTGTTGTGGATAGAATTTTGAGATAAACTTGGATTGAGTATCTCTCCAGAAAGTTACGGAGTTCGGGGGTAGAGACCATAGCCAGGTCTTGGCTTTATCCTTTAAGGAAAAAGGAAAAAGTTTTAGATGAATGATATCCTGTGTGCAAGCTTGGTCACTAAATGTGTCGCACGCCTCTTCGAACTCGCGGATATGCAGGTATGGTTTCTCCGAATCCATGCCGTGAAATGTAGGAAGAATTTATATCATTCCATTGCGAAAGTGGAACTGACCGACATTATACGGAAGTAAAATGCAACCAGGGGTGATAGTCCGCTCAGGAAAGAGTAAATCTTTCATAGGATGATAGGGTAGATTTCCCTCTCCCATGCCATAACTCGCTGCGTCAGACATCGCGCTTGCGCTCTCTTCAAATGACTCTGAATATTCACTCGATGTCCTAGATGTGTGACTCGAAGGTTGACTCAGGGTGTAACTACCAATAGAGTGCTCAGGAGTTGGAAGTGGAACCAAAAATTTTGGAACGCGAGGTGTATGGGGCTTTCAGAGTTACACTCAACAATCGGGTTTTTGTGGATTCTGGTTGGAGTACTGTGAGGAGTCTAAGTATGTTCAGGATTTTTCATTAAAGGCCTTTGAGAGATGAAATATATATATATATATATATATATATATATATATATATATATATATATATATATATGTGTGTGTGTGTTTTTTTTTGTCAAAGTTCTAGATTAACTTGATCTAACCTAAGGCTACCTAGATCCCCGACAATGGCGCCAAAAACTTGACGCGGCCACAAATGTGTCTAATGTGCATGCTATATAGGCTCAAGTGCAAGCCCGTCGCTCAAGTAATAATCCCGGTAAGTCGGGTATCGATCCTTAGGAAAACAGGACGAACTAAGTCACGACGACGTTGGAAAAACGAGGGTAACCTAGCTTTGACTCTAAAAAGAAGGAAAAAGGTGATTTGGAATACGCAACAACTACAACTAGATGAAAATTGGAGAATGATGAACTAAATAAACTAGAATGAATAAACTGCAACTACGCTAATTAAACGAAAGGCTGATGACAAATGATTATACGAATTAACTATTGAAATGAGAACAATAGGTCGGGTTACAATCCCCCTCACCCTAGCAATTCACTTCGTAGGATACTGGATTCGGAATTAAATTTTTAAATGAATCCGGTCTTTAGTACTCCTAAGTATTACACATATGAGGGATCGTAGCCCGCACAATATGTAAGCAAAGGATGAGCAAAGCAGTGTCGCATTAGCTACCACTCGCTTCGCATTCTTAAGCATCCCGATTACCCAGGGCAAACGAGATCAAAAGTTCTACGACGGTTGCACTAGTTATGCAACATGATTCATCTAAGATGTTAATTCAAAATTCTATTTCCCATTATCATAAATTACATCGGGTGGGGTTCATGCACCCCAACCCTTAGAAAATTAGTCGGACATAGTCAGATTAAAAGAAAGCATGGTTTTAATGAAAGACGACATCTTAACTAGCAACTTAGAATTATGAAGAATGAAATTATTAACTAATGAATTACTGAAGCAATTATGAAAACAAGAATTGGAACGAATTTACTTGAATTGCAGAACTTGAATCAACTCTAAATTGAAAACTAGGGTTTCTGTTGTTCTTTCTTCAAAACTACGTACAAGGCTTATCTAAAACGAATTAGAAGCTCCCTTAATACATGGGAGGAGTTTAAATTATATACACTAAGAAAAATACAAGAGTTTGTGTCATGCAAGACTCTAGCTGGAAGAAGACAATCCCAAATCTCGAACCCCGGATCGATCCGGTAGGGACATTTCGGATCGATCCGCCTGATGGCCGGATCGATCCCTTTTTTATTTCACCTAGATCGATCCGGTAGATATGCCTTTATTGAGTGAACTTGGGGGGCCGGATCGATCCCTTTTTTATGAGGCCTGGATCGATCCGGTAGATACATCCTTTTACAGTGACTTAGGAGGTCCGGATCGATCCTTTTTTTGTGAGGACTGGATCGATCCGGGTATTCTTCTCATTTTCTCTTTTTTATCTTTTCAAATTCTCATGATTATCTCACATCTTTTAATCTTCATAACTTCTGGTCTGGAACTCGAATTGGAACGCCGTTTCTTCCTACGGCCTCGTAGACTCGAGATCTTCGACTTTTATTTTAGGTCCTTGACCGAATTTCGGTTGGAAATTACGCTTTTTCCCTTTTGACTTTTCTTCTTTCTTCTCTCTTGTTTCTTCCAGTTTCTTTCTTTCTTTTCTGTATTAAATACTAGCAAAATCAATAAGAAATACACGAAACTCAGGATACTTGCTAGACGAAGCCATTAGCAATGATATGAGATAATTCAACTCGTTTTACATTGTCCAAGGTAATAAAATTCTCTAAATTAAGGGGAAAATTCGGAAGAATTTATGACTAATCATGTAAAGCATGGATGCCCAGTCCTTTCCTTTTATATTGTCAAACATTAGCGATTGGATCATTTGTATTGTTGAAATCCTATTGGTTCACTATTAAAACTATCATTTCTCAACCACTATAAAATAACCATGGTTTCCAAGAATGAAATACCACACAAATACATACTCTCTTCCTATCATATTTACAAGACCTAAACCAAATTTGGCCTAGATTGAAAACCTCCACCAGTACACCATTTTGAAAGGGCTTTTCACCATTTTTACACCATAACTCAGCCTATTTTTTGAGTGAGTTTTATACTATATTTTAGGGAGTTAAATATATATCATTATTAAAGGTGTAATTTATGTATTTTGGAGAAATTGTAAGGGATATTTTGGAGCACTTCTGGAGCATATTTTCTATATTTATTAGTGGATTTCTTCATCGAGGTATGGGTTCTATATCCAAAATTTTAAGAAATTAAATATGAGGCATGTTAGGTTAGATATATATTACATATTTATGTTTACTCAACATGCTACCTATATGTATATATATATATGCATGTGTTTTATATACATGTTCCTTATGTGTTAAAAATTGGTATTCCATGTGAGAAAAATGTTTATCATGCTTAGGTATTTTTGGGACAAAATGTTATATTATTCAGAAGACAAAGATTTACAAAAAATATTGCTAAATATTTTCAAGGAAGTTTTATGGTTAACCCCTAAAATGGCATATTTGAATGCATATGATACTTGTAGGATGGGTTGGGTTATAATACTATGAATGTATATAAAAGTCCATATAATGTAAGTTTAAGGGGTTACAGTAGAAATATTGGACATAAGTTGTTTCATTTATAAAATAACCCTTATGGTTATTTATTTACAAAATAACCCCTCAAAAATATGGAGATTACATTTTAGCCATTGAAAGTATGAAGTTTACAAAATGGCACTAAAGGTAACATTTTTAACACTATAAAAACCTAATTTGGTATGATTCTAATTGTGGTCCTTGAAACTTGGTATATTTTGCATATCAAATGGTAAATATAAAGTCTTTAATAGATAAAGTCGCTTTAAGTCAGTAAGACTTAGAAATAAATAAATAACAGTTATGGTAAGTTAATACCTTTAAAGGTTTGGCCTTATGGATTGGATGAAAAGATACTGAAATGTGAAAGACATTACTAAAGAGTAAATAAAAGATGCTCGAAGTAACTAGAAAATTTAAGAAAGGCTCGAAGCCCTAAGGTGCAGCTTCATCTTAAACCCAAGGTAACTAGCCTGTAAAGGAATGGTTGCGGTATTTATGGCCTGGTGAAATCTCATAAACATAAATGAAATTGATGATCTCCAAAACAACAGTAAATAATGGGCTTGGTGCTCATAAAATAATAAGAAAAAAGGTTAACTGAAATCATAAATGAATTATGAAAAAGAAATGGTAATGACAAATGACAAATGACAAATGACAAATGACAAATGACAAAGGGTTAAATAAGGGACTTTGGTATAAGTTAGTGAAAATGGTTAAGCGTAAGTTGGCACATCGCCTTGTGTTATATTCCATGCATCGTAGTTATATTTGATACATGTTTAAATAAAAGTAAATGCTTTCAAAAATATTAAAATGCATTGTATATGTATAGTTATTTCCTTGTACTATTATAGCCTGTTAGTAATCCTCTACTCGACAATTACTCATTTCCCTATATTATTAACCCCCCACCAATAGGTACTTCGGGTAAGGACACAACTAAGGTAAAAGAGAGTCAAAATGGTCTTTAAAAAATCTAGGATTCACCAGGGCATTCCTCTATGCGATTGCCCAAGACTTTTTTAATCGTTTTTTGCTAATGTTTCATTTGAACAATCATCTTGGTCTATAATAATTTGGATTATGTTGGATTATATTCTATTTAGTTAATTTGCAAAAGTCTTTATCAACAAAAGTCAATTTAAATCCTAATCGACATGCAAGTGGTCACGTTTTCATGAATGATAATAAATATATTTATGAATATAAATTAGTGGTTTGGTAAAGAAACACATTAAAGGTTTTATCTACTTTTCAAAAATAAACATTTTCCTTAACACTCCGATGCCGATGTGAGTTATCTCTCATAAGTGACTCTAATCCTGGTCGAGCATTACAACTTGGTATTAAATCATAGGATCCTTTTAATCCCATGAGAGTGATGGAGTGTGTACTTACGATTCCCTTAGTTAATTAGTCCTTTTATTATATTATTTTATGCTAAACCATTTTTTCCTTTTTGAATGTCGACTTGTCGTGGAGATGCCTGAGGTGAAGAAACACTAGCGAGATGTGGTGAATACAGTAGGCGAGTAACCATTCAACTAATTATCCCAACAATATGCCTCTAAGGGATTAAATAATGGTTTTATCGATAGATACATGGTTTACACCATCTAAAAGGAGTTTAAGAAGCCAATCCTACCTACCTTTTGTAGCGCCACAGGGCCTAAACAGGCTGAAAAATGGATGGAGAGAACTTTATACATTATGGATGTCCTTGATGTACCATTTGGGTACATTATGAGGGTTACTATTTTTGATTTCATCGATCGGGAACAAAAATGGTGGGTGTCCTTACAAGCCAGGCATAAAGAAGTTGTGGTGTATAGTAAGTTCCTTGCGACCTTCTTAGAGCGATATTTTCCCGAGGCCTACCGTGGTTGAATAAGGATTTGTTCCTTCATTTGATATAGGTAAATAAGTTTATCTATGAGTATGAGATAAGGTTTGAGAGTATGTCAAAGAACACATCGTACATTACCTATGACAAAGGGAAAGATTCTCGTTTAGTTTTTGAGGGTCTTAACCCCTAAATCCGTAGGCTCATGGTGGGATAGAATCTTCTGGTTTCTGGGAGGCAATGAACAAAGTCATTAGTCTTGATATGGAGTACAAATATACTAATAAAATTAAGGAAAGGAAAAGGGGAGCAGGCATAGGTCAGAGTAGTGGTGGGAAAAAAACACCATGAAGGGGGATCTCGTGGGTTCTTCACCAATTTTAATGGCAACCGTAGGGATTTGTGCTTCCTAATGGAATTAAAACAATAAGGTTTCAACTCTGATGTCTCAAAGGTGCTATGCCCAATCACTTCAAAGGGACTGCGTGCATAGGAAAAACAGACAATAACAACAACCCAATAAGTAGTCCTCAAACTTCATTATAGGAGGAACTCGAGTTATAGATGCACCAAGAAATAACCACACCAAAAGGGAGGATTTAAGCAACCTCGACATAGTGTATATGGTCCATGCCCAAATTACGATCAAAGTCGAGGGCGGGTTCAGATGCCTATCGATAGGGGATCCAATTTATAGGGAAAAACTTATGCGATTCCCAATATGCTGCACCAATGGACATCTCAATTATGGAAGGTATGATTATGATGTTCAATACTTGGGTGAAAGATTTAATTGATTCGGGGTCATCGCTTCATTTATCTCTAGTTCAACTTGAATTCGGTTTGGGTTTAGAGGTGGATTATCTTTATCCTCCTATTTCACGGGACTCCCGATAGTTGGATGTGTTTTCTTAAATAAAGTGAGTAGATTTTGTTCTATCATCGTAGGAGAATACATTATGGAGTCTAACTTTATTGTGATGAATATGGTGGGTTTTGAGGTTATTTTGGGTATGGATTTGCTATGTATCTTCAGTGTCAATATCAAGTGTCACTGACATAATGTATCCATTTTGCTTTCTAACGACTCATGTTACCATTTCAATAGTGAGCAGGTAATGGATTATCCAGTAAGTACGCTAGAGTTAAATATCAGAGAAAAAAAATTCACCTTGTTATCTAGTCTCGTGGAACAGGAGGCTCCTGACCGTATGCTCTTGGATTACTAGTTTATGTGGGGATTTCTTTATGTGTTTCCAGAGGGGCATCCTGGTCAACAGCCTTAGAGGGATATCGATTTTGCAATTGAGGTGTGTCATAGTACTTCTCCTATCTCCATTCCTCCATACCGCTTAGCCCAAGTAGAGCTTTAAGAGCTCATATTCAATTGGAGGAATTGTTGAGAAAGGGTTTCATTCATCCTAGTGTGTCACCATGAGGAGCACCAGTTCTACATGCCAAGAATAAGGATAATTCATTAAGGCTTTGCATTGACTACCCTCAACTGAACATGATTAATATCAATAACAAGTACCCCATGCCACAAATTTATGGTCCTTTTGAATAATTACGAGGCTTGGGGATGTTCTCGAAGATTTACCTTTAGTCCGATTACCATCAAATTATGGTTCGAGGAGAAGATATCTAGAAGACAACCTTTTGTACTCACAATGGGCACTTTGAGTTCCTTGTCATGCACTTCGGGTTGACAAATATCTTAAAGACTTTTATGGACCTGATGAACTGATTCTATCGACTATTCTTAAATCGATTTATAGTTGTGCTATTGGATGATATTTTGATTTACTCAATGTTAGATGTAGATCACAAGGAGTACCCGGGCACTACCTTACAAGTGTTTAGAGATAATCAATTGTATGCGAAGTTAACATGTGTGAGTTCTGGATGGGGAAAAGCAGATTCCTAGGCCATGTTATTTTGGGATAATGGATTTTTGTTGATCGTGCAAAAGTGGAAGTCGTCTTTAGTTGGGAATGAACGAAGAACATCATGAAGGTTATGATCTTCTTAGAACTAGCCAAGTACTATCAGTATATTATCCAATACTTCTCTCATATATCCTTCCCCTCACATGGCTATCTCAGAAGGATATTTGCTTTGAATGGGATGATGAGTGTGAGATAGATTTTATGGAATTAAAGACACGATTGACTACTGCATTGATTCTCATCCTCGTAAAATAAAGGAAGGCATACTAAGTGTGCTATGATGATTTAGGATCAGGGGTCAGTGAAGTGTTAATGCAAGGGAAAATGTGTTTATGTAAGTGTTCTTCCAGTTAAAGGCTCACTAGAAGAACTACCCTATTCAAGACCTAAATCCAGCAACTAAGGTGTTTGATCTTTAAATTTGGAGGTATTACCTATATGGGGAACTGTTTGATGTCTTTTTCGATAAAAATAGTCTTTGTCACACCTTTATGCATAAGGATCTTAATCTTTGATAGAGACGATGAATAGAGCTTTTGGAGCACTATGACTTCACACTTCAGTACCATTAGGGCAGGGCCAAAATGGTGGCTGGCATGCTCAGTAAGAAGTCTTTGGATGTAATGAAATGTCACGATCATAGGATTCAAAGAACTTCAGGTTTTAAGTTGACATATAAGAGGAGTAGGGAGTATGCCTACATTTATAACATGGTGGCGAGGTTGGCAGTATAGTAAAAAATGTTGAAGGTGAAATTGTATGATGACGAGTCCATGCACTTTCAAAACTATCTCCAGAACGCTGAACCGTTTGATGATCTCTCATTAAATAAGGATAATAGAATACAATACAAGGGGAGGCTGATACACCCGTTACCAGTGGCAGAGTGGATATAGGACCACATCACTATGGACTTTTATCACATCCGTGCCACGGACACAAGTAAGGCATTTGCAATTTGGTTTATTGCTGATTGTCTTACAAAATTTGTGCATTTTTGCCGATCAAGGTCACTAACAGCGTGACTTGGTTGGCTAAGCTATATATTCATGAGATTATTCGGTTTCATGGTGCACCATTATCCATCATTTTAGACAAAGACCCCAGATTTATGTCAAAATTCTGGAGTCGGTTGCAATTGGAGATTAGCACCAATCTCAACCTCTGTGCTGCATATCACCCCAAAAGGATGGACAATCCGAGCAAACCATTTAAATTCTTTAAGATATGTTTCTTTGGACTTCTAAGGTAGTTGGACAGAGCATCTACCATCAGCAAAGTTAGCTTACAATAATAATAATAATCAGGAAAGTATTATAATGTCTTCTTTTGAGGCTTTTATGGGAGACCTTATTGTTCGTCAGTTTATTGAGCAGAAGTCGGTGAAAAGCACGTTACATGATCCGAGCTTGTTCAGGAGATGACAAAAAAAAGTCAGGTACGACAACAAATTGACACGGCACAGAGTCGTCATAAGAGTTATGTAGATAAAGATATTGGTGATCGCATTTTCCTTCAGATTAATCGGAGGCCAGAAGTAAACCGTTTAAAAAATAAAGGAAAGTCGACACCACGGTACACTGGGCCCTTGGATATCCTAGAGAAAGTTAGTATGGTGTCTTATCATTTGGCGCTAGTGCCAGATTTGTCTCATGTCCAGAACGTGTTCCACATTTCTATGCTAAGGAGGTACATTCCTGATCTTTCGAATACGATCAATTGGGATTATCTTGATTTTCGAGAGGATGATTCATATGACACCATAACACTGATAGTTATTGATTATAAACATCACATTCTTCGCATAAAGAGGATTCCCTTTGTCAAGATTGCCTGGAATAACAACGGAGTTGAATGGAAAACTTGGGAGTTAGATTCAGGGATGCGAAAGTGATATCCCGAGTTATTCATTTAAGAGTATGATCGCAGTGTAATTTCTTGGACGAAATATCCCAAGAGGGAGAATGTAATACCTCAATATTTCTATATTAGGATATTGCATATTGTAATGTTGCGCACATGTGATTTTATGAGACTATATATATATAGAGGCAGGCTCCTGTGCACACTAAGTTTGCACACTAAGTTTGCACATTACCTTTTATATATAGTAAAAAAAATATTTTTGAGTTGATTTTTTTTGTGTGATATTTAAACATTTCAAGGAACCCATATAAAAAAAATCAGCTCAAAAAAACTTTTTTTACTATTTTTAAAAAATCAGTCAAACTTTCGCAGTTTTTAAGCCCTTTAAAAACTGCGAAAGTTTGACCGATTTTTTAAAAATAGCAAAAAAAGTTTTTTTGAGCTGATTTTTTTTATGTGAGTCCATTGAAATGTTTAAATATCACATAAAAAAATTGGTGTGCGCCAGCACTAAGTTTGCACACTTTTAAAAGGTAATGTGCAAACTTAGTGTGCAAACTTACTATGCACAGGAGCCTGCCTCTCTCTCTCTCTCTCTCTCTCTCTCTATATATATATATATATATATATATATATATATATATATATATATAGAGAGAGAGAGAGAGAGAGAGTCTCATATATACCAAGTTTACATACTTTTTGGTGCAAACCTATTTTAATAAAATATTAAAAAAATATTTTTGAGTTGAATTTTTATGTGATATTTAAACATTTCAAGGGACCCATATAAAAAAATTCAGCTCAAAATATATATTTTTTGCTATTTGTAAAAAAATCGATCAAACTTTCACAGCTTTTAAAACATTTTAAAAGCTGTGAAAGTTTGACCAATTTTTTAAAAATAGAAAAAAAGTTATTTTGAGCTGATTGTTTTTATATGGGCCCATTGAAATGTTTAAATATCATATAAAAACGTTCACCTCAAAAATTATTTTTTACTATTTTAAAAAAATCGGTATGTAAACTTGGTAGGTTCATCTCGTTCTCTCTCTCTCTCTCTCTCTCTCTCTATATATATATATATATATATATATATATATATATATATATATATATATATATATATATATATATATATATATATATATATATGTGTGTGTGTGTGTGTGTGTGTGTGTGTGGATTTGCACGGGTAAAATGAGTACAAAATAAGTGTTGCATGGACTTGCACTAAAGTTAATATCATTTTATGCCAGTTATGAACCGAGTATTATACTGATCGAATTTTAATTAATATTCGCTAAGTAAGATGGAGAAAATATAAATAAAGTGGTTTATTTAAATGACTATTTTATAAATAATTTTTTTTGGGAAGAAGTTGTGTTATTAAAGTATTTGAAGAAAATTATTTGATGTTGTAAGTGTAATATTTGAGTGTATTTTATATGGGTTTATATATTTATTATAAACATTTTGAGAGGAAATTAAGTTAAAAACCCAAGGAAATAGCTCCACCCCTTGTCTACTACCTTTCTTGCTACCAACCACTGCTATAACAGGTGGTCACAATCTCTATGGCGACTATCCTGCATGCCATGCCATGCCATGTCCTTTCCTTTTTGTGTTGTTGAACATTTAATGGTTGGATCGTTTGTGTTATCTAAATCCTAGAGGTTCACATTAATATTAATAGTCGCAACCCTTATAAAATGACCCTTGCTACCTGCCCTGAATGAAAAAAATACGCAAATACACACTACACTCTCTTCCTCTCTTATTCACAATCCCCAAATCACCTTTTGCCTAAATTAAAAACCTCCACCACCACACTATTTGAAAAGGGGTTGACACCATTTTTACACCACGACTCAACCTACTATGTTGAATGACTTTTATACTATATTTTGGGTATATATATACATACATATACATATATATATATATATATATACATATATATATATATATATATATATATACATACATATACATATATATATATATATATACATATATATATATATATATATATATATATATATATATATATATATATATATATATATATATATATATATATATATATATGTATATATTGGCGGTGTATTTAATGTATTTTGGAGGAGTTGTGAGGGTATTTCTAGAATATATTTTCGAAGCATTCTTAGATCATATTTTATATATTTTATCGGTGGATTTCTTCATTGATGTAGGGGCTCTATATCCAATATTTTAAAATTTTAAATATGTGGCATGTTAAGTTAGATATGCATTACATATTTGTGTTTACTCAACATGCTACCGACGTTCATGTATATATGTTTCGTAAACATGTTCTTTATGTGTTAAAAATTGATATTTAGTGTGAGACAAAGGTTTATCAAATTAGGTATTTTTGGTACATAATGCTATATTATTAAAAAGGTAAAGTTTTACAGAAAAAGGAAGTTTTATGTTTAAACCCTCAAAATGGCATATATGAATGCATGTTATACATGTATGATGGGCTGGGTTATAATACCATGAATGTGCATAAAAGTGAAAAAAAATGTAAGTTTAAGGGTTAAACTAGAAATATTGGACATAAGCTATTTTATTTATAAATCAACCCCTAAGGTTATCTATTTGCAAAATAACCCCCAAAAATATAAAAATTACATTTTAGCCCTTGAAAGTATGAAGTTTATAAAATGGCAATAAATGTTACATTTTTGCATGATAAAAACCTAGTTTGATATGACTGTAATTGTAGTCCCTGAAACTTGATATATATTACATGAAAATGGTAAATATAATGTCTTGAATAAATAAAATGGCTTTAAGTGGTAAGACTTGGAAAATAAGGTTCTAAAGTTAAAATGGGTAAACAAATTTGTAACTTTGGTAAATATATGACATTTAAGTTAGGGTAATACCTTGAAGGGGTTGGCCTTATCGTCCAGGTTAAAATATATGGAAATATATCAAAGATGTTACTGAAGAGTAAAAAAAAAATGCCTGGAGAAATCGAAAAATTTAATAATGGCCCAGAGCCTTAGGGTGCGGTTTTAACTTAGACCCAAGATATCTGGCCAGTAAAGCACTGGTTGTGGCATTTATGGTAGGCGGTGAAATTCCGTAAACATAAATGGAACTGGTGCCCTCCAAAAAATTGATAAATAACTAGCTTTGTGCTTATTGAATAATAAGGAAAAAGGAGAGTCAAAATCACCCTAAGAAAATCTCTGAATTACTAGGCCATTCTATTATGCGATTGCCCAAGACTTTATTAATCATTTTTTTGTTAATGTTTCATTTGAACATTCATCTCAGTCTGTAATAATTTTAATTATGTGGGGTTATGATCTATTTTAGTTAATCTTCAAAAATCTTTTTAACAAAAGTAAATTGAACTCCTAATTCTCATGCAGGCGGTCACCTTTTCATGAATGATAATAAACGGATTTATGAATATAAATTAATGATTTTTGGCAAGCAAACAAGTAAAGGTTTTAATTACTTTTCAAATATAATGTTTTCCCTTAACACTCTAATGCTGATATGAGTTAGCTCTCATAAGTGACTCTAATTTGGGTCGGGTAGTTACTCCAAAGATATTGACAAGGACATTTTGTTGTTCTCTGGGTAGCTATATGAAGACGACTACACAAATCTTCCTATGCTTATGCAAGCCGGATCTCCTTGTAGGCTCTGTGCCATCCGTTTGGATTTTTCTAAACAATATAACTTTATCAATTCCTAATCGACCTGTATTTTTCTAATGCAGATCCCCATTATATGACAAATCCTAAAGACTTTAGAATTAGACTTGTCGATCTAAATAAAGTTTGGGACCGATCAACTACTTCCAGAATTATATATAACTAGAGACCAACTCATATGCTTCTTGGTTATGAACTGACGATTGCATCACCCTATAACTTCACGATTGTTTCCTCACTCACAACAATCGATTATACGATGGTTGATGTGAAAAAATGTGCACGTCTCAATATGGGTCGAAAAAATTGATGAGTGCATTATTTTGTATTATTTACACCCAAATCTAGGACTTGTTAACCCTGTTGCATTGTAAATAAACAGCTTTTATAGCCATTTTTGCTATTTTAAAGAAAAATACAAATTTTAGAATAAATGGGGTTAATAAATGCAATTATGAGGACTTCACAACCTTAAATACTCGCTGCTAATATCTTGTACAAGGTTGTTTTTGAGTATTGACAGGTTTAGAAAGAAGGTGGCGATGACGGGACGCAAATTGAACATGAAAAGGGGAACCTACGCAACTTCAGGGGCAAAAGTGTAAATTCAAAAGATTTATTTTGGACTCAGATAAAACATGAAAATTGAAGGTCTTGAATCAAGGGACGCCTGGGTTCAAATGGCGAATCAATCGGAGTTGAAATGAAGAAGTTATGGTCGTTCAAAGTTCGAAGCCGAAAGAAAGTCAAAAGTCAATGCCCCGGGTCAAACCCGAAGTCAAACCCCGTGACCCGAACACTTCTGAAATATTATTGTTCCCGAAATGAGGATCACGTCGGTTCTTACGGTTCGTCAATCGGAAGTCGTATGAAGAAGATATTGAGTTTGGGGTTTTGTTTGTAATTTTGAAAAGTTGGTCAGATATTGGGGTTAAATATATTTCGCGCGGTTTACTTAATGAGTATGTGGTTGGTTCAGCTGGTTAGAGGCGTGTTTTGCCCAAGGGAGGTCAGGAGTTCGATTCCTGCTGCCTGTTATACATTTTTGGACGAAAATCCTTTTCTTCAGCGAGTCAACTCTCCAACCCAGCGAGCCAACTCGGCAGAGCCCTTCTCCACCCCTTTTCCTCTTTATCTGCCGAAACACACCTCAATTTGGCAGATTTTTTTCTTCCTTGAGCATTGCTCCTACTACCCTATGTGTCCCTATTTTCACTTTCCACCCCTACCATTCTTTCTTTAATAATTTCTTCATAAATAATTCTTTTTAAATCATTTTTTTATTCATTTCTTTTCTATTCTTCTTCTAAAAAAAATCCACACTAGATTTTCTCCATTAATACATCCACCCACCATCCACCTACTTTATTTCCTACACATGTTTATTTTATTATTTTAATAAATATTGTAAATTTCCAAAAATACCCTAAACTTCATTATCTTCCTCTAAAAGGGAGGGGGAGACACACAATAGGGAGAGTGAATTTGGAGGGAAAAAAAAAGCTAGAAGAGGAGAGAGACACATTTGGGAAGATATAATTGTGTAAGGGCTCAAAGTCTTGGACTCAAAATTTTTTAAGTTGATTATTATTAAAAAAAAATGATTATTTCATCTTGCGATATTCGTGTTCCATTTATGATGCGTGAGTAACTTTATTTCTAGGACTAGGTGAAATTTATCGTGATTAATTAATTTGTGCATTTTAAGTTAATTCAGTATTTATTCCCCACATGTATTAATTGATAATAAAAATTCGGTATTCATTTAAAACGACACGAGAGTGTGTTTTAAACCTCCGCAATAATTTGATAAATCATATTTTGAGTATTTGGAGTTGTAATTTTTGATGGGCTATACTTGCATTAAGTTGTTTTGATATCTCATGCTTAAATACATATTCAAACTTGAAATTTGATATTTTCGAGGGAATAGGGATTTAAGGTGTCTAATTTAAGAGACATAAAAATATTTTGAGAACGTGCAATGTTTTATTTTCCGAAATACACGCGACGAGAGTCGGTATATTTTGAGTTATAAAGTTGGGAAAGTACGGAATTAACTTGACTTACAACTTTAATTAAAATCGATAGATGGATCCGACGTCCTAGTTTTCTCCCATATTTGATATTATCACTTGTTCGTTTGTACTCATTTATATATTTTGCTCTTGTTTTAATTCAAACTCATCCATATTTATACACTCATTGTCTAGTTGGAAGATCGGTATTTTATGAATTGACGAAATCTCTGTGGGTTCGACCCGTACTTACACCCGCTATATTTCAATAGCCCGTGCACTTGCGGTATTTTATAAAATTGACAACAAAAATAAATTAATCACAAATTAAATATATCCAATTTTAACCTCTATTAATTATTTATCAAAGGTTAATATTAAAAATCAATTAATTAAACAATGATAATATGATGTTGATAAGGCATAAATATTTCATATTTAACCCCTAAATTTCGATCTTTTTATGGTCCTGTGCATTGTAATTGACTTCGATTTATCCCATATTCATGCTACTAACTCTCCTTGGCAAGTACTTCATGTTTTATGTGCCTCTTATGTGTTTTACAGGTATTTCATGCAACTTAGTGCGAAAGAGAACTCAAAACAGTGAAATATATCAAAAGAATGGAAAGTTGAAGGGTATTTTGGTAATTTTGCATCCTTAGTCCGGAGGTGGGGCCAACTGGAAAGTCAAAGATGAAGAGTCACAAGAATACTAGAAAAACGTCACCTCAATCCGAGCTTAGGTGAAAGAGTTATGCTAATTTTAAGTTTGAGAAGAAAACCAAGAAAAAAATCTAATTCCAAATAAAGAAAAGAGAGCCAAGGCAGTACAAAAATTCTAACCGACCTCCAAACCGAGTTGGGGGCGAATCGATTCGCATGTACCCCTGAACAGATTCGGGGGGTCTGATGCGCCAAAATTTATTCCTTTTCTGATTGGTTCTAAGAGTTGTATTAGCGGTAAGACTCTTATAACACGACCATGTATTGTAGTTTTGAGGGAGAAGACATAGTTTTTATCAGTTTTTCATCGAGAAGAAAAGGGAGGAAGGTCCAAGAACACTAGTTTTTAGATTACTCGTAGAGATTATACTTTCAAGGATTAATCATTAAAGTTTTCTTCAATAAAGTTGGCATTCTTCTTCCTTGTTCTTAAAGTTTATATTCTTTGCATAATTTGGTTATTTTCTGTAACTACAAGATCTTCATATATGTTTAGGGATAATTTTATGATGGTTTTGATTACATGCAACGTAGATAACATGCTTTCTATTAATCACTTCATGTTCGACTAGATTTTTAAGGGATGAGATGCATGAACACAATCCTAAGTGGTTCGCATGGATATAAAAATAAGTTCTTGAGTGAAATAATTAATTGGAACGTGCCATTTCGTTAACACAACCATCGTAGGACTTTTAACCTCGTTTGCCCTAGGTAACCGAGGGGTTTAAGAATGCAACGCCCGTGTTAACCATCTCGTCATGTACTTTATTTTTCTTCTTGATTATGTATGGTACGAGTTTATTCCTTCGTATGGGGATGCAGGAGGAGGAGATCACACAGCTGAAAGGAGGGCTTACCTCAATGAGTCTCAAGCTTGTTCCTATATCCAGCGAATTAACCTTGCCGAGGAAGATCGACCAAGGAAAGTAAATAAGGATAAACTCAGAATTGGCTTTTCTAAGAATGATCTATTTAGAGTATTGTATCCTCATGATGATCCTTTAGTGATCAGAGTCGGGATGAAAGACGTATTGGTAGCAAGGACATTGGTGGATAACGATAGTTCGATGGATATTATGTTCTATCCCTATTTTGATAGTTTGTATTTAAAATTTAGCCAATTGGAACCTTATCACAGGCCCCTCATTGGATTCTCTGGTGAGAAGGTGTTTCCATTGGGAACAATTGAAGTAGAAGTGTTGATCGGGACCTAGCCAGCGAGCAGGACAAAGAAAGTAAGATTCTTTATAATGGACATAAATGTTCATTCTACCTATAACATGATAATGGTAAGAGTAGGTCTGAAGAAGTTTGAAGCTGTACCTTCTACTGTTCATCAATTCCTGAAGTTCCCGACGAACTTTAGAGTTGGAATAGTAAAAGGAGACTGGAAAGTAGCTCGAGAATGATATTATTCATCTGCTGAGGAGAAAGATATGCTAGAAGTAAAGAGGAAAACCACAACTTATCAAGTGGATATATCTGAGCTGAACAATGAATCTGAGGTTGAAACCTTGAATCTAAGAGATGGATCTGAGCTCAGGAGATGATAAACTAGAGCAAACAACTCAAACATGAGCGTCATTGGATTCGGTTCTTAAAAAGGAGTTTGTGGCCTTCTTGAGACAAAGAAAGCAGGTGTTAGCATGGAGCCATAAAGATATGCCTGGCATAGACCCTAATTTCCCATGCCATGAGCTTAATAAGGAGGTTAAACTTGTAAAGCAATGAAGAAGAGTTTTTAGCCCGTAGAAGAACCAGGCTATACAAGAAGAAGTGGAGAGCTTCAAAAAGTTTCCTTTATTGAAGATGTGAAGTACCCGGACTGGTTGGCTAACGTAGTTATGGTCAAGAAGAAAAACAATAAGTGGAGGATGTGTGTGGATTTTACTGACTTGAACAAAGCATGCCCAAAGGATCATTTTCCTTTGCCATGAATTGATCAGCTGGTAGATGCTACTTCGGAGCACGAGTTGCTGAGTTTTATGGATGCATATTCTGGTTATAACCAGATCAAAATGAAGCCAGAAGACAGATAGAGTACTTCCTTTGTTACTCCCCGAGGAACTTATTGCTATAATGTTATGCCGTTTGGTCTAAAAAATGTTGGTGCCACTTATCAAAGACTGGTGAACAAAGTATTTGAGGAGAAGATAGACAATAACATGGAGGTGTATGTTAATGATATGCTGACAAAGTGCAAAAAAGTTATTGATCATATTGTCGACCTCAGCCAGACGTTTGACCAACTGAAAAAGCACCAGATGAAGTTAAACCCGACCAAATGCATCTTTGGAGTTCAAGAGGGAATGTTCCTCAGGTATATAGTAAAACAAAGGGGCATTGAGGCTAATCCAGATAAGATCAAGGCCTTGATAAAAATGCAATCCCCAACCAGTAAAAAGGACGTGCAAAGGCTAACAGGGCATGTAGTAGCACTCAACAAATTTTTGTCTCGAGCAACAAACAAATGTTTACCATTCTTTAAGGTGCTCAAAAAAACCTTTAAATGGAATGATGAATGTGAAAAGGCCTTCCTGGAATTGAAAAAGTACCTAGGAGCACCCCCACTACTCTCTCGACTAGTGTTAGGAGAAAAGTTATATTTGTATTTGGTAGTTTCTGAATCAGCTGTTAGCTTTGCCTTGATCGGGGAGGAAAATGGAGTTCAAAAGCCGATTTACTATACTAGTAAAGCTTTTCGAGGAACAGAAGTCAGATATTATAGGATGGAGAAGTTATCATTGGCCTTAATTGAGGCTAGTAGACGGATGAAGCCATATTTTCAAGATAATGGTTTACATCGACTGCCACCCTGGCAAGCTTTGCACAAGCCAGAGAAATCTGGAAGATTGATGTATTGGGTTGTGGAGTTAGGAGAATATGATCTCGTATATGAGCCAAGGTCATCTTTAAAAGGCCATACTATGCCAGATTTTATTACAATAAGGGAATCCTGCTGAGCAATAAGGGACTCCTGCTGAGCAACACTGAGGAGTCACCAAACCTACTAGAGATATCCCCGACCGACTCCAAGCAAAGGAAATTGCAAAAAAAGTTACCATCGATCAACTAAATCCTTCCAGTGGAGTACAAGAGATGAAAAAGAAATATGAAGAGGTAAAAGATAAAATCTTCCATCAAGGGATTCTGACAAACCAAGCGTTGACAACGATATTCCCATATGGAGTTTGTATGTTGATTGTTGAGGCAAAAAACTGGACCGAATCCCATTTTTATGATCACAGATAAAAGCAATCCAATCAAGCACATGAGAGACAAAGATTTTTAAAGTGGTTCGGCTATGAATAAAGCCTACGTCCACTGTTATTTTATTCCCAGGGGTTTACAGTAGCACCATAAGGTGTAGAGAGAGAAAGGATGTGTATCTTGTGTATGGTGTTTCTAGGTTCTCCCGGATCTCCTCCTCCTTTTGGCTAAGGGAATACATGTATTTATAGTGATGGGAGATAAATAGATTCATTGTATGTAGACATTTATGTCTACATTCAATGAATCTAATTGTTGAATTGCTTGGTGTGTACAGTATAAATGTACATTAAGGCTCATTAAATGAGTTTCCATCTTCATTAATGCACATTAAATGCATAGTTATCCTTTGATCTTCCTGGTTGGTATGCCGACCAACTCTCCTCGGGTGCCAACTAACTCTCCTCGGGTGCCAACCAACTCTCCTCGGGTGTCGAATATTGCCACGTAGGATGACATGTGTCCTTTTCTGATTTGTCCTCGTAGATGGAGAATTTTTGCGTTAACAAAAGCCCCCAATGCTCCATGCTTGATGGTTTAATTGAAATGATGGAGTATTTATTCTGCAGTGTTGCTCGGTGCTCGTGAAATTCTTGATTTACCTTCTTGATTTGTTCAACATAAAGTGCATTATCTCCTGGACGACATATGATGCAGGCTGATCGATGGTTGCTAATCTTTCTTTTACTGTCAACTGCAAATAAATAAATCAAAATTAAAATATCAGTGGCACATTTTATCAAACACAAAGGAATCATGATTTCAAAATAAGTAAAATAAAATAAAAATAACCTATCCCATTGCCATAGGGAGGGCATCTACGACCCTGATAAACTTCATCTCCAGATAAAGGAGCATGTTGCCAATTTTTTATGACAACCCCGTGCTCAAAATAATCCCTATTAGCATCCGGGAGATTGACTACTAAGGCCCTATTCAAAAATCTAGTTTTTAAATAAAAGGTGTTATCACCAACTGCCATCTATAGCAAAACATGATTTCTGGAATCCCTATGCGAGTTCCATGGATTTGATTTAACCTATGCACCCCATTAACTATTCTCCATGTATTGGGGGCTATTCTTGCAGGAACAACGTCAAAGTATTGACAAAATTCCAGACATAAGGGATTGGGTGGAAAAGAAAATCCACACTCAGCAATAAAGAGACTGGGGAACTAATGTCCCTCAGCCAAGCGGAAATAATCAGAAGGCTCAGAAAGCTCTTCCAGAACAACCCAGGAGGGAATAGAAAAATCAGAGCGAAATTTATCAAGAGATTAACAGGGTAAACCATGATGAATAAAATAAATGAAGAAGAAGGAAGAAAATCTTACAGAAAAAGAGTGGATCTGATGACAACGAACGATGGAAGAGATGAATACACAGGAGAGAAAGAGACGACGAAAAACTCGAAGATACAAATTTGAAAAGGTAGAAGGCGATGGGAGTGTCTGTGAAGTTTAAATACCTTGCCTTGGGAAATGGTAAAGTAATGATTACAAAAAGAAACAATTACGCTATCGGCGGCTAGAGGAACAAAAAGGGCGCGACAATCGAAGCGAGAAGAAACGATTACGCTACCGGCGGCTAAAAGGACAAAAAGTACGTAGAGATCGAGGCGGTCATGAAAATTCAAAAAAGCCTGATTCTACGAATTTGGAAAGAGAAATAAATACAAGGGAAACACTCCTAAAAATCAGGAGGACTATTTAAAGCTATCATATTCCGAGAAAGAATGTTCCACACTCCTCAAATTTCGAACTATGAAACATTGGGGGCTTCTGTTGATACCAAATTTATTCTGCTAACGTGGATCAATAAAGTGAAGACATGTGGCAGTCTACGTGGAAAAAATAAACACTTTCGAGGAACTCACACGCTCCGAGGAACCATACTACAACGAGGAAACACTAATTCCCCGAAGAACTCGTATGCTCCGAGGAACGAGAACTCTCCGAGGAACCCTTGAACACTGAGAAGCTTAGGTGGTCCGAGAAACTCAGGCGGTCCGAGCTGCACCTCGAACAAAGCATTAATAGCGGGATAACCAACAGTTTGACTGTTCATTAAATGCCTATCATTCAGACGCATACGCTTAAGGAGCATTGAATGAATCACCCTTTCATATGTACATCATTTAATGTATTACCCTTTCACATTACAGCCCCAGGGATATAAATACATTGCACAATCCTCATTGTAAGGGGACCGTAATTTCTTGATAGAACTTGTAATCGAGAATTCCCAAACACTCA
The DNA here is from genome assembly GCA_949130495.1 of Sambucus nigra. Lineage (NCBI taxonomy): Eukaryota > Viridiplantae > Streptophyta > Magnoliopsida > Dipsacales > Adoxaceae > Sambucus > Sambucus nigra. The sequence goes on along the minus strand of OX422211.1, from coordinate 427,092,623 downwards.
GCAATAACATAACAGTGGACGTAGGCCATTCTTATAAGGTTGAACCACTTTAAAAATTCTTTGTCTCATTTATTTATCTGTGATTTATTAATTAGATATGATCTAATTTTTTACATCAACATTGATGGATCATTCGGTGCAACTAGATGTGGAGCATGAATCATCCTCAATACTCTAGATGAAATAGATATAGAGTATGCTCTACGATTCCAATTTCAAGCCTCTAATAATGAAGCAGAGTATGAAGCCATGATTGTTGGTTTAAATCTAGCCAAATCACTGAATGCTGAGCAAGTTGTGGTATACCGTGATTCATAGTTGGTGGTAAATTAGGTGCTGAACTTATATGCAACTAAAGGAGAATTGATGTCCAGATACTTAGCTACAGCTTTGAAGGTAATTGCCACTTTTCTAGCTGTGCAGATGATCAAAATTCTAAGACTGGAAAATGCATGAGCAAATGCACTTTCCCGACTAGCTTCAGCAACCAGAATTGAGATGCGAAGAACTATTCCTATTGAGCTGCTTGGTAATAGGAGCATTGATGAAGATCTAATGGTTTATTTTATCACGGTTGACATAGGGCCATCTTAGATGGATCCCATAAGAGCTTATATTGAAGAGGGAATTCTACCAGCCGACCTACTTGCAACCAAGAAGTTAAAATACAAAGCTGCTAGATATGTGCTAGATAATGATGTATGGTATAGAAGAGGACTCACTACTGGTCTCCAATGCTATGTGCATCCAGCTGAAGTAAAAGATTTGATTGAGGAAGTCCATGAAGGGTCCTATGGAGCCCATGTAGTCGGGAGAACTTTGTTACGAAGAATCAACACACAAGGGTACTATTGGCCAACTATACGAGTAAATTGTGCAGCTTTTGCCAAGAAGTGTGATAAGTGCCAGAGGTTTTCTAGCATATGCTAGACTCCAAAATCTTCCCTAACACCAATCACTTCACCTTGGACCTTTGCTATGTGGGGAATTGACTTGGTCGGGCCTTTACCGACCATCCGCGGAAGGTTCAAATATATGGTTGTAGCTGTTGATTACTTCACTAAATGGGTGGAAGCTGAACCCTTGATCGATATGTCTTATAAAAAGGTTTATTAGTTTATTTAGAAGAACATCATATGCATGTATGGCTTGCCCTACGCCTTTATCACTGATCATGGCACACAATTTGATAACGACGAATTTGCTGCTTATTGTGCCCAATCCAATATCCAAAAAATCCACTTTGCTTCTGCCCATTCACAAAGCAATGGCCAAACATAAGTAATGACTAGAATTTTGTTAAATGGGTTGAAGAAAAGGCTGGAAAATGCTAAAGGGAATTAGATCAATGAACTCCATTATGTCTTATGGGCCTACTGAATAACCCCTAAAACAGCTATTGGAGAAACACCCTTTATGTTAGTATTTGGTACTGAAGCAGTAATTCTTGTCGAACTAGGCTCACCTACTCACAGAGTTATTAATTTTAATAACCTAGTTAGTAATTTGTTGAGAAGACTAGACTTAGACATGCTGGAATAGGTACGTGAAGATTCAGCTTTAAGGTATGCAACCTATCAACAACGACTGCACGTTTTTACAACAAAAGGGTGAAGCCGATCAACCTAAAAGAAGGTGATTATGTTTTGAAGAAGGTGATTATATTTTGAAGAAGGTGATTCAGAAGAATAATAAAATTAAAGCCAACTGGCATGGGCCTTATCGCATAATAGCAGTTGTTCGACTAGACACATATCGAATTGAGACTTTGGAGGGTGAAGAATTCAAGAAACCTTGGAATGCAGAACACCTGAGGAAATATTATCAGTGATGTAATCATGTTGTACTCAGTTCATTTCAATATTAATGAGAATGTGATTTCCCCAAAATTGTTATTGTCAACACAAACTACCAACGAAATGTTGGTCGGTATCAATAAAAACACCAACAATGTTGGTCGGTATCAATAAAGGCACCAACAATATTGGTTGTCAACAGAAACCACCAACGAAATGTTGGTCGGTATCAATAAAAAATCCACTAATATTGGTCAGCATTAACAAAGTCACAAAAAATGTTGGTTGTCAACATAAACCACTAACGAAATGTAAGTCGATATCAATAAAGGCACCAACAAAGTTAGTTCTTAATACAGAAAAAACCATGCAAGGCAAAATTGTAAGTCCCAAATGCTTGGTTAACGAAGACCCTGATGAATAATTTTCATCTAAACTGGGATAAAAGATATACAAGTGTTCCACTAATGCCTGGGAACCAAGGTAACTAATGCAATTACCTAAAACTTGAGGTACGTTAGTAAAACCATGGTGATGCATTGGTAATTGGTACAATACTTAAGATAATCCGAAGGGTATCAATAGAACCGGTGAAAAACTACATATTGATAAATCGTCGATCCAAAAACAGTGATTGACTAAGTTGATCCATTCACAGTCAAAGACTAAAAAGACATTTATATACAGAGTTTGAATAAAAGTTGATCCATTCACAATCAAAGATTGATAAAATAAAGATTTTTCATTAAAGTAAATGATTACATATTGTTGCTTAATATGCAGAAACAAAATACAAATCTTTATTCTACATGGAATTTTCCTTCAGCCTTAGAAATAGGATCTATGCTAGCTGGAGGATCATCCAAAGTATAAGGAGAGATGATGGAGTTAAAATGCTAAAGCATCCTAGTATTGCTGCTACTAGGACGATCAAGTAGATGTGGAGGACGGATGATCTCTAGTTCATTATGTAGCTCGTAATCTCCTAAGTACTTCGAAATCAAACATTGAGGAATACGATGAACAGGAATCCAGTTGAAATTTAACTTGAAAGGAGGATTATCAAGCTCAAGCAAGTCGAGGTTATACCAATCCTAAAATGAATTGTTCTGATCCACCTTCATCACGGTCAAAACGTTCATCCAACCCCATTTTTAGGCCTCATTCTTACCCTGTTGGAGTCTATCATCAAGATGACCCACAACTTTGTTATACCCATCCATCCAAACCTCCCTTATTTATGGAACTGAAAGGTTAATTTATTAACTTGAGTCTGCAGCTTCTTCAATACTCCATCCTTAACTTGTAACTGGGAAGATTGAGTGGATAATTGCTCAGACAATGTTTGCATCTTCTGGGACATCTCAGCAATAGCTCGGTCTTTAGCTTTTAACTGCACTGCTTGATTGGAAAGGGCCTGATGGGTCCTAATTTCTTCTATAGTTCCTCAGACAGGCTTATTTCTTGCTCGATAAAAGGATGCAGACTTAATCTTTTTTAAAACATCCAACTCATCCCTTAATGTTGCATTTTCAGCTTCTAAAAAGGAGTACCCCTCATTGGTAGTAGCAACAATAACTATAGAGGCAAACTTCAAAAGATTCACTTCATCCCTTAAATTATTATTCTCTTATTCCAGAAGTTTGGAAACAGTTCTAGTTTCTTCAACTTCAAGCTTAAGTAAAGCTTCCTTTCTATTATAAATAGAAATAAAGCTATCAAAACCCCGACCTACACTTAAGCTTCGATATTTCTGCTCATAGCTCTCGTGAAACAGCGCAGTGGACTCTTTATACTATTCTTGAAGTTCTTCTATCATCTCATAATAAGAAATATTAGTTTCTATTGCCTTATCAAGTAAGTACTTCAAATATTTTTAGGCCTCTTTATCCTGATCTGATGCATTGCCTCCAAGCAACTGAATAATTTCTTCCTTTGATAAGTCTATATAACCTGCTTTGAAAACAATATTCAACTTCCTCAATATCTCGGTATCATTGGAAGACAGTTGTTCCATCTTCGCTATAAACTAGCAAGAAGAAATGACCACCAATCAACAACAAGAATGAAAAATGGGCATGATCAACAAGAGACAAAAAGGAATAAAAGGTTTCTTTTATTGATAATAAAGAAGTTTAGATAAAATAAAAATAAAGAAAAAGAAACAAAAAAGCAAAAGGGAAAATGACGAACAACTTTACACCTTCTCCCTATCAACCTCAAACTTCTCAGAAGAAGGGGCTACAGGCTGGAGTTGCTCGATTTTCTCAAACTGGGGAAGAGAGGACTTATTAATTTTAGGTTGGTTGGCAACAGATTCAACTACTAGAGAAGACTTTCCAGAACCAACTTCATCTTCAATATCATCCTCAATGACTAGAGGAGGACCATGAGTATATCTCTAAAAAAGTTCATAGCCTTCAACAGTGTTCAATTTCTGAAGGGTAGCAACCCAACCATCTCTGAAATATTTTTATTTTGCATACTCAATCTGATCAAAGGCAGTAAAAATGGCTTTGTTCCAGCCATCACTGAAGGATGACTTTACAATGGACTTTCTCTTAGATCTCGTAGAGGACACAAGCTCTTCAGTAGTCTTAACTCTACGCTCAGCTTCCTCTGCCTTGCGCTCTGCTTCCTTTCCCTTTTGCTCTGTTTCCTTAGCCCCGCCCTCAGCTTTAAGGGCATTTTCATCAGACGTCTGTCGAATAGTTTCAGTTGTATTCAATTTATCGGCCAAAGTACTCTTCTCAGTCTCCAAGGCTTGCTGAGAATCGAGCAAAGACTTATTTAAGCCAGCTAAAGCCTACTCTACATCATTCTAAGTAGAAGCCCAAATTGCATCATCCTTCTCCAGCATATTATTGAAATGCACCAAGAACTACAAGAGAAGAAGATCAAGTTAGTATCTAAGAAATATAAAAGATAACAGAACCAAGAAGATGGAAATCACTTACTGATGCAAGACTCTGAGCAGCCTATTCAGAAACCTTTGCTCGGGGCAGCATGGCATCCACCCCCTGTGGTCTGGAAGAGTACCAGACTTGATCAACTTCCTGGACAAACCATGAGTAATAACGGCTGGAGGACCAAAATTAGAGGAAGGAAATTCAACCAAGGTCTGTTGGTCAGTTACCTGGTTGACCTGCTTCTCTACAAGCCCTCTCCTAAGTCTCCTCAAAGGAAGTTCAACATCTTTGGGAGCTGTGTCCTTGGGAGCTGGGTCTTTAGGGGATGGGGCTTTGGGGGCTCTTTTATGACTTCCCCTGTTTTCTTCTTGGCCCCCTCAGCAGGTTTTTTGGATCCAGAACTGCTACCACTAAGAAGATCAGGAAACTTTCTCTTCTTTATGATATCAGAAAGAGGAGTATCTGAATCAACACAACTTCTTGATCAAGATAAATCACCAGATAAGGAGAAACTGCAGGTCCGACAATAAAGGAAGAAATGGTATTTTTGTATTCAAGCAAATAAGAAGTAGACCTAACGTGCTCCTGAGCAACCGTCTTATGAAGTCCCCAAATAAACTTCAATTCTTTCAAATTTACTTCACTCTCTTTGCGGGATTTTCTTTTCTAGTCAACTGCAATCAAATTTACAAAGCAACAGTCAGTATGAAATTTTATCAAATATAAATAGGGAAAAAAAAATACTAAAACACTGAACAACCTATCCCGTTGCCAAAAATTGGACATATAGGTCCTTGATATTTAGCACCTCCAGCTAAAGGGGCATGTTGCCAATTTTTTACAACTACCCCGTGTTCAAAATAATCCCTATTAGAATCAGGGAGGTTAACCACTAAAGCTTTACTAACTGCCCTAGTTTTCAAATAATAAGTGGCATCACTAGTTACCCATTTATAACAAAAAAATATTTTTAGAATCCCTTAATGGGTTCCATGGATTTGATTTAACCTATATACTCCATTCACTACTCTCAATTAGGAGCTACTCTTGCAGGTACAACATCAAAATATTGACAAAACTCCAGACACAGGCGATTGGGAGGAAATGTGAACCCACTCTAAACAATAAAGATGGAAGGGAACCAATGGCCTTCAGCAAGAGAGAAAAAATTAGAAGGAAAAGTGGGATGTTCCAGTACAACCTAAGATGGAATGCTAAAGTTTCTCCTGAACTCATCAAGTGACTTAATGGAATAAACCATGATGAAGAAACAAAGAATAAGATAAGAAAAGTTCTTACAAGGGTTTAAGGATTCAGCAAGAACTGAAAAAATAAAAGAAAACAATCGCACGAAAGATCAAAGAACACGGCAGCAAAATCAAAAATGAAAAGATAGAAGATGATCGAAGTTTTACCGCTCTTTTAATAAATCGCCTAAAAAACTGGGAAAAGTAATGATTAAAGTGAACGACAGTTGAGTTTACGGTGCCTAAACAAGAGAAAAAACAAAGATACCCCAAAAATGCTCGCTAAAATTTAAAATATTTACAAAACTGCCATTCGTGCTCAAAATTGTCAAATAACTAGTCTGGAAGGTCTGCAGCTGACCAAGAAGCCAAAAGCATAATATTCCACACTTTCGCATCATCTGAAAGTATGAAACATTGGGGGCTTCTATTGATACCAAAATTCACCTCCTTATGTGGACCAATTACAAGCCAACACGTGTTATCCAATGTGGTGTAAATCCAAGTCAACAGGACACAAATCTCCAATCAATAAGGCAGCCCGACCAATAAAGAAGACAGATCAAAAAGGCATCCCAACCAACATGGGATACTAACCAACTAGGTTGACCGACCAACGGCCGGAAATCCAATCAGTGCAGACAATGAATCGACAACAATCTTATATTTAATTCTCATTATGTATTGATATAATTTCCTAACAAATAAAGGCATTCCATCCTTTCACACGACAACTATCAACACCCCTCTTGGGCTATAAATACATTGTATCACCCTCATTGTAGCGAATCGAAAAACAAATCAAGGCAGTCAAGTAATAAATAACAGTGGACGTAGGCTATTCCATTGAACCGAACCACTTTAAAAATCTCTTTATCTTATTTATTTTTATTTATATATTAGAGATCAATCAATTAGGCCTAGTGTAGTTTTTTGCATCAACAGTATGGGTGGAAGATTTTCTTTGAGGACCATCTTATATGTTTAGAAGAAGAGGTTCATGAGATAGAAGACTTGATCACAAAGTTATAATACCCCTATATAAACTGGGACCCCTTTAAAGATCTGAAGAACATTGAGTTATTTCAATAAGTACGATGGAAAACGGGAAAAATTGAATGCTCTATCACCTTCCAATAACTGAGAAGCCTTTTGAAGATGAGATTGCCTATGTACTCCAATATGAACCACCAACCACCATCTCAAAGCTCCTCCCATTTGAGAAGAAGGATCTTCAGGTAAACTATTTTTATATACTTGACCTTATCAATCTTTTTAACGAAGAAGTAAATTTTAACTTTGAGTATCCTTATGTGCAAAAACATTAATGATGATGAATGTGAAAACCAAAATAATGAATTTAATTTATAAAATGACGAATTGGAAGACCACCTAAAAGATCTTACCAAAAAACAAACCAATCGTTCACAACCTGTTGATGAAATGATGATGGTTAATTTAGGGTCTCTATATGATATAAAAGAAATAAACATAGGCACTTCTTTTGACGATATAAAAAATCCAAACTCGTTCAACTTTTTAAAGAGTAAATCGATGTATTTGCTTAGTCTTACACCGAAAAACCAAGAATTAATCATGTAATAATCGTCCGTCGCACACTTATATATCCAGATTCTAAGTTAATTGAGAAGAAATCCATAAGATGAGACCCGATTGATCTCTTAAAGTCAAAGAAGAAGTGATGAAGCATCTTAACATAAGATTTCTAAAAATGGTCGAATACCCACATGCCTCTCTAACATTTATATTTCTTGAAAATCAAATGAAAGGCAAGTGATATGGAAAATATAACACCCTACCGCGGACGTTACTCAGGCATTCACAGAATCTTATAAGCTCCATCCCTACTCAACACAGGGTGTGGCCCTACTCAGCACCAGTACAGGGTGTGACACATACCACTTGGCCTTACATACAGGCTACAACCTTATACTATAGGGTGTGACACCCACATCTTTAGCCTCATGCAGGATGCAGCCTTCTGCCACACTAGATGCAACCTTATACTATGAAGGATGCGACACTCAATATGCCTGCCTTACAGGATGCATCCCCCTCATTCACAGCCGCTCCAGTCTTGATATATGTTACGTGCTTAGGGCACATGACACAACTCACATACCTCCTATAAATAAAGGTCCACACCTCGAGATAAAGGATATTGGGCAATACTGGGCGAAGCCTTATCAAACTCTCTCTATAAAACCTCAACATATAGCTTGGGGCCTACTCACCTCCATCGTAGTCACACCTCCGAAACTCCCGGAACAACTACGGCCATGTACTATCCTTTATTCTCATACTTTTACGCCTCTTTAGGCTCGATTATATTGTACAATGCCACACATATAATGAGAATGGAGCAACACAGTGGACGTAGGCCTATTTTTGAGGCTGAACCACTCTATATCTTGTCTTCTCTCTCCTTTTACTAATTCTATACATTTACACTTGATTTGCTGGTACGAGAATGACTGGTGGACGATTTCTCATATCATCATTTAGGCAACGTCGGTGGGAAACGAGGTATTTCAATCCTGTTTCTCTATGTTTTGGGTTCTTAAATACCTTATTTTATTCATGGGGATCCTTTGGATCATCATCTCAAGAGTAAATTTTTTGTTATTAGCTCTATTTTAGATTTACTCTCGTAATTGGGTATTTTATATATTCAGATCTGCTCTTGGGTCTTCATGTTATGACCCCAGATCTATTTTTCACACCCCTGTGATATCATTTCATCTAGATAATGCTGAAAAGAATGATGGTCTTGGGCCCCTTAAAGATGAATGATTAAGGGAAGTGTTATATTTTCTCCCTTTTTGTTATTATTGACCTATGATCTAGGGTTTATCATTAGGACTGCGCCATTTTGTGCAGCGTGAGGGTATTATCTCAGTAATAGACCCTAGTAGGATCGCTCTCCACGTGTGTTAGGAGAAAAAATCAGTTCCTGGGATTGTTCCCTTTGCTTATTAGAAGGGGATACGGCCTGACAGTTCCAATGCCTTTCTGGCCGCGGCCTCTACTAGTGCGGCTGCATTACAGAAGCTTCAAAATATCAAGGATCGGACTCAGGTGGTGCTCAACCTTGGTGAATGTCATACAAAGGCCACGACAGTACACCTATGTGCTTCACTGGCCGCGGCCTCAACAATAATGTCATGCAATAGTGAAAATGCTGCATCCCAACTTCATACTTGGTTAATCCAATATTTTTGTGATTACTCACTTATGTTAGTTTTGTCTCATATAATATATTTTGTAAAGACTAACAAAGCAAAAAATGGAAGGGGAATCTAGCCAGAGCACAGAAGTCAAAGATGAGATTGTGCAGCTGTACAATCACCCCAACCATCTTTATGACAGTTATGCTTCACTCCAGTCCCAAGTCATCTATTTGACTCAAAGGGTCCTCATGCTTGAGGCCGCAGCCTCATCCAATGTGGGTGCGGCACCCAGGATTATTGCTGCCGTAGCCCTAGCAGTTCCAACCGCGGAAGCAGTCAGCAAGAGCCAGAGAAGGAAATCAAAGAAGGAAAAAGAGAGAAAGAGCTCTAGGGCTTACACCCCATTGGCCTTACCAATTGAAGAGATATTCAATTCCATTAAAGAGGACAAGATGCTGAAGTGGCCAGAGAAGCTTAAAGCTCCACCCCACAAGAGGAACAAAGCCAAGAGGTTCAAATTCCATCCGGACCACGGCCATGACACTGAGCAATACTATGTACTGAAGGATGAAATTGAAAGGCTGATTAGGCAAGGGATCCCGCAGAGATTCCTCAGAGATGTTTAGGAGATGCAACCTAGTCTGACAGGCCACATGCCTATTTTTCATGCTTATGTTTTATATTTCATCTATTTCTATTTCACAGTGAAACCCTTCTTATGCTGTTTTAAATTAAACTTTGTATTGTCCTTACAAAGCCATATATATATGAAATCAAGTTCACTCTTATAGTGCCATGTTTGATTCTCATTTCCATGAAATATCATCTTATAAAAGACCATTTTATCTTAAACAGATCTCGATTCGAGACAATATGTTATATCGGGAATGATAATATCTAAATGGACCCACAACACCCGTCAAGACGCCTGATTGCTCGAAAGCAAGTGATAATTGAAAATGGCGAAAGCAACTATCGAGAGCAGCTACCTATATTGGTCCGCAACATCACTCACAAGGGCTTACAATGCCCGTTCTTAGCTTTCGGGATGCGTCATAAGAACCTAGGTCTTATAATTCCTGCTCTTAGCTTTCGGGATGCGTCATTAGCCCTAGGAGGATACTCCCTCAGTAAAAATCATTAACTTGTTGATTTCATGTTATCTTGGAGAAGCTTCATAATACTTAGCCCGAGAGGGCCTGAAAATAACCCACAGTGGCTAAAGACTTAATTGTCTACGTATAATACTATATTTGAAGGGGCCAAAGACTTAATTGTCTGCGGATAATCCTATTATAGACTGGGAAGGCTTTATATATATCCACATAAGCTTGGGGAAGCTTTATAATACCTAGACCCGGGGGGGGGGGGGGGTGTCTGATAATAATCCAATCAAAGAGACTAGAGGAAAGCCACGAAAGGCAATAAAAGTGACTAAAAGAGGTTGTGTGCTGTGATCACGAAGCAGGCCAAAGCTACAGAAGGATGGACTCAATTTCCTAAAAGGATAAAAAGGTGCTATAGCCTTGTGAGTATGGCTGCATCCATTAAGTGAATTCATTCAGAAGACGCGACATATAAGGGCAAACATGATTATTAACCTGCCGCAGCCCTCTTTAAGAAAAGTTACATTTGGATTAGGATCCAGTTATAAAGCTACAGCACAGGCCATGTCCAGAAAGGGCATTTAAACATTCAAAGGTGGCGCGACCTTGTTCAAGAAGTACCCTGGATCCATTCCGAATAAATTTGATTAAAAGAAGAGATCTCAACCACCATCAAACATGCAAGATTGCAACAATATACAAGAATACAAGTGTAAAGTCCAAGGTGAAGAAATCTGGCCGCAACCTATGTGAAGAAACCATTTATACTATGGTACCATGACCTTAATCTATTAGTCAACATTCAATCAATCAAGCAAGCAAGAAGTTAAGTTTTGAAGCATCGAAAGTATAGAATATGTAAAAGTGGCCGCAACCTTGATAATAAAGTTAAAAGTCAAAAATCTTGGCAAACCAGTGTTAAGATTACAGACAAAAGGCCGCAGCCATTCGAAGAGGCAACAAAAATATAAAGAGGGACGCAACCCTAAGATTCAGCATCGTCAACATCATCTCCCTCTTCTCCCTCCACAACCGTCATGGTATCTTCGCCAACTGTCGCTGCCTCAGCCTCTGCCTTTAACCTTGCTCTTTCCTCTGCCATAGCCTTGGTCTCAGCCACACACTGCTGATGCTCAACATCACCAAGACCCCAGGCAAGAATTGTCCCTTTAGAGTCTGGGAAGTTCTTTATAACTCTATGCCTGAGCTCTTGGTATCCGCGGAGATAGGCTCTATTATTAATTAGGTAGAAGTCCTTAGAGCCCTTGAATGACTCCATAGTGCTGTCATTGGCCAACTGAAGGGTTGCGGTATGGTCCCCCTCTATTTTCTTAATTACCATGACATGGGCTTCAGCATCTTTGGCAACCTTGGTCTCTAACTCCTCGTAGTTCTTTTGAAGAAGCCCAAGCTTGCTATTGGAAAATTTCGCAGCTTGTGCAACTTCCACAATCTGAGATTGGGAGAACTTAAGGGATTCCACAGCCTGCTTAAAATTTTCCTCAACTTCCTCCTTGGCTATGATGACAACTTCAAGGTTCATCTGAGCTGCCTGAAGAGCCACGACAGTAGGCTTCTTTCCAGCTTCAAATGAAGAATTCCTTGCACTTTCCAGGTTAGCAAAAAGTACCCTCTCCGCAGCCTATTTTCGCTTGTACAAGGCCTCATACTTACTCTTCTAAGAAATCATGACGTCCGCGACCTGTATAAAGACAAGTTAGGAACAAGATATGAAATGTAAAAACAGAGCTGAGACGGTACTTGCACTTACCCTCAAAACACTATGGAGACCATAATCCTCTAAGTCGTCGTGGTCTTTATCCACGAGTCTATCAAGGTCCGCGGCGTCTGGGACCTTCTTCATCTGGCGGGCAGCCCTCGCGATCATGTCCCAAGAGGATTCAGGGTTAGGCTGCCTAAGTTGTGGCCACGGACATCCATCAAAACCAATGCTGGCACGGCATTGAGGAGGGGCCAGATTGGCATTTATTACGATAATTGGTGGTGGTGGGAGAGAGTTTGAATGGACAGGGGCATCAGACGCTGCCATCAACCCTGCCACGGATAGATTGGCCTCAATGTCATCATCAAAAGTACCCTCAGGCCTTTCACGAGGACCCTCCTCAACTTGGAGTTAGGGCATGGTAGGGATCATTTGTTCTATAGCCTGATTTTGGTCACTTGAAGGGACCACGACAGGGACCTTGGTCTTGGACCTCTTCCTTTTCCTCTACTTAGCAGTTTTGTTGAGGACAGTTGCATCCTCATCCATCTTTGCCAGTTGGGCAGCCAAGAGCTCCCTATCAACTTTCTCACCTGAAAGAACAAATGCAACAGTAAAAATTTGGTTTAAAAATAATTATCGCGAAACAAATTGTTAATAGAGTTACTATCTTCTGTAGCCATCTCTCTCGGAATAGATTTATTGGGGAAATATCTCACTTCAAATATAGAGGCATAAGTTACAAGTATGCTGAACTTTTTCTCCTCAACAGGAACTGCCGCGGCCTTGGCAACCTTTTTTTTCGCTTGCTCAACTAAAAATTGTCAAGAAATACAGAAAATACAAAGGTTAGTACGGAAGCAAGGTGGAGAATAATATGCAACTATAAAGAGGGGATGCGGCTATAATTGCAAAAGTACCTAGTTTAGAAGGACACCCTCATTGTCGCAGCATCTGAAATGATCTCTCCCTCTCCCTCTCTTCAGGGTGGATCTCCCACCCCTCTCTAGAAATGTAGAAGTATTTCCCCTTCCAGTTATTTACACCGGTAGGCCTCCTGTAGTAAAGGGTCTCATCCCTGCCATGGACTGAGAAGTAGTAGTACCCCGTAAACTTTACAAAATTTTCCTTGAGGCGATAGAAGTGGAAAAACTTCGCGGGAGTAATATCTCTCTTAAATTTATTTTCCTATTTTACGATAGCTGCGAGAATGGCCCTTTAGCCATTGGGATCTAATTGAGCCGGGGCTAACCTCATTGTCTAGAAAATTCTCCTAATGGGAACAGGGACAGGCAGCTGCAACCCATAAATGAAGGCGTGCAAGGGGAAGTTGACCCCGTCGTCAGCAAGCACCGTGCATGGTCTTTGTTCCGTGGAAGGTGTTGAGCACATCAAGTTCTCTGGAAATTCAAAGGACTCAGCTACCTAATCAACCCATTCTTGTGTCATTGTACTGTGGATGATAATTACAACAAGAGGTATCTCAGCCCTCCCAGATGTGCCAGCAGGTTCATCCCTAACGTTAGATGCACCCCCTACCGCGGGATTATTGTCTACGTCCATTGGTTAGTTACTTGAATTGGCCTCTTCCTCCATAACCGCAGAATCTGAAATCTGAGTCTAGTACCACGAAGTTAGGGCAATCCTTCAGTTGGCAAGGCCCTACCGAATTCAAAGGAGGCACTGAAGGAAGTTCAGGAGGAGAGGCTCCAAAATGTTTTTCCTAAAAGCCTCTCAAAAATTCGGCTGGGTCAAAGTTCATATGGCTGCAGCAGTACCTGAAAGGCAGAGATTCCGTAGTTAGGTGCTACAGCCAGTATGGTGTTAAGGCCTCTCAGAGGTCACGACAGGAGAATAAGATCTAAATAGAAATGCTAGAAATATTGGATAAGTTCAAGAGTTGGGTTCTAAAAACCCTAGAAGTTAATTTTCATTGCGGTATGTTATTTTGGGGGAAGGTGTTATTTTCTTACTTGCCGTAGTCACTAAACTATGGGCTAAACTGTTGCAGACTCTAATCTGAGAACCAAGAGTTGCAACAGGCTGCATCCTTTATTTAATACTAGCAGCAACCCTTATTAACTACATGCCGCAGATGTTTCTTAAACTATTGAGAGGTTATATTCACTCAGAGCAGCCCTAATTTACTAAAGGGATTCTGTCACTCCACGGCTACACACTCAAACAGGTTAGTATTTAGTCTGGGAAAGTTTAAAGATAAAATACCCTAGAATACGAAGATCCCCTCTCAAGAACGTCAAGAACAAGATCAATTACCTAGTTCAAATTTAAACAACTACGTATTATCATATGGGTTCGATCAGTGGGGAAGTCGGTAGAAACAATCACGATTGAAAACCAAGAAAATACGATTGCAAACCTATTTCTATCATGTGAAGATTGAATTTAAGGTTCAAGAGAAATTATATACATATAAACAAATGAGAATTCAGTTTAGAACAAATATGCGAGTCTAATTCTCAGAAGAATCCTGGTTATCATGATTTGCAACATGAAGTTCCCATCGATCAGATGGAGTTTTGAAATCAAAATTGAAGCAGATACTTAAAGAGAGTAAAAAATGGTTAGGAAATTACCTGGAAATGAAGAAACCGGCGGTGCTTAGCCTCAGAACCACCACACACAGCTGTCAAAAGTCACCGAAAAAAGCAAGAGGACGAACGAGCAGAGTTTGGCTATTGATGTGCTCTCAAAGATTTGAAAAATGTAATGAAGTCCACGGCCAGAACAATTTATATAAGAGGGCGCAGGAAGATGAAGCCTCACCTTGGAGGTACCGCGGCACCTTGAGAGGACTGTACTACTCAGTCGCAGCCCCAATCGCAACCTCTTAGCACTACGACTTGGGGGCTTATTGATATGGTAAATATAGCACCCTACTGCGGATGTTACTCAGGCATTCACAGAATCTTATAGGCCGCGGCCCTACTCAACACAGGGTGCGACCCTACTCATCTCCAGTATAGGGTACGACACATACCCTTTGGCCTTACATACAAGCCGCAACCTTATACTATAGGGTGCGACACCCGCAGCTTTGGCCTTATGCAGGATGCAGCCTTCTGCTACGCTGGATGCAGCCTTATACTATGCAGGATGCGACACTCAATATCCCTGCCTTACAGGCCGCATCCGCCTCATTCACAGCTGCTCCAAACTTGATATATGTCACGTGCTTAGGGCCGGTGACACATCTCACACACCTCCTATAAATAAAGGTCCACACCTCGAGATAAAGGAGATTGGGCAATACCTAGCGAAGCCTTGTCAAACTATCTCTACGCAACCTCAACATACAGCTTGGGGGCTACTCACCTCTCATACTTGTACGCCTTTTTAAGCTTGATTATATTGTACAATGCAACACATATAATGAGAATGGAGCAACACAGTGGATGTAGGCCTATTTTTTAGGTTGAACCACTCTATATCTTGTCTTCTCTCTCTTTTTACTAATTCTATCCGTTTATTATAATTTACACTTGATTTGCTGGTACGAGAACGACTAGTGGACGATTTCTCGTATCATTAGTAAGGATGTGTGTTGACTATAAAGACTATAAAAGAGCCAGTCCCTAATATGATTATCATCTGCCAAACATATATTTGATCATCTATAACACTACTAATCACACCTTGAAATCCTTCGTATATGGCTTCATTGGCTATAACCAAATCAAGATGCACCTAGATGATAAAGAAAAAAATTATTTTCACTACCCTTAGGGAACCTTTTGTTACATAGTAATGTCATTTGCACTTAATAATGTTGGAGTGACTTATCAATAAAAGAATACTCCTTTGATGCATGACATGATCCATTTAGAAGTTGAAGTGTACGTAATGACATGATCATCAAGTTAAAGACACGAGAAGTGCATGTTCCAATATTAAGAAAATTCTTTAAGAGACTAAGGATGTACCAGATGCACCTAAATCCTGAGAATTGCATTTTCAAAGTTACTAAAGGAAAGATGTTAGGATTCCTCATCAACAAGAAAAAACATTCAAATAGACCAAGCCAAAGTCAAGCCATCTTGGAAATGCCACAACCACGCACTGAGAAAGAGGTTAGAGGTTTCTTAAGAAGATCGTGATACATTATTACATCATCTCTCAGATGACCTCTATATGGAACTCTTCATTCCAAGAGGCTTTTGATATAATCATTTATTATTTGAACAACTCCTTTTTATTCTTTCCACCTCGACCTCGATACCCACATTTCTTATACCTCACAATAACTGACACTATAGAAAGAGCCAGATTGGATCAATATGACGAGGAATTATGAAGAGAGAAGGCTATATACTTTGCTAGTCCAAAGCTCAACGCCTGCAAAGAATGATACATGTATTTAAAAAAGTCTTGCTTGTCTTTAATATGGTCAACATAAAAAATTAAGACACTACGTGATTGCCTTTAAAATCAGGTTGATCTCTCGAATGGATCTCTTGAAATGCTTACTAGAAAAACATTCATTGATAAGAAGAATGGCAAAATGGCTATTCTTGCTTACAAAATTCGATATCAAGTATGTGAACCAAAAGGCTATCTCAAAGGACAAGCCATTGCGGATTATTTAACCGAGTCTCATTTGGAAGAATAATATGGGATCACCGCTCGCTTCCTACATAAAGACATTTTAGTAATTGAAAGCAAGCATGAAAAAAATAGCAATTATACTTTGATGGAACGACTAGTAAAAATGGATATGGTGTTGGAATGTTGTTAGTTTTCCTAGACGGGAGGCATCAACCTTTAACCAAAAAATTGAATTTTGACTATACGAATAATATTTCCAAGTATGAAACTTGCATTGCAGGGATGAAGATGGCATATGACAAAGGAATACGAAGAATCGACGTGTTTATAGACTCAACTCTCATTATCTGTTAGATCCCGGGGTATTGGAAAATCAAGGAGGAAAGGTTGTTTCCATATTATGAATATTTAGTGAAAATCACTTCTTTATTTGATGATGTCAAATTATTTATATCCCAAGAGCTCAAAATAGTTTTAGTGATGCATTGGATACTCTTTCCTCCATGATATATATCCCTGAAAAATGGATAAGGTGCAAGTAGATATATGCAAAAAGGCATGACTAGACTTACGCACAAAATCTGCATAACTAAGATAGTAGATGAAGGGCCATGGTATTAAGATATACGAGAACCTCTTTAAAAAGGCCAGTATCCTTTAGGATCCAATAAGAAAAATAAAATGGCACTCTGACGGTGGGCTGCTTAATTCATTTTATGCATCATAAAATTATACAAAAGACAACTTGATGGCACCCATTTACAATGTCTTGACAAAATTGAAGTAGAAAAAATGATGGAAGAAATCCACAAAAAATGCGATTATGGACTCACATGAATGGTCACTTGCTAGAAAGAAAAATACTCCGCCAATGGTAATACTAGATAACCCTTCAAAGCAGCTGTAACAAGTATGTTCAAAGGTGTCTGAAATGCCAATGATTTGCCAATTTACAGCATATACCTCTGCGAGAATTATACAACATGACATCTCCCTGACTATTTTTAGATTATGGAATCGACTTCACCATAAAGGTAACTTCGAAAGTCTCTAACTTTCATGAGTTCACTTTGGTATCCATAGATTATTTCACTAAGTTGGTTGAAAAAGGATCATACGTTATGTTAAATGCTAAAAAGGGGGACCGATTCATATAGAAGAATACCTGGCCTCCCATTCTTAGCTACTGCTAACACATTGATTAATACTTGAAATGGGAAAATGCAACTCAGGTTCGGGAACATGACTCTCGAAACAAATTCTTCAACATCACCGAGCACGAGGGTGATGAGGGCAAATTACGAGAGATGGATCTTATAGAAGAAGCAGTACATGAGCATGCCGAGAGGAATCATATGAGAGAGCCATTAGGGGTATGCCTTGTTACATTAAGTGAGAGCGATAATCCTGACATTGATCGAGAGGTGGGGGAGGCATGTTTAGTGATCGCTATTGAGAGCGAGAGTTTGCAGGTAGGCGTGACCGGGAAAGATAGTTTAGATGAGAGTGTGAGAGAGTATTCCGAGGATGAGAAAGATAGAGAGTTAGGAGATATGACCCTAGAGGACTTTAAAAATGAATTCGGGTCGGTGGATGAGAGCCTCACTATCGAAGCCCAATCTCTATCGGACTTATTTAGTCACTTAGAATAGAGATAATGGAAAGATAGGATATATATATATATATATTCCTTTTTTGTGATCATCCACCCACACCACTTAAGTTCTCAGATGAGATCGAGAGGACTCGGGTCTCGTCCGATTTAGAGCCCAACCCATGCCTTATAGAAATTAAGGGGAATCTATGTTTAGTATGTCCTTCCAATTTTTACCAAGACACTCTCTCCATTTTGTGACAATTATGTTGTGAGGTGAGTGGACACCCCAATGATTTCATTCACACCATTCACCACGAGCCTCGAGGTGTCCCACATACTTATGGGGATGATCACTAATTGTTTTGATTATTTGTTTACGATGTGAGGAAAATTGAGACGAAGAGAGCATTAGACCCCGTTCATGGGGTCGGGTACGTCTTAGGGGAGAGAGAGTTCGTCGCACCCCCGATGTGTATGGGGTGATTTTTGTTGTATTTTTGAGTCTGTGTTGGAGTTATATAATGTCTTTTTGTAATTGATATCTTTGCTTGTTTTATTTTCGCACTTATTCTTTTTCTTCCTTAGATTTTAGTCCTTTTGATTGAGGACAATGCAAAAGTCTTAGTTGGGGGGGGGGGGGGGGGGGGTGACAAGTGCCTCTTTCAAAAAATTCACAAATTTTTAAAATGCCGCCCAAGATAGAAGATTTCAAAAAATTTCCAAAAAAAAATAAATTAAAAAAAAATAGAAAAAGACAAAAATATTTTTCTTCAAAATAAATAAAATTTGGAATTTAAAATCTTCAAAAATGTCCCGATTTTGTTAAAGTCTCAAAATTTTAAAATATAATGCACAAAGCCAAAATTGACCAAAGATGGAGATTAAAAGAAAATTGATGACTTTATGAATAAGTATGGATATTAATTAACCCGGTGAGATTTCGAGCTCATCATCTTTTGCGAGCATTTAAATCAATTCGAGTTATAATTAACTCGACGTTCGAATTCAGTGTTTAAAATAAGTCGTTGAAGGTCTTTATTCCTTTGTCTTGATCGATTACGGGAAACGAGTGAGATGTTGTCTTGAAAACGTGCTAAAAATATCTTTAAATTAAATATATTCTCGTGATGCATATGGTAAAATGATTTGTAATTCAGATAAATGAAGTTAGGCCATTGTTTATTATCCAAAAATATTAGCCATTAAAAGTAATGAAAAATTATCCATTTGCTATCCATTTTGAGCCTAAATAGTTTTCCAATTTTGTTTGATAACCCGAAAAACCCATTTAGCCCGAAGTCATGAAAATAAAAGTCCATTAAGTAAGTCCAAATGGTGAAGTAAAAAGGGTTAAGAAAAGAAAAAAAGCTTAACAAAAAAAAGAGAAAAAATAGAAAAAGATGAGAAAAATAACAAATGCCCAGAAAAGTACCTAAGGACATAGTTAGCAAGCAAAATTTTCCAATTCCGAAATTTTCCAATCATTGCCATACTAGCCAATGCACCTTATAACCCGAGAAAGTCCTAACTGAGTATGAAAAACGAAATTAATTACCGCCTAAAATACCAAAAGATAATAAGAGAGATTAATTAGTGTGAATAAGAGGCGATGTTTCCCATTTCCCAATAACTATATTCTGTTGACGAGATTTTTTCACAAAAAAATTCCGTCTTTCAAAGTTGTGTGTGTGAATTCATATTCCATTGCATTTACTGTTTATATCACGCACACCGATAGAATTAGCCACATTCCGAGTGATTCGTATGTGAGAGCATTCCTTGCGAATTTGAATCAAAATGAATTTTTGGAAAGTAACATAATGATCAATCGGTGAAAATTAACGGTTTGATTTTCGGCTTCGCACATACACACTATAAATTAAGACTTTCGAATAAAAATTTATGGTGACTATTTTTAGAGAAGTTTAATTTGTACAATTTTAAGTATTTTGATTTTTCTTTGAGTCGAAAATGAATTTTGTGTGTATATTCAGTGCAAACCCTCACGAGACACCACTCGTCTTACTTGGGTAACCCAGGGGTTTAATGGCTTATTGCATACGCTAAATTCCATCGCTTGCCCATGAAAAATGTATTCTATCCCAATAAAGTTTTTGAAAGGTCCTTAACTCATAATCTTATTCTATTACATTGCTTGGGATGCGCAACGTTCTAAGTTAGGGGGATTTGATAAGGCGTAAATGTTTCATATTTATTCCCTTAATATCGATCCTTTTATGATCCCGTGCATCGTAATTAACCCGAATTTGTCTCATGTTTATGATACTAACTATATTTCTTGTTTTGAGTTCCTCATGTGTTTTACAAGTATTTCATTCAAGTAAATGTGGGAGAAAAATTAAAATAGTGTAAGAAACCAAGGAAAGGAATTCGAAGCTCTTTTTTATAATTTTTCAGCCTTAGTCCGGAGCTGGGGTCAACTGGAAAGTTGAAGAGATTGAATTCACAAAAATACAGGAAAAAATGGCACCTCAATCCTAGTTACGGTGAAGAAGTTATGGTAGTTTGAAGTTAAGAAAGAAATCCAAATCATAAGAGAAGGAAGCAAGCAATGCAGAAATTTCCCCCAAACCGGTTCAGGGTAGAACCGATTCGCCTATGCACCAGAACTAGTTTGGGGTACCTGACATGCAAAAATTCACTTGTTCGCTTATTTCTTTTAGAGTTGTATTAAGGTTGGACTCTTGCAAAAATGACATTGTATTGTTATAGTTGGATATCAGACTATGTTTTAATTAGTTTTTAACCTAGAACTAGAGAGAGGATGAACCAAGAACCCTATAATTGGTTGCCACTTGATCTTGCATGAATTGGTTTCAAGTATCCTCTTGACTTCGCTGTGGTTGGGTGACATAAGACGCATGAGGTGGTGCTTTCATTTGTGTAGCTTGTTGGAAATGCGGAGGCAGTGGTGAAGGAGGGGCAACATGTGAATTAGGATTCAAAGGAGCATGTTCTTGCCCGTAGCTAAAACAAGGATGATTCCTCCACGAAGGGTTGTAAGAATTCCCGTGAGGGGTACCAAAATTACCCTTGAAATCTCGCACCGCTTCCACTTGCTGTCGAAGCATAACTTTGCAGACGAGTATCGTCGGACATTCGTCAATTGAATGTCCCATCTTGTAAATAGCACACACATTCTCTCTCAATGCTCGAGTTGCTCCAAGTGTTTCTCTTGCCCGTGATTCGATTATGTCTTCCAATAATTTAACAAGTTGGTTTATTTGAAGTTTTCTTTGTCCAATTGATAGAGTTCGGATGCAGAAGGAGATGTCGATGTTTATTGACCCCAGGTTTGGGTGTTAGGATTGGATGTGTCCCACGCTTGATTAGTCTCAGTGATATACTTATAGTGGGACCCTGCATCGATCGTGTCTAACCCAAAGAATTCTCCCTCGTACATGGTCTCAACGAGTTGTTTAAAACTTATACTTAGTTCTTGGTGGAAGAAATAGATGAGTCGATATTTCTCAAAACCATGGTGGGGGCAAGTGTGGACTAACTCATTGAAACGCTCCCAACATCGATCAAAGGGCTCGTTTTCTTATTGTTTAAATGCTTGAATTTGGGATTTAATGGAATTTATTCGACGCTGGGGAAAGAATTTCAAGAGAAACTTGGCTTGCATATCCCTCCACGATCCAATTGAGTTTGGTGACAAAGACCATAACCAGGTCTTGGCTTTATCCTTCAAAGAGAGAGGGAAATTTTTTGAGGCGAATGACGTCTTGAGTGCAGGTTTTATCGCTAAAAGTTTCGCACGCCTCTTTAAGCTCGTGTATGTGGAGGTATGGTTTTTCTGAATCCATACGATGGAACGTGGGAAGAATCTGAATCATCCCATTACAAAAATGGAATTGCCTGGCATTATACGGGAGTAGAATGCATCCCGGAGTGACGGTTCGATCGGGATATTAGAGGTCTCTTATGGGGCGATATGGAATTTCACCCTCTCCCATACTAAAAATAGCATTGACCAACATTGCTCTCTCCCCAAATGACTCTGTATCCTCACTCGGTGCCCTAGAAGCGTGACTCATAATAGAGTTGGGCGGTGTAGGAGGTGGAACCCAAAATTATGGAATGCGAGGAGTATAGGGGCTATTGGGATCGTACACAACTATTGGATTCTCGCAAATTCTAGTTGGAGTGGATTGAGGATTTTGCATGTAAGGACTTGAGAGATCTTATATTTTTTTTGTCCTTTTTGATTTTTTTTTTGGAATGTATTGGAATCAATCTTGAGATTAATTCGACCTAATCTAAATGTCTACCTAATCCCCGAAAAATGCGCTAAAAACATGACGTGACTTTAAAAGTGTCTCTCATGCGTGCTTATAATGGCTTAAGTGTAAGCCGGCCACATAAGTAATAATCCGAGAAATTAGGGTATCGAACACAGGGAATAGGACGTGATTATGTAACGATGAATAAGGAAGACAATTAACCTTATGGTCGACTCTAAGAAGGAACGAAATGATGATTGTTTGAGGATATGTTTTACCACTATGAAAGCAATGAAATCCTGGCTAAATTAACTATGCATGAAAGATTGAGCAAACTACGGGGTTATTAATACAAAAGATAGATAAGGTTAGAATACAATCCCCCAACCCATAGCAATTTCACTGGATACAAAACTAGTCGAGAATTAAATATTTAATTAAAACAAAGACTTTATTTATTTCAAGTATTACATATATGAAGGAATGAACCCGCACAGTATGTAATCAAGAATAAAAATAAAATTCGTGACAAGATGATTAACACGCGCATCGAATTCTTAAACACTCTGTTTACCTCTGGCAAACAGGGTTAAAAGTCCTACGATGGTTGCGTTAACAAAATGACACGATCCAATTAATAATTTAACTCAAGAACTTATTTTTATATCTGTGCGAACCACTTAGGGTTGGGTTCATGCATTAAAACCCTTGAAAATCTAGCTGGACATGATTATATGAGAAATAACGAAAATCCTAACGTTGCATGAATTGGAAATCATGAAGAAACTATTGCTAAACATGCATGGGAGCTTTAGAATCCTAGAAAAATAAATAAACACACAAGGATGAAAATTATGTAAGAACAAGGAAGAAAAGACAAACTTGATATAAAAAACCTTGAGAGTTGATCCACAATTGTGTAATCTTAGTGCATTAATTAAAACTAGGGTTTTTGGTTCTTCCTCTCTCTAATTCTAGGTTAAAAACTAATCAAAACTTAGTTTAATATCCAACACTAACAATACAATGTCGTTTTTGCAAGAGTCCAACCTTAATACAATTCTAATAAAAATAAGCAAATAAGTGAATTTTTGCATGTTAGGTACCCCGAGACGGTTCTGGTGCATAGGCAAATCGGTTCCACCCCGAAACGGTTTGGGGTGCGGCTTGTGGAAAATTTCTGCATTGCTTGATTCCTTCTCTTATGTTTTGGATTTCTTTCTCAACTTCAAACTACCATAACTTCTTCACTGTAACTCGGATTGTGGTACAATTTTTTCTAGTATTCTTGTGACTTAAAGATCTTCAACTTTCTAGGTCGCCCCACCTCCAGAATAAGGATGAAAAATTACAAAAATTCCCTTCAACTCCCTTTGCTTGGTTTCTTTCACTGTTAGGTTTTTCTCTCACATTTACTTGCATGAAATACCTGTAAAACACATGAGAAATACACAAAACAATAAATACTCACCAAAAAGGGTTAGTCGCATAAATATGAAATAATTTCGGGTTAATTACGATGCACATGATCAAAGGACTGAAATTAAGGGGATAAATATGAAATATTTATGCCTTATCAAATATCATTTGCAGATATATCATACCCTTTGAGCTAATTTTTGATGGGATTCATTTAGAGGGAAAGGTTAAAAAACTTGTTAAAGAATATGTAACCCAAAGACATAAATCTCGTCCATATAACCCGCAAACCAAATGTGTTGTGAAGTCTGCCAATAAGAATGTAAAGGTTATACTAAGTAAGATGACCGAAGGGTGTCAAGATTGGGTTGATCGAACACCATACACACTCTGGGGATATCAAGACACTATCAGAACACCTATGGGAGCCACACTGTACTCGCTTATATACAGGATGGAAGAAATGTTACTAATATATTTGGATATTCCCTCCCTGAGAGGGATGCTAGAGAATTAAATTTTTGAAGTTGACTGGGTTAAAAGCATATAAAATTAGATTGAATTATTGGATGAAAAATGACCACTAGCACAATAAAACATGCAAGGCTACCACAGGCGAATCTACCGAGCATTCAATAAGAAGGTAAAAAATCGAGGAGTCAACTAAGGAGACCTAGTGTTGAAAGAAGTCATAGAGACCATATAGGATCCCAAAGGTAAATTTCACCCTAATTGGATGGACCATATGTTGTAAAGAAGATTATGTCACGAGGTGCAACCCTTTTAGTTAAAATCTACGAGATGGAACTCTGTAGACCAACTAATTTAGATCATCTCAAGAAGTACTACATGTGAAAATAAATGTGTTGAGATAAGTAGTTTTCAAAATAAGAATCACATATGTCCTGATCGTTCGTAAACTAAAATAAAATTCCTCAAGTACATCAATAAGTCAAATCCACCATATAATGGAGGTACGAAGGCAACCCTTAGTGGTTTGATCAATAAAACAACATACCTTCAGGGGTAAGGCCTTTATCATTTTACTCCATCTCATCATTTATACCACTAAAGAACTGATTGTAGAGTCATAGGATGACAAAGAAAGGTTTGAGGCTCACATGATGACTCATTTTTCATTAAAATAAATTCTTTAATTACAATCCCCATTCATCATCATAAGAAAAATATTAAATTTTCATAAACATACAGAACTTATAGAGAATTATTTCCAACACTGTCTGAAGAATCGAAGTTCTATTCCATCGAAATGATCATTTCATGCAAGCCACTACTATCACTTGTTTATATCCAACTATCTTTGACATGGATAAATAAATTCACACCCTGATCTTATAATAGTGAAATCCCCCAAATCTCTTTTAATTCTGATATGGTCGATCCGGAGATCCAATGAAGGCTTATCTCCCTCAGAACCACAACATCTTTAACCTTCTCCCACAACCACAACATATATTCACCAAACAAGTTCATTGCCATACCACCAAATAAGATGCAGGGGACCATGATAAATAAAAGGAATTCACTCCTCTAGAAGTAAAATATTATGCTTACAAGGTATAGAAAGATAGGATCAACATGATTCAAGCTACATAAATGAGGAGGAATCTCCTACCTTCTTCTGTAACGATGTATCATGTGATGAGGGAAGTAAAATGATATTAAGCTCAAATCATATGATCAAATATAATGGAAAGGTCCGATGGACAAGCGTGGGAATATAATTGATCGCTACGAAAGAACCATCGGAGGTAGGAATGTCCATATTCAAACAACTAAAATACCCACTCCCCTTTAGTCTCCATGAAGTGGATAAGTGGATCGTGTTATACAAAGTTAGCTGGTTGATATGGGGAAGAAAATGGACCTCCAATCAAGATCAACCTTTTTAATAACCACATGTACAATAACAAGGGGCTTTTATAGAGATAAGAACATTCTCGGGGGTGTTAAAGAGACAAGCCATTAATAGTCTCGCATAATATAAAAGGTTTTGGACTCTTACCTTCCCTTATCATAGACATCACATTTTAGGACCCTCCTTAGGTCCCTAACACCTATCCATTCAACACAAGAACTTAGGTCATACTCCAAGTACCAATCTAAAAGGCATCAAGTTCTCCCATACCCCATTTGACTCCGATCAACTTAATCTTCAGAGCGAAAGTGAAATAGAGCATCGAAGGTCTCTGAATACCCTTTACAATGGTATGACCCATGCATGAATCGACATGACGGTTCAGGCGAACATACCATTTTACTACCAATAAACCAATATGGAGGCCGCCAGGTGCTCTCGGGACACAATCTGACACCAATCAAAGCGTCATAGCAAAAGATTAATGAATCATTGAAGGGATCCCTTTTCTAATGGTCCACCCATAACCGCTCAGATGAACGATCAATTTTCAACCAAAAACTTATCGAAGGCCATTGGGAACTCCCAGGTTCCGTTTGACAAAAGTTAACTCTTAAGATCAAAGGATACTAATTGAATATTCAAAGGGCATTGAATAAAATTTCCAACGGTCCATATTATGCGCAAACTAACCTTACGGTATGAACGAATGACCCATTTTGCTCCGACAGGTCACCGGGAACTTCTTGGCCCCATTTGACCAAAGCTAACTCTCCGAACCGAGAGAAGATTTTTGGAATGTCGAAGCAAATCTCTTAAACTTTCCAACGGTCTACTCCTACATGATACAGACATACGGTACAGACGTACAATCCGTTACGTTCGACGATCTCCCGTCTAAAAGTTCGACGAGGGATTTTGAGCCCTATATGACCCAAAGTCAACTCCCGAACCTGGGAGCAGCCCAAAGGACTTTTAATGGTCTTTGAAGTACCTTTATAACAATATACCCTGTATGCGATTTGGATCAACGGATTGCATTCTACGACCATTTTTACGAAAAAAATCTGCACGAGACTGTCGATTAGCAGGTCCATTTCCGTGCCCATCGGTAGTGTGTCTAGGATTACCTACCGATCGGCAGGGCTAGGGGTATACCGATCGGCAGTCCCCTACCCTATATATAGGAGAGCTTGGGCTCACTTCTAAGCACACCTCAGATCCTCAGCATCAGTCAGCTTAGCAACATTCTCCTGCGATCAGTAAAGTTTCCTTGTGTGGAAATTCCATCCTTTCATTGCCGTACTCTTCCAATCTAGTAGAAATTCTCCACTATCCTTCACTCGTAAGTAAGCTCTCCATCAATCAAGATCAATCATAAAAAAGTTCAAACACTCTCCCCTTCCTTTAAATTCATTTATTTTTCGCATTAGTTATATAAATTCTTACTTTAGATTATCACACGCATTAATCCTCATCCTTTATTACTATGTTGCACATAAACTATTTTCTATAAAAAAAACCAAAAATCAAGAAAAGAGGGTTACACGCATAAATTTCAACAGGAATCATCACCACATTTTCTCAAAACTAAACCTATTCTTTCTAGACACACATCTATAATAAATTTCCATTAGAATCTATGGGATAAACCCCATCTCTATTACTGCGTGAGAACTATGTGGACTTTGAGGTCTTTATAGGGAACATAGGCATTTTGGGCCAAAACCAGAGACTTGAGTCCATTTTTCCAAATTTCTTAGTTTCATATTTCTCTATAGCCATCCTTATATCTATGCAATATCTGTATATACCATACTTGTGATTCACATTGTGTCTTATCCGACATACACACTATCATTTCAACATAACAATCAATGGATCGATAAGTGCACACATCATATTTTCTAATTATTATTTTGGGAACATTCCTTTTTATAACCTCAATCTATCCTTTCCATGATACGAGTCGAGTGATTCTGATATCCACACACACACACACACACTTCATGAAGAAATTAAGGAAAATAGCAACATAATCCCATGAGAGACCGAAAGGGCGGGATGGGTACCTAACACCTTCCCATTCCGTAACTTAGCCCCGAACCTCTGAACTATTGGTTTCGTAAGAATCAGTTACTCTTTGATGCCTCTCTCTTAAAGTGGAAACATGTTCTTTTGCCTATTTTGTGCAAAATAGGTTGGCGACTCCATCTCTTTGCATCATCTCACATAAAAAAAAATCGAAGCGCTCCTCCTTTGAACAAAAAGTTCCATGACACAAGACCTTTGCTTAATTCCTCCCCTCTCCATCCCTTCTAGGAAGCACCCCGGAGAGGAAGGAGGATAAAGATCTTCGGGGTGGCCATAGTGGCGACTCTGTTGGGGATTACTTTTATTAGAGGGCCAGACTCTATTTGCATGGGTGTTGTCATTTTTTGCTTGTGTGTGTAAGCAGCTACATGTATGTTCCCTCTTTCTCCTCTAATACTTTTTTTTGTATATATCTACTTCATGCTTATATCACACTCTTCACACACTTATATATATTCTCTATATAGACCTCACACTACTTACACACATGATCACTTATATTCACATGTTACACACACCACTTAGAATATTCATGATTAGGTGTCATTAGCACATACCTCCACTTATCACACTTGTAATATATCCATGCCTACTCACACTTATCACACACCACCTATAGTTGATCCATGTGTAGGTTCACTTACACACACTCACTTATAGATATTCAGACACTTTCACGTATCCATGCTTAGTATAATCTCCCTTTTCCATGCTAGATTTACTTTTCATGATACATGTACATTCTTCCTTATTACTATAGTGCTCATCATGCCAAATAAAATACTCTCTCCATAATGTACTAATCAAGAATCATGCAGTTTTACACCTTACATCACTAAGAGCATGGCTAATGACCAAATTTTGTCCTGTAACTGGGGGGTCACTTCGTGATGGGCGCTAGTCCGGAAGGTCGCAGTTAGCCTAAGCGATATGACTCTCACCTTCTATTGGCCAAGTACCTTCAGTGTATATCGAACGGTTCCCCCCAAATCGTACCACTTTATCGAAGTCATGACGAGGAATTCGTTCACATATGTCGAGTATATCGAATTTTCTCTCACACGTACTTTCCCCACAAGGTATATAGTGAGGTAATTCATGTACACTCAGGTATATCAAATGGCTTGTCCACATGTATCAGTTGCCCTCAAAAGCAAGATATATATCGTGGAAGTTACGCCAAAGAGGGGAACCCTTCCACTTAACTCCACAACTGCATACCCTCAAATATGCGTCAAACCTAGGGCACTCATATTTTGTTTGCCAGTTACTACTTGAAACTCTTCCGAAATATTCGATCGGCATGTCGCCCAAATTTTCATGCAATTTCATCTTTTTCCAAAATTGGACCCTGTCCGCAAGCCTGGCAAGAAGTCAAACCCTATTTTACATATTTTTCAAATTCAATTTTCCCTGGCTCGGGTTCTGTTCGACATTTCTTTTTGCATTTAGGTAAACTTAATACAAGTGACAACATAAATAAATAATAATCATGCTCAGACCATTCTATCATTTTTTCTTCTTTATCAAAAGTGTCAAAATTATTTTTTCCCCCTCCCTTTATCAAATATATCCAAAAAATATTTTCCTCCCTGTTATCATAAATCTCAGAGACATTTTTTTTTCTTTTCCTCCTTTTCTAAAAAAAAATATCGAAAATGTTTTGTCCTTCCCTCTCCAAATTTTATAAAAAAAAATTCCCTCTCCAAATTTTCCAGTAATAATTTTTTTTCCTTCTTCCCTTTTAAAAATAAATTCATATCTTTTTACCTCTTAGGTCGATCGCATACCGATCCTTGGCCTGACTGCCTATTTGATTCGGTCTTTCATCAAACCGCCCCGAGGCTCCATCAGTTCTCCCGTTACTTTCTCTAAGTTCAAAATCCACCTTCATCAATCCTCCAAGGAAAATGAAGATCCAGTACCAGTTATGCAGCCCAATTTAAGGGCGATTCTAGTCCAGATTATTGCCAAGCTTGACGACCTTCAAACCGAGGTTTACAAGATGCAGTGAAACCGAATCCCATCTCCTGAGGAACCTGAGTTCTTCTTTCCCTCTGCTATGGGTCCACCCACTTATGAGCCTGTTTGGGTCCCGAAAGAGTATCAACACGATCCACGTATCCATCATGCTAATGGTCCACCGCCAACCCAACTCCCTATGACGAATCTTGCCTAACTAGGGGTTAAATTGCCAGTACCCGTCGATCCGAAAGAAGAAGAGTTGAACAAGGTCAAGGAGGACCTTAAGCTGTTGACCAAGAAGTTTTATCAGGTCTGAATCTCGAGGAACTACATTTATTACACCCATATGTCTCCCTACCCTATAGCAAGGCTGCCGAAAAAATTCCAAATGCCCAACATTGAGAAGTTCGGGGGTAGATGGTCCTCGATTGTTCATATCCAAAGTTACCACCGAGCCATGACTCTCTTAGGTGCCTCTAAAGAAATAATGGACCAGATGTTCTCGTAGACTTTGAAAGACAGCGCGCTACGTTGGTTCCTATACCTCAAAGAATCCAAAATTCGCAATTGGGAGGATGTCGCCCCTGAATTCATATCGCAGTATAAATATAACGAGGAGTTGGAGGTTAATTATCATGATTTAGAACTCCTCAAGAAAATCCCTGGAGAAACTGTCATCAATTTCATAGCAAGGTGGAGCGATAAAGCAACCACCATGACCAACCGACCTTCCGAAGAAGAGCAAGTCGGTATTGTGAAGAAGAACTTCTTACCCCATGTCCAAGCGACGATGGGAGGACAGTATTACCCACATTTTTAGCCCTCCGAGAAGCAGGGGTGGAGATAAGTATTGCCAAGCTAAAAGTTAAACCAAATAAAGTGTATGGACATTTTACCCCTAAAAAGTATGATAAGCTTGCCAATACTACAATTTCGACCATCAACGACCTCTCATAGCCTGCCACTTCTTGGGCGCCAGAAAGCCATCCCAACCTAGTCAGAAAAGAATACACCTAGCTTTACCCATTGTGATTTTACCAAACTACCGAACATACCACTGACCAATGTTTCCACCTTCGTAATATAATCCAAGGTCTAATTGACCAGGTTATTATCGCCCCACTAACCAATCCTAAGCCAAACACCACTCGCAATCCAGTTCCTAATCATGCAAATGCCATCTTCCTAGAAGAAGACCCATAATTTGACCCATCTACCCAAATTGTACCCAGTAAATTACCCATCATACCCATCTATTCACCTAAACCCCTCAAAGTTTGCCTATATTTTCTACTACACCCTACCTATTTTACCGATCAAGCTCAGTCACTACTTACAAGGGCATGTACTATCGCTCGTACTCATTCTGGAGAGATAGATATTGAATTTCTAGCACTACTACACGAGCTTCTAGAGTTTATGATGAAATTTCCCTCTGAAATGACTATTGACTGTCGAAAGTTTAACATCCTGTTCATGGAAGCCCAGAAGTGGGCATAAAAGTCAGATGATTGGGTGGTACCTATCGATGAGGTCAGTTTAGATGTTGCAGTCCAGATTATGGCAGATATATTCCGACAAACGGGTGAGATTTGTAGTATATTAGATCTACTTGATACTTTGAAACTATAAGGGCATCTATTCCCTGCACTTTCACATCTCCCCGTTGAATGGGAAGATTTATATGAAGAAGCCGATGAGGTTATGGAATGCATTGACTTCTCATGGAAGGATGACATCGTTACCACCGAATGGGGGATAAATTCGACAGTTCAGATGAGGAGCAAAGACCAGAAAAGGCTAACCCAATTGTCAATATACGCGAAATGACATCGTTTGAAGATCTGCAAGGAGAGATCAACAAGGTGGTTAAACATCCTTAGATCAACGAAGAAATAGGGTTTTTTCTATAAACCATATGACTAGGTCTGGTAGGCACTGCTAGGTTCTGAATCCTCAATTAACAACTAATACAGGAAAGGGTGTTGAATAACTACCCATACCAGAAATAACCATCGAGGAGAGTAAGATCCTTAACTAATTGAAGAAAACTTAAGCCGATATCACTCTATGGGGAATTTTTATGTCTTCCCAACTGCACCGAAATTACTTGGTCAAATTACTCACTAGGCCCTTGGTACCTCCTTACACTATGCCAGAAGAAGTAGTGAATCTGGTCGGATCCTTAACTTCTACAAGATTGCTCTCCTTCTCCAAAGAAGAAATCTTGAAGATCGGTCCAAACCATAACTGTGTTCTCAATATCTCTGTTGAACTGATGGGGAAGATAGTCTCGCTTTCACTCATCGACAATGGATCAACACTTAACGTTTGCCTATTAAGAACCCTCAACTGCCTATGTTTGAAAATAAGCGACCTAGCTCCTATTTCCATCGTAGTGCATGCTGGCAATAACACCCGTCGAGAAGTGATGGGATTCATTGAGCTTATAATAGGGGCTGACCCTATAAATTTGATTATCGAGTTCCAAGTTATTGACATACTCTCTTGTTTCAAACTTTTACTTAGTCAATCGTAGCTTCACAACATCGAGGAGGTCTCTTCCTCTTTCCATTAGAAACTAAGAAATTTCGTCGAAGGGTGAGTCATCACCATCTTGGGTGATGATGATAGCATAGAAAATGCGAGCACCAGTAATCCAATACTAGAGATACAATATGGGGAGAATGACATGATTCTTTCTGGTTTCTGAGTCGAATCGCTTCCACTCCCAACAAGGGATGATTTAAAAAATAGAGTCTATCCCGAGCACAACCCTCATGGCAATGTCAACGTGAAAGATATGTTTAAGAATATGCACTTCATGCACAGATTGGGCCAAGACGACGACATCAAGGGATATTGGAACCCATAGTCCTAAAGAAGGCCTTTCCTCAGTGTGGCCTGGGTTATTAATCATCATCAGAAGAACTCAGAATGCTCCGTCAACCCCGATTAGAGCGAAGGTTAGAAGGTACCAAGACTATTTTGAGAGATTGCTTGAACAAAAGATTCATTAAAGAAGGTGAAAACTTCCTTTTTATGGATTTCTCGAACTGTGGTATGATCATATGGATAAGAAAATGAATCCAGGAATGGAGATCTTCTTCCAAGACGACTACTCATTGACCGAAAGTTCCCATCATCATGAGAAACCACTCACTGAGAAGATTACATCTATTACCAAGAATTCTGAAGAAAGTGATTCTAAGGACTCATTCGATCTGTAGACACTGGGGCTGACACTCTACATGATCCACTCAGGCACTACACCGTCAGACTCGTCCATCCTGATAAAAGCTATAAATACTCCCCTCCTTAACTGGAATACCATACCAGTTCCTCCGACCGAAATATAACCCAACCTAGCTATTTATCCCATCTCCTCTTTTATTGTTTCTCCCTATTCTGATAACAATGTAATAGAGACCTCCTTTGATGAGTCTCTCAATGCTGTTTTCCTAATAATGAAATAAATGAGGATTTTGAGTATCTTATTGTGCCCTACATTAATTATCTCGCTTTTAATCAAATTCTTGATGATGATGATTTTGAAAATGAACAACTCTCAACTGTTCTTAATAAGGTTAATAATAAATAACATAACCATGTTCAAATTAATGCGAATGAAACTATTGTTATTAATCTCATTTCTAGTAGCCAACTGTTTGAGATTATGATAGGGTCCACCCGTGACGAGCATGAGCGTGTGCAACTCAAAGTGATATTGAAGGAATTTGTGGACGTCTTTGGATGGTCTTATAATGACATGCCCGACATCAATCCAAAAATTGCTCAGCACGAGATCCCAACTCTCTTGGAATATAAACTTGTCAAATAAAAACTGCAAAAGCTCCACACCAAATGACCCAATGGTTGATGCTGCTAGCCGGATTCGATATCATGTATGTCACACAAAAAGTCATTAAAGGGATATCCATCTCTGACAACCTTGTGACTACCCTATTGAGGAAGTCGACGTATGGATTTTTGAATTCCCGAATGAAGATATCCTTTGCACCTCTCAAGAAGACCTCCGATGGAAAATGTTCTTTAATGGCACTATTAACAAGAAATGATACGACATTGGGATACTCCTAATCGCCCCTGATGACTCTCATACTCCCGTTGCCATCAAGATAGATTTTCTCTGCACCACTAACATG